>CM022301.1:122527971-123821440 GCA_011799875.1 Thinopyrum elongatum
ATAAATGCATATAAAACATCCAAGATGGATAATATAATAGCATGGAACAATCAAAAATTGTAGATACGTTGGAGACGTATCAACGGCCGCTCTGACAGATGCTGTAAATACTGTTCACTCTGAAATTAACCGAAGAAGCTGAACTTTAAGTCGAAACTGAACTTTACTATCGAAACTGATTGAACTAGTAGCAGGGCATTGCAATAGAAGTTTAGGGCATTCGAGCACTAGTAGCAAAGAAGCAGTGATCTAAATCAGCGGCCGCTCGAGCAGGGAACACACTAGCAGAGAGAAACTCGTGCAGCAGCACCACGAGCGAGTGCTAAAGCAGCAACTCCTGTAGCTGCCGGAGGTCATACAGCAGCAGCAGCGCGAGTGAGAGCAAGAGCAGAGCAGCAGCACGAACAAGAGCAAGAGCGGAGAGCAGCGCGACCGACAGCAATAGCAGAGCAGAGCAGCAACACGAACAAAAGCAAGAGCAGTGCAGTAGCGCAACCGATAGCAAGAACAGAGCCACAGCACAAGCGAGAGCTGGAGCAGCAACAGCAGCAGCAACATGAGCGAGAGCCGGAGCAGTAGCAGCTAGTGCCGGTGTGGAAGTCGCCGCCGAGGAAGCAACAACATGGGGGGAGAGACGCCGTGGATGAAGTGGCCGGCGACGGCGCCATCGATGGAGACCCGTCATGGCTGCTCGGTATCGAGCACCGGCAGCCCCGTGAGATTGAATAAAAGATAAAATGCAGCAGTGAGTGCAGAACCTCCTTGATGGCGCCGAGTAGGCCTCGGATTCATCGGAGGAATTGGTGAGGGTGCTGCGGTTCCGGTGGGGCAGGTCAAGATGGCGCTGTGGGGATGGAGGTGGCGCGATAGACGAGGCGAACATCGAGGCAGCTCCTTGGAGGTGGAGGACAGGGCGGATGATCCGGTGGGATGACGAGATCGACGACGGATCCTCATCCAGTGCGGTGGATGAGGGACGGTGTGCTGTTGTGGTGGACGATGTCGTCGGGGAAGAGTCTCCGGCTGGGCGGCGGTCAGGAGGCCGACGGAGGAGTGTGGGGTTTCGCGGGTTTTGGCGGCCTCGGTGTATGAATGGGGGGGGGGAAAACGAAGGGAAGGTTTAGTGGGGGAGCATGGCTTAGGGACGCGCTTGTCTGAAATGTAGGGTAAGTTACGACCATACCCCTACCGGTTTTGACCACGTGAAGTCGAGGCGGCATTTTCGGCTGAGGGGTAGAAGGGGGATTTCGCATGTCTGGGCTGCGGGACCGATTTCGGATGAGGAGGGAGTTTTCGCGCGCGTCGAAATTTCGGGATAACAAGGCGCGGCGCGGGTTGAAGAGGCGGGAGTTTCACAGCAAAAGAGACAAAAGATACTCGAGCTTGAAAATTTCGGGATAACAAGGCGTGGATTCCATGTTCGGCAGAACAAACTTAACATGTACAAAAAAAAACAATTCATACAAGACACAAGAGAGTCATGTCCCCTTTTAATATATTGTTATAAATGCCATTGAAAAAACTACAAGAAAAATGTAAAAAAAATCGGGAGAACAAGATTACCCTGTACAGTACCAAATCAATTCGCACTTCCCTCAACAACAACAAAAAACAAATCAATTCCCACCACAAGAAAGAGTCATGTCCCTTTTTATATGATTACAAATGCCAGGATCTCGAATTTGAATTTTTGAATGCACGTTATGTTGAATTCGAATATATCGTTAGGTGACCTTGCGGTTTATAATGGATGTAGTCCTACATTTTGATCTTCCATCTTATATGAACATTTTACTCCACCCTATGAACATATATGTTGTCGTCTACCATATGGACTAAATTTGAATCAATTTTCCTTATTTGAATATGATTGTTGTCAAGTTATACCATCATTTAAATATTATCTTGATAACAGAAAACATGCATATAGCAGTAATCATATTTCACTATGAACTACATGTACCATACGATCTCCAATTCAAATATTTGTATCCATTTTATGTTGAATTCAAATCACAGTACATTGGTCTAGGTAGCGAGATGTTCGGGATAATCTAAACCCTGTTTTCATATGTATAATTTTTGGCCGAATTGGGACAAGTTTTGGTATAAGCTTCTTGCAAACCGGAGATTCTCTCAACAAGCCTCGTGGTTTCGAGAGGGAACGTGTCACCTTTGTGTGCGAAACGATATACGCTGCCTCCCCCCTGATTTTCTTTACAGAGGCAACATAGAACTATATGAGTGCCCTGTTAAATTTTGGAATTATTCCGGGTTCGTTTGGCCTTTTTTATACACTAGCAAAACATGCCCGTGCATTGCAACGGGAGGAAAAAAAGCATCTTTCATACACACATCTGACAACATCAGCAAACAATATTCTTAAAAAAATCTTTATTGACACAAGTTCAAACAATATGAAAATAAACTTTAAGCCACTGGTTTACATAAAACTTGTATCAACAGTTTAATGTGCATCATCGTATAGGGGTTGGTAATGCACTGTGCAAAACAGAGAAGTTGATTATGTACCTATTTTAACCTTTAGGATATGGTAGTTGATAGGAATCAACATCCCCTATAGTGTCAATAATAGATTATGTGAGAGCATCAAACTGTCATATCTACTAAATTTGAATAGGGTAGAAAACATATATAATAGACATTTATTAAATGCCCCACATAGAGAAGATATTAATTAAGTTTACATTTTGTTAAATTTTGGAATTATTCCGGGTTCGTTTGGCCTTTTTTATACATTAATTGAGTTTCTGGACATTTAATGTGCATAATTCAAATTTGAACTGCAAGCACATGCTTCGGTGCACCAAAGTTGGTTGAAAAATCACATGTGTGTCCTTGGATGAATTTCTAGGTCCCATGCAAGAAATGGGAATGAAATTCAAACATCTGGGCGTCGTGACTCGGCCGAGAACATTGAGAAACTTGGTTTTTAAATTCCTGTAAATCCAAAACTCGCCTGGAAATCATGAAACTTGGCATGGTGTCATGTCATGGCACTAACATGTTGTGTTAAAAAACTTGGCCGAATTGGAACAAGTTCTGGTATAAGCTTCTTGCAAACCGGAGCTTCTCTCAAGAAGGCTCGTGGTTCTGAGAGGGAACGTGTCACCTTTATGTGCGAAACGATATACGCTGCCCTCCCCCCACTTGATTTTCTTTACAGAGGCAACATAGAACTATATGAGTGTCGTGTTAAATTTTGGGATTAGTCCGGGTTCGTTTGGCCTTTTTTATACATTAATTGAGTTTCTGGTCATTTAATGTGCATAATTCAATTTTGAACTACAAGCACATGCTCCAGTGCACCAAAGTTGGTTGAAAAATAACATGTGTGTCCTCGGGTGAATTTCTATGTCCCATGCAAGAAATGGGAATGAAATTCAAACATCTGGGCATCGTGGCTCGGCCGAGAACATTGAGAAACTTGGTTTTAAAATTCTTGTAAATCCAAAACACGCCTGAAAATCATGAAACTTGGCATGGTGTCATGTCATGGTACTAACATGCAGTGGTAAATTTTTTGGCCGAATTGGAACAAGTTTTGGTATAAGCTTCTTGCAAACCAGAGCTTCTCTCAAGAAGGCTCGTGGTTCTGAGAGGGAACGTGTCACCTTTGTGTGCAAAACGATATACGCTACCCCCCTTGATTTTCTTTACAGAGGCAACATAGAACTATATGAGTGTCATGTTAAATTTTGGAATTATTCTGGGTTCATTTGGCCTTTTTTATACATTAATTGAGTTTCTGGTCATTTAATGTGCATAATTCAAATTTGAACTACAAGCACATGCTCCAGTGCACCAAAGTTGGTTGAAAAATCACATGTGTGTCCTCAGGTAAATTTCTAGGTCCCATGCAAGAAATGGGAATGAAATTCAAACATCTGGGCGTCGTGGCTTGGCCAGAAACATTGAGAAACTTGGTTTTTTAAGTCCTGTAAATCCAAAACACGCATGAAAATCATGAAACTTGGCTTGGTGTCATGACATGGCACCAACATGCTGTGGTAATTTTGCTGTCCGATGCGAAGGCGCACACATTAACAATCAACAAAGTCATTTTGGAACAAGTGCTGTCATGTTACAATCAGAAACACAAGTATTATTGAAACCATGGGCATTCTACTTACCATTTACGTGCTGCCACGCGTCCCCTTTTTTTATTAGCTAGGAGGCGCCGTGCAGGGTAGCTATTTGAGTACGGGAGGCGTGCGATCAGACCCCTACATGTGCTTATTGGGAGGAGAGCCCTTTGACCTCCATCTGCCGCCCACCTCTCTCCCAAGGTCTCCATTAATGGGGCCCGAGCCCCTGTTTAATGGCGTGGCTATGTCTCACTCGACTGAGATTTAAGAGAGAAAAAAGAAAATCTGAAAAGAAAATTTTGCACGGATCTTGATGTAAGATCAGACGGACCTATATAGCATCTACTGCGACTTATAGCAAGACTGATGAATATATAAGGACGACGACAGTGGATAATAATTGTCTTACATATTTAGGAAGGTAATTAAAAAGGCCACATGCGGCTACGCCCGAAATACACAAGGGCAAAAGAAGAAGGACGACGCATACAATGATCTGGCTCGCTGATCTCTACTTTCTTGATGCGCTGCAGGTCGCGGAGACTAGTTCTCGCGGCGAGCGGCGATGATCTCTTTCATCAGTTTCATGTACTTAATACGCTGCTTGGCAGCATCCACAGATTCCTCCACCAGCCTTTCGCGCTCGATGCGGAGCATGGCATTCTTGTCCATAAGTTTCTTGACGATGACGCCCGTCCTCTTCAACAAGGCAGCGGTCTCCTCCGCCTGCTTCGCCCTTCCGGCGATCTTCGCCCTCAGCAGGTCGCGCTTGGCCTAGAGCTTCGCATTGCCCTCCCCTAGTTGCCGGATGACGTCGGTAGCCTGTTCAAACGAGGCTTTCATGTCGTCCTGCAACCTCGCCCAGCCGGAGATCTGATCCATTTGGCTATGGACGATCGCATGCATGCGCCTGTAAGAGTCCTCACCTGCCCGTGAGACATTTTCCTAGGCCGCCGTCGTGCAGGAGGACATCTCTGCTGCATTCGCGGAGCGGCGGGACATCTCTGTTGCTTCCGCGGCGCGGCTGGACCAGTCTGCTACATCGACGGCGCGGCGGGACCTCCTTGCTGCTTCGGCGGCGCGGCAGGACCTCTGTGCTACTACTGCCGCGCAGCGGGACATGTCGGCTGCTTTCGGGGCGAGGCGGGACATCTCTCGTGCTTCCACTTCCATGCTCGCCTCTCCTAGGTGGTAACCTCTCGACCCAGAACTCACGCTGGCCATGGCAGACGCAAGGGAACGATGCTGAATGACTTGTTTGTTTTTGTGGATGAGGAGTTGAGGAGGACTAATACGCTCCGAAGTGGGAAACCATTTAGGTTGTGGTCGGTGTGAACATGTTTGCAATTAAATACAGCGTGGTAGTAATTTGGAATCCGACGAGACGCAAGCTCAAAATTTATTGACGGTTCTAGTTTCGAAGTGCGACACTATTCCCGAATGGCGTAACGTGGGCACGTGTTCTTGGCGGTGGTGTAGCAGTTTTGTAATATGCCATGGTACTTCTTTTTCTACTGCTGTGTACGTGCAATAACTGGCACCGTCGGATACATATATCACGGTTATTGGGGCGTTCGACAGGAATAGCCTCGTGGCGAGCTATACACTAGTCTTTTTTTCACACGCATTACATCGACACATATCGTCTCTCTCCCTCTTTCCCACGCACACACCTAGTCTCTCGGGACTTCTCACACGCACCATCTCTAGCTCCCTAGGTCGATGCCACCCACATACACTTGTACTCTAAGTTTAGTACGTTATACACGAAGAGAAGAGGTGCACGCACGCACTCGTCCTCTCTCACACACGCATCTGTAGCTATGAATTGTAGTGTTCTCAACCATCCGATAGGCCCTATCATAGGTTCCCATTGCTCCTTGGCCTTGAGATTGAGAAGTTTAAAACGCGGAGGCTAAGTTGGAGGCGCGAGGTTTTGGTTAATGTGCGGGCCGCACATGGCACCAACACAGCACGAGCTTCGTCTGCCTGGTGCACAGTTGGGTGAGTACTACTAGTAGTAGTACTACTTTGATGTGTCGCGTCAACTCGCACAAGTATGCAACACTTCCTGAACAAACAAGAATATAAGCTGCTTATACTTCTTACCCAAAGGATCTTTATATCCAACAGACACAAAATATCCGTTCGACTATTGGAAATTACTTTAATTGCTGATCTGATGTCGAAGTAATTGCTGCATCGCCACCAAAACCCACCATCTCTTAAGCTAAAGTAGACCGAGCTAACCCCTATATTAGCATATTACTAAGATAAACAGAAGGCACTGTAGAATCATTTAGGAGGTGAGCTTGCCAATCTGAATGTGGAGGGACACCGTCCTCGACAACCCAGCCCCGGCCAGCAGATTGGTCGGAACTGTGAAGAAGGTCAGCTCCTGCATGGTGACATCGCCGGGATCCTTGCTGCTTGTCACCTCAATTTCCACCTTGACGGCGTCGGTCCTGCCTTTGGGCTCCCCCGGCGGGCCGTTCGCCCACAGCTTGGCCACGTAGTGCGGCAGTGGGGACGCCCCCGCTCTGATGCAGACGACCGACACGGCGATAGGCACGCCGATGTCGAGCATGCCGCCGACCAAGAAAAACACGCGGCCGTCCTCCTCCGCAAACAACAAGAGTCGTGGCTCCGACATTGTCACTTGCAGCTGGAGCACCTTGCCGTACTGGATCCTGTGCACAGGCATGGGATGCACGGTGCTGATGTGGTGGGAGAGCGCCAGCGGCGGGCCTTCATAGCCATAGACGGGCACGGGGCATTTGCAGGGCGCGAGCGGACACACGCTCTGGTGATCAGCGAGCTTCTGGTAAGTGACGTAGAGCCCACAGCCTTCGTACGGGCACTCCACCCTCACCGAGGAGAGGACGGTGTCCATCACCTTGTTTCGTACGTCGAAGCTGCCGCCGCGCTCGCACTTCTGGCACTGCCGCTGGTTCCCGGGGCACTCGCTGTAGCAGTCCGCGTAGGCCAGGTGCCCTCCCTTGCACTACACAAATCAATCGAACAGCACATCAATCAAGAAACCTGCACCTTGCTCGATCAGCCGAACGGACGAGGTGTATTCGAACCTCATACACTGGAGGCTTCAAGGGGCGGAGGCACAAGGGGCGGAGGCACAAGGGGCAGTGGAGCAAGGTGAGGTCCATAGAGACCATAGAGAGCTCCATCGTCGGGTCCTGTTCCGTCGGCATGATCTCACCCTCCTCATGAATAACCATCTCTTGCTTTAGGGCCGAGGCATTAAAAAGTTTTACCATCACATATCTCTACTCTTATAAAAAATAGAGTTGGTGATGATGGTGTGCCTACCATCCTGCAATATAGGCCGTCCGATTTATATCTGACGGATAGGAAGGAAACTATGGCAATTTTGCAAAAAGATACCCACACCCCTCTCCGCATTTGCAAATAAGGCCTTCCCTCGTTCATCCTTTTCTCCCACAAGATAAACTACTCATACAAATGCATCTTGATGTTCTGTGCAACGCATGGGCATCTTGCTAGTTCATACTACTTCAAGGTGCATTAAATCAACACATGCAAGTATTAAAAGGAAAGACACGGCATGCATGCATGCGTTGTAATTAATGCATCGGTAAACGCAAATTATTGAAATATATCAAGTGCACTGCTTTGATGTGTCGCATCAACTCGTACAACAAGGAGAAGTTTGATTACAACGCCCTCTCCCTCGCCCATGAGCGTGGTGGCTCGCAGGACTAGGAGAAGCTTTCGCTACATGCTCTCCCTCCCGCACGCGGTGGACATGTAGCAGTTCATTCGGTGTCAGATGGCCAGAAGCATACTAGTAGTACTCCACTGTAGTAGTACCATCATTGTTCGACTTCCCGAAGAGGCGAAGAGCCAAGCGCAACCCGGACGCTCGTGTGACAGTTTCATGTGTAGGGGAGGTAGTATAGTGACATAGTCTAGGATAGCGTGTGCCGTGCCTCTAAGCTTAAAATGTTGGAGTCGGCTCCATGCTATGAGGCCGTCTCGAAGCATTTTTTTGATTAAAATAATCTTATGGCCCTACCTGTCATCCTGGTGATTGTAGTTTGCACGCTCATCTGGTCAAGACAGGAATATATATTTTAATTTGTGGTGGGGTAAATGTTAGAGGTTGCAGCAAATATATTGTACACTGCGGGTCTTTTAGCCAAGTTTAGAGGCAAGCATGTGGGACCAGTGCTATGATGTGTCGCGTTAACTCGTACAATGAGGAGAAGCTTGCTTTTACTACTACACACCCTCTCCCCCACCCATGTGCGCGGTGGCTCGCAGACGAGGACAGGCTTTTGCTTACTACAACAAGCTATCCCTCCCGCACGCGGTGGACGGACATGCAGCAGTTGATTCGACACTGTAGAAGTAGTAACATCATTGTTTGTCTTCTCAAAGAGGCAAAGAGCCAAGCGCAACCCGAACGTGGCAGTTGCGAACGCTCGCGTGGCAGTCTTTGTGTAGGGGTGGGGCGTGGTGTGGAGCCTTGGAGCACGCATATAGCCAGGCTCTTGCATGAGACAAAATTGCCATGTAAGCAGGCTATAAGCCCACTATTGTACTTGCTCTTAATAGTATAGCCCTATAAACCGGAAAGGAGGGACTACTCCCTTCGTTCCTAAATACTCCCACCGTTTTTATTTAGTCCGTGTATTAGCTTTGGTAAAAGTCAAGCTTTATAAACTTTGACCAAGTTTATATAAAAATATATTAACATAAGCAATAACAAATCAATACAATTAGATTTATTATTGAATGTACTTTCACATCATATATTTTTTTTATGATAAATGTTTATATTATTTTTTACAAACTTGGTCAAACTTTATGAAAATTTGACTTCAGTCAACTCTAATATGCAGAGTAAATAAAAACGGAGGGAGTATTTGCCTTTCTAGAGATTTCAACAAGTGACTACACCCTAAATGAGTACATATGGAGCAAAATAAGTGAATCTACACCGTAAATAAATACATAGTTCTCTCGTTTTCCTCTCCGCCTTGGTCGCGGTGCACAATATTGATTATACTACTACTGACTAGTCTCTTTTTGACACGCATTTACGTTGATACGGCTTGAATGCCAACGAGGCAGAGGGTAGCGGTTCCCGAAACATTAAACGGTCAATGATGCCTCCGCATTCAATTAGCATGCAGAGGTAGGAGTAAGTAATTGGAGAAGCAAAATGGAGCCAGCACGATGTGAATGCAACGCAGTTTGGACTCTCATAAAGGTGCCCCACCACTCCAATCCATCTACTCCTAGTCTCTGCGCAACACTGCCAACTCCAATCCAAGACCAAGACCAAGTGACCAGAAGCCACAAGCACCCATGGCGTCGATGGACGCGAGCTGCAGTCGGCTGTGCCGGATCGTCCAAGACGCCGGCCTGCGGCCCCGCACCGTGCAGTGTTTCCAGATGGTGCTGGCGACCGCCGGTGTCATAGCCCTCGTCGACGCCGGCTTCGCCTCTCGCATGTGCCAGATGATGGTCGACTCCATCCGCAAGTTCATCGTCGTCAAGAAGCGCACGGACGACCTTGCCGTACTGCTCCAGCCAGCGCGCCTAGGCTCCTTGTTGCCTGCCACCCTCATCGGCCTCCAAGGTGACAAACTCTTTGAAGCACTGGTGGCCCTGCAGCTGTCGGAGGTCGCGACGAAGAATGTGCACCTCGAGGCCGCGCTCGCCGCACAGCGCCTCGCCATGCAAGAAACCGTCGACCTGCACATCCATGTCTACGAGGAAATCGTGAAAGTGCGGCAAATGTGCTGATCGTGTGCGTCCTGAGAATAATAATTCTAATTGTTGTGCATGTTGCTCCTGTGGCACTGATAGAACGAGCTAATGCATTGCTTGTTTTAAGAATACATTTTAATTAAAGCTAATTAAATTTAAGTAAAGTGACCACTAACACTTGTTATTACAGTACCAATACAGACCCTCTCATGAACCGACGTGTGGCCGGAATAGGTTTCTTAATGGAGGCGCTTGAATGCGCCGAGGGTGCATGTTCTGCCGGGCATGCAGCGAGCGAGGGAGGGGTAGTAACTATTGTTGCCTGTACACACTCAGTTTACTGTTGAATCCAGTTCCCCAAGAGCTGAAAAACGAACTGCTGCCGCCGCCTACCCACTCGTTCACTTGAAGAGACTCCAATGGTGATCCGAGGGGTGAGCCTGCTGGATATGGACTTCAGCAAGGAGTTCACCTTTGAGTTCACCGTTCATTCCCATGGCTGCACCAAGTTGAATGTGATGTACACCAACGATCCGGACTCGGTGAAGCTCTGCCTCACCGAGTTCAAGTAGTACCTACAAGACGAGAAAGCACAAGGTAGCAGGACTAGACCTTGTGCCCATCCATTCGTCTCCTGACAGGGACCAGCGGATCGCTGTCACCCAGGTATGCATGTGGGACGCGGTTCGCGTCTACCACTGCTGTAGGGCCATCAGAGGTTCTGGAGCATTCACCCGTTTCATCGGCAGCGCCGACTGCACCTTCACTACGCTGGAGAGAAGGAAGAACACGATGATTCGGCCATCTGGTGCAACAAGCTTGTCAACATCCAGAAGCAATACAAGATCATCGGGAACGGGCAGGAGAAGGACTATGTGGTTGACCTCGCCGAGACCATCATCGACCCCTGCTATTCCAACATGAAAGGAGACAACGATACCAAGGACCTGAACACGTGGGAGGTACCTCTGAATCTAGCCTACATAACCTACGCGGCCAAGGACGCATACGCATGCTACGATATGTACAGGCGGATCTTGGACATGAGGGCGTGTCTGCTTCCCGTAACCGATGAGTACACGGACAGCCGTAGCATCATGATCAAGCATGCCAGGAAGGTCTAGATGATGTACTTTATCTGTTTAAGCACCTTTATCATCTGAGTGTTTCATGCATTAGCCTATGTGTCGTAATTATCTGTTTTGTCCGAAATATTTCGTCTAAGAACCCATTAACCTGTTTGCTTTTTTTAGTGGCTATTTGCTTATGTATGTAACTAGTTCACTGGGTTGCCATGCTTTGAATCTCCTTCCTCCCAACATATTCCCCTTCTCAGGTGGACCCAGCAGGTCTCGTACACAGACATCTGGGACCAACCACCTATCCATTTGTATTTCTTTATTTTGTTCAATCTTTCGTCCTCTTCCTATACAATGGCTGGCAGCGCTGCCGCGCATGCCTCGGTGACCCATCATAGCCTATGGCATTGGCCAGGCCATCCCTCTACTCCCACACATTGTCCGGCGGCGGCAGTTCCACCGGCCCACCCTGCACCCGAACAAGTCAACCCTCGTACTCCCCTCCGCCCGCGTCTTCCCCCGCTCCGGTTCGTTCGGTCCGAGGTCTCGACGTCGTCCTCCGCCTTGGTGCTCTCGCCGCGGCACCACCGTCTATCATTCCCAACATGGTTAGCAAAACAAGAGGAATCGGGAGACGACTGTTCGTCAAGAGGCTGACAGTCCCGGGCCCACCTTGTCCATGGCCTAGGTTTTGTTGTTTAACATGCGCAGCCCACGGCATGTTTCAACTTTTTTTTGGATCCAGCAGGTATCAAGTGGCCTCTAGGCCTCCCAGCCTAGCTTGTCTATAAAATCAGCAACCCAAGTTATGTTTGTTTTTTCAAGACGACGCACAGCTCAGTTCTATTTTTCTATAAGAATGCAAAACTGAACCTATGTTTTCCCTTCTATAATAGTATATATATTTATATTTATATCTTATTTTATTACATATATATAATAGAAACAACATAAGGTCCCGTTAAACCTGTCGTTTGTCCAACCATTTTATAGACGTTCCCACTTCCTTTATTTTTCGTTTTCATTAATCCTATATCTAAATTTTCTCCCACTTCGTCATGGCTCACGTCACTGCGAGCCTTGTGAGGCGGGGTACCTGCATAGAAATCTCCGCTCCTTGGGAGGCAGGCTCGGGGAGCTGCCCCTCGGGAGGTCTTGGTGTCGTTCGCCTCACGAGGCCGGGAGGTCCTCGCGAGGGTCTTGCTCGCAGTGTCTTGTAGCTGGGCCATACCGGGCCGTCAATGGGGTCACGTGCTGGGCCGCAGGCAAGCAGGTCTGGGTACCCCCAATCCCAGAACGGCGGCAATCATCATAAGCATCATTCACAGCAGAGGTAGCATCATCAATTAATTGCGACATATCAGAATTAATAGCAGGTGGTGGTGTTGCAAGTTTATTCAAAACAGAAGGTGAATCAAGTGCAGAGCTAGATGGCAATTCCTTACCTCCGCTCATCTTAGAGGGAACGATCTTGGTTCTGGTATCTTTCAGATTCTTCATAGTGATCAATAGATATAAATCCCAAGTGACTCAACAAATATAGCTATCCTCTCCGGCAACGGCGCCAGAAAAAGGTCTTGATAACCCACAAGTATAGGGGATCGCAACAGTTTTCGAGGGTAGAGTATTCAACCCAAATTTATTGATTCGACACAAGGGGAGACAAAGAATATTTGTAAGTATTAGAAGTTGAGTTGTCAATTCAACCACACATGGAGATTAAATATCTACAGCAAAGTGATCAGTAGCACAGTAATATGATAGTTTGATAGTAGTAGCAGTGATAGCAATAGTAACAGTAACAGGAGTAACAGTTTTATAGCAGTTGTAACAGCAGTAACTGCAGTAGTAACTTAGCAAGAACAATATGTGAAAAGCTCGTAGGCATTGGATCAGTGATTTCGTTGGATAATATTCATCATATAATAGTCATAACCTAGGGCGACACAAAACTAGCTCCAGTTCATAAATATAATGTAGGCATGTATTCCGCAAATAGTCATACGTGCTTATGGAAAAGAACTTGTATGACATCTTTTGTCCTACCCTCCCGTGGCAGCGGGGTCCATAAGGACACTAAGGGATGTTAAGGCCTCCTTTTAATAGAGAACCGGAACAAAGCATCAACACATAGTTAGGGTAATCAACGGAAAGAATCCCAATTGTTGTCACCTTGGGGGATGCGGACTGATACGTCTCCAACGTATCTATAATTTTTTATTGTTCCATGCTATTATATTATCTATTTTGGATGTTTTATATGCATTAATATGCTATTTTATATTATTTTTGGGACTAACTTATTAACCCAGAGCCCAGTGCCAGTTTATGTTTTTTCCTTGTTTTTGAGTTTCGCAGAAAAGGAATATCAAACGGAATCCAAACGGAATAAAACTTTACGATGATTTTTCTTGGACCAAAAGACACCTACGAGACTTGGAGGTGGTTAGAAGACCCACAAGGCTACGACAAGCCGTAGGGGTGCGCCCTAGGGGGGGGGGGGCATGCCCCCTGGCTTGTGGGCCCCTCGGGAGTCCACTGACCTCCCTCTCAGCTCTATAAATCCTCAAATATTCCATTATCAACAGAAGCATCCACGAAAATACTTTTCCGCCACCGCAACCTTCTGTTCCCATGAGATCCCATCTTGGGGCCTTTTTCGGCGATCTGCCGGAGGGGGATTCGATCACGGAGGGCATCTACATCAACCCTATTGCCCTTCCGATGAAGCGTGAGTAGTTTACCTCAGACCTACGGGTCCATAGCTAGTAGCTAGATGTCTTCTTCTCTCTCTATGATCTTCAATACCATGTTCTCCTCGATGTTCTTGGAGTCCTATCCGATGTGATATTCTTTTGCGGTGTGTTTGTCGAGATCCGATGAATTATGGATTTATGATCAGATTACCTATGAATATTATTTGAATCTTCTCTGAATTCTTATATGCATGATGTGATATCTTTGTATTTCTCTTCGAATTATCGGTATGGTTTGGCCAACTAGATTGGTTTTTCTTGCAATGGGAGAGGTGCTTAGTTTTGGGTTCAATCTTTCGGTGTCCTCACCCAGTGACATAGTAGGGGTAGCGAGGCACGTATTTTATTGTTGCCATCAAGGATAAAAAGATGAGGTTTTCATCATATTGCTTGAGTTTATCCCTCTACATCATGTCATCTTACTTAAGGCATTACTCCGTTCTTTATGAACTTAATACTCTAGATGCATGCTGGATAGTGGTCGATGTGTGGAGTAATAGTAGTAGATACAGAATCATTTCGGTCTACATGACACGGATGTGATGCCTATATGCATAATCATTGCCTTGGATATCGTCATAACTTTGCGCTTTTCTATCAATTGCTCGACAGTAATTTGTTCACCCACCATATTATTTTCCTTCAAGAGAGAAGCCTCTAGTGAAACCTGTGGCCCCCGGGTCTATTCTCCATTATATATTTTCAGATCTATAAACCAAAAAACTCAAAAATACCTAGCTGCAATTTATTTACTTTTATTTAGTTTTACGTTTTAGTAATCTTTTATATCTATCTCTATCATATCTCACCTTTGCAATTGACCGTGAAGGGATTGATAAACCCTTTATCGCGTTGGGTGCAAGTGTTTGATTGTTTGTGCAGGTGCATAGATTGGAGACTTGCTTGTACCTCCTACTAGATTGATACCTTGGTTCTCTAACTGAGGGAAATACTTATCTCTACTTTGCTGCATCACCCTTTCCTCTTCTAGGGAAAAACCAACGCAGGCTCAAGAAGTAGCACAGACCATAACACGTAATAGGTGCATATAACTTGCAATATCGGATCAAGAACATAGATATAATGGTGAAAACATAAACGGTCCAGATCTGAAATCATGGCATTCGAGCCCTAGTGACAAGCATTAAGCATAGCAAAGTCATAGCAACATCAATCTCAGAACATAGTGGATACTAGGGATCAAGCCCTAACAAAACTAACTCGATTACATGATGAATCTCATCCAACCCATCACCGTCAAGCAAGCCTACGAAGGAATTACTCACTCCCGGCAGTGAGCATCATGAAATTGGTGATGGAGGATGGTTGATGCTGACGAAGACGGAAGATCCCCCTCTCCGGAGCCCGAACGGATTCCAGATCTGGCCTCCCGATGAAGAACAGGAGGTGGCGGCGGCTCCGTATCATAAAACACAATGAAACTTCCTCTCCTATTTTGTTATCGAAAAATAGGATTTTATAGAGTTTGAATTAGGGTCAGCGGAGCCTCGTGGGCCCCACTACCCACTAGGGCGCGCCAGAGGGGTGGTGGCGCGCCCTGGTGCCTAGTGGGCAGCTGGGCCCCCCGCTCCAGTGGTTCTTGGTTCCAGTATTTTTTATTTATTCCAAAACAATTCTACAAAAAGTTTCGTCCAATTCCAAGAACTTTTATTTCTGCACAAAAAACAACACCATGGTAGTTCTGCTGAAAACAGCGTCAATCCGGGTTAGTTTCATTCAAATCATGCAAATTAGAGTCCAAAACAAGAGAAAAAACATTAGGAAAAGTAGATACGACGGAGATGTATCAGGTCCCAAAGAAGAAGAACTAGAGTGTTCTTGAGGGTGACTCCGCCAACATACTTCACTCATATTCATTTTGGCAAGAACTTGTGCAATCAACTTTAATATCTTGCACTAGTTCATGGAGTCACAAACCCTCTTGTTGGTAAGACAAGGGACAAGGTAACCTAATGCTTTCATGGACATCATCTTATGTGTAATTCACTCTATGTCTATGGATATCCTTGTATGTTCCTTGTGGGACTAACCCATGTAGGTATTGAAAGTGCAAAACTCCAAAGGATTGCTCCGAATGATCTACATCAACATTGAGCATCCACATCAACATTGAGCATCCACATCTTCACTATCTACATGAAGTCATCATCGACAAAACCCAAGGTTAGTTCATCCCTCTTTGGGGGGATATCACATCTATGGGGAGCTTTGCTCTAAAAAAATTGAGCTAAAACAACTCTAATGGTGTGAACACATTAATGCTTTATGTAAAAGTGGCGACCCCACTTTTGCTTAAACGATCAGTATGACCTATGATCAAATGTTCTTTTGACTCCTAAGTCAATATACACATATATAGATGACCTAGTCATCGCCAATTGCTTGATAGGTGCTAGAATTGATTGTGCATGTTTTGACACATATTTCATTTGCTATCTTATTGTGTGAGCATGTTGGTTTGCCTATTTTCTCCATTTGAGGACATCCATTTGTTGTTTTGATTATCTTGGTTTTTGTTCGCCAAGTGGATATACAAGAATGCCTAAGAACCTTCTTTAGCTATCTATGCTCTTCTTGTCTCAAATTCTTTTCATGCTATATCACTAAAATTGAACAAGTCTCTTTTGAACCCTCCAGGTGATGAGCACTCAGAGCCACCAATCCGACAAGGGCTGACATCCAAAACCTTCTTCATGCTTTTCGGTCAGACTAACACACTTAAACTCGGTCGGACCGAAATCATCAAGATTGACCTATGTTTTCAACTCGATGCTACCGATTAGACCAACTCGACGCTACCGATTTGCTGTAACTGCACGCAGTTGCACATCTCGGTGCCAGTGATTTGTTCCACTCAGTGCCACCGACAGCATACGGGTATATATATCCAGCAGGCCGTACGGTTGAAAATTCCATCAAACGTCACGAACCCGCGCCCCGTTGTTGCTGCCTCCCTGGTCTCCGGATCATCGCCGTTGTCTCCAGCGCGCCTTCCTGCGGGACTCCATCATCGTCAACGGCAATCTGCCCCGCTGTTGCCGCCGTAGAGGATCTCCACCGAGTTAGGGTGAGATTCAATCTCCTTGTGCTTCTTTTTCTCTGATTCAATGCACAAGGATTTTGCCATGTATCTTGCCACGAATGAGATCACTCAATCCACCAGATTAGTTCCTTTGGATAGATTCGAGCAAAAAAATTAGGTTTAGGTTTCCGCCGAACACATCTCGGACCGGACGAATAGGGATTTTTGGTCCCACCGATTTGGCCCTGGCCATTGCACAAGTACATCTCGGTTCCACCGAAACGTACTGATCGGTGAGACCGAAAGTAAAGTTTCAGTAAAACCCTAGCAACTCGGAGACATTGAACTACTTCTCGGTCCAACCGAAATGGAGTGTTTTGGTTCTGTAAGTGCTTCGGTATCACCGAAATGACCAACTCGGTAGCTCCGAAATGTATTATGTGAAAGCCTAGAACTAAGATTTGAACTCAAATTTTTGAAAAACTATCTGATTTTTGTGATAACTCATCTACTCTGCCCATACCTATCTATTCACAGGGTTTGTTTGCAAGATGTCAAGTGCAACTGATAGCGAGAATGCGTCAGAGCAAAATGTTGACCTCAGTGAGGGATCCAGTCCAAATGAGAGCTACTATGAGGGCATTAGGAGCTCTCCAGATCTTCCAAAGGCTGCTACCAGAACTAAGAAGAAGAGAACCTCATATGATGAGGATGAAGACTTTGTGGCTAGTGAGGCCACATCAAAGAAGAAGGCAGTGCTAAGGAAAGAATATGGTACTTCTGCTAGTACCATGCCAAGTGCTAAGGACATGACTGCAGTAAGGAAAGTCCCTCTGTCAAAGGCAAGCAAAGCCTTAGCTCGAAAGGAAACAATTACATTCACCTTGGAGGAGCCAAGTGATGCAGAGGCTGATGCCAGCAAGAAGAAAAAGAAAGCGAGAAAGTGTCGGGGAAACGACACCTATGGGATCGAGTGGATCCCTTCTACGGTTTGGCAGGGAAGAGGGGTGCGCAAAGAGCAGATCAAGAGATCAACACGAGGGATTTTTACCCAGGTTCGGGCCGCTGAGAAGCGTAAAACCCTAGTCCTGCTTTGTGTGTATATTCTGTGTTCTTGAGCTTTGGCTAGCTGCTATGCATGCAAGCTGGGCCGGAGAGTTCAAAAAGTCCGAATCCTTCTACAGTATGCCTTGGGCCTCCTTTAATACGTCCAAGGGGCTGCCACAGTGACACATAGGAGGTGTAAAGTGCTACAGTGCACATGCTTGTCTTTGGCGTCTTAGGACAAACGCCTTAAATGCGTTGCTTACGTGCCCCCCTAACTTTATCGGGGACGGAAACAGAGCCTGTCCCATCCATCGCCGCCTCACTCAGTCCTAACACGCGCCCAAGATGACGAGGCATGCGAGTGCCAAGCTGGCTGGTTAGCCGCTATGCTGGAGCGGTGGCAGGATCTTCATGAAGATCTGCATGCCGCCATGCAGGTGCTCGCCAGGTTGGCTGGCTTATTGCTGCACCGGGACGGTGGCAAGGCGGTCGAGCCTTGTCGTGTGTGAGCCTTGTCGGGGCCTCGCGGTCGCCCCCAGCAAGAACCTTGCTGGGTAATCCGCTCTCTGGTCTTCATGAAGATCTGCATGCCACCACGCATGTGCCCCTGAGTCTTGGTCTTGACGCTATCGATGGTGTCAGAGCTCTTCAACCTCAAGGGTGGTGTTCTTGTCAGTGCCTCGCAAGTCGTCCCGGCAAGGATCTTGCCGGGGGCTTGCGAGCCGCCCCGGCAAGGATCTTGCCGGGGCTTCAGCTTGTCTTCTGCTCCCAAGTTACTGGCTTGGACGCCGACTTCGTTGTCTTGTATCTTGCCTCCAACTGCTCCTGCCAAGCCTCACAGCAGGTGCGGCTGCGACTGCCCGTGCACAAGTAAGGGGTACCAAAGGGCCCAAACTTTAGTACACCGACAGGAGCCCCCGGGCCTAGGCCATACATGCGGGCACAACGCGTTGTTGGGCTAGGCCCAAATAGTGCGTGGGCACACATGGCAGGGGTTAACTGCTGTAATCATCTCGTCTGTTGCGCTTCCCCATGATCCACATTGGGTGCACGACGTGGGGGTCGTGCGTGGAACGGTCGCAGCACGCCTGTGAAAACGCCTTCATATTGAAAAGTAAAGAGGCAGCCCCGCGCCTTCCCCATAAAAAGAGGAATCCGTAGGGGCGCTGCTCATTTACCCTTCTCCCTTGCCTTTCCCAATCTAGGAACCGCCGCCGTCTTCTTCTTCCTCGAGCCCAAACCATAGTTTGTTCGTCCGCTCGCCCCTTCCGCGCTCCCGCCGTCCTCGGCTTCCCTCACTCTCCCCAGTCGCCATGCCGCCCAAAGCGAGCACGGGCAAGGATGTGCCGGAGAGTGAGGTGGTGAAGATACGGAAGCAGCTCGCCGTCTTCCCCCCGACGCTCGATGCTCATGCCTTGAGGGACAAGTACCTGCTCATGTGGGGGAGGGCGACGAATGGACACGCCGCCACTCGCGTGACCCCAGCCGCCAAGTCGAAAGGTGGCCCGAATAAATTCCCCTTTTTTGTTGACTATTTATATTGCAGGCTCTGCCCCCCTTTCTCTGATTTCTTCAATGACCTCATGTTTACCTTTGGCTTCCATCTCCTTGATTTCACGCCAAATGCCGTAACTTGCATGTCTGTTTTTGCTCACCTCTGCGAAAACTTTGCCGGGGTGGTCCCCAACACAGCCCTTTTCCACCACTTCTTCATCCCTCGCATCCAGGCCGGAGAGGCCCTCTCTGGCTGCATCGCTTGGATCCCTAGGTTAGGGACCAAGGACACATATCTGGACGGGGAATACCACGAGAAGTGGGATGAGTGGCGGAGCAAGTGGTGCTGGATCACAGAGGAGGAGCCGCACCCGTTCTGTTCACTCCGGCAAACGAAGCCGACCTGTGGCGGTGATTGGAGCGCTCTCGACCCTCAGGATGAGAAGCTCACTATCGCCGTCAACAGGATTCATGGCCTCAAGGCTGCCGGGCTCACCGTGGAAATGGTGGGCGCCGATTTCCTGTGTCGCCGCATCGCCCCTTTACAGAACAAGGGGAGGCCAGCCTGGGATTTTCGGAATGCGGCGGATATCATGAGGCTATGCCCTGGCCTCAACAACAACTGGACGGTCCTTCAGCACAGAGCCCTCTGTCACAAGCTGTTTAGGCCAGACGGCGTGTTCAAGCTGCCGGCAAGCATCGTCCCTCTGTGCAACAACTCGGCGCTGAACTCTATCATCGCTATGATGCCGGTGTTCAATGCTCATGGCCTTGACCAAACCTGGGTCGAGCCATACGTAGAGCGAGCACAAGAGTTCTTCGACAACTTGTCGGAGAGAACCATTCAGGAAGAACCGCGCCTCATCCGCGAGACCACTGATGAAGAGTTGGCGTACATTGCCAGCAGGGCAGAAGAGCTGGCCCTTGCCGAGAAGGCCGGCAGCGTCGGCTTCATGGGAGATGATGCGGATGCAGAGGAGGAGCCCGCCGAGCATGAGGAACCTGCCGGAGGGAATAGTAGCGCAGATGTCGGGGGCTCACTCACCGAAGAAACAGCTGAAGAGACTGATGAAGGGACCCCCAATGTCAAAAAAGAAACGCATCCTCCGGCGAGTAGTCTCCGGCGAGCCAGTCCAGCAGGCCTCCTTGTCCGAAGAAATTCCCGGCAAGGGGCTGGCCGACAAGGCTGCGGAGCAGCAAGGTGTGCGACAGCAAACCGGGCGCCAGACGAGGGCGGCGGCAAAGAAGGCAGCGGGGGTGGCGAGCTCACATCAGGCTGCCGCTCTCGCCACAATCAAGCGGCCCAGGTCCCCTTCCCCATCCCCTCAAGTGGACACCATAGCGGAGGTCGACTTCGACCTCTCCTCCTTCAGCCCGAGGAGGGAAAAGGGGGTAGTAGAAGGAGATGAGTAAGTATCTTGCCATTTTCTTTATGTCTTGAATCTTTGATTTGCTTCATCTTATCTTAATTCTGCCCTGGCCTGTCCGCGCAGAGACACGGAAACATTGGCGCAGAGGATGGCGAAGAAGGCCAAGACCTCAACGGGCGACGAGCCCCCGGCAAGCTCCTCAGGTGCACCGGAGATGATTACAATCAGCCCAGATTCCAGCCCTCAACGCAGCCCCCAGCCCAGCCCCCAGCGTGAGTATGTCACTCATTTCCCGCTGGCGGGCATCGGGGTGTGTATCTTTACTGCTAACCTTGTCGGGTTCGCAGGAGAAGAATAGCAATAGGAGGAGCCGCTGAGGGCCACCCCGATACGCCGTCACTATCAACCACACCGCCCAGGGGCGGGTCCCCGTCAAGGACTCCCACCGACGATCCCATTCGCGTGTGGGAGGAGTCGGTGAGCACAGGCGCCGGCAGCTCCATCCCGGCAACGAGCGTCATCAGGGAGGGGACCGCCCCTCCATCGCTCGTCATAGGTAAACCGCCTGCTTCCTGGCCTTTGTCATTTCTTCAGTACGATCCCTTTTCTCTTTTCCTTGCTGGCCTTGAGCTTCAATCTAGGTTTCATCTTGTTTCTCCTTCTTGGCCTCCAGATCCCTCCTTGGCAGATCAGATGGATGTTAACGCCATCATCGAGGAGACCTCCAAGGACACTGCCGCCGAGGCCACCAAAATAGCTGTTGACGAGGCCGCCAAGGGCCCTTCTCGGGAGGCCGGCAAGGGGTCTGCTGGGGAGACCGACAAGGGGACCGGCGACCGTACTGACGACATCCCTGCCACAGGAGCGCCTGGCGCTACATCGGTCCCGGGGTCCTCAGCCGCTGGGGAGACGGTGGTTGAAGACCAACCGTCAGCTTCTGAAGCCCCCACCCCAAGCAGATACCTTAAGATTGGCGACAACCTGTACGTCAGCATCCCGGGGACGGCAAGCACCGGAGCGCCAACCGAGGGGGAGGCTTTCGACGAAGAAGTCATCGCTGCTACCGGGCTCAGGGTCGTCGATGAGCCGAGCGCCAACAGTAGTGGATCCAAAGAAGACCAGCTCCTCCAGGCCATGAGTGACAACTTCCAGAAGCTCCAGGCGCTCCACCGTGCCCATAAAGAGAAACTGGACTCCAGGGCAGCGGTTGCCGTTGCGGTGGAGGCAGACTTCCAAAAGCGCGTCGAGCAGATGCAGGTCTGGTTCGCCGAGGCCCGGCAAGAGCTGAGGATTGGCCAGGAGGAGTTAGGCCGGCGTTGGGACGAGCTCCTCCTGAAGCAGTCTGATATTGAGAAGGCACAGGAGGAGGCCGCTGCATAGGCCGCCAAGGAGGAGGCCAGTCTGAATCAGCGCCGTATTCTGCTTGACGCCCAAGAAGAAGACCTCGCCGCTCGCGAGAAGGCGCTTGCCGCCAAGCTCCGCGGCAAGGACGAAGAAATTGAGAAGCTTGTCATGCAGCGGACCCAGGAGCTGGAGCAGAAGCATAAAGACGCACTCGACGCTCTGGTCCTGGATCATGCCGACAAGCTGAAGGAGGCCATCGACGCTGCCGAAGCCGCAGGGGCCGCCAAGGACGAGCTGGCCGGCAAGGTGGAGAAACTGGAGGCGGAGCTGGAGAAGCACCGCAAGGAGGTCTCGACGCTAAAGAGCGACAGAGACAAAACTGTCCACATCTTGGTGGAGCTACAGGTCGCCATCTCTGACAAGAACAAGCTGCTCTCCGAAGCCAACGACTCCATTGCTGATCTGAAGCTGAAGTTAACCACTCTGGAGGAATCCCTTAATGGTAGCAGGGCTTGTGAGAAGACCCTGGCCAAGGACCTCAAGAATGAGAAGCTGCTGCTTGAGAGCGCCGCTGCCAACCACAATGATTATGTAGAGGGCGTGAGTCTCTGGACTTCACACCTCATCGATGCCGCGGAGGGGCTCACCATGCAGCTGTCCATCATGGGGATGCCGAACTTCAGGTTCTCCCATGACAGGGGGATTTCTGAGAGCGCCAGGCTGACCATGTTCTTCGAGGCCGTCAACGAGGCTCTGAAGCTGCTCCACTCCAACTGAGCCACCCAACTGGCCAGCGAGTCCCGCAAGCTTTGCCGGGGCGTCCTCCTCAAAGTGCTCACCAAGGTGGTGTACAGGAACCTCGGCCTCGACCTGAGCCAAGACAGCTTGCCGGCGGATGCGGATCGTCAGCATGGTTGACCAAGTCAAGAGGGTAGAAGGCCAGCGCCGGGACTAGTTGCTCCGCTTTTACTTGCCGCTATGAACTCGTGCCCAAGACAGTTTATCTTAAGTTAGAACTACGGCAAGCATTGATGTAATATAACTTGCTGTATTTTGGATTGAATGCATGCTATCTTCCTTGTTTGATCCCTCCTTGTATGGCATACACCCTACGCTTTTTTGGAAGGGCTTGCCGGTGCGCGCACCCTTGCCTCGAGCGCTTTGAGGAACAGATCCTTAGCAGCCTGCTGGGGGTGTCGCTGCCGGCAAGACACCTTGCCGCTCTTAGTGCAGCCACTTGAACTGCTGAGCGGACTCAAAACAGAGCAAGGACGCAACCAATCGCGACGAGGTTCCTTCGCGTGTAGGTTTTCCATACAGGAATTGAAATCGTTCGAGGAAAATAACTTTGTATTTAAAGAAAAATTCCTCAAGGTTTTACAGCTTAGCTTTTTTGCTGTTGTACTCTTTCCCGCAAGACGCCACTTCGAACGTCGCCTGCTGATGTTCGCACTCTCTATCCTCCCCGGCAAACTTGTATGCGAGGGAACCTTCTGTCCTTTGAGAAAAAGAGAGAAGAGAAAATAGGAACATGGAACCTTGGCGGTTCATCAGTACTTTCTGGAAGTGAACGCAGTATAATATCCTGGACAGGCATGCATATGAATAAACATGGAAATCAACAAGAACTATACATACTTAAATTTATTCAACTGCGCACAGGGTCTGCGCCTGGCTCTGTACATAGGGTCATATGCCTTGCCGGCAAAGCTAGTACAAAAGGGGGTTGCCGGGGGTCCCGGCAACCACGCCTCACGGGTAAAACTTGCGAAGATGTTCGATATTCCAGGAGTTGCTCACTGGGATGCCATCTTCGGTCTCCAGGCGGACTACGCCGGGCCTGGTGACTCGTATTACCCAATAAGAGCCTTCCCACTTTGGCGTCAACTTGTTGGAATTCTTGGCGGATTGAACACGCGGAAGAACAAGGTCGCCTTCCTCAAGGCTTCGGGCATGAACCTTGCGGCTGTGGTAGCGGCGCAAGGCTTGCTGGTAGTGCGCGGCTCGTACAGCAGCCTGAAGACGATCTTCCTCGAGGAGCGTGGCATCATCTTGCTGCAACTACTCTTGCTCAAGCTCATCATAAGCGAGCACTCGAGGTGACCCGTATATGAGTTCTGTGGGGAGAACTGCTTCCGCCCCGTATACCAGGGAGAAGGGTGTCTGGCCAGTGGCTCGATTCGGTGTCGTCCTGATTGACCAAAGAACCGTCGGCAACTCATCAATCCAGCGTCTTCCGCACTTGTGCAGCCTGTCAAAAGTTCTTGTTTTGAGGCCTTGCAACACTTCAGCATTTGCCCTTTCTGCCTGGCCGTTGCTTCGCGGATGTGCAACAGAAGCAAAACAGATTTTGGTGCTGAGGTCCTGGATGTACTGCATGAAGGTGCGGCTCATGAACTGCGTGCCGTTGTCGGTGATGACTCTATTTGGCACACCAAAATGGCAAACTAGTCCCTTGAAGAACTTGACGGCTGACTGTGCCGTCACCTTTCTCACTGCTTCCACTTCTGGCCACTTTGTGAATTTGTCGATTGTGACGTACAAGTACTCAAAGCCCCCGACAGCACGGGGAAAGGGGCCCAGTATGTCGAGCCCCCAGACCGAAAATGGCCAGGAAAGAGGGATCGTTTGAAGAGCTTGAGCTGGCTGATGGAGCTTCTTTGAATGGAACTGGCACGCTTCACACTTGGTTACTAGTGCAGTCACATCCTGGAGAGCAGTTGGCCAAAAGAAACCTTGCCGAAACGCTTTGCCGGCAAGGGCTCTTGATCCTATGTGAGAGCCACATACACCTCCATGTATTTCTGCCAACAGCGCCAGTCCTTCCTCCCGAGGGATGCACTTCAATTTCATGCCGTTCGGTCTTTTCCTGTATAGGACATTGTCCACAAACTGGTACATGCTGGACCGACGGGCTACTTTCTCTGCTTCTTCCTATTCCTCAGGGAGTTCCCCTGTTTGGAGGAAACGAACGGTGTGTTGTGCCCATGCTGGAGCCTGAGGCTTGACGGTAAGGACTAAAGGCGCATCTTCTGCCATGGGAGCAGTTGTCTCTACGGCAAGGGCCTAAGGCCCTGCCGGAGCCTGTGGCTCCCCGGCAAGCTTGGTGTCATCCCCGGCAACCTCCTTGCCGGTGGCTCCTGGGAGCTCGACGGGAAAGTACTTGCCGGGGCTCAAGTTCCTTCGCTTATTCTGTCCTGCCGATGGTTCAACGGATGGCTGATTTAGTTGGAGCACAAAAGTTCCTGGTTCCATAGGTAACTTGAGGGCAACACGTTTTGACAGGTCGTCAGCAATGCTGTTCTTTGTTCGAGGGACATGCTCTGCTTGTAGACCATCGAAACGCTCTTCCAACTTCCTCACTTCATCTACATAAGCTTCCATCAACGGGCTCTGATAATCTTTGTTAACCTGCTTGACGACAAGCTGCGAATCACCTCTGACGATGAGCTTCGTAATTCCAAGGTCTGCCGCGATCCTGAGACCGGCAAGCAGTCCCTCATAGTCCACAGTGTTGTTTGTTGATCTCTCCCGAGGAAAGTGCATCTGGACCACGTACTTGAGGTGCTCTCCGATGGGTGCGACAAGTAGCACACCAGCACCAGCGCCTTGCAGCGAGAAAGCCCCATCAAAGTACATAATCTAGTCACGACTTGTTTCCTTGCCGGGGAGAGTGGTCTCTTGAATTTCCTCGTCAGGTGTTGAGGTCCATTCTGCAATGAACTCCACCAAGGCTCTGCTCTGAATCATTGAAGTGCTTTCAAACCTGAGACCAATGCTTGACAGTTCCAACACCCACTCCACAATCCTTCCAGTTGCATCTGGGTTGTGCAGGATCCGTTGCAACGGGAAGCGAGTGATGACGGTGATCTCATGTGCTTGAAAGTAATGACGCAGCTTCCTCGAGGCCATAAGAAGGCCGAAGAGCAACTTCTGCACCCCAGAGTATCTTGATCTAGCCCCCTGCAAGAGGGAGCTGACAAAATAAACCGGGTGCTGCACCACCTTCTTCTTCTGTATCTCTTTGTTTGTTTGCGCAGATCCTGCCTCGCCGGCACCAGACTCTGCCGGGGGACCTGCCTTGCCGGCACCAGATCCTGCTGGGGGTCTTGCCTCGTCGGCACTAGACCCTGCCAGGGAGAGCTCCAGCTCGTCATCCGGCGATCTTGCCACTGTCGTTGCCTTTTCATCAACTTCTCTCTGCGCCACTAGTGCAGCACTGACCACTTGATTCGTTGCCGCTAGATATAGCAACAACGGCTCTTGCGGTTTAGGCGCGACTAGTGTTGGCGTAGAGGAGAGGTACCTCTTAAAATCTTGCAGCGCTGCCTCCGCTTTCGGAGTCCATTTCATTGGACCTGCCTTTTTCAAGATCTTGAAAAAGGGCAGGGCGCGCTCAGCAGATTTGGAGATGAACCTGCTTAGAGCAGCAACACAGCCAACAAGTCGACGTACATCCTTGACTCGTCTTGGTGCTTCAATTTGCTCAATTGCCTTGATCTTGTCGGGGTTTGCCTCGATCCCACGCTAAGATACAAAGAACCCGAGAAGCTTGCCGGACGGAACGCCAAACACACACTTCTCAGGATTGAGCTTGAGATTGATCTTGCGCAAATTTGCGAATGTTTCTTCCAGATCTTGTATCAGTGTCGCCTTGTCCTTGGTTTTGACCACTATATCATCCATATAAGCTTCCATATTTCTATGTAGCTGGGGCTCAAAACCTACCTGGACTGCTCTGGCAAATGTTGAACCAGCGCTTTTCAACCCAAAAGGCATTCATATAAAACAATACGTACCACATGGGGTGATAAATGCGGTCTTCTCTTCATCTTCCTTTGTCATGAAGATTTGGTGGTATCCGGAGTATGCATCAAGAAATGACAGCAAGTCACACCCATCCGCGGAGTCCACAATCTGGTCGATGCGCGGCAAGGGGAAAGGATCCTTTGGACAGGCTTTGTTGATATCTGTATAATCAATGCACAGCCTCCATTTCCCATTCGCCTTGCGCACCACAACCGGATTGGCCAACCATGTTGGGTGGAGCACTCCCCTAACCAAGCCTGCTGCTTCCAACTTCCTGATCTCTTCAATAATAAACTCTTGCCGCTCCAAGGCCTGCTTCCTGACCTTCTGCTTGACGGGCCGCGCATGAGGACAGACGGCAAGATGGTGCTCAATCACCTCCCTGGGAACGCCGGGGATGTCAGATGCTTGCCATGCAAATACATCAACATTCGCCCGCAGGAAGGCGACGAGCGCGCTTTCCTATTTGCTGTCGAGGGTGGAGCTTATGGTGAAAGCTCCGCCCGTGCCATCCTCCTTGACGGGCACCTTCTTGGTCTCTGGTGGGGCAGCCTTGGATTTCTTGCTCTTGCCGGTGGAGCTCTCTGGCACTTCCTCGATGGGAACGCAGCACTCCGAAGAGGTGCGCTTGCTGGAGTAGGTGCAGGAGGTCTTGCCGGGGCAAGAGGTCTTGCCGGTCTTCTTCTCCCCGGGAGCTATGGTGGCAGGAGCAGGTGCCTTGGCGGCAGGTGCTACAACTGCCTCCCGGTAGAGCTGATCGGCGCAGATGAGTGCGTCTTTCTCGTCGCAGTTGACTGTGATGATGCTCAATGGGCCGGGCATCTTCAGCGTGTTGTAAGCATAGTGTGATGCTGCCATAAACTTGGCCAATGCTGGCCGGCCAAGGATCCCGTTATACGGCAACGGGATCTTGGCAACATCAAAAACGATCTTCTCTGTCCTATAGTTCAGCTCACCACCAAACGTAACTGGTAGTGTGATCTTACCCTTCGGCTGGCTTCTTCCCGGATTGATCCCTTGAAACGTGCCTGTCTCTTCGAGATCTCCGTCGGGAATTTGTAACCTCTTGATCACATTGGGCGAGATCAAGTTCAGACCGGCCCCACCGTCAACTAGCATTCTTGTCACCTTGAGGTTGCGAATTGTTGGGGAAACCAACAATGGCAAACACCTGACCGCGGTTGTGCGATCAGGGTGATCCTCGGCGTAAAAAATGATAGGCGTGCGGGACCATTTCAGTGGCTTCTGGGCATCGATCGACGGCTCTGTCGCATTAATCTCGCGCGCCCACTGTTTAAGTTGGCGGTGAGAAGAATGCAACGAGGCGCCACCATCAATTCACATGGCCTCCGTAGCTTTTTGAAACTCATGCTCACTGGAGTCGTCGTCATCTTCATGGTCATCATCCCCCTCCTTTTTGTCGCGGCCTCGAGCAGGCCTTTCTTGTTGTTTGTCTTTGCCGCGGCGGCCCCCTCGGCCACCACGCTTCTTGTTGGACCCTTCAGCACCATCCTGGCCCTTCTCCTTGTCTCGCCTTTCATATTCGGCCTTCTGCTTCTCGACGAGCAGCTCAACCTGCCGGCAGTTCTGGAGGTCATGGCCCTTGGTGCGGTGGATCTTACAGTATTGCTTGTCGGAGCCCTCCAGCTTGTCGGCAGCCGCCAAGTCCTGGCAGGCGGCACACCTGGCAACCTCCTTGCTGGGGTCGTCAACCTTGGTCTTCTTGGTGGTGCCGGGGTTGCCGGATCCCTCGACGGCAAGCATGGTTTTGCCCTTGCGCTTCCTATTACGCCGTCGGCCCTTCTTTGCCGGGGCGGCGGCGTCTTCATCTCCGGAGTCAGTTCCCGGGCCGGCATCTTCGCCGGGGTACTTCCTTCCTTCTTCAGCCCGAGCACATCTGTCGGCCAAAACATAGAGCTCAGCAACATCTGTAATCTTGTTCATCGCGAACTCTTCGCGCATCTTGCGGTTGTGCACATTCTGATGGAATGCGCTGACAACAGCGGCAGGATGAACATCTGGGATGTTGTACTGCACACGACTGAACCTCTATATGTATTTGCGTAAGCACTCACCATCTTTCTGGGGGATGATATGTAAGTCACTTGCCTGGCCAGGAGCTTGGTGGCCTCCGGTAAAGGCGCCAACAAACTCGTGGCACAGGTCCGACCAAGAAGAGATGGAATCTACTGGTAGGTGCATCAACCATGACCTGACGTTGGGCTTGAGCACCAACGGGAAGTAATTGGCGAGCACCTTGTCGTCGTGAGCCCCGGCAGCTTGCATCGCGATGGTGTAAATGCTCAGGAACTCGGACGGGTGAGCCTTGCCGTCGTATTTCTTCGGGACCTCTGGTTTGAACGTGCGGGTATTGGGCCACTGGAATCGCCACAGCTCACGGGTAAAAGCTGGACAACCCACCTCGTAAGGTAAGTCACCAGAATCCCCTGGTGCAGGCTTTTCTACAGTGGGCCCTGCGCGCCTATCCGATTGATGGCGCGCTTCCCGCCGCCGCTCGATGGTAGTTCGAGCATCTTCTTTGACCCGTTCCTGAAGAACTTGACATTGGTCGCGGCGAGCTCGCGGATCGGACGACGCCGTGGATCCGTCATCGCGGGCGTCGACTCGTCGAGCTGGCGACCGCTGTCATCGTAGTGGAGGGGAGTGCACCATGGTCGCGGCGCCTCTGTTCTTCCCGTCATCAACACGCGCTGGCTCAGTGGACCGCCGCCGTGAAGGCTCCGCCAGCTGCAGCCCATCTCTATTGGCGAGACCGATGAGACTCTGGATCACAGCTCTCCATTCGTCTTGCTTCTCCGCAACGGGAGGAAAATCCAGGAGAAGCTGTGCTCTCGTCAACGCTTCGGCTGGTGTAGGTGGCAGCGACAGGAGCGAAGAACGGGGGGTGCTCGGACTTCTAACCGCGTTAGAAGGAGCTCCATCACGGTTCCGCGGCCGTGCGCCGTTTCCACCAGCATCTTGGCGTGCATGCCGGCCCTATGCATCTCGAGAATGATGCTGAGGGCCCTTTCCGTGGGAACGCTCGGGGTCCCCATCATTACGGTGCCGCTTGTCACACACGGCCTAGGAAGACCGCGGCGCACGCGCCGGCGGGGGTGTCTTGGAGGTCGCTGCGCCGCCCATCGGCAGCACGGCCCCACCCCCGGACCCAGCGGCACGCGGGTCGTCATCGTGGCTGCGGATGATGCTGCTCCCCTGGCTCCAATCACCGGAACATCACGGATGCTCATGATGTGCACCCCCCCGCCATTCGTGTCTACACCGTCGCCCGTCCGTGCTGGCACAGGCAGATCGGCCGCAGATGAACCGATCGCTGCGATCGTCTTCTTCTTGGGAGCCATGGTGATCAAGAAACTGACGCACTAACCGCTAGATTAGGTTTGCACAACTCCTCTCTCCCCCTACCTGGCGCTCCAAAGATGTCGGGGAAACGACACCTATGGGATCGAGTGGATCCCTTCTACGGTTTGGCAGGGAAGAGGGGTGCGCAAAGAGCAGATCTAGAGATCAACACGAGGGATATTTACCCAGGTTCGGGCCGCTAAGAAGCGTAAAACCCTAGTCCTGCTTTGTGTGTATATTCTGTGTTCTTGAGCTTCGGCTAGCTGCTATGCATGCAAGCTGGGCCGGAGAGTTCAAAAAGTCCGAATCCTTCTACAGTATGCCTTGGGCCTCCTTTTATACGTCCAAGGGGCTGCCACAGTGGCACACAGGAGGTGTAAAGTGCTACAGTGCACATGCTTGTCTCTGGCGTCTTAGGACAAATGCCTTAAATGCGCTGCTTATGTGCCCCCCTAACTTTATCGGTGATGGAAACAGAGCCCGTCCCATCCATCGCCGCCTCACTCCGTCCTGACACGCACCCAAGATGACGAGGCATGCGAGTGCCAAGCTGGCTGGCTAGCCGCTGTGCTAGAGTGGTGGCAGGATCTTCACGAAGATCTGCATGCCGCGACGCAGGTGCTCGCCAGGTTGGCTAGCTTATTGCTGCGCCGGGACGGTGGCAAGGCGGTGGAGCCTTGTCGTGTGTGAGCCTTGCCGGGGCCTCGCGGTCGCCCCCAGCAAGAACCTTGCTGGGGAATCCGCTCTCTGGTCTTCACGAAGATCTGCATGTCACCATGCATGTGCCCCTGAGTCTTGGTCTTGACGCTGTCGATGGTGTCAGAGCTCTTCAACCTCAAGGGTGGTGTTCTTGTCAGTGCCTCGCAAGTAGTCCCGGCAAGGATCTTGCTGGGGGCTCGCGAGCCGCCTCGGCAAGGACCTTGCCGGGGCTCCAGCTTGTCTTCTGCTCCCAAGTTACTGGCTTGGACGTCGTCTTTGTTGTCTTGTATCTTGCCTCCAACTGCTCCCGCCAAGCCTCGCAGCAGGTGCGGCTGCGACTGCCCGTGCACAAGTAAGGGGTACCAAAGGGCCCAAACTTTAGTACACCGACAGAAAGACAATGGCTCGAGTAATAGGCAGACCCTCCATGATGATTGATGAGGAGGAGGAGGAAGAAGAACTAGAAGCTGAAGCACCTCCAGCAAAGACTCAGAAACTAATGTCAGATGCTATGAAGTCAGCTGCTCCTTCCAAGTCCAAGTCCATGCCTAAAGTTGCTGCTCCTAAGAGGTCAACCAGAAATATCTCTGCTGCTGAGAAGAACAAGGCCCGAGTGCCTGAAGTTGATATGGATGATGAGACACTAGTGCTCAGGAAGCTAAAGCCCAAGATCCCAGATCATGACAATGCTCATCCGATAGCTGAAAACATGATGCTCTGGAAAGACAAAGGTCTGCGAGAGTGGAGGAAGATTGATCCTTATTCTGTCAGGAGGAGGACTGCTTGTGACTATTGCTTTCACACCAAAGAACAACAAGATTTCTATGAGACTGTACTGCTTGACAAGAAGCCCATAGTTAGTGACACGAAGTGGGTGGACTAGAAATACATTGATGCAAATGAAGATTATTTCCCCCATGTTCATGAGAGTTTCATGCTTGCAGGAGTGGATGCCTTTGTTGGTCATAAGCTCACCAAGTGGAATGACGAGATGGTCATGCAATTTTACTCCACAACTCATTTCTATCCAGATGGGAAGATTGCATGGATGACTGATGGTTCCAAGTACCAGTCAACTATCTCTGAGTGGACCGAACTCCTTGGTGCCCCTGAGGAAGAAGAAAATGACATCGATGTGTACGGGAAGCCTAGGATGGACCACAATTTCATGGCTAATATGTACAAGGAAATCCCTCCCAAGGATGTTGAGAGTCATAAGCTTGGCTCTGTAAAGCACTTGCTAGCTGGTTTGGCCACCACAAACACTATCTTGAGGCATACTCTTTTGCCCAAGTCCGGAGATGACAAGATGATCCGTGGCCACTCCATCAACTTTCTACACCTCTTTGATACACCTTAGAAGTTCAAGGTGATGAGCCTGATTGTTGAAACAGTCAAGAGGACAGCTGCTGATCAGAAGAGATCTTATGGATATGCTCCACACATTCAGATGCTCATCAACTCCAAGGTTGGAACAAGCACTTATCTACTTGATCGTGAGCACCTTCCACTTCAGCCGGAGTTTGAAGATAATGTGGTGGTGATGGATGCTTCACACCCTACATATGTTGAGGCTCAAGAGAAGATCCAGGCAGCTGCAGCAGCAAGAGCAGCTTAAGAGTCCACATCACCTAATGCTCCAATAGCCAACCTCAAGTCCAAGAATGACCAGATGACGTATCTGTTAGAGGCAACCCTGAGGATTGAGAAGAGTCTGGCCAACATTTCCAAGAACCAGCAGAGCCTAGAGCGGATTGTCGAGGCTAAGGTTCATGATCTTGATGTAAAGATCACAGAGGTTGAGACTATTGTGGAGAAGCTCAGAGATGATGTCGAGGCAGCAAGAGCCGCTATGGAGGATAGTGGAGATGAGCAACCTACCACTGAGAGGTTTCAGACTGTGCCTAGGGCACCCAGATCGCCAGCCGTGCCAGTTCTAGACACGAGGACTACTCACTCTGCACCTGCTACTACTGCTCCAGTGCCACCTCTAGTTTCTACTCCACCAGCCCAGCAGACATCAACAGAAGCTTTTGCGGACACACTCATCTCAACGCCATCTACGCACACCGGAGACACCAGCCAGAAGTCACCTTCAGGAGCTCTGGAGGATCGTGCTTGGAGAGACGCATAGCTCTATACCCTTTCAAACTTTTTGGTACTTGTTGCCAAAGGGGAGAACTTGTATATATCATTAGGCTTCGAGAGAGAGTGTCTTGCTTTTGCTCGTTGGTTTTTTCTCAAGTTCTTGCTACTTTGTCCGTTTGATTTGTGCTACTTTTTTTGTTATGCTTGTGAGATACTATGTTCATCTTATGTGATTGATCATACTATGCTTCATGTGTGCTTATTGCTTATCTCTATCATTATTTATGTATGATCATTCACTTATGTCTTTGGTGATGCATGCATGTTATTTCACTCATATCATTTTGTGCGGCTCCACCAATATGTATGTGACATGGAAGAGTGACCCATGATCCTAATTGATTGTGCATTTGCATTCAAACGCAAATTTTTAATAATGCACAAATTTAGGGGGAGCTCTTGCTTATCACATACTTCTCAAAGCGACGAAGTACTTTATTCATTTAATCATTTGTCGAAGCTTTGATCTATATATTGTCATCAATTATCAAAAAGGGGGAGATTGAAAGTGCAACTTATCCCCAGGTGTTTTTGGTAATTCATAATAACATATATCTCATTGAACTAATATCCTTTCAAGATAAATATTTTAGGATGTTTAATGATTGGCATGGCTTGAAATAGAGAAGTGGACTCCTCAAAATGATAAGGACAAGGATTGGCAAAAGCTCAAGACTCTACATTTTTGTTTAAGTGATCCAAGATCACATTGAGTACATAGGAAAACCAATACTATTAAAAGGGGATGAGGTTTTACTTAATGATCTTGTTGCTCAAGTGCTTAGTGATTTTGCTCCAAAACCCTCAGTCACGTTCACTATCCAAATATGTCCAAAACCAAATCCTAACTCGGCCCCACGGATATTTCCCATCCGGAGCCACCGAGTTCATCTTGACATAGCCACTGCCAAAATCCTAACAGTTCGGTCACATCGATATGGATTTCAGTCTCACCGAGATGGCCTTGCCAACTCTCTGTTGCTTGTTGCAATTATTTCGGTCTCACTGAGAATTGCAATCGGTCTCACCGAGATGGCTTGCCAACTCTCTGTTGCCATATTGCTTCACTTTGGTCCCACCGAGTTGATGCAATCGGTGCCACCGAGACGAGGTTTTCCCTAAGCCCTAGCACATCGGTCCCACCGAGATTCCTAACGTTCATATTTTTGTACAGATCGGTGCCACTGAGTTTTCTGATCGGTGCCACCGAGATGGGTCAAAAGTGTGTAACAGTTGAATTTTGTGTGGAGGCTATATATACCCCTCCACCCCTTCTTCCTCAGTGAGGAGAGCCATCAGAACGTGCCTACACTTCCACCATTCATTTTATAAGAGAGAACCACCTACTCATGTGTTGAGATCAAGAGATTCCATTCCTACCATTTGAACCTTGATTTCTAGCCTTCCCCAAGTTGCTTTCCACTCAAATCCTTCTTCCACCATAGCCAAATCTGTGAGAGAGAGTTGAGTGTTGGGGAGACTATCATTTGAAGCACAAGAGCAAGGATTTCATCATCAACAGACCATCTATTACCTTTTGGAGAGTGGTGTCTCCTCGACTGGTTAGGTGTCGCTTGGGAGCCTCTGACATGATGTGGAGTTGAACCAAGAAGTTTGTAAGGGCAAGGAGATCGCCTACTTTGTGAAGATCTACCCGAGTGAGGCAAGTCCTTCATGGGCGGTGGCCATGGTGGGATAGACAAGGTTGCTTCTTCGTGGACCCTTCGTGGGTGGAGCCCTCCGTGGACTCGCGCAACCGTTACCTGATACGTCCATTTTGCATCATGCTTTTATATTGATATTTATTGCAATATGGGCTGTTATTACCTATTTTGGTACAATACTTATGCCTTTTCTCTCTTATTTTACAAGGTTTACATGAAGAGGGAGAATGCCGGCAGCTGGAATTCTGGACTGGAAAAGGAGCAAATCTGAGAGACCTATTCTGCACAACTCCAAAAGTCCTGAAAATTTACGGAGAATTATTTTGGAATATATAAAAAATATTGGGCAAAGAAAATACCAGAGGGTACCCACTAGGAGGCCACAAGCCTGGGGGGCGCGCCCTACCCCCTGGGCGCGCCCCTATGGCTTGTGGGCCCCCTGGCAGGCCTCCGGTGCCCATCTTCTACTATATGATGTGTTTTGACCTGAAAAAAATTAGAAGAGAGCTTTCGGGACGAGGCGCCACCGTCTCGAGGCGGAACCTGGGCAGAAGCAATCTAGGGCTCCGGCGGAGTTGTTCTGCAGGGGAAACCTCCCTCCCGGAGGGGGAAATCGAAGCCATCGTCATCACCAACGATCCTCTCATCGAGAGGGGGTCAATCTCCATCAACATCTTCACCAGCACCATCTCCTCTCAAAGCCTAGTTCATCTCTTGTATCCGATCTTTGTCTCAAAACCTCAGATTGGTACCTGTGGGTTGCTAGTAGTGTTGATTACTCCTTGTAGTTGATGCTAGTTGGTTTATTTGGTGGAAGATCATATGTTCAGATCCTTAATGATAATTATTACTCCTTTGATTATGAACATGAATATGCTTTGTGAGTAGTTACGTTTGTTCCTGAGGACATGGGAGAAGTCTTGTTTTAAGTAATCATGTGAATTTGGTATTTGTTCGATATTTTGATGATATGTATGTTGTCTTTCCTCTAGTGGTGTTATGTGAACGTCGACTACATGACACTTCACCATGATTTGGGCCTAGGGGAAGGCATTGGGAAGTAATAAGTAGATGATGGGTTGCTAGAGTGACAGAAGGTTAAACCCTAGCTTATGCGTTGCTTCGTAAGGGGCTGATTTGGATCCACATGTTTCATGCTATGGTTAGATTTATCTTAATTCTTCTTTCGTAGTTGCGGATGCTTGCGAGAGGTGTTAATGATAAGTGAGAGGCTTGTCCAAGTAAGGACAGCACCCAAGCACCGGTCCACCCACATATCAAATTATCAAAGTAACGAACGCGAATCATATCAGCATGATGAAAACTAACTTGACAATAATTCCCATGTGTCCTCGGGAGCGCTTTGCTTTATATAAGAGTTCGTCCAGGCTTGTCCTTTGCTACAAAAAGGATTGGGCCACCTTGCTGCACCTTTGTTACACTTGTTACTTGTTACCCGTTACGAATTATCTTATCACAAAACTATCTGGTACCAATAATTTCAGTGCTTGCAAAGAATACCTTGCTGAAAACCGCTTGTCATTTCCTTCTGCTCCTCGTTGGGTTCAACACTCTTACTTATCGAAAGGACTATGATAGATCCCCTATACTTGTGGGTCATCAAGACTCTTTTTTGGCGATGTTGCCGGGGAGTGAAGCGCCTTTGGTAAGTGGAATTTGGTAAGGAAACATTTATATAGTGTGCTGAAATTTACTGTCACTTGTTGCTATGGATAATAATCCTTTGAGGGGTTTGTTCAGGGTATCTTCACCCCGACCGGAAGAGCAAAGAGTTGCCCCTCAACCTACTGAACCTACTAAAAATATTTATTATGAAATTCCTTCGGGTATGATTGAGAAACTGCTAGCTAATCCTTACGCAGGAGATGGAACATTACATCCTGATATGCATCTAATCTATGTGGATGAAGTTTGTGGATTATTTAAGCTTGTAGGTTTTCCCGAGGATGAAGTCAAGAAGAAGGTCTTCCCTTTATCTTTGAAGGAGAAGGCATTGATATGGTATAGGCTATGTGATGATATTGGGACTTGGAATTACAACTAAAATTGAAATTGGAATTTCATTAGAAGTTTTATCCTATGCATCTAGTTCATCTTGATCGGAATTATATTTATAATTTTTGGCCTCGTGAAGTAGAAAGTATTGCTCAAGATTGGGGGAGGCTTAAGTCAATGTTATATTCATGCCCCAGTCATGGGCTCTCAAGAGAAATTATTATTTAGAATTTTTATGCTCGGCTTTCTCGTAATGATCAATCCATGCTCGATACTTCTTGTACTGGTTCTTTTATGAAGAATACTATTGAATTCAAATGGGATTTATTGGAAATAATTAAACGCAACTCTGAAGATTGGGAACTCGATGAAGGTAAGGAGTCAGGTATAAACCTTAAGTTTGATTGTGTTAAATCTTTTATGGATACCGATGTTTTTCGTGAATTTAGCACTAAATATGGACTTGACTCTGAGATAGTAGCTTCCTTCTGTGAATCATTTGCTAGTCATGTTGGTCTCCCCATGGAGAAGTGGTTTAAATATCATCCTCCCATTGAAGTGAAAGTAGTAGAACATATTAAAGTTGAAGAATAAACCATTACTTATAATGTTGATCCTATTGTTCCTACTGCTTATATTGAGAAACCACCTTTCCCTGTTAGAATAAAGGAACATGCTAAAGCTTCAGCTGTGGTTCGAAAGAGTTATACTAGAACACCTACACCCCCTGAACAAATTCAAGTTGAACCTAGTATTGCTATGGTTAAAGATCTCTTGATCGATAATATTGATGGGCATGTTATTTACTTCTGTGATGAAGCTGCTAGAATTGCTAGACCAGACGAAAAAGATAAACATAGACCTGTTGTTGGCATGCCTGTTGTTTCTGTTAAAATAGGATATCATTGTTATCATGGCTTATGTGATGTGGGTGCTAGCGTGAGTGCAATTCCCTTTACTTTATATCAAGAAATTATCAATGATATTGCACCTGCTGAGATAGAAGATATTGATGTTACTATCAAGCTTGCTAATAGAGATACTATATCACCAATTGGGATTGTTAGAGATGTTGAAGTATTGTGTGGGAAAACAAAATACCCTACTGATTTTCTTGTTCTTGGTTCCCCACAAGATGATTTTTGTCCCATTATATTTGGTAGACCTTTCTTGAACACTGTTAATGCTAACATAGATTGTGAGAAAGAAACTGTTACTGTAAGTTTTGGGGATGTGTCTCATGAGTTTAATTTCTCTAAATTTCATAGACAACCCAATGATAAAGAATTGCCTAGTAAAGATGAAATTATTGGTCTTGCTTCTCCTCCTATTGATCCTTTAGAACAATGTCTGCTAGACCATGAAAATGATATGTTTATGAATGAAAGGAAGGAATTAGATGAAGTATTCTTTAATCAAATGCCAATTTTGAAACACAACTTGCCTGTTGAGATTCTTGGGGATCCTCCTCCACCCAAGGGTGATCCCGTGTTTGAGCTTAAACAATTACCAGATACTCTGAAATATGTTTATCTTGATGAAAAGAAGATATATCCTGTTATTATTAGTGCTAACCTTTCAGAGCATGAAGAAAAGAAATTATTGAAAACTCTAAGGAAGCACCGTGCTGCTATTGGATATACTCTTGATGATCTTAAGGGCATTAGTCCCACTCTATGTCAGCACAAAATTAATATGGAGCCAGATGCTAAACCAGTTGTTGATCACCAACGACGGTTAAATCCCAAGATGAAGGAAGTGGTAAGAAATGAAATACTAAAGCTTCTGGAAGCAGGTATAATTTATCCTATTGCTGATAGTAGATGGGTAAGTCCTGTCCATTGTGTCCCTAAGAAGGGAGGTATTACTGTCGTTCCCAATGATAAGAATGAATTGATCCCACAAAGAATTGTTACAGGTTGTAGAATGGTAATTGATTTTAGAAAATTAAACAAAGCCACTAGAAAAGATCATTACCCTCTACCTTTTATTGATCAAATGCTAGAAAGACTATCCAAACATACACACTTCTGCTTTCTAGATGGTTATTCTGGCTTCTCTCAAATACCTGTGTCAAAAGAGGATCAAGAAAAAACTAGTTTTACTTGCCCTTTCGGTACCTTTGCTTATAGACATATGCCTTTTGGTTTATGTAATGCACCTGCTACCTTTCAAAGATGTATGACTGCTATATTCTCTGACTTTTGTGAAAAGATTGTTGAAGTTTTCATGGATGATTTCTCCGTTTACGAAACTTCTTTGGTTGATTGCTTGAGTAACCTTGATCGAGTTTTGCAGAGATGTGAAGAAACTAATCTTGTCTTGAATTGGGAGAAGTGCCACTTTATGGTTAATGAAGGTATTGTTTTGGGCATAAAATCTCTGAAATAGGTATTGAAGTTGATAAAGCTAAAGTTGATGCTATTGAAAAAATGCCGTGTCATGAAGATATCAAAGGTATAAGAAGTTTCCTTGGTCATGCTGGTTTCTATAGGAGGTTTATTAAAGACTTCTCTAAAATTTCTAGGCCTCTCACTAATCTCTTGCAAAAAGATGTTCCATTTGTTTTTAATGATGATTGTGTAGAAGCATTTGAAATCCTTAAGAAAGCCTTGATTTCTGCACCTATTGTTCAACCACCTGATTGGAACCTACCCTTTGAAATTATGTGTGATGCTAGTGATTATGCTGTTGGTGCTGTTCTAGGACAAAGAGTTGATAAGAAATTGAATGTTATTCATTATGCTAGCAAAACTCTAGACAGTGCTCAAAGAAATTATGCTACTACTGAAAAATAATTTTTGGCAGTTGTCTTTGCTTGTGATAAGTTTAGACCCTATATTGTTGATTCTAAAGTAACTGTTCACACCGATCATGCTGCTATTAAATACCTTATGAAAAAGAAAGATGCTAAACCTAGACTTATTAGATGGGTTCTCTTGCTGCAAGAATTTGATTTGCATATTATTGATAGAAAGGGAGCTGAGAACCCCATAGCAGACAACTTGTCTAGGTTAGAAAATGTTCTTGATGACCCGCTACCTATTGATGATAGCTTTCCTGATGAGCAATTAGCTGTCATAAATGCTTCTCGTAGTACTCCATGGTATGCTGATTATGCTAATTACATTGTTGCTAAATTTATACCACCTAGTTTCACATACCAGTAAAAGAAAAGGTTTTTCTATGATTTAAGACATTACTTTTGGGATGACCCACACCTTTATAAAGAAGGAGTAGATGGTGTTATTAGACGTTGTGTACTTGAGCATGAACAAGAACAGATCCTACGCAAGTGTCACTCCGAAGCTTATGGAGGACACCATGCTGGAGATAGAACTGCACACAGGGTATTACAATTTGGTTTTTATTGGCCTACTCTCTTCAAGGATGCTCGTAAATATGTCTTGTCTTGTGATGAATGTCAAAGAATTGGTAATATTAGTAGACGTCAGGAAATGCCTATGATTTATTCACTTGTAATTGAACCATTTGATGTTTGGGGCTTTGATTATATGGGACCTTTTCCTTCCTCTAATGGGTTTACACATATTTTAGTTGCTGTTAATTACGTTACTAAGTGGGTAGAAGCTATTCCAACTAATAGTGCTGATCATAACACTTCTATTAAAATGCTTAAAGAAGTTATTTTCCCGAGGTTTGGAGTCCCTAGATATTTAATGACCGATGGTGGTTCACACTTTATTCATGGTGCTTTCCATAAATTGCTTGCTAAATATGATGTCAACCATTGAATTGCATCTCCTTATCATCCTCAGTCCAGTGGTCAAGTAGAATTAAGCAATAGAGAAATTAAATTGATCTTGCAAAAGACTGTTAACAGATCTAGAAAGAATTGGTCTAAGAAACTTGATGATGCATTATGGGCTTACAGAACTGCTTATAAAAACCCTATGGGTATGTCTCCGTATAAAATGGTTTATGGAAAAGCATGTCACTTACCTCTTGAACTAGAACATAAAGCTTATTAGGCAATTAAAGAGCTCAACTATGATTTCAAACTTGCTGGTGAGAAGAGGTTATTCGACATTAGCTCACTTGATGAATGGAGAACCCAAGCCTATGAGAATGCCAAGCTGTTTAAAGAAAAAGTTAAAAGATGGCATGACAAAAGGATACAAAAGCGTGAATTTAATGTAGGTGACCATGTCTTGCTATACAATTCTTGTTTAAGATTTTTTGCAGGAAAACTTCTCTCTAAATGGGAAGGTTCTTACATTATCGAGAAAGTTTATTGTTCCGGTGCCATCAAGATCAACAACGCCGAAGGTGGTAAATGGGCAAAGAGTCAAACATTATATCTCAGGTACTCCCATAAATGTTGAGGCCAATATTATTAAAACCATAACACTGGAGGAGTACATAAGGGAGACATACCAGAATGTTTCAGACCCCAAAAAGGAATAGGTATGTGGTACGATAAGTAAACCGACTCCAAAACTTTTCCAATGGCAATTTTTCTCCGTTTTGGAATATTTAAAAAATTAGAAAAATTAAAAGTAGTCCGAAGAGTGCACGAGGAGGCAACAAGCCTGGGGGGGCGCGCCCTACCCCCTGGGCGCGCCCCTGTGGCTTGTGGCCGCCTCGTGTGCCCTCTGGACTCCGTTTTCTTATGGAATACTCCTTTTTGTCGGTAAAAAATCATTATATAATCTCTCAAAGATTTTGACCACCATACCATGAAAAAATCCTCTGTTCTTGTGTTTAGCTAATTCTGCAGCAGATTCGGAGCAAGATGTCTTCGCAGGAGTCGGTCGGGGAGAGTCATGTCTCTCACCCGGCACAGGACCCAAGGGCCTACAACCAAGCTGAACCCTTTGGATGGTCAATGGAGGAAGAGATGGAGGCCGACCTTAAAAGAGTAGACGCCATGGAGGAGGACCAAGAAGCTACTTCTTGCCTTCAACCAGGAGTTCTGCTTGAGGAGCTTCAGAGCTCAGCAATACCGGATTCGGTCATACCTCCTAACGCTCAATTTCTCTCTTATGATAACATGAAAAAGAGTGTTGCTTTTTCCCCTGCAGCCAGGAAGCATCCTTGGGTGATCGAAGCTCTAGCCGTCATGGGCAAACTCCGTCAGGAAATAATGGATCTCAAATAACAAGTCAATAAGCTCGAGGAAGAAAATCACATTCTGAAGGGTATTATTGCCAAGAATATTGGATCACCACCTCCGAAGAAAGAGACATAAATACATGGGTATGGGCACTCCCCTTGGCAACTGCCAAGCTTGGGGGAGGTGCCCCGGTATCATATCACCATCACACCTTTACCTTTATCGTTTTTCTTAGTTCGATCCTTTTGGTCACATCTTGATTTAGTAGAATAAAGTTTTAGTATGATCTAGCCTTGAGTTTTGCTTTATATTCCCTCTATGTAATCAAGTCCGAGAGATATATAATAAAGATTAGTTTTGAGTTGAGGGCTTTGCTTTCTTGCTTTGATCATGAGAAAAAGAAATAAAGAATAAAAGAAATGAAATATTATATAATGATCTTATGGGAAGTGACGACTTCACATAGAAGAAGTATGTCGCATGAAACTTGTTGATAGTTGACAAACATAGTTTTGGTCATTGTTGCAATTAATTGGAAGTAATAAAGAAAGAGAGGTCTCACATATAAATATACTATCTTGGACATCTTTTGTGATTGTGAGCACTCATAAAAATATTATATGCTAAAATGTTTATGTTGGACAAGGAAGACAACGTAATGGGCTATGTTTCTTTATATCCGAATAGAAGTTATATTATTATGGATCCTCCAATATGTTGAGCTTGCTTCTCACCCCTTGCTAGCCAAATATTTTTACACCAAGTAGAGATACTACTTGTGCATCCAAACATTCCTTAACCCAGTTTTGCCATGAGAGTCCACCATACCTACCTATGGATTGAGTAAGATCCTTCAAGTAAGTTGTCATTGGTGCAAGCAATAAAAATTGCTCTATAAATATGTATAATCTATTAGTGCGAAGAAAATAAGCTTTATACGAACTTGTGATATGGAAGAAATAAAAGCGACAGACTGCATAATAAAGTTCTTTATCACAAGCGGCAATATAAAGTGACGTTCTTTTGCATTAAGATTTTGTGCATCCAACCATAAAAGCGCATGACAACCTCTGCTTCCCTCTGCGAAGGGCCTATCTTTTATTTACCGTCTACCTTAATACAAGAGTCATGGTGGTCTTCACCTATTCCTTTTTTATACCTTTTCTTTTTGGCAAGCACTTTATGTTGGGGGGAGATCCAAATATATATATCCACTCGGATGTAGATATTCATAAGCTATTATTGTTGACATTACCCTTGAGGTAAAAGGTTGGGAGGCGAAACCATAAGCCCCTATCTTTCTCTGTGTCCGATTGAAACTTTGATCTCATAAGTATCGCGTGAGGGTTAGCAATTGTGAAAGATTAATTGATAGTTGAGTATGTGAACTTGCTGAAAAGTTCTTATATTGACTCTTTCTTACGTTATGATAAATTGCAATTGCTTGAATGACTAAGATCATAGTTTGTTAATTTCCAATAAAGTTCTTCTTTCATACTTTACCTTGTGAACGAATTGTTACTTTAGCATGAGAAGTTATATAACAATATGTTGCTGTTCTAAAGATGATCATGATACCCTCATGTCCGTATTTTATTTTATCGACACCTCTATCTCTAAACATGTGGACATATTTATCGATTTCGGCTTTCACTTGAGGACAAGCGAGGTCTAAGCTTGGGGGAGTTGATATGTCCATTTTGCATCATGCTTTTATATTGATATTTATTGCATTATGGGCTGTTATTACCTATTTTGGTACAATACTTATGCCTTTTCTCTCTTATTTTACAAGGTTTACATGAAGAGGGAGAATGCTGGCAGCTGGAATTCTAGACTGGAAAAGGAGCAAAACTGAGAGACCTATTCTGCACAACTCCAAAAGTCCTGAAAATTTACGGAGAATTATTTTGGAATATATAAAAAAAATATTGGGCGAAGAAAATACCAGAGGGGACCCACCAGGAGGCCACAAGCCTGGGGGCGCGCCCTACCCCCCTGGGCGCACCCTTGTGGCTTGTGGGCCCCCTGGCAGGCCTTCGGTGCCCATCTTCTGCTATATGATGTGTTTTGACCTGGAAAAAAAATCATAAGAGAGCTTTCGGGACGAAGTGCCACCGTCTCGAGGTGGAACCTGGGCAGAAGCAATCTAGGGCTCCGGCGGAGCTGTTCTGCTAGGGAAACTTCCCTCCCGGAGGGGGAAATCGAAGCCATCGTCATCACCAACGATCCTCTCATCAAGAGGGGGTCAATCTCCATCAACATCTTCAGCAGCACCATCTCCTCTCAAACGCTAGTTCATCTCCTGTATCCGATCTTTGTCTCAAAACCTCAAATTGGTACCTGTGGGTTGCTAGTAGTGTTGATTACTCCTTGTAGTTGATGCTAGTTGGTTTATTTGGTGGAAGATCATATGTTCAGATCATTAATGATAATTATTACTCCTCTGATTATGAACATGAATATGCTTTGTGAGTAGTTACGTTTGTTCCTGAGGACATGGGAGAAGTCTTGTTTTAAGTAATCATGTGAATTTGGTATTCGTTCGATATTTTGATGAGATGTATGTTGTCTTTCCTCTAGTGGTGTTATGTGAACATCGACTACGTGACACTTCACCATGATTTGGGCCTAGGGGAAGGCATTGGGAAGTAATAAGTAGATGATGGGTTGCTAGAGTGACAGAAGCTTAAACCTTAGTTTATGCGTTGCTTCGTAAGGGGCTGATTTGGATCGACATGTTTCATGTTATGGTTAGATTTATCTCAAGTCTTCTTTCGTAGTTGCGGATGCTTGCAAGAGGGGTTAATCATAAGTGGGAGGCTTGTCCAAGTAAGGATAGCACCCAAGCATCGGTCCACCCACATATCAAATTATCAAAGTAACGAACGCGAATCATATGAGCATGATGAAAACTAACTTGATCCATGTGTCCTCGGGAGAGCTTTGCTTTATATAAGAGTTCATCCAGGATTGCCCTTTGCTACAAAAAGGATTGAGCCACCTTTCTGCACCTTTGTTACACTTGTTACTTATTACCCGTTACGAATTATCTTATCACAAAACTGTCTGTTACCGATAATTTCAGTGCTTGCAGAGAATACCTTGCTGAAAACCGCTTGTCATTTCCCTCTGCTCCTCGTTGGGTTCGACACTCTTACTTATCAAAAGGACTACAATAGATCCCCTGTACTTGTGGGTCATCATTACCCTTCATGGGTTGAAGTCTCCATCAATGTGGATGTTCGATAGCACCACCTATCGGAACCACGCCAAAAATCTTCGTGTCTCCATTGCGTTTGCCTTCTCCAAACCCTTCCCTTTACCTTCATATGCAAAGTTTTACATTCTGCTTCTATAATCTTAGAATTGCATGTGTAGAATGATTGTTTGACTTGTCATAATTGCTAAAATCTGCCCAGACTAAAATTGGGAAAAGGAATGATTTTTATTTGGTCAAGTAGTCTAATCACCCCCCCCTCTAGACATACTTCCGATCCTAGAAGTGGTATGATACGTCTCCAATGTATCTATAATTTGCGATTGTTCCATGCTGTTATATTATCAATCTTGGTTGTTTTATATTCATTTACTAGCAACTTTATATCATTTTTTGGACTAACCTATTGACATAGTGCCCAGTGCCAGTTGCTGTTTTTTGCTTGTTTTTTAACTTCACAGAATATCCATATCAAACGAAGTCCAAACACAGCGAAATTTTTTGGATATTTTTTCTGCCCAGAAGACAACTTGGGAGCCAAGGAAGTACAGGAGGGGAGGCCTGTGGGGCCCACAAGGTACCAGGGCACGCCAGAAGCCCCTTGCGCGCTCTGGTGGGTAGTGGGGCCCACAGGTGTCCTCTCCGCCGCCTCTCAGCTCTATAAATACACAGATACTCCAGAAACCCTAGAAGAGTTGACCAAAAACAATTCCAGCCACCGCAAGTTCCATAACCACAAGATCCAATCTAGAGCCCTTTTTCGGCACCTTGCCGGAGGGGGGAACAATCACAGAGGGGTTCATCATCCTCATTAGTGCTCCTTCGATGATGCGTGAGTAGTTTATCACACACCTACGGGTCCGTAGGCAGTAGCTAGATGGCTTCTTCTCTCTCTTTGCTCTTCAATACAATGTTCCCCTCGATGTTCTTGGAGATTTATTTGATGTAATGTCTTTTTGCGGTGTGTTTGTTGGGATCCGATGAATTGCGAGTTTATGATCAGTTCTATCTATGAATATTATTTGAGTCTTCTCTGAACTCTTTTATGCATGATCTTTATAGCCTCGTATTTCTTCTTCGAAACTTTGGTTTGGTTTGGCCAACTAGATTTATTTTTCTTGCAATGGGAAGAGGTGCTTTGTGATGGGTTCGATCTTGCGGTGCTCAATCTCAGTGACAGAAGGAGAAGTGACACGCATGTATCATTGCTATTAGGGATAAAAAGATGGGGGTCTATTCCTACATGAATAGATCTTGTCTACATCATGTCATCATTCTTATTGCATTACTCCATTTTTCCATGAACTTAATACACTAGATGCATGCTGGATAGCGGTCAATGTGTGGAGTAATAGTAGTAGATGCAAGCAGGAGTCGGTCTACTAATCTTGGATGTGATGCCTATATACATGATCATTGCCTTAGATATCATCATGATTATTTGCTTTTCTATCAATTGACCAACAGTAATTTGTTTACCCACCGTATGCTATTTTCTCGAGAGAAGCCACTGGTGAAATCTACGGCCCCCGAGTCTATTTCCTATCATCTTATTTTCAGATCTATTATCCCAAAACCCCAAAAATACCTTGCTGCACTTTTTCTTTTTTTAATTTTTTTGTGTGTTTTTGTGAAATCTATTTATCAAATCTCATACAATTTTATCTATCTCAATACCGAGGAGGGATTGACAACCCCTCTTACGCGTTGGGTTGCAAGTATTTGTTATTTGTGTGCAGGTGCTTTTGACATAGTGTTGCTTGGTTCTCCTACTGGATTGATTACCTTGGTTTCATAACTGAGGGAAATACTTACCATTGCTGTGCTGCATCATCCTCTCCTCTTTGAGGAAATACCAACGCAGATACAAGCAATCAGGAAGAATTTCTGGCGCCGTTGCCGGGGAGACATCATCAACATCTATCAGGTTCCTAATCACAAATCTCATCTCCTTGCAATTACTTTATTTGCCATTTGCCTCTCATTTTCATCTCCCCCACTTCTAAAACATTTTTGCGAAAAGCACAAAAATATTTGCCTTTTTATTTTGCCTTCTTTTCCATTTGCCTTTATTGTGTTTGTCTCGTTGCTTGCTTTGGACCTATCATGATGAGTGACGCTGGTATGGAAGAATCAGATGATGGCAGAACTCTTAAATTGGACGTTTTGGTAATCTGGATGCTAAAACTTTTGTTTTGGGACAAGGGAACGTTATAGGAAAAGAAACCATCCAAGAATTCTTTAACTGTGTTGGAACTTTGACTTGTGATGATGCTCCTATACTTAAAAGGACTAAAACTTATGTGGAAGCTATTTTAGCACTAGTTCTGAAACTTGAAAATAGATTTATTCGTACTCACCCTACCTTGCAAAGATTGTTTTATGAGCTACCTGTTATAAAGGATCCTAAAGCTAAAAAGATAGCCACCCTTGTTCTTATGAATGAATTTGATCACATAGTGCGGGAAGCTAGGGAATTTTTTGATTTTTATGGTATGAACTGTGAAAAACCGGTAATAGATGAGATCCTTTACAATAGTGACTATGTTTTAAGACATTTGTTTGGCAATAATCAAATCTTTGATGAGAACCTTAAAAAGGAAATTCCCGTTCTGGATATGATCCAACAAGTTTTCAATGATGTTAATCAATAATATTCTTGGATCGTAGCCGGAAATCAAAGGGGATACGTAGATGGACAACTTGCTAATGCTAAAATTTCTATGGATAATGTGTTTCAAGTTATATTTTAAAAACCTCCTGACAAAAACACATCTATGGAAAATAAAACCAAAGATGACAATACTTTAATCTATGCATTATGCCTAGCTAGGGGCGTGAAAAGATAGCGCTTGTTGGGAGGCAACCCAATGAATAAAATGATTTTTCCTTTTCCTTTTTGTTTTTGTGTGTTCACACAATTATGCCTCTGTTATGATTGTGTTTTTTATGTTTTAGTTAGTGTTTGTGCCAAGTAATGCCTTTAGGATGGCTTTGGGTGATAGTTGATTTGATCTTGTTGGAAATCTGAAACTTTTACGTCCAGTAGCAGAATTGTTAAAAATCACTGGAGACACGAAAAACTCTGAATTTTGTACACAATATTGATATATGAATTTCCTCTGTTGTCCTAATTTTTCAGAATTTTTGGAGTTCCAGAAGAATGAGTAAAATTCGAGTCTTTACAGACTGTTCTGTTTTTGACATATTCTGTTTTCGTTGCATTGTGTGCTTATTTTGATGAATCTATGGACTATACCGGGGGCTTTTAGCCATGGTAAAGTTAGAATAGAGTAGGTATAATGCAATAGAAAAATATGAATGGGTTTTCAACAGTACTTAAAGTAAAGATTAGTTTTCTTATACCAACAGATCTCACGAAGGTTTTTGCTAAGTTTTGTGTGATTGAAGTTTTCAAGTTTTGGGTGAGATCATGATGGATGAAGGAATAAGGAGTGAAAAGAGCCTAAGCTTGGGGATGCCCATGGCACCCCAAGATAATATTCAAGGATAACCAATCAACTAAGCTTGGGGATGCCCCGGAAGGCATCCCCTCTTTCTTCTAACGACCATCGGTAATTTTACTTGGAGCTATATTTTTATTCATCACATATCATGAGTTTTGCTTGGAGTGTCTTGTATTATATGAGTCTTTGCTTGTTTTGTCATTTAGTTTGTCACAATTATCCTTGTTGGACACACCTATTTGAGAGAGCCATAATGATGCTATGATTTGTAAGAATTGCTCTTTGTGCCTCACTTAAACTTTTTGAGCTATGGAATTGCTCTAGTGCTTCACTTATATCTTTTTTAGCACGGTGGTGTTTCAATTTTGAAGAAATATGCTCTCATGCTTCACTTAGATCAATTTGAGAGTTAGTAAATTTTTGAAGAAATTCTCTCATGCTTCACTTATATTATTTTGAGAGATGAGAAAAAATTATTTAGGCTCATGTTCTTCACTTAAATTTGTTTGAGAGCTTGTCATAAGCAATGGTAATATATGAAACTAGTCCCAAAGTGATAGATATTCAAGAGGGATATAATAAAAACTTCCATGAAGATCATTGGATATTATAAACTTGATTCCTTGTAATAGTTTTGAGATATGAAGATAATAATATGTGAGTCATGTTGGTGAGTAATTATGCTTTAGTAAGAATATTGGTGTTAAGGTTTGTGATTCCCTATGCAAGCACGAAAGTCAATAGTTATGCAATGAAATTACATCTACTTGTGGTGCATTATTCGGTGTTAGTTATGTTTAATGCTCGTTTATGAGAGTTTTTGTTTTTTGGTTGGTTGCTTCTCAATCTATTTGCTAGCCTTTCCTTGTACTAAGTGGGAATACTACTTGTGCATCCAAACTCCTTGAACCAAGTTGTGCCAATGAGTCCACCATATCTACCTATATGCGGTATTTCCATGCCGTTCCAAGTAAATTTGTATGTGCCAACTCTAATTTTCAAAATGAATTTCCTTTTTGTGTTCCCGTACCGCTCATGAAGTGGCAGGGGGTGGCCAATATTTTCCATGATAGATGTGTTATTCTCAAGATGAGTGTTTATTCACTTGTCATTGCACGAGAGTGTGGCAAGGTAATAGGGATGCCCACTCCCGAAATATAAAAAAATTATTTATGTTGTCAAATAATAAATTCTTTGGTAAGTGTTGGTATGGAAGGCACCCGTGGATACGGCTAGCCATGGATTGTGAAAGAATAGTGGAAAAAGGATAAAGTTTATTTTATGTTTGGGAACCGCTTATGATGTATCTAGCATGGAAAGCATTGGGAATTCTTGGTCATTTTCGTTGACAGGAAAAGCATGCCTCTCAAAATATTTTATCTCTCAATTTAAGCTTTGAGCTCTGGCACCTCTACAAATCTCTGCTTCCCTCTGCGAAGGGCCTATCTATTTACTTTATGCAATTTTTATTTTTATTTGAGTCTCCATCTTCTCTTATAAAGCACCAACCAGGGAGCGCTATGATCATACTTGTGCATTGGATGTAGCTAATATTCGAGTGTGTTCCATGAATGGATCAATGATTGAGCATGATGGGCTAGGGATAGCTTTCTTTAGTGTTGATATTTTGAAAGACATGGTTGCTTGTTGATATGCTTGAGTATTGATGTCCTCATGTCAATTATAGACTATTGCTTTCAATCATCTAAAAGTCTAATTGTCCATGCTACAAAAAAAAAGAATATGTGTTGAACATGTTAGGCAGCATTCCACATAAAAAATTCTGTTTTTATCATTTACCTACTCGAGGACGAGCAGGAATTAATCTTGGGGATGTTGATACGTCTCCAACGTATCTATAATTTTTTATTGTTCCATGCTGTTATAGTATCAATCTTGGATGTTTTATATTCATTTACTAGCAACTTTATATCATTTTTTTGGACTAACCTATTGACATAGTGCCCAGTGCCAGTTGCTGTTTTTTGCTTGTTTTTTACTTCGCAGAATATCCATATCAAACAAAGTCCAAACGCAGTGAAACTTTTTGGAGATTTTTTCTGCCCAGAAGACAACTTGGGAGCCAAGGAAGTACAGGAGGGGAGGCCTGTGGGGCCCACAAGGCACCAGGGCGCGCCAGAGGCCCCTAGCGTGCCCTGGTGGGTAGTGGGGCCCAAGGGTGTCCTCTCTACCGCCTCTCAGCTCTATAAATACCTAGATATTCCAGAAACCCTAGAAGAGTCAACGAAAAACAATTCCAGCCGCCGCAAGTTCAAGAACCACGAGATCCAATCTAGAGCCCTTTTCCGGCACCTTGCCGAAGGGGGAAACGATCACGGAGGGGTTCATCATCCTCATTGGTGCTCCTCCAATGATGCATGAGTAGTTTATCACAGACCTACGGGTCCGTAGGCAGTAGCTAGATGTCTTCTTCTCTCTCTTTGATCTTCATTACAATGTTCTCCTCGATGTTCTTGGAGATATATTTGATATAATGTCTTTTTGCGGTGTGTTTGTTGGGATGCGATGAATTGCGAGTTTATGATCAGTTCTATCTATGAATATTATTTGAGTCTTCTCTGAACTCTTTTATGCATAATCTTTATAGCCTCATATTTCTTCTCCGAAACTTTGGTTTGGTTTGGCCAACTAGATTGATTTTTCTTGCAATGGGAAGAGGTGCTTTGTGATGGGTTCGATCTTGTGGTGCTCAATCTCAGTGACAGAAGGAGAAGTGACACGCATGTATCTTTGCTATTAAGGATAAAAATATGGGGTCTATTCCTACATGAATATATCTTGTCTACATCATGTCATCATTCTTATTGCTTTACTTCATTTTTCCATGAACTTAATACACTAGATGCATGCTGGATAGCGGTCAATGTGTGGAGTAATAGTAGTAGATGCAGGCAGGAGTCGGTCTACTAATCTTGGATGTGATGCCTATATACATGATCATTGCCTTGGACATCGTCATGATTATTTGCTTTTCTATCAATTGCCCAACAGTAATTTGTTTACCCACCGTATGCTATTTTCTCGAGAGAAGCCACTAGTGAAATCTACGGCCCCCGGGTCTATTTCCTATCATATTATTTTCAGATCTATTATCCCAAAAAGCCAAAAATACCTTGCTGCACTTTTTCTTTATTTATTTTTTGTGTGTTTTGGTCAGATCTATTGATCAAATCTCCTACAATTTTACCTATCTCAATACCGAGGAGGGTCTGACAACCCCTCTTACGCGTTGGGTTGCAAGTATTTGTTATTTGTGTGTAGGTGTTATTTACATAGTGTTGCTTGGTTCTCCTACTGGATTGATAACCTTGGTTTCATAACTAAGGGAAATACTTACCGTTGATGTGCTACATCATCCTCTTCTCTTCGGGGAAATACCAATGCAGATGCAAGCAATCATGGTATCAGAGCTTTGGTCTCCGTAAGCCTTGATTTCCATAGCTTTGTTGATTATAGCCTTGGTTTCACAACCTAGGAGAGTATGACGTCTAGCGAGGGTAACTATCACCGTAGATGTCCTTATTTTGATGGCACAAATTTTGCTAGTTGGAAGCATAAGATGAAAATACATATTCTTGGTCATAACCCTGCCGTTTGGGCTGTTGTTCGTATTGGTTTGCAAGGTGAATTATTTGAAGATGGTAGAGAACCGGATCGTGAAGCGACCACGGAAGAATTGAAGATGTTGCAATACAATGCTCAAGCTTGCGATATTCTCTTCAATGGATTGTGCCCCGAAGAATTCAACAAAATCAGCCGCCTTGAGAATGCAAAGGATATTTGGGATACTTTGTTTGATATGCATGAAGGTACAAAGTCCATCAAGGAATCTAATTTGGATGTGCTTCAAAGTCAACTTAACAAGTTTAAGATGAAGGATGATGAAGGGGTCGCTGAAATGTACCCTAGGCTTGCTCTCATCGCAAATGAGATCGTCGGCTTAGGAAGTGAAGAGATGACCGACAAATTCATCATCAAGAAGATCCTTAAATCCTTGGATGGAAAATATGATACAGTGTGCACATTGATCCAAATGATGCCTAACTACAAAGATCTCAAGCCCATGGAAGTCATTGGTAGAATTGTTGCTCATGAGATTTCACTCAAGGATAAGGAAGAGCTCCACAACAAGTCAAGTGGTGCATACAAAGCTGTCGGATTCAGGGCTCCGCAGACCCAAGAAGGTTCGAACTCTGGGGCGTGTGCTAATATCTCAACCTCTCAAGTCTTAGGCTCACCACCCTACAGCCTAGCCTTGTCGGATTCGCGTGAGCGGGGAAGAAGATGAACACGGAAGTTTACCCAGGTTCGGGACACCTTGCCGTGTAAAACCCTACTCCTGCTTTGTGGTGGAATGGCCTCACGAGGGGCTGAGGAAGAACAAGTACAATGGATGAACAACCTCGCGAGGGCTATGGTGGAGAGGGTGGAAAGGATCCGATCCCCCTCTATGGTGGTGGCTAACCTATATTTATAGTGGCCTCGGTCCTCTTCCCCCAAAACTTAGGCGGGAAGGGATCCCACAACGGCCAATTTGAAAGGGGACAAGAAGTACATCTAATCTTGAGAAAAGCTGGTCTTCTCCTGCAAAGCTTCTGGTCGTGACGCAGCGGTGGGCTCGGTGATGGCATCCGTCCTGTCGAGCCCGTGGTCTGGTCTTGTTGCACCGAAATGGAAAGCTTTGGGGGATTCCTCGGGAACCTGCGTGTGTCCTTGCTCCCTTAGCACCGAAAGGGAAGCTGCGCCCGCTGGCGCCCACCTGGCCTTGGTCGTCATGGTTCACATCATCGCAGCCTCGGAAGCTGGGCACTTGCATAGAAATCTCCGCTCCTCGGGAGGCAACCTGGGGAGGCCGCTCCCTTGGAGGTCTTGGTGTCGTCCGCCTCGCGAGGCCTGGGCCCTCGCGAGGGTCTTGTCTTGAAGGCCTTGCCGCTGGGCCGTACCAGGCCGTCGAGGGAGCCACGCCGTGGGCCGCAGGCAGCCAGATCTGCGTACCCTGGTTCCCAGAACGCCGACAGTAGCCCTCGGGCCCAAGGCGCGCTCGGGCTGGCTTCGAGGCGAAGCCAAGGGGCAAGGGCGAAGCGCCGTGGGCCCCAACCGCCTGCGGGCCAGGCTTAGCGCGTGGCGCCTGACGGGGCGCGGACGCCTCTGTTTCCCCACGTCGCCTCGGCAACCGCTCCGAATTGATAGCAGCCTAGTGCATGTAGCAGTGACATTATCTCTCAGAACGTGGAAGGGCGCTGGTTAGCCTTCTTTCGCCTATAAAAGGGCGAGGGGGCGGAGCCCCCTAGCCCATCTTCATCTTCTTGCTTCTCATCCCGCACTCTTGTAGCAGCATCCATGGCGCCGGTGAGGAGGTTCTCCGCCGTCGAGAAAGGGAAGGCTCCACGGGAGAAACCGGAGCCGCCCCCGCCGAAGAGGGGCTGCGGCCGCCCTCGCCGGGCCACCGCAACGCCCACGGCTGCCCCTTCTAGATACGAGCGCGCGCCGCCTGGAGTCCATGCCGGCCCAATCGTTCGCGCACTGGGTCCTTCCCACGGGGGTGGCCATGAGCACTGTGGAGGACGAGGCTGTGGAGGGGAGCAGCCGATGGCCGTCCGACCACCTCACCCACGGGCCCATGTCGACAGCACAGCCCGTGAGTTTGTGGTGTGGGTGACGATGCCGCCGCGCACCTGGATCCGACTCCCGTGCGCCTTGGCTGGGGAGTTGCCGGCACGGGGACCCGTCGAGCTTGGCTACAACACGACGGCTGCTGCGGCCAAGCCTCGCATGCGGAGGTTGAGGCCACCTTCTCCGGCGATGTCTTCAAGACCCGCGGATAGGGAACGGTCGCCCGTGCCTGTGGCTCGGAGGGGAGGCACACCCTTCATTTTAGGTACGATGGGGCGTCGATGCTCTTCTTCAAGGTCTTCGGGGAAGATGGTGAACGCCTGGAGTGTTACCCAAGGGGCGGCAACAGCGGCAGCGAGGCCTCCCGCGGTGAACTTGCCCTTGGCCGCCACACCTCCAGCAGTAGTAGCGCCTCCTCCAAATCAAGCTCAAGCGACGACGACTACGATGAGCCACCGCGCCCGGGTCTAGGAGGGGGTTGACACTGACTAGGCGCCATGATGCCAGAGCTGGCGCCTCCTGAGCTGTGGTCCTCGGGAAACCTTTTCTTTTGTTTCATTTCCTGCGTAAAAACCGTGAGGGGCCCCGCGGGGGCATGTAAGAACCGTGGCACTTGCGCCTTCATGTTAATATTTCCAGCTTATGTCATATTTGCGTTTCTCGCTCTTGCGGTAGCTTAGTGCTCTACGCCGACAGGACCCAGTCCCCAGGCAAGCTTCGGCCATCGCTGGTATGCCAGGTCGCGATGCCGTGGTCAAGGCCAGGAGGTGAGCGGCCCGAGATCCAGTAAGAGCCCCCGAGGCGCGATGCTCAGGAGGTCCCCTTTGGCTTGCAAGCGGCTCCCGAAAGATTAAGAGGGGGGATTCCTTGCCCGAGCGAGGCCGCGAGAAAGCAAAGCGTCAGTGGCAAGGCTCACGCTGGCGCGTGTGATGTAACTTAGCTTAGCGAGCTCACGGCCTGCAGCGGTTCTCTCGTCGTGAGGGCGAGCTTCTTCGGGCTTCTGACCTTGGTCATGCTCCCTGTTCTGTAATGTATTAAGGTAAACCCCGCAAGAGGTGCGTGAGGAGACTGATGCCCATCGTATTTAAAAAACACCACCGTCGTTGGGCCACACCCTTCCCCCTGTACTCCTCCACGAGGCTTGCGACCCCCCTTTCTCCGCTCATCATGGTGCTCTACGTTCTCAGGACCCGGCCCTCGAGCAGGGCTCAGCCGCCGCTAGTATGCCAGGTCGCGATGCCGTGGTCAAGACCAAGGGGTGAGGGCTCGAGAGCCAGTAGGAGCCCCTGAGGCGCGATGCTCAAGGGCCCCCCTTTTAACGTGCAAGTGATTTGCATGAGAGAGAAGTGGCTCGCCCCGCAGGGGTGGTTAGGAGAGGCTATACCCAGCGGCACACGGTGCATGAAGCGATTTCACTTAGCCTTTTGCGAGCTAAAATGCTGCGGCGTGTCCTTTTGGGGCGGTGAGGTGTTGGCAGGGCCGCTCGAGGTCCTGTCTCCGGAGGATCCTACGTATGAGTTAGTTACGAAATGCAAAGGGGCGGCCGCGCTTGCTGATCTGCCCATAATCGTTCCGTGAGAAGACGAAGGCACTAAGGACTTGGTGAGGTAACATACACGGGACTGGCCCGTGAGCCAGAGCTCAGTCTCTTAGATTTATCGACGCTGCAGGGACGGACCCGAGCACAGGCGCCGTGCCAGTAGCCCCCTCTTGTGGGACGTTCAAGGGGAGAGCTAGCAACGTGCGAAGCCCGGGGAGGCAATTCCAGGGGTAATACACAGTCAGACGCAAGGTTAACAGCCACAGCGGCTTGAGCAAGCATAATCGGACCAAATTACGCGAATCGAAACAGTGCAACTTCGGGGGCGGACCCTGACAGCCTGAGGATAATGCAGCCCCGGGGGCGCCCTCAACTAAACAAACCAAAAAGTCACCTGGCACCAGTGTTGTAGAAGCGTCGGGGTAGCTGAGGACGCGTGCCGCGGAGGTCGCTCCTCATGAGTTGGGCGGCTCCGGAGGTCGGGGGAGCTCATGAGGCCCTGGGGGCTCGCTAGTGTCCGTGACCTCCTCTGACATGACCGCCAAGCGCCTGGCCTTGTGAGACGCCACAGCACGCTGCGTGGGGCGCTGGTACGTGGCGCCCATGTTTAGCAGGCCAAACGGCATGTGGACGTAGCTGTAGGGGTAGCCCCGACTCCGGCGGACGCGCGATGGCCAGAAGAGGTCTTGTAACACGGCCCTGTTGAGACCCGGGATGTTGACGGAGACACGCAGCTCGTCGCCTGCACTAGGGGGTGCGGCTGCACCGGGTGGTGCGGGGCGATGCTCGCTACACATGGCCCACGCCTCCTGAAGCTCCTCGATCACCTTGGTGATGAATTCTCACGCACCTGGTGCCTCGCACCATGCGCCTTGCTCGCAGGGACGCGCATCGAAGCACGCCTCCAAGTGGTGCCCGAGCACCTCCCTCATCGCGCTGGTCAGGTCAGAGGCTCTCTAGGCGGAAGCCCCCGAGCCCAAACTGAGGGAGGCACCGGGCGCGCCTTCCTATGCGGGAGGAAGGGACGCCCCAGCAGTGGGCGCGGAGCCTGAGGCACCGCCAGCGGGCGCCTCGGTGTCCTGACGGCTCTTGGGAAGGAGCTGCTTCTTCTTCTTGGGGGTGGCCTCGGGAAGCAGGACGCCGCCCTCATCATCAGGGTTGTCAACCGCCGCGGCTTGGTAGGCATGCTCAAGGGAGCATACCACGTCTTTCTCATCGCAGGCGACCGTGATGATGCCGCCACTCCCTATCATCTTGAGGACATTGTAGCCATGGTGGGTTGCTTCCATGAACTTGGCGAGGGCCGGGTACCCAAGGATGGCATTGTACGAGAGGCTAATGTGGGCGACGTCAAAGTCGATGAGCTCGGTGTGGTAGTTGTCGTGCTTGCCGAAGGTGACTGGGAGGTGTATCTGCCCCAGGGGGACGATGGAGCTGTCTGTCACCCCTAAGAAAGCTTGGTTGGCAGGATCTGGGCATAAGGCACTTGGGGCGTCTCGAACGTCTCGATAGAGAGAACATTGAGCCCTACGCCTCCGTCGATGAGGGTCTTGGTGACAAGGATGTTGCTGATGGTGGGTGTGTAGAGCATGGGAAGCGCGCCTCCGGCGGCCGAGCACTTGAGGTGGTCCTTGGAGTCAAAGGTGATAGCGCACCTCGACCACCTGAGGGGACGCGCGGCCTCGAACTTCGGGAGGGCCGTGTTCACCTCACGGGAAAACTGCTTGAAGATGCGATGTGAGGCCAGGGCCTGGGCACCACCCAGGATGCAGGCGACCGCAAGCGGCTCCTGGAAGCCCCCAACCCCATCATCCTGCCGGTTGTCATCATTTCTCCTGGGCGGCAGCGGCAGCGGAGGGAGGCCGGCATTGCCCTGATAACGGGCCTCACGAGGCTGGTCGCGCCAGGGTCCGTCGCGAGGCTCATCACGCCAATGGTCCTCATGAGGCTGGTCACGCCAGTCCTGGCGAGGGTCGCGGTTGTCCCAGCGGCCTCCACCACGACCGTAGCCACGGTCACCACGCTCGGGGCAGTGACTGAGGCGTCCATCCCGAAGTGCCCTGAGCTCCTGGCAGTCGTTGGTGTTGTGGCTGTGCACATTGTGGAAGATGTAGAACGGGCGGTTGCCCCTGGGAGGCTCATCATGGTCACAGCCGCGCTTCATCTCAGGCTCGGCTGCGAGTACAGCGGGGCCCTTGCGCTTTGCTTCCTTAGCCTTGGCTTTCTTGTCTTCAGGGTCGGCCTCCGGGAGCTCAATGAGGGAGAGGCGGCCTTCTTCGGCCCTTGTGCATTTGTTTGCCAAGTTGAACATCTCTAGGGCCAAGCATAAGTCCTCATGGATGGAGAGCTCCTCTTTCATCTTGACGTCCCGGACACCATCGGTGAACGCTGAGATGATGGCCTCGTCCGACGCCTTCGGGATCTTGAGGTGAACATTCGTGAAGCACTGTATGTACTTGTGCAAGGTCTCGCCCGGCTGCCGCTTCACGCGCCGCAGGTCACCCACCGCAGGAGCGCGATCACGGGTGCCCTGGAAGTTGGCGATGAAACGCTCGTGAAGTTTTTCCCAAGAGGAGATTGAACCCTCTGGGAGGTGCAGGAGCCAGGAGCGCGCGCCATCTTTGAGAGCCATGGGGAACCAGTTCGCCATGACTTTCTCGTCACTGTTGGCCGCCTTGATGCTCAGCGAGTAGAGCTCGAGGAACTCCGCGGGATCGGGGGTGCCGTCGTAGCGTGGAGGTAGATCTCGCTTGAACTTGCCGGGCCAGACGACGCGGCGCAGCTCCAGGGTGAAGGCGCGGCAGCCCGCCGCACTCACAGGAGCAGCCCGCGCGGGCAGAGCTCGGTCTTGACGCCGACGCGCCGCAAACTCAGGCGGCGCGTGGTCTTGTTGCTGGCGCGGTGGCGCTGGGAGCGCGCGTGCGCCACCTTGTGGTCATTGCACCACCTGGCAGCTTGCTTCATCGCGCACCGGCGCTCCATGCGGCAGGTCGCGCGGTTGCGCATCTTTCCTGGGCTCGTGGTCGGCACCGCGCAGAGAGGAGGAGGAGGCGTGCCATGCGCCACATAGGCCGCCTGGGACGGCGGGGGATGGAACAAGCGGGACGGTGCAGGGACTTCGCCGGCGGCGTTTGACGAGCTCGGCGATGCGCCCAAGCCAGTCGTCGTAGCGGTAGTTGGCGGGACGGTAGCGCAGCAGCTCACGCCATGAGCAGTGCAGCCTGCGTGTTCGCCGGCCCGCGGTGGGCGTGGGAGGACGAAGCCGTGGTGGGAGTGGGCGACGGAGTGGCGGTGCGGCCATCGCGCCGCACGTAGGGTGGCTGCGAGGAGTCCTGCTGCTCATGAGCAGCAGGGTCAGTGGCAGCATTAGCCGCGGGGGAGGTAGAGTGGCGCGGAGCACCGTTGCCCACTGGGCGACGCGAGCAGCCCGGCGCTCAGCGCGGATTCGGCGTGCGTCGGCCATGGGAGCAATGAAGCGGAGACGAAGTGGAGGTGGAAGGACTTCGACACGCCCCTACCTGGCATGCCAAATGTCGGATTCAGGGCACCGCAGACCCAAGAAGGTTCGAACTCTGGGGCGTGTGCGAAGATCGCAACCTCTCAAGTCTCAAGCTCGCCACCCTATAGCCTAGCCTCATCGGATTTGCATGAGCGGGGAAGAAGATGAACACGGCAGTTTGCCAAGGTTCGGGCCACCTTGCGGTGTAAAACCCTACTCCTGCTTCGTGGTGGATTGGCCTCACGAGGTGCTGAGGAAGAATAAGTACAGTGGATGAACAGCCTCGCGAGGGCTATGGTGGAGAGGGTATGGAATGGATCCGACCCCCCTCTATGGTGGTGGCTAACCTATATTTATAGTGGCCTCGGTCCTCTTCCCCCAAAACTTAGGCGGGAAGGGATCCCACAATGGCCAATTTGAAAGGGGACAAGAAGTACATCTAATCCTGACGAAAGGTGGTCTTCTCCTGCAAAGCTTCTGGTCGTGACGCAGTGGTGGGCTCGGTGATGACATCCGTCCTACCGAGGCCGTGGTCTTGGTCTTGTTGCATTGGAATGGAAAGCTTTAGGGAATTCCTCGGGAACCTGCGTCTATCCTTGCTCCCTTAGCACCGAAAGGGAAGCTGCCCCCTCCGCGCCCGCTGGTGCCCGCCTGGCCTTGGTCGTCATGGCTCACGTCATCGTAGCCTCGGGAGGCTGGGCACCTACATAGAGAATATTCGCTCCTTGGAAGGCAACCTGGGGAGGCCGCTCCCTTGGAGGTCTTGGTGTCGTCCGCCTCACGAGGCCGGGGCCCTCGCGAGGGTCTTGTCTTGAAGGCCTTGCCACTGGGCCGTATCAGGCCGTCGAGGGAGCCACGCCGTGGGCCGCAGGCAGGAAGATCTGGGTACCTTGGTTCCCAAAACACCGACAAAAGCTTCAAGTGATGCTCCTACAACATCAAGTGACAAGCTAGTCTCCAATGAAGAATTGAGCTTAATGGTGAAGAACTTCAACAAATTATACAAGAGTAGAAGCAAAGAGAGAAGCTCCAAGTCAAGGTCCTACAATGACAAAAGATCTTCTAGTCGTGATCATAATTGATACAATTGTAGAAGACCCGAACACTATTCCAATGAGTGTACGGCTCCCTACAAGAAAAGAGAAGACGCAACAAAAAGAAGGAGTAGAAGAGATGAATCACCTCCAAGAGAGAGAAGAAGTAGAGATGTTCGTTATGAACGAAGACCCTCTCGAAGAAGCAAGGATTCGAAAAGGAAGGACAAGTCATCAAAGAGCTACACAAGACGAAGACATCAAGTTCATGTTGGTGAATGGGTTTCCGGTTCCGACTCCGACAACTACTCCGAGAGAAGCTATCACTCCGACTCCGAATATACTCAAGATGAAGGTGTTTCCGGACTTGCTCTATTATCATCCAACTCCCACGACATATTTGATTCACCAAATGAAGGAATTGGAAGATGCTTCATGGCTAAAGGCCCCAAGGTATCACACCCCGAGTATCTTGATTTCAATAGTGATGAAGATGATTTGCTAGGTGATGATGATTTACTTGTTGACAAAACTAGTGATGTGAGCTATAAAGAACTTGCTAGTAATCATGATAATCAAGATGAAACGAATGCCAATGCTAAGAAGGAGATTGAATGTCTAACTAAAGAACTAAACACTCTTAAGTTAGCTCATGAAACAACTCAAGAGGATCATAGAGAGCTCCTAAGAACTCATGGGAAGCTACACTTCGAGAAGCTAAATTTAGAGAAAGAGCATGAGTTTCTAAAAGCTATCAATGATGATCTTCGAAAGAAGAGTTCTTCTTACATTGCCAAACGTCTCCTCTTGTCTACGTATATGCCATAAGTAAAATCTAGTAACAAGAGTAAGAAAGATTCTTCTTCTAGTAGTAACAATAACCATGCTAAATCCAATATTGTTGCTTCTAGTAACTCTCTTGATTCCACTAATGATTCTGTTAGCCAAGTTACTTGAGCAAGAAAATAGCTTATTGAAGGGAATTATAGAGAAAGGTGTTTACAAGAGTCTTGCCGGGAGTAACCAATTTGAGGAAATTATACGCAAGCAAGGAAGACACCGGAAGAATCAGGGTGTTGGTTTTGAACAAAAGTTCAATGCCAATGGAGTTGAATGGGAAGAAGATCAATACCCCAAGACGAAGTTTGTTCCTCAACAAGAGAAGTATGACCCTACTTCTTTTGAGGGAACACAAGATCGAGATTATCTTCCACCACAAGACTACAAGCTAAAAGGCAAGGACAAGCTTCAAGAAGAGATTGACTCATTTGAAGAAGCTCCCAAGGCCATGGTCAAGTGGGTTCCCATTCCCAAGACCACGTCAAGCTCTACTTCATCAAGTTCAATTACAACTCCAAGGATTCCCATCAAGTTGATGTGGGTCCTGAAAACACACAAGTATAGGGGATCGCAAAAGTTTTCGAGGGTAGAGTATTCAACCCAAATTCATTGATTCGACACAAGGGGAGCCAAAGAATATTTTAAGTATTAGCAGTTGAGTTGTCAATTCAACCACACCTAGAGATTAAATATCTGCAGCAAAGTGACCAGTAGCACAATAATATGATAGTTTGATAGTAGTAGCAGTGATAGCAATAGTAACAGTAAACTTCTCATGAGCAAGTACCAATTCATCACAACATCGAAGTATAAAGCATAAACTTTCTTGAAAACTAACAAACCATGTTCTCAGTCAACAATGCAATTGCAATTCATCATATTTTCAGGAAGGGTCTCATGTCGGAGCTTTTTTGCAAGTACACATACTCAACCATCATTTAGTCTTCTATGATTGCTAACACTCACACCATATATATGGAGCAAAAGGCTTCAGCTAGACACATAGAAAGATAGGGGCTTATAATTTTGCCTCCCAACTTATTCAGCTCAAGGGTGATGCCAACAATAATAACTCATGATCACTCATATCCAACTGGATATATGTGCCTAGATCTTTCCCCACCACATCATGCTTGCAAAAGACAAAAATAAAAAGGAATAGAGGAGAATACTATTGACTCTTGCATAAAAGTAAATACATAAAACTAAAAGATAAGCCCTTCACAGAGGGAAGCAGAGGTTGTCATGTGCTTTTTGGTTTTGGATGCCCAAACTCTTAATGCAAAAGAACGTCACGTTATATTGCCCCTTATGATAGCAACCTTTATTATGCAGTCCGTCGCTTTTATTACTTTGCCATCACAAGTTTGTATAATGCTTATTTTCCTATACAATAAAAGATAAAACATATTTAGAAGCAATTTTTATTGACTTATGAACCAATGACAACTTACTTGAAGGATCTTATTCAATCCATAGGTAGGTATAGTGGACTCTCACGACATGAAAGTGGGTTTAAGGTTTTTGCATGCACAAGTAGTTGATTGCTTGTATCTGCGTTGGTATTTCCCCAGAGAGGAGAGGATGATGCAGCACAGCAAAGGTAAGTAGTTCCCTCAGTTATGAAACTAAGGTTATCAATCTAGTAGGAGAACCAAGCAACACTATGTAAACAGCACCTGCACACAAACAACAAAAACTTGCAACCCAACACGTAAGAGGGGTTGTCAATCGCTCAACGATATTGAGATAGATTAAATTGTATAGGTTTTGATAAATAGATCTAACAAAAATACAAAATTAAATAAAGAAATAAAAATTGCAGCAAGGTATTTTGGATTTAATATATGATAGGAAATAGACCCGGGGGCCGTAGTTTTCACTAGAGGCTTCTCTTAAGAAAATAGCATACGATGGGTAAACAAATTGTTGTTGGGCAAATTGATAGAAAATCAAATAACCATGACGATATTCAAGGTAATGATAATGTATATACGCATCACATCCAAGATTAGTAGACCGACTCCTGCCTGCATCTACTACTATTACTCCACACATCGACCGCTATCTAGCATGCATCTAGTGTATTAAGTTCATGGAAAAACGGAGTAATGCAATAAGAACGATGACATGATGTAGACAAGATAAACTCACGTATGAATAAACCCCATCTTGTTACCCTTAATAGCAATGATACATGTGTGTCATGTCTCTTTCTGTCACTGAGATTGAGCACCACAAGATCCATCACAAAGCACCTCTTCCCATGGCAAGATAAATCAATCTAGTTGGCCAGACCAAACCAATAAATCAGAGAAAAAATACGAGGCTATAACAATCATGCATAAAAGAGTTCAGCAAAGACTCAAATAATATTCATGGATAGAACTGATCATAAACTCACAATTCATCGGATCCCAACAAACACACCGCAAAAAAGAGTTACATCAAATAGATCTCCAAGAACATCGAGGAGAAAATTGTATTGAAGATCAAAAAGAGAGAAGAAGCCATCTAGCTACTAACTACGAACCCGTAGGTCTGTGGTAAACTACTCACGCATCATCGGAGGGGCAACAAGGATGATGAAGAACCCCTCCGTGATTGTTGCCCCCTCCGGCAGAGTGCCGGAAAAGGCCTCTAGATTGGATCTCGTGGTTCTGGAACTTGCGTCGGCGGAAAAAGTATTTCGTCGACTCCCCTAGGTTTTTTTTGGGATTTTAGAGTATTTATAGAGGCAGAGGTAGGTCAAGGCGGTGCGGAGGGATCCACTACCCACCAGGGATTGTCAGAGGCCCCTAGAGCGCCCTGGTGCCTAGTGGGCCCCACGGGCCTCCTCTCATGGCTTGCAGAAGCTTCCTGGGTGTCTTCCTGCCAGAAAAAAATCTCCAAAACATTTGGTGTCATTTGGACTTTGTTTGGTATTGATATTCTGCAAAATAAAAAATAAGCAAAAAACAACAACTAGCACTAGGCACTATGTCAATAGGTTAGTCCCAAAAAATGTTATAAAGTTGCTAGTAAATGTATATAAACGTCGAAGATTGATAATATAACAGCATGGAACAATAAAAAATTATAGATACGTTGGAGACGTATCAGTAGTATCTCTACTTGGTGCGGATTTTTGGCTAGCAAGGATATTGGGCAAGCACCACATGTTGGAGGATCTATGACAATATAACTTCTATGTGAATATGAACAAACATAAATCATTATGTTGTCTTCCTTGTCCAACGTCAACAATTTGACATAAAATAATTAATGGGGGCTCACAATCATAAAAGATGTCCAAGATAGTATATTTGCATGTGAATCTTCTCTTCCCTTATTAATTCTTTCATGAATTGCATCATTGACCAATGCTATGTTTGTCATCTTTAAATAAATTTTACCACTTATACTTTTCCTTATGTAATTTCATTACTTTCCATAATATTAGCATATTATCTTTTTCATTATTTTCTTTCTTTTGATTGAAACATAAAAGTAGAGAAGCAAAAACTCAAAGTAAACTTTATTATATAACTCTCAACTCGACTACATAGATGGATAGATCATGAAACTAGCACTCTAAAATAGATCATACTAAACTTTTATTCAACTAAATCATGAACTAACTAAGGATCGAACTAAGATAGGTAAAGATAATAAAAGTGATGGTGATACGATACCGGGGCGCCTTCCCCAAGCTTGGCACAAGCCAAGGGGAGTGCCCATACCCGTGTACTCAAGTCTTCTTCTTTGGTGATGATGGTGGTGATGAGGTGGCCTTCTTCTTCTCCATCCTACGTTTGAGGATAAAATTTTCCTCCCTTAGATCATCGTTTTCATGCTCAATCTTCAATATCTTTTTGCATAATGCCTGTTTGCTTTTCTGCAGAAAACGAGACATGATAAATTGGGTCTTAGATTTGTTTACTCCATTTGGGAGACTTGACTTCTTGAATTCCACGTGCATATCTCCAGGTTGAGGTAGTGGAACTTCTTCCTCATCTGAGCTGGCATCCCTTGTTTCCTCCAAGTCAGTATCTTCCTCCTCCTCGGTGGACCATAAGTAGGGATAAATCTCCCCAAAGATCTTTGGGTCTGTAACATAGTGGGAGACATAGCTCTCTCTCTCTATCTGAATCTTGAGACGACATACTTTCAGATCTTCCAGAAAAATAGCACGAAACAAGAATAGAGGATATTTTCGCGATGCGGTGGTCAAATCGTCCGGGGGTATATATAAAGAATCTTTATCTTGGGTAACAAGCATACCATAGGAAAACGGAGTCGGGAAGGTCCTCGAGGGGCCCACTACCCACTAGGGCGTGCCAGGTGGGGCAGGCACGCCCTGGTGCACAATGGGAACCTGGGTTGCCTTCTCGGGTGTTTCTTATTTTTTTATTTTTTCTAATATTCCAAAACTGACGGAAAATATTTTTGCGGAATTTTTGGAGTCGGTTTACTTACCGTATCACATACCTCTTCCTTTTCAGGGTTCTGGAGTGTTCTAGAAGGTCTCTTTTATGTATTCCTCTAGTGTCATGGTTTGAACAATGTTAGTTTCAACATTAATAGGTGTACCTAAGATATAGTGCTTAATTCTTTGTCCATTGACCACCTTCAGATTAGTGCCTTCGGTATTATTAATCTTAATAGCCCAGAGCGATAAACTTCTTCAATGATATATGGTCCTTCCCACTTGGAGAGAAGTTTTCCTGCAAAAAATCTAAAACAAGAATTGTACAATAGAACATACTCACCCACTTTGAATTCCCGCTTTTGGATTCTTTTGTCATGCCATCTTTTAACTTTTTGTTTGAACAATTTGGCATTTTCATAGGCTTGGGTTCTCCATTCATCTAATGAACTAATATCAAATAACCTCTTTTCACTAGCAAGTTTGAAGTCATAGTTGAGTTCTTTAATTGCCTAATATGCTTTATGTTCTAACTCAAGAGGCAAATGACAAGCTTTTCCGTATACCATTTTATATGGAGACATACCCATAGGATTTTTATAAGCTGTTCTATAGGCCCATGGTGCATCATCAAGTTTCTTAGACCATTTTTCCCTAGATTTGTTGACAGTCTTCTGCAATATTAATTTTATATCTCTATTGCTAAGTTCAACTTGTCCACTAGATTGAGGGTGATAAGGGGATGCAATTCTATGGTTGACATCATATTTAGCAAGCAGTTTACGAAAAGCACCATGAATAAAATATGAACCACCATCAGTCATTAAATATCTAGGAACCCCAAACCTCGGGAAAATAACTTCTTTAAGCATTTTGATGGAGGTGTTATGATCAGCACTACTAGTTGGAATAGCTTCCACCCACTTAGTAACATAATCAATAGCAACCAAGATATGTGTATACCCATTAGAGGAAGGAAAAGGTCCCATATAATCAAAACCCCAAACATCAAATGGTTCAATAACAAGTGAATAATTCATAGACATTTCCTGATGTCTACCAATATTACCAATTCTTTGACATTCATCACAAGATAAAACAAACTTACGAGCATCCTTGAAGAGAGTAGGCCAATAAAAACCAGATTGTAGTACCTTATATGCAGTTCTATCTCATGGTGTCCTCCATAAGCTTCAGAGTGACATTTCCGTAGGATTTGTTCCTATTCATGCTCAGGTATACAACATCTAGTAATACCATCTACTCCTTCTTTATTAAGATATGGGTCATCCCAAAAGTAATGTCTTAAGTCAAAGAAGATTTTTTTTTGTTTTATTGGTATGTAAACCTGGGTGGTATAAATTTAGCAACAATATAATTAGCATAGTCTGCATACCAAGGAGTATTACGAGAAGCATTTATGATAGCTAGTTGTTCATCGGGGACGCTATCATCAATTGGTAGTGGGTCATCAAGAATATTTTCTAACCTAGACAAGTTATCGGCTACGGGATTCTCAGCTCCCTTCCTATCAGTAATATGCAAGTCAAATTCTTGTAGCAGAAGAACCCACCTTATGAGTCTAGGTTTAGCATCTTTCTTTTCCATAAGATATTTAATAGAAGCATGATCGGTGTGAACAATCACTTTAGAATCAACTATGTATGATCTGAATTTATCTCAAGCAAACACAACTGATAGAAATTCTTTCTCAGTGGTAGCATAATTTCTTTGAGCACTGTCTAGGGTCTTACTAGCATAACGAATAACATTTAATTTCTTATCAACTCTTTATCCTAGAACAGCACCAATAGCATAATCACTAGCATCACACATAATTTCAAAAGGCAAGTTCCAATCAGGTGGTTGAACAATAGGTGTAGAAGTCAAGGCTTTCTTTAGTGTTTCAAAGGCTTCTACACAATCATCATCGAAAACAAACGGAACATCTTTTTGCAAGAGATTAGTAAGAGGCCTAGAAATTTTAGAGAAGTCTTTAATAAATCTTCTATACAAGCCAACATGACCGAGGAAACTTCTTATACCTTTAACATCTTTGGGACATGGCATTTTCTCAAGAGAAAAATTCACTACAAGACCTATTACTTGCGCTGGTGCCCACTTTAGTCCCTGTGGTTACAAATACCCAAAATACAGTCACCAAACTTGCACTTGGGGGTCATCTACGGTCCATTATACGGTTTTGTGTACGTATGTGCTGAGCTGGCGCTAGTCAACCGCTGCCAAGTGTTCTTTGACTGCCACATGTGCCCAGCTCGCTCGAATACGCATGCACGCGGGTTTTTTTTTTTTGCAAAACTGCCAGTTATTAAAAGATCTCCCCCACCTGGTCGGATCAAGCCACCCCTGGTCCGACCGAGCCACTCCCTGTCTCGTTTCTCCCCTGCTTCTTGCTTCTCCCCTGGTTCGTCGTCGCTGCTGAGGTGGTTGCCTCGACGTCGCCGGCGTGGGCGCGCGTGGCGACGGCCCCATGAGCTCGTCGTCGGACGCTGCGCCGCCGCCATCCGCGCCATTTGGGAGGGGCCTGCGTGATGTCCCTCTCGCACCGACCCGTCGTGACGACCATGCCTCGCCGCCCCTCTATGGTATGTCACCGTCGCCGGCACGTTCTGTACTCGATCTGTCCATGAAAGCTCCGGGGAAGAGCTTGCGTTCGAGTCATTTGCGCACATGTGCTAGGGTTTGGGCTATTTCTCTCCCCTTTTGCCACGGATGGTGTAGGGTTTAGGGTTTTAGCAGCGGACGTTGAGCAGGGCCACAGATCAAAGTTATGGTTTCTTATGGGCTATGGATGTTGTATTTGGAGATGATCTAGGGTTTGCAGAGCAAAATTAGGGTTTGATTTTGGATATGTTAGGGGAAGGCCATGCTCGCTTCTCCCCTGTTTCTTTGCTTTATATGGCCTGGTTGTTGATCATAAGGTGTTTTGCGCATGAGATGATCGTTTTACCCATGAAAGATCATATATTTGTTCAGTGGAGGCCATGAATCAGTGCTTTCTTTCTGCAACATGTATGAATTTTGCTCTGTAAGATAACTGAATTTTTATGTGTTAACCTGTCTGAATATTGAAATGTCTGAACTAGATTTAGTACAGTAACTGAACATTGACACTGAGCATTGCCACTTTGCTTGTTTTGGTCCAATTACATTCTTTACTGCTTGCTAAGTACCCTTGATTAGGTCCTGCTTACTCAGTTAACTGAGCTAAAGGTGGTTTGATACAATAACTGAACTTTTGGAGTTAACTGAACATTTTCAGCTTGACTGAACCTTCATAAATGACTCTGTTTATCTTGTCTGAACAATGCCACTTTGGATGTTTTGCCGGACCCCTAAGCAACCACTTCTTTGTTGAGGTCATACATGGTGGCTATTTCCTTTGTGCAGGCAAGCATAGGGATTATCACAAAGGCCACTCCATTTGGTATGACTACTGTGACATGGATAACTGGACACCTACTGTTGTTGCTAGTCTAGTGGAGGAAATTGGGTATGAGTTTGAGGGCAGGATCAGGGCTTATTGGTGTGTTCCTGGGTTGACAATGTACAAGAATGGATTAAGAGAGATTAAGATAGGAGACAACACTATGACAGAGAACATGAAGGATTGTGTTCTGAATGGGAATCATTTTCAGCAAATATTTCTTGATCATGATGAGAGCCTGAGATCATATATTTCACCTGTTCCTGTTCATTCTGATGATGAGGATCCTCCATTTGCCAAATTTAGTGGAAGTTGGCCAGAGAAAGAGCAAGTGCATGATCAAGATGAACAGGAAGAGCACCATGTTGAGCAAGTTGTAGTGGCATAGGAGCAGGCTGAGCAAGATCAAGACCAACAGCAACAGGACAATGTTGAGCAAGTTGTGGTGGCACAGGAGCAGGCTGAGCAAGATCAAGAGCATGAGGCTGAGCAAGGTCTAGTTGAAGATGCACTATCAGAAAGTGAGGGAGAGTCAGAAGAATAGGATTACATCCCAGGACCACCTCAACCAGGAGAGTACATGCATACTTTTTAGTTTGAGTTCAGGGGCAGAAGAAAAAGCTGTAGGGTTTTAAACATGGATGTAGCAGATACAGTTGGTTGTTCAGTAATGCAGGATTCAGATGAAGATTTCATTCCACAAATTGTTGATTTAGACATTGATCTGCAAGATGATGATGACTTGTTTGGCAAAAATGTTGATTGTGAGAAAGGCAAAGGTAAAGCAGTCCAAGAAGAAGCTGATGATCCTACTGAAGATGTGGACATGTGCTTGCCTTCTTCTGATGAAGATAAGGTTAAGCCAAATTTCAAATGTTTCAGAGAAGAGGACCTGTCTAAACCAGAGTTCCAAGTGGGTCAGACATTTGCTAGTGTTGAGTTACTGAGGAGGGCTATCAAGGAGTATAGCTGTCATAAAAGGGTTGACATCAAGTGCCCTAGAAATGATAGGAAAAGAGTTAAGGCCATTTGTGAAGATGGGTGTCCATGGTCTTTGTTTGCATCATTTGATGGGAGAATCAACTGCTTCATGATCAAGAAGTATAACCCAAAGCATACCTGCATAAAGAAATGGAGTGTCAAGTCATTCACTGCTCCCTTCATGGCAGGAAAATATCTTGATTCATTTAGAGCAGATGAAAACATGAACATGAAGAATTTTGCAAGGGTTGTTCAGAAGGACTGGAACATGACAACAACAAGGAGGAAACTTAGAAGAGCCAGGAGACTAGTGAAGAAAGTCATTGAAGGAGATGAGTTAGAGCAGTATAACAGTATGTGGGATTATGCAGCAGAATTCAGAAGATCAAACCCAGGCAGCTCTTTCTATGTAGGTGTCAATGATGGCATATTTGGAAGTTGCTATTTCTCTCTGGATGCCTGCAAAAGGGGTTTCATGCAAGCCTGTAGGCCTGTCATTTGTTTGGATGGATGCCACTTGAAGACAAAGTATGGAGGTGTTATGCTGTGTGCTGTTGGCATGGATCCTAATGACTGCATTTACCCTCTAGCTTTTGGCACCGCCCCATTGACGTCGAGCTACTTCCAGATGTTCCTGACATCGTCAAGCAGGAGGTGGAGGTGGTATTGGGCCTGGAAGTACAGGTTCACGTCGCAGCATAGCCAGAGAGGAAGAAGAAGAGGAAGGTGACAGTTGCCATGGAGGTTCGCCGCTCGGAGCGCCTCCAGAAGATGAAGAAGATGGCAGTTGCCAACATGAAGAAGATGCAGTTGCAGTTAGTTAGGTATGCTGAAATATACAAATTTTCAGCATATATGTTATAAAATAGTGTAGTTTTGTTAGGTGTGCTTGTATATTAAGCACATAAGTTATTTCTAATTTCTGTTGGCAATGTTGAAGTACTATGTGTTGGCTGGTTATTGAACTATGTGCTGTTGAACTAAGTGGCAGTTGAACTATGCTGATGATGCTGTTTGAGATCTCATGCTGTTTTATGTTCCCTGTTGATGTTGATGATCGATCCCAGTTGCTATATAAGGCTGTTGATGCTGCTGTCTAGTTGCTATATAAGGCTGTTGATGCTGTCTTGCTAAACTAATTAAGTTGAACTAAGTAAGTGGCAATGATGAAGTGCTACAAAATAGTGTAGTTTATGCTGTTGATGTTGTCTTGTCCTCTCTGTCTTGTTGATGCTATTGATGTTGTCTTGTTGCTATACAAGGCAACAATCCAAAAGTGTGTTGTTGCTATATAAGGCAACAATCCAAAAGAAGTTAACTGAATTTTGTCTGTTGATGCTACTGAAGTTAACTGAATTTTGTCAGCAAATTCAGTTAACTTGCTCAACAGCTTTGCCTTATGCATGCACCTTTGGTCCACCAACTGGTTCAAGTTTGTACTTGCACACCCTGTAACTTGCATTATGCATGCACCTTTGGTCCACCAACACCACCAGAGCAACCACCAGATCCACCACCAGGTCCACCACCACCAGATCCCCTTCTTCTTTCTCCTCTTCCACCAGATCTTCGTCCTCCATTTTCCTCCTTGTGACGCCCCCGGCCCGATCGTGCACTAATCATACACGCAAATGCACACGATCAAGCCTAAGGACTCACGGGAAGATATCACAACACAACTCTAAAACATAAATAAAGTCATACAAGCTTTATATTACAAGCCAGGGCCTCGAGGGCTCGAATACATAGCTCGATGGCATACAAGCGTCAGCGGAAGCATCAGATATCTGAGTACAGATATAAAAGAGAAACAGAAAGGCCTTTAGAAAGGCGGGGCAAAATAAAACACTACGATCGAAAGGCGAAGGCCTCCTGCCTGGGACCCTCTGATCCTACTCCTGGTCGTCAGTCAACTCGTAGTAGTATCCATCCTCTGGGTAGTAGTAGTAGCGATCGTCGGGGCATCTGTCTCAGGGGGCTCCGTCCTCTGGTCACGTCAAACTGATATGGGGAGAAAAAGGAAAACAAAGCAACCGTGAGTACTCAGAAGTACTCAGCAAGCAAGGATCTACACTACATATGCAACATTTTCAAAGGGAGGCTGTATATGTGGACTGGGCTGCAGAAATGCCAGAATAGAGAGAAGGCCTAGTCCTATCGAAGACTAGCATCTTCAGCGGTCTTGCAGCAGTAGAAGAGAGTAGAACAATACAATATAATGTAGCAGTAATAATATCAACCTCACCCAGAGATCCTTTCTCGACTCCCTGCGAGAAAGCAATCCCAGAGCCATAAAGTCATCAAACCTCGTCCTGAGATCCCTTCTCGACTCCCTGCGAGAAGCAATCCCAGAGCCATATATACAGGTCTCATCACAGGTATCCAGTTCTAAATTGTATCAATCAGGATACAACTCCGAGTGTCCTTTACCGTAGGACCGGCTATCGATAGAAGTGTTCTTCCCTGCAGGGGTGCACCAACTTACCCAACACACTCGATTAACTTCGGCCGGACACACTTTCCTGGGTCATGCCCGGCCTCGGCCAAACGACACATCGCAACCCTACCTACAGCTCAGCAGAGAGGTCCCCGCCGGTCTACGTCCTAAGCGCAAGGGGGTCTTGGCCATCGCCCCTCACCCTCCGGGTCGTTGCGCACAGGGTGGATACCAGCATCGCCTCGGGTGGCCGACACGATCCGACCGTGCCGCAGTGCTGAACTGGACGTCTGACAGAGCTTTCGGCTGATGCATACGATGCAGAACGCCCATACTATGCCCACGTGATGGTTAGTGCTATCAGACCAGAGGCCTGCTCGGATCAAATATCCAAATCGCTAGGACTAGGGGCTTGCGGTAACGAGCAGAGACTCACGAAAGATGTGACCCCGTCGCCCCGTCTCGAAGACTTGCGGCAAGGGTTAAGAATGCCCGGCCGCGCCTCGTATTCACCACTCGGGCACCACACTGGCAACCCGCCTCCACATCACACGCGGGTACCCCTCAGGGTCGACCCGCCTTTCCAAGTAACATTGTAAAGTCCAAGTATCCGTGTGTCCATAACATCAGGGAATCTGAGGTATCACCCTCATTGAATTCCCACTCGATGTATCCGTCAAGGTGAACTAGGGGAATCACCCTCACTGGGTCCACACTTGAGGTGTTGTACGACAGCGTCGTTATCGGAAGCGGTGAAGGAGGAATCACCCTCGATGACCACGACCGAATAACTACTCTACAGAGTTAACATCAGAAGTGCTACATGAGGTTTCACCCTCGGCACTCGATAGTAACGCTGCAGTGTCGTTACAACTAAGGGGGGTGATGTGCGGTGTCGGGGCCTGGTCTTCAATCCCGTTGATCGGGTCTTCTGACGATCCAGCGCGGCAGTCGGGATAAGTGGGGTCACTGATAGGTCTCTACCCAGCCTAGACTAAACAGTTTAGGATATGCAGGTAATTATCAACAGCAGGTTACAATGAACAGGCTATGCATCAGAATAGGTAAAGCAGCAGCAGCAGTAATTCTAATGCAAGCATGAGAAATTTAGAATGGGCGATATCGGTATGCTCAAGGGAGGGGCTTGCCTGGTTGCTCGGCGGCAAGGGCAAGGTCGTCTATGGTGTCTTCGGGCTCCGGAGCTGCGTCGGTCTCGGGGACGACGTCGGGGTCGGGGGCTATCGAGAGAGAAGAGGGGGAGGAAACAGTATAAATATATAGCAAGCATGAGCATGACAAATACGATACACGGTGCTAGGGGTAGTCTAACGCAGCATCACACGTAACAGACGGAGCGGGAGAATATCTGACGATATTTCCCGGGTCTTTGGAATTATCGGACAGAGGATAAGAGGGGAACGGTTGCAAGTTCGGATAGTTAGGGACGCGTGACGGACGAACGGACCGCGTATTCAGATTCGTCTCGTCGTTCTGAGCAACTTTCATGTACAAAGTTTTTCGATCTGAGTTACGGATTATTTAATATGATTTTCTAAAGTTTTTATTAATTTCTGGAATTTAATTAATTATTTAAATTAACATTATCCGAAACAGTGTCTTGCTGACGTCAGCATGACGTCAGCATGACGTCAGGACCAGTGGGTCCCACCTGTCATAGGCTGTTAGGTTAATTAGTGATTAACTAATTAAATTACTGTTCAATTAACACTAACTACTTAATTAGATTAACCTAATCAGGATTAATTAACTTAATTAATTAACTAATTAATTATTTAATTAATTAATTATTTTAATTATTTTTATTTTTATTATTATTATATTTTTTTAATTCGTTCTGGGCCGTGGGCCCCTATGTCAGTGGGCTGGGCGGACATGTCCGCGGCGTGCACGTCTGGGCGCCGGACATGTCCGGAGCGTGCCCATTTGGGACCGGACATGTCCGGTGCCCAAATGGCACGCGCGGGCGCGGACCGGGGGGGGCCGGTGCGGGCGCGCATAAGCAAGGCGAGGCCGTGGCCGCGGCGAGGCACTCGGGGAGGGGGCGGCAGGGCGCAGCGACGTGCAGTGGCACACGGCGCCGGGGGAGGTGCGAGCGCACGCGCGCTTGTGAGGGCAGGGGCGTCCGTGCGAGGGGGCGAGCAGCGGAGGCGAGGGGAGGCGTGCGCGGCCCGGTGGTGCGAGGTGCGTGCGCCAGCGCGGTGGCGGGACGACGGCCAGGCGCGCGAGCGCGCGAGGTGTGCACAAGGGCGGGGGGAGGAGACGAGGGAGGCAGCGCCAGGGCTCACCCCCGTTGTAGATGTGCGCCGGCGAGGCTCGGTGATGGCCGGCGATGGAGAGACGGGGACGGCGGCGTGCGACGGCGAAGGCCAAGGAGGAGCGCGCGGGGGGCTCGGGGAAGACGGCGCGGTGCAGGAGGGAGATGCAGGAGGCCGGGAGGGACGGCGCCGGCGACGTGACTCCGCGGAGGAGGACGGAGGCACGGCGGGGCGGCGACCGGCGGCGTCGGGGCCAGTTCCCCCCGATCTGGATCGAGAGGAACGGAGAGAGGAGAGGGATTCGTTCGGGGGGGGTGGGGTGTCGGTGGGCTAGGGTTACGGGGAGTGAGGGGATAAGGGGATGGGGTGGGCCGGCCAGGGGGGAATGGGCCGGCCTGGTTGGTGGCCTGGTGGCCAGCTGGGCCACGGCCCAGTTGGTCCGGGGGGGGGGCTTTTCCTTTTTCTTTTCTTTTCTCCTTTTATTTATCCATACCCCTGTTTTGTAAATAGTTAGGGCTCAAATTGAATTTTGTAAAACATGTGACCTGGTCCATAAATACCAGTGCTTTATTCCCTAACACCTAAAATTAGTTTGGGCAAAACATCATTTCATACTTAAATTAGATTTAATAAATGGTTATTAAATATTGTTTTTAGTCGCTGTTTGAAGATGTTTGAGTCACTTACCCAACTCCAATGATGTTGGTTTCAATTTTAGAATTGTCTCTGATTTATTTGCTATTTAATGAACAATTTAGTTTCTATGTTGGACAACTTTTATTTTCCACTTTCATTTAAATTTGAATTTTGACTTGGGAGTTGAAAAGCAATATGATGTTAAAGATGATTATGCATTGTTAATCATGCTGACTTGGCATTATCAAAAGGGTGATTACTGTAGTTAACCACCGGGGGTGTTACAAATCTCCTCTACTAACAAGAATTCTCGTCCCGAGAATTAAGAAGTAGAAGGAAAAAGTTCGGGGTATTCCGCACGAAGATTATCCTCGCGTTCCCAAGTGGCTTCATTTTCAGTATGATTTGACCACTGCACTTTGAGGAACTTGGTAACCTTCTGACGGGTTCGACGTTCAGCTTCATCGAGGATGCGGATCGGATGCTCCTTATAAGATAGATCATCATGCAATTCGAGCATCTCGTGATCCACTGCTCGGTGCGGAGATTCCTTGAAGCATTTACGGAGTTGCGACACATGGAAGACGTCGTGGATATGAGAGAATTGCGGCGGCAACTCCAATTTATACGCCACCTGTCCACGCCTAGCAACAATGCGGAAAGGACCAATGTAGCGCGGAGCTAACTTGCCCTTGATTCCAAAACGGTGAGTGCCCTTCATAGGTGTGACACGAAGATAAGCTTGATCACCAGGTTGATAAGTCAAACCCCATCGTTTGCGATCATAGTTGCTCTTCTGGCGGTCCTGAGCTGCCTTGAGGTTTTCACGGACGATATGGACTTGTTCTTCGGCGTGTTGAATAATATCCGGTCCAACAAGAGGTCGTTCCCCAGTTTCTGACCAATTCAGAGGGGTTCGACACTTACGTCCATAGAGTACTTCGAAGGGAGCCATTTTCAAGCTGGCTTGATAGCTGTTGTTATAGGAGAACTCGGCATATGGAAGAGATTCTTCCCACTTCTTGCCAAATGAAATAACACAAGCCCGAAGCATGTCTTCAAGCACTTGATTGACTCGTTCAACTTGGCCTTGGGATTGAGGATGATAAGCTGAACTCCAGGTGATATGAGTTCCCATAGCCTTTTGGAAACTTTCCCAGAAATGACCAGTGAATATGCTGCCACGGTCTGAACTGATCTCTTTCGGAATACCGTGGAGTGAAACAATTCTGGAGATATATAACTCTGATAACTGATTAGCAGTGATCGTCTCCTTGACAGGCAGGAAGTGTGCAACTTTGGAGAGTTGGTCGACGACGACAAGAATAGCATCGTGGCCCTTCTGTGACCTGGGAAGTCCTGTAACGAAATCCATCTGAACCTTGTCCCATTTCCATAAAGGAATAGGTAACAGTTGCAGAATTCCAGCAGGCTTCTGATGTTCTGCTTTAACGCGTCGACACACATCACATTCAGCAACATATCGAGCAATGTCTTGCTTCATTCTAGACCACCAGTACCTTTGACGGAGATCACGATACATCTTGGTGCTACCCGGATGAATAGACAGCGGGGTATCATGTGCCTCCTTCATGACTTTGTCAGTCATAAGCTCGAAGTGAGGTACGACAATGCGGTCTCTGAAATACAAGGTTCCATCTTCAGACAGCGAGAAATCCCTGTACTTTACAAGGTGAAGGTCTTTCTTCATCAGATCAATTTCAGCATCTTTAGCTTGCGCATTCTTAACAGCTTTCTCAAGGTCTGGTTCAACAACCAAGGTTTTTAAGAGAACCCTGTGGAATAATACGCAGATTTAGCTTGCGTAGTTCTTCAAAAAGACGAGGTTGAGCTCGCCTAACCATGAGGTTGTCGCAATAGGACTTGCGGCTTAAGGCATCAGCCATCACGTTAGCCTTGCCAGGGGTATAAGAAATACCCAAGTCATAGTCCGCAATGGTCTCCATCCATCTTTGCTGACGGAGGTTTAGAGAAGGTTGAGTGAACAAGTACTTCAGACTTTTATGATCCGTGTATATCTCGCAACGATTACCGAGGAGGTAATGTCGCCATAACTGTAGTGCATAGATCACAGCAGCTAGTTCTAGATCATGTACCGGATAATTCTCTTCATGTGGGCGCAACTGACGAGAGCCATAAGCAATCACTTTACGCTCTTGCATTAGGACACAGCCTAATCCTTCACGGGATGCGTCACAATAAATCACGAAATCTTTGCGGGAATCTGGAGGAGCAAGTACTGGGGCATTGTAACGGATTGACATCTGCCCCAGTGGATAAAGAATGTACTCTGGATGTATCCCTGCTCGAACAGCTGGTAGCTGCGTCGCAGGGTGTGGTGGAAACAAACGATCCATCTGAAACAGAGGAAACTCATGATTGTCAAAAGACAAGGAGAAGTATAACCGATCTCGGAGAGAAAGGTTAAACAAAACAATGGAAAGGAAAATGATTATCAGACTAATCAGATCAATGTCAGGGAAATCGCACAGATATCCAGCTCTCCGGGTGGACGAGAATTACGAGATCCTAATGTTAGAGTTAGTAAAATTTTAACCCGAATAGACGAGAGGTCAGAGTCCCAGAGTAAAGATGAGGAATAAAAGATACTAATACCACCCAATTGGCGACGTGGGCCCGTAAGCCACACAGCCAAGTTAGTAAAACAGTTTTCCGGTTTCTAGACTCAACTTCGGCCAAGGAGTTGGAAAGGGGGTTCCTACAGGCAGTCGGCTCTGATACCAACTTGTGACGCCCCCGGCCCGATCGTGCACTAATCATACACGCAAATGCACACGATCAAGCCTAAGGACTCACGGGAAGATATCACAACACAACTCTAAAACATAAATAAAGTCATACAAGCTTTATATTACAAGCCAGGGCCTCGAGGGCTCGAATACATAGCTCGATGGCATACAAGCGTCAGCGGAAGCATCAGATATCTGAGTACAGATATAAAAGAGAAACAGAAAGGCCTTTAGAAAGGCGGGGCAAAATAAAACACTACGATCGAAAGGCGAAGGCCTCCTGCCTGGGACCCTCGGATCCTACTCCTGGTCGTCAGTCAACTCGTAGTAGTATCCATCCTCTGGGTAGTAGTAGTAGCGATCGTCGGGGCATCTGTCTCAGGGGGCTCCGTCCTCTGGTCACGTCAAACTGATATGGGGAGAAAAAGGAAAACAAAGCAACCGTGAGTACTCAGAAGTACTCAGCAAGCAAGGATCTACACTACATATGCAACATTTTCAAAGGGAGGCTGTATATGTGGACTGGGCTGCAGAAATGCCAGAATAGAGAGAAGGCCTAGTCCTATCGAAGACTAGCATCTTCAGCGGTCTTGCAGCAGTAGAAGAGAGTAGAATAATACAATATAATGTAGCAGTAATAATATCAACCTCACCCAGAGATCCTTTCTCGACTCCCTGCGAGAAAGCAATCCCAGAGCCATAAAGTCATCAAACCTCGTCCTGAGATCCCTTCTCGACTCCCTGCGAGAAGCAATCCCAGAGCCATATATACAGGTCTCATCACAGGTATCCAGTTCTAAATTGTATCAATCAGGATACAACTCCGAGTGTCCTTTACCGTAGGACCGGCTATCGATAGAAGTGTTCTTCCCTGCAGGGGTGCACCAACTTACCCAACACGCTCGATTAACTTCGGCCGGACACACTTTCCTGGGTCATGCCCGGCCTCGGCCAAACGACACATCGCAACCCTACCTACAGCTCAGCAGAGAGGTCCCCGCCGGTCTACGTCCTAAGCGCAAGGGGGTCTTGGCCATCGCCCCTCACCCTCCGGGTCGTTGCGCACAGGGTGGATACCAGCATCGCCTCGGGTGCCTACACTATCCGACCGTGCCGCAGTGCCTGAACTGGACTTCTGACAAGAGCTTTCGCGGCTGATGCATACGATGCAGAACGCCCATACTATGCCCACGTGATGGTTAGTGCTATCAACCAGAGCCTGCTCGGATCAAATATCCAATCGCTAGGACTAGGGGCTTGCGGTAACGAGCAGGACTCACGAAAGATGTGACCCCCCTCCCCCCCCCGCCCTCCTCTCCCCCGTCTCGTGATTGCTATTGTCCATCGTGCCGCGCCGCGCCATCGGTGTTCCACCTACCGGCCTCCGGTGCCCTCTATGCCCCCCCCCCACGCACTCGCCCGGGGAACTGAGCCCCGTCCTCCGATCCCCAGCGTGAGGTGTCCGTACCTCAGGGTCGACCCGCCTTCCCAAGTAACATTGTAAAGTCCAAGTTATCCGTGTGTCCAATAACATCAGGGAATCCGAGGTATCACCCTCATTGAATTCCCACTTGATGTATCCGTCAAGGTAACTAGGGAGAATCACCTCACTGGGTCACACTTGAGGTGTTGTACGACAGCGTCGTTATCGGAAGGCGTGAGAGGAATCACCCTCGATGACCCGACCGAATAACTACTCTACAGAGTTAACATCAGAAGTGCTACATGAGGTTTCACCCTCGGCACTCGATAGTAACGCTGCAGTGTCGTTACACTAAGGGGGGTGATTGTGCGGTGTCGGGGCCTGGTCTTCAATCCCGTTGATCGGTTCTTCTGACGACCAGCGCGCAGTCGGGATAAGTGGGGTCACTGATAGGTCTCTACCCAGCCTACTAAACAGTTTAGGATATGCAAGGTAATTATCAACAGCAGGTTACAATGAACAGCTATGCATCAAGAATAGGTACAGGCACAGCAGCAGTATTTCTAATGCAAGCATGAGAAATTTAGAATGGGCGATATCGGTATGCTCAAGGGAGGGGCTTGCCTGGTTCTCGGGCGAAGGGCAAGGTCGTCTATGGGTCTTCGGCTCCGGCTCGGAGCTGCGTCGGTCTCGGGGACGACTTCGGGGTCGGGGGCTATCGAGAGAGAAGAGGGGGAGGAAACATTATAAATATATAGCAAGCATGAGCATGACAAATACATACACGGTGCTAGGGGTATCTAACGCAGCATCACACGTAACGACGGAGCGGGAGATATCTGACGATATTTCCCGGGTCTTTGGAATTATCGGACAGAGGATAAAGGGGAACGTTGCAAGTTCGGATAGTTAGGGACGCGTGACGGACGAACGGACCGCGTATTCGATTCGTCTCGTCGTTCTGAGCAACTTTCATGTACAAAGTATTTTCATCTGAGCTACGGATTATTTTATATGATTTTCTAAAGTTTTTATTAATTTTCTTAATTTAATTAATTATTTAAATTAAACTTATCCGAAACAGTTTCTTGCGACGTCAGCATGACGTCAGGACCAGTGGGTCCCACCTGTATATAGGCTTTTAGGTTAATTAGTGATTAACTAATTAAATTACTGTTTTAAAGAAGTGATGTAGCTGGATTGCTTGGAGAGGTGGGGATGCGTTTCGCTGCCTGCCTCCCTAGCCCTCCTTCCGTGTCTCTTCCCCTTACTCCTGTTCGTTCCTTCCCTTCCGTTCCTTCGCCTCGTCTTCGTGTTCCTTTTCTGTGTTTTCTTCTTTTCTGTTGGAATTATTTTATTTATTACATTTTCCTTTTAATTCTTTTTTAGAAGGGGCTGGCCCCCCCCCCCCATCTGTCATAAGGGCCCCCCCGGGGCGAACATGTCCGGTCCGTTGTCTGTTTCTGGCACCGACATTTCCCGGGCCAGCTCGCGCGGCGTGTCACCAGAGGCCGAGTCCAAGGCCGAGCGCGCGCCACCCGGCGAGCCGGCCGGGCGGTTGCCGCGAGGGAGGCACAGCGAGCGCGGGCCGAGCGGCAGCCCGGGGGCGGCGTGCGGCGTCGGGACCCGTAGGCCCCGCGGTCGTCTGGGTCGCGCTCTTCGTAGCGTGAGCTGTGGTCCTTACTCTGTCCTGCTTGCCTAAGCTCTCGTCGTCCGATCTTATTTTCCGCTCTTTCTGCTTTTCTTCTTCCGTTGGTCTCGTCCGGCTCTCCGTGCCGGGCGGCGTCCGGGAGCGGTGGAGGCAAGGAACGAGGGAGGAGGTGGCCCTCACAGCGGTTCTCAGTTGGGGGGCAAAAAGCTTGCCTCGGGGAGGGTGTGTCCTGATATTTCTTCGCCTGCTTCGTTGGTGTTCCGTCTTTCTTGCTGTCTTTCTGTTCGTGGCGTCTCGTGTGCTCTCATTCTCGTTTCCTTCTCCGAGCCCGATCTGGATCGGGGGGGGGGGGGAGTTGATCGAGGGGGGGTGGGGAGCGGCAGGGTTCGGTCGGGTGGGGGATCTAAAATAATGGTTGTAAGGGTTATTGGGTTTCTCCTTCTGTGTCCTGCCTGCTTCGCCCATCTTCCCAGCTTGGCCGAGTTCCCCTCTATTTTTTTTTTCCTTTCTGATTTGTCTTTTTTTTTTTTTTTATCTTTTTGTTTTTCTCTTTTTTTTCTTTTATTCTTAATTCATATATCTCTGTTTAGTAAATAGTTAGGCCCCAAACCGAATTTTGTAAAAAGGGAGACCTAGTCCATAAATACCAGGGCTTTATTCCCTAACACCTAAAATTAGTTTGGGCAAAACATCATTTCATACTTAAATTAGATTTAATAAATGGTTATTAAATATTGTTTTTAGTCGCTGTTTGAAGATGTTTGAGTCACTTACCCAACTCCAATGATGTTGGTTTCAATTTTAGAATTGTCTCTGATTTATTTGCTATTTAATGAACAATTTAGTTTCTATGTTGGACAACTTTTATTTTCCACTTTCATTTAAATTTGAATTTTGACTTGGGAGTTGAAAAGCAATATGATGTTAAAGATGATTATGCATTGTTAATCATGCTGACTTGGCATTATCAAAAGGGTGATTACTGTAGTTAACCACCGGGGGTGTTACACTCCTCTATTTGCCCTTCCTCTGCTCCAGTTCCCCTGGTCTCCAGCAGCAACCATGGTGTCCTGGGATGATCTCCCAACCTCTTCTGAAGATGACTCGGTGACCAGCAAGGTTAGTCATGTCCTCTCCTCCACGCAGCTAGGGTTAAACAGCAGCTAGGGTTAAATAGCTTCTAGGGTTATACTTAACAAATGCAAATTTTTATTTTTTAGCCTCCTGCCACAATTTTCTGCAAAGAATGGACTGGCCTGGCCACAGATCTGCCTAGCTTTACATGTGAGCATGGATCTTTGTGTGAGAAGCATGTGGCTTTTCAATCAGTTGACAATGGAAGAAGATTCCTGGCTTGTGCACACAAGGTTTGTAAAAATCCAGATAATAGTGCCATTTTAATTTCATTTCATCATTTGACAATGGCAGGGTGGCTTTTATCTAAAGATTTGCAGATAACTGAATAATGTCACTTAACTGAATCTTTGTTTGGATGATAGGAAGTACCTAAATGCACCTATGTGGAATGGATAGACCCTGAGTGGCCTGAAGCATTGAAGATGAGCCTAGCTACCATATGGAGCATGTATGAAGAGGAGACAAAACAAAGGCTAACACAAAATGTGTTGAGTGCTGAAGAGAACTTGAAGATCATGGAAGAGAAGACAAAAATGGAGAATGAGCTGAGACATTTCAAGCTTGATTTTGCCAAGATGGTGGCTGAAAAGGAGCAGGCAATGAGCCAATTAGGAAACACACAAATTGCTCTGGCTGATCTGAAGGAAGAGCTTGAGAAGAACAAGAGCACTGACAGATCAGTAACAAACATTCATCAGGTATTCTGGGCTAAGGTAGAGAAAGAGAGGGACCAAGTCATGCAGGAGAGGGATCAATTGAAGCAAGAGAAGAGAAAGCTTGAGTACATGATTGGTGACTTATTCAAACACAAAGAGGAGACCAAGGAGAAGATAAGGAAGCTTAAGGGGATGCTGAATGATTTTGGCTGAACTTATCCTGTTCTTGTCCCTGTGTAAACTGAATTTGTCTAAGTATGTTGTGAAATGGATTTGGTTGTCAACTGAATTTATCTTGCCTGTCAAGTGAATTTTAAGTGCAATGGGTTTGGTTCTCAACTGTAATATGTTGTGAAATGATTAGAATTGAATTGACATGTTGTGTTGCTGTTTAAATAAAGAAGTAACATAACAACATTGGTACATATTCAACATTCCAAGATAACATAACAACATTGGTACATAACTCCAGTCTTCATATTACTTGATCAGTTATCCATTACAACCATCACAGCATGCAACCACTACAACCATCAAAGCATGCATCCAAACCCAAAACAAGTACTTAATCTACTTAGTGTGCTCACTGATTTCACTACATCTCACTTCTTCATAACTACTATGAAACACAGCACACAAAGCACCATAACACCAGCCATCACCAGCTTCAGCAGCACTAGGATTTGTCTACCTAATCCAAGCAGCATAGCAACTTGCTGCTTGGTAGCAAAGTTCTTCTCACTAGGGGTGCCAAAAGACCCAAAATCAACTCTGCCAGCACCTCTCCCAGCCATGCCCCTTCCAGCTATGCTTCTTGTGTTCATTGCTTCAGTCCTCTTCCTCTCAAGCTCCTCCCTTTTATCCTCAGCTGCTCCTATTGCATCCACAGCAGCATCACCAACAAGAACCCTATGTTCAACAAGATGCTGCACATATTCAAGCTCCCAACGCTAGAAATCATAGGTGACCTATAAAACAGAGGAAACACAGCATATTCAGTTAACTGAAAAAGTTCAGTTAACTATAAAGTACAGTTAACTATTAGGGCATATTCAGCAGCATCCACCATAAATCACAGAGCACCAAACAATTGCAGTACCCTAATCTGACCCAAAACCCTAATGCAGTCTTATAGATCTATCTGATGCAGTACCAGTGAAGCAATATGGAGCATGTACAGATCACCAACCAATAGAAGGCAGAGGAACTTGACCTGGTGTTTGGTGCACCTGTAGAAGACCAACCCCTCGTGCTCGTCGGTGCCAGAGCGGTAGAACTTGACCTGCTTGCCACAATCCGGGCACGGGATCAATGGAACTACAACGGAGTGGCCACGTAGTCCAGATCGAACAGAGCTCGAAGATGACATGAGGAGAGAGGGCGGCGGAAATGGCTGCGGTGGCGGAGAGAGGGCGGCGGCGGCAATGGCTGCGGTGGCGGAGAGAGGGCGGCAGCGGCGACGCGGCGGACGGTGGCGGCGACGACGGAGTTTGCGAGCTAGGGTTGGGAGAGGGCAGCAGGTGGGCTCGGTCGGAGCGGGTGCGGCTCGATCCAACCAGGTGTGCGACCAGGTGGGGGGGGGTAGCGAGACAGGGAGTGGCTCGGTCGGACCAGGGGTCGCTCGATCCGACCAGGTGGGGGGGATATTTTAATAACTGGCAGTTTTGCAAAAAAAAACCCCGCGTGCAAGCGTATTCGAGCGAGCTGGGCACATGTGGCAGTCAATGCACACTTGGCAGCGGTTGACTAGCGCCAGCTCAGCACATACGTACACAAAACCGTATAATGGACCGTAGATGACCCCCAAGTGCAAGTTTGGTGACTGTATTTTGGGTATTTGTAACCACAGGGACTAAAGTGGGCACCAGCGCAAGTAATAGGCCCTGTAGTGAATTTTTCTATTTTCTCAATTGCATCAACTTTAGCTTTATCCACTTCAATACCTCGTTCGGAAATTTTATGCCCCTAGACAATACCTTCGTTCACCATAAAATGGTTCCAAGTTCAAGACAATATTAGTCTGTTCACATCTCTGCAAAACTCGATCAAGGTTGCTTAAGCAATCATCAAAAGAAGTTCCGTAAACAAAAAATCATCCATGAAAACATCAACAATCTTTTCACAAAAGTCAGAGAATATAACTGTCATACATCTTTGAAAGGTAGCAGGTGCATTGCATAAACCAAAAGGCATACGTCTATAAGAATAAGTTCCAAAAGGACAAGTAAAGGTCTTGGTCGAGTTGCGATACAGGTATTTGAGAGAAACCAGAATATCCATCGAGAAAGCAAAAGTGTGTGTGCTTAGATAATCTTTCTAACATTTGATCAATAAAAGACAAAGGGTAGTGATCTTTCCTAGAGGCTTTGTTTAATTTTCTGAAATCAATTACCATTCTATAACCAGTCATGATTCTCTATGGGATAAGTTCATTTTTATCATTAGGAACAACAGTAATGCCTCCTTTCTTAGGGACACAATGAACATGACTTACCCATCTACTATCAGCTATAGGATAAATTATACCTGCTTCCAGAAGCTTTAATATTTCAGCTCTTACCACTTCCTTCATCTTAGGATTTCATCATAGCTGATGATCAACAACTGGTTTGGCATGGGGTTCCATATTAATCTTGTGCTAACAGAGAGTGGGACTGATGCCCTTAAGATCATCAAGAGTATATCCAATAGCAGCATGGTGCTTCCTCAGAGTTTTTAACAATCTCTTTTCTTCATGGTCTGTAAGGTTAGCACTAATAATAACATGATATATCTTCTTTTCATCAAGATAAGCATATTTCAAAGTATTAAGTAATCATTTCAATTCAAACACAGGATCACCCTTAGGTGGAGGAGGGCCTCCTAGAGTTCCAATAGGCAAATTGTGTTTAAGAATAGGTTGTTGATCAAAGAATATTTTATCTATTTCATTTCATTCATGTAAGTGCATATCATTTTCATGGTCTAGCAGATATTGTTCTAACGAATCAGTAGGTGGTACGACAATAGAAGCAAGTCTAATTATTTCATCCTTACTAGGCAATTCTTTATCATGAGGTTGCTTACGAAACTTAGAGAAATTAAACTCATGAGACACATCACCAAAATTAACACTAACGGTTTCTTTCTTGCAATCTATCTTAGCATTAACAGTGTTCAAGAAAGGTCTACCAAATATAATGGGACAAAAATCATCTTGTGGAGAACCAAGAACTAGAAAACCAGTCAGATATTTTATCTTCCCACATAAGACTTCAACATCTCTAACAATCCCAAGTGTTGTGATAGTGTCTCTATTAGCAAGTTTAATAGTAACATCAATATCTTCTATTTCAGCAGGTGCAATATCATTCATAATTTCTTGGTATAAAGTAAAAGGCATAGCACTGACACTAGCACCCATATCACATAAGCCATGATAACAATGATCTCCTATTTTAACTGAGACAACAGGCATGCCAACAACGGGTTTATTCTAATCCTTAATATCGGGTTTGGCAATTCTAGCAACTTCATCACAGAAATAAATAACATGCCCATCAACATTATCAACCAAGAGATCTTTAACCATAGCAATACTAGGTTCTACTTTAAGTTGTTCAGAGGGTCTAGGTGCTTTAATATTACTTTTGTTAACCACGGTTGAAACCTTAGCATGTTCCTTTATCCTAACAGGAAAAGGTGTTTTTTCAACATAAGCAGTAGGCACAACTGGATCAACATTGTAAATGATAGTTTCATCTTTAACTATAACTGGTTCCTCAGTCTTTTCTTTAACAGGTGGATGAAATTTAAACCATTTCTCCTTAGGGAGATCAACATGAGTAGCAAATGATTCACAAAAAGAGGCTACTATCTCAGAGTCAAGTCCATATTTAGTGCTAAACTTGTGAAAAGCATCGGTATCCATAAAAGATTTAACACAATCGAACTTAAGGGTTATACCTGACTCATTACCTTTGTCAAGTTCCCAATCTTCGGAGTTGCATTTAATTCTTTCCAGAAGGTTCTATCTGAATTCAATAGTTTTCTTCATAAAAGAGCCAGTCAAAGAAAAATCGAGCATGGTTTGATTATCATGAGAAAGCCGAGCATAGAAATTATGTAAGATAATTTCCTTCGAGAGCTCATGATTGGGGCATGTATACATCATGTATTTAAGCCTCCCCCAAGCTTTAGCAATACTTTCCCCTTCACAAGGCCAAAAATTATATATGTAATTCCGATCACGATGAACTAGATGCATAGGATAAAACTTTTGATGAAATTCCAATTCTATCAATTCTAGTCCCAAGTTCCAATATCATCACATAGCCTATACCATGTCAATGCTTTCCCACGAAAGATAAAGGTAAAACCTTCTTCTTAACTTCATCTCCGGGTAAACCTGCAAGCTTAAATTATCCACAAACTTCATCCACATAGATCAGGTGCATATCAGGATGTAGTGTTCCATCTCGTGCATGAGGATTAGCTAGCAGTTTCTATATCATACCCGAAGGAATCTCATAACCAATATTTTTAGTAGGTGCAGTAGGTTGAGGAGAAACTCTTTGTGCTTACGGTCGAGGTGATGATACCCCGAACAAACCCCTCAAAGGATTGTTTTCCATAGTAACAAGTAACAATAAATTTCAGCATGTAATATAAATTTTTCCTTACCAAATTCCACTCACCAAAGGCGCTTCCCTCCCCGACAACAGCGCCAGAAAAGGGTCTAGATGACCCACAAGTATAGGGGATAAATCGTAGTCCTTTCGATAAGTAAGAGTGTCGAACCCAACGAGGAGCAGAAGGAAATGACAAGCGGTTTTCAGCAAGGTATTTTGTGCAGGCACTGAAATTGTCGGTAACAGATAGTTTGATAGCAAGATAATTTGTAACGAGCAAGTAATAGTAATGGTAACAAAACTGCAGCAAGGTAGCCCAATCCTTTTTGTATCAAAGGACAGGCTGGAGCAGCCTCTTATAATAAGCAAAGCGTTCTTGAGGACAACGGGAATTTCATCTAGTCACTTTCATCATGTTTGTTTGATTCATGTTCGCTACTTTGATAATATGATATGTGGGTGGACCGGCGCTTGGGTGCTGTTCTTACTTGAACAAAACTCCCACTTATGATTAACCCCTCTCGCAAGCATCTGCAACTATGAAAGAAGAATTAAGATAAAATCTAACCATAGCATTAAACTTATGGATCCAAATCAGCCCCTTACGGAATAGCGCATAAACTAAGGTTTAAGCTTGTGTCACTCTAGCAACCCATCATCTAATAACTAATCCACAATGCATTCCCTTTGGCCCAAAGATGGTGAGGTGTCATGTAGTCGATGTTCACATAACACCACTAAGGGAATCACAACATAAAAATATCGAAAGGATGCCAAATTCACATGATTACTTATGACAAGACTTCTCCCATGTCCTCAAGAACAAAAGTAACTACTCACAAAACATATTCATGCTCAAGATCAGAGGGGTATTAAATAGCATAATGCATTTGAACATATAATCTTCCACCAAATAAACCAAGTAGCATCAACTCCAAGATGTAATCAACACTACTAGTCACCCACAGGTACGAATCTGAGGTTTTGATACAAAGATTGAACACAAGAGATGAACTAGGGTTTTGAGATGAGATGTGATACGTCTCCATCATATCTACTTTTCCTAATGCTTTTGCTCTTGTTTTGGACTCTAATTTGCATGATTTGAATGAAACTAACCCAGACTGACGATGTTTTCAGCAGAACTACCATGGTGTTGTTTTTGTGCAGAAATAAAAGTTCTCGGAATTGGACGAAACTTTTTGGAGAATTATTTTGGAATATATAATAATTTCTGGAACCAAGACCGATCGGGGGGCAGGCTGCCCACAAGACACCAGGGCGCGCCTTGGTGTGTAGTGGGGCCCTCGGGGCTCCGCTGACCCTAATTCCGACGGTATAAAATCCTATTTTCGGAGAAAAAATAGGAGAGGAAGTTTCATCACGTTTTACGATACGGAGCCACCGCCACCTCTTGTTCTTCATCGGGAAGGCGGATCTGGAGCCCGTTCGGGGCTCCAGAGAGGGGGATCTTCGGTCTTCGTCATCACCAACCATGCTCCATCACCAATTTCATGATGCTCCCCATCGGGAGTAAGTAATTCCTTCATAGGCTCGCTGGTCGATGAGGAGTTGGATTAGATTCATCATGTAATCAAGTTAGTTTTGTTAGGGCTTGATCCCTAGTATCCACTATGTTCTGAGATTGATGTTGCTATGACTCTACCATGCTTAATGCTTGTCACTAGGGCCCGAGTGCCATGATTTCAGATCTGAACCGTTATGTTTTCACCATTATATCTATATTCGTGATCCGATCTTGCAAGTCATATGCACCTATTACGTGTTATGATCTATAAACCCTAGGGTGACAGTAATTGGGATACTTCCCGGTGATGACCGTAGTTTGAGGATTTCATGTATTCACTATGTGTTAATGCTTTGTTCGGGTTGTCTATTAAAAGGAGGCCTTAATATCCCTTAGTTTCCTTATGGACCTCGCTGCCACGGGAGGGTAGGACAAAAGATGTCATGCAAGTTCTTTTCCATAAGCATGTATGACTATTTACGAAATACATGCCTACATTATATTTATGAACTGGAGCTAGTTCTGTGTCGCCCTAGGTTATGACTGTTATATGAGAAATATTATCCAATGCCTACGAGTTTTTCACATATTGTTCTTGCTAAGTTACTATTGCTGCTTGATGTCTACTACACAACTTGTTCTTGTAGACTTGTGTTAGGCCTCCAAGCGCAGAGTTTTGTAGGACAGTAGCAATTTTCCCTCAAGTGGATGACCTAAGGTTTATCAATCCATGGGAGGCGTAGGATGAAGATGGTCTCTCTCAAACAACCCTGCAACCAAATAATAAAAAGTCTCTTGTGTCCCTGTGACGCCCCCAGCCCGATCGCGCGCTAATCATACACGCAAATGCACACGATCAAGCCTAAGGACTCACGGGAAGATATCACAACACAACTCTAAAACATAAATAAAGTCATACAAGCTTTATATTACAAGCCAGGGCCTCGAGGGCTCGAATACATAGCTCGATGGCATACAAGCATCAGCGGAAGCATTAGATATCTGAGTACAGATATAAAAGAGAAACAGAAAGGCCTTTAGAAAGGCGGGGCAAAATAAAACACTACGATCGAAAGGCGAAGGTCTCCTGCCTGGGACCCTCCGATCCTACTCCTGGTCGTCAGTCAACTCGTAGTAGTATCCATCCTCTGGGTAGTAGTAGTAGCGATCGTCGGGGCATCTGTCTCAGGGGGCTCCGTCCTCTGGTCACGTCAAACTGATATGGGGAGAAAAAGGAAAACAAAGCAACCGTGAGTACTCAGAAGTACTCAGCAAGCAAGGATCTACACTACATATGCAACATTTTCAAAGGGAGGCTGTATATGTGGACTGGGCTGCAGAAATGCCAGAATAGAGAGAAGGCCTAGTCCTATCGAAGACTAGCACCTTCAGCGGTCTTGCAGCAGTAGAAGAGAGTAGAACAATACCATATAATGTAGCAGTAATAATATCAACCTCAGCCAGAGATCCTTTCTCGACTCCCTGCGAGAAAGCAATCCCAGAGCCATAAAGTCATCAAACCTCGTCCTGAGATCCTTTCTCGACTCCCTGTGAGAAAGCGATCCCAGAGCCAATACAGTCATCAACCTGTTAACGTCTCAAGGGTCCAGTTCTAGTTGTATCGATCGGGATACAACTCCGAGTGTCCTTTACCGTAGGACCGGCTATCGATAGAAATGTTCTTCCCTGCAGGGGTGCACCAACTTACCCAACACCCTCGATTAACTTCGGCCGGACACACTTTCCTGGGTCATGCCCGGCCTCGGCCAAACGACACATCGCAACCCTACCTACAGCTCAGCAGAGAGGTCCCCGCCGGTCTACATCCTAAGTGCAAGGGGGTCTTGGCCATCGCCCCTCGCCCTCCGGGTCGTTGCGTACATGGCCCAGATCCAAGCACCACCGAAATGGCGCCAATCACTCCATGCCGCACTGCTGAACTGGACGTCTGACAGAGCTTTCGGCTGATGCATACGATGCAGAACGCCCATACTATGCCCACGTGATGGTTAGTGCTATCAGGCCAGAGGCCTGCTCAGATCAAATATCCAAATCGTTAGGACTAGGGCTTGCGGTAACGAGCAGAGACTCACGAAAGATGTGACCCCGTCGCCCCGTCTTGAGGACTTGCGGCAAGGGTTAAGAATGCCCGGCCGCGCCTCGTATTCACCACTCGGGCACCACACTGGGAACCCGCCTTCACATCACACGCGGGTACCCCTCAGGGTCGACCCGCCTTTCCAAGTAACATTGTAAAGTCCAAGTATCCGTGTGTCCATAACATCAGGGAATCCGAGGTATCACCCTCATTGAATTCCCACTCGATGTATCCGTCAAGGTGAACTCGGAGGAATCACCCTCATTGAATTCCCACTTAAGGTGTTGTACGACAGCGTCGTTATCGGAAGCGGTGAAGGAGGAATCACCCTCAATGACCACGACCGAATAGCTACTCTACAGAGTTAACATCAGAAGTGCTACAAGAGGTTTCACCCTCGGCACTCGATAGTAACGCTGCAGTGTCGTTACAACTAAGGGGGGTGATGTGCGGTGTCGGGTCCTGGTCTTCAATCCCATTGATCGGGTCTTCTGACGATCCAGCGCGGCAGTCGGGATAAGTGGGGTCACTGATAGGTCTCTACCCAGCCTAGACTAAACAGTTTAGGATATGCAGGTAATTATCAACAGCAGGTTACAATAAACAGGCTATGCATCAGAATAGGTAAAGCAGCAGCAGCAGTAATTCTAATGCAAGCATGAGAAATTAGAATGGGCGATATCGGTATGCTCAAGGGAGGGGCTTGCCTGGTTGCTCTGGCAAGAGAGAGGGATCGTCAACGGTGGCGTCGGGCTCCTGAGTTGCGTCGGTCTCGGGGACGACGTCGGTGTCAGGGTCTACCGAGAGAGAAGAGGGGGAGGAAACAGTATAAATATAGAGCAAACATGAGCAACGCAAAGTACGGCATGACAATATGCAGTGCCGGGTGTATCCTAACGTATGGTTGCACGTCACCGAGGAAGGAGGAATCCATCCGGGAATGTTTTCCCGGTTCCGGACATTTGTCAGACAGATGACCGGAGAGGGACGGTTGCATGTTCTGATAGTTAGGGGCGTGTGACGGACGAACGGACCGTGTATTCGGATTCGTCTCGTCGTTCTGAGCGACTTTCATGTACAAAGTTTTTTCATCCGAGTTACGGTTTATTTAATATGATTTTCTAAAGTTTTATTAATTTTCTGAATTTATTTTTATTATTTAATTTAACATTATCCGAAACAGTGTTTGCTGATGTCAGCATGACGTCAGCATGATGTCAGGACCAGTGGGTCCCACCTGTCATAGGCTGTTAGGTTAATTAGTGATTAACTAATTAAATTACTGTTTAATTAACACTAACTACTTAATTAAATTAACCTAATCAGGATTAATTAACTAATTAATTAATTAATTAGTTTAATTATTTTTATTTTTATTATATATTTTTTTTACATTTTCATTTTCACACTTTTAGGGACGTGGGCCCCGGCTGTCTGTGGGTCAGGGGGTGGGGCCCGGCTGTCGGTGGCACAGAGGCCAGCGGGCAGCGGGCGACGGGCGCGGGCGCTCGCGGGGCGGGCGTGGGCGCCCGCCCGATCGGGCACGGGCGTGCGGGCAGGGCTGGCCGCCGGCGGGCGGTAGCGATGGCGAGTGGAGCGGCGGCCAGCAGGCGGAAGCAGCAGCAGGAGGCGGCGGCGGTAGGTGGCGTGAGGAGGGGGTAGCGGGGGCGTGCCAGAGGCGCGGCCAGGTGCACGGGCGGCTCGGCACCGGCGAGCACGGCGTGGCCGGCGTGTGCGTGCACACGCGGTCGTGGGCGCGCTCGGTGCGCGGCGACGGGGAGGGCGGTGGCGCAAGCGGGCGTGGCGAGGCGGCGCGGGGAGCGCGTGGACGGGCGCGCGCGTGCGCGCCCGGGCGCAGCCAGCAGGGGTCGCGGCGGTCCGGCGCGTGCTGCGGGGAGCAGAGAGGGGGGGAGGGGAGGCTGCGGCTCACAGAGGGCCGTTTGGGGAGGGCAGCGGGCTCGGGTAGGCGTCGGAGCGCGGGGCGGCATTGTTTTTTTTTTTGTTACTACTATTGTTTTTTGGTGTGTTTTATTTTTTGTTTCGGGTTAATTAGGTTTTGTCTTTAGCTGGAAGGTGTGTGTTGGATTCTGGGTTGTTTAGTCAGTTTTCCGTCCTCCCTCCTTCTCCTTGCTCTTATCTTGCTCTTGGAGAGGAGGAGGTCGGGTGGAGGCGACGGCGGTGGTGGCGCGTCGGGGCGCAGCGGCGGGGTTGGCCGGCGGCGAGTAGGGGTGGCGGCCGGCGTGGTGGCCGAGGCGGTGGAGGCCGGCGGTGAGGCCCGCGTCGCCGGCGACGGGGCGCGACGGGAGCGCCGGGGCCGCGCCCGATCCCTCCTGGATCGGGGGGGGGGGAGTGGGGAACGGGGAGTGGGTGAGGGTTAGGGTTTCGGTGTGTGGGTGGGGGGGCATATAGCGGGGGGGTGGCCGGCTGGGCCGGCCTGGTGGGCCGCTTGGCCTGCTGGGTCGAAGCCCAGTTCGTGGGGGGTTGTTTTAGCTTTTCTGTTTTCTCTTTTCTTTTTATTTATCCATGCCCCTGTTTTGTAAATAGTTAGTGCTCAAATTGAATTTTGTAAAACATGTGACCTGGTCCATAAATACCAGCGCTTTATTCCCTAACACCTAAAATTAGTTTGGACAAAATATAATTTCATATTTATTTTAGATTTAATAAATGGTTATTAAATATTATCTTTATCCACTCTTTGAGGTTGTTCGAGTCACTTTTCCAATTCCAATGATGTTGGTTTCAATTTTAGAATAGCCTCTGGAATATTTGCAACATGATGTACATTTTTGTTTCTGGATCTGAACAACTTTTATTTTCCACTTTCACTTAAATTTGAATTTGACTTAGGAGTTGAAAAGCATTATGATGCAAATGATGATCATGCACTGTTAATCATGCTGACGTGGCATAATCAAAATGGGATTACTGTAGTTAACCACTGGGGGTGTTACAGTCCCCAACACACAAAATACAATGGTAAATTGTATAGGTGCACTAGTTCAGTGAAGTAATGATAGTAGATATTGTTTTTTGTAATAGTAACAATAAAAAACAGCAAGGTAGCAAGTGACAAAACTGAGCACAAACGGTATTGCAATGCTTGAAAATGAGTCCTCGGGTCCGTACTTTCGCTAGTGCAATCTCTCATGTAACATCCCAAAATTCTAAATTTTGAAATGTTATATTGAATAAATAGTTTTGACTATTTGTTTGATTGCTGTGTGAATGATTGAGTGGAATTTGAAACTTTTTGAAAATTGAATGAGAGGGAATGAAATGACTTTCCCAAACTTTCATCCTTGCATTTTGATCTCAATTCAAATTCAATTCAAACACAAAAACCCTAGAGTGAAGATGACATGACTTCTTCCATTTGAAATGAAAAGGGTTTTGAAAACAATTTGAATTTCATTTGAAAATATTTCAAATTCAAAACTTTATGCAACTCAATGATTTTCATGAGAGAAGATAAAGTGACTTCTTCAAACTATATGAAATATGAGTTGGAAGTTAAAAGAATCAAATTGAAAGTCATTTGGAAGTATTTTGAAACCCACTTTCAATTTGGAGTTATTTATTTTTATTCAAATTATTTTTCTCCAAAACTAAAATATATGGAAAATAGGGTAAAATGATTCCCTACAATATAAAAGTGGAGAAAAATGATTTTGAAATCATTTTGGTATTTTAAAATAATTTTGTTTGCATTTTAAATGCAACAGTGGCACTTTTTGAATTTTGGGTTTTTGTGTGAATTTTATTTGAACTTTCAAAATAGTTCATACTGTAAGAAATGTTTTTATGGAAATTTTGATATATAATATGCCTATATAATGTTTTTATTTATTGCTCTTTATTTCAGTTTTCCTTGTCTGTATTTATAAAAAAGAAAATTGGCCGAAGCCCAGCCGCACCAGGCCCAGCCTCCTCCACTACCCAACAGGGTCATCTTCCTCCTACGAACCTTCAGAAGCAGAACGCACGCATGCACCCCACCCCCTTCCCTCCTTCCCCTTCCCCAAGAATCCTCTGAATGGATCCACCTCCTTCCCCTACACCTCCTTCTCCAAGTAAAAGGCCATTAATGCCCCGGATTTTCTCGCCGGAGATCCTTACTTGCCTTTTTTTGCTCGCCATGGCTGCACGCATCTGGACACCCCTCGCCCTATAAATACCTCCCTCGTGTTGCCCTCTTTCCCCTCGCCCAAAGCCCTCTCCTATGGGAGCTTATTCCCCTCCCTATCCCGCATAATTACTCATCGGAGTTCATAAACTCCGGCGGCTTCTCCATTGCCGCCCGAGGCTCGGTTCGTCCTTACTCGGCCTCCCCTGAGGTTGCTGAGATCTCCTCAGCACCGTCCCATTCTTTCCTTCCTCTAGGAGCCCCCACAACCTCGGATCCGATCTTCTTCCCCAACTCCGGCGATTACTCTGGTGAGATCAAAGAATCCCGTAATTCTTTTTTTTCAGAAAAGTAGCGATCTTAGAAAATTCATATCTCTTAGTATACATATCCAAATTGAGTGATTCCAATTGCATTAGATCACAAATTTTGTAAAGTTTCTGAATAGGTAAAAAGTTTTTATGTTTGACTATCTAATTTTGAATTTGATCAAATTCTCTTAAATCCTTAGATTTGATCTAACTTGAGTTTAGAAATAGATGTTTGATTGATTCTTTTTGTTACTGTTTTGTCTATCCAGTAGCATATAGTTATTTATTTTTAGTTTATTTTTAATTAGGTTTATAGCAAAAACAGTACTGTTTTAGTTCTAGTTCTGTTTTACTCTTTTCTTGATGTTTTAATTGTTTTTAAATTATTTATTTTTGTCACTTTTGACAAATTTAGTTTTGTTCTGTAATTCAACAGAATAAAATTTTATTATTATTTTAAAAATTATTTCATAGTTTGTAGGGCAAAAAACTTGTATAGGTCATAGTTAGAGTTTCATAAAAGCTTTTTATTTGTTTCTTTTTGCAAATAAAATTTTATGAAAAATACTTTCTGTTAACTTAGTTGTTTTGCTTTTTATTTTCTGTTAACTTATTAGTTTAGTGTTTTAATTGCTGTTAAGTTTTTACTTAGGGCAAAACTATGTTAGATGTTTGTAGCAAAGTCATAGATTTTCGTTAGTAGTTTTTCTTTCTAGTTGTATTTGAAGCTTCTTTGGAATTTGTTGGAGTTTTATTATAGAGTTTTTATTTGTTGTTTTAATTGTTATTTTGAGTGTTAGTGCTGCTTGCTAGAATGATTGCTTATGTGAATGCTATGTTTGACTTGTATAGATTTTCTTTGGAGAGTGACGAATAGTTCTATCAAGTTTTGTGAGAGCATTGTTATCTTCATCAACTTACCAGGAAAGTTCACTTTGACCATGTTTTTCATACCTATGTTTTATTTGCATGTAGTAGCACCCTTTCAATAATCCCTCCAGTAGTGATATTGATTTCTTGTAGTTGAGTAGAATGCATGAGGTAGGAACCCATCTCCCTGTTATCAAGCCCGGGACGTTATATAGTTTTAATGCTACGCAAATGTAGACGGGGTTTGGTATGAGTGCTCGGGAGTGGTGTGAGAATGGAGGACTCTACGTCAATGACAACAACTTCATGATGGCATCTGCAAGGACTGCATCTTCAAGACCTCAAGACTCGAGACAAGAATCCAATACACACTACTGGGTGAAGGACGGTTGACGGGCACCCTAGAGCAACCACTGGATGGCCGGGATGCATGGAGAAGCGCCATGACATCTTGCGGAAAGCTTCACCCAGACTCAAAGAGACGGAAGAATACTTCATGCCCGGAAGCTTACCTGTGCAACCGCAAGTCACTATGGGCTCTGGCTTGGTTGAGCTTAGTTGTGACTCTGGCTGGGACGGTGCTAGCAGATGTAGAACTACGGTAGGATAGGATGAGCACCGGACAGTGGTCAGAGGAACTCTTCGGAAGACCATGTTTCGATCATCCTGTTCTCAAACATCATGAAGTGCGAGGACGAAACGGGAGGGATCGAATCTTGCGGGTAAAGTGTACAAACCTCTGCAGAGGGTTTAAACCTAATCGATTAGCCGTGTCCCCGGTTACGGACAACTTGAGCCTCTGGACTTGGATCTATCTCGGAACTCTCAACACCGGATTGATAACTTAATTGTGGGCAACTTATGATGATTTGGGCTATGAGACATCGGTTGGCGGAACCATGTCATGATAGATAACTCCGTAGTGTACACTCCGGTTATTTCCTTTGATGTAGGGAAAATAAAACCAGCTTTTACGCAAACAAAACTCAGATACAGAGCCACCAAGCCATATTGCATATAGTATAGTTTATCATCTGTTTTTCTTAGAGTGATCTTGCCGGTACATTGAATGTACTGACCTACACGGTTGCAACGTCTCATGTTGCAGATATTTCTTCGACGAGTAAGAGTTATGATACAGGGTTACGGTCTACACTCAACTTGCCGATGGCGTTGATGGGACTCCACACCCGATTGTTTGTTTCCGCTGAGACTTACGAGGTATATATCTGTTTTACGTTATTTATACATGTGGTTGCACTTTGATATATACATTGATGTACTGTGTGTGCCAGCATACTGATCTAGGGATGGCACGGATACACAGAGGCTTGATCATTTGAGGTCGGGTCACTACATCTCAACAATGCTAATATAATTGGATCATATAACCTTCCCTCAACATGTGATGAAGAATCACTCTAAAGTTCCTATCTAGCGGAGAACATAATAAGAAATTGTTTGTAGGGTACGAAACCACCTCAAAGCTATCCTTTCCGATCAATCTATCCTAGAGTTCGTACTAAAATAACACCATATGATACACATCAACCAACTCTAATGTCACCTAGATACTCCAATGTCACCGCGAGTATCCGTGAGTTGATTATGCGATATGCATCAAACAATTTCAGATTCATAATACTTAATCCAACACAAAGAACCTCAAAGACTGCCCCAAGATTTCTGCCAGAGAAACAAAGACGAGAACATGCATCAACCCCTATGCATAGATTACCCCAATGTCACCTCGGGAATCCGCGAGTTCAGTGCCAAAACACATATCAAGTGAATCAATATGATACCTCATTGTCACCACGGGTATTCATAGCAAGACATATATCAAGTGTTCTCAAATCCATAAAAGTATTCAATCCGATAAGAACGAAATCTCAAAGGGAAAACTCAATTCATAACAAGATAGAGAGGGGAAAACACCATATGATCAAACTATATTAACAAAGCCCGCGATACATCAAGATCGTGCCATCTCAAGAACATGAGAGAGAGAGATTAAACACATAGCTACTGGTACAAACCCTTGGCCCCGAGGGTGGACTACTCCCTCCTCATCATGGTGACCACCGGGATGATGAAGATGGCCACCGGTGATGATTTCCCCCTCCGGCAGGGTGCCAAAACGGGGTCTAGATTGGTGTTTCGTGGCTACAGAGGCCTGCGACAGCGGAACGTCTGATCTAGGGTTATTTCTGATGGTTTCTCCATTTATAGGATTTTTTTGGCATCGGTTTCATGCGAAGATGGGCCTCGAGGTGAGCACAAACCACCGGGACAAGCCAGGCCCCTCTGGCGCGCCTTAGTGGGTTGTGCCCTCCTTGTGGCTCTTCTGGCCCTCCCATGAAGCTTCTAGTGCCTCTTTTGTTCCAAAAAAATCGTCAAAAAGTTTTGTTGCATTTGGAGAACTTTTATTTCTGCACAAAAAACAACACCACGGTAGTTCTGCTGAAAGCAACGTCAGTCCGGGTTAGTTCCATGCAAATCATACCAAAACCATATAAAGTTGTTGTAAACATGGCATGAATACTTCATAAATTATAGATACGTTGGAGATGTATCAGCATCCCCAAGCTTAATTCCTACTCGTCCTCGAGTAGGTAAATGATAATAGAAATAATTATGAAGTGTGAATGCTAGCAAAGTGCATAAGTTTGATCAATGATAATTTCAATCACTTTTCCTAGCATCATAACATCAATTCTTTCTCATAAAACTTCTCATGTTAATGTAGCAACCAATTCACATGTTAAGGTTCGAACAATGAATTCTCTTGAAACTCAACAACCTATAATCTTAGTCACCAAACAATTGCAATTCAACATATTCAACAGACTCTAAGTAAGAGCTCCATGTACTCAATCATCATATAATCTTCCATGATTGCTAGTACTCAAAGCATATTCTTAGAACAAATGGCATCCATCAAACATAGAGAAAGATAGGGGCTTAATGTTTCGCCTCCCAACTCATTTATCATAGAGATAATTGTCAACAACAATAATTCATGATCCAATATATTTGACTGTTCATATGTGCCTAGATCTTTCCCCACCACATGATTCTTGCCAACTAGAGAATAGTTGAGGTTGAAATGAGAATTCATACAATTGACTCTTTGCATAAAAGTAAATACTGAAAAGTAAAAGATAGGCCCTTCGCAGAGGGAAGCAGAGGTTGTCATGCGCTTTTTATTTTTGATGCCCAAGCTCTTAATGCAAAGGAAGGTCATGTTATATTGCCCCTTATGATAGCAACCTTTATTATGCAGTCCGTCACTTTTATTACTTTGCCATCACAAGTTCGTACAACGCTCAATTTGCCCTTAAAATAAAAGATCAAACATATTTAGGAGCAATTTTTATTGCTTTATGCACCGATGACAACTTACTTGAGGGATCTTATTCAATCCATAGGTAGGTATGGTGGACACTCATGGCAAGAAACTGGGTTTAAGGGTTTTTGGATGCACAAGTAGTATCTCTACTTAGTATGATTTTTTGGCTAGCAAAAGATCCTAAGCAAACACCACATGACAATATAACTTCTATGCAAATATACACAACCATAACTCATTACATTGTCTTCCTTGTCCAACTTAAACTATTTTTCTCAAGTTTGAAAATAATTAATGGGTATTCACAATCATAGAAGATGTCCAAGATAATATATATGTATGTGAAAGTTCTCTTCCTTATACTAATCATTCATGAATTGCTTGTATGACCAATATTGTGATTGTCAAGCTTCAAAAGATTTCACTTTCTAAACCCAATGTGAAGCTACTCCGAGGCATGATACAAGCATGTGAAGCACATATAATTTCAACTTTATGATATTCAATTCATTCAACAATTTACTCATAGCATATAAGTGAAGCACAAGAGTAAATGACAATCTACTCCAAAAAGATATAAGTGAAGTTGTTATGACCGGCGTTCACTATAGCCGGAGGAGGCCCAATGGCACGACTAGTTAGGGGCTTGGCCCAACTTATCTTTATTTTTATTAGCTCATCAAGGATTATATAAACACTTGTAAGGACTCGTTTTGGAAGCAAGCAATAAGTCATAACTATTGCCCGGCTCCCTTCAGGAGCCGGAAACCCTAAACCCTAACCGCACCCCTACACCCTCTCTCTCCCTCTCGTGCGACCACGGTGCCACAGCGCCGCCGCTCGCGCCCCTCGCCTCGACAGCCTCCCTTCCACCCCTACAACCTGAGGGCTAGACCTGGTAGGAATCCAGCTCCTATCAATCTGGTATCAGCTGTCTCAGGATCGATCATGTTCGCTCCTCCGCCCACCGCCACCCTCCCGCTGCCGATCGCCACCTCGCCGCCGATGACCACCACGGCCAGCGCGCCGTCCCTGACCGGGCCGGTCTCCTTCGCCGCCTGGACGCCACCCGCGCCCGCTCCCACCGTCCTCACCCTGAAGGAGATGTCAGCGGTGCTCCAGGACCTTACTCAGGCGGTCCAGGGCATCCGCACCTTCCTTGCAGGGCCATATGGGCCGCAGCTGCCCGTCCCCTTCGCCACCATCACGGGGCCACAGCAGCTCCCGTGGCAGCCGCCACCCCCGGTGACCTCCGTCGCCTCCATCATGCCGCTGCTGCAGTAGTAGCAGCTGCTGCCGCCACCGGCGACTTCGGGGTCGGGCCTTCCGATAACGGCGCCCGGGGTGCCCATCCACCAGGTCCGGTTCCCCCCGTCGCCATCTCTGCTACCGGCCTGGCTCGCCGGGTCCATCGAGCTGGACTACACAACGGCCTCAGGCCAGCCGCACGTGCTGCCACCGCCGGCACCGCCCCCGGCCATGCAGTTCTGCGGGCCCTCGGGCTCCGCCGGCCCCTACGACGGTGTCGACAGGCCCCTGTTCTAGGGTGGCCCTCTGTTGCCCACCTACTCAGCTCCATCATCCTCGCTGCTCTGTGCCGATGAGGCGTACCCCTCTGTCGTCCATAGCTAGCCGCCGCCACGCTTCTCCAAGCTCGAGCTCGCCACCTACGACCGCACCGTGGAGCCCCTGAATTGGCTCAATCAGTGCGACCAATTTTTCAGGGGGCAGCGCACGCTCGCGTCCGACCGCACCTGGATCACCTCCTATCACCTCCGGGGCGCAGTGCAGACGTTGTATTACGTCCTCGAACAGGACGAGGGCAGCATGCCCCCATGGGAGCGCTTGCACGAGCTATGCCTCTTACGCTTCGGCCCGCCGATACGCGGGAGCCGGCTGGCGGAGCTTGGGCGCCTGCCTTTCACCTCCATGGTGCAAGACTTCACCGACCGCTTCCAGGCCCTGGCTTGCCACGCGCCCGGCGTCACGGCTCGCCAGCGGGCCGAGCTCTTTGTTGGCGGTCTGCGGGATCATATCCGCGTGGACGTGGAGATGCGCAGGCCACAGGACCTCCAGACGGCCATGTACTATGCCCGCGCCTTCGAGCCCACGCGGTGGCCATGCAGCAACCGCCACCGCCCCGGGTCGCCCGACAGCCCCCCCGGCCGACACTGACACCACCAGCGCCGGGGCGTCTTGCCTAGGCCCCCGCGGCACCCAACACCCCGGCCGCGACACGCCCCTTCTGTCGGCTCACCCCGGCCGAGCAGCTCGAGTGCCGTCGTCAGGGGCTATGCTACAACGGTGACGAGCCCTACGTCCTGAGCCACGTTTGCCCACGCCTCTTCTACTTGGAGGCCGTGGACTACATCGAGGAGGACGCCACCGCCACCGCCGCCGGGCTCGGCGACCCGGCCGCCCCATTGGCCGACGAGGTTCCCCCGGGGCCCGCCGAGGCGAACGCCCTCATGGTCTCCCTCCATGCACTCGCGGGCATACAGACGGAGAAGACTATGCTGCTGTCGGTGATGATCAACGAAGAGCGGTTCCTCGCACTGCTGGATATGGGCTCCACCCACAATTTCCTGCCCGGGGCCACCATGCGCCGCCTAGCGCTGCAACTGACCGACGGGGAGCAGCTACGAGTTACCGTGGCCAACGGTGACCGTCTACACTGCCAGGGTATTGCTCGGCATGTCCCCATCATCATCGGCGATGAGCACTTCACCATCACCTGCGTCGGCATTGACTTGGGCTGCTTCGACTTCATCCTCAGCGTCGACTTTTTACGGACCCTGGGTCCCATCCTATGGGACTTCGACGCCATGATGATGATTTTTTGGTGCCTAGGTTGCCACGTCCGGTGGGAGGGCATGGGTGGAGCCTCCCCGGCGTTGCCCCAGCCCCAGCTGATGGCGGATGCCGTCGACGCCAAGCATCACCTGCTGGCTAGCCTATTGTAGTAGCATGGTGACCTCTTCGACGAGCCATAGGGCCTCCCGCCAGTCCGGCCCTACGACCACCGCATCCACCTGCTACCGGACACAACTCCCGTCGCCGTGCGGCCGTACCGCTACCCCCAGCTGCAGAAGGATGAGCTGGAGCGGCAGTGTGCGATCATACTCGCCCAGGGCATCATCCGGATCTCGACATCACCGTTCTCCGCGCCGGTGCTCCTCGTGCGCAAGGCCGATGGTTCGTGGCGTTTCTGCATTGACTACCATGCTCTCAACGCCAAGACGTCCAAGGACAATTTTCCTATCCCCGTTGTTGATGAACTCCTGGACGAGCTACATGGGGCACGCTTCTTCACCAAACTCGACCACCGTTCGAGATATCACCAGGTGCGGATGCACACGGTGCAAGTTGCGAAGACGGCCTTTCGCACTCATCACGGCCACTTCGAGTTCTTGGTGATGCCCTTTGGCCTCTCCAATGCCCCAGCGACATTTCAGGCCTTCAAGAACGACGTCCTCCGCCCCTACTTGCGCCGATTTGTGCTTGTTTTCTTTGATGACATTCTTATCTAGGTGCACTAGTTCGGCGAAGAGATGATGATACAAGTGTAGTAATGATAGTAGATATTGATTTTTATAATAGTAACAATAAAAACAGCAAGGTAGCAAGTAACAAAAGTGAGCACAAACGGTATTGCAATGCTTGAAAATTAGGCCTAGGGTCTGTACTTTCGCTAGTGCAATCTCTCAGAAAATGCTAATATAATTGGATCATATAACCTTCCCTCAACGTGCGATGAAGAATCACTCCACAGTTCCTATCTAGCGGAGAACATAAGAAGAAATTGCTTGTAGGGTACGAAACCACCTCAAAGCTATTCTTTCCGATCAATCTATCCTAGAGTTCGTACTAAAATAACACCATATGATACACATCAACCAACTCTAATGTCACCTAGATACTCCAATGTCACCGCGAGTATCCGTGAGTTGATTATGCGATATGCATCAAACAATTTCAGATTCATAATACTCAATCCAACACAAAGAACCTCAAAGAGTGCCCCAAGATTTCTACTAGAGAAACAAAGACAAGAACGTGCATCAACCCCTATGCATAGATTACCCCAATGTCACCTCGGGAATCCGCGAGTTGAGTGCCAAAACACATATCAAGTGAATCAATATGATACCCCATTGTCACCATGGGTATTCATAGCAAGACATACATCAAGTGTTCTCAAATCCATAAAAGTATTAAATCCAATAAGAATGAAATCTCAAAGGGAAAACTCAATTCACAACAAGATAGAGAGGGGAAAACACCATATGATCCAACTATATTAACAAAGCCCACGATACATCAAGATCGGGCCATCTTAAGAACATGAGAGAGAGATTAAACACATAGCTATTGGTACAAACCCTCAGCCCCGAGGGTGGACTACTCCCTCCTCATCATGGTGACCGCCGGGATGATGAAGATGGCCACCGGTGATGATTTCCCCCTCCGGCAGGGTGCCGGAACGGGGTCTACATTTGTTTTTCATGGCTATAGAGGCCTGCGGTGGTAGAACTTCTGATCTAGGGTTATTTCTGATGGTTTCTCTATTTATAGGATTTTTTGGCGTCGGTTTCACGCGAAGATGGGCCTCGACGTGAGCACAATCCACCGGGGCAAGCCAGGCCCCTCTGGTGCGCCCTGATGGGTTGTGCCCTCCTCGTGGCTCTTCTGGCCCTCCCACGAAGTTTCTAGTGCCTATTTTATTCCAAAAAAAATCATCAAAAAGTTTCGTTGCATTTGGAGACCTTTTATTTCTGCACAAAAAACAACAACACGGTAGTTCTGCTGAAAAACAGCGTCAGTCCGGGTTAGTTCCATGCAAATCATACCAAAACCATATAAAATTATTTTAAACATGGCATGAATACTTCATAAATTAGAGATATGTTGGAGACGTATCACTACTGTTACAATTGCTACAAGATTACTGTTGTTACCGTTACCACTCTTATCGTTACTACTACTATCAAACTATCATATTACTGTGCTACTGATCACTCTGCTGCAGATATTTAATCTCTAGGTGTGGTTGAATTGACAACTCAACTACTAATACTTTCAAATATTCTTTGGCTCCCCTTGTGTCAAATCTATAAATTTGGGTTGAATACTCTACCCTCAAAAACTGTTGCGATCCCCTATACTTGTGGGTTATCAAGACCTTTTTTTGGCGCCGTTGCCGGGGAGCATACCTATATTTGTTGAGCCACTTGGGATTATTATCTATTTATCACTATGAAGAATCTGAAAGATACAAGAACCAAGATTTTTTTCCTCTAAGACGAGGGGAGGTAAGGAACTGTCATCTAGCTCTGTACTTGATTCACCTTCTGTTTTGAATAGAATTGCAACACCACCACCTGCTATTAATTCTGATATGTCGCAAGTTATTGTTGATGCTACTTCTGCTATGAATGATGCTTATGATGATGCTAGTACCTTGCTTGATGATAATGTGCCACTTGGTGAATTTCTTGATGAACAAATTGCTAGAGCTAAGGATATAAAGAATGTTGAAACTGATGAAATTACTGAAACTGATGAAGTCTTTGAAACTGAAAACTATGAAACACCTATTAGACCTAGCACTCCTAGATTTGAATTGGCTAAGATACCTAAGGGTTATGTTATGGATGGAGAGGTAGCTAGAGACTTTCTTGCTTGTAAGGATAGAGATGATCTTAAGAAATTATTATGCAAGTTGAAAGAAAAAAATTTGAATGCTAGAATGAAATGTGATCCTAAGTTTGCTACTTCGCCTATGTTTGTTACTGTTATGGATTATGAATTCTCTGTCGACCCAGAGTTAATTACTTTGGTTGAGTCTGATCCTTTCCATGGATATGAAACTAAAACCGTTGTGGCACATCTTACTAAATTAAATGATATAGCCACCCTATTTGCTCATGATGAGAAAATTCGTTATTACTATATCCTCAAGTTATCTCCGTTCATATTAAAGGGTGATGCTAAGATATGGTACAATACTCTTGCTCCTGGTTGTGTGCGTAGTCCCCAGGATATGATTAATTACTTCTCTAAAAAACATTTTCCTGCTCATAAGAAACAAGCTGCCTTACTGGAAATATTTAACTTTGTGCAAATCAAAGAAGAAAGTCTCCCACAAGCTTGGGGGAGGATTCTCCAATTACATAATGCTTTGCTTGATCATCCTCTTAAGAAAAATGAAATACTTGATATCTTCTATAATGGACTAACTCATGCTTTTAGGGATTTCCTAGATAGTTGTGCCGATTATGTTTTCAGGGAACAAACTGTTAAACAAGCTGAGGAATTATTGAATAGTATATTGAAGAATTATGATGATTGGACTCTTCCTGAACCACTGCCTAAACCCACTCTGAAGAAGAGGGGTATTCTATTTCTAAGTCGTGAAGATATGCAGGAGCCAAAGAAATGTATGAAGGAAAAAGGTATTAAAGCTGAAGACGTTAAAATTTTACCTCCTATTGAAGAAATACATGGACTTGACACACCACCACCACAGGTGGTAGAGGTAAATTCTTTATTAAAGTTTGATGGGTGATATCCCTTACAATAAACAGCCTAGTCAATGCTTACAGGAATTTGATAACTACATTAGAAAACAAGATCTCCTCAATGCAAATGTTATGAAACAATTGAAACAAAATTCTGATATGATTGCTCGCTTGAGTGACTTGTTATTTAGAATCACTAATAATGTTAGAGGTGTAGGAAAACATGCCTCTATGGTTCAAACTCAGTTAGAACAAGTTGCTAAATCTCAAAGAGAATTGCTTAGTGAAATGAACAATAATATAAATGATTATGCTATTTGATACGTCTCCGTCGTATCTACTTTTCCTAACGCTTTTGCTCTTGTTTTGGACTCTAATTTGCATGATTTGAATGAAACTAACCCGGACTAACGCTGTTTTCAGCAGAACTACCATGGTATTGTTTTTCTGCAGAAATAAAAGTTCTCGGAATGGAACGAAACTTTTTTGAGAATTATTTCAGAATATATAAAAAATATTGGAGCCAAGAACCACCGGAGGGGGGCCCCTGGGTGAGCACAACCCACCAGGGCGCGCGCCCCCCCCTCCAGGCACGCCCAGGTGGGTTGTGCCCACCTAGTGGCCCCGCAGACCCTGATTCCGACGCTATAAAATCCTATTTTTGGAGAATAAATCAGGGAGAAAGTTTCATCGTGTTTCACGATATGGAGCCGCCGCCACCTCCTGTTCTTCATTGGGAGGCCAGATCTGGAGCCCGTTCGGGGCTCCGGAGAGGGGGATCTTCGGTCTTTGTCATCACCAAACCTTCTCCATTTCCAATTCCATGATGCTCCCCACCGGGAGTGAGTAATTCCTTCGTAGGCTCACTGGTCGGTGAGGAGTTGGATGAGATTCATCATGTAATCGAGTTAGTTTTGATAGGGCTTGATCCCTAGTATCCACTATGTTCTGAGATTGATGTTGTTATGACTTTGCCATGCTTAATGCTTGTCACTTTGGGCCCGAGTGCCATGATTTCAGATCTGAACCGTTTATGTTTTCACCATTATATCTATGTTCTAGATCATATCTTGCAAGTCATATTCACCTATTACGTGTTACGATCCGTAAACCCCGGGGTGACAATAGTCGGGATACTTTCTGGTGATGATCGTAGTTTGAGGCGTTCATGTATTTAATATGTGTTAATGCTTTGTTCCGGTTCTCTAATAAAAGGAAGCCTTAATATCCCTTAGTTTCCTTATGGACCCCGTTGCCACGGGAGGGTAGGACAAAAGATGTCATGCAAGTTCTTTCCATAAGCACGTATGACTATTTACGGAATACATGCCTACATTACATTTATGAACTACAGCTAGTTTTGTATCGCCCTAGGTTATGACTGTTGTATGATGAATATCTTCCAATGAATTCACCGATCCAATGCCTACGAATTTTCCACATATTGTTCTTGCTAAGTTACTACTGCTGTTGCTAATGTTACACTTGCTATAAAATCATTGCTATCACTTTTACCGTTACTGCTACTATTATCACTGCTATCAAAACTATCATATTACTGTGCTACTAATCACTTTGCTGCAGATATTTAATCTCCAGGTGTGGTTGAATTGACAACTCAGCTGCTAATACTTACAAATATTTTTTGGCTCCCCTTGTGTCGAATCTATAAATTTGGGTTGAATACTCTACCCTCGAAAACTGTTGCGATCCCCTATACTTGTGGGTTATCAAGACCTTTTTCTAGCGCCGTTGTCGGGGAGCATAGCTATATTTGTTGAGTCACTTGGGATTATTATCTATTTATCACTATGAAGAATCGGAAGGATACAAAAACCAAGATCGTTCCCTCTAGGATGAGGGGAGGTAAGGAACTGCCATCACACTCTGCACTTTATTCACCTTTTGTTTTGAGTAGACTTGCAACACCACCACATGCTATTAATCCTGATATGTTGCAAGTTATTTATGATGCTACTTCTGGTATGAATGCTACTCATGATGATGCTTGTACCTTGCTTGATGATAATATGCCACTAGGTGAATTTCTTGATGAACAGATTGCTAGAGCTAAAGATATTGAGAATGCTGAAACTGATGAAATTATTGAAACTGATGAAGTGCTTGAAACTGAAAATCCTGAAACACCTATTAGGCTTAGCTCTCCTAGATATGAATTACCTAAGATACCTGAAGGTTATGTTATGGATGAGGAGACACCTAGAGATTTTCTTGCTTGCAATGATAGAGATGATCTTAAGAAATTATTATGCAATCTGAAGGAAAAATCTTTGAATGCTAGAATGAAATGTGATCCCAAGTTTGCTACTTCACCTATCTTTGTTGATGATAAGGATTATGAATTCTCTGTCGATCCAGAGTTAATTACTTTGGTTGAATCTGATACTTTCCATTGCTATGAAACTGAAACTGTTGTGGCACATCTTACTAAGTTGAATGATATTGCAACCCTATTTGCTCATGATGAGAAGATCCGCTACTATTATATTCTCAAATTATTTCCGTTCTCATTAAAGGGTGATGCTAAGATATGGTACAATACTCTTGCTCCTGGTTGTGTGCGTAGTCCCCAGGATATGATTTATTACTTCTCTGAAAAATATTTTCCTGCTCATAAGAAACAAGCTGCCTTACAGGAAATATTTAATTTTGTGCAAATTGAAGAAGAGAGTCTCCCACAAGCTTGGGGGAGGCTTCTCCAATTGCTTAATGATTTGCCTGATCATCCTCTTAAGAAAAATAAAATACTTGATATCTTCTATAATGGACTAACACATGCTTCTAGGGATTTCCTAGATAGTTGTGCTGGTTGTGTTTTCAGGGAACGAACTGTTGAACAAGCTGAGGAATTATTGAATAATATATTAAAAAATTATGATGATTGGACTCTTCCTGAATCACCGCCTAAGCCCACTCCGAAGAAGAGGGGTATCTTATATCTCAATCCTGAAGATATGCAAGAGGCAAAGAAAAGTATGAAGGAAAAAGGTATTAAAGCAGAGGATGTTAAATTTTTTCCTCCTATTGAAGAAATACATGGACTTGACACACCACCACCAAAGGTGCATCAGTGTAAATTCTTTAATGAAATTTGACGAAAGTGATATTCCTTACAATAAACATCCTAGTTAATGCCTTTATGAGTTTGAGAACTACATTATAAAACAAGATCACTTCAATGAAAATGTTATGAAAGAATTGAAATACAACTCCAATATGATTGCTCGCCTGAGTGACTTGTTATTTAGAATTACTAATGATGTAAGAGGTGTAGGAAAACATGCTTCTATGGTTCAAACTCAATTAGAACAAGTTGCTAAATCTCAAAGAGAGTTACTTGATGAAATGAATAATAATATGAATGACCATGCTATAAGAGTAGTGACTAGAGGAGGTAGAATGACTCAGGAACCACTTTATCCTGAGGCACACCCTAAAAGAATTGAACAAGACTCTCAAAGAATTAACACTGATGCACCTAGTCCTTCTAAAAAGAAGAAGAAAAAGAAAAATGATAGGACTTTGCATACCTCTAGTGAACCTGAGATAGAAAAACCTCCTGATAGTAATAATGATGTTTCTATTTCTGATGCTGAAACTCAATCTGGTAATGAACATTCATCTAGTGATAATGAAAAAGATAATGATGATGTTCATGAAGACACTCAACTAGACAATGATAACAACCAGATAATGATGTTGAGATAGAACTAGCTGTTGATCTTGATAACCCACAACCTAAAAATAAAAGATATGATAAAAGAGACTTTGTTGCTAGAAAGCATGGAAGAGAAAGAGAACCATGGGTTCAAAAACCCATGCCCTTTCCACCTAAATCAACTAAGAAAAAGGATGATGAAGAATTTGAACGCTTTGATGAAATGCTTAGGCCAGTCTTTTTGCGCACTCGCTTGACTGATATTTTAAAGATGGCCCCTTATGCAAAATATATGAAAGACATCATCACTAATAAAAGAAAAATACCTGAAGCTAAAATCTCCACCATGCTAGCCAATTATTCTTTTAAGGATGGGGTACCTAAAAAACTTGGAGATCCAGGAATACCAACTATACCTTGCTCCATCAAAAGAAATTATGGTAAAACTGCTTTGTGTGATCTTGGAGCTGGTGTTAGTGTTATGCCTTTCTCCTTATATAAAAGACTTGATTTGAATAAACTCAAACCTACTGAAATATCTTTGCAAATGGCTGACAAATCAACTTCCATACCTATCGGTATTTGTGAGGATGTGCTCGTTGTTGTTGCAAATGTTACTATCTTAACTAACTTTGTTATACTTGAGATGCCCGAAGATGACAACATGTCGATTATCCTTGGTAGACCCTTTTTGAATACTGCAGGGGCTGTTATTGATTGCAATAAAAGCAAGGTCACTTTTCATATCAATGGTAATGAACATATGGTGCACTTCCCGAAGAAACAATTCCAAGTGAATGGTATTAATGTTATTGAAAAATCTCTGACACTCACTTTGGAAGTTTTCAACTACCACTACCTACTGCCAAAAAGAAATATGAAATGCTTATTGTTGGGAACATGCATATCCCAGTTGAGGTAACTTAGTGTTTTACGAAAGTTCTTCGGTTTCATGCTAATCGAAGGTGGTTGTTAATAAGACTTGATCAACCTTATTAATGGATCATTTTTTAGAGGTATGAAGTTGATGAATTTAGTAAGCTCAACCTTCTGATCCCAACTTTTATTTTCTATTTTTTTTAGTTAAATAAAATAAAATGCCATGTTTTGTCTGTTTTCTGAATTTCCCGTGCAATAAAAAATGACCCAAAAATAAAAGTTCTCAAAATGCCCTGAAAATTTAATACGATTTTTTTCCGACTATTTCTGAATTTTTAGTACAAATAACATTAGAGGGGAGGGGGTGCACCATGTGAGCACAACCCACCTGGGGCGCCAGCAGCCCCAGGCGCGCCCTGGTGTGTTGTGGTCCCCATGTGGCCCCCCTCACTTATCTCTTTAGCCCATGTCATCTCCTACCGCCAGAAAAAAAATCACCATTGCTCTCTCTCTCGTGTTCTTGCTCTCAAACCCGCGGATTTCGATCTCTTTGCTCGAAGCTCCATTTCCGAAACTGTTTTGGGGGATTGCTACTTGGTATGCAACTCCTCCATTGCTCCAATTAGTTTTTGCTTTAGTGGATTATATTTTGAATAATTAGCTACTCTTGGTGTTGCTGTAGATGAGCTTGCATGTTGAATTCTTAGAGTTCTAAGTAGTTTGAATGCTCAATATAGCCTCTATGCCTCCTTATGAGTAGTTGCTATCAATCTTGTGAAGTTCTGTTGACAAAAATTTTGTGTCCCAAATTTTTTCAGAAATTGTTCGCAAATAAAATGCAATTTTGTAGGAGTTCTTCGAGGAAGAAGTCTTCGGAGGCACCATCTAGTAGTGGTTCGATACGACGGTCTTATGTTGAACCAAGTGCAAGTTCAATACGGAATGCCACTATCAAATCATGTCTATGGCCGTGCGACGAGCTCATGGTGAGTGCAGGTATTAAAGAAGAATTTGAGCAATATATTCACAACGCTGAGCTCGGTCCCTACATTGAAGATAAGTGCATCCAGCATCTCAGCCTCACAGAAATGTTTACTAAAGAATTTAAATTTCGTCCTTGTGAGTCTAGAGTTTCGTTTAAACTTTATGCCCGTCCATTTACCATGCCTCTAGAAGTGTTTTGCCGTATTTGTAAAATTCCATTTTGGGGTTCGCTGGACGAGCCACCAAGATCTGAGTATGTGTCATTTTTTATTAATCTCTGCTACGGTGAGGATAGGGGAGTGACACAAGGTAGAATAAAAAGTATTCATTTCCCGTCAATTCAATACTTTGCACTCTTTAATGGCAAATGCATTGTAGGCATGCAGGATTGCAGCATACTATGTGCCCCTGATTTGAGCCTCATACACACTGCTCTGACCGGAATTAAATGTTATAATCTTGGAGCGATTGTTGCACGTAGATTGCAACACAACGCTGGTAGTGGTTATTTTTATGGTGGGATTTATGCTTCTCGTTTAGCTAAAGAGGTGGGTGTTACACCTCAGCCTCATGACCCCATCTTGGCTACTCAGTACTTAGACATTGATGCCATGAAATGTCATAAGTTCCTTACGGGCACAATCACTGATTATACTTATAACTTGATGTTCGATAAAAAACCTATTGTGCCTGTTATTTGCCTGCGCCTGCTCTCTTTGATTATCACAGCAAAGGAAGGTATTATGTTTTTGAGAGCGAGGCCTGCGCGCACAACGCGGAGGTCGTGGCTGCTCGGCAGGCTGAGGAGGCTGCACCAAGAGCCTCCATTAGCTATCACTCTGATTATTATGCAGGCCGCAGATGGTGATTACCAAGCTAGGCCAAAAGCCTAAACTTGGGGGAGAACGTATTCCCACCGACATTACATTCATGTTCACACATTTCATCCCAGTTGTCGGTGTTCACACTTTTTCATTGTATTATCCACGCTAGATTTATTTTCTCGCTTTCTTCTTGTGTGTTTGAAAAACTTTGAGAAAATCCAAAAAATGTTTGTTGTTTCTTTTCGGTTTTTCTTTTTAGTTTAGTTAGTTGTAGTATTAAAAAGAAAACCCAAAAATATTTCCTTGTTTTTCTTTTGCTTGTTGGGATCTTTCCCATGTAAATAGTTTTTCTCGTTTTTGTTTTTGTTTTTCTTTAATTTGCTTTCTTCAAGAAAAACTAAAAACTCCAAAAATATTTCAGTGTGTATCTCTGAAATTCTCTTCTTTTTATTGAGTCATACCGAGGAGAAGACTACAATGAAAATGTTCAGTGGCTCTCATATGCATTGATATTGATGTAATAAATAGCCCATATTACCTTGTCTTCTCCTTTTGAATAAAATGTTTACAGATTCCAGCTTAGTCCATGGCACTCTTGCACTATTATTACTTTCATATTATTCGGTCGTGCAAGTGAAAGGCAATAATGACGATATTTGATGAACTGGCTATGGCAGAGAGAAACGGGTATGAACTTAACTTGTTCTATTTTTGTAAATATATTTCACCTAGTATCCATGATTCAACATATTATGATCAAATATGCTTGCAATGACAATTAGAGATTATAGTTTCTCATGCCATGCTTAAGTAGCTAGGAGTGGATAATGATTTATCTTGGGTGTCAACATGCATTAAAATGATTGTGATGTAGTATGATGATATGCTATCCTCCTCTGAATGTTTCAAGTGGCTTGACTTGGCACATGTTCATGCATGTAGTTGAATTAAAACCAACATAGCCTCTACGATATTTATGTTCATGGTGTCCATATCCTATTCATGCTAGTATTCAATGTTAATTATGCATAACGCATGTTCATGACCGTTTTCACTCTCTAGCTGGCCACTTCTCAACCTATTTCCTAGCCTTCGCCTGTACTCAGTGAGAATATTGCTTGTGCATCAAAATCCTAAAACCCAAGTTATTCCAGATGAGTCCACCATATCTACCTATATGCGGTATTACCCTACCGTTCCAAGTAAATTTGCATGTGCCACCTCTAAAAACTTCAAATAAACTTCTATTTTGTGTGCCTGGATTGTTCATAGAGCAACAGGAGGTAGTCGATATCTTCCATGCTAAGTGGGTTATTCTCATGATGAGTGTTTATTCACTCGTCCTTACATGAGAGGGGCGGTAATAGGGATTCCCAGTCCCGAAATCAATAAATTGCAAATAATTAAACAAAACTCCCCCAGGATTGATGTTGGTATGGACGGTACCCGTGGATTCGGCTAGCCGTGGAGTGTGTTTGTTGGTGGAGGGGGAGTAAACCTTTACTTTTATCGCTTGGGAACCTCCACTAATGTGTTTAGCATGGAAGATATTGATAACTTTTGGTCTTGAAGTAAACAGGAAGGGTGCATTTCCCAAAATTACATTTATCTCTATTTTAAAAACTTTGAGCTCTGGCACCGCTGCAAATCCCTGCTTCCCTCTGTGAAGGGACTATCTATTTACTTTTATGTTGAGTCATTTCCTTCTCAAATAAGCGCCAGATCTGAGAGCACTATTGTCATCCTCATGCATTATGCATAGTTAATGTTGGATGCATCATGACTGGATCTTTTCTGCCATGAATTACAATGTTTAGTCGCTGCTTGAACTTTGGAGGTGCTCTGCATTTATGTTTTGCGGTCTCAGAAAGGGCTAGTGAGATACCACTGTTGTCATATTATATCATGGTTGTTTTGACAAAGTTTTGCCATATGAGATATTTTATTATTGCTCGCTAGTTGCTTATGCCATTGATATGAGTTAATATAATTTCTAAGAGTTATTGTTGACATGGTTAGTTATAATCTTTGCTGAAAACCTGGGTGCTACTTAAGCTTATTTATGTAAACAAGAACAAAAGAGTTCGTAAAAGTTTTTCTTTTTCACTTCAGTTTGTCACTGAATTGCTTGAGGACAAGCAAGGGTTTAAGCTTGGGGGAGTTGATACGTCTCCATCGTATCTACTTTTCCTAATGCTTTTGCTCTTGTTTTGGACTCTAATTTGCATGATTTGAATGAAACTAACCCAGACTGACGCTGTTTCCAGCAGAACTACCATGGTGTTATTTTTGTGAAGAAATAAAAGTTCTCGGAATGGAACGAAACTTTTTGGAGAATTATTTCAGAATATATAAAAAATACTGAAGCCAAGAACCACTGGAGGGGGGCCCCTGGGTGAGCACAACCCACTAGGGCGCCCCCCTCCAGGCGCGCCCAGGTGGGTTGTGCCCACCTGGTGGCCCCGCAGACCCTGATTCCGACGCTATAAAATCCTATTTTTGGAGGAAAAAATAAGGGAGAAAGTTTCATCGCGTTTCACGATACGGAGCCGCCTCCAACTCCTGTTCTTCATCGGGAGGCCAGATCTGGAGCCCGTTCGGGGCTCCGGAGAGGGGGATCTTCGGTCTTCGTCATCACCAACCCTTCTCCATCACCAATTCCATGATGCTCTCCACCGGGAGTGAGTAATTCTTTCGTAGGCTCGCTGGTCGGTGAGGAGTTGGATGAGATTCATCATGTAATTGAGTTAGTTTTGTTAGGATTTGATTCCTAGTATCCACTATGTTCTGAGATTGATGTTGTTATGACTTTGCCATGCTTAATGCTTGTCACTTTGGTCCCAAGTGCCATGATTTCAGATCTGAACCGTTTATGTTTTGACCATTATATCTATGTTCTAGATCCGATCTTGCAAGTCATATTCACCTATTACGTGTTATGATCCGTAAACCCCGGGGTGATAATAGTCGGGATACTTTCCAGTGATGACCGTAGTTTAAGGAGTTCATGTATTCACTATGTGTTAATGCTTTGCTCCAGTTCTCTATTAAAAGGAGGCCTTAATATCCCTTAGTTTCCTTATGGACCCCGCTTCCACGGGAGGGTAGGACAAAAGATGTCATGGAAGTTCTTTCCATAAGCACGTATGACTATTTACGGAATACATGCCTACATTATATTTATGAACTGGAGCTAGTTTTGTATCGCCCTAGGTTATGACTGTTATATGATGAATATCATCCAACGAATTCACCGATCCAATGCCTACGAATTTTCCACATATTGTTCTTGCTAAGTTACTACTGCCGTTGCTACTGTTACACATGCTACAAAATCATTGCTATCACTGTTACCGTTACTGCTACTATTATCACTGCTATCAAAACTATCATATTACTGTGCTACTGATCACTTTGCTGCAGATATTTAATCTCTAGGTGTGGTTGAATTGACAACTCAGCTACTAATACTTACAAATATTCTTTGGCTCCCCTTGTGTCGAATCTATAAATTTGGGTTGAATACTCTACCCTCAAAAACTATTGCGACCCCCTATACTTGTGGGTTATCACTATTAGAGTAGCAACTAGAGGAGGCAAAATGACTCAGGAACCACTTTATCCTGAGGGACACCCTAAATGAATTGAAAAAGACTCCCAAGGAATTAATACTGATACACCTAGTCCTTCTAAAAGGAAGAATAAAAAGGAAAATGATAGGACTTTGCATACCTCTAGTGTACCTGAAATAGAAAAACCTCCTGAAGATAATAACGATGTCTTTATCTCAGATGCTGAAACTCAATCTGGTAATGAACATTCACCTAGTGACAATGAAATTGATAATGATGATGTTCCTCAAGATGTCCAACCAGACAATGATAAAGAACCGGATAATGATGTTGAGATAGAACCTGCTATTGATCTTGATAACCCACAACCTAAAAATAAACGATATGATAAGAGAGACTTTGTTCCTAGAAAACATGGTAAAGAAAGAGAACCATGGGTTCAGAGATCCGTGCCCTTTCCACCTAGATCATCTAATAAAAAAAGATGATGAAGAATTTGAACGCTTTGCTGAAATGCTTAGGCTAGTCTTTTTGCATACCCGTTTGACTGATATTTTAAAAATGGCCCCTTATGCTAAATACATGAAAGAAATTGTTACTAATAAAAGAAAAATATCTGAAGCTGAAATCTCCACCATGCTTGCTAATTATTCTTTTAAGGATGGAGTACCTAAAAACTTGGAGATCCAGGAATACCAACTATACCATGCTCTATTAAAAGAATTTATGTCAAAACTGCTTTATGTTTATGAGCTGGTGTTAGTGTTATGCCTTTCTCTTTATATAAAGGACTTGATTTGAATAAACTCACACCCACTGAAATATCTTTGCAAATGGCTAACAAATCAACTGCCATACCTATCGGTATTTGTGAGGATGTGCCCGTTGTTATTGCAAATGTTACTATCTTAACAGACTTTGTTATACTTGAGATGCCCGAGGACAACAACATGTCGATTATCCTTGGTAGACCCTTTTTGAATACTACGGGGGCTGTTATTGATTGCAATAAAAGCAAAGTCAGTTTTCATATCAATGGTAAGGTGCACTTTCCGAAGAAACAATTTCAAGTGAATGGTATTAATGTTATTGAAAAGTCTCCGACAATTACTATTGGAAGTTTTCAACTCCCTTTACCTACTGCCAAGAAGAAATATGAAATACTTATTTTTGGGGATATGCATATCCACGTTGAGGTAACTTAGTGCTTTATGACGGTTCTTCGGGTTCCTGTTAATCGAAAGTGATTATTAATAAGACTTGATTAACCTTATTAATGGATTATTTTTTAGAGGCATGTGGTCGATGAATTTAGTAGGTACAACCTTTTGTCCCTACTTTTATTTTTCTGTTTTTCTTAATTAAATAAAATACCATGTTTATCATGTTTTCTGAATTTTCCGTGCAATAAAAAAGTGGTCAAAAATAAAAGTGCTCAGAATGACCTGAAATTTTAACATGATTTTTTCCTGAATATTTAAGAAATTTTGTTCCAAATAACACTGCGAGGGGGTGCCCCTGGTGCCCACAAGACACTAGGGCACGCCAGCTACCCCAGGCGCGCCCTGGTGGGTAGTGGGCCCCACGTGGCCCCCTCACTTATCCCTTTAGCCCATGTCATCTCCTACCTCTAGAAAATAATCATTCTTGCTCGCTCTCTCGTGTTCTTGCTCTCAAACCCGCGGATTTCAATCTCTTTGCTCGAAGCTCCATTTTCGAAACTCTTTTGGGGGATTGCTAGTTGGTATGTGACTCCTCCATTGCTCCAATTAGTTTTTGTTCTAGTGGCTTAATTTTTGAGTATTTAGCTACTTTTGGTGCTACTATAGATGAGCTTGCATGTTAAATTCTTTGAGTTCCAAGTAGTTTGAATGCTTGATTTGGCCTCTAGGCATCCATATGAGTAGTTGATATCAATCTTGTGAAGTTTTGTTGACAAAAATTTTGTGACCCAAAAATTTCAGAAAATTGTTCGCGAATAGAATGCACCTCTTTAGGAGTTCTTTGAGGAGGAGGTTATCAGAGGCATCATCGATTGGAAGCTCGATACAACAGTCCTATGTTGAACCAAGTGCAAGCTCGATGCGGGACGCCGACACCAAATCGTGCCTATGGCCGTGTAACGAGTTCATGGTTGGTGCATGTATCAAGGAAGAATTTGGGCAGTATGTTCACAACACCAAGCTCGCTCCTTTCATCGCAGATAAGTGCATCCAACATCTCAGCCTCACAGAGACATTCAGTAAGAAATTTAAATATCATCCTCGTGAGTGTAGAGTTTCATTTAGCCTTTATAACAATGCTTTCACCATGCATCTAGAAGCGTTTTGTGTTGCATGTAAAATTCCATATTGGGGTTCGCTAGACGAACCACCAAGGTCTAAGTATGAGTCATTTTTGACTAGTCTCTATTACGATGAGGATAGAGGAGTGACTCAAGCTAGAATAAAAAGTTTACATTTTCCATCAATTCATTACTTTGCACTCTTTAATGGCAAATGCATCATGGACAAACAGGATAGCAGCACACTATGTGCCTCTGACTTGAGCCTCATACACACTGCTCTGACAGGAATTAAATGTTATAATCTTGGAGCGGTCGTTGCACGAAGGTTGCAATGCAACGCTGATAGTGGTCACTTTTGTGATGGGATTTATGCCGCCCATTTAGCTAAGGAGTTGGGTGTGTCACCTTGGCCTAATGATCCCATTCTACCTACTCAGTACTTAGACTTTGAGGCAATGAAGTGCCATAAGTTCATTAAGGCCACAACCACTAACTACACTTACAACTTGATGTTCAATAAAAGCCCTATTGTGCATGTTATTTTGCCTGCACCCGCTCTCTTTGATTATCACAGCAAAAGAACATATTACATTCTTGAGAGCGAGTCTCCTGAGTACAATGCGGCGGTCAAGGTTGCTCGACGGGCTGAGGAGGCCACACCAAGAGCCTCCGTGAGTTATCACTCTGACTATTATCCAGGTCGCGGATGGTGATTACCAAGCTAGGCCAAAAGCCTAAGCTTGGGGGAGTACGTATTTCCACCGACATTATATTCATGTTCACACATTTCATTCAGTTGTCGGTGTCCACACTTTTTCATTGTATTATCCATGCTAGATTTATTTTCTCGCTTTTTTCTTGTGTGTTTGAAAAACTTTGAGAAAATCCAAAAATATTTCTTGCTTCTTTCCGGTTTTTCTTTCTAGTTTAATTTAGTTTTAGTATTAAAATAAAACCCAAAAAGATTTCCCATTTCTTCTTTTGTTTGTTGGGAGCTTTCCCGTGTAAATAGTTTTCTCGTTCTTGTTTTTCTTTCTTTAATTTGTTTCCTTTTCAAGAAAAACTAAAAACTCCAAAAATATTTCAGTGTGTTTCTCTGAAGTTCTTTTCCTTTTCTTTTGTTGAGTCGTACCAAAGGGAAGACCACGATGAAAATGTCGAGTGGCTCTCATATGCATTATTGTTGATCTAACAGAGAGCCCATATTATTTTGTCTTTCCCTCTAAATAAAATGTTGTAGATTCCAGCTTAGTCCACGGTACTCTTGCACTTTTATTATTTTCATATCATTCGGTCGTGCAAGTGAAAGGCAATAATGACGATATTTGATGAAGTGACTGTGGCAGAGAAAAGCGGGTATGAACTCAACTAGTTTTTGTTTTTGTAAATATATTTAACTCAGTATCCATGATTGAGCATATTATGATTAAACATGTTTGCAATGACAATTGGAGATTATAGTTGCTCATGCCATGACTAAGTAGCTAGGAGTGGATAATGATTTATCATGGGTGTCAACATGCATTAAAATGATTGTGATGTAGTATGATGATATGGTATCCTCCTCTGAATGTTTCAAGTGGCTTGACTTGGCACATGTTCACTCATGTAGTTGAATCAAAACCAACATAGTCTCCACGATATTTATGTTCATGGTGTTTATATCCTACTCATGCTAGTATTCAATGTCGATTATTCATAATGCATGTTCATGACCGTTTTCGCTCTCTAGTTGGCCGCTTCTCAATCTATTTGCTAGCCTTTGCCTGTACTAAGAGGGAATAATACTTGTGCATCAAAATCCTTAAACCAAAATTATTCAAGATGAGTCCACTATATCTACCTATATGCGGTATTACCCTGCCGTTCCAAGTAAATGTGCATGTGCCACCTCTAAATATTCAAATGAACATATGTTTTGTGTGCCTGGACCTCTCATGGAGCAATAGGGGGTGGTCAGTATCTTCCATGCTAAGCGGGTTATTCTCATGATGAGTGTTTATTCACTCATCCTTGCATGAGAGGGGCTGGTAATAGGGATGCCCAGTCCCAAAATCAAAAATTACAAATAATTAAACAAAACTCCCCCAGGACAATTGTTGGTATGGAAGGCACCCATGGATTCGGTTAGCCATGGCTTGTGTTTGTTGGTGGAGGGGGAGTAAACTTTACTTTTACCGCTTGAGAACCGCCGCTAATTTGTTTAGCATGGAAGATATTGAAAACTCTTGGTCGTAATGTTGACAGGAGGGGTGCACCTCCCAAAATTATATTTATCTCTGATTTTAGCTTTGAGCTCTGGCACCTCTGCAAATCCCTGCTTCCCTCTACAAAGGGATTATCTATTTAATTTTATCTTGAGTCATCACCTTCTCAAACAAGCGCCAGACCTGAGAGCACTATTGTCATCCTCATGCATTGTGTATAGTTAATGCTGAATGCATCATGACTGGATCTCTTCTACCATGAATTACAATGTTTAGTTGTTGTTTGAACTTTGGAGGTGCTCTGCATTTATGTTTTGCGGTCTCAGAAAGGGCTAGCGAGATACCACCGTTGTCATATTATATCATGATTTTTTTGACAAAGTGTTGGCATTTGAGATATCTTATTATTGCTTGCTAGTTGATTATGCCATTGATATGAGTTAATATAATTTCTAAGAGTTATTATTGACATGGTTAGTAATGATCTTTGCTGAAAACTGGGTGTTATTTAAGCATATATATGTAAATAAGAACAAAAGAGTTTGTAAAAGTTTTATTTATCACTTTCAGTTTGTCAACTGAATTTCTTGAGGACAAGCAATGGGTTAAGCTTGGGGGAGTTGATACGTCTCCATCGTATCTACTTTTCCTGATGCTTTTTCTCTTGTTTTGGACTCTAATTTGCATGATTTGAATGAAACTAACATGGACTGACGTTGTTTTCAGTAGAACTACCATGGTGTTGTTTTTGTGCAGAAATAAAAGTTCTCAGAATTTGACGAAACTTTTTGGACAATTATTTTGGAATATATAATAATTTCTAGAATCAAGACCCACCGCAGGGGGGGCCCCAGGCTGCCCACAAGACACCAGGGCGCGCTACCCCCCTCTAGCTCGCCATGGTGGGTAGTGGGGCCCTCGGGGCTGCGCTGACCCTAGTTCCGACGCTATAAAATCCTATTTTCGGAGAAAAAATAGGATAGGAAGTTCATCGCGTTTTACGATACGGAGCCGCCGCCACCTCCTGTTCTTCATCGGGAGACCAGATCTGGAGCCCGTTCGGGGCTCCGGAGAGGGGGATCTTCAGTCTTCGTCATCACCAACCATCCCCCATCACCAATTTCATGATGCTCCCCATCGGGAGTGAGTAATTCCTTCGTAGGCTCGCTGGTCGGTGAGGAGTTGGATGAGATTCATCATGTAATCGAGTTAGTTTTTTTAGGGCTTGATCCCTAGTATCCACTATGTTCTGAGATTGATGTTGCTATGACTCTGCCATGCTTAATGCTTGTCACTAGGGCCCGAGTGCCATGATTTCAGATCTGAACCGTTTATGTTTTCACCATTATATCTATGTTCATGATCCGATATTGCAAGTCATATGCACCTATTACATGTTATGATCCATAAACCCTAGGGTGACAGTAATTGGGATACTTTCCGGTGATGACCGTAGTTTGAGGAGTTCATGTATTCACTATGTGCTAATGCTTTGTTCCGGTTCTCTATTAAAAGGAGGCGTTAATATCCCTTACACTACAAAAAAAAACACTTCCGTGATAATACGTGTTTGCCACAGTAGGTCACGTTTTCTGTCATGCATGTACATCCATGACGATTTTATGAAAGAATCAAGATAGTCATACCTGTGCTGTCGTAGAAGTGTTCCATGACAATACCAAAATTATCATCACGGAATTGTACACTTCCATGACGATAAATGGCGCATCATGGAAGTGTTGTCATCAAGGGTAACCGACACATGGCATCCACCATAACGGGTCTCCATTAAGCTATCAGGTTCCGGTTTGGATCCGTTAACCCGTTAACAGCCCGGACCAATGGGGATTTTCCACGTGTAAAATAATCATTGGCCGGAGGAAACACATGTCGGCTCCTCGGTGGGCCAGATGTCGTCCGTCCAATGGATAGCAAGGGCCTATGATACGTCAACATGTGGCACGACCTAACAGTGGCCCGTCTAGGTTAAAAGGCCGGGCTTGTCAAAATAAGTGGGCTGGCCCATTAGCGGCCTACTTGAGTCAGGCCCATTCATAACCACGGCCCATACGAGTTACACAGACTCGGCCCATCAAAGGCCCATTCTAGATTTGACAATTTCCAGCCCATCATCAGTTCCAGCCCGTTAACGGCCCGCTACGTCTTTGGGCTCAATTACGGCCCGACCTTCTTTCGGCTTGTTGGTAGCCCAAGATAGATATGGACTAATATGCCACCGGTACGTCTTTCAGCCTTTTCTCGGCCCATTCTGTAGTTGAGCCAACTTCTAGCCCGTTGTGACTTTCGGCCTTTCCTCGGCCCATTTTGTACATGGGCCAACTTCTAGCCCATTTTGTCTTTCGGCCTGTTAACAGCCCGTACAATAGTTGGGCCTTTGATGGTGCCACCTGATTTTGGGTCCATTAGTGGCCCACGTTCCACAGGGCACAATTTCAGCCCGACGCGACTTTCAGCCTGTTAAAATCCTAGTTTGTAAGTTGGGCCTCTTTTGGCCCAAAACACTTTCGGCCTCTTACTGGCCCATCAAGTAAAAGGGTCGTGATAAAATTGCCATTTTTTCGGCCTGCTAGAGGCCCACGGGTTGTTTCCATTAATACAGCCCTATCGAGCTTTCGGCCTATTAACGGCGTGCTAAGAGCCGTTGTTTTGGTGGGCCACATCGATTGTGATCCACTAAATATTAAGTTGACCAGCCTGCTTTGACTACGCATGTTTGTTCATTCGGATGGTGTCCAGGTAATGTTTGGGCGTGTTGGCCCCCGTTTCAATGATATAGCATATACAAAGAATTATCCTACTCTATACTATCGCCTCTAAAAAACCTACACTATACAATAAAGAGACTAAGGCATAGAAACAAAGAATAATCCTACACTATACAATAAAGAAATTACAACAGATTATATCCACTGGGCATTATAGTTCAACACCAATGATAATAAAGCATACACAAACAACAAATTACATACACTGGGCAAATAAAGCTCATACATCATGGACGCGCATCAATAAAACTTACCATTTGAACTATAATCTCTTCAGAAAATAGGATTGGCTGGATTCAGATAGCACAAATTTCAGTCTGCAAAATCTCCAATTCCTTTGTGGTTACCTCAGTGTCTTGTTTCATTTTTTGACTCCTGCATCTAATACCTGCAACTCCAGTCTCAACATGTTGATTAGATGTTGAGAATCATATACACGTTGTCTTGCCACCTCTAGTTGATGCTCGAGAACATCAGCACATTCGAATTCCAATCCATAATCATTTAGTAATGGCCATGCCACACTGCTCCCAGATCTTTGTGTTGATGTCACTTCATCCTAAAATGTTTCTGTAAGTACACATGACTAGGGCAAAAATATAGTTACAACAGTGAAGCGAGCAAGACAGATTATCTTGTACATGGCAAAACAGGACTAACAATAATCTTACATGTCATGAAGCATAAGCAGGTGATATTTTAAAAATTATAAAAATGGTAGTCTGTGCAGCCCGCATACAAAAATCTCTCTTAGCTCACCAGAGGAGCATGATGTTGGGGCCAAATCCAAAACACAGACAGGTTACAAATTTAGACCACACGTAGCTATTGAACATTATATATATATATATATATATATATATATATATATATATATATATATATATATATATATATATTGCGTATAAGTAAGCAAGCAGTTGGCCATTATGTAGCTCAATTAAAGTCTTAGGGAGCATAATGAACAGCAGAGGGATTCATACAAACCTACTAGAGCAAGCAAAACTATGCAATCATTAGCCTCGTATAAACTAGATTGTGAGGCTCATGCAGTAATAGTTGGTTAATAGACTTCAAAGCTTCAGGCACACTTCGCCAGAGTAATTAAATGGTAAGGCCTTTAATTATGTCAACTAATAGTTATACAAGTACCCTACATCAAGCATCATTGTTTGGGCATCTCATTAACTGAGGACAAATAAAGCAATTGAAAAGAGCAATTTAACTATGCCTGAAACAAACAAGCAATTGAACTGTTGAGTTGGCAGCATGCATACATGCATGCCTCAATAACATCCATGGCCTAGCTACATTTACTATATAAAGAAACAAGTAATGTAATATTGTTTGCCCCCTATGAAGTATCTCAACTAGTATGTAATCAAGATCCTAGTAATGATAGGGAGGCTAATGATGTGAATATGCGTTTGGTTATGACATTATGACATCGACGACTCTACCATAGCAGGACGCAGTTTCACACCGTTCACTACTATAAGATGTTTTAGATATTTAAAAGTAGATTACATCCGTAACGAGTGAACATACACATTAAAATATGTTTACATACATCTAATTTACAAAAAAGTTAGAACATCATATAGTAGTGAGCGGAGGGAGTTTTAATCAATGACCCAATGACTGGGTTACAGGTGAAGAACCCTACGCAAGCACAATGTCAGACAAATAGGATGTCCTGGTAATTGTAATACAGTGACTTATCATAACTGGTTGAACAGGCTCAGCGCTGCTCCTCCTCTTGCAAGGCTCCTTCCTAACATCTTGTACTTGGAAAGCCTCAATCTTATCTTCATTGCACCCCCTCTGCAAGGTGACACAAACTAGTTACTGGTCTCCTTGGAAGATAAATGTGCATACTTTCCAGTCAATGAACAACACCAAAGGATGAGTTTATAACAAAACAACACCACATAATGAAACATGCCACATCTCTTGCACACAATGAAATGAGCATTTACTATGTGTGCGCTGTGTAAAAACTAGGCATACCTTCGAACTGGACCTCCAGGTAGTCTTGGAGAGCCTACTTTAGTGTACAGCCAAACATTTATGTCACCTATGAGTTATACAAGCCCCCACTATAGCAGCCCTTACTGTTTAAATCATTGACAAGATCTGTTAGGTCAAGAACAGCAAGTAATCAAAGCAAACAATCCTAGTATGGCTGGCTAATACAAACAAGCAATTGAACAAATGTGTGAGCAAATCTTGCACAACACTGAATTACATATCAAGAAAAGAAGCATAGAAGGAGGCTTAAAGACCATCACTTGACTGACCAGATTTAAGGGGCATTTAAACATCATGTGCAACGTATGAACTAACATAAACATTGCATATTTCAGATTCTATAATGAAATGCACATGTGTTAGGTTATGCCATGTACGATACCTAAATGTACACTATAGTAGGCAAGAGTGAATCATCATTGCACGCACGATTGAATTGTAGGTTAAGGGCAAGTTCTATTCCGCCTTTTCAGAGCTTATTGTCAAAATAAGCCATAAAAGATGTAAAGAACTCGTTTTTGAGTTATGGGATTGGGCTTAACTTATTTCGCTTGGGGGGTGGTGCTTTGCGTAGAAGCTCACTAAAAATTGAAGGGAAGGGGAATAGCGAAATGACTCTGTTGTCTGCCTATATTACACTCAAAATGCCACTGCTCACGCCCATGTCACACCTGACCCTCAAGTAAAAAACAAGCACGCAAGCGTTCATTGCCCTGCCCACTTGCATCTCCTCTCCCCTTTCCCTCTACCTCGATCCCCTGCCTGTAGCGCTAGGGTTCCTCCAACAAGCTGCCACCACTGGTCCCATTTGGCCTGCTGCTCAACGATGCTCTGTCCAGCTAGGCTACATGGCCGGCGGGTAGGGCCCAATCTCCCCGGCTGCTTCTCCCTCTGGCGCCGCCCCTCATTCTCATGGTCCCCAGCAGCTGCTCCGCTATGGTCTGTCCAATGCACTACTCCGGCCGTCGCCGCACAATTACGGCCGATGCCCCACTCCGGCGGAAGGCACCTCGTTCCCCCTCCCCTCCTCCTAGCCCGTGGCCTTGAGGTGTTGTTGAAGGATGAGCTCATCCAACAAGGTGAGGATCTCCTCTGATTTTTTGCCAAATTTTCATTCTGATCTGCTATACGATGAATTCCTATGAGCTGCTGCTGCTATATGATGCATTGCTATGAGCTGCTCCTGCTACTATATGATGAATTGCTATGAGCTGCTGCTGCTATATGATGAATTTCTATGAGCTGCTGCTGCTATATGATGAGTTGCTATAAGCTGCTCCTGTTGCTGCTATATGATGAATTGCTATGAGATGCTCCTGTTGCTGCTATATGATGAATTGCTATGAGTTGCTGCTGGTATATGATGAATTTCTAGCTACTTCTGTTGTATGATGAGTTGATATGAGCTGTTGCTGCTATATGATGCTTTTAGGTGGTGCTGCTATATGATAATAACCAGCCACTTTGACCATCGAATTTCGATAAATAATGGTTCTTCATTTAAATTTAGGCAATGTGTTCTTCATTTAAATTAGGCAATGGGCTCTCTATGGAAGACATTGACCAAACTAGATTGTGCCAAGTAGATGGTATCTTTGTATTTGCATTTTGAACAAATATTGATGGTCTGTTTTCCTATCATATTAATTACTGCACTGGGTTCAATTTGTGATGTTTGCAAGTCAAATTAATTTTCATATGGGCAGCAAAATGACAAAATATAATGCAATCTAGACTTTACAATGATCATACCATAGATAAGCTGAAAAGCAGGCAATTAAAAGAACTGGTTGGCTTATTATCTGGAGCTTATATTCAAAGGGGCTTATTTTCTTAGGATAACTCAAAATAACTGTCCCTAAGAACCCTGGCCAACAGCACTGACATACAAATAACATGTAACGATGATTGCAATGGAGTGACCTACCATAGCACACTGTATAGGCTCACCGCTGCCTCTCCTTTTTTTGCGATGTTCCATGAAATTGCCACATATATCTTGTACTTTTTGATTGCGGCACCCCATCTGCAAGTTGACACAGCTAATTTGAGATATCTCTACATGATAATACATTGCATATCCCTTGCGCATATTTAAACCACCAATTAACGATTGTGTGTGTAGCATAAACTAGCCATGACTCTGTGTACTGGACTAGCAGGCATTCTAAGGGAGCCTAATGTAGTGCACTGTTATTCCTACATGCCACCTACGATTTTGTGTAATGTACTACCTCTGTTCCTAAATATATGTCTTTGTAGAGATTCCACTATGGACCACATACAGATGTATATAGATGCATTTTAGAGTGTAGATTCACTCATTTTGCTCTGTATGTAGTCTATATTGGAATCTCCAGAAAGACTTATATTTAGGAACGAAGGGAGTATCATGTATGACATTGACATCTCTAATTTAGCAGCCAGTAGTGGAAATCATTGTCTGCACAAAGGGATTACTGGTTGAAAATCCTAGCAAAGCACGCTGGCAGGCACACAACAATACAAGAGAGAGACACACTTACAAGATCATAGCAATGCCTCAGTCCAGGATCTTGGTTGGCCAAGCTGTTAGATCAAAAAGAAACATCGTCCTTGTAGTTCTTGCCAGCTGCATAACATGTAACATTGACCTGTTAGTATATTTGAAGTACAACGGGCAGGTGATGCTGGATGGGTTTAAAGGTGACAAGTACCTAGGCCGTGGCGGGTGCTTGGCATCTTGCCAGACGGTGGGAATCAGGTTACAAACGTCAAGGGTGATGACGCTGCGTTGGCTGTCGGGGTCCGGTAAGGAGATCTAGAACCGTGGAGTAGGGTGTTTGTGGAGCGGCTCTGGTAGGGTGGACTACGATGTGGGCAAAGCGGATCTGAGCCCGTGGACGAGGGCGTCGGTGAAGCTGCTCTGGTGGTTGGGTTCAAGATGGTGTCGATGATGCGGATCTGCGGCCATGGACGGGGCGTCAGAAGCTTCTTCGGTAGGTTGGACGAGGGTGCGATGAAGCGAATCTGAGGCCGTGGACTTGGGCGTTGGCAAAGCGGCCCCGATAGGGTTGACAATGGTATAGGCGAAGCTACTCTGGTAGGGTTGAGGATGGTGTCGGCGAAGCGGCTCCGATAGGGTTGAAGAAGGTGTCGGCGAAGAGGATTAGAGGCCATCGACAAGGGCATCAGTGGGGCGGCTCCGGGGGTGTGGACGAAGCGTCTCCGGTGGGGAGTATGAAGGATCCACTGCAGATGCGCTGCGGTTGATGAGAGTACCGGCGAAGCAGATCCGGCACCGTGGACAAGGCCGGCACTGAATGGGTTGTGGCCTAGTGGTGGATGAGCAGTCTACTTGTTTCTAGGGGAAGTGGGAGGGGTAGATGCGGCCGCAGAAGCAGATCCGATGAGGTGGACGATGCTGGCACTGAATGGGCTCTGGTACGCCGGTGGATGAGTAGTCTAGGTTTCGAGAGGGAAGGGGTATAAAGGCCGATGAAGTACGGACGGCGTGATGTAAGATGCTCTGGTGCTGTGGAGTAGTCGTTTTTGCGGGAGAGGGAGAGGAATGGGGGTGTCGTGTGGTGGGGGGAACCGGAAGTTACCAAAGCAACCCCGACCTATTATGTAAATGAGGGTCGTATTGTAACTATTGTTCTCCGTGCACCAAGGACAAAAGGGGAATTTCGCATGCTAAAGACTAGGTGGCGGAAATTTTATGAGGCGGAAGATTTTGCCGCCCGCGGGATCATTCGTATCCAGTTTCAACTAATTTTGGACAGTGCTAGCGGGAAGGTCATGCGAGACTGTGTACACGGGGCACATGTCAGCAGTTAATAACTGGTACGAAGTCCACCCCAGAAAAAAGATAATAACTCGGGATGATGCACCGATAACTTGGACATTCACATGGGCGCAGCCAATCGTACGGGTGTAGAGGCGCGTTCACAAAAACGGATCAAACGCTCGGCCTATGTATTTCTCGTGTAAATATATAAGTTAGTGCCATTGGTTATTTATTTTAAACACAATGCATTGACGTGTTAATTTTAATTATATTGCCCAGTAACAAATGGATAATATAGATGCACAAAAAGAAATGGATATTGTAGTCCTCTACTTAAAAGTGTTACCTCATATGATTACATGGCCTCCATTTCATAAATTGCGTTCCCGTTGAATTCATATATGAATATTACATATATTACTTCATAATAGAACCTTAAATCATCCAAGACTAATGAATTTGAATGCAAAACTAACAATGGTGCATGTACATGATAACTACAGTGGTTGTTTGAAGAAACATCACTATAACTTTGGCATGCACAATTGAAAAAGACTATTTGAAAAAAATTGCGATATGTGAGTGTCCAATCTTTATAGCGTTGAATCGATATTGTATCTTTGGCCACGATAGGAAGTAGATATTGATTATGTTCAAGCGATGCATGTCCACGATCGCTAGATAGTGATGCATGAATGAATTGTGCAATCTCTCTCACACGCATACATATCTCATTTCTCCGTGGGCATCGGAATCACACACGCGCACTTCGTGTATTTCTCTCCCTCCGTCAAGGTTAGAATTCGTCTTTCTACCCCGTCCTACAAGTCTCTCACACAAAAACACACACGCTCTCTCTATCGAACACACCCACCCCTTTAATTCCGCCCACCCACCGCCACTAATGTCTCAAAGTATAACTATGTCTCGCACACATATGCGTAAGGTTAACTCGAGTCCCGGAACCATATGAATACATACAATGGGATTCCAGCAGAGCACCTTTTGTTTTGATATTTTGCTCACACACACACACACATGCACACATTGTTTCTCTCTTCATTTTTTCCCGGCACTTGCATGCACACCGCTTGTTTATCTTCGTGATGCTTCAAGTATGCCTCGTACACATGCTATCTACCTATCCCTTAATATAGATATGTAACACACAAACACCTTCTCCCTATATCTAAGTGTCACTGGCACCCCCCCACACACACACACACTTCCCGACACCGAAGGAGTAGGGTGACACCTCGATCTTGATACTAATCTATCTACTCGCTTCTCTCTCAAACACACACACACACACTCTCTCTCTCTCTCTCTAGTTGTGCCTCTGTGCCTACCGCGCACACACTCTCGATATGTCTTTCTCTCCCTCCCCCATACCCAACCCCCAACAATAACAGTAGAAGGGTGACACCTTGATCTTGATCTTAATCTATCCATTGGCTTCTCTCTCAAACACACACACACACACACTCGCTAGTAATGTCTCTGTGCCTCGGTCACACACACTCGATACGTCTTTCTCTCAGTAGCCCCCCTCGATATGTAGATTTATCGCGAGCGCACAGCTGTAATGATGACGACACTGAACCCACTGTGCCTTGTTTTTACCGGCCTCATGTGATAGTTTTCACCCTGTTTTCTGTTAATTAACAAGGCAACCTTTTCTTTGTTACTTCTAGTGAATTTGAGATCATTCAAGACAGACATAAAATATATCACTTCAAACCAATTACCGCAGTAACTATTTAAAAAGAAATATATCTCTTGCATCGTCCACAACGAACATCTGGTGGGCTGGTTAGCGCCGGATGCTCGCAACGCGATGACCTGAGTTCGAATTCTGTCTTAAACTTTAGATTTTTATATTTTTTTAATATATACTTCTTTCGCTACTGTACTGATAGTGGAACCCACAGAGTACTTAGAATACCAGATTAAGGATGGATTTGTTTGTTTTTTATTTTCTGTACGAATCTGTAGCCACCCTGCAAGTCATGTACACTATACATGCAATTAACTTTCTATAGAGGGAGAATCATACACGCAATTAACTCAAATGGATTGGATGTGACTATTATTTCCAGCATAAGAGCATCTCCAACGGCAACCGGCAAATTTCCTCTCGCTTCCTTCCGCGGAGGACGACATCCAACGGCAGCGGCATATATTTTCACAAATCTAACCAACCAGAGGAAATTCGTGCAAACACGGACTGATTTCATATAAGCATGAAGGATTTCGTATAAAAAAGCTGGATCTTCATATAAACATGACGGATTTCATTACATTTGCATGAACTAAGCGGTGCTAATCCGGCTCTCGTGGTATAATTAATACCTAATCTAAATGGCCGCCCGCGGATCCCTTTGTCTTCCTCATGTCCGGCAGACACTTGCGGAGTTGACAAAGGTCCTCGCAAGAGACAAAGCAGCCAAGAGACCACCTGTCTATACGCAATCGTCGCCTCGGCGGTGGCCTTCATGGGACCCAAGCGGCGGCGGCCTCCCATGTTCTACTTCTCCTCGATGATGGCGGCAGACACGGAGAAGCTGGCCATCGACTCGTTGCTCTCCGCGCACCCGGCTTCTGTCTCTGCCTTCATGGCGCTGCCGCAGGCACGGGAGGCACGGCCACAGACACAGGAGGCGCGGTACAACACGGCAGCGACGACGCCCGTGCCGCCGTGCTCGCTGCCGTGCCGGTGTGGAGCAACTCGACACTCCTCATCAAGCTAAACTGGAGCGGCGAGTTGCTGAACCATGTGCCGTCTTGGGGTGGCAACTGGCTCCGTCGGGCCAGGCGAGGTAGGTGAAGCACTGAGCGGCCTCGCTCGTATCCGAGGGCTCGGCGGGCCACCCAGCCGGCTAGTATGCCAGAGATTCTTGCCCATCGTCTGGCCTCGTTTAAATAGAGGGCGGACGGTACGAGCTTGGTCGGCGTCTGGCCTTGTTTAAACTGAGGGCGGATGGGAGGAGCTCGGTCGGCGTTGCGTTTAATTCCGGCGCGCTCATGGACAGATGTGTGGCTGGAGTAGGTTTCTCGGTTTGCATGCAGGTTTAATGGAGGCGAGGAGGCGTGTTTAGCCGGGCGTGCAGCGGGCGGCACAGTACTATTTGATTTGACAGCTACTAGTAAAATAGGACGATAAAAATAAATTGAGAAATGGACGGTAAACTAGTAGTAAACCAGGACAGTTCCCGATACGGCTTTAATGCAGACGAGGGAGAGGGTAGCGGTTCCCGAAATGTTGAACGGCCAATGATGCATCCTCCTTCAATTAGTAGCATGCTGAGGGAAGTAGGGAGGAGGACGCGGAAAGGAGGTAGCACGATGTAAATGCAATGCAGTTTGCACTCATATAAAGGTGCCCCTCCATTCCAATGCATCCACCACATTGTACGCACCTACGCACCTACACTAAGCGCAACAGTGCTCACTTCAGACCCATGGCGGCGATGCGATCGACCGGCCAGCGGCTATGCCAGATGGTCCACGACACCGGCCTACGGCACGACACTGAGGATCGTCTCCCAAGGGTGTTGGCGACCGGCGGGTTCATGGCCATCGTCGACACCAGCTACGACTCTCAGTTGGACAAGATGATCGTTGCTACCATCAACAAGTTCACCATCGTGAAGAAGCTCGCGGACGACATCGCCATACTCCTCTAGCTTGCGCGCCCAGGCTCCTCATTGTCTGCCACCCTAATCAGCCTCCACGGTGAGAAACGCTTTCAAGCAATGGTGGCCCTGCGACTGCCCGCCGATGCAATGAAGAATGTCCACCTCGAGGTCGCGCTCGCCACTAGGCGCCTCACCCTGCAAGAATTCATCAACCTAAACATCCACGTGTACGAGGAAGTCGTGTACATAGGCATCTACAAGGCCGGTAAGGACGCTATGACATTGGCCTTCGTCAAATGGCTGGAAGCCTTGGACGCCTTTGTTGAGAAGCACCTTGACCTCGCCACAAAAGCCGCCGCTCCTCAGCCGTCGGTGGGTGGCCCGGCGCACTGAGGCAAGGAGGAGGAGGTCGTTGATGAATGCATCTTTCTTCTTGCCTCCTATAATCACCACTGCGATCGCGTCGTCGTTGTCTTAATTCTTATTGTATTATTGCATTGCCATTCCAGTCGATAAAGACATGTGTGATCCCTTTGCTCAAATTTGGCGTCAATTATATGCATCACTGTAACTAGTACTCCCTCTGTCGGTGCAACAAACCCTGGGTCTGTTTCCCAGACCATGCACAGGCCCAAGATCAAGATTGCAACACCCAAGACAAGGCCAAGGTAAAGAGATAGGCTCTTTGAGGAATCAAAGGGCAAGATGAGAAGACCAAGTCAAGCCAAGAAGCAAGACACCGCTAAGGGAAAACCTCTCTTGCCGGGCAGGAGAGCCTGGCAAGGTCAAGGTTGCCCCGGAAGCAAGCCTCAGGACCTCCCCGGCAGGCCTGTCGGGGCATACGAAGGCAAAACACCCCGCCAAGGCTTCACCGCCCCACCTCACAGCGACGCAAGTCACCGATCGGTGCGGTGTCAAGCCCCAAGATGACTAAGTGGCTGCCTTTTGCCACATGGCAGCCATTTCCTACGGGAATCACCTCCAGATGACACCCGTCCTGTGACGTGTCATGCAGACAGGAGAGAAGGTGGCCAAACAGCCCGACAAGGTGCGCCGGGCAGGCCATGATGTGACACTGAGCGGCGCATTTAATACGTACTGCTCTGTCTGCAGAGTAGATATGATAGCACTGTTTGCTATCTAATCAGTACACAATGACTCATTTGCCACTGAGGTGACCCCTTAATCTATAAAAGGAGGCCCATGGCAACCATAGAAAGGATTCGGACCCCTGTACACTCATACGCACGTAGCTGCTCTCGCCCGAGGCAACCCTGCCAGGCAAGAGTGCGGCATTTCCACCACCATCCACCATCAATCCACCAAAGCAGGAGTAGGGTATTACGCCTCGCGGTGGCTTGAACCTGGGGAAAAACTGCCCGTGTGATCTCTGTCGTGCTATGATGCGCTCCTCCGCTCTTTGTGCAACGTGCTGAGTCCCCCTGCCGAACCAAAAGGGGCCCTAGGCCCCATAGGTGGCCATGGTTTCCCACGACATCTTTGGCGCACCAGGTAGGGGGACGCACTTGCGCGAACCCGAGAAGTGTATGTAGTGTGTCATCTTCACCGCCATCTTCTTCATCAACGGCTCCATCGTACATGGCGCCCAAGAAGAAGCCTAGCGCCGCAGCTCATCCATCTACCTCGAAGGCCCCGCCGCACGCGCCCGCCAATGCCGCGGGGGCTACGGGGACGCCTGGAAGTGCGGACGCTGCGGGGGACGTGGTCGGCACAGGCGGCGTCGTTACCACCTCCCCTGTGGCCGAAGCAGGAGCAGGAGGCACCAGAGAAGGACAGCACCAACTACATCCCAGTGGCCACGTCCCACGAAGTATTGTAGGAGAGATCATTCCATCTGCACCTCCCCATCCGACCGAGTGGCACAGCCACAGCGGGGTGTACTCGCTCTGGGGGGAATCACAACTCCCCGACCGCTCCCGCCGCGAGGACGGCCATAGAACATGTGCCGCCCCCGGAACGAGCTGACCCAGCCGCTAGGCCAAACGGAGCTGCTGGCTCTGAAGCGCCTCCACCTCGTCCACACGCCATCCAGGCGGCTGGCTCACAATGACGAGAGCATGGCGCGACCGCTACCGGCACCGTCAGGAGCCGGGTGACGTTACGGTCTTCATCGACATCCATGCCAAGCACCGCTTTGGAGGCCATGGCGCGGGCTCAGCTGCTATTGAAATTTCCGCCAACAGACAATCAGATGGATGAGTGGAGAGCCACCATTCAGAGTCTGATTGGCTTCGCCGAGGCTGGAGGATCGCAGCGGGCTGGCCCACCACGGCCTCCCCAGGCAGCGACAACGGCCCACGCTGCTGGTCGTGCGGATGGGGCCACTCCTATGGTGCAGTCCCCTCCGCGGCAGCCAGCGTGGGAGCCGCGCAACCAAGAACCTGACGATGTCTCGATGGCTTCGTCTGACCCTCGAGCGCGTCAAGGCCCACGGCAAGTCCCGGAGGACAGGCAGAGGGAAGGCGCGCGTGTCAACACCGAGCGACACCGCGACGCCCACAGTCGGTCCGACAGGCGCGATGACCCCGACATCGACGAGCCCGCACTCGCTGACGGCGGGTACCTGCCTTTCGAGGCTGGGTGCCCTGCCTTCACCCGCGAGCTGCGGCAAGTCCGTTGGTCGTCCACTCACACATTCAAGCCAGAGATACCAGAGAAGTATGACGAAAGTCTGAACCCGGCACAGTTCTTGAGCATCTACACCATCGCTGTTCAAGTTGCCGGGGGAAGGGATGAGAAGGTATTCGCCAACTACTTCCCTTTGGCACTCAAGCCAAATGTGAGGTCATGGCTGATGCACCTGCCGGAGAACTCCATTTCGACCTGGGCTGACCTGTGCCATGAGTTCGTTGGCGCCTTCACGGGTGGCCATCAAGAAGCAGGGTGGCCCAGTGACTTGTAGCTCCTCCCGCAGAAGGAAGGCGAGAGCCTGCGGAAATACATGCAGAGATTCAGCAGAGTCCACAGGAATATTCCAGGCATCCACCCGGCAGCTGTGATAGCTGCGTTCCAGTCCAACGTGCGCAATCGTCGGATACGTTCCAAGATGAACGTTCGATTGCCCAAGACTGTGAAGGAGCTTTACACTCTGGTGGATAAGTGTGCTCGAATAGAGGAGGGGAGGAAGCTCCCCGGAGAAGAGGATGCCATCGACATCGATTCAGAGGATGATGACGAGGCCACCAGTCAAAAGAAGAAGAACAAGAAGCACAACAAAAGGCGCAAGGATAAGGCAGTGATGACCGTTGAGGGATCGGGCATGCCTAGTACTGGCAAGAAAGCCAAGGCTGAGATACCCAGCAAGGAGGTTGCCATGTGCACTGACTGCCGGGAAGCCGCGGCTGCCGAGAAGGCTAGAAAAGGCGATGTCCCGTATTGCAAGATCCATCGGACCAAGGGCCATGATCTCCAGGAGTGTCATCAGGTTGAGCAGCTTGTCAAGAAGCAGATGGATGAATATCAGAAGCGAGATAAAGAGAAAGGTCAGAATGGCGCTGGCGGAAAGGGCCGGGGTGGCGGAGCAAGCCGCCCCGACAAGGCTCCTCAAAATCAAGGGAAACCCGCCAAAGGCCGTGAGAAGGAGGATTGCAATGATGAGAGTGATGGAGGAGATGAAGAGGAAACCAAAAAGCAGGAATTCCAGAAAGCCACTGACACCCTGTGCATTGACGGGGGTGCATCTTTGCACTCCTCCCACCACCAACTTAAACGGTGGGCACGTGAAGTTAATGCCGTGGAGCCAGTGGCAGACTCTCGAAGGCCGCTCAAATGGTCCCTCACGCCCATCATCGTCAACGAAGAGGACGACCCTGACCGCACCATCGCGGTGGGGTGCTTGCCGTTGTTGGTATCACCAACAATCCGCAACCTCAACGTCACAAAGATGCTGGTTGATGGCGGGGCCGGTTTGAATCTGATTTCTTCAAAGGTCATCAGCAAACTCCAGATAGCAGAAGAAGAGCTCAAGGTTATTGGTACGTTTCAAGGGATCAACCTCGGCAGGAGTCATCCTAAGGGGAGAATCACGTTACCAGTGACATTTGGGGAAGAGTTGAATTACTGGACTGAGAAGATCGTGTTTGATGTGGTTGACCTCCCCCTGCCATACAATGGAATCCTTGGTCCCCCAGCTTTGTCCAAGTTCATGGCGGCATCCCACTATCCCTACAACACCTTGAAGATGCTAGGGCTAGTGGGCATCATTTCATTCCATCAGACGAGAAGGATGCAATTATTTGTGTGGACAAGATGTACCAGGATGCAGTCGCGGCAGAGGCCACTGAAGCTGCAATCCCCGCTAAGGAAAGTAATGGAAAGAAGAAGGCTAACAGGGACGCCGGCAAGGAATCTGGGAAGCGTACCTCTTCGGGGTATGCTGCGTCTGTTGATGACTCGCCGAAGAGTTCCAATAGCAAGAGATCCAAGGTTTCTGCACCCGCTGTGAAACAGGTCCCGGCAGGGCTGGCTGGAGCTGGTGGTACTTTCACTATCAGTGCCACCCTCGATGACAAATAGAAAAGCGCGCTCATTGCCTTCCTGCACGCGAATGTCGATGTGTTTTCCTGGCAACCATCTGACATCCACGGTGTTCCCAGGGAGGTAATCGCGCACCACCTTGCTGTCTGCCCACATGCCTGACCCGTGAAGCAGAAGGTCCGGAAGAAAGGTTTGGAGTGGCAGAAGTTTATTGCCGAGGAGATCAAGAAACTTGAGGCAGCTGGTCTGGTTAGAGGAGTGTTGCATCCAACGTGGTTAGCAAATCCAGTGGTGGTATGCAAAGCTAATGGGAAGTGGAGGTTGTGCATAGATTTTACGGATCTGAACAAGGCATGCTCGAAGGACCCATTTCCCTTGCCGCGCATCGACCAGATTGTGGATTCCACCTCCGGGTATGACCTGCTTTCCTTCCTAGATGCCTACTCTGGATATCATCAGATCTTCATGTCCAAGGAAGATGAAGAGAAGACCGCGTTCATCACCCCATGTGGCACATACTGCTTCGTACGGATGCCTTTCGGGTTGAAGAGTGCCGGGTCTACTTTCGCAAGAGTAGTCCAGATTGGTTTTGAGTCACAGTTGCACAGGAACATTGAGGCTTACATGGATGATATTGTGGTCAAGACCAAGGACAGATCAACCCTCATTCAGGATTTGGAAGAGACGTTTGCTAATCTGCGCAAGATCAACTTGAAGCTAAATCCGGAGAAGTGTGTGTTTGGCGTTCCTTTCGGCAAGTTACTTGGCTTCTTTGTGTCCCACCGGGGGATAGAGGCCAACCCCGACAAGATCAAGGCCATCAAGCAAATTCAAGCACCGAAGATAGTCAAGGACGTGAGGCATTTGACTGGATGTGTTGCCGTGCTTAGCAGATTCATTTCCAAGTCTGCCGAGCGTGCCTTGCCGTTCTTCAAGGTTTTGAAAAAGGCAGGGCCCATGGAATGGACCCCAGAGGCAGACGCCGCACTACAAGATTTGAAGGTCTACCTTTCCTCTGTGCCCACTTTGGTTGCTCCAAAACCTCAAGAGTTGTTGCTGCTATACTTGGTGGCAACTAATCAGGTGGTTAGCACAGCACTGGTGGCGCAGAGGGAAGTGGATGGAGCAGCAGACACAGCTAGTGTCCCTTCCAGGGAGGAAAGTGAACACACCCCGGCAAGGTCAGATGCAGATCAAGATGGAGAAGAGCAAAGTAGTGGAAGCAGTTCTCTCGTCACGGCAAAGAAGAAAGTGGTGCAGCGCCCAATGTACTTCATCAGCTCCCTGTTGCAGGGGCTAGATCTAGGTACTCTGGCGTGTAAAAATTGATCTTTGGCCTTGTCATGGCCTCAAGGAAACTGCACCACTACTTCCAAGCCCATGAGATCACAGTTGTCACCCGTTTCCCTTTGCAACGGATACTCCGAAACCCTGAGGCCACCGGCAGGATAGTGCAGTGGGCGTTGGAGTTATCCAGCTTTGGTTTGAAGTTCGAGAGCACATCAATCATTCAGAGCAGAGCATTGGCAGAGTTTATTGCAGAATGGACGCCAACTCCTGATGAAGAAGTATTGGAGACAGCTATCCCCGGCAAGGAAGCGCCCCAAGAATGGATCATGTATTTCGATGGTGCCTTCTCCCTACAAGGTGCATGGGCTGGCGTGCTTCTCGTTGCTCCCACCGAAGAGCACCTGAAGTACGTCGTCCAGATGCATTTTCCCCGGGAGGAGGCTACCAACAATACAGCAAAGTATGAAGGGCTCCTTGCCGGGCTCAGAATTGCAACAGAACTGGGGATCAAGAAGCTGATCATCTGCGGAGATTCACAACTTGTGGTGAGGCAAGTCAACAAGGATTACCAAAGTCCATTGATGGAGGCATATGTTGAGGAAGTGAGAAAGTTGGAGGAGCGCTTTGACGGATTGCAAACAGAGCACGTACCCCGTGCGGAAAATAGCATCGCTGATTATCTGTCGAAGTGCGCTGCGCAAAAGCTCCCTGTGGAACCAGGAACTTTTGTTCTCCATCTGACTCAGCCCTCCGTATCCCCGGCAACAATGGCCAGAAAGAGGAGGAAACTGGACTCCGGCAAGCCTCTCCCGGTAGAACCTCTCAAGGATCCCAGCAGAAAGCTTGTCGGGCACAACTCCCCTTTGGTCGCTGAGCTGCATCCTCCCACCAGGCCACCGGTCCCCACGGTCGAGGATTGCACTCTCACGGATGGGGAGGTGCCATTAGTCCTCGTTGCCGAGCCACAGGCTCCGCCTTGGGCACGGCACATAGTCCATTTCCTCCAAACTAGAGAACTTCCCGAAGAGTAAGAAGAAGCTGAAAGATTAGCCCGGAGGGCTAGTATGTATCAGTTCGTTGATGACACGCTGTACAGAAGGAGGCCCAACGGTGTGAAATTGAGGTGCATTTGCCGGGAAGGAGGAAAGGAACTGCTGGCAGAGATACATAAGGGTATGTGCGGCTCCCACATTGGATCAAGGGCGTTGGTTGGGAAAGCTTTCCGGCAAGGATTCTACTGTCCCACAGCCCTCCAAGATGCAGTCGAGCTTGTCACCAAGTATGAAGCCTGCCAGTTCCATTCCAAGAACATCCACCTGCCAGCCCGAGCTCTTCAGACAATCCCTTTGTCATGGCCGTTTTTGGTCTGGGGGCTCGATGTCCTCGGCCCTTTCCCCCGTGCTGTAGGGGCTTTGAATTCTTGTTCGTTGCAATCGACAAGTTTACAAAGTGGCTGGAAGTAGAGCCCGTGAGAAAGGTGACTGCTCAGTTAGCTATCAAGTTCTTGAAAGGATTGGTGTGCCGCTTCGGAGTTCCTGCCCGGATCATCACTGACAACGGCACCCAGTTCACGAGTCGCGCCTTCATGCAATACGTTCATGCCCTCGGAAGCAAAATCTCGTTCACCTTTGTGGCCCATCCAAGGAGCAACGGGCAACTGAGAGGGCGAACGCTGAAATGTTGTGAGGACTGAAGACGAGAACTTTTGATAGGCTGCAGAAGTGCGGCAGGCTGTGGATCGATGAGCTGCCGGTGGTTCTTTGGTCCCTCGGAATGACACCAAATCGAGCTACCGGGCAGACTCCCTTCTCCCTAGTCTGTGGGGCAGAAGCAGTTATCCCCATGGAACTCATTTACGGGTCACCTCGAGTGCTTGCCTACGATGAAGTAGCGCAAGATCAGCACCGGTGTGATGACGCTGTGCTACTCGAGGAGAACCATCTCCGGGCTGCTACGCATGCCGCACTCTATCAGCAAGCCCTGCGTCGCTATCACAGCCGCAGGGTTCGTGCCCGGTGTTTTGAGGAAGGCGAACTTGTCCTTAGGCGCGTTTAGTCTGCCAAGGGTGCAAACAAGTTGACGCCAAAGTGGGAAGGCCCTTACCGGGTAGTACGAGTCACCAGACCTGGCGCAGTCCGTCTGGAGACCGGAGATGGTATTCAGTTGCAAAACTCATGGTACATTGAGCATCTCCGCAAGTTCTACCCGTAAGGCGTGGCTGTCAGGCCCTGCCTGGCAGCCACCCTTTTGTACAGGCCTTGCCTCTGTTGCATGTAACCCCTTGTACAAAGCCAGGCGCAGACCCTGAGCAACAAAGAAATAAATGAAGCGCTGGGGGCCCCCGACAAATTGCATGCATGCATAAGCATATCATGAGCATTGCATGTTCATGTAGATAAGATCACATGAGGCATCATTTTCATCTGCATCAAAGTGCAGGCTCCTACCGAGGATTCGATCCCGAAAAAGGAGAAGAGAAGACAAGCCTACATTGCGATCCCCGGCAAGCCCAAACAGATAAGTTCTCTCTCTTATCCATACGAGTTCTATAAGTAAAAACTTGTGCATAGGAAAACCTCGCCGCTTTCAAGACTTAGGTGCTCCCGTCCCTTGACTCAAACATCGCTTCTGTCAGGGAGGTTGTAGTGGCCTTTAGCGAGAAAGTTGGCGGGGGGCTGGTACCTCTTCATGATTTGTGCCCGGCAGGCCCAGCCCCGCGGCAGCAACTTGAGGGTACCGGCAGGATAGCCTACCGGGGAAAAACTTGTTTACTTGAGCGTATAGAGGCATTCTCCCTCTGCATGGACATGTTACATGCACAAGTGCCCGGCAAGATTTATCTTTTTCATTAATATGCTGATCAACAAGTACAGACCTTACAGAACACAAACATGGATAAAAGAGATTACATAATTTGAACTAAAGTTTGGCAAGTGCCTACATATTTTAGATTGAAAAAAGATAAGTGCCCCGTGATGCCCTTTCTTGCCCCTCTCCTTCTAGGCACAGCGGCAGGAGGTGAAGAGGGCAAAAGGAGCACCTGGGCGGAAGCCCAGCCTGACCTCGTCGGGTCCCCTGATGAAGAGCCTGGCGAGAGCGGGAGGGTGCGGGCAAAGGTGATGGTGAAGAGATCGGCGGAGATGACCCGCCAACCGCCACCACCAGGGCCAGCATGACGTGGCAGGGCAAATGAAGCTGCAGCCCACGAGGAAGCCTGCCGGGGTCCAGCTGGAAGGCTGCTGGAGGAGCCAGGAGCATCACCCCTACCCCTGCATCCAACTCCCCGACAAATCACCTTGCTGGGGAGGAGATGCGTGTGCAGATGATGGTGCCGCCGCCTGACGATGACGGTGCGGCTGGTGCTCAGCCGGAGTCGGAGTCGTCGCCCTCCCGGCCCACGCCGTCGTCATCGCCGTCACTGTCCTCCTTGAGCGATCGTCGTCGGTCGAGCTCTCCGCGCAGCACCCTAAACGAGCACCCGAGCTCCCGAAAACCATGACGGAAAGGAAGTCGGCCTCCATTAACTTAAATTGGAGGACATGCCCTTCCGATAGGCTATGGGCGCGGGCAAAGGTCTTCCAGCCATGGCTAAGATACATAACATCAGGGGCGGGGAAATCCACATCCACTCGTATGCTGCCATTCCCGCAGCCCCTCATGTGTAGTCTCAACGCGCGCGGCTGTTCGAGCTCCGTCACCCTTGCGAATGGGGTGGGGAGACGAAGGTGGTCGCGCGGAGGCTTATACAGCCTGATGACGAACTCCAGAGGCTGGTCTCCAACGTGGCCTTCCATCAGGGGGCAGCCGGCGGGGGCGCAATCAGAGCGCCACCCCGTCCTCCTCGGCCACGTGCGCCACCACGGCTTTGACCTCATCCTCTCCCACCTCCCCTCGTCGCGGGCTCCGTCCCTGCATCTTCGGAGGGAGGAGGGAGACGCTGTCGAGCAGAAGTTCTCGTCGCCACTTGGGGAGGACCGGACCCCCGACCTCTCACCATGACAGACGTGGGCAACTGCAAAAGTGGAGAAGGAAGGAGGTGTGGAGGAACGTATTGCACCACGCCCCCTTTTTATAGGCAGACGTGGTAGGGGGACTGGGTTTTCTTCGTGGAAGTGGCCGCCCCACTCGGCCAGTCCGGCTTCTCCTCGCCATCAACGGCTCGAAGAATCAAGGCCGACCCCCTGCGCCAATCCACGACCCCTAGCTTTCTGCCATGGCACTCATTCCCGCACCCTCCGCATCTGCCACCAACCTTGCGCAATGCATGCAATACACGTGGCAGAAACACCTGGAGCGGGGGGGGGATAGTGGGGTGGCAGTTACCGCCCCATGAATAAGGGACGTGGGTAACTCCACGCATCGTGGCCCATTATCTCCATCACTGCAATTGGCGTTACGCGACGGGCGGAAGAACCAGAAGCTGATCCAAGCTCAGATTAATGAAGAAGCAAAGAAGATCTCAAAGGGCAAGTAGCTATTTCCCCTCGCCTGAGCACAAGTTAGGGCCTACCCCGACGACGCCCGGCAGCTCATTCGGGCTAGGCCCGGGGGCTCCTGTCGGTGCAACAAACCCTGGGTCTGTTGCCCAGACCGGGCACAGGCCCAAGATCAAGATTGCAACACCAAGACAAGGCCAAGGTTAAGAGATAGGATCTTTGAGGAATCAAAGGGCAGGATGAGAAGACCAAGTCAAGCCAAGAAGTAAGACACCGCTAAGGGAAAACCTCCCTTGCTGGGCAGGAGAGCCTGGCAAGGTCAAGGTTGCCCCGGAAGCAAGCCTCAAGACCGCCCCGGTAGGCCTGCCGGGGCATACGAAGGCAAAACACACCGCCAAGGCTTCACCGCCCAACCTCACAGCGACGCAAGTCACCGATCGGTGTGGTGTCAAGCCCCAAGATGACTAAGTGGCTGCCTTTTGCCACATGGCAGCCATTTCCTACGGTAATCACCTCCAGATGACACCCGTACTGCGATGTGTCATGTAGACAGGAGAAAAGGTGTCCAAACAGCCCGGCAAGGCACGCCGGGCAGGCCATGATGTGACACTGAGCGGCGCATTTAATACGTACTGCTCTGTCTGCAGAGTAGATATGATAGCACTGTTCACTATCTAATCAGTACACAATGACTGATTTGCCACTGTGGTGACCCCTTAATCTATAAAAGGTGGCCGTTGGCAACCATAGAAAGGATTCGGACCCCTGTACACTCATACGCACGTAGCTGCTCTCGCCCCGAGGCAACCCTGCCGGGCAAGAGCGTGGCATTTCCACCACCATCCACCATCAATCCACCAAAGCAGGAGTAGGGTATTACGCCTTGCGGCGACCCGAACCTGGGTAAAAACTGCCTGTGTGATCTCTCCCGCACTATGCTGCGCTCCTCCGCTCTTTGTGCAACGTGCTCAGTCTCCCTGCCAAACCAAAAGGGGCCCTTGGCCCCATAGGTGGCCGTGGTTTCCCATGACACCCTCCGTCAATTTATAAGTTGTGCTTACCTTTTGCATCAACTTCGTAATTTAAGTACGATGCTTGACCCAACCTATGCTCTACTCGTAAATTCAAAAACTGAGACCGAACTTATAAATTCAAAACTACTCGTGCAGCACACCTGTCACGTTCGCAAGTTCAAAACGAGAAACTGGAATACGTACATGAAGCATGTCCCTTCCCCGTCACATACCACACTGTCGTTTCGGCCCCCCAGTCAACGCGCATTGGCTAGGCTTTATAACACTACAACATGTGGGACCGCATGTGACCAAACTGACGATGCGCCAACCTAGCTACTACTACTATTGTACCTGGCTTATCGGGTGGGAAAAGCCCTGCCCTAGCATTTCCAATCGTTATTTCTATCTATCGATCGCGCCAAGGAGCAGAACCAAATGTTACAATTTATACATGTTTAAAAGGAAAAGGCCTGCCGCGTTCGCGTCGCACCCCCACACGCCCGGGAATCAGGAGTACTACATGGTCCGTCCGGCACGCCACATAGCTATGGAAGGTGTGTTGCCTAGCATTTTCACTTCCATGTTGGACCGCAGTTGAGCAAACCGACTATCGGCAAACCGCACCCCACCCGCCGCGTTGGAAAACAGAAACGAGGAGGGGAAGATCTAGCTGTAGCACGGAAGCCAAGAAATTTGGTGTCAGATGGGACTCATTGATAGAGTAGGAGAACTCCGTACTACTCCTACTACGAAGTTTGTACTACTACTACCACCACTATACAACTAGGTACGTGCACGGCACAACATCGTAGGAATAAAGAACGGGAAGATCTTGTTTTGGGTGATTTATCTTGTTTTTCAGTCAACGTAGTATGAATAATATGATGTGGGGGGCACCCATGAAGCCACATGGCACGTCTGGAGGTCTTATTGAGAGCTTCTTGTGTGGATCGATCACACTGTCGTGCTGCTTGTTCGAGAAGAACGTGTATGGGTACAATTAGGTTATAGTAGATCTGAATTGCAGCCACCTGGACCATTGGATCAACGTCAATCAACGGTTTATATCGTGTACATGCAAATACACGCATTGACTGTAGAAAGACAATGAATATATAATATATAATGCATAATACCGCATATTGGATTTCTCTAAAGTCAAACTTTGTATACTTTCAACAAGTTTGTAGGAAAAAGTATTAACATATGCACCACCAAATATATATCATTTGATTCATCATTGCTTTTGTTTCCACATCATGTAAATTTGTTAGTGTAAATGTTCATATTGTTTTCACCAAATTTGGTCAAGCTTTATAAAATTTGGCTGCAGTCAAAGCTATGTGCGGAGTAAATTACAAATGGAGGGAGTGGAATAGATATAGATATAACTATACAGATAAAAAAAATAGTAATATAGTCTATATATATAAGGCTACTACTTTTTTTCTAGGTTAGAACTCGCGTTGTTGTTTACACATTGTTTTGCTTCGCTATAATTTACATTTTGCAGGGTGTGTAGGACTACCGCCTCGTTCAGATCTATACCAGCAACCCCACCATTATGCTTAATTAATTCATATTGGCAATTAAGATTGCATTATCTTAGTTCTAGCCGGTTCTTCTGTTGCTTGGAGGAATTCCATCTCGTTATTCAGGTTGATTTTGTGCATACGACAAGATCATCGACCATCAAAGATTGGTTTAGTAACGATTATCGATTTGTATCATCGGGTATGATATAGCTGTATCGTCAATGTTAAAATCCACCAAATCGATACTTATCCCGACTATCATTGAAAGGTTGAATCGCCATCATAAGACAACCACCTAGACAATTCCTTCCCTCTAACATACACATGAGCACCCATCTCATTATCCAGGTCCATGCCTCCCTCTCTCTCTCTCTCAAAACACGCACACCTCTCCACATGATGTGTGTCTCTTGGTCTCTCTCACATCCCATGAAAAAAAGGCACACCACCGTTCTCTTCTTCTTGCTACCCCCGTCTATGTAGTTAGGTCTCCTTGCAACAAACAAGAATTCATATCTATCTTTACTGTCTCTTTCTACCACACATAACCTTCCACCACCTAGCCAGCCATGCTGTCGAGGTCTATCCAGCTCTCTTACACACAAATAGACGCTGTCTGTGGGTCCCTTCATCGCACACACACTATCGCTCTCCCATATCCCCAACCTCGTAACCATGTTGATCCCCATGTTACACGCACCTCTCTCTCTCTCTAACACACACACACACGCACACACACCCTCTCTCTCCCTTTCGGACACTCCTCTCTCTATGACACACACAGTCTTTCGAATATGCCCCTCTCTCGTTAGGTATCGCTTTTGCCCCAGACCCCCTTCCCCCCCCCCCCCCTCTTTGTCACACAAATATTATCTCTATATCTATCTCTCGCAATAATACATGCATAGTCTAAATTGAAACCAACTAAAAAAATGAGCTCCGATTATAAAAATCAAATCCACTCCCAAACAGAATATGAAAATAGGGTTAAATCATGCACACAAATGTTTGTTGCGTGCATGAATGTCAGTGATATGGATGTACTACTCGTACATCCACACAGACCCATTTCACACAAATTACATTATACCCTTCTCAAAACATGGTGCGCATGTGATGTTTGTTGTACTGCTCCTGCCAGCCTTCCTCCGACACGTTCCAACATATTGTGCTACTTGAGATTCTATTTTTCTCCTCAGACCATGTGAAACCATGGAAAGGTCACCCCCGCCCCACTGGTACTGTAGCTCGAAGCTCCCATACGAACACAACACCCACCGGAGCACGCAGCCGTTGCCGAAGTGGACGGCACCACGGCCTGGGAAGAGGACGGAGTCTTCGACATCTCCGAGGTGGAGCACGCCCTCGACGGCCGCGAGTAGCGCGCGCTGACTGGCCACGCGGAGGATAGTGTGATCTAGCGGCTCGCCCTCGTCGGCCACGAGGGGTAGCTGTGCTCCAGCAGCATGCCCTGGTCAGTCACGAGGAGGTGCATCGCGTCCTCGGCGCTCACAATGTGGACGAGCGTGTTCTCCAGCAGCACCCCCGCGAGCATCGCATCATCGCCGCTCTCGACGTGGACGAGAGCACACCCGCAAACATCGCATCGTCGCTGCTCTCGACGTGGATGAGCGCATGCTTTGGCAGCACGCCCGTGAACATCGCATCCTGGCTGCTCACAATGTGGACGAGCGCGTTCTCAAGCAGCATGTCCGCGAGCATCGCATCATCGCCGCTCTCGACGTGGACGAGAGCATGTCCGCGAACATCGCATCATCGCCGCTCTCGACGTGGACGAGCATGTGCTCCGGCAGCACGCCCGCGAACATCGCATCCTCGCTGCCAATGTTGAGGAAATCGTTAACTGGTAGCTGCTCGCTCGGGTTGCGAGTAGCGATTAATCATTGACCCGGCCTATTACCTGGATTAATCGATCGACAATTAATTATTGTAATTTTAAACGCAGTAGAAGCAAATTTTGTATGGAGAAAAAATATCTACATTGCAAATATGAAGCAAATGGCACCATATTGTTTTCTCAATAGATGACAAACATGTATAAAACAACAATCATCCATGTGGGCATAAAAATCATTAATAAACATGTATACAACAACACTTTTTTGCTGATTTCCGCCCAGGATGCAACTCCAAGAGATGGCGGCCACGCGACGGTGACAGAGGAAAGGTGACGACGGCCGCGCAGGGCGTCTGAACGGGTCAGTTGCCTGAGGTGGCAGGTCGCGGGGAGGAGGGGAAGTAGTGGCGTGCAGAGGGAGAAGAAAAAGCGGCGACACACAGGGAAGGAGAGGAAGCGGTGGCACACTGACGAGGACATGGCTAACCTAGGTCGGGAGGGGATGAAAGGAGCGGGAGGGGGCGGGTGGAGGGATAAACCCTAACTCTTTAGGAGCGGGAGGGGCTATGAAGGGTTATGGGCCAAATAATAGGGCTTTATTTGCCCACGAGATAGCGGGCCAACATCGATTAATCGGCCTAACAACCGATTAATTGGTCCAATAGACCATTTAATCAGTCTGACAGACCATTTAATTAGCTTGGCAAGTTAACAAGATGAATAGGTCTTATTCGATTCGGCCACCCGATGAGTAGTGATGAACTGGAAAATTAACTGATTAATCGGATGAATTATTGAACAGTGCTCGCCGCTCAGGCGCACGAGCGTGTGCTCCAACAGCACGGCTGCGAGCATGGCATCCTCGCGGCTCACGAGGTGGTTGAGCACATGCTCCAGACAGTACCCCAGGAGTCGTGACGCGAGCACCGCGCCCCCAGCTACGAGGAGTACTGCATGGTGCCCATCATGGTTTAGGAAAATCCCGTGACTCCACCGCTCCCTGGAGGAGCGCGAGCTCCAGTGGGCGCTCGAGGAGTCCCGCGCCAATATGCAGGTGGCAGCGGATGTGCAAGATTATCCTTCGAGCTCTCCTCCTCTTACGAAGACGCCTCCACCGCCCCCATCGTATGTCCTCTGCCTCGGCTCCGGCGAACCTTTGGAGTTTAGTTTAATGGAACATTAATATTTGGATTAATCATACCTCTACCAAACTGTGAAGGATCAAGACTAATGCAAAAAACAACCTATGACTATCAGGCATAAATAGATGATGTGGCGGCATTGCATGCTGGAGAGTAACGCAAGTATATTGCAATTTATGGATTGCATGCATGACTAGCTTATGTGGCATGGTTGCATGGCTAGGAAAGGCTAGAGAAAAATTAATAGATAATGTGTTTAGATTGCACTCCACTAAATGGGAGCGTGTAAATATCTTTAGAGTGCACTCAACCTTTTTTTTCTAGACTATTAGGTGCACCGGATGTCGTGCCATGCTACAAAATGTTAGAAAGAAAATCTGCTACAATGTTTTAAAAATCTATTATTATCTTAAAACCAGCCACACCCGACCCTCACCTAATCAAAACAGCCCGAGGAATATGTCCTGAATGAAGCATAATTTATTTTTACTGATATATGTATATCAAAACTAGAGTGTTTGTATTTCAAGTCTGTGAACAAGTATTATTCTACTACTTTGGATCCATTGCAACGCACGGTCCGGCACATTGGTAGTAGTAAGAAACAAATTTCGAGTTTGGCACGAGTTCGTACGGAGGGAGCACCACAAGGCCTAGCGCAGGAGTTACATTTCCCTCTCGGGGCCCACGGGACCGAGCTTCAGTGGCTTAGTGCACCTGCCTTTGTGTCAATGACATGTGGACCCTACAGGTGGCAGGCCCACATGTCATTCTCACAAAGGAAGAGGGGCGGTGGGACCGAGAGGGGTGAGGCGCATGTCGGGGGACGTGTGGTGTCGTGGGTCCGAGCGGCGTCGTGGGAATCGTGTGTGGCTGTGGTAGAAACTTGATGGTCGCCGTAGTTCAGCTGGCCCACATGTCATGCACACAAAGGCAGAGGGGCGGTGGGGCCAAGAGGGTTGAGGCGCACATCGGGGGATGTGGCACCGTGGGTTGGAGCGGCGTCGTGGGAATCACGTGTGGCAGTGGTAGAAACATGATGGTCGTCGTAGTTCAACTTCCATGGACAAGCTGTCATGTCTACTGACACATGCATTGCATACCGATCACTGCAAGGAGTAGTAGAGAAAACTAGGCTGATAAATAGCTAATTATAGTCAAGTGAACCTATGCTACTACACTTGTTCCAAAGACATGCACACCAGTGAAATAGTTAATCTATATCAATGTACACGGAGAGGAATTTTTTTTACAAGAGAGGAAATAGTTCAGCCATCTATAATGCCCTGCTGCTGGTGCAGCTTCTTCTTTCTTCTTCTTCTTCTTCTTCTCATTTTCTGTGGGAGACGGCTTCGCAACAAGCTCTTTCAACCTTGCAGCTATCTCGAAACTCACACGGGCATCGAGGGCATCATGTTTTATCCGCTCGTAGGTCAAGGGATAATTCTCCCATCCAGACTACCTTAATCCTAGTGTCTCGTCACCCTTCTCAAGATTTGTTCCGAGCACATAATTTGCTACGTCGAATAGAGATGGTATTTCTTTATCACAATCGTCTACAGGAATTCTGGTTTGTAGGTCAGCGATGTTTTTCAAGTCAAGGTTGTACGACGCGAGCTTCTATTTGTCCCCTTCGATGGCTACCCCACAGAAGTATATGTCCTCCCGAGACATGAAATTGTGGAGCTCACCTGGTATGGAGGGCGTGTATATGATGTGATACACAAAAACTTCATCTTCGAGGCACAGCTGAAGGACGGCGGCGCGTTGGATCATCGCAGTGGCACGCTCTGTGTACTCTACGTTGAGACCGATGACCTTCATCTCCACCTTTTCGAGGGAGTTGGATACATTGTTGATCCACTCCCGAACAACCCTTGGGCGGTCGGTGACAGTGGCAACTATGCTCAATGAGCCTTCGACGAGGACATGTTTGACGCGAAAAACCTGCATAGGTATCTCTTTTGCCATTTGGAACCGCTGGACCGGAGGGCTATGGTTTGGAGAATTACTAGGATAGTCTAACTAAAGAAGATGATTATTTAGAGGGGCTTCGGAATTACTCTAGGAGTATTTGAAGAGGTTAAAACAATGTGAATCCAGTGGGGTTTGAATGCAAATAAAGGAGAGGTGAAGATGCTGAGGAAAATCGGTTCCCGATGGAGAAGTAAATGGGAGAAGTAGCATGCAGGCAGTTGATTAGACGGCTAGGTAGACCAACCTGCAAAACGAAAAGGCTATGCGGGTAGCATAGTGAGGAGTGGTACGTGCTCGTGTACGTGCTAATCCTTCTATCGCTACATGTACCACTGGTTAGTTGAGGTCACTCTTTCAAATCACCGTGGCGAAACATTTTATGATTCCTTTTTATTTTTGCACCCCTCCTGATAGGTGGGACCTATGCAAAACCCACTTGGGTGGACGAACAGATATACAAACATATCCATATCTTTGCACACACAAAATGTGTCGTAGCTGGTTCGGATGGATATTGGCCTGTGCCTGCGAGACACAACCTTTTCTGGTTAAGGAATATGCGGTTATCCTAAAAAAAGAAAAAGCCCTTCTTCGTGCTTCCGCATGCACGAGAATTTGGTTCTGCTAGCAATATGGATGCTACCTGGAGGATGAAGTGAACCCAGAGGCATGCTAGCATGGGAGACCTCTTTCCTCTATACAGTACTACTCTGTATGTTACTACTAGTAGTAGTACAACTGTAGCACATTTGATGGTCAAAATATTATTCATCCGGTCCTCACAGTGAAGTGACAAGACCCTGCGCCCAAGGTGACACTAGTCCAGGTGACGTGTTCGGGTTACCAAAGTCATCCTCACCTTGTGCACTGTGCAGTCACTGTCACCGCCGATGTATAGCATGCCTCGCCTCGTCTCCCTCTCCCCTAGCACCACTCCATCTCCATCTCCATCTCGCCAGAGATCCTGAGGTCACTCTTCATCATCTCACTGTGCCCCCGTGTACCCTCGCCTCGCTCGCCTCCCCCAGTACGACTATTCCCTCGCTAGCTGCTCCAGCACTAAGAGCCTTCTCCCCCGTAAATCAAGCCCCAAAAAACCCCACCTTCCAAACTCCACCATGGCCGAAGGGGAACCGCGTAGCATCCATATGAGCCGCGACTAGACCGATCTCCCTAGTGAAATCTTTGACCTCTGTTGTTCGCGTATGGATATGTTGAGCACCGTGCGGCTGGCTACATGCTCAAGGGACATGCACGTGGCCATCGTCGAAGCGAGGCCTGAGCTTTTCAAGACACCCTGCTTGCTGCTATCTACTCTTGCGAGATGCGCTCACCATGATACAGAGGCGTACATGATGCCCCTCGACTTCATTCCGACCTCCATTAGCCGAAACTTCTTTGCAGGTATGTACTGGGTCACCGTACATCATGCCCCTCGACTTCGATCCGATCACCATCGCCCAAAATTTCTTGGCATGTATGTACTGGGTCGGCATGAACTCCCACTGGATGGCTGCTGTCAGAGAAGACCGGAAAAAGTTGGTGCTCGTGAACTTCCACACCTCCCATGAGATTATCCTTCCTCCGTTGGATTATGTAGGGTTTTACCATCACGGTCCAAGTCATCTGGATTACCATGTCCATTGGACGGACCTTGTTTTGCAGAAGATTGTAATCTGCCAAGTGCCCACACGATATGCGGATTATGCAGACTTCAAGCTAATTTCCTTGTTCGATCGCAGCCTCACCTATCTTTCCGCCGGTGCCTTCTTTAGCTGGAGACAACTCACCTCACAGTGGATCGTCAAAGCTGATACACACTTCTGTGATGCTATTGAACACAATGGCATCATCTACGTGATCGACAAAGCAGATGGCACCACGTATTGCTGGGACGGCACATGTAAGTTGTTTTCGTCTGATTTTAATGATAACGCCATGACACCGTTTGAACTTTTTGTGATGATTGGCATATCCCTGTTTGAGCAGAATTTGAGTAGAACTATGGCAATGTATTAGAGATGCCATAAATTAGATATATTTGGAATGAGTTAATTCATGCGATTGTGACCATGTCATTACAGCCAATTTGTACCCTTGAATAATCAAACGGTTAGGAAGATATGGATATTCTCTTTACTTTATAGTATTCTATATACTACTAAATATGAGTGTGTATCAATAGCCATGTTAGTTTCCTAATTTTCATGATGTAGAAACATGCATCACACTGTTGGTTTCATCTAACCATACATTAGGGAAGTAAATGTGCATATGGAGAACTCTATATTTGGAAGTAGTGAAATCCTGTAATGCTTACCGTGTGTACATACCTATATCGCCCTTCAGTAATCAATGGCTAGAATAATATCCTCACAAGAATTTTAACCACAGAACATGAGTATATAACAATGCATGGTGTGTTAGTTTCCTTGAAGAATTTATTTGTGAGGACAGAACATGATTACATAACATGCATGGCATGGTAGTTTCCTGTGAAGAATTGATTGCGAGATAACATGAGTATAACCATGCATGGCACTTCTATCTTTTTGAACCCTGTATACATTTCCCTGTATTTTCCTCTCAGTTCCAACAGGGACATATCAATGTTGTTTCTTGCATTATCCTACTCATACTCTGAACAATGTTGATCTTACATTAACAATGCCTGTCCTTTTTGATATGATGTTGTGTCTCTACAGTTACTGCCCTTTGTAATCACACCACCTTTGCCAAAAATAGGGAAGCACAACTAGTTCCTCGCTAGATCAGACGACGGCAAAAGATTGATGATCATTCGCACACATGAGCCGGCAAAGTTATATTGCAAAAACCCCACTGTGTACAAGCACCGTAAAATACGTGAGTATCCGGAGAGTGGCTGTTACATCTATGAGCAGGATACCAGCTTGTTGGGGCCTTCAGGATTTTTGAGTTGGAGGCGGGTAAACAGACTTGGTTCACACTCTCTGTTTCTCAGACTCAATTATCTGATTAACCAGGAGATCACCGTTGGCAAGGACCTTGATGGCAGAGAGGCTCTGTTTGCTAGGGAAAACTGTGTCTACACGGAGAGCCCTAGGACTTCGGGAGCAAACTCCCTTGATTTTCAATGATACAGCCTGCAGCCAAAAGAAGGTGAGAATGACAAAAGCATCTGGATTAACTTTGATCCTTGGATGTCTCAACTCCGACAGGCAGTGATGTGGTTCAAGCCTTTAGGTTGATAGGTAATTGGGCTGTTGCATCGAAAGGGTGGAGTCCTGGTGTCTCCGAATCACTGGTGGTTCAAGTGGGGCTGCAAATTATGATGGTGTTGGATCATCCCTCTTCGAATGACTTGTTGTCTTTGCTACTCGTTCTGGATGGGTAGTTCTCTCTTTTGTTATGCAGACTCCTTGTCATTTGGTCATCCTCGTCTATGTCACTCTTACTATGTAATAGTTGCCTCTCTTTAGAATGCCATTCTCGTCTGGATCACGAGAGTCTGAGCACTGCAGATGGGTGCGTTTTGGTGGTGTAGCAAGACTTCTTATGATCTATCATGTCTTGCTGTTTATGTCAGTAGTAGTCACTAGTCAGTGTTTGAATGTTGTATATATCGTTGTTTCGAACTGTTTATTGTCTCGAACTACTAGTGGGCTAAATGAGGGCATCACCATTCTCCAGTGTTCAATGTATATCTCCTTTTCGATGATGTACGCTTCTTTGGGCCAATGTGAGGTGTCGTTGAATATGGGCCGAGTAGTAACGCAATGCCAAACGGGTCAATTATGACTCTCAGGCCGGGCGCTCAAAAAAAGAAAGAAAATGACTCTTAGGCTGACATGTGGGCCCCACTGGTGTTTTCGTGCGCTTGCACGCCGAGAGCGTATTGGCGCGTGTTCGAAATTCATGCTACCTTTTCATCCCCAATCTCCCGCCCCTCCCCCACCTCTGGAATCTCGATTCGTACTCCAGTGTCTAGTTCCCCCAAATCCCCCTCTTGTACTCCCTGTACTCAAGCGCACTATCATGTCGCCGGTCAACGCGGATCTCCGAGCCGGCGATCCCGAGGTCCGTCCTGCCTTCGGGCGCTGCGTGTTGTCGCTCAGCAGTGGCATGGCGGTGCTTGACGACCAGTTCGCCGGCAAAGTCTTGATGGTAACCATCAATGGCGACCGCCCTCCCGTATCGATGGATGACCTTATCAAAGCTCTTGGCATTACGCACGGCATCCAAATAAGCGGCTTGCTCGTCGACGTCTGTCCACCACCGGCTGATTTTTTTCTTCAGGTTCCGGAAAACTTTCGACTGCAGTCGTGTGTTCGAATCTTCCCGATGTTTGTTCTGCGATGGCGCACTGGTGGGCTTTGATCGGTGGCACCCAGGATGGGGCTCGGTGCCCTCTAAGCTTGAGTTTTTAACAAAGCTTACCTTCCACGGCATGCCTCGACGTGCTTGGAACAGTGAGTCCATGAATGAGCTTATCAACGACCTAGGAGGTGAGCTCGTAAGTATGTTTGTTTCTCCAGACAGCTAGGCTCTGACGGTTATGGCATGGATGAAGAAGCCGTCCACCATACCGAAGGTGATTGGTGTTGAGATACCGGTGCAGGAACCAGGGTTGTACTATTCATCGCCAACAAGGCCGCCGCGGACCACATTAGGGATGTACCTGTATTGAGTGTTCGTGCATGTCGAAGAAGTGGTCAATCCATCAATCGAAGTCCTGCCGCCGCCGCTGGTGCCAGTGTCTATCGACGATGTCCATTACAGGAGTCAATGTCAGACTTTCCCCATGTTGCTCGGAACGATGGATGGCACATGGCCTACTCCATCGCACAGCAAAGGCCACTGCTTCTTTGGGAGAAGAGGCAGGGCTGGCTGCCTGGATGTGCTCTAATTTGAGCAACTAAATGTGCCATCGGTGTGAAGCACTGATGTGCCAGTACATTTGATTGTGACCTGTTATATTTTTGTACCAGAACTTTTTTTAGAAAGGGGTGTACGTCAACTTAATGCGCTAGCAGAACTTATTCTGTTGTCTGTCTGTTTTCTTTGCACAGCATTCAAGATATTTCCCCGTCATTGATAAAGACGATGAACGGTTATGTACGAGTTTGTTGGTTTCAACATAGACCTACCCGTAGCGATCCACTGCTTCCACCCTGATTGTGCCGCCTGTGTGAAATTTTTGTATGCAAGTTAATGTGCTACGATGTTGTATATGATTGTGTCAACTATATAAGTTTTTACTAAGCATCAGCAATGCATATGGATGAAAGATGTATTAACGAGCATCGACCGATGGGTCTCTCTCTCTCTCTCTCTCACACACGCGCGTGCGCGCGCACACACACACAAGTGGGACCCGTTGAATTATTTCTTCACTCGTGACAGCTTTTAATTAGGTTCCATTGTACTCTAACTTTTTTCTTTAAGTTATAAATTGAGCTCAGTGACTTCAAAAAGTTATACACAAGCCTTGTTTGGGCCTTTTCAGGCGTCGTTGAATGTGGGCTGAGTAGCTATGTAAAGTTGTACTGTACTACTACCCAGGCCTTTTTCGTTGAACATCAGCAATGCAACTGGGCCGACAATTGTACACAAGATCCTAAAATAAGCACAGCCTAGCCTATGTTTCTCTTAATAAAATGCACAAGTCAGTTCATTTTTTATATAATAAGATTACCAAGCCCATCTTAAGTTTTTTTAATATTATTCCTATCTCAATATTATTATTTTATATGAAATGCTCAGTCGAGACCATCATTGTTTTTTCACCCATCCCAAAAAATGGGTCCATTTCTAGTAAAATCAAATGGGTTGTAAATTATCAGAAATAATAAATGGGTTGCATGTACGCAATATTATTTTTTCACCCAGCCCAGTAAATAGGTGTATTTGAATAAATAATCAAATGCGTTGTAAATTATCATAAATAGTAAATCGTCTACTATTATTTTTACCTAGCCCAGAAAATAGATTATTTTTTAGTCAAAGCCCAGGAAATAGATGTATTGGCCAATAATATGAAATGGGATGTAAAACCTAAATAAATGGGTTGCATTCCGCCACAGCTTTCGAAGCTGACTTTGTTGGCCCACGAGGACGAAGCGTGCGCAAGGTGTTGTTCATTTAGTGAACAAAACGGTTTAATCGTCTAAAACAAAAAGTCAACAAATTATTCTGACATCTGTATTCGTTGGATTGACATCCAACGGCGATCCTACTTCTTCAATCTCTGATCTAGTTGCTCTTGCTCCAGCCGCCAAAACCATCGCCGACTGGAGCACCTGCATCTTCCTCCTATGGCCGGTTGTGCTGCCGCGCAGGCCTCGCCGCCCCACCCTACTCCCAACGGTGGCCAGGTCATACCTATACTCACCCACACCTTCTGTTATTCTCCGGCAATGGCAGCCTCACCCCGCAGCCGAACCAGTCCCTCGTACTCCCCTCCGCCAGGGACTCCAGTGCCCCTTGTTCCACGACTCCAGATCATTCCCATCTTAGGCCTCATGGTCGTCCACCGCCGTGGTCCACTCAATGATGCATGGTCAACAACGAGAGCCAACATGGCGTACGTCGAGAGTCTGACAGCGGGGAACCACCAGCAACATCTTCGCATGCAAGCTAGTGCCTCCTTATTATGCGGGAATAAACGATTCCTCCCCCTGATAGGTTGGACCCACCAACTGCAATCTTCACACGCAAGGATGTTCCTTCTTATTATGCGAAAAAAAGTTCCCCCCATGAAAGCTGGGACCCACGAGCTACATCTTTGCACGGAAGGAAGTGCCTCCTTACTACGCGCAAGAAAAATGATTCCCCCCTTGCTAGCTCGGATCCACCTGATTCGGAGGCTGACTTGTGGGCCTACTAAGTTGACACGTATGTAGGGCTTTTTTATTTTGTTAACCTCGTCAACAAACGATTCTAGCAGCAGCGACCGTTGGATTAACATCCAACAGCCGCGCTGCTTCTTCAATCTCTGATCTTCTAGCTCTGGCCGCCAAAACCAGCGCCAGCGGGACCGCCTGCTCCTGATTCCCGTTGCCGGCTGTGCTGGCACCGCTGGCCATGCCATCCCTCTACTCACCCACACCTCCTATTATTCTCCAGCGACAGCAGCCTGACACCGCGGCCGAAGCAGTCAACCCTCGTACTCCCCACCGCATGGGCATCCACTGCCGCGTCTTCCCCGGCTCCGCGACGTTCCCTTCCTAGGCCTCGCCGTCGTCCACCGCCTTGTTGCTCTCGGCGCGGTGTGGTCAATGAATGACAGCCATCGGAAGACGACTGTACACAATGCTGATAGCTAGGACCCACCAGCCATATCTTCGCACGCAAGGAAGTTCCTCCTTATCCTCCCTGACAGCTGGGACCCATCCGGTCGAAGCATACGTATCGTTGTCTGTTTGGTCGCGAACATGTACGTACATATTGGTCGAACGGTCTCTCTACAACGATGAACCGTGGCCGAGCAAGCAGCGGCACGTGTCATAGTAAAGCCCCCAACGTAGGAGTTCAGGCAGTCCCGTCTAAACCGTGTACACGTATGTACAGCCACAGGGCAAAAAATATGGTCACGTACGTACATATGGGTGGGGGTCTCAAACGCGTACTCGCGCATACGTACGGCCAGGGCTCGTGTACATGGAGAGGCAACGGACGGCAGAAACGGCGTCCTGTTCATCGGCAGCCAACCGGCTGGGTCAAAATGAAGAAACTACGTCGTGTTCATCGGGAGGCAACGAAATGCATCGTGTTCATCGGGAGCCAACCGGCTTGGACGGAATAGCCGAAACGAGGCCTGGCGTACCGCAGAATGAAGGAAACAACCTTCTATTCGACTGCCTACGGTCGAAACGGGGTCCTGTTGATCAGGAGGGGTGTGGTGTACCGCAAAACAGAGGAAATGGACTTGTGTTGGAGCGCCTACGGTCGAAACGGGGTCCTGTTCATCAGGAGGGGTGTGGCATACCGCAAAACGAAGGAAACGGACTTGTGTTGGAGCACCGACGATCGAAATGGGGTCCTGTTCATCGGGAGGGGTGTGGCGTACCGCAAAATGGGACTCCACGAGCTACTATTCATCCATCATCTACTGCCTCGCTCCAGCCTCCACGGGGCTACTGTTCATCCACCGTCGACTTCTTCCAGCCTCCACCTGCTACTGTTCATCCACCATCGACTTCCTCCTGCCTCCACCAACTACTATTCATCCATGGGCTACTGTTCATCCAGCCTGCATCGGCTACTGTTCAACCAGCCCTCCATGGGGTCATGTTCATCCACCCCCAACCAGCTCGGGTGTGGCGGCCTCCTCGACCAGGGTCCTATTCATCCAGCGGCAATGGCCTACTACTACCACGGGGTCCTGTTCATCCAACCCCTACCAGGAACTGTTCATCCAACCCCCAACAATGGTCACTATTCATCAAGAGGCAGCAGGTTCGATCGGCTTTAGTTAGCAGCAGTAGCGAAGGAATCGCTCGGGTTCAGTTAATAGCCAAGGGATCGATCACTCGGGTTCATTAAGAGAACGCCTCGCTCAGGTTCAGTTAGAGCCCAACACCTCGCACACATGCGCGTACGTGTACGAGAGAAACGCGCAAACCTTCGTGCATCACTCGGCCCCGACCACCCACCGTAACCGGGAACTCCTCGAAATTTTCCTCGCCCTCGCTTCTACCACGATTTTTTCCGTCATGGATGGCCCAAAGAATGTCATGCAGGTGCGTCCCCGGCCCGCCCAGAACGAAAAGCCCATTTTCTGTCATGATATTTTGTCATAGAAGTAGGAGCCCACCACATCTATGATGATACGTGGTTTTGTCACAATTATCGTCATAGAAGTGTCATAAGCATGATAGAAAAAAATTCCGTTCGGCCCATAATGTCACGGATGTGTCTTTTTTTTGTAGTGTTAGTTTCCTTGTGGACCCCGCTGCCACGAGAGGGTAGGATAAAAGATGTCATGCAAGTTCTTTTCCATAAGCACATATGATTATTTACGGAATACATGCCTACATTATATTTATGAACTGGAGCTAGTTCTGTGTCGCCCTAGGTTATGACTGTTATATGATGAATATTATCCAACGTAATCACCGATCCAACGCCTACGAGTTTTTCACATATTGTTCTTGCTAAGTCACTATTGCTACTATTACAACTGCTACAAGATTACTGTTGTTACCGTTACCACTGTTATTGTTACTACTACTATCAAACTATCATATTATTGTGCTACTGATCACTCTGCTGCAGATATTTAATCTCCAGGTGTGGTTGAATTGACAACTCAACTGCTAATACTTACAAATATTCTTTGGCTCCCCTTGTGTCGAATCTATAAATTTGGGTTGAATACTCTACCCTTGAAAACTGTTGCGATCCCCTATACTTGTGGGTTATCAAGATAGTGCTGGTGAAGATGTTGCTGAAGATTGTTCCTACCAAGGTGAGAGGGTTGTTGGTGATGACGATGGCTTCGATTTCCCCCTCCTAGAGGGAAGTATCCTCGATGGAATTGCTCCGCCGGAGAGGAAAAGTGCTCCTACCCAGGTTCCACCTCGAGGCGGCGGCACTCTGTCCCGAAAGTCCTCTCCTTATTTTTTCTAGGGAAAATGACCTTATATATCAGAAGATGGGCACCGGAGGCTGGTCAGGGGGCACACTACCCACCAGGGCGTGCCAGGGGGGGTAGGCACGCCCTGGTGCCTAGTGGGCACCTGGGTGGCCCCCTCTGGTATTTATTTTCTTCAATATTTTTTATATATTCCAAAATAAATCTTCATAAAATTTTAGCTCATTTGGAGATGTGTAGAATAGGTATCTCTGACATAGCTTTTTCAGGTCCAGAATTCCAGTTGTCGGTATTCTATCTCTTTGTGTAAACCTTGCATATTATGAGATAAAAGGCATTAGAATTACTCCACAAAGTATTATATTGGATGAAAATACTATAAATAACAATATGAAAACATGATGCAAAATGGACGTATCAAAATCCTCTTCCACCATAGCCAAATCTGTGAGAGAGAGTTGAGTGTTGGGGAGACTATTATTTAAAGCACAAGAGCAAGGATTTCATCATCAACACACCATCTATTACCTTTTGGAGAGTGGAATCCCCTAGATTGGTTAGGTGTCGCTTGGGAGCCTCCGACATGATGTGGAGTTGAACCAAGAAGTTTGTAAGGGCAATGAGATAGCCTACTTCGTGAAGATCTACCCGAGTGAGGCAAGTCCTTCGTGGGCGATGGCCATGGTGGGATAGGCAAGGCTGCTTCTTCGTGGACCCTTCATGGGTGGAGCCGTCCATGGACTCACGCAACTGTTACCCTTCATGGGTTGAAGTCCCCATCAACATGGATGTATGATAGCACCACCTATCGGAACCAGGCCAAAAATCTTCGTGTCTCCATTGCGTTTGCCTTCTCCAAACCCTTCCCTTTACCTTCATACGCAATGTTTTACATTCCACTGCTATACTCTCATAATTGCATGTGTAGGTTGATTGCTTGACCTGTCATAATTGCTAAAATCCGCCTACAACTAAAAATGGGAAAAGGAAAGATTTTTATTTGGTCAAGTAGTCTAATCACCCCCCTAGACATACTTCCGATCCTACAAAATTTACTTAGAACAGCATGGAAATACCGCATATAGGTAGGTATGGTGGACTCATTTGTACAACTTTGGTTAAAGGAATTGGATGCACAAGCAGCATTCCCGCTTAGTACAAGTTAAGGCTAGCAAATAGATTGAGAAGCGACCAACCAAAAAACAAAAATGGTCATAAACGCGCATTAAACATAACTAATACTGAATAATGCACCACAAGTAGGATATAACTTTGTTGCATAACTATTGACTTTCATGCATGCATAGTGAATCGCAAACCTTAACACCAATATTCTTACTAAACCATAATTACTCACCAACATGACTCACATATTATCATCTCCATACCGCAAAACTATTGCAAGGAATCAAGCTTATCATATCCAATGATCTATATGAAAGTTTTTATTATATCCTCCTTGGATATCCATCACTTTGGGACCAAATTCATATCCTGTGCAAATTACCATCACTATTTTCAACTCTAAAAAAGATATAAGTGAAGCATGAGAGTGCAAATATTCCTTCAAAAAAATTCAACTCTCAAAATAATATAAGTGAAGCATGAGAGTGCATTTATTTAAAAAAAATCAACTCTCAAAATAATATAAGTGAAGCATGCGATCACATTTCTTTAAAATATAACCACTGCCGTGCTCAAAAAGATATAAGTGAAGTACTAGAGCAACTGCCTAGCTCAAAAGATTTAAGTGAAGCACATAGAGTATTCTAACAAATCATGATAACCATGTGGCCCACTCAAACAAGTGTGTTCAGCAAGGATGATTGTGACAAACTAAAAAGCAAAACAATCAAAGACTCATATAATACATGATGCTCCAAGCAAAACTCATGACATGTGATGAATAAAAATTTAGCTCCAAGTAAAATTACCCATGGTCATTAGAAGAAAGAGGGGGTGCCTTCCGGGGCATTACCAAGCTTAGTTGCTTGGTAGTCCTTGAATATTACCTTGGGGTGGCTTGGGCATCCCCAAGCTTAGGCTCTTGCCACTCTTTATTCCTTCATCCATCGTGATCTCACACAAAACTTGTAAACTTCAATCACACAAAACTTAACAAAACCTTCGTGAGATCCGTTAGTATAAGAAAACAAATCGCTACTTTAAGTACTGTTGCAAACCCATTCATATTTTATTTTTGCATTATACCTATTGTATTATAACTTCTCCATGGCTTATACCCCTGATACAATCCATAGTTCCATCAAAACAAGAAAAACAATGCATCAAAAACAGAATATGTCAAAAACAGAACAGTCTGTAGAAACCTGAATTATGCTCATACTTCTGTAACTCCAAAACATCTAAAACATTAGGACTACGGGGGAAATTTGTATATAAATTAGTGTAAAAGATTCAGAATTTTTCCACTCCCCAACAAATTTTAACAATTCTGCTATTGGATGCAAAAGCTTCTGTTCTTTCACATAATCAAGTCAACTATCATCCAAACCATCCTAAAGGATTTACTTGTTACAAACACTAATTAAAACAAAATAAACACAATCATAACAGTAGCATAATTGTGTGAACACAAGAAAACAGAAAAAGTAACTATTGGGTTGTCTCCCAACAAGCTCTTTCTTTATAGCCATTAAGATATGCTTGAGATTTTATTGATGCTCACATGAAAGATAATAATTGAAACACAAAGAGAGCATCATAAAACATGTGACAAACACATTTAAGTCTAACATACTTCCTATGCATAGTAATTTTATAATCAAACTAATTATCTAGAGAAGAAATATTTAGCGTATGCAAAGGAGAGGAATAAAACATTGACAATCTCAACATAACGAGAGGTAACTTAGTAACATGAAAATTTCTACAACCATATTTTCCTCTCTCATAATAATTACATGTAGGATGATAATCAAATTCAACAATATAGCTATCATATAAAATTTTCTCTCCATGATCCGCATGCATAAAATTCTTATAGTCTTCCAAAATAGTGGGATTAACATCAACTAAAGTCATGACCTCTCCAAACCAACTTTTATCAAAAAATTCATAAGAATGAACACTCTCCAAATATGTGGGATTATTTTTACCTAGAGGCTCTTCCAAACCCACTTTCAATATTATTGCAAACATATTCATCATGAGGCTTAAATAAATTTTCAAGATCATAAGAAGCATTATCACCCCAATCATGATCATTGCTATAAGTAGTGGACATAACAAAATTATCATCCCCAAGCTTGTAGCTTTGCATATCATTAGCACAATTGACATTAATAGAATTTCTAATAACATCATTGAAATCATGCTTTTATTCAAGGAGCTATCATGAATCACCTTATAAATTTCTTCTTCTAACACTTCATCATAATTTTTGGATTCACGATCTTCAAGCAAAACTTCATAGAGATAATCAAGTGCACTCAACTCACTAGCAATTGGTTCATCATAATTTGATCTTTTAAAAAGATTAGCAAGAGGATGAGGATCCATCTTAATTTTTCTTATTTATTTTTCTGTTTTTGAGTGCTGACATGAAGGCAAAAAGCAAGCAAACGAGCAAACAAGCAAAAAGGCAAAAAATGTTTTTGTGTTTTTGTGAAAACGTTTTAGAAGTGGGGGAGATGAAAATGAGAGGCTAATGGAAAATAATGTAAATGTAAGGAGATGAAAGTTTATGCATAGGTACTTGATAGATGTTGATGATGTCTCCCCGGCAAAGGCGCCAGAAATTCTTCCTGCTACTTGTGAGCTGCGTTGGGATTTCCCCGAAGAGGAGAGGATGATGCAGTAGAGTAGAGATAACATTTCCCTCAGTTATGAAACCAAGGTTATCAATCCAGTATGAAAACCAAGCAACGACTCGTTAACAGCACCTGCACACAAACAACAAATCCTTGCAACCCAACGCGCAGAGGGGTTATCAATCCCTCGACGGTTACGAGCAAGATTAAATTGTATAGGTTTTGATTGATAGATCGGACAAAAATACAAAATAAAATAAATAAAAGAAAATTACAGCAAGGTATTTTTGGTTTTAATATATGATAAAAGATAGACCCGGGACCATAGTTTTCACTAGAGGCTTCTCTCAAGAAAATATCATATAGTGGGTAAACAAATTACTGTTGGGCAATTGATAGAAAAGCAAATAATTCTAACGATATCCAAGGCAATGATCATACATAGGCATCATGTCCGAGACAAGTAGACCGAAACAATTCTGCATCTACTACTATTACTCCACACATCGATCGCTATCCAGCATGCATCTAGTAAATTAAGTTCATGGAAAAACGGAGTAACGCCTTAAGCAAGATGACATGATGTAGACAAAATAAACTCACGTATGAATAAAACCCATCTTTTTACCCTTAATAGCAATGATACATACGTGTCATGTCCCTTTCTATCACTGGGATTGAGTACCGTAAGATCGAACCCATTACAAAGCACCTCTTCCCATGGCAAGATAAATCAATCTAGTTGGCCAAACCAAACCAATAAATCGGAGAAGAAATACGAAGCTATAGTAATCACGCATAAAAGAGTTCAGAGAAAACTCAAATAATATTCAAGGATAGATCTGATCATAAACTCACAGTTCATCGGATCCCAACAAACACACCGCAAAAAGTCATTACATCATATATATCTCCAAGAACACCGAGGAGAACATTGTATTGAAGATCAAAAAGAGATAATAAGCCATCTATGTCGGTTCTATATCCGGCACATCTCATATTTGGGGTCCTAAGCTAGGCATCTTGGAGCGATGGTAACATGGACACAAGATTTTACCCAGGTTCGGGCTCTCTGGAAGAGATAATACCCTACATCCTGCTTTTGATTGTATTCATATGGGGGATAGTACAGAGTACATGCATCTACCACAAGATTGTTCTAATGAATATGAGATCATCTATTGACTAGCTTGGCCTCAGTTTATATAATGTACCGGATGCCTAGGGTTTAGAAGAGTCCTCATATGCGGCATGGGCTGCCCGAAGTGGCCCATGAGAGAACTGCCATGGGGGTCCTCAGCCCGATCTCCCTGGTCGGGAGATGACGTGGTGAGTACCCCCTAGTCCAGGACACCGTCAGTATAGCCCCCTAAACCGGTCTTCAAGTTGGGACGCTCCTCGATTCTTCTGAATTGTTCTTCATCTTTGGTCGTCGGTCTTGAAAACTGGTTCAACAAATCTTCCCATTTTCAATCTTGAGGATTGCCGAGCTAAATCCGAAGTGTTCATGCACGTCGGGCATCCGAGGAGCCCTTTAAGTCTTCGACCTTTATCAATGCCTTGTTATTTTTTACGCCACACCTCTGGTTTGAAGTGTTTCCCTTGCGGTGGTGTCCCTTTGCATCTGAGCTTCAATGTCGGACTGCATCCGAGGTGTCTTTTTGCCACCGAGCTCCATCGTTGATCTGCATCCGAGATGTCTATTTGCAGCCAAGCTCCAATGCTGATCTGCATCAGAGGTGACGTAAATTACCTCATTCTTGAAAAACTTTGAAGGAGTTCAGCCGAGCTTAATGCCGGAAATGCCCTCCATGGAGCCAGCTACTTGCATCCAAGCTTTATGCCGGACTGCTTCCCAGCTGGTGCACCACCTCGGTCTTGGGCTGATCTTCTGCGAAGTTTATTTCTGATCGGTGCAATTTGTCTTAAAATTAGTTTGTGCTTCCATCGTGCTTTAACATGACACATCCGATCTCAAGACTTCAAGCAGGTCAGCCTTCGGCTTCAACCTCCTATCCGAAGGTGGAGTGCTTCTCAGGCCAGTTTAGCGAACTAAACTTGAGCGGCCTTTATAGAGAAACCAGGCTATCCGGCTATTGACCACACACTCGAGTCGAGAAAGGAGTAGTAGAAAATGACTTTGCAACGACTTAGAAAAAACAGTTATTATAAAACGGCTCATACAAATTTAAGCGCCCCCAGTTAACTTGGTAAAAGAAGTGTTTTGACAAACAACATTTTTGACAAACTGAGTTTTTAACAAACAACTTTTTGTTCAACACAAATATAATGTTTGGTCGAGCCGAACAAGAATTATAAATAAAAAAGAGAGCATGGAAGTGACTTAGCTGGTTAATGTGCTCGGTGTTGATGACGCGGTTCGGGCTTGTGACGGGACGAAGACGTAGTCCTCGGCCTGGCCGAGGTCCCAGCCCCCAAGCCTGAGGTGACCAAGCAAGGAGATCGGCTTGATGAAGTGGCGATGCAGCACGGTCCATGCAGCGAGGCGAAGCCTCCGGTCCAGCTAACATGATGAAGCTGGTCGGCTGGTGACGCCGAAGTCTCCAGAGTAGGTTGATGAAGAGATGGCGAAGCCCCCGGTCCAACCGAGGTGACAGAGCAGCTCGGTAAGTTGATGTTGCAGCCGCCATGCCAGCCAAGGTGTCGAAGCAGGTCGGCATGGTGGACATCGGTTTGAAGAAGCAATGACTTGGCGATGCCGACGCAGGTCGGATCTTGTGACACGGTCGACGTCGGCTTGATGAAGTGACCGTGCGGTGATGCCAGTGTGCCCGCTCCGTGTAATCCGTGGGGCGACGATGTTGGTGATGATTTAGCCTTCGCAATGCTGAACTCTTGGTCGGCTCGCCGGGGTGATGATCCAATGAGGTTGACATCGGCTCGATGTAGGGACGACCTATTTAGCGCAGGTCGGCAGCTGTGGAGCAACATTGTCGGGCTGGTTTGACACTGGTGCGACGGTGAAGATTGCCTTGGAAAAGGCTCAAAATTCATGGGCACGTGTTTGAGAGAAACACAAAATACCCTAGAAAGAAATTCCTCCAAAAAGGTTGTCCAATATCCCGTTCATGAAGAAAGATGAACTCGGGTCGGATTCGTATTCGCGCAGAAAATAGATCCAAAAATTGATGCACTCATCGGAGGTTTCCCGGAGTTTGAACGGTCAGATCGAGCTGAAATTTTGAGGGGTTGTCGATATAGTAATTCTGCAGCCGATGAATGGTTGGATCTTCCAAAAGATATCCGAGCTAACTGCAGGACCCCTTGCCCCAAACTCATCCAGATTCCCGTCCAGATTCGACAGGGCTCCGGTATATCGGAGATGCCGGAGATTCCTCCATCGGAACACGACGAAATTTTGCAGGGTTGTTATAGACTCAATTCCTAATAATTCCACTAGATCAATCATCAAAGCGACGCTCGATGAGGCAGAGATGTCCAATACAGATCCGCTGTAAAGAAAAACAACACGGTCGCCTGGGGGCAATATTGACGTTGAGCCCTCGAGCTCCATGGATGATTCCTCCATAATCTTGATAGAGATCAGAGTTGATGTTGATGAAGGCCCTCGTCCGATCATGATGATATGATGCGGAGCATAGTCCTTGGTCCAGCCGAGGTGACCGGTCGAGCCTATGACGAAGATGCTGACATCGACAATAAAGCTCGGTTCCGACGCGTAGATCATGCCGGAGATGATCTGAATTCCCATCGCACCGTGGTGACTGCCAGCAGGTTCTCAATGAAAGCACCAATGTCGGTTCTATATCCAGCACATCCCGTAGTAGGGGTCCTAAGCTAGGCGTCTTGGAGTGATGGTAACATGGACACAAGATTTTACCTAGGTTCAGGCTCTCTCGAAGAGATAATACCCTACGTCCTGCTTTTGATTGTATTCATATGGGGGATAGTACAGAGTACATGCATCTACCATGAGATTGTTCTAATGAATATGAGATCATCTATTGACTAGCCTGGCCTCGGTTTATATAATGTACCGGAGGCCTAGGCTTTAGAAGAGTCCTCGGCTTGGGCGCCAAGTTTTGTGGAATCTCCCTTGTATGCGGCATGGGCTACCCGAAGCGGCCCATGAGAGAACCGCCATGGGGGTCCTCGGCCCGATCCCCCTGGTCGGGAGATGATGTGGTGAGTACCCCCTAGTCCAGGACACCGTCAATCTAGCTACTAACTATGGACCGATAGGTCTGTGGTAAACTATTCACGCATCATCAGAGAGGCATCAAGGATGATGTAGAGCCCCTCCGTGATCGAATCCCCCTCCAGCAGAGTGCCAAAAAAGGCCTCCAGATAGGATCTCGTGGTTCTGGAACTTGCGGCGGCAGAAAAAGTATTTCGTGGTCTCCCCTGTTGGTTTCATGATTTTAGATAATTTATAGAGGCGGAGTTAGGTTAAACGGAGCCTCATGGGCCCCATGAGCCACCAGGGCGCGTCTACCCCCCGGGGCCCGCCCTGGTGCCTCGTGGGCCCACGCTTCATCATCTGGTCTTCTCCCAAAGTTTCTAGTGTCTCTTTTGTCCATAAAAAATCTCCAAAAAGTTTTGTGGCATTTGGACTTCGTTTGGTACTGATATACTGCGAAACAAAAAACAAGCAAAAAACAGCAACTGACACTGGGCACTAAGTTAATAGGTTAGTCCCAAAAAATGATATACAATTGCTTGAAAGTGTATATAAAACATCCAAGATTGATAATATAATAGCATGGAACAATAAAAAGTTATAGATACGTTGGAGACGTATCAACGGTCTTCACGATCCGGCAGCGCTTCGCCGCCCAGAGCTAACCGTCGCCGGATAATTAGAGGCAGGATATTAGAACCACACTGGGCTTCTAATTATGAGGATTAGAGGATCTAGGTCTAGCTCTAACTGGATCAACTAGGATCAACTGGAACTAGAGAACTATAGGAGGCTTCAAAATTGTGTGTTCAAAAAGTGCTAAAACCTCTAGTATATATAGGTTGGAGGAGGTGGAGGGGGCGCCTCACAAGGGTGAAGTCCCCCATTGGCCATCATAGAGGAGGGGGACTTCCCCTCCAATTCGTCCTTCCCCTTCCTTCTACAAGGGGGGAAGGGGGTGCCACCTCTATTGGGCCTAAATGGCCCAAGTAGCTTTCCACCACTTGGCCTTTTAAGGCCCATTGATATTTAAATAAATATAAAAGACTCCTAATCATAGGGTTTTTTAGGAGAAATGGACAGTATTAATTTAGAGTCTTTTAATATTAATTTAACATCACCAGAAACTATTTCCACCTATATATAATGTATTGGTATTACCGGGTAAACCCCGAAACCCTTCCGATGACACCGAAACGCTTCTGGTACCTCTCGAAACTATTTCAAATATTAATGAAACTATTTCATAAATATATTCTCATTACTCCTATCCTACTAAAACTCAGCAGATCGTGATTACCTTAAGCTTGTGACCCTGTAGGTTCGGTAAAACATAGACATGAACAAAACCCCTTTCGTTCAATGACCAATAGCGGAACCATGGACGTCCATATCGATCCCTATGAGTACACGAATGACATTCGAGTGAACCTTTGGTTATCATGTGCTATTCCCTTTGCTTCGCGATACTTTACAAAACCCGAGGTGAGTGATACGTCTCCAATGTATCTATAATTTTTTATTGTTCCATGCTATTATATTATCATTCTTGGATGTTTTACAATCATTTTATAGCAACTTTATATCATTTTTTGGGACTAACCTATTGACATAGTGCCCAGTGCCAGTTGCTGTTTTTTGCTTGTTTTTTACTTCACAGGAAATCAATACCAAACGGAGTCCAAACACAGCGAAACTTTTTGGTGATTTTTTCTGGACCAGAAGACACAAATTGGGCCAAGAAAGTACCTGAGGGGGGCTTCGAGGGGAGCACAATCCACCAGGGCGCGCCTGGGGGCCCAGGCACGCCCAGGTGGGTTGTACCCACCTCGGCCACCTCCCGCACCGCCTCTTTTCTCTATAAATACCCCAATATTCTAGAAACCCTAGGGGAGTGGACGAAAATCAATTCCAGCCGCCGCAAGTTCCAGAAACCACAGATCCAATCTAGACACCATCACGGAGGGGTTCATCTTCCTCATTGGTGCCTCTCCGATGATGCGTGAGTAGTTCATTGTAGACCTACGGGTCCGTAGGTAGTAGCTAGATGGCTTCCTCTCTCTCTTTTGATTCTCAATACAATGGTCTCTTGGAGATCTATTTGATGTAACTCTTTTTTGCGGTGTGTTTGTTGGGATCCGATGAACTTTGAGTTTATGATCAGATCTATGTTTTTATCCATGAAAGTTATTTGAGTCTTTTGATCTCTTATATGCATGATTTCTTATAGCCTCGTATTTATTCTTCGAATCTTTGGTTTAGTTAGGCCAACTAGATCGATTTTTCTTGCCATGGGAAGAGGTGCTTTGTGATGGGTTCGATCTTACGGTGCTTGATCCTAGTGACAGAAGGGGAACCGACACGTATGTATCGTTGCTATTAAGGATAACAAGATGGGGTCTATTTCTACATAAATAGATCTTGTCTACATCATGTCATCATTCTTATTGCATTACTCCGTTTCTCCATGAACTTAATACACTAGATGCATGCTGGATAGCGGTCGATGTGTGGAGTAATAGTAGTAGATGCAGGCAGGAGTCGGTCTACTAATCTTGGACGTCATGCCTATATAATGATCATTGCCTGGATCATCATAATTATTTGAAGTTCTATCAATTGCCCAACAGTAGTTTGTTTACCCACCGTATGCTATTTTTCTCGAGAGAAGCCACTAGTGAAATCTACGGCCCCCGGGTCTATTTTCTCATCATATATTTTCAGAACTATTTTGCTATTTGCCTTTTTATTTATTTGCCACTTTATTTTCAGATCTATATTTCCAAAAACCCAAAAATACCTCGCTGAATTTTATTTGCTTTTATTTGCATCTATCAATCTACTACAATTTATCTCACGTCCGTTTGCCAATTTCTGGTGCCGTTTCCCGAAAGGGATTGACAACCCCTTTAACACGTCGGGTTGCAAGTATTTGTTCTTTGTGTGCAGGTGTTGTTTACGTAGTGTTGCTTGGTTCTCCTACTAGTTCGATAACCTTGGTCTCATCACTGAGGGAAATACTTACCATTGCTGTGCTGCATCATCCCTTCCTCTTTGGGGAAATACCGACGTAGTTCAAGCCAACATCAGTGAGATATATCGGTATTCTCTTGAGTCATACACATGCTCACTATGCCGTTCTCCTCGTTACCGGTTTTGTTCTTCTTTCTCGTTGACATGTTCCGGCATCCCCGTGACATAGTCACCTGTGTCTGGCCAAATGATGATGGATGTCTTCACACCGAGAGGGCCCTAAGAATATCTCTCCATCGTTGGAGGAGAAAATCCAACGATCGAGCTATCTAGTTCCTTGTCAAACTTTCTGATGAACCTATAAGTTGTTGTTATGATCACCATGTTACAGATGATGTTTGAGCAACCCCAAAGTTCATCGTACAATAAGAAGTGACTAGGATGCTCTCATGATCTAAGGAACTAAATCACATGTTAACACTCCATGTTATAACAATTGACTTCTGACGATTGTATCTCAAAGTATAACAAACAAGTTTGGATCGATTCAATACGATCGTTCTTCTAACGTCATACTCTCAAAGTTGTTTTAGGACTATCGTTATACTAAACAATATCCTAAGATCCGAAAAACATAATCACCAACAACATTTGAGCTAGTCTTAGAGGCGGGACTAGGAATCTTATTTTACCGTTTATCATTCCACACGCGCATATGAGTTTTCCATTGTATTGCACATTCCAGGATCATAGCAGTTATAGCATAGAATATAAACTCTTAATTATTAATATAGAAATATAATAATACAATATTATTGCCTCTACGGCATATTTCCAACATAGACTACTTGTATATTTATTGTAGGGTTGCTTGCTGAGAGGAGAATATATGCATCCTATACCTCCAATGGACTGATAAATCTTAGGACATCCATTAGATGAAATTTTGTGGATGTTTGCAATCCTCTGCGCTTTGAGGCCCAACACGTGTCTACAAGAATAGAAGTGTGTAGTGGACATCGATGGTGCCAATGTTGGGTTGTCGGCTAGCTGGGTGGCGACGCGTCCTCAAGTTCCTCCCAAGAACAACAGTGCAATGGCGTGGGTCACCGCCTTGTAGTTGCACGGTGAAACAACAACCTGGTGCTCGTATCCACGTCATTGGGAGCCTAAAAGTTGGCACCACTCCTCCTGTAGGGTATGTTCATGAGGAGGCCCACAATGCATGAGGCCGCACTAGCACGTCGTGGTTAAGCTGGTGATGCTCCTCGAATCAGTAGGTAATCTTGTCGTCTTACCAATGCCCCTCATAGCGAGGGAGACCAACGGAGGCAGGCATGCAACATCGGGCTGGCAGAGGACTCTGATGGTGGCTGCAATTATAAGAAGGGTTTTTTACATCTGTGCCCCTGGTTCCTTAGCTCTACTCATTCATCCCCGCGCTCTTAACTTTTGCTCAGTTTTCTCCACTCCCTTGCCTGAAACCCTCAGAACAGGTCACAACGAACGTTGACGTCGGGTCAATGGCTTGACCGTTAACTCTGACGAGTGGGGCTGCATTGGGTGGTGTCGTTGTTCGACCGTTGGGCCGTGGTTCCGTTGGGCCGTCCCTTGCATTAAACGCCTGCGCGCGCCGCCAAGACAGAAGCCTGCTATGCATGCACCCAACAAGCCTGCCTGCATGCGTCGATGCACGCCGCCACGATGCGCCGACCGAGCCTGCATGCGCCGACCGAGCCTTCATGCGCCGATGCGTGCCGCCACGATGAACTGACCGAGCCGCTTTTGTGCACGCCAGCCGCCACGAATGCAGCGACGGTCGCTGCCGCTGGTTCCTCTCTTCTCGCATGCTTGTCTCCTCGATTTAGAGCGTCGTTTTTTTTACGATCAGTTTCAGCCTTTTCGATCCACTCGCATCTGCACCCATTTTGCTACGACAAATAAATTGAACAATATGTTTTATATTTTTGTGGCTGCATGCACTAGCTAGGTGGCTACATATTTGTGGCTTGTGTAAAAAAAGAAAAGGGTTCGTTGTGGCTGCATGCACTAGGTGGTTACTAACAAAGCAAGCTCTCTAAGAAAACAATCAACAAATATGTAGATAGGTCCAACAAGCCCATAGCACGATCACATAGTTCAAACTAGGATGAACTTAATAATAGAATAGACAGAAAACTTAATAATAGAACTTAATAAAAGGGCCAACAAGCCCATAGCATCTCCAACATAGTTCAATTACAACTTAACATAACATAGACTCAAAAAAAGAAAAATAGATAGAGGGTTTAGAACCCTAGCCGCCGCCTTCTCCACCTCGCTCCTCTTCCGGGCGCCCTTCACTGCTCCTCCAGGGCGTTGTTGATGGGGTACGGAAGAGTGTGCATGCACGACGCGGTGGGGAAGATGTTGGTGTACTCCGTGAACATGTTGTGGGTTGTGAAAGCGATGAACTCGCAGCCACACCAAAACACCCGGCCGAGGAGGTAGAAGGCATCGAATGTGTTGGTGAAGTGGGCAAGGAGAGCAACCACCACCCCGTTTTGGATGACCTCCTCGACGCGGAATATCGTTGGAGATCCCCGCAGGAGGTGGCGATAGCCGGCCGCGAGGAAGAACTCGGTGAAGTTCCTTGCAGTCCTCCACCTTGATATCGCCCACACACGTAGTGTGCGCTCAACGTACACGCCGGTAGGGTAGAGCCTCTCCGGCACGGTGGGTGGGAAGCGGTAGGTTGGTCCGGTGTACTGCATGGCTGAGGGATGTGCAGAAGAAGGAGAAGGGGTCGAAGAGCAAGAAGGGCAGATGGCAGAGGATGGGAGATGGATGAGGGATGGCAGATGCAGAGGGTGGCTTAAATAGCCATAGTGCTACATGTTATTTCGCCGTGGCAATAACGGGGTCAAATGTGAAGTAGCCCGTTTTCACACCCACGCGGCACCGGGAGTGTACACGCGTGGGAAACCGTGGTTTGAAAAGAAGAAGAAAAAGAAGCTAATTACACGCGTGGGAATGCATGATCATATATATTATATGAACAAAAGGAGACAATTTTTGAATAGTTTGTGGCCATTTTGCATGATAAAAATAAATTTGGCCCTTATAAATTTGGTCATTTTGCATTTGTATTGAACAAAAAGAACTAAATTTTCTAGGCAATGTCAATTGTTGTGTAATTTCAAACGATGCAAAAAAATAGAGCCAGCACGTTCACAAAAAACAGAGCAAACGATGCAAAAAATGACGCAATTCGACGGCCCAACCAGAGCTTGGTTTCCTTTTGGGCCCAATAACTCTGTTTTTTTTCGTGGAGTCAGTGATGGGCGAGCAGCCGAGCACAACCAACAGGATCGCCTCTCGCGGATCGCCCCACGATCCAACGATGCGGAGCCGTTCATGTGATCCAACGGCACAGAGCCTGCACATAGCCTGCCCACCGAATTCCTTCTAGAAGACCACATCTGAGGGCTGTCGCTTGGCGCCAGGGTATGATCGGACGGCTAACGTTCGAAGCTAGGGTTAGGCGAAACCCCGCGGGGTTTAGAGGGGTTTTGAGCTGGTCAACGGGGTTTCCAAGGCTTTGACTGAGCATAACTAATTTAAAAAAAATTGAAAAAATATGAAACCTTCGTCGTTCGTCGTTTTATAAGACACACTAACGAGGAAAAATACTAAACTTGGTATACAGACATTTTCAAAAAAAAACTAGCTGGCACGGTCGAGGTCAAATGAGCACCATTAATTTAAAAAAAATAAAAAATATAAAACCTGCGCACAATGTTGTCTTATGTGACATGTTACCAACCAAAAATCATAAACTTGGTCTATGGTCATTTTCATGAAAAAACCTTCACACATATGAGCTATCACGTACAAAATTTCATAGAGTTCAAGGAGATGAGGTAGGGTTACCTTCTGCTTTTGAAAATTTTAAAAAAATCAAAAAAATCACCAAAGCTTTATTTCAAAATGAATAAGAAGGATCTGGACTTATTTTTCCATTTTCATATTTTAAACACGTTTTTAATAGTTTTTATATTAAAGCATATTTTTTCAAAAGAAAATGTAAAAATATGAAGATTAATTCAAAAAATAGTGAGACTTCAAATCTACACTATATAGATTGAATAGGTGTTAATAAAAAACATTTGGCTCATTTAGAGTAGGTCCAAAAAAACTTGATTACAAATGGGGTTGTTTACCCTAACCTGGGAGCTCATTTGGAGCACATTTCTCAAATTCAAATTTCTTTGACCTCCTCTAAATCACCTCAAATTTTGCACACATGACCTCCTACACAAACATAGATAGGTTGCCAAGGTTTTATTTATTTATTTTGCATTTTTCTGAATTTATACTGTCCTGTCGAATGTCAGTTCAAAACATCAGATAATGAGACATGCTGGTGGGAAAAAGCATGCATTTGATTAATAAACATGAGACAAATAATTAGGATAATACTCCTTTATTACAAAAATCATTACATCTTCATTCAAATGTTGTTTTTTGCTCTGTTATTGGAATATTTGATAAAATGATGGACTATTTGCTCTTTTTTCTTATTCTTTGCAGCATGTCTGATCAGTGAAGCAACACTGAAACAGCATGTGTGATCATTGCAGCACCTAAACTTTGAAAATAAACACTGAAACAAATCATAGCAGACAAATTTAAAAACACACAAATACCCAATATAGATAGCCACATGCATATATAGAACACATCATAGTACCATACCATCCATAGAACACATCTAGTTCACACACAAAGTTCACCAAACAACCAAAAGTAATTAAAACACATCATCACATCAGTTGGGAAGGGGAGTCAGGACTTTCGCGAGGGCAGCATGCTGCCCCCTGATCTTGTAGTCCTCGCCGTGGATGGCTACATCTTCTGCATGAGCTAGAAGGTGAACGAAGCGGCCGGACTTTGGCTTTGGCTTGGTGGTGCAGTAGGGGCAGCGCCAAATTTTGGTCTTGCTCTTGTAGTAGTAATCATCTCCCTTGGCCCTGATCTTCTCCTCTTCCTTCGCTTTGAAGGACGTGAAGTTGCCGTCATCCACATCCACATCTTCTCCAGAGACATACTGCACACACGAATGAATTACATTAATACATTATAGATTCATATACACCATGTCAAAGGAACTAAATAAACAATCTAAATTTCAAGTAGGCTTACCTCATACTCTTCGTCGTCACTATACCCTGGATCGTACAGGTCCTTGAACCCAGTAAGGTCCAGCTTCCTATTTTTCCCCCAACCATCATCCTCCTGAATATACAATTACATCCATCACTAGTAAATACAGAAGCCAATTGAAAATTTAGATATGCACACATGACACATTGATCATAGGGCTAATATACTATGATCCTATTTGCATTTTCCATTGTCATGCACACACATTGAACAACAGAGCTAATATAACTACATATTATGGACAAATTTATATACTAATGAATCAAATAACTTCTTAATCAATGGATTCCATTTGGGCATATGACATTCAAAACCCCAATCTGCGTAGCATTCAAAAACAAATCTAATAGGGACCCAATCTAATAAGCATACATGTCTGTAGCATTAACACCCCATCTGTGTAGCATTAAAACAAATATAATAGCATACATCTGTGTACATTGAAGCACAGAGATCCCTATCTCTCATACAGATCTATCTAGCATTTTTGCAACGAATGTAATCCAAAAAACCCTAGTACAAAAACCCCCACCCCCCCCCCCATATAGAAAAACCCGGCCCATCCGTCAAACCAACTACTCTAACCATCTGTACTACCGTACGAATCACAATCTAACCAATGCAACTAACTCTACAAGCTAATATCCTAAGGGGCCCATATCCTAAATATTGAAACTAACAAGCAAGTGCAAATACCTCCTGCTCCTCGCCAGGCTGTGCATCGGGATGGACTGCGCCGCTCGACGCCGTCACCTTCTGCTCCGGCAGCGCTGAGGCGGAGCCCGCCACCTCCTTCTCCACATCTGCAGCGGTTGCGAGTTTCCCTGCACCGCCGTGGACACCGCCAACGTCCTTCACTTCATCCGCGGTCATCGCGCCCTGCAGCTCCACTACATCTCCGGCCGCTGTGCCGGCGTCGCCACAAGCGTCCGCCATCGGACAGATGGAGGCGATGAAGGTGAGGAAGAGGATGTGGTGGGGGAGAGCGAGACGGTGCGGTGGAGGCAGTGGAGGAGAGCGAGACGAGGCGGTGGGGGAGAGGAAGACGATGCGGCAGGGAGGGGATTTGGGGGAAATGGTAGGGCGATGCGCCGGGAGGTGGTTCCCCCTCTTTATACGATGGGACGTTTCGGGCATGCCCCATGGACACGTGCTACCCCACGACCGTGGTCAGTTGCATGCGCCCACGTATACGAATATCACTGTACGGTCAGCATACGAAACCACTATACGGGTTCATCCAGGGCGGCGCGGGAGCGGCCCCACTCGTCAGAGTTAATGGTCAAAGGTGGACTCAGCCCTACGCGGCCCCACTCGTCAGAGTTAACGGTCAAAGGCATTGACCCGACGGCAACGCCCGTTGTAACTTGTTCTGAGGGTTTCGGGCAAGGGAGTGGGGAAAAGTGAGCAAAAGTTAAGAGCGTGGGGATGAATGAGTACAACTAACGAACCAGGGGCACGGAAATAAAAATCCCTTATAAGAATTAATTAGAATTATTATGATCAATAACACATAAAAGGGCAAAGATATCCCTAACTTAAAAATACCAATTTGTCCTCGAGCCAAAATATGAACCAAGCATATAATCATTGGAGCAACTTTATGATACACATTAAACTATGTAGAACAATGTAGCCTAAAAACCATCTATATATTTATGCATAGGAATAAGAGAGTGTATACAACTACCATGTTAATCAATACGATCTAGGGAGAATCTTTGTCCTATTTGCAATATATTTTTCCATGTTGTGAATCGTTACAATCACTAGAATTATTATAGTTTCCATTAGAACATGTGTGCAAAACATGCCTTCTTCAAGCAACAAATTAGAGTCACTTTTGTTTCATAGGACTTATGGAGGGATGTATTACAATTAATTATTGATTTTATTACTCTGATTATTTGATCTGAAGAATCTAGAGATCTCAGAACTATTTCCAAAGACATTTTTGCACTTTGTTTTTAAAAGGTTATTTCTATTGTCTAATACCCTTTTCATGAATTACATGCTATTTCTATGCAACCAAACATCTTGAGGATGCAATTATTTATAACACTCGAACTATCTTTTGTACATTCATATGGATTTAGAACCATCTGGAGTAGGGAAGAACCTAGGTGGAAAGAGCAATAGAAGAAGATATGTATATGTTCTTATTTTGTCCATTCATTGATGACCATAGAGCATGTTCAACCTGGTTAAGAAAATATGCATGCCTTAACTTTCACCTAGACAAGCCATTAAAAAACTACACAATCACCCAACACGCAAAACAAGGTGCCATATTTTTCTTACGGCCCCACTTTCTTCTACCAGTGTTTTATTGTTCTCTCTCCTTCCACACATGAGTGTCTTCATTGACCTCATTTTCCGCTCCATTCTTCATATGCCACTCTCTCTTGCTTCCACATGTAGCCCAATATCCTTGCCAAGCACCCCTGACACTTGGGTTGTATTTGGTGGCATCGTAGATTCTCATAGCCCCATTTTCAATATCCGCTTTTTCTCTGTCATAATTTTGTTTAACTCTCCTTTTCCCATTTTTTTACAATAGATTAGAAATAAGCACATCACCAACACAATTTAGCAACCGCAAACTAAACCTTAATGAGGACACAACCAAACTACCATGATGGGACCAGTTCCTAGGTGCCCCCTCGGGATATCCGATTGAAGATGCGGTTGTATCTACCCTTATTAGCCATGTTACACATAGTGTGTGTACGCAATGCCATTATAGGTAGAAAACATGCATCATCATTGCATGCCCTAAGAGTATCTCCGACATTTGTATGCTAGTTTGTGGATAAGAGTATCAATGTTACTGACCGACATCATATTTTACAGTGGGTCCAAGATCCTTAAATCCTTTGCAAAACTATATAGTGTAGAATTGCATATGAAATGTGGGGTTGGGTCCACACGACAACAACTGTACTGTAAGGTAAGCTACTGCAGAGGATCCCAAACCCTCACAGTTAATGTAGCTGTAACACCCCGATAATTAAGCTACAGTAATACCATGCTAATGGTGCCTAGTCATCACTGTTACTGTTGCTAATCTCACTTGATTCAAAACCGATTCAAATTCAAATTTAAAATAAAATCAAAATTTAAAGTTTTCAAAATGTCAAAACTAAAATGCTCATAATATGACAAATAATTCATAGATAATTATGGTGGTGAACCAACATTTTTAGAAAGTGATTAAATACCCTAAAATAAATAAAACAACAACTAAAACAATTAATTAAATGCCTTTTATACTTTATAAAATAGTAAACTAATTTATTTGGGAGTCAAACTTTTGTGGCAATGGGCTCGGTGATAACACTAATTTAGGAGTTGGTTTTACAATTTATAAAACTAAAATAAATAAGAAATAAAATAGAAAACTAATAAACAGAAATAAATAAAAAGAAAAAGAAACACAAGAACAAGAATAAAAACAGAAAAACAAAAAGGCACCCCCCCTCCCCTGGGCCTTGGCCCACTAGGCCACCAGGCCGGCCAACCTCGCCCCTGCTTCCCCGCTCCCCTGTTCATGGGAGGGCGTGGCCGCGCCGATGCCCGCCACGGCACCGGCCGTCGCCGTGGCAGCCCTCCCCGGCGGCCACCTCGCCTATAAGACCGATGCCACCCTTCCCCGGGCCAAACCCTAGCCGGCCCCCCCTTAGTCCCCCTCCCACCCCAACCCCCCGCGCCCCCATTTCCTCCCCTCTGCCACGGGACACCATCGCCACCCCCGACCCCGTCGCCCGAAACCGACACCACCCGGTTGCCGCACCCGCCTGTGCGTGGCCGCGTGCCCGCCCACGCAGGGCCATGCTCTGGTCATGTGCCACTCGACCTCTGGCCGCGCCCGGCTCCCCGCTGCTCAGTTGCTGCTGCCTTCTCCCCCCTGCCCGCCTACGCCGCCCGCGGCCGCACCCTCCTGCGCTGGTGCTACCTCGCCCGCTACAGCCCGCTTCTGCCACGGCCGCCCCCTGCCTCACCCCCGCCTCTGTTACTCGCCTGCGCATGTGCCGGCCTCCGCCCGACCGCGCTCGCGCCGCCTGGCCCCATCCCTGCTACCGCCGCCATCCGCCGCCGCCAGCCACGCCCCCCTCGCTCGCTCGCCTGTCGCGCGCCCTCTGAGCCCGTGCGTGCCCAGCCACAGGAGGAGGCCAGCTGGGCCACTTCACATGGGGCCCGGCCCCTGAAAAAGGAAAGTTAAATAATAATAATAATAATTCTGATTAATAAAATTAATTAATTAATTTCCTCATTAACTAAACTAACAGTCAATGACTAGTGGGTCCATTGACACCGTTGACCAGTCAAACGTTGACTGGTCAACTGCTGACTATGCATGCTGATTGGACCCCCTGGGCCTCGCTGTCAGCCCCTATAGCACATCTCTAGGTACACTTCTGTGTACCCGTAGCATTTTAATATTAAAATGTTTTTGAATTAAATTAATTCCAGAAAGTAAGAAAATCTTTTAAAACTTTGAAAATTAATAGAAAATTATCCGTAACTCGGATGTAAATAATTTGTACATGAAAGTTGCTCAAAAAATATGACGAATCCGAATATGCCTTCCATTCGTCTGTCACATGCCCCTAGCATAGCGAACATGGAACCGTCCCCTCCGATTCATCTGTCCAAAAAATGCCAAACACTGGGAAAACATTCACGGATGTTTTCCCCCTTCGCTGGTATCGTATAGCACTGCGTTACGTCACACCTAGCACCGCATATCATCATGTCATGCTTTGTGATGCTTTGTTTGCTTTATATTTATTGTTTCTTCCCCCTCTTCTCTTCGGTAGACCCCGAGAGCGCTGCCGCTGCCGATGCCGATGCGACTGTGATCGACTACGCCGACGACGACCCTTCCTTCTCAACAGAGCTTCCACGCAAGCAAAACCCCCTTGATCATTCCGATATCACCCATTCCATTCTCTCTCGTGCTTGCATTAGATTTTGCTACTGTAATTGATTGCTCCTATTCTCATGCATAGCCTGCTTTTGTAACCTGCTTTCGTACCTTACTTGCTTATCCTATATGCTTAGTACAGGTTGGTTAGTGATCCATCAGTGACCCCTCACCTTGTCCCAGTTGCCCTACTTTATCTTCGATGACTCGACCAACGTCAACGACGTCCAAAGCCCGACACATCACCTCACCCCCCCCCCCGGTTAGTTGTACGACTCTGCAGAGCTACTATCGAGTGCCGAGGGTGATACCTCGTAACACACTCTTGATGATAAGTATGTAGTGTAGCTAATCGGTCGTGGTCTGTCGAGAGTGATTCCTCCTTCACCACTCCCGATACGACTCTGTCGTGCAACACCTCAAGTGTGAACCGCGAGGGTGATTCCTCCTATGTTCACCTTGACGATTACATCAAGTGGATTCCATCGAGGGTGATTCCTCGGATTCCCCCTTGATGTTATGGACACACTGTTACCTTGGCTTTACTCCAGGCCCATGTTAAAGTCGGGCCGGCCCCGAGGGGTACCCGCGAGATATGTGAAGTCGGGTTGACCTTGGGGGTACCCGCGAGAGTTATTGTTACTGCGGGACTGAAGGGACGGGTGGTACCAACCCGGTAGAGGTGGACCTGAGTTCCCGACAGTCTCTGGATAGTCGGGTTGACATGGAGGGTGCCCGCAAGATAATTACGAGGCACGGTCGGGCAGGTAGACCGCCCTAGAGAGAGAGGGTTGGGCCTGGCCCTTGCCGCATTTCCTCGAGACGGGGCGACGGGGTCACATGATCGTGAGTCTCTGCTCGTCTCAGCGAGCTCCCAACACACTAAGGGTTTGGGTATTTGATCTGACTTGGCCACTGGCCTATACGCACTAACCGCCACGCGGGATCAGTTATGGGCACTCGGCGTCGTACGATTCTTCCGAAAGCTCTGTCAGACGTCCAGTTCAGCATTGCGGCACGGCTGGGCCGGCGCCATCCAGGACAAAGGTGGTGCCTGGACCCGCCCTGCATGCAACGACTCAGAGTGCAAAGGGCGATGAGCCCAAGACCCCGGGGCGCTTAGGATGTAGACCGGCGGGGACCTCTCTGCGGAGTCTAGGTAGGACTACGACGTGTTGATCTTCCGAGGCCGGGCATGACCCAGGAAAGTGTGTCCGGCCAGAGTAATCAAACGTGTTGGATAATGTGGTGCACCCCTGCAGGGAAGATATCTATTTGAATAGCCGTGTCCACGGTAACGGATGCTCGGAGTTGTATCCCGATCTATTACAACTATAAATGGATACTTGAGACATGAGATAGTTATGATGGCTCAAGGATTGTTTTCTCGCAGGGAGTCGAGGAAGGATCTCTGGGCGTTAATACTACAACATGCTTGTTAATTATAAACTGCTATTCTGTACTCTTCTGAATACTGCAAGATGCTTGAAGATGCTAGTCTTTGGTAGGCTGGACTTTCCCTTCTCTTCTGGCATTCTGCAGTTCAGTCCACAGATACAGCCCATTCCCTTGATACTGATGCATACTTAGTTTAGATCTGATGTAAGTCTTGCGAGTACTTCGGATGAGTACTCACGGTTGATTTGCTACATCTTTTCCCCCCCATACCCGATTGTTGCAATCAGATGACAGATCCCAAGAGCCAGATGCCGCTACCGACGACTACTACTACCCCGAGGGTGCCTACTACTACGTGGAGGCCGCCGACGCCCAGGAGTAGTTATGAGGCTCCCAGGCAGGAGGGCTTGCCTTTTCGATCACCGTTGATGTTTGTGCTAACCTTCTTAAGGCAAACTGTTTTAACTTATGTCTGTATTCAGATATTGTTGCTTCCGCTGACTCGTTCAGTATTCGAGCTTCTGTATTCGAGCCCTCGAGGCCTCTGGCTTGTAATATAAAGCTTGTATTATTTTAATTTGTGTCTAGAGTTGTGCTACCCGTGAGTCCCCCCTGATCTTGATCGTACACATTTGCGTATATAATTAGTGTACGATTGAATCGGGGGCGTCACAGTAGCAAAGTGTGTCTTAAGTTGTCTTGCGCCTGGAATTTAGATTTGGTTGGTCTTTCTTGCGCACTTTGCTCATCGAGATAAACTTCCCAGTCGGTCAACCGTACATGCCTAATCAAAATTGCATGGCAGGGTTAAGATGACACTGCCTTATCAGCAACCGTACAAGCCCTCGGACCTTTTTCCGAACACATGGTTACCGCTCTGCCAATCAGTTGTTAAGTTTGAACCGGTGCAAAATGCCCTCCTATCAGGTTCTATTTAGTTCAAAAGATTTTCGGAGAGCAGTGGCTATAGAGAACCGTACCCAATCTGTTCGTTTTGCTAGATTGTGATTCGTATGATTTCTTTTTTTTTTAAGATACTTTGCACTGCATCTCATGCTGAAAATGCGATGAATCAAACCTTTCAAGACATCTTCGTATTTCTCAAAAAAAAAAAAACATCTTCTTCTTTGCTGCCAAGGTAAAGCTGCATTTTTTCACAAATGGTGGGTACAAAGTCACGCACCCTGAAAGCCTGAAACCACAGTCCATAGACATCACACGCCGGTCCACCAGGATGTTGCGGACACAACAGAACCGAAAACGCTGTAAATCTGGAGAAGTCAGGTCGGTTTATCTTCATCTCATTGTGCCTCAGCCCAAAGGAATCAGAACCGGAAAGCAAGATATATATTATTGCGTAGTTGCGTTACAATAGTAGTTTCTTCCCCGACAAAACCGATCTCCGTTTGCTTCACACGAACAGTTCTTTGTACTAGATGTATATATGGAACAAAATGAACACAACTGCAAATGGTGGAGCTATACAATGACGAATCATGCTTCGGCCATGACGTAATCAATGGCTTGCTTGCAGATTCCAGTCATTGTGGCCTCTGGTCCATAGACCTGCAGTGAATCGTTGAGCAAAATCAGCTCGTCTGTCATGGGGATGGAAATGGCCAAACAATTTCTTGTGGAATATACTAAATCCACAGCTAACAGACTCCCAGATCAAGTTTGAAATGGAAGATATGAGTTCTGTGTTAGAGAAGATGAGGTCTTCATTTCTCAATAAAAATAGGGGCTGTTTGTTCGTTTTCACCTAAAAGAGCTTACCTCAATTGGAAGACCAAGCTCTGATCCTAAAGCACGCATTTTAGCGAGTCCAGTTTGGTAGTTTGGACCACCTCTCCGAACATAAATGTTCACCCTTGCAGCCTTTAATTTGGATTCCTGGCACCAGATTTGGAAGCAAAGTAATAAGATGGGTGAGGGTTTCAATGTACACAGCTGAGTGGTTGGGAAATAGAACATCAACCCAACCAAATGGTCCAACTTACCTTCTCTCTTAAAGCCCGAATGATGCCACTGAATGTAGCAGCGACATCAGTGAAGTTTGCGATACCCCCTCCAATGAGAAGAGCTCTCTTCCGTCCATCAGGATCAGCAGTGGCACACTACACAGTTTCAAAATGATACTCAGAACAGAAAAGATGAACATAATATGCAGAGCAAAGCTATAAGATAGTTCCTTACATCCAAAACCACTCTAGCATAATGCAAAACCTCCTCCTCTTTGGGAGCTCCACTGTACTCTGCATAATTCCCTAGCTCTGAAGCATATCCCAAATCTCCAACCTGGCAATCGGTTATGTCATCCATCCTGATTAACATAAAAACCTAGCTACAGAAATATCTGGAAGAAAGTTAAGTTTACCGTGTCAGCATATATGACACTAGCACCACCACCTGCAACCATTGTCCAAATGCGACCTTTCGGGTTAAGAACTGTGAATTTCAGTGATGCGCTTGTCTGAAAAGAATAAAAAAAGTTACTTGCACGAATTTCCATTCAATACAAGATGAAGCATGCCATGTTAATCCAAATATGACTGTAGATGCTTCCACCTCCATTTCAAAATACATTGAACATTAGTTTTGTCCTAAGTCAAACTTTTTAAAGTTTAACCAAGTTCATAGGGAAAAATATCAACATCTACAATACCGAATCAATATCATTAGATCCATCAAGAAATATATTTTTAACATGTATTTATTTGGCATCACAGATGTTAATATTTAAATCTATAAATTTGGTCAAAGTTTACAAGAATTGACTTAGTACAAAAATCATATGCAATGTATTTTGAAATGGAGGGAGTAATCATTTATATGAAGTGGACTTTAAGAAAATGCACATTAAAGAAATATGATACCTTCTCATCCAGTACATGGATATAACTTTCTGATGGGCTCAGGACTCTTCCGAAAGGTAGAGGGAACTCAATGTCACCCCACCTGTAAAGTTGAAAAAAAAGGTCAGAATTATTAGTATAGAGATAAAACAAGTACTTGGGGTCACTAAGCTAGACTTGAACCCTGAACCATACTTCTTAAAGTTCTTGAAAGCAGCTGTGTCATCAAGTTCACCTCTCATGTCCAGAGGGTATGGTTCACCATTTACCAGGGTGAATGGGTTCATCTCCATAAATGAGAAATCCAAGTCTGCCGAAAGATTAATAGTTATAACATGATTTCAACGGCAAAGCAGCAACTTCAATTTATATGCATATGCAAGTGCAAGCTACCTTGGAAAACAGAAAATGACCCTCTAATGAAATCACCTATTTTTGTGCGGACCTGAAATTAAGACATAGATTGTGAATGATGGTTAATGCAGAACTAGTAGATAACTATCAGCAGCAGCCAAGAACTTCTTAAATATAAGCAATTAAAAACATCATAAATGGCATGATATAAGTAACAACATAGCAAAAGCTTACTTCCAAGGGAAGAGTGGCAATCAATGGAGCGCATGCATCAAGTGTCATTGGCTTCTCTGTTGGAAGAAAGATTGTCTTAACCTTGTCCCAGTTTTCCTCAATCTCAATACCCCCACACTCTGAGAAACTAATGGTGCAACCAAGCCTGTCTGATACAATTGAGAGATAATACTCTTGATCGTGTGGCACAAATGGCTCAACTATGAATGTTGTAATTGGAGCCTTACATCCACCCATCTCGACCTAGACATATAAGCATACTCAGATAGATTAGAAATAGTTCTCATTATCAAGATTGATGAGTGAAGTATGGCATGATATTAGTTGTGTAACTACCTCAACTCCTAACCGCTCCTTGACAAATTGGCGGACTTGAGCAAGATCTAGGTTGAGGGCTACAAGGCCGCTCTTCCCACGCTTGCCAAACAGCATGTCAGGTTTAACAACCAACTTCATCGACGAGAGCCATGGCTCTTGGTTTGAAAGCTCCGTGAAATCCGTTGATTGTGTGACCTTACGAGGAGCAAGTTACAAATTTCAGAAACTGAACATATAATATCAAACATTAGGTTATTACAAAATAAACTAACACAAGACCCAAAACATTTCAATCATGAACTATGTAATTCAAGCCAGTTCTTTTCAACCAGTAAAATCGGCTAATATGATGTTGAAAAAAGGCACTACCCAGAGAAAAAAAATCATCACAATTTTTTTGCAACTCTCTGTTTCACTCAGAAATAAATAAACTGGCTGCTCACTGATGAAGAACTGATATTTGACAGGATGACAGGAATTCTATGATGGATACCATCAAAATAAATATCAATATTACTGGTTAGAACTTATATCCCACAAAGACAAAGGTTGACACTACAAACTTCACCAGCAGCACCTTGACATACATTCCATGTGGACCTATTACAGGCATAAAAGTTCCAGCTAAAATACTAATTGGTTCACCTACAGCCATCAAAATTTTGATGGTCAAACGACATACTTGATAAACAGATAACCTACTAGATTCCAAATAACATCACAACAAAACAACAGATCTAATCAGGGGTGTTACTTTTCTCGGTCAATGAAACCCTGAGAGCAACATAGAAACACGGATTGTTAGGCAACACCACTGGTGAAACCCCACATCATGGATTCTTCCTTCTGCACAGCAAAGTCTACAGCTCCTGTGCATCATTGTTGCAGAGTCTCCGTCTCACACGTACATGCTCCAACCCAATTATCCAAATATACTGACATGTTCTAAATTTTGGCCAATCGCACATCGGAAAGCCCAATGCTCCGTGAATTCCACATTTTCAGTCTCTTCCAGTGTGAAATCCCCACCCAATTGGCAGTACAAACACGTCTTATCCGAAAATTCTAGCTACAACAAGCCATTAAAACTTCGATGAACAAACAACATACTTGATAAAAGGATAACCTACTAGACTCCAACTAACATCACAACAAAACAACAGATCTAATAAGGGGTGTTACTTTTCTCGGTCAATGAAACCCTGAGGGCGACATAGAAACACGGATTGTTAGGCAACACCTCTGGTGAAACCCCACATCAGGGATTTTCCCGTCAGCGCAGCAAAGTCCACAGCTCTGGTGAATGATTTTTGCAGTCAGCTCCTTCTCGCACGTACATGCTGCCAGCCAATTATCCAAATATACTGACAGGTCGAAGTTTCGGCCGATCGCACATCGGAAAGCCTAATGCTCCGTGAATTCCACATTTTCAGACTCTTCCAGTGTCAAATCCCCACCCAATTGGCAGTAGAAACACGTCTCATCCGAAAATTCTAGCACGACGCCCACATGCTCCCAAGCTGAACCCCGCGCGCCGGCCCAGGGACGTCGAGATCCAGCGACCAGCACGCGGGATCCACCCGATCACGAGCCGATTCGAGAAGACGAAGAAGAAGCGCGCACGCACGGGCGGAGGAGACAGAGAGGGGGGTCATCACCTGCGCGGAGAGGATCTGGAGGTCGATGCCAGCGAGGCGCTTGAGGTGCTCCTTGAGGAGGCGCTTGGAGTCGTACTCCCGGATCTTCTTCCGCGCCATGGCCTCGCCGACGCTTCTCGAGGCGGAGGATGGGTAGGTGGACGCTGTGGTAGCGGTGGTTTGTAGCACTGGCGCGCCGGAGCTTGGGGCGCGGGTCGCACCCAGGACGGGGTATATATACGCAGCTCTGGTTTTCACTGGCTGCTCCAGTTTGGTGCTGGGTAGATGGGATCTGGGTCGCTGGCCGGTGGCCGGTGGTGGTTGTGTCGTGTCGTTGCTGTGTTTTTCAGCTGCTACTACAGTTTGGAGCTAACTTGCAATGGCTGGTGGGTTTTGGGTGGACCCGGTGCACATACAGTGCATTGGAGCTGGCACTATTATGCCGCTGCTTTCTTTCTTGGGACCGTTTTCAGGAACCAGACTTTCACATCGATTTATACATTATTAATATAATATATGTAAAATAACACGTCAAAATACATAGCCTAACGATACACTGTGGTGAGGAGGTCACATGAAGCATAGAACCAATCTAACATCTCGTCGAGGCCCGACCGACGACAACGTCTGAGAGAAAACATTTGAGATTATGCCAATATGCCACACATAGGGCGGCCGTAACGTTAACATAATATAGGGTTCAAGTATCGGAGATCAAGGCGAATCCTAACTGAATCATAACAAGGATCGGCAGGTGATGGCATTCATATTCTAACATATAAGGACCCTGGTCAACTTGCCTCTATGATGCTCCTTTGAATTCGTCCGCTTCTAGCCATCCGATCTAGCCTTTGACTCATTTACACCGTTGGATCTTCACCGTCCGGTAAATCTCTTTTTACCACGCATTGCTTTTTCCTGCCCTATGACTGGTGGGCTCATCCATCGCATGGATTGGCTGGGTGAGACGCACCAATGTGCGAAAGAATTTGGTCAATCCGCTCGCCCCGCGCGCCGCACACAACTGCACGAACCCTAGCCTCCAATCCTCTGCTCCCACACCCCTCACTCCCCCCGAGCAGCCGCCGCACCCCATCCCTCCCTCCTCCCGCACCCGCCACACCTCATCCCTTCCTCCTTCCTCACTCGCCCAGCTGCAGCCCCAGGAGCTCTGTCGTCCATTCCGATGAGATCCACGGCCTCCCGAGGTGCTCATCTGCGACAGGTCGCGAGGAAGCCACGGGAAGAGGAGAGACCTCATCGCGAGGAAGCTGCGGGAGGAGGAGCTCAACCCGCGTCGTCGGTCGGAGATAGAGGGGCGGAGCAGATGAGGCGGCTCGATCCCGGCCCAGCCATGGAGTTGGCGTTGCGGACACCCCGTTGGCCTCCTTCCTCCATACGTGTGCGCATTCGTCGCTTTCTCCCCATTCTTCCTCCCTTGCCCCTCTTCTCCAACACGTGTTGCCGCTGCTCCTCCACGGGATTGGCATTGTGCTCGCGCATCTTCGCAACTTTTCGTGTTCGTGATCCCGCGTTGCTGCGACCCTTCGCCTCGCCCTTGTCCTCGGCGGCGCCCGGGCTGCCTCCACAAAACGAGAGATGGAGATGGCGGCCGCCAGAACCGACGGTTGAGGTCGAGTACGCCCCTTTTTCGTCGCGCCTACGTCAGGTACGGTGCTGCCTAAACTACTAAAGAAACTGACATCTATTAGGATTTTACCATCTTGACAATATTTGTGGTGCTCATAGCTGTTTGATATTGTCGGGCCACCTAAAGTACTGAAGAAACTAACATTTATTAGGATTTTACCATCCTGAATGCTGTCATTTTAGCTCGTGAGACTCTCTGGAAGAGGGTGTGGGACTATATATCGAAGATTGATGATAGGGACAGTAGAAAGAATTGCCGCTCCAGAGCTTGTTGACGCCACCGATTGTGGCGATGCAGTTATAGGAGCAGTGCTTTACGCTGAGGCATATTAATTTCTTCTTTTTTTATTCATGGCATTATTTTCCGCCTAAAGAAAGAAGATTAATTGCTATGAATAAGCAGTAGTGATATTTTGTTGGCATAAATTCCAGCCAGTCCTTTTTTATTTCAAATGAATAGTGTTTTGTCAGTTTGAACGAGGTGTACCTGGACGAACAAGGAACGTCGCAGCCACTGGTAACCTACTTTGTTTTGTGAATTTTTTTGTCTTTGTTTTGATTTGGTTGGTTGTGCTTGTGATCCAGGTTGGTTGAGTTGCGGTTTGGTTGGAAATGTTGGTGTTGTTTGAGACGCCCACTGGGTTCACCATTTTCAAGGTTCTGAACAAGGGCAAGCTCGACAAGATCGGGGTGAGTGCTCGCCGTCGCCTGAGCTCTTGGATTGGTTTCGATTACTCACATTTAATCTGATCTCTGCATGTTTCCTGGACTGACAGACAGAGCTTTGTGTTCATCTATGTCCGTAGAATCCATGGAAGGAGTTCACCACGCTGAACTCGGCGAGAAAGGTTTGTGCTTCATTTTTTATTCTTTCAACGATAAAATAACTTCTCTTTTTGAAACACTTAGTACATGATCTATCTATCACATTATAATAGAGCAAGTCAGCAAAAGCCCTTTATTTGAATGAGCAAGAATCCGTGGTGTGCTCCTGAGCTATATGTCCCTTTTCCAAATGTTAGAAAGGTTATCTTAACTTAGTTGTCGCATAGAAGTTGGTTTGGGCAACTAGGCTCATTTGATGTTTGCATGACTTCTTTGAACCACAAGGAACACTCCACAACTTAACTCACTTAAGCAGGCTGATAGATGATATATTGTCTGCGCAATGGATTACCTTGAATACTGGACGTTCCACCGACTTGCAAAAATGACAAGTGAGATTCATGAGTGCATTTACTTTTTGTGAGCCTATTTGCTCAAAATAGTAAGAGGCTGAATGGTTTAGTTAGACACTGAACTGCTTCTTCCTGGTGATATCCATTATAATTTTTGTTACGGATATATAAAGTTCTTGATAAGATGTTGAGATAATTCATATGCCCCCCGGTCCTATTTCTTATATTCAGTATACTTTTTTTACTGACTCAATGTAACTCATACAATATAACTTCGAGCAAATAGGCTCAAAGTTCAGCTCCAAGGAATAAGCAGGTCAGCGGACATGCATCCGCTGACCTCCTTATTCCTTGTCCAAGCTTGATGGATGTGACAATGCACATCAGAAATGGTTCATTCCGTGTAACCATATGTGATGCAAGTCACCTCACACTCCAGCGGCTCAAGCGTATCTCATCGCACATGATCGCATTTTGGCTATTATCGCACACTTCCCCGCTAACCTTGTGTGATGAGGGGTATTAATAGTCTTGCTCTGTATGATGGAAATATGCCCTAGAGGCAATAATAAAATGGTTATTATTATATTTCCTAAATCATGATAAAGGTTTATTATTCATGCTAGAATTGTATTGATCGGAAACCTTAATACATGTGTGAATACATAAACAAACAACGTGTCCCTAGTGAGCCTCTACTTGACCAGCTCGTTGATCAAAGATGGTTAAGGTTTCCTGACCATGGACATGATTTGTCATTTGATAACGGGATCACATCATTAGGAGAATGATGTGATGGACAAGACCCATCCGTTAGCTTAGCATAATGATCGTTCAGTTTTATTGCTATTGCTTTCTTCATGTCAAATACATATTCCTTCGACTATGAGATTATGCAACTCCCGGATACCGGAGGAATGCCTTGTGTGCTATCAAACGTCACAACGTAACTGGGTGATTTTAAAGATGCTCTACAGGTATCTCCGAATGTGTTTGTTGGGTTGGCATAGATCGAGATTAGGATTTGTCACTCCGAGTATCGGAGAGGTATCTCTGGGCCCTCTCGGTAATACACATCATAAGAAACCTTGCAAGCAAAGTGACTAATGAGTTAGTTGTAGGATGATGTATTACGGAACGAGTAAAGAGACTTGTCGGTAACGAGATTGAACTAGGTATGAAGATACCGACGATCGAATCTCGGGCAAGTAACATACCGATGGACAAAGGGAATAACGTATGTTGTCATAACGGTTCGACCGATAAAGATCTTCGTAGAATATGTGGGAGCCAATATGAGCATCCAGGTTCCACTATTGGTTATTGACTGGAGAAGTGTCTCGGTCATGTCTACATAGTTCTCGAACCCGTAGGGTCCGCACGCTTAACGTTCGATGACGATTTAGTGTTATATGAGTTATGTGATTTGGTGACCGAATGTTGTTCGGAGTCCTGGATGAGATCACGGACATGAAGAGGAGTCTCGAAATGGTCAAAAGATTGATATATAGGACGATGGTATTCGGACACCGAAAGTGTTCCGGAGGGTACCAGGTACATATCGGGTCACCAGAAGGGGTTCCGGGCACCCCCGGCAAAAGATATGGGCCTAATGGGCCAAGAGGGGAAACGCAGCAGCCAGTAGGGGCTGCTGCGCCCCCCATATGGGCCACACCAGAGGAGAAGGAAAGAGGGGAAGAGAGAAGGAAGGAGAGGGATTCGGCCTCCCCCTTCCTTCCCTCCTCCCTCCTCTTTCCTTCCCCCTCCGGTAAATAAGGAAGGGGGGGGGGCGAATTGGGATAGGACCCCAAGTAGGGCGCCCCATGGCTGTTCCCTTCCCCCTCCCACCTATATATACATGGGGAGGGGGCGCCTAGAACACACACCAATAACTGTTAGCTGTGTGCGGCGCCCCCTCCACAGATTACACCCTCGGTCATATTCTCGCGGTGCTTAGGCGAAGCACTGCGCGGATCTCTTCACCATCACCGTCACCACGCCGTTGTGTTGACAGAACTCATCTACTTCCTCGACACTTTGCTGGATCAAGAGTTCGAGGGATGTCATCGAGCTAAACGTGTGCAGAACTCGGAGGTGCCGTACGTTCGGTGCTTGATCGGTCGGAACGAGAAGAGGTTCGACTACATCAACCACGTTGCCAAACACTTCCGCTTTCGGTCTACGAGGGTACGTAGACACACTCTCCCCCTCTCATTGCTATGCATCTCCTAGATAGATCTTGCGTGAGCGTAGGAAATTTTTGAAATTGCATGCTACATTTCCCAACACTGTAGTAGTGTGAAGATCTGGAGGACGCGGGCCATAGACTCCTCCAGACTGCTGGTCCAAGATATGTATCCCTTTTGTTCATTTGTCTGCCTTTTTTTATTTTGAAATCCATGTGGGTTATATTCTGGAAGTCGTGAGAAATTTTCTGTAATTTGCAAGGAATTTATTGGAAGTTGTGAGAAATTTCTAAAAAGGTCTGCAAAGGTTTCTGAATGTTGTGTCCAAATTGATGTAAATTCAGTCTCTTAAGCTGTGTTTAATTTCTAAAACTTGATCTGAACCTTTGCTTTTATGATTGTTCTGCTAAATTTGAAAGTTAAGACAATTAATCACTAGAAGTCATGTCTTTTTTTAAAGTCTAACGCGTGCGCCAACTGTTGGAAATATGCCCTAGAGGCAATAATAAAGTGGTTATTATCATATTTCCTTGTTCATGATAAAGGTTTATTATTCATGCTATAATTGTATTGATTGGAAACTCAAATACATGTGTGAATACATAAGCAAATACCAAGTCCCTAGTATGCCTCTACTAGACTAGCTCATTGACCAAAAGATGGTTAAGGTTTCCTGACCATAGACATGAGTTGTCATTTCATAACGGGATCACATCATTAGGAGAATGATGTGATCGACAAGACCCATCTGTTAGCTTAGCATATGATCATTCAGTTTATTGCTACTACTTTCTTAATGTCAAATACATATTCCTTCGACCATGAGATCATGCAACTCCCGGATCCTGGAGGAATACCTTGTGTGTTATCAAATGTCACAACGTAATTGGGTAATCATAAAGGTGCTCTATAGGTATCTCCGAAGGTGTCTGTTGAGTTGGCGTGAATCGAGATTGGGATTTGTCACTCCGTATGACGGAGAGGTATCTCTGGGCCCTCTCGGTAATACAACATCACAAGAAGCTTTGCAAGCAAAGTGACTAAGGAGTTAGTTACAAGATGATGTATTACGGAACGAGTAAAGAGACTTACCGGTAACGAGATTGAACTAGGTATGAAGATACCGACGATCGAATCTCGGGCAAGTAACATATCGACGGACAAAGGGAACTACGTATTTGTCATAAAGGTTCGACCGATAAAGATCTTCGTAGAATATGTAGGAACCAATATGGGCATCCAGGTCCCGCTATTGGTTATTGACCGGAGAAGCGTCTTGGTCATGTTTACATCATTCTCGAACCTGTAGGGTCCGCACGCTTAATGTTCGTTAACAATATAGTATTATATGAGTTATGTATGTTGCTGACCGAATGTTTTTCGGAGTCCCGGATGAGATCACGGACATGACGAGGAGCTCTGGAATGGTCCGGAGGTAAAGATTGATATATAGGATGATATGGTTGGGCCAAGGGGTAACGCCCACGGGGCTTTAGGTCGGTGCAAAAGGAAGTTTTGCGGAGGCCAGGGACCAGACGCCAGGGACCCTGGCATCTGGCCCTGGGCCAAACGCCGAGGCCCATGGCGTCTGGGCCAGATGCCGACGACCGTGGCGTCTGGTACTGGGAACCGGGAAGGACTCTTCCTTGCGTTCCAAACCGACTTTGAGGAGGCTCTTTCTCCAAGAAACGACCCCAGGGCTCAACATATAAATAGAGGAGCAGGGCTAGCCCCTGGGGGACACCATGATTCACCAAGCCGTGTGCCGGCGTCCCCTCTCCCTCTAGTTCTATTTCCTCCTCCATCCACGTCCGTTGTGCTTGGCGAAGCCCTGTGGAATAGTTTCACCAACACCGTCACCACACCGTCGTGCTGCCAGAACTCATCTACTACCTCGCCTCTCTTGCTGGATCGAGAGGGTGAGGACGTCATCGAGCTGAACGTGTGCTGAATGCGGAGGTGCCGTACGTTCGGTACTTGATTGGGACAGATCGTGAAGGTGTACGACTACATCAACCGTGTTGATAAACGCTTCCGCTTAGCGATCTACAAGGGTATGTAGATGCTCTCCCCCTCTCATAGCTATACATCTCCATGGATAGATCTTGCGTGTGCGTAGAATTTTTTTTTTCCATGCAACTTTCCCCAACAGTGGCATCATGAGCCAGGTCTATGCGTAGATGATATGCACAAGTAGAACGCAAAGGAGTTGTGGGCGGTGAGGTTCATATTGCTTCCCACCAATGTCTTATTTTGATTCGGCGGCATTGTGGGATGAAGCGTCCTGGACCAACCTTACATGTCCACGCACATGAGACCGGTTCCACCGACTGACATGCAACTTGTTTTGCATAAAGGTGGCTGGCGGGTGTCTGTTTCTCCTACTTTATTTGAATCTAATTTGACTACGGCGGTCCTTGCAGAAGGTTAAAAGGCAACTTGATAATCACAGTTGTGTTTTTGCGTAGGTGAGAATGGTTCTTGCTAGTTGCCCGTAGCAGCCACGTAAAACTTGCAACAACAAAGTAGAGGACGTCTAACTTGTTTTTGCAGGGTATGTTGTGATGTGATATGGTCAAGACATGATTTGATATATGTTGATGTATGAGATGATCATGTTTTGTAATAAGTTTACGACTTGCATGTCGATGAGTACGACAACCGGCAGGAGCCTTAGGGTTGTCTTTAATTATTGTATGACCTGCGTGTCAATCACTAAGCGCCATGTAATTGCTTTACTTTATTGCTATACGTTAGCAATAGTTGTAGATGCAATAGTTGGCGAGACGACCCCGACGCAACGATGGAGATCAAGGTGTCATGCCGGTGACGATGGAGATCATGCCGATGCTTTGGAGATAGAGATCAAAAGCATAAGATGATGATGGCCATATCATGCCACATATTTTGATTGCATGTGATGTTTATCCTTTATGCATCTTATTTTGCTTAGAACAACGGTAGCATTATAAGATGATCCCTTCACTTAATTTCAAGATAAAAGTGTTCTCCCCGAGTATGCACCATTGCTAAAGTTTGTCGTTTCGAAGCACCTCGTGATGATTGGGTGTGATAGACTCTACGTTCACATACAACGGGTGTAAGCCAGTTTTGCACATGCAGAATACTTGGGTTAAACTTGACGAGCCTAGCATGTACAGACATGGTCTCGGAACACTAGAGACCGAAAGGTCGAACGTGAGTCATATAGTAGATATGATCAACATAGAGATGTTCACCATTGAAGATTACCCCATCGCACGTGATGATCGGACATGGGTTAGTTGATTTGGATCATGTATCACTTGGAAAACTTGAGGGGTGTTGATTTAAGTGGGAGTTCATTAGTAATTAGATTATTTGAACTAAAATTTATCCAGAACTTAGTCTTAATAGTTTTTGCATATCTATGTTGTAGATCAATGGCCCGTGCTTCCGTTCTCTTGAATTTTAATGCATTCCTAGAGAAAGCTAAGTTGAAAGATGATGGTAGCAACTACGCAGACTGGGTCCGTAACTTGAGGATTATCCTCATTGCTGCATAGAAGAATTATGTCCTTGATGGATCGCTAGGTGACAGACCCACTGCAGGAGCTGATGCAGATGTTATGAACGTCTGGCAGACTCGATCTGATGACTACTCGATAGTTTAGTGTGCCATGCTTTACGGCTTAGAACCGGGACTTCAAAGACATTTTGAACGCCACGGAGCATATGAGATGTTCCAAGAGCTGAAGTTGATATTTCAAGCTAATGCCTGGGTTGAGAGATATGAAGAATCCAACAAGTTCTATAGTTGTAAGATGGAGGAGAACAGTTCTGTCAGTGAACACATACTCAAAATGTCTAGGTATCATAACCACTTGAATCAGCTGGGAATTGATCTTCCAGTTGAGAGTGTTATTGATAGAGTTCTTCAGTCATTGCCACCAAGCTAAAAAGGCTTTGTGATGAACTATAATATGCAAGGGATGACGAAAACGATTCCCGAGCTCTTCGTGATTGATACATCTCCAACGTATCTACTTTTCCTAACGCTTTTCCTCTTGTTTTGGACTCTAATTTGCATGATTTGAATGAAACTAACCTAGGACTGACGCTGTTTTCAGCAGAACTACCATGGTGTTGTTTTTGTGCAGAAATAAAAGTTCTCGGAATGGAACGAAACTTTGCGAGGAATTTTTATTCAAAATAAGAGAATTTCCGGAGCCAAGAGCCACCTGAGGGGGGCACCTGGGTGGGCACAACCCACCAGGGCGTGCCCAGATGGGTTGTCCCCACCTGGTGGCCCCGCAGACCCTAAAACCGACGCTATAAAATCCTATTTTTCCAGAAAAAAATCAGGGAGAAAGAATTATCGCGTTTCGCGAGACGGAGCCGCCGCCGTCTCCTGTTCTTCATCGGGAGGCCAGATCTGGAGTCCGTTTGGGGCTCCGAAGAGGGGGGTCTTCGTTCTTCGTCATCACCAACCCTTCTTCATCGCCAATTCCATGATGCTCCCCACCGGGAGTGAGTAATTCCTTCATAGGCTCGCTGGTCGATGAGGAGTTGGATGAGATTCATCATGTAATCGAGTTAGTTTTGTTAGGGCTTGATCCCTAGTATCCATTATGTTCTGAGATTGATGTTGCTATGACTTTGCCATGCTTAATGCTTGTCACTTTGGGCCCGGGTGCCATGATTTCAGATCTGAACCGTTTATGTTATCACCATTATATCTATGTTCTAGATCCGATCTTGCAAGTTATAGTCACCTACTACGTGTTATGATCCGTCAACCCCGGAGTGACAATAGTCGGGACCACTCCTGGTGATGACCGTAGTTTGAGGAGTTCATGTATTCACCGTGTGTTAATGCTTTGTTCCGATTCTCTATTAAAAGGAGGCCTTAATATCCCTTAGTTTCCAATATGGACCCCGCTGCCACGGGATGGTAGAACAAAAGATGTCATGCAAGTTCTTTCCATAAGCACGTATGACTATTTACGGAATACATGCCTACGTTATATTTATGAACTGGAGCTAGTGCCGTATCGCCCTAGGTTATAACTGTCTCATGATGAATATCATCCAACAAATTACCGATTCAATGCCTACGAATTTATCTTATATTGTTCTTGCTAAGTTACTACTGCTACCGTTACTGTTGCACTTGCTACAATATCACTGCTATCACTGTTACCGTTACTATTGCTGCTGCTACTATTATCAAAGCTATCATACTACTTTGCTACTGATCACTTTGCTGTAGATAATTAATCACCAGGTGTGGTTGAATTGACAACTCAGCTGCTAATACTTACAAATATTCTTTGGCTCCCCTTGTGTCGAATCTATAAATTTGGGTTGAATACTCTACCCTCGAAAACTGTTGCGATCCCCTATACTTGTGGGTTATCATGACCTTTTTCTGGCGCCGTTGCCGGGGAGCATAGCTATATTTGTTGAGTCACTTGGGATTATTATCAAATTATCACTATGAAGAATCTGAAGGATGCTAAGACTAAGATTTTTCCCTCTAAGGCGAGGGGAGGTAAGGAACTGCCATCCAGCTCCGCTTTAGATTCACCTTCTGTTATAAGTAAACTTGCAACACCACCACATGCTATTAATTTTGATATGTTGCAAGTTATTGATGATGCTACTTCTGCTATGAATGCTTATGATGATGCTAGTACCTTGCTTGATGATGATGTGCCATTAGGTGAATTTCTTGATGAACAAATTGCTAGAGTAAGACAACATGATGTTGTTGAATCTGATGATGAGCTTGAAATTGAAAATATTGAAACACCTACTAGAACTAACCCTTCTAGATATGAATTGCCTAAGGTACCAGAAGGTTATGTTATGAATGAGGAGACAACTAGAGATATTCTTGCTTGTAAGGATAGAGATGATCTAGAGAAATTATTATGCAAGTATAAAGAAAAGTCTCTGGATGCTAGAATGCAATATGATCCTAAGTTTGCTACCTCACCTATCTTTATTGATGATAAGGATTATGAATTCTCTGTCGACCCAGAGTTAATTACTTTGGTTGAATCTGATCCTTTCCATGGTTATGAAACTGAGACTGTTGTGGCACATCTTACCAAGTTGAATGACATAGCCACCCTTTTTACTCATGATGAGAAAACTCGCTATTACTTTCTCAAATTATTTCCGTTCTCATTAAAGGGTGATGCTAAAGCTTGGTACAATACTCTTGCTCCTGGTTGTGTGCGTAGTCCCCAGGATATGATTTATTACTTCTCTGAAAAATATTTTCCTGCTCATAAGAAACAAGCTGCCTTACAGGAAATATTTAACTTTGTGCAAATTGAAGAAGAGAGTCTCCCACAAGCTTGGGGGAGGCTTTGCCAGTTACTTAATGCTTTGCCTGATCATCCTCTTAAGAAAAATGAAATACTTGATATCTTCTATAATGGACTAACCAATGCTTCTAGGGATTTCCTAGATAGTTGTGCTGGTTGTGTTTTCAGGGAACAAACTATTGGACAAGCTGAAGAATTATTGAATAACATATTGAAAAACTATGATGATTGGACTCTTCCTGAACCACCATCTAAACCCACTCTGAAGAAGAGGGGTATTTTATATCTCAGTTCCGAAGATATGCAAGAGGCAAAGAAATCTATGAAGGAAAAAGGTATTAAAGCTGAGGATGTCAAAAATTTACCTCCTATTGAAGAAATACATGGGCTTGATACACCACCACCTGCGGTGGTAGAGGTAAATTCTTTAATGAAATTCAATGATAATGATAATCCTCACAATATGCACCCTAGCCAATCCCCTTATGAGGTTGAAAACTATATTAGAAAACAAGATCACTTCAATGCAAATGTTATGGAACAATTGAAATACAATTCTGATATGATTGCTCGCTTAAGTGACTTGTTATTTAGAATCTCAAATGATGTTAGAGGTGTAGGGAAGCATGCTTCTATGGTTCAAACTCAGCTAGAACAAGTTGCTAAATCTCAAAGAGAACTGCTTGATGAAATGAACAATAATATCAATGATCATGCTGTTAGAGTAATGACTAGAGGAGGTAAAATGACTCAGGAACCACTTTATCCTGAGGGACACCCAAAAAGAATTGAACAGGATTCACAAAGGAACAACACCACTGCACCTGGTCCTTCTAAAAAGAAAAAGAAAAAGAAAAATGATAGGACTTTGCATGCCTCTAGTGAACCTGAAGTAGAGAAACCTCCTGATAATGATAATGATGTTTCTATTTCTGATGCTGAAACTCAATCTGGTAGTGAACACTCACCTTCTGATAATGAAAAAGATAATGATGAGGTTCATGAAGAAACTCAAACAAATAATAAAGAACTAGACAACGATGTTGAGATAGAACCAGCTGTTGATCTTGATAACCCACAACCCAAAAATGCAAGATATGATAAAAGAGACTTTGTTGCTAGAAAACACGGTAAGGAAAGAGAACCGTGGGTTCAAAAACCTATGCCCTTTCCACCTAAGTCAACTAAAACGAAAGATGATGAAGAATTTGAACGCTTTGCTGAAATGCTGAGGCCAGTCTTTTTGCGTACTCGCTTGACTGATATCTTGAAAATGCCTCCTTATGCAAAGTACATGAAGGACATCATCACTAATAAGAGAAAAATACCGGAAGCTGAAATCTCCACCATGCTTGCTAATTACACTTTTAAGGATGGAGTACCTAAAAAACTTGGAGATCCGGGAATACCAACTATACCTTGCTCCATCAAAAAGAATTATGTGAAAACTGCTTTATGTGATTTGGGAGCTGGTGTTAGTGTTATGCCTTTCTCTTTATATAAAAGACTTGATTTGAATCAACTCACACCTACTGAAATATCTTTGCAAATGGCTGACAAATCAACTGCCATACCTATCGGTATTTGTGAGGATGTCCCCGTTGTTATTGCTAATGTTACTATTTTGACTGACTTTGTTATACTTGAGATGCCCGAGGACGACAACATGTCGATTATCCTTAGTAGACCCTTCTTGAATACTGCAGGGGCTGGTATTGATTGCAATAAAAGCAAGGTCACTTTTCATATCAATGGTAATGAGCATATGGTGCACTTTCCGAAGAAACAATTCCAAGTGAATGGTATTAATGTTATTGAAAAATCTCCGACAATCACTATTGGAAGTTTTCAACTACCTCTACCTACTACCAAAAAGAAATATGAAATGCTTATTGTTGGGGACATTCATATCCCCGTTGAGGTAACTTAGTGATTTACGAAAGTTCTTCGGTTTCATGCTAATCGAAAGTGGTTGTTAATAAGACTTGATCAACCTTATTAATGGATCATTTTTTAGAGGTATGAAGTTGATGAATTTAGTGAGCACTACCTTCTATCCCTACCTTTTTATTTTCTATTCCTATTAGTTAAATAAAATAAAATGCCATGTTTTGTCTGTTTTCTGATTTTTCCTATGCAATAAAAAATGACCCAAAAATAAAAGTTCTCAGAATGCCCTGAAAATTTAATACGATTTTTTTCTGAATATTTAAGAATTTCTGGTGCAAATAATATCAGAGGGAGGTGCACCAGGTGGGCACAACCCACCTGGGCGCGCCAGGACCCCCAGGCGCGCCCTGGTGGGTTGTGGCCCCCATGTGGGCCCCCTCACTTATCTCTTCATCCCACATCATCACCTACCTCCAGAAAAAATTCACCATTGCTCTTGCTCTCGTGTTCTTGCTCTCAAACCCGCGGAATTCGATCTCTTTGCTCGAAGCTCCATTTCCGAAACTGTTTCGGGGGATTGTTGCTTGGTATGTGACTCCTCCGTGTGTCCAATTAGTTTTTGCTTTAGTTGTTTATATTTTGAATAATTAGCTACTCTTGATGCTGCTGTAGATGAGCTTGCATGTTGAATTCTTAGAGTTTTAAGTATTTTGAATGCTTGCTATGGCCTCTATGCTTCCCTATGAGTAGTTGCTATCAATCTTGTTAAGTTTTGTTGAGAAAAATTTTGTGGACTAAATTTTTTAGAATTTTGCTCATAGGAAAAACATGAGTATCTTTAGGAAGTTTGCTTCCAAGAAGAACTCCAAGGGAGTAATTGGGGAGTCATCTGACAGTGATCTCCACACCCGGAGGTTGGCGGAGTTACGGCCGTGCGAATGGCCGCATACCCCATTCATGGAAGGGGCCAGAATCCTTCAAGAGTTTGCACAATATGCTGCTAATGCCAGCCTCACCGACTTCGTCACAGCTGAATGCGAACAGTATCATCTCCTCACAAATTCCTTTGTGCAAATTTTTCTTTCCTTCCTAAGAATAATCCCCCTGAAGTGCAGTTTAATTTATACGCTGAACCCCATCAGATACCGCTTACTGAATTTTGTGAAATATGCTTGCTTCCTTCTGATGGTGGGTTGGTAGAGCCTAGGTCTGCAGAGATTGAAGGTTTTTACCGTACTCTGTCTGTGGGGGACGAGAGAGGAGTGTCGAGTGTCACCGCCACTAGCTTACAATTTCTTGCTGTTCATTATTTTGCTCTTTTCATTGCAAAGTGCTTGCTTGCTAGAGAGAAGGTGGGTGCACTCAGTGCCCCAGACCTTGTTGTTTTACGTCGTGCACTGGAAGGCGACAACACTTATAGCTTGGGAGCTATTGTGGCACGCCGCCTCCACATTAATAAATCCAAGGGTAAAATACATGGTGGTATTTACGCTACTCGCCTGGCAACTCACTTTAATGTTCAGATACGCCAGCATGATTACCCTTTGCCCAAGGTTCACCTAGATCGCGCTGCTATGGAATACGATCAGTTTATTGCTGCCGATTATCCTGACATTCCTCTTCCTTATAATCTGGTTTTTAGTGTGAAAACTCATGATATTATTCCACTGCCTGCACCTGCTTTGTTTGATCCCATTGCCAGGGGTGGATACAGGATTATGCCTGCGGACATCATCGCTTACCAGAACAACCAGGCTGCGGCACAGGAGGAGCCTCAGCAGTGGGACCCTCAGGTGCCCGCACCTCAGCACTTCAACATAGGACCTCATGGCTTCTACGACTAGTGATTACCAAGTTAGGCCAAAAGCCTAAGCTTGGGGGAGTACGTATTTCCACCGACATTACATTCATGTTTACACATTTCATTTCAGTTGTCGGTGTCCACACTTTTTCATTGTATTATCCATGTTAGAATTATTTTCTTGCTTTCTTCTTGTGTGTTTGAAAAACTTTGAGAAAATCCAAAAATATATTTCTTGCTTCTTTTTTATTTTTCTTCCTAGTTTAAATTGTTGTAGTACTAAAAAGAAAACTCAAAAAGATTTCCTTGTTCTTCTTTTGCTTGTTGGGAGCTTTCCCGTGTAAATAGTTTTCTCGTTTTTGTTTTCCCCTTTTTTTTATTTGCTTTCTTTCAGAAAACCAAAAACTCCAAAAATATTTCAGTGTGTTTTTCTGGACTTCTTTTCTTTTATTGAGTCATACCGAGGAGAAGACCACGATGAAAATGTTGAGTGGCTCTCATATGCATTATTGTTAATCTAACAAAGAGCCCAATTTACCTTGTCTTCTCCTCTTGAATAAAATGTTTGCAGATTCCAACTTAGTCCACGGCACTCTTGCACTATTATCATTTTCATATCGTTCGGTCGTGCAAGTGAAAGGCAATAATGACGAATTTTCGATGAACTGGCCGTGGCAGAGAGAAACGGGTATGAACTCGACTTTTTCTGTTTTTGTAAATATGTTTAACCTAGTATCCATGATTCAGCCCATTATGATTAAACATGTTTGCAATGACAATTAGAGATTATAGTTTCTCATGCCATGCATAAGTAGCTAGGAGTGGATAATGATTTATCTTGGATATCAACATTGCGTTAAAATGATTGTGATGAAGTATGATGATATGGTATCCTCCTCTGAATGTTCGAGTGGCTTGACTTGGCACATGTTCATGCATGTAGTTGAATCAAAACCAACATAGCCTCTATGATATTTATGTTCATGGTGTTCATATCCTACTCATGCTAGTGTCCAATGTTACTTATGCATAATGCATGTTCATGACCGTTGTTGCTCTCTAGCTGGCCACTTCTCAACCTAATTGCTAGCCTTCGCCTGTACTAAGTGGGAATTCTGCTTGTGCATCAAAAACCTGAAACCCAAGTTATTCCAGTTGAGTCCACCATACCTACCTATATGCGGTATTACCCTGCCGTCCTAAGTAAATTTGCATGTGCCATCTCTAATTTTCAAAATAAATTTCTCTTTTGTGTGCTCGTACCGCTCGCGAGGCGGTGAGGGGTGGCCGATATTTTTCCATGCTAGATGTGTTATTCTCACGATGAGTGTTTATTCACTTGTCATTGCACGAGGGTACGGCAAAGGTATTAGGGATGCCCAGTCCCGAAATGAAAAATGAATTTACTTTATGTTGTCAAATAATAAATTCCTTGGAAAGTGTTGGTATGGAGGGCACCCGTGGATACGGCTAGCAATGGAAAGTGAAAGAAATGGTGGAAAAAGGAATAAACTTTATTTTCTGTTTGGGAACTGCCTATGATATATCTAGCATGGAAAGTATTGGAAACTCTAAGTCGTTTTCGTTGGTGGGAAAAGTATGCCTCTCAAAATGTTTTTATCTATCAATTTAAGCTTTGAGCTCTGGCACCTCTGCAAATCACTACTTCCCTCTGCGAAGGGACTATCTATTTACTTTTATGTTGTGTCATCACCTTCTCAAATAAGCGCCAGAACCTGAGAGCACTGCTGTCATGCTTATGCATTGTGTGTAGTTAATGTTGGGTGCATCATGGCTGGATCTTTTCTACCATGAATGACAATGTTTAGTCGCTGCTTGAACTTTGGAGGTGCTCTGCATTTATGTTTTACGGTCTCAGAAAGGGCTAGCGAGATACCGCTATTGTCATATTATATCATGGTTGTTTTGATAACGTGTTGCCATTTGAGATATCTTATTATTGCTCGCTAGCTGATTATGTCATTGATATGAGTTAATATAATTTTTAAGAGTTATTGTCGACATGGTTAGTTATAATTTTGGCTGAAAACCTGGGTGCTGTTTAAGCTTATTTATGCAAACAAGAGCAAAAGTGTTCGTAAAAGTTTTTCTTTTTCACTTTCAGTTTATCAACTGAATTGCTTGAGGACAAGCAAAGGTTTAAGCTTGGGGGAGTTGATACATCTCCAACGTATCTACTTTTCCTAACACTTTTCATCTTGTTTTGGACTCTAATTTGCATGATTTGAATGAAACTAACCCAGGACTGATGCTGTTTTCAGCAGAACTACCATGGTGTTGTTTTTGTGCAGAAATAAAAGTTCTCGGAATGGAACGAATCTTTGCGAGGAATTTTTATTCAAAATAAGAGAATTTCCAAAGCCAAGAGCCACCTGAGGGGGGCACCTGGGTAGGCACAACCCACCAGGGTGCGCCTGCCCCCCAGGCGCGCCCAGGTGGGTTGTCCCCACCTGGTGGCCCCGCAGACCCTGAAACCGACGCTATAAAATCCTATTTTTCCAGAAAAAAAATCAGGGAGACAGAGCCGCCGCTGTCTCCTGTTCTTCATCGGGAGGCCAGATCTAGAGTCCGTTTGGGGCTCCAGAGAGGGGGATCTTCGTTCTTCGTCATCACCAACCCTTCTCCATCGCCAATTCCATGATGCTCCCCACCGGGAGTGAGTAATTCCTTCGTAGGCTCGCTGGTCGGTGAGGAGTTGTATGAGATTCATCATGTAATCGAGTTAGTTTTGTTAGGGCTTGATCCCTAGTATCCATTATGTTCTGAGATTGATGTTGCTATGACTTTGCCATGCTTAATGCTTGTCACTTTGGGCCCGGGTGGCATGATTTCAGATCTGAACTGTTTATGTTATCACCATTATATCTATGTTCTAGATCCGATCTTGCAAGTTATAGTCACCTACTACATGTTATGATCTGGAGTGACAATAGTCAGGACCACTCCCGGTGATGACCATAGTTTGAGGAGTTCATGTATTCACCGTGTGTTAATGCTTTGTTCCGGTTCTCTATTAAAAGGAGGCCTTAATATCCCTTAGTTTCCAATATGGACCCCGCTGCCACGGGACGGTAGGACAAAAGATGTCATGCAAGTTCTTTCCATAAGCATGTATGACTATTTACGGAATACATGCCTACGTTATATTTATGAACTGGAGCTAGTGCCGTATCGCCCTAGGTTATAACTGTCTCATGATGAATATCATCCAAAAAAATACCGATCCAATGCCTACGAATTTATCTTATATTGTTCTTGCTAAGTTACTACTGCTACCGTTACTGTTGCACTTGCTACAATATCACTGCTATCACTGTTACCGTTACTATTGCTGCTGCTACTATTATCAAAACTATCATACTACTTTGCTACTGATCACTTTGCTGCAGATAATTAATCTCCAGGTGTGGTTGAATTGACAACTCAGCTGCTAATACTTACAAATATTCTTTGGCTCCCCTTGTGTCAAATCTATAAATTTGGGTTGAATACTCTACCCTCGAAACTGTTGTGATCCCCTATACTTGTGGGTTATCAGTGATGCTGAAATCGGCGGAGGTAGAAATCAAGAAAGAGCATCAAGTGTTGATGGTTAACAAGACCACTAGTTTCAAGAAAAAGGGCAAGGGAAATAAAGGGAACTTCAAGAAGAATGGCAAGCAAGTTGCCGCTCCCGTGAAGAAGCCCAAAGCTGGACCCAAGCCTGAAACTAAGTGCTTCTACTGCAAAGGAAATGGTCACTGGAAGCGGAACTGCCTCAAGTACTTGGCAGATAAGAAGGATGGCAAAGTGAACAAAGGTATATTTGATATACATGTTATTGATATGTTCCTTACTAATGCTCATAGTAGCGCCTGGGTATTTGATACTAGTTCACTTGCTCATATTTGTAACTCAAAACAAGAGCTACGGAATAAACAAAGATTGGCGAAGGACGAGGTGACGTTGCGCGTCGGGAATGGTTCCCAGGTTGATGTGATCATCATCGGCATGCTACCTCTACATCTACCTTCGGGATTAGTTTTAGACCTCAATAATTGTTATTTGGTGCCAGTGTTGAGCATGAACATTATATCTGGATCTTGTTTATTGCGAGACAGTTATTCATTTAAGTCAGAGAATAATGGTTGTTCTATTTATATGAGTAATATCTTTTTATGGTCATGTACCTTTGATGAATGGTCTATTCTTGTTGAATCTCGATCGTAGTGATACACATATTCATAATATTGATGCCAAAAGATGCAAAGTTGATAATGATAATGCAACATACTTGTGGCACTGCTGTTTAGGTCATATTGGTGTAAAGCGCATGAAGAAACTCCATGCGGATGGACTTTTGGAATCACTTGATTATGAATCATTTGATACTTGCGAACCATGCCTCATGGGTAAGATGATTAAAACTCCGTTCTCCGGAACAATGGAGCGAGCTAATGACTTATTGGAAATAATACATACCGATGTAAGCGGTCCGATTAGTGTTGAGGCACGCGGTGGGTATCGTTATTTTCTAACCTTCACAGATGATTTGAGTAGGTATGGGTATATCTACTTGATGAAACACAAGTCTGAAACATTTGAAAAGTTTAAAGAATTTCAGAGTGAAGTGGAGAATCATCGTAACAAAAAAAATAAAGTTTCTACGATCTGATCGCGGAGGCGAATATTTGAGTTATGAGTTTGGCCTTCATTTAAGACAATGTGGAATTGTTTCACAACTCACGCCACCTAGAGCACCACAGCGTAATGGTGTGTCCGAACGTCGTAACCGTACTTTATTAGATATGGTGCGTTCTATGATGTCTCTTACCGATTTGCCTTTATCATTTTGGGGTTATGCATTAGAGATAGCCACATTCACGTTAAATAGGGCATCGTCTAAATCCGTTGAGACGACACCGTATGAACTATGGTTTGGCAATAAACCTAAGCTGTCGTTTCTTAAAGTTTGGGGATGTGACGCTTATGTCAAATGGTTTCAGCCTGATAAGCTCGAACCCAAAGCGGAGAAGTGCGTCTTCATAAGATACCCTAAAGAAACTATTGGGTATACCTTCTACCACAGATCCGAAGGCAAGATCTTTGTTGCCAAGAATGGGTCCTTTCTAGAGAAGGAGTTTCTCTCGATAGAAGTGAGTGGAAGGAAAGTAGAACTTGATGAGGTAGTTGTACCTTCTCTCGAATTGGAAAATAGCACATCAGAGAAAAACGTTCTCGTGATGCCTACACCAACCGAAGAGGAAGCTAATGATAATGATCATGAAACTTCGGATCAAGTTACCACTGGTACAACGAGGTGCTATACAAACGGTTTTAACCCCTTTCTGCGACGGCGCTTTGAACCGTCGCCAAGTGAGTGTGTGCGATACGGGGGTCCTTCGCACACGACCCAGAAACCGTCGGGGATAGGGAGCCTTGATGCATACAGTTGTCCCTATAAAACTGTTTCTGATATCTTGAATATCCCAAATGCTTCATCCTTGCTACTCGTTTGTGCTCGCATTGCCATCGCAATCGGTATTCTGTGGTGCTACGTTTATGATGCGTGGCCCATCGCAAACGGTTCACGATTATAGAACGTGTATGATAAGCAGACAATCACACAAATTCACTTTTTCCGAACCGTATGCGATAACTAATTAAGAAGATTAGCTAATCATCGTACGAGTGTCGGATAGGATTACGAAACGTTGGACCATCGTAACATCGTCGTACATGATAACTATTGCACACGCTATTCTGTGGTGCAACGTTTACGATGTGTACCACATCAGAAACAGTTCATGGTTGCAAATCATGTACAATAAGGCAACTATCACATGTTTAGTTTGTCCGCACCGTTTGTGATATTGTCTGACATCACACACGGTTTGCAAACGGCAACTGTGTGCATGCTCGCACACGTTTCCACTCTGTGAACCGTGTCAGATTATGATGTATATCACAAACGTTTGTGTTTTATCGACCGTGTGCGTCGTAATGACCTGCAGAGCGTAATTTTACCGTAAATTAATTACTGCTATTTCAAATTGTTCCAGTTTTGAATTTGAAAGTATGCTATAGCTTTATTCATATCCATTAGGTTCAAACAACCAATGCATTATTCGATTCACAGGTACATATGTTCAAGAATTACATAAGCACCAGATAAAGAATGATGAACCACAGTTGTATACTTGTACTATTAAAGATGGTAAAGAAAGAGGCGAAATACATTCTAGTTGTTGAACAAGGTGAAGCGGAATGCACGCACAACTCTAGTCCAACCCCTTGTGATGGCTGACCGCCCATGCTTCACTGTCTTCATGAAAACATCTAGATAATCATCGTGTTCTGGTAGAAATACTTTAACCTTTGCATTCTCACTAATCATGTAGTTTGAGAGGTAATCTTGAGTAAACTGCTTTGGGAACCACTGCAAAGGAAAAAGATTCAGACATTGTCATCTAACACAACTCGTTATGGGCAGTAAAAAGAAGGCTGCAGAGTTCTTACTTACCATCCTACAGTTCGCTGTTGTCTTGGATAAAGTGTAAACAAATAGTTTAATTGCCATCTTTTGACCCATTTTACTAACAATCTTTATCAGCTTCATCACTTGATGCTTGTTCATCAATATCTCATTGCCCCATATGCAGAAAGGGTCGAAGCGCGGATCTTTACCAATGACATATGTACCTAAAAGCACCAAGTGAATATTAGAATCTAAACAGCAATTGCACAATGATGTAGTACAACACTCCCTCCGTCCCATTATATAATATATTATAACATCCAATATACTCACATATTGGATGAATCAACATCTTATATTCTGGTCCAGAGGAAGTTTATTGCATTTTTACAAATTATCGGCTGATTAACTGCTGATGTGTCGTTGTTGTTGTTGTTGTTGCTGCTCTTCTACGTATATCTAGACATCATCAGAACATTAAGGTAACACTCTTCCTTGTTGCTATGTAGCCTAGGATTGCATATTTAGACATTCAGTACAGTGCATGTTGCTATGTAGCCTCAGATATATTACATATGGCCCTAGTTAACCTAACGATAAATGGGTTACAGATATATTCAGTTAAAAGTCCAATTCACCGATTAGTCCCTTATCAGCCCCCGGCCTATATGGTACTAGCTACCGATATCCTGAACAGTGAGTATATATAAGCCATGGGATGAAACTAACCTCGATGGAAAACAAGAGTCGTTCCCAAAATTGTCCTGTGTAAGTACATCGAGAGGCATGGTAAGCACAATGGGCTAAACTTCAACCAAATATATCCATGGCAGACAAAATAATCTCCAAAAGATAGCTTCAGTGTGCAGGTTTAAGCATGCTAGTTAAGCAAAACAAGTGGAAAGGTGTGTTAATTGCAACAGGCCTAACATTTAACAACAAGCAAACACAGTCATTCAAACTAGCATTGTGCCGGTCTAAGTACACTGGTTATTGTTAAATAAAAATGAAAAGGCGTGTTAACTACAACACATGCAGCAACCAAATGTAGTCTTTCATAGTGGTATATTATTGAAACTGGTATTGATGAAATTGAACTGCACAGTTCATACTTGCACATATAGAACATCACGTTGTGAATAACTGGAATAAACAAGGCATACTACGAACAATGAAAGATAGCATTTGAAACTGGACATATGCTAACTACAAACAACCAACAACCAAAAAACTTTAAAAGAGGCATATGCTAGCTATAACAGGCTTAACAGCAAGCAAATATATGCATTCCTATCATTATGTTTAAAACTGGTATTGATGAAAATGCACTGCACAGTAAATAGTTGCACATATAGAGCATCACATTGTGAACAACTAAAATAAACAAGGCATACTACAAACAACCAAATATAGCAATTAAAACTGGACATATTCTCACTACACTACAAAAGGGACTCGACAAAACAAATCATGGGTTCCCCCCTGTGAAGAGGCACGGCAAAACAAATCATGGGTTTCCTCACTTGTCATAGATGGGCTCGTTCCTGTGGGAAGAGCATGGACCCTGGGTGCGCTCCATGTTGTCGCGGATGGTCTCCTTCCCCTTGGAAGAGCACGACTATAGGGTGCCCTCCCTGATGTCGCAGACGGGCTCTTTCCCCTTGGAAGAGCAGATGGGCTCTTTTCCCTTGGAAGAGCCGGAGAGGGTGCCCTCCTCGTGGTCACCGTCGATGAGGTCTGACTTGGAAGCTGTGGATCCCAAGCCAGCGTCGCAGAACGTGTCCTTCAGAAATGACAAAAGGGGCTCGATGGCGATGTAGGATGGCCAATTCTTGAGGGCAAGCCAGAGGAGATCAGCGGCGGGGCGACGGATGAGATCGACGGCGGTTGAACCCGAGGGGTTGTGGGTGCGCCACTTAACCTGTGACATAGCCCGCGTCAGGCCGTCGCTGTCGACGACCTCGATGTCATAGCCGGCGACCGCGACATACCCGCATACTCTAGCCCGCTGATTGAGTGCCTGCGGCCAGTAATGGTCGTCAGCTTCCTCGGCGGCCACCTCGGCGACGTCAGCGAAGAGGCCGCGATACACCTCTTTTGGGCCAGTCGCTCCTCGAGCTCCACGGGAAGCGTAGCCGGGCTTAGGCTGCAACACTCTGGAGTGGGGGATGGGGATGGGGATGGGGATCTGTGGGAAAGGGGGCATTTGGCAGGCGTCATCTAAGAAACTCAGGGCGGCCTGGGTATGGAGATTGGTGGGTAAGCTGCATGGGCAAATCGGCAGATGTTGACAATGGAGGCCTCGCGGTGGCGGCGACCTTGCTAGGGTTTTGAGCGAGGGAGGGGTTGTGGTGGTGGGGGTGTGTGTGCGCGTGCGTGCCCGAGGAGGTTTTGGGGTGTGTGTGTGTGTGGAGGGGGGGTGTTTGAGGAAATGACGCGGCTACTGAAAATTTTACTACGCGGGAGTCAAACGCGGGAGTAAAATGCTGGGGCTATTGAAAATTTGGATGATGGTGCATCGCACACGGTCCGGAAATAACAATTGTGTGTTATGAAACAGAAAAACCCTTGAGCCAGGCAGATATTTTCGAGGGATGCAGGTGGGAGCGGGAACAACAAACATCACACATGGTCGAAACATAATAACCGTGTGTTATCAAACAGAAAAAACCTGCAAGCGGGTAGATATTTTTGAGAGGGGAAGCCTCATGGGGCCCAATGTACTGTGCTGATGTGCGTGACAGGGGCACCGGCGTAGCACACGGTTAGTGTGAGTGAACCGTGTCTGTTGCATCATCTGACTTGTCTAATGTTCATAAATTTGGTGAAAATGATGCAGGGAAGGGTCAGAACACGAACACACTTGCATGTGGACCAAATATATGTATGAAAAGGGTGGTTTGATGTTCAAATACCAAATGCACAACTTCGATATGGCACCTATCTCGCAAAGCGCACGGTATTGCTTGCCCCCCTCGTGTCGGCAGGAGGGGAATCCTAAGCTATGAACGCATGCCCACCCCCACGGATGTTCACCTAGCAAAGTGCGGAGTAGCAGTCCCCCTCCCATCACACATACACACACACGCACACACGCGCACGCACACACACACACACTTTCAGTCAGCGAGAGAGGGCATCTCACCAAGATGTATCGTAAAACGGACCAAGAATAATCCACCTTGGTCATACAACCTCTCTCTTGTTGTTGGTCAAAGTGATGGTCGTCCATGCGACCCCAGAGATGGGCTACCTCGCCAATAATCACACAAGTAGCTAGTCCCCGAAGACAACCACTGCCTGCGTGTGGCCCAAACATATGTATGGAGGTGTTGATGTTTGAATACACAATGGAACAACTTTGATGTGGCACCGTGCTTTGGAACCAGAAATCCCCACACGGAGCGAGGGTTAGTTGACGATGCATATGTCGTATGTCACACCACACTTCGAGCTAATGACGGGGATTCATGCATGCATGCATAATATGCGCTCAAACTTAATTAGGTCTGAATCTCACCATGATCTACTACGATAACACGAACCAAAGGAAGAATTAATCCGCCATGGTAACCTATCTTGTTGTCGGTCAAAGTGATCATGGATGTCCATGCGGGACCACGAATATGTAACATCCCAAATTTTTAATTTGGAATGTTATGCATTAGATCATCATTGCATATCATATTTTAATGCATTTTGTTTTGCGATCCTCGAAATCCTGAGCAACTCAAGGACCACGGAGAGAGTTGGGGATTTCACCATTTTCATATTTGAATTTTCTCAAATATTGAAACAAGGATCAATTTGGTTTAATTATTTTTCTCTCCGAAAATATTTCATATTAAAAATATATGAGAGGAGATAATATGACTTCTCCAAAATAAGTGGAATATTGGAGGAAAAATATTAAAATCAAATAAATATTTTTTTTGGATTTTTATTGCAATTTTATTTGAATTTAGAAAAATATGCATTTTTCAAAATTGCATTAGAGTCCCAAATAAATGTTCACCTTGTCCGGTAGATTTTTAGAGGACGGGGAAAATTTATTTCAGGATTTTTGGAGTCCGTTTAGTATTTCTTTTCTTTGTTTTTCTGCGTCAGGATTTATTTAAAAAAAAAAACTTCGCGGACCGAACTGGGCCGAAGCCCAGCCGGCCCGGCAACGCCGCCGCCTTTCCTCCCCGTGGCCGACCGGGACTCTCCCGGAGTCCGCCGCCGCCGCACCTCTCCCTGGCCCCTCGCCCACGCCTCCCCAGACCCCGCCTATAAAAGGCGAGGCCCGCCCCCCCTCTCTCTCGACCCGCCCCCGCCGGAGCCGCCGCCGCGCCGCCGCACGCTGCTGCTGCCGCTGCCGCCGCTCGCCGCCGCCGGAGCCGCTGCCGCCGCCGCCGGACGCCGCCGCCGCCCGACCCCGCCGCCCTCGCCGCCGCCGCCGCCGCCGCCGCTCGCCGCCGCCGCCGTCCCGCCGACCGCCGGAGGTAGCCGCCGCCGCCGTCGGTTTTCGTGAGTTAACCACAGACAGCGAACGTTCGTTCGTTAGCCTGTTCGTCAGTTTTTCTTTTTCGCAATTATTTTCGATCGCGATTTCTGATCCGATTTTCGTTTTAGTATAACTTTTCGCTCGTTTGTCGGAATCAGGCGATTCAAGCGCCTAGATCTTCGTCTCGAAGCCCTCTTTCTGTTTAACCAACTTAAACAAGTTTTTGCTACTGTAAAATTTGACTTTAGTCCAGATTAGTAATCGAAGCTTGTTTCTTTCGCAGTTTGAGTTTCGTTGCTTTGTTTGATTTGATTCTTTTTGCAAACCGGAGTTCTTCAGTTGAACTTTCTGGTTAGATCTTCTTATCTAGGTTTTACCCGTGCATCTTCGCTTGATTACTTATGTATGCTATTGTTTGTTTGCGATAGAGTACCCGGAGTGCGAAGCGTGCTACTACGAGTCTTTAGGATTTGCAGATCGTCAGCAAGGCAAGTAACACATTGATCATACTTCTTCGTTACCCAGTTTTTATGCATTAGTTTCGACCCTCAAATATTGCATGATTAGGATGTGATTAACTTGTGGGTACTGGGAAGTAGATGATGAGGTAGAACCTATTGCCCTTTTTAATAACAAACCCTTGGGAGTTACTTCTACGCTATGCTTATGTTGCCATGCTATGCTCGTAGACGTGGATTGGGTTTGAGTGTATCCATGACAGATGTGAGATTTTTAATTAATGGTTCAACTTAAGGTGGCAACTTTAATACCCATCTGGGTGGATTGCTTGTTTGGGCACCTGGGGATATACCAGTGTTGTCCTAGGAGATCCCGGGGATATACCGTGTGATCCTCCTACGGTCCGCCACCCAGGCTCAAAGGGATCATAAGATTATTCATGCTAGAAACTTCCGTGTGCAGCCACAAGCTATTATGGGCTCTAGCATAGTTGAGTATGTTGCAGGACCTCTTTCAGTGGTAGGCTAGCAGATGTAGGGGAAAGTAGGTGTAACTGTCTACCCAGAGTAAAGAGTAAATGTTTCTGAAAGACTGTGTCTCGGTCATCCGTTTCTCAAACACCATGTAGTGCGAGAAATCCAACGGAGGAGATCGAGTCTTGTGGGGAAAAGTGCACAAACCTCTGCAGAGTGTACAAACTAATCATGATTAGCCGTGTCCCCGGTTATGGACATCTTGAGTATCTGGTTCTTGGATCATCATATTGAATCCCATCACTCTAAATTAATTTGTTGGGATTAATGATTACTTTTAATTGGGATTGAGAGGGGGTTTTACCTTCTCAATGTTCAACAACCACCATGATAGTTAAATAAAATATATTCCTTTGCTGTAGGGAAAAATTGGCTTTTCGCAAAACAGTATAACCCTAGAGCTTTTCCACCAGCCAAATATGCATGTAGTATTAGCATTTATTCTGTTCATTGCTCTACTGTGTTATATTGCCAGCATATTCCATGTGCTGACCCGTTTCGGGCTGCAACGTATCATGTTGCAGACTTTTCAGACGAAGAGTAAGGTGTGCTAGGTCGTTGTCGTGCACTCAGCTATGCCGTTGGAGTTGATGGACTCACCTTATCTTCCAAGCCTTCCGCTGTTATCTTATTTAGATGGCCTTAAGCCATATTTACTGTAATCAGTTCTCTTTTGAGACATTCGATGTAATAAGTGTGTGATTGCTACTCTGTTATAAATCCCTCAAGTACTGTGTGTGTCAGCATTACCGATCCAGGGATGACACTTGAACATAGAGATTCGATCCATTCGGGTCGGGTCGCTACAAAGATGGTATCAGAGCACACGCTGACTGTAGGACACGACCACTAAGAAAAGCCATAGGTCACTCTTCTCTACTAATTTCTGACTTCTCTCCATCTTCTATTCTCTAGGATGGCGGACTCAAGGAACAAGTTTACACAACCGGATGAAGACACACCTTTTGGACGACACTTGAAGGAAGTCACTAGGTACCTGAACATCGGAATACCAAGCTTCACCGGGACCTATACCGCCACTGTACCAGAAGGGGAGCGTTGGATGATTCGAGTTCAAATTCCAGGAAGGACATTCACGCCAGTTACGGAGCCCATAGAGTTTTCCTTTGATGCACCAACCTGGAGTCTAGGAAAGAGCATGGCAGCCCACATCGCCATGGGACGCATCGGCGAAGTGTATCACAAGGATCTTAAGGACACAATCTACCAGTTATGTGGGCGCCGAGATGAGCAATGGGAGATGATCAGCACCCGGAGGGACAGGTCCATTGCAGCTTTCATCCAGGAGTTAAACCAGCACATTCGTCGACAGGAGAACCAGATGTGTGCAAGCATGATAGATTTGAAGAAGGTGATGACCAGGAACATGGAGCTAGAAGAGGAACTCAAGTCTACACGCGATGGATACGAGGAGGAAATCGCAATACTAGTGGAGAAGAATGACGACCTGACAAGGAAGCTAGGAGTATTCATGGGAGACCCCGCGCCCGGAGAAGAAGACGACGAACCTGAGGAAATTCGATCTGAAGACTACATCATCATCGACGACACCGACTCCGACCCCGACAGTAGTGATGATGATTATGAAGACGAAGCTGGAGCGGATATCATGGAGTCTTCCACCGATCAAAATTTCTAGATGACCACCATATTATCATTAGTATTTTTCCCCATGTAAATAGTAATAGTCCGAGCACTTTTGTAACGGTAGTTAGATCGATTGTATGCTCTTGCTTGAATTGAGTGGTGTGTTATGAATGTGTTTGTCTCATGTGCATATGGGTAGTGCCTTCTCACTAAACCTTACTCTATTCTAATCTCTTCCCTCTAAACCCATCAGATGCCTCCAAGACGCGACACCGGATTTGTTTTCCCACCGGAGCTCACTCAGTTGATTCAACAGCAGAATACCCTGATGCAGCTACTAGTTCAGAACCAAGGCAACAACAACAACAACAACAACCCACCGCCACCACCACCAGTTGACAACTTAGCCCGTTTTCTGAGGTTGCAGCCGCCGGTGTTTTCCAGTAGCACCGAGCCAATAGTTGCGGATGACTGGCTACGCAGGATTGGAAGGGAGTTGACCACCGCAGGATGCACAGACGCTGAGAAGGTGCGTTTTGCCGCACATCAATTGGATGGACCCGCAGCCTCATGGTGGGAGAATTACACAGCCACATTCCCTATAGCCAATGTCACTTGGGATCAGTTTCAGCAAGCTTTCCGCACTGCACATGTCTCAGCAGGAGCTATGAGCATGAAGAAGCGTGAGTTTCGCAACTTACGCCAGGGAAACCGTACCGTGGGGCAGTACATGGATGAGTTCAGTAAATTAGCTCGCTATGCCCCAGATGATGTGGCCACTGATGCCGCGAAGCAGGAGAAGTTTATGGAAGGGTTGAATGATGAGCTGAGTATGCAGTTGATGGTGGCAACATTCAACAACTACCAGGGGTTGGTAGACAAAGCTCTTATGATTGAAGGGAAGCAGCAGCAGATTGATAGCCGCAAGAGGAAGTATGGACAAGGGAAGTTCAACTCAGGAGCTCAGCAGAAGCCCCGGTTCACCCCGAACTCGGGAGGGCTTGTTCATAACCATGGAGGTCATAACCACAATGGAGGAAGTTCGCACAACCATAATGGCCACAAGAATGGAAATGGAAATGGAGCAGGCAGCAATCAGAACCGCTCTAACCCAGCCACACCCGCCAAGAAGGATCAAAGCCACATTACCTGTTTCAAGTGCGGGAAGACTGGACATTATGCCAACGAATGTCCAGAATTGAAGAACGGCAATGGTAATGGAAGCGCTGGGAAGAAGCCCAATCCATTCAATCGAGGACAAGTGAACCACGTGAACGTGGAGGAGGTTGAGGAGCAGCCTGATGCAGTTATCGGTAAGTTTTTGGTTAAGTCTTTTATTGCAATTGTTCTTTTCGATACTGGTGCATCGCATTCATACATATCAAGGGGATTCGTGGATAAGTATAAGTTGCCCACTAAGGTACTTAGGACACCCATGTTAGTAAGATCACCCGGTGCGGAGTATATGGCAAGACAAGGATGTTTTCAGATGCCATTGATCATTGGAAGTCATGTTTTCCCCTCAGACCTGATAATTTTGAAGTCACAAGGATTGGATGTGATACTAGGCATGGATTGGCTATCGATGTATGGAGGAAGCATCGATTGTGCGAGTAAGTCGATTTTGCTTACCACCCCGGAGGGAAAAAGGATCAAGTATGTATCTAGGCATGTGCCTAGAAGGAGCCAAGTAAATTCTCTCACGGGAGTTGTTCAGGAGGAGGTGCCTATTGTGAAGGATTACCCAGATGTATTTCCAGAGGAGTTACCAGGCATGCCGCCGGATCGAGACATTGAATTCTTGATAGAGTTGTTGCCAGGCACCGGACCAATATCAAAGAGACCATACCGGATGCCCGCAAATGATCTGGAGGAGATTAAGAAGCAGATCAAGGAGTTATTGGTGAAAGGTTACATTCGATGAAGTTCATCACCGTGGGGAGCCCCAGTGCTCTTAGTTGAGAAGAAGGATGGATCCTTGAGAATGGTTGTTGATTATCGCGCATTGAATGAAGTGACGATTAAGAACAAGTACCCATTGCCAATGATTAATGATTTGTTTGATCAGTTGCAAGGAGCTAAAGTGTTCTCCAAGATCTGAGATCAGAGTATCACCAGCTGAAGATCCGAGAACAGGATATACCTAAGACAGCCTTCACCACCCGGTATGGGCTATATGAGTACACAGTTATGTCATTTGGATTGACTAATGCCCCTGCCTATTTCATGAGTATGATGAACAAGGTGTTCATGGAGTTCTTGGATAAGTTTGTCGTGGTGTTCATTGATGATATCTTGGTATACTCAAAGAATGAAGAGGAGCATCTGCGTTTAGTTCTCGAGAAGCTCAGGGAACATCAGTTGTATGCCAAGTTCAGCAAATGTGAGTTTTGGTTGAAGGAAGTTGGATTTCTTGGACATGTTATATCGGGCGAAGGTATAGCAGTAGACCCCACTAAGGTTCAGTCTGTCACTGAGTGGTTGGCACCCACCTCAGTGGGGGAGATCCGCAGTTTTCTTGGACTTGCAGGATATTATCGGAGATTTATCGAGAATTTTTCTAAGATTGCGAAGCCTATGACGGAGTTACTGAAGAAGGACACTAAGTTCAAATGGACAGATGAATGTGAGGCAAGTTTTCAGGAACTGAAGAAACGTTTGGTTACAGCCCCAGTTCTGATTCTGCCAGATATACGCAAGGATTTCCAAGTGTATTGCGACGCTTCTCGCTTAGGACTAGGAGGAGTACTTATGCAAGAAGGAAGAGTTGTTTCATATGCCTCACGTCAGCTTCGGCCGCATGAGTGGAATTATGCCACGCATGACTTGGAGTTAGCAGCAGTAGTTCATGCACTTAAGACTTGGAGACATTTTCTTATTGGGAACCGTTGTGATGTGTACACGGATCACAAGAGCTTGAAGTATATTTTCACTCAGAAGGAGCTGTACCTCAGGCAGAGGAGATGGTTGGAACTTATAAAGGATTATGATATGAAGTTGCATTATCATCCAGGAAAGGCCAATGTCGTAGCAGACGCTTTGAGCCGGAAGAGTTATGTCAATACCCTCAAAAGCGGAGGTTTACCAAAGGGGTTATCCGAAGATCTCAGGGAGTTTCGTTTGGGGATAGTCCCTAGAGGTTTTGTCGCAGTTATGGAAGTTCAGTCAACATTATTGGGAAGGATTCGAGAAGCTCAGAAAGATGACAAAGAAATTGCCGAGATAAAGGATAGAATGCGCAAAGGAAAAGCCAAAGGTTTTCGTGAAGATGAGCACGACACCTTATGGTTTGAGGACCGTGTGTATGTACCCAATAATGCCGAGATCAGGAAGTTGATACTACAGGAGGCTCATGACTCGCCATACTCGATACACCCCGGAAACACCAAGATGTATTTGGATTTAAAAGAGCGTTTCTGGTGGACGGGTATGAAGAGGGATATTGCTGAGTATGTAGCCGTATGTGATGTATGTCAGAGAGTGAAGGCAGAGCATCAGAAGCCCGCAGGATTGCTACAGCCTATGCCAATACCCGAATGGAAGTGGGATAAACTTGGCATGGATTTCATCACCGGATTACCCAGGACCCGATCAGGATATGATTCTATCTGGGTAGTAGTGGATCGTTTGACCAAAGTAGCTCACTTTATTCCAGTGAAAACCACATATACGAGTGCGAAGTTGGCCAAGATATATATGACCAGGATCGTATGTCTGCACGGAGTTCCAAGGACCATCGTATCAGATAGAGGAACCCAGTTTACTTCAAAGTTTTGGCGCCAGCTGCACCAGATATTGGGAACCAGGCTAGAGTTTAGTACAGCCTTCCATCCGCAGACAGATGGACAGACCAGAGAGTCAATCAGATTCTGGAGGACATGTTGAGAGCTTGTGCGCTAGATTATGGATCTAGTTGGGATGACAATTTGCCCTACGCGGAGTTCTCATACAACAACAGCTACCAAGCCAGTTTGAAGATGGCACCTTTCGAGGCTTTGTATGGAAGGAGGTGCAGAACACCGTTGATGTGGGATGAAGTTGGAGACCGTCAGTTGTTTGGACCGGATTTGATTAAGGAATCCGAAGAGAAGGTTAAGCTGATTCGAGATAGACTGAAAGTAGCCCAGTCCAGACAGAAGAGTTATGCCGATCCAAAACGCAAGGAGGTAACCTATGAAATTGGAGACAGAGCATATCTACGAGTATCACCCTTACGAGGAGTGAAACGTTTCGGAGTCAAAGGGAAGTTAGCCCCGAGGTTTGTAGGACCGTATCGTGTTGTGGAACGGATGGGAGAAGTTGCCTACAAGTTGGAGTTACCCGAAGGACTGTCAGGAGTTCATGATGTGTTTCACGTTTCCCAGTTGAAGAAGTGCCATGCGGAGATGGCTGATATTCCTCTGAGAGATACAGTGCCCCTAGAAGCAATTCAATTGGATACCGATTTGACCTACGAGGAGAAACCCGTCAAGATTCTCGAGTTTGCCAGCCGAGTTACACGCAACAAAGTTATCAAGTTTTGCAAGGTTCAGTGGAGCCACCATACCGAAGATGAAGCCACCTGGGAACGAGAGGAAGACCTCCGGAAGGACCACCCACACTTGTTTTCTAGCCAACCCGAATCTCGAGGGCGAGATTCATCTTAAGGGGGGTAGGTTTGTAACATCCCAAATTTTTAATTTGGAATGTTATGCATTAGATCATCATTGCATATCATATTTTAATGCATTTTGTTTTGCGATCCTCGAAATCCTGAGCAACTCAAGGACCACGGAGAGAGTTGGGGATTTCACCATTTTCATATTTGAATTTTCTCAAATATTGAAACAAGGATCAATTTGGTTTAATTATTTTTCTCTCCGAAAATATTTCATATTAAAAATATATGAGAGGAGATAATATGACTTCTCCAAAATAAGTGGAATATTGGAGGAAAAATATTAAAATCAAATAAATATTTTTTTTGGATTTTTATTGCAATTTTATTTGAATTTAGAAAAATATGCATTTTTCAAAATTGCATTAGAGTCCCAAATAAATGTTCACCTTGTCCGGTAGATTTTTAGAGGACGGGGAAAATTTATTTCAGGATTTTTGGAGTCCGTTTAGTATTTCTTTTCTTTGTTTTTCTGCGTCAGGATTTATTTAAAAAAAAAAACTTCGCGGACCGAACTGGGCCGAAGCCCAGCCGGCCCGGCAACGCCGCCGCCTTTCCTCCCCGTGGCCGACCGGGACTCTCCCGGAGTCCGCCGCCGCCGCACCTCTCCCTGGCCCCTCGCCCACGCCTCCCCAGACCCCGCCTATAAAAGGCGAGGCCCGCCCCCCCTCTCTCTCGACCCGCCCCCGCCGGAGCCGCCGCCGCGCCGCCGCACGCTGCTGCTGCCGCTGCCGCCGCTCGCCGCCGCCGGAGCCGCTGCCGCCGCCGCCGGACGCCGCCGCCGCCCGACCCCGCCGCCCTCGCCGCCGCCGCCGCCGCCGCCGCTCGCCGCCGCCGCCGTCCCGCCGACCGCCGGAGGTAGCCGCCGCCGCCGTCGGTTTTCGTGAGTTAACCACAGACAGCGAACGTTCGTTCGTTAGCCTGTTCGTCAGTTTTTCTTTTTCGCAATTATTTTCGATCGCGATTTCTGATCCGATTTTCGTTTTAGTATAACTTTTCGCTCGTTTGTCGGAATCAGGCGATTCAAGCGCCTAGATCTTCGTCTCGAAGCCCTCTTTCTGTTTAACCAACTTAAACAAGTTTTTGCTACTGTAAAATTTGACTTTAGTCCAGATTAGTAATCGAAGCTTGTTTCTTTCGCAGTTTGAGTTTCGTTGCTTTGTTTGATTTGATTCTTTTTGCAAACCGGAGTTCTTCAGTTGAACTTTCTGGTTAGATCTTCTTATCTAGGTTTTACCCGTGCATCTTCGCTTGATTACTTATGTATGCTATTGTTTGTTTGCGATAGAGTACCCGGAGTGCGAAGCGTGCTACTACGAGTCTTTAGGATTTGCAGATCGTCAGCAAGGCAAGTAACACATTGATCATACTTCTTCGTTACCCAGTTTTTATGCATTAGTTTCGACCCTCAAATATTGCATGATTAGGATGTGATTAACTTGTGGGTACTGGGAAGTAGATGATGAGGTAGAACCTATTGCCCTTTTTAATAACAAACCCTTGGGAGTTACTTCTACGCTATGCTTATGTTGCCATGCTATGCTCGTAGACGTGGATTGGGTTTGAGTGTATCCATGACAGATGTGAGATTTTTAATTAATGGTTCAACTTAAGGTGGCAACTTTAATACCCATCTGGGTGGATTGCTTGTTTGGGCACCTGGGGATATACCAGTGTTGTCCTAGGAGATCCCGGGGATATACCGTGTGATCCTCCTACGGTCCGCCACCCAGGCTCAAAGGGATCATAAGATTATTCATGCTAGAAACTTCCGTGTGCAGCCACAAGCTATTATGGGCTCTAGCATAGTTGAGTATGTTACATGACCTCTTTCAGTGGTAGGCTAGCAGATGTAGGGGAAAGTAGGTGTAACTGTCTACCCAGAGTAAAGAGTAAATGTTTCTGAAAGACTGTGTCTCGGTCATCCGTTTCTCAAACACCATGTAGTGCGAGAAATCCAACGGAGGAGATAGAGTCTTGTGGGGAAAAGTGCACAAACCTCTGCAGAGTGTACAAACTAATCATGATTAGCCGTGTCCCCGGTTATGGACATCTTGAGTATCTGGTTCTTGGATCATCATATTGAATCCCATCACTCTAAATTAATTTGTTGGGATTAATGATTACTTTTAATTGGGATTGAGAGGGGGTTTTACCTTCTCAATGTTCAACAACCACCATGATAGTTAAATAAAATATATTCCTTTGTTGTAGGGAAAAATTGGCTTTTCGCAAAACAGTATAACCCTAGAGCTTTTCCACCAGCCAAATATGCATGTAGTATTAGCATTTATTCTGTTCATTGCTCTACTATGTTATATTGCCAGCATATTCCATGTGCTGACCCGTTTCGGGCTGCAACGTATCATGTTGCAGACTTTTTAGACGAAGAGTAAGGTGTGCTAGGTCGTTGTCGTGCACTCAGCTATGCCGTTGGAGTTGATGGACTCACCTTATCTTCCAAGCCTTCCGCTGTTATCTTATTTAGATGGCCTTAAGCCATATTTACTGTAATCAGTTCTCTTTTGAGACATTCGATGTAATAAGTGTGTGATTGCTACTCTGTTATAAATCCCTCAAGTACTGTGTGTGTCAGCATTACCGATCCAGGGATGACACTTGAACACAGAGATTCGATCCATTCGGGTCGGGTCGCTACAGAATATATAGGCTTGTCGCCGATAACCACGCAAGGGAGTGTACCATTCGAAGACAACCACTACATGCATATGTATGTATGGAGGTGATGCGTGCATGCATGTTTGAATACCATTCACAACATTGATGTGGCGCGTGCGTAGAAAATCGTATAGTACCCACACAGAGCGAGATCAGTTCATGACGTGCCGTGGTACTGGCCACTTCAACTCGATGGGAGGGATTCATGCATACACATGCATGTGTGCTCAAACTATATAATGTCATCCCAGAGCATGACCTATATACCTAATACAAACAAACAAAAAATCCCCTCCTAAGTCAAATTAACCTCTCTATTTGTCAAGAAAAATAGTGATGGACCAAGAGGGCCCATAGATGGAAAGCATCGATATCGCTGATAACCGCGTGAGTGGGTGCCAGAGGACAACCACCATCACTTTTCATGTGGGCCAAACATATGTTGAATACTGATACGTCCATTTTGCATCATGTTTTCCTACTGTTATTTATGATGTTTTTATACATAATAATGCTTTTTGGAGTAATTCTAATGCCTTTTCTCTCATAATATGCAAGGTTCACACAAAGAGGGAGAATTCCGACAGCTGGAAATCTGGACCTGAAAAAGCTACGTCAGGCTACCTATTCTGCACAACTCCAAATGAGCTGAAACTTCACAAGGAATTTTTATGGAATATATAAGAATTATTAGAGCCAATAAGTAGCAGAGGGGGCCCACCAGGTGGGCACAACCCACCTAGGCGCGCCAGGGAGCCCAGGCGCGCCCTGGTGGGTTGTGCCCTCCTCGGCCCACCTCCGGTGCCCCTCTTCTGGTATATAAGTCATTTCGACCTAGAAATAATAAGGGGAGGACTTTCAGGATGAAGCGCGGCCGTCTCAAGGCGGAACTTGGGCAGGAGCACTTTTGCCCTCCGGTGGAGCGATTCCGCCGGGGGAACTTACCTCCCGGAGGGGGAAATCATCGTCATCATCATCACCAAAAACTCTCCCATCTTGGGGAGGGCAATCTCCATCAACAACTTCAACATCACCATCTCCTCTCAAACCCTAGTTCATCTCTTGTGTTCAATCTTTGTACCAGAACTATAGATTGGTACTTGTGGGTGACTAGTAGTGTTGATTACATCTTGTAGTTGATTACTATATGGTTTATTTTGTGGAAGATTATATGTTCAGATCCATTATGCTATTTAATACCCCTCTGATCTTGAGCATGATTATCATTAGTGAGTAGTTACTTTTGTTCTTGAGGTCACGGGAGAAATCTTGTTGCAAGTAATCATGTGAACTTGATATGTGTTCGATATTTTGATGATATGTATGTTGTGATTCCCTTAGTGGTGTCATGTGAACGTCGACTACATGGCACTTCACCTTATTAGGGCCTAAGGGAATGCATTGTGGAGTAGTTATTAGATGATGGGTTGCGAGAGTGACAGAAGCTTAAACCCAAGTTTATGCGCTATTCCATAAGGGACTGATTTGTATCCAAAAGTTTAATGCTATGGTTAGATTTATTCTTAATACTTTTCTCGTAGTTACGGATGCTTGCGAGGGGGTTAATAATAAGTAGGAGGTTTGTTCAAGTAAGAACAGCACCTAAGCACCGATCCACCCACATATCAAATTATCAAAGTAGCGAACACAAATCAAACCAACATGATGAACGTGACTAGATGAAATTCCCGTGTACCCTCAAGAACGCTTTGCTTATCATAAGAGACCGTTTTGGCCTGTCCTTTGCCTCAAAAGGATTGGGCTACCTTGATGCACTTTTTTTACCATTACCGTTACTTGCTTGTTACAAATTATCTTGCTACCAAACTACTCGTTACTTATAATTTCAGTGCTTGCAGACATTACCTTGCTGAAAACCGCTTGTCATTTCCTTCTGCTCCTCGTTGGGTTCGACACTCTTACTTATCGAAAGGACTACGATTGATCCCCTATACTTGTGGGTCATCAAGGCTCTTTTCTGGCGCCTTTGCCGGGGAGTGAAGCGCTCTTGGAAAGTGGAAATCGGTAAGGAAAAATTATTACTACGTGCTGAAATTTATTGTCACTTGCTACTATGGAGAACAATCCTTTGAGGGGTTTGTTCGGGGTATCTTCACCTCGACCAAAACCACAATTAGTTACCCCTCAACCTACTGCACCTACTGAAAATATTGGTTATGAAATTCCTTCGGGTATGATAGAACAACTGCTAGCTAATCCTTATGCAGGAGATGGAACCGAACATCCTGATATGCACTTGATATATGTGGATGAAATTTGTGGATTATTTAAGCTTGCAGGTTTACCCGGAGATGAAGCTAAGAAGAAGGTTTTCCCTTTATCTTTGAAGGGAAAATCATTGGCATGGTATAGGCTATGCGATGATATTGGATCTTGGAATTGGAATCGATTGAAATTGGAATTTCACCAAAAAATTTATCCTATGCATCTAGTTCATCGTGATCGGAATTACATATATAATTTTTGGCCTCATGAAGGAGAAAGTATCGCTCTAGCTTGGGGGAGGCTTAAGTCAATGTTATATTCATGCCCCAATCATGAGCTCTCAAGAGAAATTATTATTCAGAATTTTTATGCTCGACTTTCTCATGATGATCGATCCATGCTTGATACTTCTTGTACTGGTTCCTTTATGAAGAAGACTATTGATTTCCGGTGGGATCTTTTAGAAAGAATTAAATGCAACTCTGAAGATTGGGAACTCGATGAAGGTAAAGAGTCAGGTATTAAGCTCAAGTATGATTGTGTTAAATCTTTTATGAATACTGATGCTTTTCAAAAGTTTAGCACTAAATATGGACTTGACTCTGAGATAGTAGCCTCCTTTTGTGAATCATTTGCTACTCATGTTGACCTCCCTAAGGAGAAGTGGTTTAAATATCACCCACCTATCAAAGAAGAAATTAAAGAACCAGTAGTAGCTAAAGATGAAACTATTATTTATAATGTTGATCCAGTTGTGCCTACTGCTTATATTGAAAAACCACCTATCCCTGTTAGGATAAAGGAACATGCTAAAGTCTCAACTGTGGTCAACAAAAGTTATATTAGAACTTCCAAACCCGCTGAACAAATCAAAGTAGAACCTAGTGTTGCTATGGTTAAAGATCTCTTGGTTGAAAATATAGATGGGAATGTTATTTACTTCTGTGATGAAGCCGCTAGAATTGCCAAACCCGATGAAAAAGATAAACATAGACCCGTTGTTGGCATGCCTGTTGTCTCAGTTAATATAGGAGATCATTGTTATCATGGTTTATGTGACATAGGTGCTAGCGTGAGTGCCATTCCTTTTACCTTATATCAAGAAATTATGAATGATATAGCACCCGCTGAAATAGAAGACATAGATGTTACTATTAAACTTGCTAATAGGGACACCATTACACCACTTGGGATTGTTAGAGATGTTGAAGTCTTGTGTGGGAAAATAAAATACCCTACTGATTTTCTTGTTCTTGGTTCCCCACAAGATGACTTTTGTCCCATTATCTTTGGTAGACCTTTATTGAACACCGTCAATGCTAAAATTGATTGTGAGAAACAAACCGTCGGTGTTAGTTTTGGTAATGAGTCTCATGAGTTTAATTTTTCCAAGTTTAGTAGAAAACATCATAAGGAAGAATTCCCTAGTAAGGATGAAATAATTGGTCTTGCTTCTATTGCTGTGCCTCCTACCGATCCACTAGAACAATATTTGCTAGACCATGAAAATGATATGCATCTGCATGAAAGAAATGAAATAGATAAGATTTTCTTTGAACAATGTCCTCTGCATAAACACAATTTGCCTATTAAAACTCTAGGAGGTCCTCCTCCACCTAAAGGTGATCCTGTGTTTGAATTAAAACAATTGCCAGACACTTTGAAATATGCTTATCTTGATGAGAAAAAGGTTTATCCTGTTATTATTAGTGCTAACCTTTCAGAACATGAAGAAGAAAGATTATTGAAGGTTTTGAAGAAGCACTGAGCTGCCATTGGATATACTCTTGATGATTTAAAGGGCATTAGTCCCACTCTTTGTCAGCATAAAATTAATATGGAGCCTGATGCTAAACCCGTTGTTGATCACCAACGACGTTTAAATCCTAAAATGAAAGAAGTGGTAAGAACAGAAATACCGAAGCTTCTGGAAGTAGGTATAATCTATCCCATAGCTGATAGTAGATGGGTAAGTCCCGTTCATTGTGTCCCTAAAAAAGGAGGTATTACCGTTGTTCCTAATGATAAGAATGAACTTATTCCACAAAGAATTGTTACTGGCTACAGAATGGTAATTGATTTTAGAAAACTAAATAAAGCTACTAGAAAAGATCACTACCCTCTGCCTTTTATTGATCAAATGTTAGAAAGACTATCAAAGCACACACATTTTTGCTTTCTTGATGGATATTCTGGTTTTTCTCAAATACCTGTCTCACAACCTGATCAAGAGAAAACCACCTTTACTTGCCCTTTTGGAACTTATGCTTATAGACGTATGCCTTTTTGTTTTTGCAATGCACCTACTACTTTTCAAAGATGTATGACTGCTATATTCTTTGATTTTTGCGAAAAGATTGTTGAGGTTTTCATGGATGATTTCTCCATTTACGGAACTTCTTTTGATGATTGCTTAAGCAACCTTGATCGATTTTTGCAGAGATGCGAGCAAACTAATCTCGTTTTGAATTGGGAGAAGTGCCACTTTATGGTTAATGGAGGTATTGTCTTGGGACATAAAATTTCTGAACGAGGTATTGAGGTGGATAAAGCTAAAGTTGATGCAATTGAGAAAATGCCATGCCCTAAAGATATCAAAGGTATTCGTAGTTTCCTTGGTCATGCTGGTTTCTATAGGAGGTTTATTAAAGACTTCTCTAAAATTGCTAGGCCTCTTACAAATCTTTTACAAAAGGATGTTCCATTTGTTTTTGATGATGATTGTGTAGAAGCCTTTGAAACACTTAAGAAAGCCTTGATTTCTGCACCTATTGTTCAACCACCTGATTGGAACTTGCCTTTTGAAATTATGTGTGATGCTAGTGATTATGCTGTTGGTGCTGTTCTAGGACAAAGAGTCGATAAGAAATTAAATGTTATTCATTATGCTAGTAAAACTCTATGTGGCACCCCGGCTCAGAGTAAACCGGAACGCCCCGTATTCCAGCCCAAGAACGAGTCTTCTGGAATACGGCACTATTGGCATAGAACAAATCAGCTCTTTATTGCAATAGATATGGTTACAACGGTACAAGGATTACATCGGCACGGCAACACTATGCCTACCCGGGGTAGCTCTATGCTAATAGCGGAGTAACTCTCTCGGCAGCGGAACAACGACGACGGTGATGTACTCCACTCCGCAGGGACTCTGGCTAGAACGCGTATCCTAGATCGCAAGCACAGGATCCTCGGCAAGCAAGCAATCATGGCATGACCTGCAAACTGGCATGACACGCCAGGTGAGTACTTTGAATGTACTCGCAAGCTCACAGCAAACATCAGCATTAAAGCAAGACAACATCATAGCAATCCAAAATTTACCAGCATGGTTATCTAGCAAGGTAGCTACTGAAATGACTGCAGTAAGGTAAAGCGTATTAAATCCATACTTCAAATAATCTCAGGCTCCAATCCGAACCTGTACCAAGTCCAATCCCCAAGCATGTGGTCATCCGACCACTCAACTCACAGCCATCCCATGGCTAACATATCAAATACCTGATTCCATCTGCACGACAAGTCTGACAAACTTACTCTCCTCCGGGTTGTCTCACAACCCTCAGAATACTCATGAACCACCGAGTACTTCTGATCATACGACGAGTTCTCCCATCATTATCATCACTACCATGGTTGACCACCTAGTGAGGTCTGGACGGACTGTCCAATACCGTGGACACGGCTATTCGAATAGATTTTACACTCTGCAGAGGTTGCGCACTTTACCCACACTATGGAGCACTGACCTCGTGATCCCATTCGGGTGGACCAGTGTTGCTCCAACGAAACCTACCTGACCCGTGACTCTCCCATCGTACCACTGGCAATCGCACTCCCTCGGAGTCAAGCCTTGGGTGGCCCCTTGTCACCTCGTGACACTTGCCACCGTTGTGGCCAAACTATACTATCCCAAACGGGGACGCCAGCACAAAACTCAACTGGGCTCACAAGGTTATCGCCGCCTACCGGGCCAGGGTAGCGCGCACGCATAACCTTCCCTGTCGGGCGGTACCGGTGAAAGAGCACGCGATCATACCAAGTCAAGGCCGTCCCATACCGGCAAATGTGGCTGCACGGATAAGTCCGGACAGGTGACTCAAGGTCAACCATGAAATATCTAATCCCCGAATAATATTTCCGTCATGGCTGACACTCCGATAACCAGTATGCTTAAGCCACTGCTACTAATTCATCTCTACGAACTGCCGGATGAACTCCAAAATAATCATAGACAGTGATCTCAACATCACAGTATCAACAAGTGGGTAAGCTACTGGTCACTAATAATCTGGTATTCAACATGGTAGTCACCTATCCGAGAATTAACTCGAATATTGCATAATCCAATCCATTTCACAACAACTCATACTTGCCGATAAAGCAAATAGTCAAACTATGACATTGCAATGCGATGATGCAGATGAGAGTTGTGGCTTGCCTGGGGGTGAAGGAATCATCGGAAAGGAGTGCGGAATGGTCGCGGAGTTGACTGCCGGAAACAGTTCTCTCTCGGAGGGGCTGTTTACGGACAAGGGCAAAAGGGTCATTTCCACTGTGTGTAAACATTATGAAAATGACTCCATCAGAACGGGCTCGACGAGACGAAGACGTGGGCATTGGATCCACCTAATTCGGAGTCTCGGTTAAAAAGTTGTGATAGGTTGACTGCAGAAGGACCTTTCGGTAAATATTTCATTCACTTCTGGGTCCTCAGTAGTTTTTCCTGCGGAAAAGGTTAAAAGGAACTGCGCGCCTGGGCCAAAACTGGGCCGAATGTGGCTGGCGCCTGGGCGCTGGCTGGGCTGTGCGAGCGTCACCGCTCCACTTGGGCCGGCCCACCCGCACCCACCCCACTTAAATGACATGGCAGGGGCGGGGCCGAGCGGCTGTGTGGCTGACCCGTGGGGCCCACGCGCAGGTGGGGTTGCCGGCTGGGTCTTCTTCCTCCTTCGTCGACGCCGCGCCTGGCCAGGGCAGGGCCGACCCCGACGAGGCCTGCCGGAGCTACAAGGCACCTCCGGCGAGGCTCCGCCTATGGATGAACTCAGCGGAGCACGGCGCATCCCCTGAGCCTATCCACCGCCGGAGGGGAGGGTTGAGTTGGTGATGGTTTCGAGGACGGCGGCTGTGGCGTCGGGCGATGAGGGGCAGGGCGCTCCGGCGGCGAGGCGATGGAGAGAAGACTCAGGAGAGCTTCGCCAGAGTTTGGGTGCCCCACTGGTGAAGAAATGAGGGAGGGCGGAGCTCGCCATTGCCGGAATTTGGCCGGACCCGAGTGGCGGCCATGGCGACCATTGGAGGCGAGGAGGGGCTCTGGAGCTCCAGGGAGTAGCTGGGCAGGGGGATACGAGGGTGGCTAAGTCGATGGTGAGCTCAGAATGGCTCGGGGAGGCCTATTTATAGGCGAGCGACGGAGAGGGCCGAGCACCACCGTGGCGACGCGTGTGTCGGCATCCCGGTGCTTCCAGAGCTCGCCTGGAGGAAGGGAGAGAGTTCTCGGGAGGTCGCGGAGGGTCTGAGAGGTCTCGGGGAAGGCCGGGAATGCTCGAGAAGGCTCACGGTGATCGGACATGACGGCGGCAGAGATGACCGGTCGCGGTCACGGCCTGTGCATCGCGTGGGAGGGGACGGGAGAGGGGAAGAGAGGTCTGGGGAGAAGAGGACAGCGAGGGAGAGCTGTTGGACATGATTAGTCGCGCGGAACCGACAAGGAGAGGAGGGGCCCGAGCAAACGACATGCGGCTCACGTCCACGGCGTGCCAGGGCGGTGGTCACCGCCGGTGCCACGCGTCCAGGGCGTTGACACGACCTAAGATCATGTCAACAAGATAGCTCAGTGGTCAGAGAGTGGACTCATCAAGTCTTGGCTGGAAGTGGAGGGAAGAAGTGACAGAAGTTAGCTTGGAGACCAAGCCACAGCAAGGTGTTTGGAGTGGGGTGGGGGAGATCGATCAGGACCTAGACTCTGATATTTGGCATGGGGTGATAAAATGCTAAGATGATCATGTCTGCAGATTTGCAACTCAATTGGATGAAGATACATAGCACTTGCTGTTCAAAGGGCCTCACTGACCAGATTTGCCAATCTTGAAGTAGCACTCACATATCACATGGGATTGGGATGAAATTTGGAGGAGATGATTGATATGGGCATATGAAGGTACTGTATAAATTTCATACCATTTGGATAAACCAAAATGGTACTTCCTTCACACAGCTTCCAAATGGACAGAATCTTTGAAAATTCTAGGAAATTACTGGTGAAATGAAATGAGCCCAAATTTTGTGAAGATGGGTTATATGGGTAGGAGAAGGCTCTGGTAAATTTTCAGCAATTATGAAGCAATATAAAATATAGTTGCTTCACAACAGGAAAATATGACCAGAAACCAAGATTTGATGCTGTGGTCACATAGATGATTGTATAGGGTTGAAACTTGGTGGAGAGTCATGATTCGAGCATATAAAGATGCTTGCAAAATTTCAACTCATTTGGATACTCCTGGCTGGTACTTGCTTCACAAAGTTTCCAGTTGACCAGAAACTTTGGAAATTAGCCAAGGGAGATTTATTATCCAAATAAAGTTGAATTTTGGCATGTGGCAATGATATGGATTGGAAAGAGTGCACAAAAAGTTTGAGAGCAAGCAATCAAATATAAAGGGTACTTGCTTCTCAATCTGACAGATAGGGCAGAATCGGAAAAGGAATATTTGTGAAATATTTTTGGGTATGGCAAGGAATATTTTGACATATCTGTATAAGATATGTCCCAAAGGATTTATGGGAATTATTTGATAATTTTGGGAATGATAGAAATATGAGTTGCTTCACAACTCAGGGCAAACAGAGTTATTCCTTTAATAGAAAAAGGAATATTCCCAAGAAAAAGAATATTGGGAGTTGGTCCAAGGTGGAAATGACATGGTCTTGGGATGGTTTTGAGGTTGGCAAGCCACTCGGGAAGAAGAATGAAGGGTGATCCCTCCAGGTTGCAAGACTACTAAGCCACAAAAAGCGAATCCGGACCAAAATCAAAAGAAAAAGAAAATGGGCAAAATCCAGGGTGTTACAAACCTACCCCCCTTAAAGAAATCTCGTCCTCGAGATTTGGTTGCTCAGGGATCAGACATGAATATTTCCACTTGAGGAAACCGTTTCCATCTCGGGCTTCCTTTTTACCTTTGTATAATGTTCCCACTGAAAAGAAGGATGCTAAACCTAGACTCATTAGGTGGGTTCTTTTGTTACAAGAATTTGATTTATATATCACTGATAGAAAGGGGGCTGAGAACCCCGTGGCTGATAACTTGTCAAGGTTAGAAAATATTCTTGATGACCCACAACCTATTAATGATAGTTTTCCTGATAAACAATTAGCTGCAATAAATGTTTCTCATAACACTCCTTGGTATGCTGAATATGCCAATTATATTGTTGCTAAATATATACCACCTAGCTTCACATACCAACAAAAGAAAAAAATCTTCTATGATTTAAGACATTACTTTTGGGATGACCCACATCTTTATAAAGAAGGAGTAGATGGTATTATTAGATGTTGTGTACCTGAGCATGAACAGGGACAAATCCTACGAAAATGTCACTCCGAAGCTTATGGAGGACATCATGCGGGAGATAGAACTACTCACAAGGTATTGCAATCTGGTTTTTATTGGCCCACTCTCTTCAAGGATGCCCGTAAGTTTGTTTTATCTTATGATGAATGTCAAAGAATTGGTAATATTGGTAAGCGTCAGGAAATGCCTATGAATTATTCTCTTGCTGTTGAACCATTTGATGTTTGGGGATTTGATTACATGGGACCTTTTCCTTCCTCTAATGGGTATACATATATTTTGGTTGCTGTTGATTATGTTACTAAGTGGGTAGAAGCTATTCCAACTAGTAGTGCTGATCACAACACCTCTATTAAAATGCTTAAGGAAGTCATTTTCCCAAGGTTTGGAGTCCCTAGATCTTTAATGACTGATGGTGGTTCACATTTTATTCATGGTGCTTTCCATAAAATGCTTGCTAAATATGATGTTAACCATAGAATTGCATCACCTTATCATCCTCAGTATAGTGGTCAAGTTGAACTTAGCAATAGAGAAATAAAATTAATATTACAAAAAACTGTCAATAGGTCCCGAAAGAATTGGTCTAAGAAATTAGATGATGCACTTTGGGCTTATAGAACAGCATATAAAAATCCTATGGGTATGTCTCTGTATAAAATGGTTTATGGAAAAGCTTGTCATTTGCCTCTTGAGTTAGAACATAAAGCATATTGGGCAATTAAAGAACTCAACTATGACTTCAAACTTGCCGGTGAAAAGAGGTTATTTGATATTAGCTCACTAGATGAATGGAGAACCCAAGCCTATGAAAATGCCAAGTTATTTAAAGAAAAAGTTAAAAGATGGCATGACAAAAGAATCCAAAAGCGTGAGTTCAAGGTTGGAGAATATGTTCTTTTGTACAACTCTCATTTTAGATTCTTTGTAGGAAAACTCCTCTCCAAATGGGAAGGACCCTATGTTATCGAGGAGGTTTATTGATCCGGAGCCATCAAGATAAGTAATGCCGAAGGTACTAACCCGAAGGTTGTTAATGTGCAATGAATAAAACATTATATCTCAGGTACGCCCATTAATGTTGAAAGCAATATTATCCAAACCATGACACTGGAAGAACACATAAAGGAAACCTTTCGAAACACTCCAGAATTGTGAAAAAAAGGAGGTACATGATACGGTAAGTAAACGGACTCCGAAAAATCCGCAAAAATATTTTCTGTCCGTTTTGGAATATAACAAAAATTAGGAAAATAAGAAACAACCAGGAAGGCACCCCTGGTGGGCACAAGACACCAGGGAGCGCCCAGGTGGGTTGTGCCCACCTCGGGTACCTTCCGGACTCCGTTTTTCTTCAGCTTGCTTGTTTCCCAAGATAAAAAATCTTTATATACCCCCCCGAACCTATTGACCACCGTATCGCAGAGAAATCTTCTGTTTTCTTTTCTTGCTGTTTCTGGTCAGATCTGTTAAGCCAGGCATCATGTCTTCTTCCTCCTCCAACAACGTGGAAGAGGATGCTTGGTTGATGAAGATTGAGTTAAAGAGAGAAGAGCCTGAAGAAGTCATCAAAGGGGACAAGAGCAAGGAGGCCACCGGAGATCAAGCGCTGGTGGTCGAGCAAGCTTTGCCTGCCGAGGAGGAAGAAGAAGATATCCTTAAACCTTACTATGATCATATTACCCCCGCTGAGATTGAAGCCTTTTGGATCATCGAAAGGGTTCGTGTGCAAAATAAATATCTCACCCGTGAAAATATTCTATTACCAGAGCACATCATTGCCCTCCGAAGCATCATCCGTAGATTGGAGAAGCTGTTGGAGAGGGCCACCACTTCATCACCACCACCTCCTTCTTCGTCACCAAAGGAAAATTGAGTATCAGGTATGGGCACTCCCCTTGGCTTGTGCCAAGCTTGGGGGAGGTGCCCCGGTATCGTATCACCTCCACTATCTTTTGCCTTTACTTATCTTAGTTCGATCCATAGTTATCTTTTGCTTTAGATGAATAAAAGTTTAGTTCGATCCTTTCTTTTCGAGTGTTTGCTTAGTGATCTATCTTTGTAATCGTGTGCAAGATATATATAATAAAGTTTAGTTTGAGTTTTGTTTTCTTTACTTTCATGTTCAATAAAAAGAAAGGAAATAAATGAAAAAGATCATATGCTAAATTTATGGTAAGTAATGACATCACATAAGGAAGAGTATAAGTAGAAAATTTTATTGGAGATTGACAAACATAGCATTGGTCAATGATGCAATTCATGAAAGAATTAATAAGGGAAGAGAAGATTCACATGCAAATACACTATCTTGGACATCTTTTGTGATTGTGAGCCCCCATCAAAATATTATATGCCAAAATTGTTGACGTTGGACAAGGAAGACAACATAATGATTTATGTTTGTTCATATTCACATAGAAGTTATATTGTCATAGATCCTTTAACATGTGGTGCTTTCACCCATCTTTGCTAGCCAAAAATTCCGCACTAAGTAGAGATACTACTTGTGCATCCAAAAACCTTAAACCCAAATCTTATTTTGAGAGTCCACCATACCTACCTATGGATTGAGTAAGATCCTTCAAGTAAGTTGTCATCGGTGCAAAAAGGGCAATAAAAATTGCTTCTAAAAGTGTTGGATCATTTAGTGTAAGAGAAAATTGAGCGTTGTACGAACTTGTGATGGCAAAGAATAAAAGCGACAGACTGCATAATAAAGGTTGATATCATAAGGGGCAATATAACATGACGTTCTTTTGCACTAAGAGATTGAGCATACAAACAAATAAGCGCATGGCAACCTCTGCTTCCCTCTGCGAAGGGCCTATCTTTTACTTTTATGCAAGAGTCAAAGTTCTTCTCTCTATTCCTTTTTATTTTCTCTTTTGGCAAGCATCATGTGGTGAGGAAAGATCTAGGCACATATATCCAGTTGGATATGAGTAGCATGAGTTATTATTGTTGACATCACCCTCAAGGTGAGTATGTTGGGAGGCAAATCTATAAGCCCCTATCTTTCTATGTGTCCGGTTGAAACATTTTGCTCATGTGTATGCGGTGAGTGTTAGCAATCATAAAAGACTATATGATGGTTGAGTATGTGGACTTGCCAAAAAGGCTCCGATGCGTGACCCTTCCTGAAAAGATGATGAATTGTAGTTGCAAAGTTGACTGAAAACATAGTTTGTTGGTTTTCAATAGAGTTTATGCTTTATACTTTGATGTTGTGATGAATTATTACTTGTTCATGAGAAGTTATATGATAAAAGTTCTATGCTAAAGTTTGTTGTTGTTATAATAATATACATGATGCTTCTATGTCCGTATTTTGTTTTTATCGACACCTCTCTCTCTAAGCATGTGGACATGTTTTTCGATTTCGGTTTTCGCTTGAGGGCAAGCGAGGTCTAAGCTTGGGGGAGTTGATACATCCATTTTGCATCATGTTTTCCTACTATTATTTATGATGTTTTTATGCATAATAATGCTTTTTGGAGTAATTCTAATGCCTTTTATCTCATAATATGCAAGGTTCACACAAAGAGGGAGAATTCCGGCAGCTGGAAATCTGGACCTGAAAAAGCTATGTCAGGCTACCTATTCTGCACAACTCCAAATGAGTTGAAACTTCACGAGGAATTTTTATGGAATATATAAGAATTATTGGAGCCAATAAGTACCAGAGGGGGCCCACCAGGTGGGCACAACCCACTTGGGTGCGCCAGGGAGCCCAGGCACGCCCTGGTGGGTTGTGTCCTCCTCGGCCCACCTCTGGTGCCCCTCTTCTGGTATATAAGTCATTTTGACCTAGAAAAAGTAAGGGGAGGACTTTCGGGACGAAGCGCCGCCGTCTCGAGGCGGAACTTGGGCAGGAGCACTTTTGCCCTCCGGCGGAGCGATTCCGCCGGATGAACTTCCCTCCCGGAGGGGGAAATCATCATCATCATCACCAACAACTCTCCCATCTTGGGGAGGGCAATCTCCATCAACATCTTCAACAACACCATCTCCTCTCAAACCCTAGTTCTTCTCTTGTGTTCAATCTTTGTACCAGAACTATAGATTGGTACTTGTGGGTGACTAGTAGTGTTGATTACATCTTGTAGTTGATTAATATATGGTTTATTTGGTGGGATTATATGTTTAGATCCATTATGCTATTTAATACCCCTCTGATCTTGAGCATGATTATCATTAGTGAGTAGTTACTTTTGTTCTTGAGGTCACGGGAGAAATCTTGTTGCAAGTAATCATGTGAACTTGATATGTGTTCGATATTTTGATGATATGTATGTTGTGATTCCCTTAGTGGTGTCATGTGAACGTCGACTACATGGCACTTCACCTTATTAGGGCCTAAGGGAATGCATTGTGGAGTAGTTATTAGATGATGGGTTGCGAGAGTGACAGAAGCTTAAACCCTAGTTTATGCGCTATTCCGTAAGGGACTGATTTGGATCCAAAAGTTTAATGCTATGGTTAGATTTATTCTTAATACTTTTCTCATAGTTGCGGATGCTTGTGAGGGGGTTAATCATAAGTAGGAGGTTTGTTCAAGTAAGAACAGCACCTAAGCATCGGTCCACCCACATATCAAATTATCAAAGTAGCGAACACAAATCAAACCAACATGATGAACGTGACTAGATGAAATTCCCGTGTACCCTCAAGAACGCTTTGCTTATCATAAGAGACCGTTTTGGCCTGTCCTTTGCCTCAAAAGGATTGGGCTACCTTGCTGCACTTTTGTTACCATTACCGTTACTTGCTCGTTACAAATTATCTTGCTACCAAACTACTCGTTACTTATAATTTCAGTGCTTGCAGACATTACCTTCCTGAAAACCGCTTGTCATTTCCTTCTGCTCCTTGTTGGGTTCGACACTCTTACTTATCGAAAGGACTATGATTGATCCCCTATACTTGTGGGTCATCAAATACCCAAAATGCACAACTTTGATGTGGCACATGCCTCGAAAACCGTAAAGTCCCCACACAGAGCGAGGTTCATGAAGCGTACTACATATGCTGGTCCCCTTCCCCCTCTTCGATGCATACTATATGCTCCTACCGTAATACAAACCAAAAAGAATCCTCCTTGATTGTGAAATTAATTAACCTCTCCCAATGTAGGTCAAAGTGATGCATGCATCGAGGATGACCTTGCGGGTCCACAGATGGAAGCGTCACATGTGAGTGTCCTAGGATAACCACCGCCTGCATGCATGTGGCCCAAAGAGGTGTTGTGTGATGTTTCAATAGACAATGCACAACTTTGATGTGGCACGTGCCTCGAAAACCGAAAAGTCCCGACACTGAGTGAGGTGTGTTCACAGACGCGTACGCAGTATATATGCTAGTCCCCTCCCACCTCTTCGAAGCGTACTATAAACTCCCCCACCATAACACAAACAAAAAAGATTCTACCTTGCTGGACAAATTAACCTCTCTGCTGGCTGTTGGTCAAAGTGATGGACGACGACCTCGCGGGCCCACAGAAAGCGTCACACGCGAGTGAGTGTCGTGTAGGACAACCACCGACTACATGTGGCCAAAACATGTATGTATGAAAGGGTTGTGTAATGTTTTAAATAACGAATTCACAACTATGATGTGGCACCTGCCTCACAAAACGGCCAACCCACATGGTGGCTCACGACTCGTAGTGTACTGCCAGCCCCCCCAGACGCGCGCGCGCACACATACACACACCGCACATCCACCGCAACTACGATGCATGTTAAATTTTTCCCGCGGTGAACATATGTTACCAAAGGAGGGACGTTTTAATTTTGAAAAAAAAAGAGATCATTAAGACGTTTTAGTACATTGATTGATTTTCTAGGGGTATAATGTGCAAAAATCAAATTTGAGCTACATGCACACGTGACAATGCACCTAAATGGATTGGAAAAACACATGTGTCTCGCTGGGTGCATGTTTACTCCCCGTGCAAGAAATTTCAAACATTGAGAATCTTGATTTTTAAAATCTAGTACATCCAAAACTTATTTGAAATTCATGAAACTTATCGTGTTGTCATATGGACACCAATACACAGTGTCATTGTAGTTTTTTTTGTCAAATTTGAGACAAGTTTTGATGTAATCTTTATCTTCTTACAAACGGGAGATTATTAATAATTGGGAACCAATATCGCAAACGGATTATTTATTCGAACCGTGGGCGTTAGACCAACAATGGATACGTGCCATGCTTTGGTTAAGCAATAAAGCGGCAACATTAATCATTAAAACAGAAAAATAATATACGTGCTGCCACGCGATCCGTGTGCTGTGCGAGCAGGCGTGAGTTGACGGGACGCACGTGAGCAGTTCGCCGTGCAGGCAGACCGGGAGGCGTGCATGCAGGTGTGTGAATTGATGGGAGGCGTGCTCGCTGCGCAGTGTCATTGGGAGGCATGCGAGTAGCTGTGTGAAATGACGGTAGGCATGCCAGCAGTCTGGTGCGCAGGCTCACTGGGAGGCGAGCCAGCGATTTGACCGCCGCCCGCCTCCCTCCCACTACTCCATATTAATGGCGCGCCTGAGCGGCCGCACCCCCATCCTCGCCCCACACACACAATCCTCTCTCTCCGCCTGCATCCTCGACGCCGCTCTCAATCCTCAAAGCCGTCAGTGTATGAGGATGCCGCCGAAGCGCCCCATCGGCGGGAGTGGTGATGCCGGGGCTGCTGAAGCACCGAAGCACGGCGTGAAGATGGAGACAGAGGTTGCCGTCACCGCCGGTGAGGTATCGCTGCACCCTGACGTCGTCGACGGTGTCGTGCTTCCACAGCCGGAGCTGGAGGTCCACACCGACTCTGGTGACGACTCGGGCGATGACTCCGACGATGACGGAGAACCGGTTAGTCATCTATACCCATTTATGTGTCAAATACATCCTTGGGTTTCTCTGGTTACTCCTACGTCCTGCCTCCCCCTTTTTGGAATAGAAATCGTATGGTTATGTTCTCCCAATCCATGAAATCTGAGCAAGTTTCATTAGATCCGTGTAGTGTATTGATTGTTTGAATGGTACAAGTGATAAGTGATTAGTTGTTTCATCTGTGCAAACAATTTCTGCTAATAATCTAACCAGGGTTAGTGTTCGTGCTAATAATTCCTGGACAGGTCTTGACAATTGATTTTGAATAACCTATATATATGTTTGTGCCATTATTTTCTTCAAGATTGGTCTGTACATAGATGATTGTGCTTAAAAATCGAACCATAATCTCTGGATATGTCTAAAAAATAGCCATAATTTCCTAATCCTACTTTACGGCATGTAAACATTTATTTGATGCCAAATTTTGGCAACCGCCAAATGTTCGCTAGAGATTAGTTTGTATTCCAAATTTGATGCCACATTTTTTTACTATATGTATAGGTGCTATCTGACGATGTTGACAACAAGGATGAAGATGGCCAGAGGAGGTACAAGAGGCAAATCCTCAGGGAGCTTTATGTGGGAATGCATAACAGGCGTATTAGGACATGGAACTGGGGCTATCGATGCCCATTTTGCAACCAAAAGCTTCATCACGCGTATCAAAGTGTTCTAGCGCATGCAAGAGGACGAGCCATTAGCTCCTTCAAGCAGAAGTATTCTCGCAGGGTGGCGCACGCCGCGTACCTGGAGAAGCTTCAGGATTGTGCCGGCAGATGAGATGAGATGTGGGATTGAACTATGTATGGCTATGTAGAGTCTTAATTATAAATGCGCTTGAGTATGCTTAATGATGGTTGAACTATGTACTTATGGTTGAACTATGCTTGTGCACGCTTATTATCTATGTCTGAGTATGTTTAATCTATGTTTACTTATGTCTAAATGTGGGATATGGATGCAATCAGTTCAGTTGATGGAATCTACCTCCATCCTGGTTTATTGGTCCCCTTTGTAATTTGTGTTAAATTCTGACCAAAGATTTAACTGACAAAATGTTAGTGCAGTTCAGCAAAAATTATATCGTTGGATGTGTATTTGAACATAGTGTTCAATGATATAATTTTTGGTGACATGCATAAACATTTGTTAGTTAAATCTTTGGTCAAAATTTGGCTCAAATTACAAAGGGGGCCAATAAACCAGGACGGAGGTAGTACGTCAATCACACACGGTTCCCAAAATTGGAACTGTGTGCGATGACTTTCATTTTCCCTGTTACATCAATCACACACGGTTGGCTCTAGCAAACAGTTGCCTCCGAAACTCTTTGTGGGACAGAAAACCCTCATCACCCAATTCAAAAAAGAAAAAAGAAAACCCTCACCATCCCCACGTCACAAAAACCCTCACCCCGCCCGCCACCCCCTCCGGTCGCCATTCACACCTGCACAAGCTCCTCCGCGACTTTGCATGGCACCGCCTATCGCCGCGGCAACCACTTAGCTCGACACCTGTCGCCGCCGCTAGGCTGCCGGCAAACTCCACCGCATTTCGCCACTTCCGCTTGCCGCCGCCTATCGCCATCGACTTTCTCGACGCTGCTCGCAGTCGACCCAGCTCCACCCGATTAGGGAATCCATTGTATTGAAGGTTTTTTCTCATGGACAACATGGTAACTAATTTAATGAGATATTATCTCATCTCTTATCCCAGTTCATTTGCCTAATTTAATCACCCGGCCGAAATCATCATGAATTCATTTTTATTCGAGCTAATTTGAGGGTTTTCTTTCATTCATAGAGTGTACAGTGCACGGACACATCAGAATTTCGCGGCCTCGGCCAGACATCCACGGAGTTTCATCTCACCGTACCAGATGACTTGAGGATGCACGCGGTATGTTCAATCTCACCCTAAATCAGTTGGCATGGCCTACTTTCCTGAACATATACTATATATTGCTACATTTGGATAAAAGGTTCCACATGCAGCATATAAGTCAAAGGGGATTTTTTTCCTCTTCTTTCTATATTAGGCAAATTAATGATGTATTGTCTTTCGATTACTCTCATATTTCCATGACATCATGGTTACCCTATCTGTTTAATTATAGATTTTTGTCCTTTGATTTCAACTGTTGTACAGTTCTTTCAATTTCGCCCATATTTGCATGTTACCATATTCTTTAACAGTCCTACCATTTTCTATAGCGCGTCCCTTGCTATGCAGCAGAATCTATAGTATACAATCTTGCCCTTTACATAAATCAAGACTGCAGGGATGTCATACTGAACACAAACCATGGATTTACAATCGTTGCTTCTGTAAGACTTGATGAATGTGGTCACTCCTATTTTGCCACGGGCCTTTGGACAGAAATTTCTAAGTTTTATGTACTGAAAGCTGGCACTAAAATTGCACTGCACATAAAAGAGCCTGGTCATGAGATATATGCTAACTTCCCCGATGATATCATCCGTCCAGACTTTGTTCGAAGTAAGTGTTCTTTTCAAGTATCTGCATGTTGACTTACCTAGCAATATCTAAGGAATTGTGTAGTATTTAATCAATCAATTGTTATTCCATTTTCTTACTCTATTCCTGCCTACTAACTTCTAGTTACCAATACACTTTTCTATTGCCCTCTTTTAACTAAATATTCCATGTACTTCCACTTCTATCAGAAAGCGACGCTGAAGAGGAGACTCCGGAGGTGGAGAACAGGGCTGTCAACAAGCGGAGGCGGGTCGAGCAAGAACTGCAAGCGACTCCAGCAGGCCTAGACTTCATTAGCAGCCTCCCCGATGATATGTTGATAGTCATCATCTCCCTCCTCCCAATCAAATATGGGGCGTGGACAACCGTCCTTTCCCGATGGTGGCGCCCCCTATGGCACTCCACCCCTCTCGACCTCATCGACACCCACGAGCTCTGCCATGGCTATCGCAAAAGCTTGGATGCATTCTCCCATATCCTCGGCGGTCACCATGGCCCAACCAGAGGCCTTAGCATGGGCAAGTTCCATTCCAACGGCAAGGACCGAGACAAGCTTGACGAGTGGTTCCGATCCCCCGCCCTAGATCAGCTCGAGGAGCTCACTTTTGATGATGGGCATATGCGCTCGCTCCCAACGTCTGCGCTCCGCCTCACGCCCACGCTGCGCGTCGCCAAGTTCATGAACTGCCATCCCCCCTTAATGACGCGCCCGCTCTTATTCTACCACGACTGAAGCACCTCGAGCTCGTCGCCATCTGCCTCCCAAATGGTGACATGGAGCGCCTGCTCCGTGGCCATACTGCACTTGAGTACCTTTGTCTTCAGGCGATTAATGGGTTGAGTAGCTTCCACATCACCTCCATGACTCTCCGGACTATTTATGTGTGTTGCTGGTGCTGCAAGAAGACATCACAAATGTGTACCACGGTATGGTCATTGAGGACACACCTTCACTTGAGAGATTACTTAGTTGATCAAGAAGGTCCAACAAGAATCAATGTCATTTCTGCGCCGAAATTGACAGTGGTGGGCTACTCGTCTGACAAATACTCCGAACTTGTTATTGGATCCACACCCGTTCAGGTACAACAGTCGCCTTCTACCTCTCCTTCTAGAAATTAACATTATTTCTAATTTTGAAGATGTATGTTCGTCTGTCATCCAGAAAATGATTCCGACTAACTTGACCCCAAAACTGCGCACAGTGAAGGTCTTGGCACTAGAATCTATCGGCCCCAACCTGGACCAAGTTGTTAGTTTCCTGAGATGCTTTTCGTGCCTGGAGAAGCTATATATCGAGGTGATGTTCCTTTCCTGTTAAATGTTAACCATAAGGGGGTTCAATTTTTGACACCTTTTCCCAAGTTTACAATGACAATGTACTACGATTTCTGAAGGATTTTTGGAGGATTTCAGTACGTACATGCTCCCCCCATATTGGTTGCTTGATCCATATGGTTATAATCCATAAGCATTTCTCCTTTGGATTCATCTGTACTAGTTTTCTTAGGGAACTTTTCATCCACTGCAACCTCTTGTGAAGAAGGCTACATTTTTCTAGATTGTAATCAAATGCCCATGTTAATCATGTCGGATCGAAGATGGCACGTTAGTGCATTTTACAAATCCTACAAACCAAATAGGCATGTAGTAGTGTTCAAAACTGCATGTAGGCACTAACACATTTTCTTCTTTTGCAGATAAGATTAGGCCCGGTGGTGGATAATGTGATACAATATAATAATCACATCGAATGCCTAGATCTACATCTCTCAGAAATTACTTTGAACTCCTACCGAGGGACCTTACCGGAGATTATATTCGCCATGTTCTTTGTTATCAGAGCAAGGGTGCTGAAGGTAATGAGGTTTGCCCTACATTTATTTCGCAAAAATGAATGGTTTGTTGATGAGCGTCGGCGGCTGCGGCAAGAATGGAAAAGGCTCCGAAAAAGTTGAATTTCATTTTGGAACTTCAGATGACAGAGTAATCGGAAGTCATCGTGTCAACCCCATACATGACTTCTCAGTGGCTGATCCCTTTTCAAAAATGATGAGGTTCCGAAACCAGCCTTACAAGTGGTAATATTAGTTTGAACCTCTCTTATATCCATGTTCAGTGGATCAATGCGGGCGTTTGCAGCTGATGAGCTGAATTTCATTTCTAATATCAATTTGAACCTTGTAATCTTCGAATTTGAGCCATATAACTCTGGAATTTGAACCTTGTAATATTTCAAGCTTTTGTGGTACAATCGTTGAAATGGCATCGTATGAGACTCGTATATTGGTAGCACTATTTTGACCTTAATATGCAATGGACTTAGGTTTTACTAACCATTCTCAAATGTGTTTACCTTGTCGATCTCATAGCACACGATATGTATAGCTAACTCGACTGTGATCTTTGACATTATTGCACACAGTTGGTTTCTTCAACCGTGTGCCCTGTAGAGCACAGAATTAATTATCGCACTCGAGTGTCCATCATCACCCTTCTGTGTAACTTTGACCTCATCACCCACGGGTAAACTTATGACTGAAGTCATTCCACACACTTCGTTTTTACAAAGCTTTTTGCCAATAAACGCCTACGATTTGCCCCTCTTCTAGCCGACGCGTGGCCAAACTAGCCGGGCGGGAAGCTTGCGCGGTAAACTGCGCGGTTGCGTGGGAATAGGCTCACCAACGATACATTTGGCGCCTCTTCGAGCCCACGCGTGGTCAAACGAAACGCATGCGGGGTTCTCAAGCGTGCACTGGAATCCTTCGCTATGAACGTGGTGAGAAGACATGACGATTATAGGCCGGCCGGCCCCCATTTATTACAGTGGCCATTTAACCCTTGTGTCTCTTCAACCTTTCGATCGCGCCCCACTATTGCAATAAGCACACCCACCACGACAAATTCTTAGAGGGTATCCTGCGCGGCTCCAATGGCGCTCCGAGCGGCTGCCGACGATGAGCAACAGTTCACCATGCATGTCGTGGTGGACACCCATAGAAGGTTCACGGAGCTCTCGGTGGGGTACACCAACAACCCGGTCTGGGTGGAGCACTCCATCCACATCATGGAGCTGTTGCTTGCTGAAGAGAAGTACAAGGTGGTCGGGTTTGACCTCGAGTACACCCGCGCTCGTGCCGGGTCTCGTCCCAAGGTCGCCGTCGCCCAGATGTGCATGCACAATCACGTCCTCGTCTACCACTACTGCCTGGTCACAAGGCTTTGCGAGCGTTTCGCCAGGTTTGTCAACAGCCCCCACTACATGTTCGCTATGATGGACATCACCAACGATGTAAAGGTGCTCAAGAATTCGGGCATCGCCTGCCAGAATCTTGTCGACATCCAGGGCCAATAAAAGATCTGGGGCAGCAACGAGCATGAGAAGGACTCACTGGTTCACCTCACCGAGGCCATCATCGACCCCTACTACAGAGACATGAAGGATTCCTGCAACAAGGACAAGCGTGCCTGGCACTCGGCCTGGATGGAGAAACTCGACAAAGCTCATGTCGTGTACACAACCAAGGAGGAGTACACGAGCTACATGATGTACAGGCGGATCGTTGACATGAGGAAGTGCCTCCTTCCCCAAAATGGCTAGGGATCCAGCCGGAAGCAAAGCAATGGCAATCATCATCGCAATAAGAAGTAGATGATTAGATCCTCGTTTCTCCTAGTTTAGTATGCATGTAATTGCTTACTTTGGTGTGTGGAAATGTTATGTGTGTAGTCACTTGTGTAATTGTATGCTTAATTTGGTTATGCAATGTTGTCTTTTTAAGTATATATGTTGATGCTCTATAGATAGAGCGTAGATGTTGTGCGGACAGAGCAAATCACATCGCACACGGACAAAACAATGGAACCCATCGGTGATGTTTTCATCAATCACTCACAATTGCATACCAGCAATCGTTTGCTCACAACACAGACGGCTTGTTAATAGTAATCGTCTGTGTTGTTATTCATCTACCCACGCATTTTTGATTGCAGACCTGTTTGCCGCGTATCACACACATCTTTTTAATTTGAACCGTTTCTGATCTCCTGGCTCAACGCAAATAGTTCATTCGAGTGAACTGTATGCCGTATATTGCACACACATTCATTGGGCTGACCATTTTTTTGTGTTTTCTAATCACAAACAGTTCATCCGAGTGAACTGTATGCCATATATCGCACACACCTTCATCTGGCTGCCTGTTTCTGTTGTTCCGCCTCATCACAAACAGTTTATCGGGGTGAACTGTATGCCGTATATCGCACACACCTTGATCTGGCTGCCAGTTTCTATTGTTCTGTCTCATCGCAAACAGTTTGTATGGATCAACCGTATGCCCCGCATCGCACACGCATCTAAAATCTGAACCGTGTTTGATGTATCCACCATCACAAACGTTTTTCATCTTTTTTTATGGTTTTTTACATCACCGTTTGCGATTAATGCATCGCACACAGTTTCGTCGAAGGGTCTCTAATTGTAGTGTCGCGTTAGCAGCATCCTGCAGTAGTGTACTACCAAACATCGTAGGTCGACCAGAGCACGTACCGCACCAGAGTGGTACGGTAATCCTGTCCTAGAAGTCATGTTGTTAGACAACGGCGAACCTACAAACTATGAAGAAGCTATGATGAGCCCAGATTCCGACAAATGGCTAGAGGCCATGAAATCTGAGATAGGATCCATGTATGAGAACAAAGTGTGGACTTTGGTGGACTTGCCCGATGATCAGCAAGCTATTGAGAATAAATGGATCTTCAAGAGGAAGACAGACGCTGATGGTAATATCACTGTCTACAAAGCTCGACTTGTCGCAAAAGGTTTTCGACAAGTTCAAGGGGTTGACTACGATGAGACTTTCTCACCCGTAGTAATGCTTAAGTCTGTCAGAATCATGTTAGCAATTGCCACATTTTATGATTATGAAATCTGGCAAATGGACGTCAAAACTGCATTCCTTAACGAGTTTCTTAAAGAAGAGTTGTATATGATGCAACCAGAAGATTTTATCGATCCTAAAGGAGCTAACAAAGTGTGCAAACTCCAGCGATCCATCTATGGACTGGTGCAAGCATCTCAGAGTTGGAATATATGCTTTGATGAGGTAATCAAAGCATATGGTTTTACACAGACTTATGGTGAAGCCTGTATTTACAAGAAAGTGAGTGGGAGCTCTGTAGCATTTATGATATTATATGTGGATGACATATTGCTGATTGGAAATGATATAGAATTTCTGGATAGCATAAAAGGATACATGAATAAGAATTTTTCAATAAAATACCTCGGTGAAGCTGCTTATATATTGGGCATCAAGATCTATAGGGATAGATCGAGACGCTTAATAGGACTTTCACCAAGCACATACCTTAACAAAGTTCTGAAGAAGTTGAAAATAGACCAGTCAAAGAAAGGGTTCTTGCCTGTGTTGCAAGATGTGAAGTTGAGTAAGACTCAAAGCCTGACCACGCCAAAAGAAAGAGAAAGGATGAAAGTCATTCCCTATGCCTCAGCCATAGGCTCTATAAAGTATGACATGTTGTGTACCAGACCTGTTGTGTGCCTTGCCATGAGTCTGGCAATGGGGTACAATAGTGATCCAGGAGTGGATCACTGGACAGCGGTCAAAATTATCCTTAGGTACCTAAAGAGGACTAAGGAAATGTTTCTTGGTTATGGAGGTGATAAAGAGTTCGTTGTAAAGGGTTACGTCGATGCAAGCTTTGACACCGATCCGGACGACTCTTGGTCTCAATCTGGATACTTATTGAACGTGGGAGCAATTAGCTAGAGTAGCTCCATGCAGAGCATTGTGGACGTAGAAATTTGCAAAGTACACACAGATCTGAATATTGTAGACCCGTTGACTAAAACCTCTCTCACAAGAAAAACATGATCACACCTTAGATCTTATTGGGTGTTAATCACATGGCGATGTGAACTAGATTATTGACTCTAGTGCAAGAGGGAGACTGTTGGAAATATGCCCTAGAGGTAATAATAAAGTGGTTATTATCATATTTCCTTGTTCATGATAAAGGTTTATTATTCATGCTAGAATTGTATTGATTGGAAACTTAAATACATGTGTGAATACATAAGCACATACCAAGTCCCTAGTATGCCTCTACTAGACTAGCTCGTTAATCAAAAGATGGTTAAGGTTTCCTGACCATAGACATGAGTTATCATTTGATAACGGGATCACATCATTAGGAGAATGATGTGATGGACAAGACCCATCCGTTAGCTTAACATATGATCGTTCAGTTTATTGCTACTGCTTTCTTAATGTCAAATACATATTCCTTCGACCATGAGATCATGCAACTACAGGATACCAGAGGAATACCTTGTGTGCTATCAAACATCACAACGTAATTGGGTGATCATAAAGGTGCTCTACAGGTATCTCCGAAGGTGTTTGTTGAGTTGGCGTGAATCGAGAAGATACCGACGATCTAATCTCGGGCAAGTAACATACCGACGGACAAAGGGAACTACATATTTGTCATAAAGGTTTGACCGATAAAGATCTTCGTAGAATTTGTAGGAACCAATATGGGCATCTAGGTCCCGCTATTGGTTATTGACCAGAGAAGCGTCTCGGTCGTGTCCACATCATTCTCGAACCTGTAGGGTCCGCACGCTTAACGTTCGTTGATGATATAGTATTATATGAGTTATGTATGTTGGTGACCGAATCTTGTTCGGAGTCCCGGATGAGATCACGGACATGACGAGGAGCTCTGAAATGGTCCGGAGGTAAAGATTGATATATAGGATGATATGGTTGGGCCAAGGGGTAAGGCCCACGGGGCTTTTGGTAGGTCCAAAAGGAAGTTTTGCGGAGGCCAGGGACCAGACGCTAGGGACCCTGGCGTCTGGCCCTGGGCCAGACACCAAGGCCCATGGCGTCTGGGCCAGACACCGAGGACCATGGCGTCTGGTACTGGAAACCATGAAGGATTCTTCCTTGCATTCCAAACCGACTTTGAGGAGGCTCTTTCTCCAAGAAACGACCCCAGGGCTCAACATATAAATAGAAGAGCAGGGCTAGCCCCTAGGGGACACCACGATTCACCAAGCCGTGTGCTGGCGCCCCCTCTCCCTCTAGTTCTAGTTCCTCCTCCGTCCACGTCCATTATGCTTGGCGAAGCCCTGCGGAAAAGTTTCACCAACATCGTCACCACACCGTCGTGCTGCCGGAACTCATCTACTACTTCGCCTCTCTTGCTGGATCGAGAAGGCGAGGACGTCATCGAGCTGAACGTGTGCTGACCGCAGAGGTGCCATACGGTACTTCATCGGGACAGATCGTGAAGGTGTACGACTACATCAACCGCGTTGATAAATGCTTCCGCTTAGCGATCTACAAGGGTATGTAGATGCTCTCCCCCTCTCGTAGCTATACATCTCCATGGATAGATCTTGCGTGTGCATAGATTTTTTTTTGTTTTCCATGCAATGTTCCGCAACACCAACATCCCTCATGTGTTTATCGAGAAGTAGCTGCCAAGTTCCTCCTCGGTAAGTAACGCTAGATAGCTATGCCCATCTGTTTGGCTTGCAACATCTTGTAGTTTCTTAAACAATAAATGGGGTCCACTATAACCACAATGATGGCATTGCTACTTGTGAGCTGCGTTGGGATTTTCCTCGAAGAGGAAGGGTGAAGCAATATAGTAGCTGATAAGTATTTACCTCAGTGAGAACCAAGGTTATCGAACCAATAGGAGAATCACACAAACCCTAGTGAACAACACTTGCACACACAAAAGCAAATACTTGCACCCAACGCGGGCAAGAGGGTTGTCAATCCCCTTGAACTCGTTACTTGCAAGGATTAAATTTTGTAGTGGTAGATAGATAAATTGCAAAACAAAATAACGGTAAATAAATAGCAGCAAGGTATTTTTGGTTTTTATAATATGATTAAGTAGACCCAGGGGCCATAGTTTTCAGTAGAGGCTTCTCTCTCGAAACAATAGCATACGATGGGTAGACAAATTACTATTGGGCAATTGATAGAAAAGCGCATAGTTATGATGTTATTCATGGCAATGATCATGTATATAGGCATCACGTCTGTGACAAGTAGACCAAAACGATTCTGCATCTACTATTATTACTCCACTTTGAGAGCGCTTCTATGCTTGCCTCTCTATGTATTAATTTCATAATAGACAGAGTAATGCATGAAGTATGATGACATGATGTAGACAAAGTAAGCTCAAGCAATATGAATAAACCCCATCGTTTTATCCTTAATGGAAACAATACAATACGTGCCTCGTGTGACGCTCCCGATTCAATCGTACACTAATCATACACGCAAATGTGTACGATTAAGATCAGGGACTCACGGGAAGATATCACAACACAACTCTAGATACAAATCAAAGTCATACAAGCTTCATATTACAAGCTAGGGGCCTCGAGGGCTCGTATACAAACGAGTCAGCGGAAGCAACAATATCTGAGTACAGACATAAGAAAACAAGTTTGCCTTAAGAAGGCTAGCACAAACATCAACGATGATCAAAAAGGCAAGGCCTCCTGCCTGGGAGCCTCCTAACTACTCCTGGTTGTCGGCGGTCTCCACGTAGTAGTAGGCACCCTCGGGGTAGTAGTAGTCGTCGGCGGTGGTGTCTGGCTCCTGGGATCCGTCATCTGATCGCAGCAATCGGGTATGGGGGAAAAAGAGGTAGCAAAGCAACCGTGAGTACTCATCCAAAGTACTTGCAATACTTACATCAGAACTATGCTAAGTATGCATCAGCATGAAAGGAAAGGGGCTATATCTTTGGACTGAACTGCAGAAACTAGAATAGAGGGAAGGCCTAGCCTATCGAAGACTAGCATCTTCAAGCATCTTGCAACATTTAGAAGAGTACAGAATAACATATTATTATTAACAAGCATGTTGTAGTTTTAACGCCCAGAGATCCTTTCTCAACTCCCCGCGAGAAAGCAATCCCGGAGCCATCATATCCATTTCATGCCTCAGCATCCAGTTCTAGTTGTATCGGTTGGGATAGAACTCCGAGCGTCCGTTGCCATGGACACGGCCATTCGAATAGATATACTTCCCTGCAGGGGTGCACAAACTTACCCAACACGCTCGATCAACTCCGGCAGGACGCACCATTAGGTCATGACCGGCCTCGGCCGATCAACACGCCATAGCCCTACCTAGGCTCAACAGAGAGGCCAGCACGCCGGTCTACATCCTAAGCGCGCAGCGGTCTTGGGACCATCACCCTTTGCACTCCTGCTTGTTGCATACGCGGCTGGTGAGCAGACCTAGCCCCCTTATACAATCACATGCATAACAAGTCCAACCCGGCGTGCGCTGCTCAGTCACTGATGTTCGAAGAGCTTTCGGCTGATACATACGACGCAGAGTGCCCATACTTATTCTCGCGTGGTGGTTAGTGCGAAAAGGCCAGAGGCCTACTCGTATCACATATCCAAATTGTTAGTGTCTTGGGAGCACGCGGTAATGATCAATGATCCATGATATGTGGTCCTGTTGCCCTGTCTCACGGACTTACGGCAAGGGCCAAGAATGCCCTGCCGTGCCGCGTAGAAATCTCGCGGTTACCGTCCAGGTCAACCCGACTTCACATCACTCGACATTTCTCTCATGGGTACCCCTCGGGGCCGACCTGACTTCATCATGGTTCTGTGGTAAATTCAAAGTAACCGTATGTCCAAAACACCAAGGGGGAATCCGAGGAATCACCCTCGATGGATTCCACTTGATGTAACCTTCAAGGTGAACTAGGAGGAATCACACTTGAGGTTCACACTTGATGGGTTGCACGACAGAGTCATTATCGGGAGTGGTGAAGGAGGAATCGCCCTCGATGACCACGACCGATTAGCTACACTACAAACTTATCATTAGGAGTGCGTTACGAGGTATCACCCTTGGCACTCGATAGTAGCTCCCCAGAGTCGTACAACTAAAGGGGGTGAAGTGATGTGCCGAGCTCTGGATGTCGATCACATTGATCGAGTCATTGGTCATCAAGCGGGGGCAACTGGGACAAGGTGAGGGGTCACTGATGGATCACTAACCAACCTATACTAAGCAGTTTAGGACAAGGAGGTGATGTCGCTTGAACTACGTCGGTATTTCCCCAAAGAGGAAGGGATGATGCAGCACAACTACGGTAGGTATTTCCCTCAGTTATGAAACCAAGGTATCAATCTAGTAGGAGAACCAGGCAACACTATGTAAATGGTACCTGCACACAAAAACAAATACTTGCAACCGACGCGTAAGAGGGGTTGTCAATCCCTCCACGGTAAAAAGATAGATAAATTTGTGGTAGATTGGATAAATAGCTCTCGATAAAATGCGAAATAAAAGATGCAAATAAAAAGTGCAGCTAGGTATTTTTGGGTTTTTGGAATAATAGATCTGGAAATAAAAGTGGCAAATAATAGATCGGAAAGCAAATATGATGAAGAATAGACCCGGAGCCATAGATTTCACTAGTGGCTTCTCTCGAGAAAAGTAATATACGACGGGTAAACAAATTACTGTTGGGCAATTGATAGAACTTCAAATAATTATGACGATATCCAGGCAATGATCATTATATAGGCATCACGTCCAAGATTAGTAGACCGACTCCTGCCTGCATCTACTACTATTACTCCACACATCGACCGCTATCCTGCATGCATCTAGTGTATTAAGTTCATGGAGAAACAGAGTAATGCAATAAGAACGATGACATGATGTAGACAAGATCTATTCATGTAGGAATATACCCATCTTGTTATCCTTAATGGCAACGATCAATACATGTCTTGCTGCCCCTTCTATCACTGGGAAAGAACACCGCACGACCGAACCCATCACAAAGCACCTCTTCCCATGGCAAGAAAAATCAATCTAGTCGGCCTAACTAAACCAAAGATTCAAAGAAGAAATACGAGGCTATAAGTAACCATGCATATAAGAGATCAAAAGAAGACTCAAATATAAAATAGATCTGATCATAAACTCAAAGTTCATCGGATCCCAACAAACACACCGCAAGAAAGAGTTTCATCAAATAGATCTCCAAGAGACCATTGTATTGAGAATCAAAAGAGAGAGAGGAAGCCATCTAGCTACTAACTACGGACCCGTAGGTCTATAATGAACTACTCACGCATCATCGGAGAGGCACCAATGAGGATGATGAACCCCTCCGTGATGGTGTCTAGATTGGATCTAGTGGTTCTGGAACTTGCGGCGGCTGGAATTGTGTTTCGTTGACTCCCCTAGGGTTTTTGGATTTTCGGGGTATTTATAGAGCAAAGAGGCGGTGCGGGAGGCGACCGAGGTGGGCACAACCCACCAGGGCGCGCCTGGCCCCCCAGGTGGGTTGTGCTCCCCTTGGAGCCCCCTCTGGTACTTCTTTGGCCCAACAGGTGTCTTATGGTCCAGAAAAAATCTCCAAAAAGTTTCACTGCGTTTGGACTCCGTTTGGTATTGATTTTTTGCGAAGTAAAAAACAGCAACTGGCACTGGGCCCTATGTCAATAGGTTAGTCCCAAAAACTGATATAAAGGTGCTATAAAATGATTGTAAAACATCCAAGAATGATAATATAACAGCATGGAACAAGCAAAAATTATAGATACGTTGGAGACGTATCAGCATCCCCAAGCTTAATTCCTACTCGTCCTCGAGTAGGTAAATGATAAAAACAGAATTTTTGATGTGGAATGCTGCCTAACATGTTCATCACATCTTCTTTTCTTTTGTAGCATGGACATTTGGACTTTTATATGATTAAAAGCAATAGTCTAGTTTTGACATGAATATTTCAATACTCAAGCATATCAACAAGCAACCATGTCTTTCAAAATATCAACACTAAGGCAAGTTATCCCTAGCCCATTATGCTCAATCATTGATCCATTCATGAAACACACTCGCATATTAGCTACACCCAATGCTCAAGTACGATCATAGTGCCCCTTAGTTGGTGCTTTATAAGAGAAGATGGAGACACAAATAAAAAGTAAAAATTGCATAAAGTAAATAGAAAGGCCCTTCGCAGAGGGAAGTAGGGATTTGTAGAGGTGCCAGAGCTCAAAGTGAAAAAATAGAGATAAAACATTTTGGGTGGCATGCTTTTCCTGTCAACGAAAACGATTGAGTAGTTACCAATACTTTCCATGCTAGATATATCATAGGCGGTTCCCAAACAGAAAATAAAGTTTATTCCTTTTTCCACCATACTTTCACATTCCACGGCTAGCCGTATCCACGGGTGCCGTCCATACCAACACTTTCCAAGGAATTTATTATTTAACAGCATAAAGTAAATTCATTTTTCATTTCGGGACTGGGCATCCCTAATACCTTTGCCGTACTCTCATGCAATGACAAGTGAATAAACACTCATCTTGAGAATAACACATCTAGCATGGAAAAATATCAGCCACCCCCTACCATTTCATGAGCGGTACGAGCACACAAAAAGGAAAATTATTTTGAAAATTAGAGATGGCACATACAAATTTGCTTAGAACGGCATGGAAATACCGCATATAGGTAGGTATAGTGGACTCATATGGCAAAACTGGGTTTAAGGATTTTGGATGCACAAGTAGTATTCCTACTTAGTACAAGTGAAGGCTAGGAAAAAGATTGAGAAGCATCCAACCAAGAAACAAAAAATATCATAAGCGAGCATTAAGCATAACTAATACCGAATAATGCACCACAAGTAGGATGTAATTTCATTGCATAGCTATTGACTTTCGTGCTTGCATAGGGAAGCACAAACGTTAACACCAATATTCTTACTAAAGCACAATTACTCATCAACATGTCTCACATATCATTATCATCATATCGCAAAACTATTACAAAGAATCAAGTTTATTTTGCCCAATGATCTTCATGAAAGTTTTTATTATATCCCTCTTGAATATCTATCACTTTGGGACTAGTTTCATATGTTGCTTTTGATAGCTCAAACAAATCTAAGTGAGGAACATGAGCATAAATTTTTTTGTCTCTCGAAATAATATAAGTGAAGCATGAGAGAATTTCTTCAAAAATTACTAACTCTCAAATAAATCTAAGTGAATCATGAGAGCATTTCTTCAAAAATATTAAAGCACACCATGCACAAAAAGATATAAGTGAAGCACTAGAGCAATTCCATAGCTCAAAGAATTTAAGTGAAGCACATAGAGCAATTCTAACAAATCATAGCATAATTTTGGCTCTCTCAAATGGGTGTGTTCAGCAAGGATACTTGACACAAAACAAAAAGCAAAACAAGCAAAGGCTCACATAATACAAGACGCTCCAAGCAAAACTCATGATATGTGACGAAGAAAAATATAGCTCCAAGTAAAATACCGATGGTCGTTAGAAGAAAGAGGGGATGCCACTCAGGGCATCCCCAAGCTTAGTTGCTTGTTTCTCCTTGAATATTACCTTGGGGTGCCATGGGGCATCACCAAGCTTAGGCTTTTCTTACTCCTTATTCCTTCATCCATCGTGATCTCACCCAAAACTTGAAAACTTCAATCACACAAAACATAACAAAACCTTCGTGAGATCAGTTAGTATAAGAAAACCAATCTTTACTTTAAGTACTGTATAAAACCCATTCCAATTTTGTTATTGCATTATATCTACTGTATTCTAACTTTACCATGGCTTATACCCCCCGATACAATCCATAGATTCATCAAAATAAGCACACAATGCAAAGAAAACAGAATCTGTCAAAAACAGAACAGTCTGTAAAGATGCAAATTGTTCTCATATGTCTTCAACTTGAAAATTCTGAAAAATTAGGACAACATAGGCCATTTTTATATCAATATTGTGTAAAAAATTCAAAAAAATTCGTCGCTTCTTTGAATATAGAAAATTATTTTACTGGACGCAAAAGTTTATGTTTTTCAACAAGATCAAATCAACTATCACCAAAGCTATCCCAAAGGCTTTACTTGGGACAAACACTAATTAAAACATAAAAAACACAATCATAACAGAGGCATAATTGTGCAAACACTCAAGAACAGAAAGAAAAAGGCAAAAATAAAATTTATTCATTGGGTTGCCTCCCAACAAGCGCTATTGTTTTATGCCCCTAGCTAGGCATAAAGCATAGATTCAAGTATTGTCATATTTCTTCTTATTTCCCGTAGATGGGTTTTTATCAGGAGGTTTTGCAAAAATAACTTGAAACACATTTTCCATAGAAATTTTGGCATTATTAAGTTGCCCATCTATGTACCCCCTTTGATTTCCAGCAACAATCCAAGAATATCGTTGATTAACATCATTGAAAACTTGTTGGATTATATCTAAAGCGGAGATTTCCTTTTTGAGATTCTCATCAAAATTTTGATTATTACCAAAAAATGTCTCAACATGTAATCTCTATTGTAAAGGATCTAATCTATTACTGGTTTTTCATGGCTCATACCATAAAAATCAAAGATTTCCCTAGCTTCCCGTATTATGTAATCAAATTCATTCATAAGAACTTGGGTAGCTATCTTTTTAGCTTTAGGATCTTTTATGTAAGGTAGGTCATAAAACAATCTTTGCAAGGTAGGATGGGTACGGATAAGTCTATTTTCAAGTTTCAGAACTAGTGCTGATATAGCTTCCGCATAAGATTTAGTTCTTTTAAGTATAGGAGCATCATCAAGAGTCAAATTTCCAACACAATTGAAATATTCTTGGATATGTTCTTTTCCCATAACGTTCCCTTGCCCCAAAACAAAAGTTTTGGCATCCAGATTGCCAGATCGTCTAATTTTAGGAGCTAGGCCATCATCTGTTTCTGCCATACCAAAGTCACTCATGGTGACAAGTTCAAGCTAGTAAGAGATCTGACTAGAAAATGGTGAACGGAAAAAGAGGGCGAATAAAACGGCAAATTTTTATGAAGTGGGGGAGATGAAAACGACAGGCAAATGGCAAATAATGTAAATTGCAAGAAGATGAGATTTGTGATTAGGAACCTGATAGATGTTGATGATGTCTCCCCGGCAACGGTGCCAAAAATTGGTGAGTTGTCGGGAGACTATCTTGACTTGATCCTCCCCGGCAACGGCGCCAGAAATTCCTTTTGATGTCGCTTGAACTACATCGGTATTTCCCCAAATAGAAAGGGATGATGCAGCACAGCTACGGTAGGTATTTCCCTCAGTTATGAAACCAAGGTATCAATCAAGTAGGAGAACCAAGCAACACTATGTAAATGGTACCTGCACACAAAGAACAAATACTTGCAACCCGACGTGTAAGAGGGGTTGTCAATCCCTCCACGGTAAAAAGATAGATAAAATTGTGGTATATTGGATAAATAGCTCTCGATAAAACGCGAAATAAAAGATGCAAATAAAAAGTGCAGCAAGGTATTTTTGGGTTTTTGGAATAATAGATCTGAAAATAAAAGTGGCAAATAATGGATCGGAAAGCAAATATGATGAAGAATATACCCGGGGGCCGTAGATTTCACTAGTGGCTTCTCTCGAGAAAAATAATATACGATAGGTAAACAAATTACTGTTGGGCAATTGATAGAACTTCAAATAATTATGATGATATCCAGGAAATGATCATTATATAGGCATCACATCCTAGATTAGTAGACCGACTCCAGCCTGCATCTACTACTATTACTCCAAACATCGACCGCTATCCAGCATGCATCTAGTGTATTAAGTGTTGGGGATTGTTGCATAGAAAACAAATTTTTTTCCTACGCACACACAATGATCTATCCATGGAGATGCAAAGCAACGAGGGGGAGAGTGTGTCTACGTACCCTCGTAGACCATAAGTGGAAGCATTTCACAACGTGGTTGACGTAGTCAAACTTCTTCGCGCTTCAACCGATCAAGTACCGAACGCACGGCACCTCCGTGTTCTGCACACGTTCAGCTCGGTGACATCCCTCGCCTTCTTGATCCAACAAGACGTTGAGGTAGTAGATGAGTTCCGTCAGCACAATGGCGTGGTGACGGTGATGGTGAAGTGATCTCCGCAGGGCTTCGCCTAAGCACTACGAAAATATGACCGGGGTGTAAACTGTGGAGGGGGGCGCCGCACACGGCTAGGCAATTGTCTGGGGTGTGCTAGGCGCCCCCTCCCACATATATATAGGTGGGAGGGGGAGGGGAAAGGCCAGGGCGTGCCCTAGGGCTGGCCACCACCCCCCTAGGGGCCCTGCCTTGCCTTGCGCCCCTCTGCCATGTTTTCCCAAGGGGGGAGGAAAGAGGGGGGAGAGAGAAGGAAGTGGGAATCCTAATGCACACTTTCCTTTCCCTTCTCCCCTTTCCTTCTTCTCCTTAGGCCGGCCCGTATGGGGGGCGCACCAGCCCCTTGTGGCTGGTACGTTTCCCCTCTTGGCTCATAAGGCCCATATCTTTTGCCGGGGGTGCCCGGAACCCCTTCCGGTGACCTGATAAGTACCCGGTACCCCCCAAAACACTTCCGGTGTCCGAATACCATCGTCCTATATATCAATCTTTACCTCTCGACCATTTTGAGACTCCTCGTCATGTCCGTGATCTCATCCGGGACTCCGAACAACATTCGGTCACCAAATCACATAACTCACTATATCGTCAACGAATGTTAAGCGTGCGGACCCTACGGGTTCGAGAACTATGTAGACATGACCGAGACACCTTTCCGGTCAATAACCAATAGCGGAACCTGGATGCCCATATTGGTTCCTACATATTCTATGAAGATCTTTATTGGTCTAACCGTTATGACAACATACGTGATTCCCTTTGTCCATCGGTATGTTACTTGCTCGAGATTCGATCGTGGTATCTTCATACCTAGTTCAATATCGTTACCGGCAAGTCTCTTTACTCGTTCCGTAATACATCACCTTGTGACTAACTCCTTAGTCCTTTGCTTGCAAGCTTATGATGTGTATTACCGAGAGGGCCTAGAGATACCTCTCCGATACTCGGAGTGACAAATCCTAATCTCGATCTATGCCAACTCAACAAATACCTTCGGAGATACATGTAGAGAATCTTTATGATCACCCAGTTACGTTGTGACGTTTGATAGCACACAAGGCATTCCTCCGCTATTCGGGAGTTGCATAATCTCATAGTCGAAGGAATATGTATTTGACATGAAGAAAGCAATAGCAATAAAAGTTAATGATCATTATGCTAAGCTAACGGATGGGTCTTGTCCATCACATCATTCTCCTAATGATGTGATCCCGTTATCAAATGACAACACATGTCTATGGTTAGGAAACCTTAACCATCTTTGATCAACGAGCTAGTCTAGTAGAGGTTACTAGGGACACGGTATTTGTTTATGTATTCACACATGTATTTAAGTTTCTGATCAATACAATTCTAGCATGAATAATAAACCTTTATCATGAATAAGGAAATATAAAATAACAACTTTATTATTGCCTCTAGGGCATATTTCCTTCAGTCTCCCACTTGCACTAGAGTCAATAATCTAGTTCACATCACCATGTGATTAACACCCATAGTTCACATCGCCATGTGACCAACACCCAAAGAGTTTACTAGAGTCAATAATGTAGTTCACATCACCATGTGATTGACACCGAAAGAGTATTAAGGTGTGATCATGTTTTGCTTGTGAGAGAAGTTTAGTCAACGGGTCTGCCACATTCAGATCCGTATGTATTTTGCAAATTTCTATGTCTACAATTCTCTGCATGGAGCTACTCTAACTAATTGCTCCCACTTTCAATACGTATCCAGATTGAGACTCAGAGTCATCTGGATCAGTGTTAAGGCTTGCATCGACGTAACACTTTACGACGAACTCCTTATCATCTCCATAATCGAGAAACATTTCCTTAGTCCTCTAAGGATAATTTTGACCGCTGTCCAGTGATCTACTCCTGGATCACTATTGTACCCCTTGCCAAACTCATGGCAAGGTACACAATAGGTTTGGTACACAGCATGGCATACTTTATAGAACCTATGGCTGAGGCATAGGGAATGACTTTCATTCTCTCTCTATCTTCTGCCGTAGTCGGGCTTTGAGTCTTACTCAATTTCACATCTTGAATACAGGCAAGAACCCTTTCTTTGACTGATCCATTTTGAACTCCAAAAATTTATCATGGTATGTGCTTTGTGAAAGTCCTATTAAGCGTCTCGATCTATCCCTATAGATCTTGATGCTCAATACGTAAGTAGCTTCACCAAGGTCTTTCATTGAAAAATTCTTATTCAAGTATCCTTTTATGCTATCCAGGAATTCTATATCATTTCCAATCAATAATATGTCATCCACATATAATATCAGAAATGCTACAGAGCTCCCACGCACTTTCTTGTAAATACATGCTTCACCGTAAGTCTGTATAAAACCATATGCTTTGATCACCTCATCAAAGTATATATTCCAACTCCGAGATGCTCGCACCAGTCCATAGATGGATCGCTGGAGCTTGCATACTTTGTTAGCACCTTTAGGATCGACAAAACCTTCTGGTTGTATCATATACAACTCTTCTTTAAGAAATCCATTAAGGAATGCAGTTTTGACGTCCATTTGCCAGATTTCATAATCATAAAATGCGGCAATTGCTTACATGATTCGGACGAACTTAAGCAACGCTAGGGGTGAGAAAGTCTCATTGTAGTCAACCCCTTGAACTTGTCGAAAACCTTTTGCGACAAGTCGAGATTTGTAGATAGTGACATTACTATCAGCGTCAGTCTTCTTCTTGAAGATCCATTTATTCTCAATGGCTTGCCGATCATCGGGCAAGTCCACCAAAGTCCACACTTTGTTCTCATACATGGATCCTATCTCAGATTTCATGGCCTCAAGCCATCTGTCGGAATCTGGGCTCATCATAGCTTCTTCATAGTTCGTAGGTTCGTCATGGTCTTATAACATGACTTCCAGGACAGGATTACCGTACCGCTCTGGTGCAGAACGTGTTCTGGTTGACCAACAAAGTTCTGTAGTAACTTGATCTGAAATTTCATGATCATCATCATTAGCTTCCTCTCTGGTTGGTGTAGGCATCACGTGAGCTGTTTTCTGTGATGTGCTACTCTCCAATTCGAGAGAAGGTACAATTACCTCATCAAGTTCTACTTTCCTCCCACTCACTTCTTTCGAGAGAAACTCCTTCTCTATAAAGGACCCATTCTTAGCAACAAAGATTTTTGCCTTCGGATCTGTGGTAGAAGGTATACCCAATAGTTTCTTTCGGGTATCCTATGAAGACGCACTTCTCCGTTTTGGGTTTGAGCTTATCAGGCTGAAGCCTTTTGACATAAGCATTGCATCCCCAAACTTTTAAGAAATGACAGCTTAGGTTTCTTGACAAACCACAGTTCATACGGTGTCATCTCAACGGATTTAGACGGTGCCCTATTTAACGTGAATGCGGCTGTCTCTAATGCATAACCCCAAAAACGGTAGTGGTAAATCAGTAAGAGACATCATAGAATGCACCATATCTAATAAAGTACGGTTACGACGTTCGGACACACCATTACGCTGTGGTGTTCCAGGTGGCGTGAGTTGTGAAACTATTCCACATTGTTTTAAATGAAGGCCAAACTCGTAACTCAAATATTCGCCTCCGCGATTAGATCATAGAAACTTTATTTTCTTGTTACGATGATTCTCCACTTCACTCTAAAATTCTTTGAACTTTTCAAATGTTTCAGATTTGTGTTTCATTAAGTAGATATACCCATATATGCTCAAAGCATCTGTGAAGGTCAGAAAATAACGATACCAGCCGTGTGCCTGAACACTCATCGGACCGCATACATCGGTATGTATTATTTCCAATAAGTCATTAGCTCTCTCCATTGTTCCGGAGAATGGAGTTTTAGTCATCTTGCCCATGAGGCATGGTTCGCAAGTATCAAATGATTCATAATCAAGTGATTCCAAAATCCCATCTGCATGGAGTTTCTTCATGCGCTTTACACCAATATGACCTAAACGGCAGTGCCAGGAATATGTTGCACTATCATTGTCAACTTTGCATCTTTTGGCATCAATATTATGAATATGTGTATCTCTACAATCGAGATTCAACAAAAATAGACCACTCTTCAAGGGTGCATGACCATAAAAGATATTACTCATATAAATAGAACAACCATTATTCTCTGATTTAAATGAATAACCGTTTCACACTAAACAAGATCCAGATATAATGTTCATGCTCAACGCTGGCACCAAATAACAATTATTCAGGTCTAAAACTATTCCCAAAGGTAGATGTAGAGGCAGCGTGCCGACGGCGATCACATCGACCTTGGAACCATTCCCGACGCGCATCGTTACCTCGTCCTTAGCCAATCTTCGTTTAATCCGTAACTCCTGTTTCGAGTTACAAATATGAGCAACCGAACCAGTATCAAATACCCAGGCGCTACTACGAGCATTAGTAAGGTACACATCAATAACATGTATATCAAATATACCTTTGTTCACTTTGCCATCCTTCTTATCCGCCAAATACTTGGGGCAATTCCGCTTCCAGTGACCAGTTCCTTTGCAGTAGAAGCACTCAGTTTCAGGCTTGGGTCTAGCTTTGGGCTTCTTCCCGGGAGTGGCAACTTGCTTGCCATTCTTTTTGAAGTTCCCTTTCTTTCCCTTGCCCTTTTTCTTGAAACTAGTGGTCTTGTTAACCATCAACACTTGATGCTCCTTCTTGATTTCTACCTCCGCGGCCTTAAGCATTGCAAAGAGCTCGCGAATTTTTTTGTTCATCCCTTGCATATTATAGTTCATCACGAAGCCTTTGTAGCTTGGTGGCAGTGATTGAAGAACTCTGTCAATGACATAGATCAACTCCTAGCTGAGTCAAGTGATTATAATACCCTGACATTTTGAGTATGTCTTCACTGACAGAACTGTTCTCCTCCATCCTGTAGCTATAGAACTTGTTGGAGATTTCATATCTCTCAACCCGAGCATTTGTTTGAAATATTAACTTCAACTCTTGGAACATCTCATATGCTCCATGACGTTCAAAACATCTTTGAAGTCCCGGTTTATAAGCCGTAAAGCATGGCACACTGAACTATCGAGTAGTCATCAGATCGAGCTTGCCAGACGTTCAAAACATCAGCTTCTGCTCTTGCAGCAGGCCTTTCACCTAGCGGTGCATCAAGGACATAATTCTTCTGTGCAGCAATGAGGATAATCCTCAAGTTACGGACCCAGTCCGTGTAGTTGCTACCATCATCTTTTAACTTAGCTTTCTCTAGGAACGCATTAAAATTCAAGGGAACGGTAGCACGGGCCATTGATCTACAACATAGATATGCAAATACTATCAGGACTAAGTTCATGATAAATTAAGTTCAATTAATCAAATTACTTAAGAACTCCCACTTAAATAGACATCCCTCAAGTCATCTAAGTGATACGTGATCCAAATCAACTAACCCATGTCCGATCATCACGTGAGATGGGGTAGTCATCAATGGTGAACATCTCTATGTTGATCATATCTACTATATGATTCACGTTCGATCTTTCGATCTCCAGTGTTCCGAGGCCATGTCTGTACATGCTAGGCTCATTAAGTTTAACCCAAGTATTCTGCATGTGTAAAACTGTCTTATACCCGTTGTATGTGAACGTAGAGTCTATCACACCCGATCATCACGTGGTGTCTCAACACGACGAACTGTAGCAATGGTGCATAAACACTTTTACCTTGAAATTTAGTGAAGGGAACATCTTATAATGCTACCGTCGTTCTAAGCAAAATAAGATGCATAAAAGATAAACATCACATGCAATCAAAATATGTGACAAGATATGGCCATCATCATCTTGTGCTTTTGATCTCCATCTCCAAAGCATCGTCATGATCTCCATCATCACCGGCTCGACACCTTGATCTCCATCGTTGCGTTGTGGTCGTCTCGCCAACTATTGCTTCTATAACTATTGCTAACGCATAGCGATAAAGTAAAGCAATTACATGGCGTTTGCATTTCATACAATAAAGAGACAACCATAAGGCTCCTGCCGGTTGGCGATAACTTACAAAACATGATCATCTCATACAATAACGTATATCACATCATGTCTTAACCATATCACATCACAACATGCCCTGCAAAAACAAGTTAGACGTCCTCTACTTTGTTGTTGCAAGTTTTACGTGGCTGCTATGGGCTTCTAGCAAGAATCGTTCTTACCTACGGCAAAAACCACAACGGTGAATTATCAAGTTTGCTGTTTTAACCTTCTTCAAGGACCATCCGTAGTCAAATTCGATTCAACTAAAGTAGGAGAAACAGACACCCGCCAGCCACCTTTATGCAAAACAAGTTGCCTGTTAGTCGGTGGAACCGGTCTCATGTACGTGGACATGTAAGGTTGGCCCGGGCCGCTTCATCCCACAATGCCGCCGAATCAAAATAAGATGTTGGTGGTAAGCAGTATGAACATCACTGCCCACAACTTCTTTGTGTTCTACTCGTGCATATCATCTATGAAGAGACCTGGCTCTGATGCCACTGTTGGGGATTGTTGCATAGAAAACAAATTTTTTTCCTACGCACACACAATGATCTATCCATGGAGATGCAAAGCAATGAGGGGGAGAGTGTGTCTACATACCCTCATAGACCGTAAGCGGAAGCGTTTCACAACGCAGTTGATGTAGTCGAACTTCTTCGCGCTTCAACCGATCAAGTACCGAACGCATGTCACGTCCGCGTTCTGCACACGTTCAACTCAGTGACGTCCCTCGCCTTCTTGATCCAGCAAGACGTCTGACCCTGGAGCAGTCGGATCCAGCTCGGGGACTCCAACAGCCGGCCTGGGGACTTCGACAGGCGGCCCGGGGGCTACAGCACCCAAACCCGGCCCGGGGACTGCTGTAGTCGGCCCGGGGACTTCAACGACGCAGCAAGCAGCGGCCGGCTCCGACCCGCCGCCTCCCAACCTGGCCTCCCTAACGCCGGTTGCCATCATGACGGTGGTGGAAGCTCCGTCTTGGGCGCACCCCATCCTCAACTTTCTGGTGAGCCGCGAGCTACCAGCCGACAAAGTCTTGGCCCGGCAGGTGCAACACCGGGCGGCCGCATACACGATCGTCAACAGAGAGCTCGTCAGGCGCAGCATGACTGGCATCTTCCAACATTGCGTCGAGCCGGAGAAGGGCATTGCTATCCTCAGAGACATCCACCAAGGTGAATGTGGCCACCATGCCGCCTCCAGAGCCCTCGTTGCCAAATCTTTCTGCCATAGTTTCTTCTGGCCGACTGCTCTGGACGACGCCAAGGAGTTGGTCAGAAAGTGCAAGGGGTGCCAGTGTTTCAGCACCAAGCAGCACCTGCCGGCCTCAGCACTCAAGACCATTCCCATCACTTGGCCTATTGCGGTATGGGGGTTGGATATGGTGGGCCCATTCAAGACAGCACGCGGCGGCATGACCCATCTGCTGGTTGTCGTGGACAAGTTCACAAAGTGGATTGAGGCAAGGCCAATCAAGAAGCTGAACGGCCCCACAGCCGTCACATTCATCGCGGACATCACCGTTCGATACGGCATCCCGCACAGCATCATCACCGGCAACGACACGAATTTCGCCAAAGGCTCCCTGGCCTGTTTCTGCGCGACACAGGGCATCCGACTGGACCTCGCGTTGGTTGCTCACCCGCAGTCAAACGGCCAGGTGGAGCGAGCAAACGGCCTCATCCTGTCTGGCATCAAGCCTCGGCTGGTCGAGCCGCTGGAGCGCTCGGTCGGCTGCTGGATCGAGGAACTACCGGCCGTCCTTTGGAGTCTCCGGACAACGCCAAATCGGTCAATCGGCTTCACGCCCTTCTTCCTCTTGTACGGGGCAGAGGCTATCATCCCAACAGACATTGAGTTCGACTCACCTCGCGTCACCATGTACACGGAGGTGGAGGCCAAGGAGGCGCGAGAAGACGGTGTCGACTTGCTTGAAGAGGCCCAGCTGCTAGCACTCAGCCGGTCCGCCATCTACCAGCAGAGCCTGCGCCGCTACCACAACAAGAAGATCAAGCCGCGCGCTTTCCACGAGGGCGACTGTCGTGGTTCTAAGTCTAATAGTAGAATAGGGGGTAGGTATGAGGAGGCAAGATCCTAGCTACGGTGAGGTTGTGCACGCAAGATTTACGAGTTCAGGCCCTTCTCAGAGGAAGTAACAGCCCTACGTCTCGGTGCCCGGGGGCTTGGTCGATTGGATTATGCGTGAAGTTACAGGGGGTGCGAACCCCTATGCTAGTGGAGGGGGGTGGCTTATATAGAGTGCGCCAGGACCCCAGCCAGCCCACGTTACAAGGGGTTCAATGTACATTAAGGTGAGACGTTACTGGTAACGCCAATAGTAAAGACATATAAATGATAATTAAGACTACGGAGTGAACGCCTGACCGTTGCCATCCTGAGTGACCTTAGATCTTCTGTACTCCGAGTGGTTTCTGGTATGGTCGAATGATTATACCCTGGTCGAATGGAATTGGGTTATCCGAGTGAACTGTTGGTCGAGTGGGTTGCACCCTGTGGTGATTTCAGTCGGTAGATGATGCTATCCTTTGAATGCCCTTGGCTTTAGAGCAGTGTCCTCGGGAAGGGTGTCTAGGTCAGGCCTATTACCCTACCCTAGGTACATGTCATCGTCATTAGCCCCTGAATGGATCTGGGTCCGAGTGGAGAAGGGGTTGAAGATGGTTCCGACCCAATTTATATGCTTCAGAGGCATTTTAACCGGGCCGGTGATCTACGTAAAAACTTCAACTTCATTTTCAGTCACCTGGGTCCATTCAGAGGTTGTCGAGTGAACTTTGCTGATAAGCTCCGAGTGTTGGTATGGTATAAAATCTTCAGCGCGATTGGTCGCACTGCCGCTCCCGGATCTCACGGGATTCAAAATTTGGAGAAGTGCACGGGACGGAGAGAACCGCAGTAAACGGAGCAGATTAGGTAGGGATGCCTCGATTCTTGTGCCACCTTTTTCGCCACGTACCGAGCGCGCGACTGTTGCGGGATTTGACAGGATTGCTTGGGCCCATGAGTCAGCCACTCGGAAGCAGGCCCATATAAGGCGACGGGGCCGTGGTGTTTGTACAGTGCGCCCCATTCCCCTTCTTCTCCCTCAGCTTCTCCACCATGTTCACCTCCACCCTTGACACCGTCGCCCTGCCCGAACACAGCCTGCTGCGATGGGAAAGGACAAGACGGCAGCCCTGGAGCGTGCGAAGAAGGAGACGGCAAAGGCGAAGGGCAAGAAGACGAGTCGGGGGGATCGTCGTCGAGATCTGGCCTGCCGCCCGGCTGGATCTAGGGCGACTGGATTAGATCCATGATTCAGCAAGAGGATCTGGAGGATCTGGTCGAGGGGGGCTTGATTGCCCATGGATCCTGGAGGCTGCTAGGTGATGAGACCGAGCCGCGGCCGCAGGAGGGTGAGTGCGTCCTCCTCGCGACCCACGTCGACCGTGGTTTTTCCCTGCCTCCTCATCCTTTTTTCCGAGGTTTTCTGAACTTTTTTGGAGCCCAACTTCATCACTTTTCCCCAAACACCATCACATACCTCACTGCGTTTGTTTCCATGTCTGTGAAAAAGGCTAATCCGAGTGATGAGAGGACACACGTGATCCAGATGTGCGGAGGTCTAGGGATCCAGATGAGAGGTAAAAGCACTTTTCCACCTATGACTCTTCCCGATTCAGTCAGAGGGTGGCAGTCGACCTGGTTTTATTGTAAGGACAAACCAACCCCTGGTCAGTCGACTGGCCTTCCCCCCTTCACCAGGGGGCGAATTGAGAAGCCCTCTTCCTTGAAAGTGACTCCAGCAGAAAAGGTGGAGGTGACTATGTTGGTTGAACGAGTAATCCAACTTGTCCGTGATGGTGTGACTGGCATGGATTTGCTAGAGGTGTTTCTCAATCGCCGCATCCAGCCACTCCAGGCCCGCGATCATCCTATGTGGATGTACTCGGGTACTGATGATACCACTCGGATCCACCCGGAGGAAGTTGCGGAGGAGAAGGTGGCGCAGTGGCTGCAGGGCATCATTGGAAATAAAGACAACCCCAGGGGGTCCAGGAGAATTCCACCACTCGACGCTGATAATGAACCAGACAAGGTCTGACCTTTGGTGCCGAGTGACTTTTACTCTGATTTGTAAACTATCTTTGGAACCGACTGATACTTGTTCAATTCTTTGCCTCGCAGATATATACTGAGATGTACTCGATGCCCAACGGGTAGCAGATCCAGGAAGGAGAGGAGAGCGGAGGCGACAACGACGATTGGAACTCTGATGACGAGAGTGATGAAGAGCACGAAGACTCGAGTAGTGGTGAGGAGGTCGATTCTCCACCTCGCGTGGAAAAGCGTTCCAAGCAGAAGCACGACCCAGCAAGTATCTGGGGTAAAGTGGCAGCACCGACCGGACAAACTTCGAAGCACACTCGGACATCTTCTCCGGTGTCGACTGAGAAGGCTCCGAAGCAGCTCAAGACTACGCCATCAAAGCCATGGAAGGCCTTGCCCAAGATCAAGGTTGATGTTCCCGTTGCCTCTGCGTAAGTGTTTCGTTTTCACCCTTTGCTCCAAGAATCTTATATCAGTTATCGACCCATTCTCTTGCTTGACCGAGTGAACCTTGAAATTTGCAGTGCTGCTACCTCTGGGACTTCTGCTTACAAAGATGATGATGACAAGGAGATGGAGGACGCGGTCACATCCAAAGCCGGTATGACTCCTGTTATCTTGTCTTTTCTTTGCTAACCACTTCTACAGTCGACTGAACTCTTGTGGTCGATTCTTTTGCAGCTCCGCAAAATGTTATTGCACTTTCAGATGACGATGAAGATGTGCCACAGAAGCTCGTGGGAAGGAGGAGCAGGACCTCGGGCAAAAAGGCACCAGCTATCAAGACGCTTCAGTCGACGCCGGCGGCAGAACCAGCTATCCAGCAGCCCGGGGACCTCAACCGTGCTTCTGTTACTTTTGCGATTCCCTTGTCGAGTGGTTGTCCTTCAGCGTCGATTGCACAGGCCCCTGCTTCATCTGTGCAACTTCATGCCTCAAGCTCTCAAGCTGCTGCAGCTGATCCACCGTCTCCACTTTTCACCGCCCATCACGTCCCAGAGGACCAAGTGAGTGCTGCCAAGGAAGCTATACGCCAGGCAGGCATTATGATGGAGCAGATGAAAGTGGTGCGTGAGACTAGTCAAGCTGCCTATGATGCCAGCTCAGCACTCCAGGCCAATGTCCAGGTTAGCTTACTTCCGACTGAACTCCATCTTGACGCTTGTACTGTTAGGATATGATATTTAGAAACTGCTGCTTTATTATCTGCAAGACGTCCGTGGATGAGCGTTTTGGAACCTTAATTGCATGCCCATTGTCAGTCTGTACACCCACTGGGTGTTTTAATTTCTGTTGAGTAGTTTTTCCACTTGAGTCGACTAGGTTGTGTCGATTGAATCTCTAAACCAGTGGGGGCACGCTGAGTGCACCCACTGGGTGTAGTCCCCGAGACCGCCGTCGAATGTTTGATTCGGCGGGGGTCTTTGAACAGAACTTTTCCACTCGGTCTAGACAGATCATGTCAAGTGGAACCTTTACCAGTGGGGACACGCTGAGTGCACCCACTGGGTGTAGTCCCCGAGACCGTAGTCGACTGCGGGCAGTCGGCTATGGTCTGAGTTTTTTTTTGACTGGACGGACCAAGTCGATTGAAAAAGTCGAACCAGTGGGGGCTATTGTCGAATGTTTGATTCGGCAGTAGTCTTAGAACTATTTGAACTTGCTACTTTATTGCTCGGAAGCAACCAATCTTTGTGTCTGCCGACTGACTATCTTCTGAACACAGAAATCTTGTGATCTTGGAGCCCGGTTCGCTGACTTGGAGTAGAAGCAAATCCAGCTCAATCTTGATCTAGAGTTGGCTCAGAATAACTTGCAGAAGGCTAAGGATGACGCTGCTGGTAAGGAAAGCTTGTCGACTGGTTCTCTTGCCATCTTTTCTCCTCCTTTTTCTGATTCGAATGTTATTCTTTCTAGAAACAATGAGACAGGCTTTGGAGAAGAAGGACCTTGACCTTGTGGCTACGAAGAAAACAGCAGAAGAAAAAACGACACTTGCTGACCAAAAGATTGCCTCAGTCGGAAAGTTGGAGGAAGAGAATACCAAGCTGAAGGCTGCTCTTGATGAAGCCAACAAAGAGGTAACTCGACTGAAGAAGGATAAAGGGACCCTGACCGACAAAGTGGAAGACATCACCCGGAAGAGGGACGAGCTAGAGAATTATCTGGGAGGACTTGCCAAAAATTTATTCCTCATGCTTGAAGGTACTTTTCTTTGTCCGATTGATTCGCTTTCGTTGACTCATCATACTACTGTCGACTTATTATTTCTCTGTGAGTGCAGAATTCTGTCAAAACTTCGAGGAAGAGACTGGGCGAGTCGAGACGAGCTTGGACCCCATCAACTCCCCTGTTAAAGATGAAGCTGCCATGAACATGCTTCGACTGGAGTCTCACCTTGCCAGTGCCAAGGATTACCTTGCTCGACTGAAGGTTGCGGTGTCGCGGATCGACACAGCGCTCTGGCCAAGGGAAACGCTCCAAAATGGCCTCGAGTCTTTGATGACTCGACTCAATGAGATTCCTAGTCGAGCGCAGGAATGGAAGAAGTCCTCTGCTCGATGCGGAGTTGACGTAGCTCCGTCCCTGGTTCGTGTTCATTGCAAGGAAGCCAGAGAAGAGAAGCTAGCGGCAATCAAGGTTGCCAATACCAAGAAACTTGACTTCTAGTCCTTCATGGAGACTTTTATTGCTGCTGCTACTCGAATTGCAGATGGAATCGACCTGGATGAGTTCGTCAAGCCTGCCAGCCCTCCTGTGGAGTGAACAAAACTTTTATGATCCGATTCAATTTGCCTCGGTATGCCGAGTGATTTTGTAACCGTTAAACTCCTTCGGGCCTGATGCCCGAGTACTTTAATCTGTGGTCCGGAATCTCATGGGATTCGTCCAAACTTAGTTTTCCCTGAAATATGCTTGTTTTTATTTCCGAGTGGAACTTGTATCTTCACTCGGAACAGACTTTTGTTCTTGTGATGCGATTCTGAGGAGAGGATCATGGATGACCTGCACCTCGTCATCTTGCAGATCAGGATGGAGCACACATTGTACTTGTGGCGTAGCTCCGAAGAGAAGGTCGCAGTCGACCTGCACCTCGTCGTCCTTGCGGATCAGGATGGAGCGTGTTTTAAACTTAGGTGAGTACAGGACCGCAGCTAAGCCCCCGAGTGAGAGGGTTGCTCATCACTCGGTAGGATTTTTTAAACTTAGGCGAGTACAGGACTGCAGCTAAGCCTCCGAGTGAGAGGGTTGCTCATCACTCGGTAGGATTTTACAAACTTAGGCGAGTACAGGACTGCAGCTAAGCCTCCGAGTGATAGGGTTGCTCATCACTCGGTAGGATTTTACAAACTTAGGCGAGTACAGGACTGCAGCTAAGCCTCCGAGTGAGAGGGTTGCTCATCACTCGGTAGGATTTTACAAACTTAGGCGAGTACAGGACTGCAGCTAAGCCCCCGAGTGAGAGGGTTGCTCATCACTCGGTAGGATTTTTTTAAACTTAGGCGAGTACAGGACTGCAGCTAAGCCCCCGAGTGAGAGGGTTGCTCATCACTCGGTAGGATTTTCTTAAACTTAGGCGAGTACAGGACTGCAGCTAAGCCCCCGAGTGAGAGGGTTCCCCATTTAGTAGATGAAGTGTCTGGCCTTTGCTGAGCTTTGGTAGTTGGCATAGGAAGACCAACCGTCAGCTAGTCAACACATAGGGCCACCTGTCAGATTTGCTTGGTGGCACGGTGGTGACTTGGACTTCTCTTGGGGGCGGCGGCTGCATGGGATCGAAATCTAGCGGTGCATGATGGACGAGATCTAGCCCGAACCTCCATGTTCCGGTGCCTGGACGAACGCCTTCTCTAATAAAGGACCCATTCTTAGCAACAAAGATTTTTGCCTTCGGATCGGTATGTGGTAGACAGGTATCCAATAGTTTCTTTCGGGTATCCTATGAAGACGCACTTCGTCCGTTTTGGGTTTGAGCTTATCAGGCTGAAGCCTTTTGACATAAGCATTGCATCCCCAAACTTTAAGAAATGACAGCTTAGGTTTCTTGACAACCACAGTTCATACGGTGTCATCTCAACGGATTTAGACGGTGCCCTATTTAACGTGAATGCGGCTGTCTCTAATGCATAACCCCAAAACGGTAGTGGTAATCAGTAAGAGACATCATAGAATGCACCATATCTAATAAAGTACGGTTACGACGTGTCTTGGACACACCATACGCTGTGGTGTTCCAGGTGGCGTGAGTTGTGAAACTATTCCACATTGTTTTAAATGAAGCCAAACTCGTAACTCAAATATTCGCCCCGCGATTAGATCATAGAAACTTTATTTTCTTGTTACGATGATTCTCCACTTCACTCTAAAATTCTTTGAACTTTTCAAATGTTTCAGATTTGTGTCATTAAGTAGATATTACCCTATATGCTCAAAGCATCGTGTGAAGGTCATGAAATAACGATACCAGCCGTGTGCCTGAACACTCATCGGACCGCATACATCGTATGTATTATTTCCAATAAGTCATTAGTCTCTCCATTGTTCGGAATGGAGTTTAGTCATCTTGCCCATGAGGCATGGTTCGCAAGTATCAAATGATTCATAATCAAGTGATTCCAAAATCCCATCTGCATGGAGTTTCTTCATGCGCTTTACACCCATATGACCTAAACGGCATGTGCCAGGAATATGTGCAACTATCATTGTCAACTTTGCATCTTTTGGCATCAATATTATGAATATGTGTATCTCTACAATCGAGATTCAACAAAATAGACCACTCTTCAAGGGTGCATGACCATAAAAGATATATTCTATTAAATAGAAACACCATTATTCTCTGATTAAATGAATAACCGTTTCACACTAAACAGATCCAGATATAATGTTCATGCTCAACGCTGGCCACCAAATAACCATTATTCAGGTCTAAAACTATTCCCAAAGGTAGATGTAGAGGCAGCGTGCCGACGGCGATCACATCGACCTTGGAACCATTCCCCGACGCGCATCGTTACCCTCGTCCTTAGCCAATCTTCGTTTAAATCCGTAACTCCTGTTTCGAGTTACAAATATGAGCAACCGAACCAGTATCAATACCCAGGCGCTACTACGAGCATAGTAAGGTACACATCAATAACATGTATATCAAATAACCTTTGTTCACTTTTGCCATCCTTCTTATCCGCCAAATACTGGGGCAATTCCGCTTCCAGTGACCAGTTCCTTTGCAGTAGAAGCACTCAGTTTCAGGCTTGGGTCTAGCTTTGGGCTTCTTCCCGGAGTGGCAACTTGCTTGCCATTCTTTTGAAGTTCCCTTTCTTTCCCTTGCCCTTTTTCTTGAAACTAGTGGTCTTGTTAACCATCAACACTTGATGCTCCTTCTTGATTTCTACCTCCGCGGCCTAAGCATTGCAAGAGCTCGCGAATTTTTTTGTTCATCCCTTGCATATTATAGTTCATCACGAAGCCTTTGTAGCTTGGTGCAGTGATTGAAGAACTCTGTCAATGACATAGATCAACTCCTAGCTGAGTCAAGTGATTATAATACCCTGACATTTTGAGTATGTCTTCACTGACAGAACTGTTCTCCCATCCTGTAGCTATAGAACTTGTTGGAGATTTCATATCTCTCAACCCAGCATTTGTTTGAAATATTAACTTCAACTCTTGGAACATCTCATATGCTCCATGACGTTCAAAACATCTTTGAAGTCCCGCGTTTATAAGCCGTAAAGCATGGCACACTGAACTATCGAGTAGTCATCAGATCGAGCTTGCCAGACGTTCAAAACATCAGCTTCTGCTCTTGCAGCAGGCCTTCACCTAGCGGTGCATCAAGACATAATTCTTCTGTGCAGCAATGAGGATAATCCTCAAGTTACGGACCCAGTCCGTGTAGTTGCTACCATCATCTTTAACTTAGCTTTCTCTAGGAACGCATTAAAATTCAAGGGAACGGTAGCACGGGCCATTGATCTACAACATGATATGCAAATACTATCAGGACTAAGTTCATGATAAATTAAGTTCAATTAATCAAATTACTTAAGAACTCCCACTTAAAAGACATCCCTCAAGTCATCTAAGTGATACGTGATCCAAATCAACTAACCCATGTCCGATCATCACGTGAGATGGGGTAGTCATCAATGGTGAACATCTCTATGTTGATCATATCTACTATATGATTCACGTTTCGATCTTTCGATCTCCAGTGTTCCGAGGCCATGTCTGTACATGCTAGGCTCATTAAGTTTAACCCAAGTATTCTGCATGTGTAAAACTGTCTTATACCCGTGTATGTGAACGTAGAGTCTATCACACCCGATCATCACGTGTGGTGCTCCAACACGACGAACTGTAGCAATGGTGCATAAACACTTTTACCTTGAAATTTAGTGAAGGGAACATCTTATAATGCTACCGTCGTTCTAAGCAAAATAAGATGCCATAAAAGATAAACACACATGCATCAAATATGTGACAAGATATGGCCATCATCATCTTGTGCTTTTCTTCCATCTCCAAAGCATCGTCATGATCTCCATCATCACGCTCGACACCTTGATCTCCATCGTTGCGTTGTGGTCGTCTCGCCAACTATTGCTTCTATAACTATTGCAACGCATAGCGATAAAGTAAAGCAATTACATGGCGTTTGCATTTCATACAATAAAGAGACAACCATAAGGCTCCTGCGGTTGGCGATAACTTACAAAACATGATCATCTCATACATAACGTATATCACATCATGTCTTAACCATATCACATCACAACATGCCCTGCAAAACAAGTTAGACGTCCTCTACTTTGTTGTTGCAAGTTTTACGTGGGCTATGGGCTTCTAGCAAGAATCGTTCTTACCTACGGCAAAAACCACAACGGTGAATTATCAAGTTTGCTGTTTTAAACCTTCTTTCAAGGACCATCCGTAGTCAAATTCGATTCAACTAAAGTAGGAGAAACAGACACCGCAGCCAACCTTTATGCAAAACAAGTTGCCTGTTAGTCGGTGGAACCGGTCTCATGTACGTGGACATGTAAGGTTGGCCCGGGCCGCTTCATCCCACAATGCCGCCGAATCAAAATAAGATGTTGGTGGTAAGCAGTATGAACATCACTGCCCACCAACTTCTTTGTGTTTCTACTCGTGCATATCATCTTGAAGAGACCTGGCTCTGATGCCACTGTTGGGGATTGTTGCATAGAAAACAAATTTTTTTCCTACGCACACACAATGATCTATCCATGGAGATGCAAAGCAATGAGGGGGAGAGTGTGTGTCTACATACCCTATAGACCGTAAGCGGAAGCGTTTCACAACGCAGTTTGATGTAGTCGAACTTCTTCGCGCTTCAACCGATCAAGTACCGAACGCATGTCACGTCCGCGTTCTGCACACGTTCAACTCAGTGACGTCCCTCGCCTTCTTATCCAGCAAGACGTCTGACCCTGGAGCAGTCGGATCCAGCTCGGGGACTCCAACAGCCGGCCTGGGGACTTCGACAGGCGGCCCGGGGCTACAGCACCCAAACCCGGCCCGGGGACTGCTGTAGTCGGCCCGCGGGACTTCAACAGCAGCAAGCAGCGCCGGCTCACCCCGCCCTCCCAACCTGGCCTCCCTAACGCCGGTTGCCATCATGACTTGGAACTCCCTCTGCACCCCGAGGTCTCCCAGATGGGGCAAGCGGCCCGTGCTCACCCTCACCAGCCACAAGTGGCCTGGCACGCGGAAGGCACAGCGCATCAAGCACGTTAGTCCCGCCCATATGACCGTAAGCGGTTTTCAAACAAAACAACCAGAACGCACGCAAGCGCCACAACGAACATCGTCAACAGAGAGCTCGTCAGGCGCAGCATGACTGGCATCTTCCCAACACTTGCGTCGAGCCGGAGAAAGGGCATGCTATCCCAGAGACATAACCACCACAAGGTGATGCCAATGTGGCCAACCATGCCGCTCCAGAGCCTCGTTGCCAAATCTTTCTGCCATAGTTTCTTCTGGCCGAAAACGCTCTGGACGACGCCAAGGATTGGTCGAAGTGCAAGGGCTCCACACACCCACAGTAGCTCATGAGTAGACAGGGTGCCAGTTTCAGCACCAAGCAGCACCTGCCGGCCTCAGCACCAAGACCATTCCCATCACTTGGCCTATTGCGGTATGGGGGTTGGATATGGTGGGCCCTTCAAGACAGCACGCGGCGGCATGACCCATCGCTGGTGTCGTGGACAAGTTCACAGTGGATTGAGGCAAGGCCACATCAAGAAGCTAGAACGCAGCCCCCATCAGCCGTCACATTCATCGCGGACATCACCGTTCGATACGGCATCCCGCACAGCATCATCACCGCCCGAACGACACGAATTTCGCCAAAGGCTCCCTGGTGGTTTTCGTGTTGCGACACAGGGCATTCAAGTGGACCTCGCTTGGTTGGCACCTGCCAGTCATAACGGCCAGGGTGGAGCGAGCAAACGGCCTCATCTGTCTGGCATCAAGCCTCGGGCTGGTCGAGCCGCTGGAGCGCTCGGTCGGCTGCTGGATCGAGGAACTACCGGCCGTCCTTTGGAGTCTCCGGACAACGCCAAATCGGTCAATCGGCTTCACGCCCTTCCTCTCTTGTACGCAGGGCAGAGGCTATCATCCCAACAGACATTGAGTTCGACTCACCTCGGTCACCATGTACACAGGAGGTGGAGGCCAAGGAGGCGCGAGAAGACGGGTGTCGACTTGCTTGAAGAGGCCCAGCTGTACGCACTCAGCCGGTCCGCCATCTACCAGCAGAGCCTGCGCCGCTACCACAACAAGAAGATCAAGCCGCGCGCTTTCCAACGAGGGCGACTGTCGTGGTTCTAAGTCAATAGTAGAATAGGGGGGAGGTATGAGGAGGCAAGATCCTAGCTACGGTGAGGTGTGCACGCAAGATTTACGAGTTCAGGCCCTTCTCAGAGAGAGTAAACAGCCCTACGTCTCGGTGCCCGGGGGCTTTGTCGATTGGATTATGCGTGAAGTTACAGGGGGTGCGAACCCCTATGCTAGTGGAGGGGGGTGGCTTATATAGAGTGCGCCCGGACCCCAGCCAGCCCACGTTACAAGGGGTTCAATGTACATTAAGGTGAGACGTTACTGGTAACGCCAATAGTAAAGAATAATAAATGATAATTAGAGACACGGAGTGAACGCTGACCGTTGCCATCCTGAGTGACCTTAGATCTTCTGTACTCCGAGTGGTTTCTGGTATGGTCGAATGATTATACCCTGGTCGAATGGAATTGGGTTAGAGTGAACGTTGGTCGAGTGGGTTGCACCCTGTGGTGATTTCAGGGTAGATGATGCTATCCTTTGAAAGCCCTTGGCTTTAGAGCAGTGTCCTCGGGAAGGGTGTTAGGTCAGGCCTATTACCCTACCCTAGTACATGTCATCGTCATTAGCCCCTGAATGGATCTGGGTCCGAGGGAGAAGGGGTTTGAAGATGGTTCCGACCCAATTTATATGCTTCAGAGGCATTTTAACCGGGCCGGTGATCTACGTAAAACTTCAATTCATTTTCAGTCACCTGGGTCCATTCAGAGGTTGTCGAGTGAACTTTGCTGATAAGCTCCGAGTGTTGGTATGGTATAAAATCTTCAGGCGCATGGATTGGTCGCACTGCGCTCCGGATCTCACGGGATTCAAAATTTGGAGAAGTGCACGGGACGGAGAGAACCGCCAGTAAACGGAGCAGATTAGGTAGGATGCCTCGATTCTTGTGCCACCTTTTTCGCCACGTACCGAGCGCGCGACTGTTGCGGGATTTGACAGGATTGCTTGGGCCCATGAGTCAGCCACTCGGAAGCAGGCCCATATAAGGCGACGGGGCCGTGTGTGTTGTACAGTGCGCCCCATTCCCCTCTTCTCCCTCAGCTCTCCACCATGTTCACCTCCACCCTTGACACCGTCGCCCTGCCCGAACACAGCCTGCTGCGATGGGAAAGGACAAGACGGCACCCTGGAGCGTGCGAAGAAGGAGACGGCAAAGGCGAAGGGCAAGAAGACGAGTCGGGGGGATGTCGTCGAGATCTGGCCTGCCGCCCGGCTGGATCTAGGGCGACTGGATTAGATCCATGATTCAGCAAGAGGATCTGGAGGATCTGGTCGAGGGGGGCTTGATTGCCCATGGATCCTGGAGCTGCTAGGTGATGAGAGACCGAGCCGCGGCCGCAGGAGGGTGAGTGCGTCCTCCTCGCGACCCACGTCGACCGTGGTTTTTCCCTGCCTCCTCATCCTTTTTTCCGAGGTTTTCTGAACTTTTTTGGAGCCCAACTTCATCACTTTTCCCCAACACCCATCACATACCTCACTGCGTTTGTTTCCATGTCTGTGAAAAAGGCTAATCCGGTGATGAGAGGACACACGTGATCCAGATGTGCGGAGGTCTAGGGATCCAGAGAGAGAGGTAAAAGCACTTTTCCACCTATGACTCTTCCCGATTCAGTCAGAGGGTGGCAGTCGACCTGGTTTATATGTAAGGACAAACCAACCCCTGGTCAGTCGACTGGCCTTCCCCCCTCACCAGGGGGCGAATTGAGAAGCCCTCTTCCTTGAAAGTGACTCCAGCAGAAAAGGTGGGAGGTGACTATGTTGGTTGAACGAGTAATCCAACTTGTCCGTGATGGTGTGACTGGCATGGATTTTGCTAGAGGTGTTTCTCAATCGCCGCATCCAGCCACTCCAGGCCCGCGATCATCCTATGTGGATGTACTCGGGTACTGATGATACCACTGGATCCACCCGGAGGAAGTTGCGGAGGAGAAGGTGGCGCAGTGGCTGCAGGGCTCATTGAAATAAAGAAACCCCAGGGGGTCAGGAGAATTCCACCACCGACGCGTGATAATGAACCAGACAAGGTCTGACCTTTGGTGCCGGTGACTTTACTCTGATTTGTAAACTATCTTTGGAACCGACTGATACTTGTTCAATTCTTGCCTCGCAGATATATACTGAGATGTACTCGATGCCCAACGGGTAGCAGATCCAGGAAGGAGAGGAGAGCGGAGGCGACAACGAAGATTGGAACTCTGATGACGAGAGTGATGAAGAGCACGAAGACTCGAGTAGTGGTGGGAGGTCGATTCTCCACCTCGGTGGAAAAGCGTTCCAAGCAGAAGCACGACCCAGCAAGTATCTGGGGTAAAGTGGCAGCACCGACCGGACAAACTTCGAAGCACACTCGGACATCTTCTCCGGTGTCGACTGAGAAGGCTCCGAAGAGAGCTCAAGACTACGCCATCAAAGCCATGGAAGGCCTGCCCAAGATCAAGGTTGATGTTCCGTTGCCTCTGCGTAAGTGTTTCGTTTTCACCCTTTGCTCCAAGAATCTTATATCAGTTATCGACCCATTCTCTTGCTTGACCGAGTGAACCTTGAAATTTGCAGTGCTGCTACCTCTGGGACTTCTGCTTACAAAATGATGATGACAAGGAGATGGAGGACGCGGTCACATCCAAAGCGGTATGACTCCTGTTATCTTGTCTTTTCTTTGCTAAACACTTCTACAGTCGACTGAACTCTTGTGGTCGATTCTTTTGAGCTCCGCAAATGTTATGCACTTTCAGATGACGAGAAGATGTGCCACAGAAGCTCGTGGGAAGGAGGACAGGACCTGCACAAAAGGCACCAGCTATCAAGAAGCTTCAGTCGACGCCGGCGGCAGAACAGCTATCCAGCAGCCCGGGGACCTCAAACGTGTTCTGTTACTTTGCGATTCCCTTGTGAGTGGTTGTCCTTCAGCGTCGATTGCACAGGCCCCTGCTTCATCTGTGCAACTTCATGCCTCAAGCTCTCAAGCTGCTGCAAGCTGTCCACCGTCTCACTTTTCACCGCCCATCACGTCCCAGAGGACCAAGTGAGTGCTGCCAAGGAAGCTATACGCCAGGCAGGCATTATGAGGAGCAGATGAAAGTGGTGCGTGAGACTAGTCAAGCGCCTATGATGCCAGCTCAGCACTCCAGGCCAATGTCCAGGTTAGCTTACTTCCGACTGAACTCCATCTTGACGCTTGTACTGTTGGATATATATTTAGAAACTGCTGCTTTATTATCTGCACAGACGTCCGTGGATGAGCGTTTGGAACCTTATTGCATGCCCATTGTCAGTCTTACCCCACTGGGTGTTTTAATTTCTGTGAGAGTAGTTTTTCCACTTGAGTCGACTAGGTTGTGTCGTGATTGAATCTCTAAACCAGTGGGGGCACGCTGAGTGCACCCACTGGGTGTAGTCCCCGAGACCGCCGTCGAATGTGATTCGGCGGGGGTCTGAACAGAACTTTTCCACTCGGTCTAGACAGATCTGTCAAGTGGAACCTTTACCAGTGGGGACACGCTGAGTGCACCCACTGGGTGTAGTCCCCGAGACCGTAGTCGACTGCGGGCAGTCTGGCTATGGTCTGAGTTTTTTGACTGGACGGACCAAGTCGATTGAAAAAGTCGAACCAGTGGGGGCTATTGTCGAATGTTTGATTCGGCATAGTAGTCTAGAACTATTTGAACTTGCTACTTTATTGCTCGGAAGCAACCAATCTTTGTGCTGCCGACTGACTATCTTCTGAACACAGAAATCTTGTGATCTTGGAGCCCGGTTCGCGACTTGGAGTAGAAGCAAATCCAGCTCAATCTTGATCTAGAGTTGGCTCAGAATAACTTGCAGAAGGCTAAGGATGAGCTGCTGTCTGGTAAGGAAAGCTGTGTCGACTGGTTTCTTGCCATCTTTTCTCCTCCTTTTTCTGATTCGAATTTATTCTTTCTAGAAACAATGAGACAGGCTTTGGAGAAGAAGGACCTTGACCTGTGGCTACGAAGAAAACAGCAGAAGAAAAAACGACACTTGCTGACCAAAAGATTGCCTCAGTCGGAAGTTGGAGGAAGAGAATACCAAGCTGAAGGCTGCTCTTGATGAGCCAACAAAGAGGTAACTCGACTGAGAAGGATAAAGGGACCCTGACCGACAAAGTGGAGACATCACCCGGAAGAGGGACGAGCTAGAGAATTATCTGGGAGGACTTGAAAAATTTATTCCTCATGCTTGAAGGTACTTTTCTTTGTCCGATTGATTCGCTTTCGTTGACTCATCATACTACTGTCGACTTATTATTTCTGTGAGTGCAGAATTCTGTCAAAACTTCGAGGAAGAGACTGGCGAGTCGAGACGAGCTTGGACCCCATCAACTCCCCTGTTAAAGATGAAGCTGGCATGAACATGCTTCGCATGGAGTCTCACCTTGCCAGTGCCAAGGATTACCTTGCTCGACTGAAGGTTGCGGGGTCGCGGATCGACACAGCGCTCTGGCCAAGGGAAACGCTCCAAAATGGCCTCGAGTCTTTGATGACTCGACTCAATGAGATTCCTAGTCGAGCGCAGGAATGGAGAAGTCCTCTGCTCGATGCGAGTTGAAGTAGCTCCGCCCTGGTTCGGTTCATTGCAAGGAAGCCCAGAGAAGAGAAGCTAGCGGCAATCAAGGTTGCCAATACCAAGAAACTTGACTTTAGTCCTTCATGGAGACTTTTATTGCTGCTGCTACTCGAATTGCAGAGGAATCGACCTGGATGAGGTCGTCAAGCCTGCCAGCCCTCTTGGAGTGAGTGAACAAAACTTTATGATCCGATTCAATTTGCCTCGGTTATGCCGAGTGATTTTGTAACCGTTAAATCCCTTCGGGCCTGATGCCCGAGTACTTTAATCTGTGGTCCGGAATCTCATGGGATTCGTCCAAACTTAGTTTCCTGAAATATGCTTGTTTTTATTTCCGAGTGAACTTGTATCTTCACTCGGAACAGACTTTTGTTCTTGTGATGCGATTCTGAGGAGAGGATCATGGATGACCTGCACCTCGTCATCTTGCAGATCAGGATGGAGCACACATTGTATGTGGCGTAGCTCCGAAGAGAAGGTCGCAGGTCGACCTGCACCTCGTCGTCCTTGCGGATCAGGATGGAGCGTGTTTTAAACTTAGGTGAGTACAGGACCGCAGCTAAGCCCCCGAGTGAGAGGGTTGCTCATCACTCGGTAGGATTTTTTAAACTTAGGCGAGTACAGGACTGCAGCTAAAGCCTCGAGTGGAGAGGGTTGCTCATCACTCGGTAGGATTTTTACAAACTTAGGCGAGTACAGGACTGCAGCTAAGCCTCCGAGTGAGAGGGTTGCTCATCACTCGGTAGGATTTTTTAAACTTAGGCGAGTACAGGACTGCAGCTAAGCCTCTGAGTGAGAGGGTTGCTCATCACTCGTAGGATTTTTACAAACTTAGGCGAGTACAGGACTGCAGCTAAGCCCCGAGTGAGAGGGTTGCTCATCACTTGGTAGGATTTTTTAAACTTAGGCGAGTACAGGACTGCAGCTAAGCCTCCGAGTGAGAGGGTTTGCTCATCACTCGGTAGGATTTTACAAACTTAGGCGAGTACAGGACTGCAGCTAAGCCCCCGAGTGAGAGGGTTGCTCATCACTCGTGGTAGATTTTTTTAAACTTAGGCGAGGACAGGATCGCTAAGCCTCCCCCCTCCCCCCCCCCCCCACCACCCTGAGTGAGAGGGTTGCTCATCACTCGTAGGATTTTACAAACTTAGGCGAGTACAGGACTGCAGCTAAGCCTCCGAGTGAGAGGGTTGCTCATCACTCGGTAGGATTTTTACAAACTTAAAGGCGAGTACAGGACTGCAGCTAAGCCCCCGAGTGAGAGGGTTGCTCATCACTCGGTAGGATTTTTACAAACTTCGGCGAGTACAGGACTGCAGCTAAGCCCCCGAGTGAGAGGGTTGCTCATCACTCGGTAGGATTTTTTTTTAAACTTAGGCGAGTACAGGACTGCAGCTAAGCCCCCGAGTGAGAGGGTTGCTCATCACTCGGTAGGATTTTTTTAAACTTAGGCGAATCGGATTCGCGGCTAAGCCACCCACTGGGGGATTTTGGACACGTGTATTAGTAACAACAATCATTTAGGAGACTGTAAAACCATGTCTTTGATAAACGAACTGACAGGTACTCCTTATTACATCTCATCAGTCCGAACACTTAAGTATAAAAACGGCGGAGTAGCTCCGCATTCCAAGCGCGTGGCTCGTCTTTATTATGCTCCACATTGTAGAGGTGATACGCTCCATTGTGGAGCACCTTGGTGACGATGAAGGGACCTTCCCAAGCGGGGGCAAGTTTGTGAGGCCGTTGCTGTTCCACTCGGAGCACAAGGTCCCCTTCCTGAAATGCTCGACCCTTCACATTTCTGGCATATAATCGACGAAGGTCTTGCTGATAAATGGTCGGTCGGATCAAGGCCATCTCTCTTTCTTCTTCCAAAAGATCAACAGTGTCTTCTCGAGCCCGTTCTGCTTCAGCTTCTGAAAAAAGTTCTACTCGGGGTGCATTGTGAAGCAAGTCACTCGGCAGCACAGCCTCAGCCCCATAGACCATGAAGAAGGGGGTTCGACTGGTCGACCGATTTGGTGTTGTTCTTAATCCCCAAAGGACTGACGGTAACTCATCTACCCAAGCACCGGCTGCATGCTTGAGGTCGCGCATCAATCGAGGTTTCAACCCTTTGAGAATCAAACCGTTCGCTCTTTCTGCTTGTCCATTCGACTGAGGGTGGGCGACTAAAGCATAGTCAACCCGAGTACCTTGGGAAGCGCAGAAAGCTCGGAACTCATCTGAATCAAAGTTTGACCCATTATCCATGATGATGCTGTGCGGAACTCCATATCTAAACATTAACCCTCTGATGAAGCTGACAACAGTACTTGCTTCCAGGCTTTTGATAGGTTTAGCTTCAATCCATTTAGTGAACTTGTCGACTGCTACAAGCACATGGGTGAAGCCACTCCTGCCAGTCCTCAGAGGTCCGACCATATCTAATCCCCAAACAGCGAATGGCCAGATGAGTGGAATGGTCTTCAAGGCTGAAGCGGGTTTGTGGGACATGTTGGAGTAGAACTGACAGCCCTCACACTTGTCGATTATTTCCTTTGCCATCTCATTTGCCCGTGGCCAATAAAACCCTGCTCGATATGCTTTGGCCACGATGGCCCGAGAAGACGCATGGTGACCATAGGTTCCTGAGTGGATATCATTGAGGATCATTCAGCCTTCTTCTGGAGTGATGCATTTCTGAACGACCCCAGTAACACTCTCTCTATAGAGTTGTCCACCCATTACTATGAAGGCTTTGGATCGACGGATAATCTGGCGAGCCTCTTCTTCATCCTCTGGAAGCTCTTTCCTGAGAATATATGCGATATACGGCACTGTCCAATTGGGAATAACAATCAAAACCTCCATGATTAAGTCGACCACAGCTGGGATTTCAACTTCAGTCGGATCAGTGGAACTTTTAGGCTGTGGGGGCTCTTTAGTGAAGGGATCTTCTTGAATTGAAGGTGCGTGAATATGCTCCAAAAACACATTGCTGGGAATAGGCTCCCGCTTGGAACCTATTTTCGCCAAGTCATCCGCTGCTTGATTCTTCAGACGGGGTATATGGTGGAGCTCCAGCCCTTTAAACTTCTTTTCTAGCTTTCTCACTGCATTGCAATAGCTAGTCATTGCTGGGCTCCTGATATCCCACTCTTTCATCACTTGATTAACCACTAAATCTGAGTCACCGTAAACCATCAGGCGACGGACGCCGAGTGAAATGGCCATACGCAACCCGTATAGAAGCGCCTCATATTCAGCTTCATTGTTGGAGGAATCAAAGTGAATCTGGAGAACATATCTGAGGTTGTCGCCTCGTGGAGATATCAAGACTACCCCAGCGCCTGAACCATTCAACATCTTGGACCCGTCGAAGAACATAGTCCAATGTTCCGACTGTATCTGAGTCGGTAGCTGCTGTTCAATCCACTCGACGAGGAAATCTGCTATTGCTTGAGACTTGATCGCTTTCTTTGCCTCAAACCTGATATCCAGCGAAAGGAGTTCAATCGCCCATTTTGCCACTCGACCAGTTGCATCTCTGTTGTTCAAAATCTCTGACAAGGGAGCGTCGCTAATGACCGTAATCGAATGATCTGAGAAGTAATGTGCAACCTTCTTTGTGGTCAAGTAAATTTCATAGACAAGCTTTTGATAATGTGGATATCTCTGCTTGGATGGGGTTAAGACTTCAGAAATATAGTACACTGGGCGTTGGACCTTGTAGGTTTTACCTTCTTCTTCTCGCTCGACCGTGATTACTGTACTGACAACCTGTCCTGTGGCTGCTATATAAAGCAGTAAAGGCTCTTTGCTGATTGGAGCAGCAAGCACTGGCCGGGTGGAAAGCAGGGCTTTGAGCTCTGCAAACGCTGCGTCAGCTTCAGGAGTCCACTCGAGCTTATCAGATTTCTTCATCAGTCGGTAAAGAGGTAGTGCCTTTTCACCGAGATGAGAGATGAATTGACTCAAAGCGGCCAAACAACCAGTAAGCTTCTGAACATCGTGTACACGCACAGGGCGTTTCATTCGGAGGATTGCACCAATTTTCTCTGGGTTGGCATCGATCCCACGTTCGAAAACGAGGAAACCGAGTAACTTTCCACCTGGAACTCCAAATGTACACTTCGACGGATTAAGCTTGATATCATATTTTCTCAAATTGGTAAAGGTTTCAGCAAGGTCAGTCAGCATGTCAGAACCTTTACGCGACTTAACCACGATGTCATCCATGTACGCTTCTACATTCCGACTGATTTGAGTTAGTAGGCACTTCTGTATCATACGCATGAATGTGGCACCAGCGTTCTTGAGACCAAAGGGCATGGTGACATAGCAAAAGCACCCGAATGGAGTGATAAAAGCTGTTTTTATCTCATCAGGTCCATACAGTCGGATCTAATGGTACCCGGAATATGCATCTAGGAAGGACAATCGCTCACATCCCGCAGTTGAGTCAACTATCTGATCGATGAGGGGGAGAGGGAAATGATCTTTCGGGCAGGCCTAATTGATTTGCTTGAAATCAATGCACATACGAAGTGAATCGTCCTTCTTGGGAACCATGACAACATTGGCGAGCCACTTGGAGTGGTAAATTTCGCGGATGAACTCAGCCGCCAGAAGCCGAGCCACCTCTTCGCCGATCGCCTTGCGCTTCTCCACTGCAGACCGACGGAGATGCTCTTTAACGGGTTTTGCCTTTGGATCGACTCGCAAACGGTGCTCAGCCAGTCCCCTGGGTACACCCGGCATGTCAGACGGCTTCCATGCGAAGATGTCCCAGTTCTCACGGAGGAACTGGATGAGCGCTTCTTCCTATTTGCTGTCGAGTGTTGTCGAGATATGAGCCGGAGCAGCATTGGGATCGGTCGGGTGAATGTGAACAGGCTTTGTTTCACCGGACGACTAAAATGCAGACTCTGAAGCAGGCTTCTTAGTACGCAACAAATCACGCGGATCTGCCGTCTTCTTATATTCTTCCATTTCTACTGCTGCCATCTGTTCATCGGCTATCACAGAGCCCTTCTGGAGGCACTCTTCTGCTCGTTGCCGATTGCCAGTGACCGTAATCACGCCTCTGGGGCCAGGCATCTCCAGCTTGAGGTACACGTAACACGGTCGAGCCATGAAACGGGCATATGCAGTTCTGCCCAGAATAGCATGATAGGCACTGTGAAAATCCACAACTTCGAATGTCAACTTCTCCTTACGGTAATTCTTGGAATCACCAAAAACCACGTCAAGAGTGATCTGACCGAGTGAATCAGCTTTCTTTCCTGGAATGACACCGTGGAATCGCATATTGCTCTCACTGAGCTTGGACATCGGAATGCCCATCCCACGAAGGGTCTCAGCATACAAAATGTTCAAGCCGCTGCCACCATCCATCAAGACTTTGGTCAGTCGGGTGCCCCCAACGACTGGGTCGACCACCAACGCTTTCCTCCCAGGGGTGGCAACGTGCGGTGGGTGGTCAGATTGGTCGAATGTAATGGGAGTCTTTGACCATTTCAAATATGTCGTCGTTGCCGGAGCAACCATGTTTACCTCTCTGTTGATGACTTTTAGTCGACTTTTGGTTTCAATGTCAGCAAAAATCACCAAAGTGGAATTGACGTTAGGGAAACCGTCATCATCTTCTTCCTTGTCACCATCCTTGTCAGACTCTTTTTCCTTTTCATTGGGCCGTTTCTCTCGGAACTGCTGGATCAGGAGCCGACATTGTCGAGTGGTATGTTTGGGATAAATCAGATTACCCTCTTCATCCTTCTTGGTGTGAATGTGACATGGCAAGTCCAACACATCATCCCTTGCCTAATCTTTCACCTTCTTGGGGATCCAGGGCCCTTTGGGCTTTCCCTTGAATTTTCCTTGAGTTACAACTGCAGCTTCACCTGGACCTGCTGGCTCGGCTTTGCGTTTCTGCTTCCGACCTCCTCCGGTGTCTTGGGCGACTAGTTTGCCCTTTCCACTGCGGAGTCGATCCACTTCTTCACCATTAGCGTACCGAGTGGCTATTTCCATCATTCGGGTCAGAGACATATCTCCTGTCCGACCGAATTTCAGGTTAAGCTCTCGATACTGAACGCCCTCCTTGAAGGCACAAACTGCTTGGTGTTGGGATACATTTTCTACTCTGTGGTGTAAAGTGGTCCATCTTTGGATGTAATCCCTCAGAGTTTCATTCGGCTTCTGTACACAATGTTGCAATTCCGTCAACCCTGCAGGTCATTTGCATGTGCCCTCGAATGTCCTGACAAACACTCGGGTTAACTCTTCCCAGCTGAATATACTGCCTGGAGCCAACTGATTCAGCCATGCTCTGGCCGATCCTTCCAACATGAGAGGAAGATGTTTCATAGCTACCTCATCATTTCCACCACCGATCTGAATAGCCACTCGGTAATCTTCCAGCCAAGTGTCAGGCTTCGACTCACCGGTGAACTTACTAACCCCAGTCGCCAACCTGAAGTTGGTGGGGGGATCTCAGTAGCTCTGATGGCTCTGCTAAAACACTCGGGACCCGAAACATGTATTCTGTTTCCACTCGGGCGATCTCTGTCTTGCCCTTCTCTGTGTGCTCGGTTCCTGTCGACCAAACCTTGCACCAAAATTGACCTCGCATCAAAACCTGGCTCTCTTGGGTCGACTGGCATCCTCCGCTCTCCGCTGTACGGGCGCCTGTCATCATAATGCCGGGGCACATATGATCCGCCTCTCGGAGGGGGCGTAGGCGCTCGACGGCGGTCATTACGGCCGAGCCGATGATCGTACTGCTCGTGGTTCCGACCCAAGTACTGATCTTGGCGATGCCCCCGTCCCTCGCACCGCAGAGGCGATCTTAGGTTGTGAGCCGATTGAACTGTGTCAGCCACCACAGATCTGCTATGGATTCTGTTACGTGACTAAGATACTGCAGTGTTTTGCTCTCCTGCTGCCCGGAGCAGAGCCCGGATCTGCACCAAACCTCGTCTAGCTTCCGACTGGGATGGCTGGATGGACTCTGCTATACGAGCTGCAGCCGTAAGATTCTGAATAGGAGTGCGGTATACCTGAGGTTCAGGCGGGAACAATTGCCGCCGTCGACTGGACTCAGGAATCTGCTGCTGAGCATGTTCGTCGAGTGCATGCTGAAGATTCTCTAGTCAAGTGCGTTCAGCCAAAGTGGCCAAGCGCGCTGCCTCCAAGGCCCGAGCCTCAGAGGTCTCTCCGACGATGGGCGTGTGGAGTGCTTCCTCATTGCGGCGGTGAAGTTCCTCCCTCCGCTGCGAAGAGAGGGTTTCGGGGTGGTATTCCTCGTGAACGTGCGACGGATCGCCACCGCTGTCGCCGCCTCCGTTGCGACGCATGCCAGGTGGGCTACGCGGCGTGTCGACCATCAGGACCTCCGCCACAGGATCGCTGCTGTCACACTCGGACAGTGTCTCGACGGAGCCAGTCGACAGATCGAACAGGCCTTAGAGAGATTCATCGGGCTCGATTGCCGTGACTTGAGGGGTGGCCGACTGACGTGCCACCGCATGCTTCACCCACCGCTGAAGCCGCGATCGACCAGATCGCTTGCGACGGCGAACAACGGGGAACGAAGACGCCGCAGGAGCCGACCGGTATTGGGACGACGGCTGCCGCAAAAGGACGCCGCGGACACACGCGCGAAAGTGCGTCGCCCCGCGGACGGGAATGTCTCGATGTCGAGGGGGGCCTCCTGGAGCCAGGCAGAGTCGTTGGCGATGAAGACGAGCGCGCCGAGACGGATCTCGTGGCCTTCAGCCAAACCTCCACCAGAAACTATGATGATGGGAATCGGAAAAAATCGCAACCTCACCGGAAAGTCGCTAAGACACCGGCCCCAAGGTGGGCGCCAACTGTCGTGGTTCTAAGTCTGACAGTAGAATAGGGGGTAGGTATGAGGAGGCAAGATCCTAGCTACGGTGAGGTTGTGCACGCAAGATTTACGAGTTCAGGCCCTTCTCGGAGGAAGTAACAGCCCTACGTCTCGGTGCCCGGGGGCTCGGTCGATTGGATTATGCGTGAAGTTACAGGGGGTGCGAACCCCTATGCTAGTGGAGGGGGTGGCTTATATAGAGTGCGCCAGGACCCCAGCCAGCCCACGTTACAAGGGGTTCAATGTACATTAAGGTGAGACGTTACTGGTAACGTCAATAGTAAAGACATATAAATGATCATTAAGACTACGGAGTGAATGCCTGACCGTTGCCATCCTGAGTGACCTTAGATCTTCTGTACTCCGAGTGGTTTCTGGTATGGTCGAATGATTATACCCTGGTCGAATGGAATTGGGTTATCCGAGTGAACTGTTGGTCGAGTGGGTTGCACCCTGTGGTGATTTCAGTCGGTAGATGATGCTATCCTTTAAATGCCCTTGGCTTTAGAGCAGTGTCCTCGGGAAGGGTGTCTAGGTCAGGCCTATTACCCTACCCTAGGTACATGTCATCGTCAGCGACCTTGTGCTCCGGCTGATCTAGCGAACACCCGGCCAGCACAAGCTCTCGGCTCCTTGGGAGGGGCCTTTCATCATTAGCAAGGCCCTAGGCAATGACTCCTACTACCTCATCGACGCACAGAAGCCCAGGGCACGCAAGAGGGACACAGCCGGCCAAGAGTCGGAGCGCCCGTGGAACGCGAACCTTCTCCGCCCGTTTTACAGTTGATGCAGTGTATGTACCATGCTATCATTTGTATTAAGCAAAGACAACAGGTCCCCTGAGGCGCACTCGGGGGCTACCTTTTTATCTATGTGATAAGCTTCACCTATGAATGAGTTTTTTTCTGCCCTGTCCGGGTCCAGCCAGCCGGCCCGGGGCTCGCCGCCTTGACCTAAGTTGGCGCCACCCGAAGTTAGCTAAGTAGTGTGCCGACGCCAAATCCCTTTCTTCGTCCCAGCCACAGCTCATAGCATGACTGTCCGGCTGGCAAGAGCTAAAGGCCGGAAACGCTGTCCACACGAAAAACGACTAAGGAAGAACGCCGATTCAGGCCAAGCCGGCCTCTCGCCCCACCCGTCCGGCTGCTCAGCAACCGGCCGGCCGGCTTCTCACCCGACTAGCTACTCTTTAAGCGGCTGAAGTAACTTGCCTATTCTAAACGGCCAAATCCCTGACCCGGCCACAGACCACAGCGCGGCTGTCCGGCTGGCAGGGCGGCAGCCAAAGGAAGACGGCAAAAGAAAAAGCCAAAGAAAGCAAAGGCAAAATCGAGTCAGTACTCGGCAGAGCATGCAAGCATGTGGGAAAATAAATTCATTTACATTGCAAAAGGCCAGCGGCCGGCATTCATTAAGGTTTAAAATACACCCCCAGTGGGTGGAACTGCGCATAACCAACTTGTTCTTGAGCATAAGACAGAAAAACTTAAAGAGATAAGGGCCGCCTAAGCCGGAGGCACTACGGGCTGCTCGGACGAGTCGGCGGTGGCACCGGCTGGCGGGGCCTCCGGCTGGTCGGTCTCGGTCTGGTCGGCGGCTGAGGCCGGATCGGGCTGATTCCGGCTGGTCGCTCCGTCATCTGGCGCGATGCCATCGCCTTCCTCGTCCTCGTCCTCCTCTGTGGCTTCGTTGCTGGAGGCGATCTCCTCCGCCGGGTCCTCCCCTTCGTCCGGGTTCAGCCTGAACCAAGATGGCGGGAGCTCTCTCCGTGGCGGAAACATTGCGGACGCGGTCAGAAAAACACGGCCATAGGCCCGTTAATGCGCGGTTGGGTGCTACGGCGCAACGCAAGTTGGGCGGCGTTTTTAACTGGGTGGTTGGATGCCCTGGGACCCTCCCCCCACAAGTGGGACGGGCAAGGGCGCCGGATTGACGACCAGGACTGGCGATGGCTATCCAGGGCAGGATAGGCAGGGTTAGGTGCAGCGAACAAGGCGAGGCTAGGGGCTTGGTTCGACGACATACACGCCCAGAGTGCGCCAGCGGCTGTGCAGGAGCTCGGGGAGGGCATGTCGGCGTACGACGGCGGCATGTGGGCGGGGTTGGAGCGTGGCAGTAGTGGACGGCTTATGGCGAGAGGGGCAAGGCCAGGGAGAGGGACGAGAGGGCGGCGCGCTGGACAGGGGGTGAACTAAGAAAAGCAAGAAGACAAGGGTAGGCTCAAACCAAGAGGGAGGGGGGAGACATGGGCATAAGAACCGGAAGAGTCTGTTGAGACTAAGGAGAAGACTAGGACTGAAACGAATTGGACCAGCAAGTGCGGGAGAACAGAAAGGGCAGAAAGAAATGACGAAGAGTATAGCGGAGGAGAAAGCAAAAGAACTTTAGGTGGTAGCCTAATGCAAAAAACAGCAGACGAGCCCGAGTGAGGGCCGAAAGAATGTCGAGCGGACTTTCGGGGGTGGGAGAAGAGATGCATTAGGGCAGAGGAGGGCAGAACCAGGCGAAGAAGATAGACAAGGCGGCGGAAAAAAGCATGGATGGAAGACCCGAGGAGGTCGATGGGGGGGTGTTGCGGGTCGTAGCGGTGCTCCCCGGCTCACGAGGGTTGGCAAAGGACGAGTTGGCGACGACGGCAAGGTCCTACGGCAATGGCGGCGAGGCGCGTGGGGGGTGGCACACGGCGGGGAGCGAGGCGGCGGCACAATAGGGGCGCTCGGTGCTTGGCGAGGGGCGATGGATATGAGACGAAGGGAGAGGCGCGTGGGTGAGAGGAGAGCGAGTGGGGAGAACGGGGAGATATTTTGGAGGGAGTGGGGGGTTGCTGGCATCCTTATCCTCGCCGGGGCGTCGCCTGCGAGGCAGTCCGGCGGGGGCTCGCCCCTGTAGCGACGGGGTCGGGGGAACAGGGAAGGCGACCAGTGGGGGGGGGGGGATTGGGCCGCTAGGCCGGCTCGGGTGGGCTAGGCCCAGGGGGTTTTCTCTTTTTTTTCTCTCTTTCTCTTTCTTTTGTTTTTCTTTTACCTTTACGCGACTTAACCACGATGTCATCCATGTACGCTTCTACATTCCGACTGATTTGAGTTAGTAGGCACTTCTGTATCATACGCATGAATGTGGCACCAGCGTTCTTGAGACCAAAGGGCATGGTGACATAGCAAAAGCACCCGAATGGAGTGATAAAAGCTGTTTTTATCTCATCAGGTCCATACAGTCGGATCTAATGGTACCCGGAATATGCATCTAGGAAGGACAATCGCTCACATCCCGCAGTGAGTCAACTATCTGATCGATGAGGGGGAGAGGGAAATGATCTTTCGGGCAGGCCTAATTGATTTGCTTGAAATCAATGCACATACGAAGTGAATCGTCCTTCTTGGGAACCATGCAAACATTGGCGAGCCACTTGGAGTGGTAAATTTCGCGGATGAACTCAGCCGCCAGAAGCCGAGCCACCTCTTGCGATCGCCTTGCGCTTCTCCACTGCAGACCGACGGAGATGCTCTTTAACGGGTTTTGCCTTTGGATCGACTCGCAAACGGTGCTCAGCCAGTCCCCTGGGTACACCCGGCATGTCAGACGGCTTCCATGCGAAGATGTCCCAGTCTCAAGGAGGAACTGGATGAGCGCTTCTTCCTATTTGCTGTCGAGTGTTGTCGAGATATGAGCCGGGCAGCCTTGGGATCGGTCGGGTGAATGTGAACAGGCTTTGTTTCACCGGACGACTAAAATGCAGACTCTGAGCAGGCTTCTTAGTACGCAACAAATCACGCGGATCTGCCGTCTTCTTAATTCTTCCATTTCTACTGCTGCCATCTGTTCATCGGCTATCACAGAGCCTCCCTCTGGAGGCACTCTTCTGCTCGTTGCCGATTGCCAGTGACCGTAATCAGCCTCTGGGGCCAGGCAATCTCCGCTTGAGGTACACGTAACACGGTCGAGCCATGAAACGGGCATATGCAGTTCTGCCCAGAATAGCATGATAGGCACTGTGAAAATCCACAACTTCGAATGTCAACTTCTCCTTACGGTAATTCTGGAATCACCAAAAACCACGTCAAGAGTGATCTGACCGAGTGAATCAGCTTTCTTTCCTGAATGACACCGTGGAATCGCATATTGCTCTCACTGAGCTTGGACATCGGAATGCCCATCCCACGAAGGTGTCTCAGCATACAAAATGTTCAAGCCGCTGCCACCATCCATCAAGACTTTGGTCAGTCGGGTGCCCCAACGACTGGTCGACCCCCAACGCTTTCCTCCCAGGGGTGGCAACGTGCGGTGGGTGGTCAGATTGGTCGAATGTAATGGGAGTCTTTGACCATTTCAAATATGTCGTCGTTGCCGGAGCACCATGTTTCCTCTCTGTTGATGACTTTAGTCGACTTTTGGTTTCAATGTCAGCAAAAATCCCAAATGGAATTGACGTTAGGGAAACCGTCATCATCTTCTTCCTTGTCACCATCCTTGTCAGAATCTTTTCCTTTTCATTGGGCCGTTTCTCTCGGAACTGCTGGATCAGGAGCCGACATGTCGAGTGGTATGTTTGGGATAAATCAGATTACCCTCTTCATCTTCTTGGTGTGAATGTGACATGGCAAGTCCAACACATCATCCCTTGCCTAATCTTTCACCTTTGGGGATCCAGGGCCCTTGGGCTTTCCCTTGAATTTTCCTTGAGTTACAACTGCAGCTTCACCTGGACCTGCTGGCTCGGCTTTGCGTTTCTCTCTTCCGACCTCCTCGGTGTCTTGGGCGACTAGTTTGCCCTTTCCACTGCGGAGTCGACCACTTCTTCACCATTAGCGTACCGAGTGGCTATTTCCATCATTCGGGTCAGAGACATATCTCCTGTCCGACCGAATTTCAGGTTAAGCTCTCGATCTGAACGCCCTCCTTGAAGGCACAAACTGCTTGGTGTTGGGATACATTTTCTACTTTGTGGTGTAAAGTGGTCCATCTTTGGATGTAATCCTCAGAGTTTCATTCGGCTTCTGTACACAATGTTGCAATTCCGTCAACCCTGCAGGTATTTGCATGTGCCCTCGAATGTCCTGACAAACACTCGGGTTAACTCTTCCCAGCTGAATATACTGCCTGGAGCCAACTGATTCAGCCATGCTCTGGCCGATCCTTCCAACATGAGAGGAAGATTTTCATAGCTACCTCATCATTTCCACCACCGATCTGAATAGCCACGGTAAATTCCAGCCAAGGTGTCAGGCTCGACTCACGGTGAACTTACTAACCCCAGTCGCCAACCTGAAGTTGGTGGGGGGATCTCAGAGCTCGATGCTCTGCTAAAACACTCGGGACCCGAAACATGTATTCTGTTTCCACTCGGGCGATCTCTGTCTTGCCCTTCTCTGTGTGCTCGGTTCCTGTCGACAAACCTTGCACCAAAATGTGACCTCGCATCAAAACCTGGCTCTCTTGGGTCGACTGGCATCCTCCGCTCTCCGCTGTACGGGCGCCTGTCATCATAATGCGCGGGGCACATATGATCCGCCTCTCGAGGGGGCGTAGGCGCTCGACGGCGGTCATTACGGCCGAGCCGATGATCGTACTGCTCGTGGTTCCGACCCAAGTACTGATCTTGGCGATGCCCCCGTCCCTCGCACCGCAGAGGGATCTTAGGTTGTGAGCCGATTGAACTGTGTCAGCCACCACAGATCTGCTATGGATTCTGTTACGTGACTAAGATACTGCAGTGTTTTGCTCTCCTGCTGCGGAGCAGAGCCGATCTGCACCAAAGTCTAGCTTCCGACTGGGATGGCTGGATGGACTCTGCTATACGAGCTGCAGCCGTAAGATTCTGAATAGGAGTGCGGTATACTGAGGTTCAGCGGGAACAATTGCCCGTCGACTGGACTCAGGAATTGCTGCTGAGCATGTTCGTCGAGTGCATGCTGAAGATTCTCTAGTCAAGTGCGTTCAGCCAAAGAAATAAAAGAAATACTAAACGGACTCCAAAATTCCCGAAATAAATTTTCCCCGTCCTCTAAAAATCTCCCGGACAAGGTAAACATTTATTTGGGACTCTAATGCAATTTTGAAAAATGCATATTTTTCTAAATCCAAATAAAATTGCAATAAAAATCCAAATAAAATATTTATTTGATTTTTTATATTTTTCCTCCAATATTCCATTTATTTTGGAGAAGTCATATTATCTCCTCTCATATATTTTTAATATGAAATATTTTCGGAGAGAAAAATAGTTAAACCAAATTGATCCCTGTTTCAATATTTGAGAAAATTCAAATATGAAAACGGTGAAATCCCCAACTCTCTCCGTGGGTCCTTGAGTTGCTTAGAATTTTCGAGGATCGCAAAACGAAATGCAATAAAAATATGATATGCATGGATGACCTATGTATAACATTCCAAATTAAAAATTTGGGGATGTTACACCGGCTCCTAGCAGACGGCCCCTCCTCCCCTCGAAGTCCGCACTCACCTACTCCGACGAGATGGGGCGTGGCTGCAGAGCCAACTACTCCCCCGAATCCTGGGGGAGCATGGCTACAGTGTATACTGACCAAGCAGCCACCTACCCGCCTGGCACCAGACTGTAGCCATGCGACTCAGGACATGGCCCTCGTCAGCAAGGGTCATGCTACAGCAAAAGGCGATTAGTATGGCCCGCAGGCGATGGGCCCTACCTGTCCACGAGCTACCAGAAGACGGCGCACCCCTAGAAGGCAGCGTTGAGGGGCGGGCCAACTCCCGACAGACGGACCCTTCCCTCCCCTCGGAGTCCGCACTCACCCACTACGACAAGACGGAGCGTGGCTACAGTGTGCGCTGACCAAGCAGCCACCTTCCTGCCTCGCGCGGGACTGTAGCCATGCGACTCATGACACGGACTTCGTCATCAAGAGTAGGGCTACAGCAAAAGGCAATCAGCCTGGCCCGCAGGCGGCGGGCCCTACCTGTCGGTCGGATTCTCGGTAGCCGGCGGGGCCCTCCGGAGGCGGGCCCCAGCAGCCGGCGAAGAACCCGGCGACCTTAGACACTGACGTCCGGGTCCTACACCCGGCCGAATTACCATTGTACCCCTGGTGGGTTGGCCTATAAAACCCCCCAGGGTTCACCGATGCAAAGGGTTCAGCCTTCATTCCCATACACCACCATAGCTAGGAGAAGAGAGGTAGCTCTACCCATCTTCCTCCTCTAGCAACATAGCTCAAGGAGCAACCTTGTACACTCTTGATCATAGTCATCATGTGGAGACCCCGTAGAGCAGGACTAGGGGTGTTATCTCTCCGGAGAGCCCCGAACCTGGGTACGTCTCGTGTGCGATCGAGCTCGTGCTCACTCCCGCTTCCAGGGCCCGACGATGTCCTCTTGGCTCCACCCATGATAAGCCACCCCCTGGCATCTGACGTGAGATTGCCATGACAATGGAACAAGCAAAAATTATAGATACATTGGAGACGTATCAGCTGGTAAGGTACAAGAGGCAGGTTACAAAAGTAGGCTATGCATCAGAGTAGGAGCAAACAATTACAGGAGCAAAATCTAATTCAAGCATGAGAGAGAATGGAATGGGCGATATCAGAATGATCAAGGGGGGGTTTGCTTCCCTGGAAGCTCTGCGGCAAGTGGCTGGACGTTAGAGGCGTAGTCGTACTCGAAAGCAGCGTTAGTCTCGGTGTCTACCAGAAAGAAGACAGGGAAGAAACAATAAATATAAAGGAAACCAATGCATCACGATGCATGACATGACCAAATGCAGTGCTAGGGGTGACCTAATGCAATACTACACGTTGCAGAAGAAGAGGGAAAACATCTGGGAATGTTTTCTCGGAGTTTGGCCTTTTCTGGACAGATGAAAGAGAGAGGATGGTTCCATGTTCATCATGCTAGGGGCATGTGACAGATGACCTGATTGCATATTCGGATTTGTTGAATTTTTCTGAGCAATTTTCATATATAAATTATTTTCCTCTGACTTATAGATTATTTTATATTAATTTATAAAGTTTTTAAACATTTTCTGAATTATTATTAAATAAATTAATTCAAAAATAGAATTACTGCATCAACATGTCGTGATACTGACATCAGCAATCAACCAGCCAGTTGACTGGTCAAACTGACGGCCGGGACCCAACTGTCATTGACAGTGGGGGTTAACAGGGTTTAAAACTAATCTAAACTAGCTAATTAACCAACTGGGCCCACCTGTCAGTGTCTACTTACTTTAACTAATTAAATTAGTTAATTTAATTATGTTTTAATTAGTTTAGGGGGGTGGGCCCCACTGGTAGTGACTGGGTGATCCCAATCAGCCTGTTGACCTGGTCAACATGGTCAGCCAGGCCGCTGGGGCCACTGGTCAGTGACCCAGGGGGTGGCCCCAGGTCGGCCACGTCGGCAGCGGCACCGAAGCTGCGCCAGCGAGCCTCTCTCGTGGCGGAACTTCGCCGGACGCGGTCAGAAAACGGCCATAGGGCACCGTTTTATGCGCGGTTGGGTGCTACGGCAGCAACGCAAAGTGGCGCGTTTAACTGCGGTGGTGGCTTGCCCTGGGGTGGACGGCAAGGGCGCCGGTGACGAGCCAGGACGGCGATGGCTATCAGGCGCAGGCATAGGCAGGGCTAGAGTGGGCCAAAGGGCGAGCTAGGGGCTTGGTTCGACGCCATACACGCCCTAGAGTGCGCCAGCGGCTGGTGCAGGAGCTCGGGAGCATGCTCGGCGTACGGACGGCGGCCATGGCGGGCGGTGGAGCGTGGCAACGTAGTGGGACGGCTATGGCGCAGAAGAGGGCCAGGGGAGAGAGGGAGGAGGTGCGGTGCTCACCGGGCGGCGCAAGGAGGCCGACGAGTGGCTTAGGAGCAGCAGAGGTGGCTAGAGACGGCGTCGGCGCACGGCGGCCCGAGGAGGTCGATGGGGGGGTGTTGCGGTCGTAGCGGTGCTCCCCGGCTCACGAGGTTGGCACCAGGCGGCATGGGCGACGACGGCAAGGTCCTACGGCATGGCGGCGAGGCGCGTGGTGGCCGGTGGCCACGGCGGAGCGAGGCGGCGGCAATAGGGGCGCTCCGGTGCTTGGCGAGGCGATGGATATGAGACGAAGGGAGAGCGCGTGGGTGAGAGGAGAGCGAGTGGGGAGAACGGGGAGATATTTTGGAGGGAGTGGGGGGTTGCTGGCATCCTTATCCTCGCCGGGGCGTCGCCTGCGAGGCAGTCCGGCGGGGGCTCGCCCCTGTAGCGACGGGGTCGGGGGAACAGGAATGCACCAGTGGGGGGGGGGGGGGATTGGGCCGCTAGGCCGGCTCGGGTGGGCTAGGCCCAGGGGGTTTTCTCTTTTTTTTCTCTCTTTCTCTTTCTTTTGTTTTTCTTTTACCTTTTATGTTTTCTTTTTAGTTTCTTTTTATTTTAGTTTTATAAAATATAAACTTAGTCCCTAAATTAGTATTAATAATAAGCCACTACCACAGTTAGTTTAGCATTTAAATAAATTAGTTTAGAATTTTTATAAATTAAAAAGCACTTATATAATTGTTTTAGCCACTATTTTATTTAATGTAGGGCATTTAAACACTTTACAAAAATGTTGGTTCACCACCATAATTACTTATGTATTATTTGCAATATGATGAACATTTTAGTTTTCATGTTTGTGATTTTTTGTATATCACTTATTATTTGAATTTGAATTCAAATGGAATTTCAAATGAGATAGAATCAAAGATGATCATGCATTGTTTAGCAAAATGATTAGCTTAATCTTAGAGGTTACTGTAGCTCAGTAATACAGGGGTGTTATAACTCTCCTCCTCTAAAAGAAATTCTCGTCCCGAGAATTAAGATCACGATATTCAGCACGGAGCACGGAGGTTATCCTCGCGTTCCCAAGTGGCTTCATCTTCAGTATGATTTGACCACTCCACTTTGAGGAACTTGGTAACCTTTTGGCGGGTTTGACATTCCGTTTCTTCAAGAATGCGAATCAGATGCTCTTTGTATGTGAGCTCGTCTTGCACTTCAATCAATTCCGGATCAACTTCATGTTCCGGGTCCTTGAAGAAACGACGAAGTTGCGACACATGGAAGACATCATGGACGTGAGAGAGTTGAGGTGGCAACTCCAATTGATAAGCCACCAGTCCACGACAGGCGAGAATACGGAAGGGACCAATGTAGCGAGGAGCTAACTTGCCATTGACTCTGAACCGATGAGTGCCTCTCAAAGGAGTGACACGCAGATACGCTTGTTCACTAGGTTGATAAGTTGAACCCCAGTGTTTCCGGTCATAGTTGCTCTTCTGGCGAGACTGGGCTGCCTTGAGATTATTGAGTTGTCAATTCAACCACACCTGGAGATTAATTATCTGCAGCAATATGATCAGTAGCACAGTAATATGATAGTTTTGATAAAAGTGATGATAGTAGCAGTAACGATAACAGTGATAGCAATGATTTTGTAGCAAGTGTAACAGTAGCAAGAACAGTAGTAACTTAGCAAGAACAATATGTGGAAAATTCGTAGGCATTGGACCGGTGAATTCGTTGGATGATATTCATCATATAACAGTCATAACCTAGGGCGATACAAAACTAGCTCCAGTTCATAAATGTAATGTAGGCATTTATTCCGTAAATAGTCATACGTGCTTATGGAAAGAACTTGCATGACATCTTTTGTCCTACCCTCCCGTGGCAGCGGGGTCCATAAGGAAACTAAGGGATATTAAGGCCTCCTTTTAATAGAGAACTAGAACAAAGCATTAACACATAGTGAATACATGAATCCTCAAACTACGGTCATCGCCGGAAAGTATCCCAATTACTATCACACTGGGGTTTACGGATCATAACACGTAATAGGTGAATATGACTTGCAAGATCAGATCTAGAACATAGATATAATGGTAATAACATAAACGGTTCAGATCTGAAATCATGGCACCTGGGCCTAAAGTGACAAGCATTAAGCATGGCAAAGTCAGAACAACATCAATCTCAGAACATAATGGATACTAGGGATCAAGTCCTAACAAAACTAACTCGATTACATGATGAATCTCATCCAACTCCTCACCGACCAGCGAGCCTACGAAGGAATTACTCACTCCCAGTGGGGAGCATCATGGAATTGGCGATGGAGAAGGGTTGGTGATGACGAAGATTGAAGATCCCCCTCTCCGGAGCCCCAAAGGGCTCCAAATCTGGCCTCCTGATGAAGAACAAGAGGCGGCGGCGGCTCCGTATCATGAAACGCGATAATTCTTTCTCCCTGGTTTTTCTCCAAAAATAAGATTTTATAGCATCGGAGTTAAGGTCTGCGGGGCCACCAGGTGGGCATAACCCACCTGGGCACGCCTGGAGGGGGGGCGCGCCCTGGTGGGTTGTGCTCACCCAGGGGCCCCCTCCGGTGATTCTTGGCTCCAATATTTTCTTTTATTCCACAAAAATTCTCCAAAAAGTTTCGTTCCATTATGAGAACTTTTATTTCTGCACAAAAACAACACCATCGTAGTTCTGCTGAAAACAGCGTCAATCTGGTTTAGTTTCATTCAAATCATGCAAATTAGAGTCCAAAACAAGAGCAAAAGCATTAGGAAAAGTAGATACGATGAAGACGTATCAACTCCCCCAAGCTTAAACCTTTGCTTTTCCTCAAGAAGTTCAGTTGATAAACTGAAAATGAAAAAGAAAACTTTTACAAACTCTTTTGTTCTTGTTTACATAAATAAGCTTAAGTAGCACCCAGGTTTTCAGCAAAGATTATAACTAACCATGTCAATAATAACTCTTAGAAATTATATTAACTCATATCAAAGGCATAAGCAAGTAGCGAGCAATAATAAAATATCTCAAATGACAACACTTTGTCAAAACAATCATGATATAATATGACAATAGTGGTATCTCGCTAGCCCTTTCTGAGACCGCAAAACATAAATGCAGAGCACCTCCAAAGTTCAAGCAGCGACTAAACATTGTAATTCATGGTAGAAAAGATCCAGTCATGATGCATCCAACATTAGCTATACACAATGCATGAGGATGACAATAGTGCTCTCAGATCTGGCGCTTATTTGAGAAGGTGTTGACACAACATAAAATTAAATAGATAGTCCCTTCGCAGAGGGAAACAGTGATTTGCAGCGGTGCTAGAGCTCAGATTTTTAAAACAGAGATAAATGGCATTTTGAGAAATGCAACCTTCCTGTTTACGTCACGACCAAAAGTTATCAATATCTTCCATGCTAAACACATTAGTGGCGGTCCCCAAGCGATAAAAGTAATGGTTTACTCCCCCTCCACCAAAAAAACACTCCACGACTAGCCGAATCCACGGGTACCGTCCATACCAACATCATTCCTGGGGGAGTTTTGTTTAATTATTTGCAATTTTTGATTTTGGGACTGGGAATCCCTATTACTGCCCCTCTCGTGCAAGGACGAGTGAATAAACACTCACCATGAGAATAACCTACTTAGCATGGAAGATACTGACTACCCCCTGTCGCTCTATGAACAATCTAGGCACACAAAAACGGATGTTTATTTGTAGTTTTTAGAGGTGGCACATGCAAATTTACTTAGAACGGCAGGGTAATACCACATATAGGTAGATATGGTGGACTCATCTGGGATAACTTGGGTTTTAGGATTTTGATGCACAAGCAGTATTCCCGCTTAGTACAGGCGAAGGCTAGCAAATAGGTTGAGAAGCAGCCAGCTAGAGAGCGAAAATGGTCATGAACATGCATTATGCATAAGTAACATTGGATACTAGCATGAGTAGGATATGAACACCATGAACATAAATATCATAGAGGCTATGTTGGTTTTGATTCAACTACATGCATGAACATGTGCCAAGTCAAGCCACTTGAAATATTCAGAGGAGGATACCATATCATCATACCACATCACAATCATTTTAATACATGTTGAAATCCAAGATAAGTCATTATCCACTCCTAGCTACTTAAGCATGGCATGAGAAACTATAATCTCTAATTGTCATTGCAAACATGTTTGATCATAATATGCTGAATCATGGATACTAGGTTAAACATATTTACAAAAATAGAGCAAGTTGAGTTCATACCCGTTTCTCTCTGCCACAGCCAGTTCATCAAATATCATCATTATTGCCTTTCACTTGCACAACCGAATGATATGAAAATAATAACAGTGCAAGAGTGTCGTGGACTAAGCTAGAATCTGCAAACATTTTATTCAAAAAGGAGAAGACAAGTAATATGGGCTCTTTATTAGATCAATATCAATACATATGAGAGCCACTCAACATTTTTATCGTGGTCTTCTCCTCGGTACGACTCAATAAAAAGGAAAAGAAATTCAGAGAAACACACTGAAATATTTTTGGAGTTTTTAGTTTTTCTTGAAGAAAGCAAATTAAAGAGAAAGAAAAACAAAAATGAGAAAAACTATTTGCATGGGAAAGCTCCCAACAAGCAAAAGAAGAACAAGGAAATCTTTTTAGGTTTTCTCTTTAATACTACAAGTAACTAAACTAGAAAGAAAAACCGAAAAGAAGCAAGAAACATTTTTTTGCATTTTCTCAAAGTTTTTCAAACACACAAGAAGAAAGCGAGAAAATAAATCTAATGTGGATAATACAATGAAAAAGTGTGAACACCGACAACTAGAATGAAATGTGTGAACATGAATGCAATGTCGGTGGAAATACATACTCCCTCAAGCTTAGGCTATTGGCCTAGCTTGGTAATCACCATCTGCGGCCTGCATAATAGTCATAGTGGTAGCTCACGGAGGCTCTTGGTGCAGCCTCCTCAGCCTGCCAATCAGCCACGACCTCCGCATTGTGCGGACGGGCCTTGTTCTCAAAAACATAATACCTTCCTTTGTTGTGAAAATCAAAGAGAGCAGGCGCAGGCAAAAAGGTATGCACAATGGATTCTTTGTTGAACCGCAAGTTATAAGTATAATCATTGATTTCGCCCTTAAAGAACTTATGGCGCTTCATGGCCTCAAAGTCTAAGTACTGATTAGGTAGGATAGGGTCATTAGGCCAAGGTGATACACCCAGGTCCTTTGCTAATCATGAAGCATAAATCCCACCATAAAAATATCGACTACTAGCGTTGTGTTACAATATGCGTGCAACAATCGCTCCAAGGTTATAACACTTAATACCGGTGAGAGCAGTGTGTATGAGGCTCAAGTCAGGAGCACAAAGTGTACTACAGTCTTGTTTGCCTATGATGCATTTGCCATTAAACAGTGCGAAGTATTGAATTGATGGGAAATAAATACTTTTTAGTCTACCTTGTGTCACTCCTCTGTCCTTGCCGTAACAAAGATTGATCAAGAATGACTCATACTCAGATCTTGGTGGCTCATACAGCGAACCCCAAAACGGAATTTTACACACACCACTAAATGCGTCTAGAGGCATGGTAATTGGACGGTCATAAAGTTTAAATGAATCTCTAGACTCACGAGGATGTAATTTAAATTCTTTAGTAAACGATTGTGTGAGGCTGAGATGCTGGATGCACTTATCTTCAATGTAGGGACCGAGATCGGCGTTGTGAACATATTGCTCAAATCCTTCTTTAATACCCGCACTCGTCAAAAAATCATCGCACGGCCATAAGCATGATTTGGTAGTGGCATCCCGTATTGAACTTGCACTTGGTTCAACATAAGACCGACGAGTTGAGCCACTGCTAGACGATGCCTCCGAGGACCTCCTCCTCGAAGAAGTCCTTCCAAAGAAGTTCATTTTATTCGCGTACAATTTTCTAAAATTTTTGGGTCACAAAATTTTGTCAACAAAACTTCACAAGATTGATAGCAACTACTCATAGGGAGGTATAGAGGCCATATTAAGCATTCAAACTACTTAGAACTCTAAGAATTCAACATGCAAGCTCATCTACAGTGGCACCAGGAGTAGCTAATTATTCAAAATATAAACCACTAAAGCAAAAAATAATTGGAGCAATGGAGGAGTCACATACCAAGTAGCAATCCCCTAAAACAGTTTCGGAAATGGAGCTTCGAGCAAAGAGATCGAAATCCACGGGTTCGAGAGCAAGAACACGAGAGAGAGAGAGCAATGGTGATTTTTTTCTGGAGGTAGGTGATGACACGGGCTAAAGAGATAAGAGAGGGGGCCCACGTGGGGACCACAACCCACCAGGGCGCGCCTGGGGCTGCTGGCGCGCCCAGGTGGGTTGTGCCCACCTGGTGCACCCCCCTCTGATGTTATTTGTACTAAAAATTCAGAAATATTCAGAAAAAAATGTATTAAATTTTTAGGGCATTCTAAGAACTTTTATTTTAGGGTCACTTTTTATTGCACGAGAAATTCAGAAAACAGACAAAGCATGGAATTTTATTTTATTTAACTAAGAAAAACAGAAAACAAAAGTTGGGAGCAGAAGGTTGTGCCTACTAAATTCATCAACTTCATGTCCTGAAAATGGACTAACTGATGCTTCTAGGGACTTCCTAGATAGTTGTGCTGGTTGTGTTTTCAGGGAACAAACTATTGAACAAGATGAGGAATTATTGAACAATATATTGAAAAATTATGATGATTGGACTCTTCCTGAACCACCGCATAAACCCACTCCAAAGAAGAGGGGTATCTTATATCTCAGTCCGGAAGATATGCAAGGGGCAAACAAATCTATGAAGGAAAAAGGTATTAAAGCAGAGGATGTTAAAAATTTACCTCCTATTGAAGAGATACATGGACTTGACACACCACCACCCAAGGTGGTAGAGGTAAATTCTTTAATGAAATTTAATGAAAAGGACAATCCTTATAATATGCATCCTAGTCAATGCCTTTATGAGTTTGATAATTACATTAGAAAGCCAGATCACTTCAATGAAAATGTTATGAAACAATTGAAATATAATTCTGATATGATTGCTCACTTGAGTGACTTGTTATTTAGAATCTCCAATGATGTTAGAGGTGTAGGAAAACATGCCTCTATGGTTCAAACTCAACTAGAACAAGTTGCTAAATCTCAAAGAGAGTTACTCGATGAAATGAATAATAATATAAATGACTTTGCTGTTAGAGTAGCAACTAGAGGAGGTAAAATGACTCAGGAACCACTTTATCCTGAGGGACATCCTAAAATAATTGAACAAGACTCTCAAAGAATTAACACTGATGCACCTAGTCCTTCTAAAAAGAAGAAGAAAAAGAAAAATGATAGGACTTTGCATGCTTCTAGTGAACCTGAGATGGAAAAACCTCCTGATAATGATAATGATGTTTCTATCTCTGATGTTGAAACTCAATCTGGTAATGAACATTCACCTAGTGATAATGAAAAAGATAATGATGATGTTCATGAAGATACTCAACCAGACAATGATAAACAACCAGGCAATGATGTTGAGATAGAACCAGCTGTTGATCTTGATAACCGACAACCTAAAAATAAAAGATATGACAAAAGAGACTTTGTTGCTAGAAAACATGGAAAAGAAAGAGAGCCATGGGTTCAAAAACCCATGCCCTTTTACCTAAATCAACTAAGAAGAAAGATGATGAAGAATTTGAACATTTTGCTGAAATGCTTAGGCCAGTCTTTCTGCCCACTCGTTTGACTAATATATTAAAGATGGCCCCTTATGCAAAATATATGAAAGACATCATCTCTAATAAAAGAAAAATACAGGAAGATGAAATCTCCACTATGCTTGCTAATTATTGTTTTAAGGATGGAGTACCTAAAAAACTTGGAGATCCGGGAATACCAACTATACCCTACTCCATAAAAAGAAATTATGTCAAAACTGCTTTGTGTGATTTAGGAGCTGGTGTTTGTGTTATGCCCTTCTCTTTATATAAAAGACTTGATTTGAATAAACTCACATCTACTGAAATATCTTTGCAAATGGCTGACAAATCAACTGCCATACCTATCGGTATTTGTGAGGATGTGCCTGTTGTTGCAAATGTTACTATCTTAACTGACTTTGTTATACTTGAGATGCCCGAGGACGACAACATGTCGATTATCCTTGGTAGACCCTTCTTGAATACTGCAGGGGCTGTTCTTGATTGCAATAAATGCAAGGTCACTTTTCATATCAATGGTAATGAGCATACAGTGCACTTTCCGAAGAAACAATTCCAAGTGAATGGTATTAATGTTATTGAAAAATCTCCAACACTCACTATTGGAAGTTTTCAACTACCTCTACCTACTGCCAAAAAGAAATATGAAATGCTTATTGTGGGGGACATGCATATCCCCGTTGAGGTAACTTAGTGTTTTATGAAAGTTCTTTGGTTTCATGCTAATCGAAAGTGGTTGTTAATAAGACTTGATCAACCTTATTAATGGATCATTTTTGAGAGGTATGAAGTTGATGAATTTAGTAAGCACAACTTTCTGTTTCCAAAGTTTGTTTTCTATTTTTCTTAGTTGAATAAAATAAAATGCCATGTCTTGTCTGTTTTCTGAATTTTTCGTGCAATAAAAAATGACCCAAAAATAAAAGTTCTCGGAATGCCCTGAAAATTTAATACAATTTTTTATGAATATTTCTGAATTTTTAGTACAAATAACATCAGAGGGGAGTGCACCAGGTGGGCACAACCCACCTGGGCACGCCAGCAGCCCCAAGCGCGCCCTAGTGGGTTGTGGTCCCCACGTGGGCCCCCCTCACTTATCTCTTTAGCCCATGTCATCACTTACCTCCAGAAAAAATCACCATTGCTCTCTCTCTCTCTCTCGTGTTCTTGCTCTCAAACTCGTGGATTTTGATCTTTTTGCTCGAAGCTCCGTTTCCGAAACTGTTTTGGGGGATTGCTACTTGGTATGTGACTCCTCTGTTTGTCCAATTAGTTTTTCCTTTAGTGGATTATATTTTGAATAATTAGCTACTCTTGGTGCTGCTGTAGATGAGCTTGCATGTTGAATTCTTAGAGTTCTAAGTAGTTTGAATGCTCAATATGGCCTCTATACATCTCTATGATTAGTTGCTATCAATCTTGCAAAGTTTTGTTGACAAAAATTTTGTGACCCAATTTTTTTTCAGAAAATTCTACGCAAATATGATGAACTTCTTTGGAAGGAGTTCTTCGAGGCGGAGGTCCTCGGAGGCATCTTCTAGCAGGGGCTCAACCTGTTAATCTTATGTTGAACCAAGCGCAAGTTCAATAAGGGAAGCTGCTTCCAAATCCTGCCTATGGCCATGCGACGATTTTATGATGAGTGCAGGTATTAAAGGAGAATTTGATCAATATGTTCACAATGCTGAGCTCGGCCCCTACATTGAAGATAAGTGCAATCGGCATCTTAGTCTCATAGAATCGTTTACTAAAGAGTTTAAATTTCATCCTCGTGAATCTAGAGTTTCGTTTAAACTTTATGACCGCTCAATTACCATGTCTCTAGACGCGTTTAGTGGTGTGTGTAAAATTCCATATTGGGGTTTGTTGGATGAACCACCAAGGTTTGAGTATGAGTCATTCTTGATTAACCTTTGTTATGGCGAGGATAGAGGAGTGACACAAGGTAGAATAAAAAGTATTCATTTCCCATCAATTAAATACTTTGCACTGTGTAATGGAAAATGCATCATAGGCAAGCAAGACTGTAGTGCACTGTGTGCTCCTGACTTGATCCTCATACACACTACTCTCACCGGCGTTATATGTTATAACCTTGGAGCGATTGTTGCACACAGATTGCAACACAACGTTGGTAGTGGAGATTTTTATGGTGGGATTTATGCTTCACGTTTAGCAGAGGAGTTTGGTGTATCACTTTGGTCTAATGAACCCATCCTTCCCACTCAGTACTTAGACTTTGAGGCCATGAAGTGCCATAAGTTTCTTAAAGGTGAAATTAATGATTATACATATAACCTGCTATTCAATAAAGTTTCGGTTGTGCATACCTTTTTGCCTGCGCCTGCTCTCTTTGATTTTCACAGCAAGGGAAGATATTATGTTCTTGAGAGCGAGGCCCGCACACACAACGCAGAGGTTGTGGCTGCTCGGCAGGTTGAGGAGGTTGCGCCAAGAGCCTCCGTGAGCTATCATTCAGATTATTAAGCAGGCTAGAGACGGTGATTACCAAGCTAGGCCAAAATCCTAAGCTTGGGGGAGTACGTATTCCACCGACATTTCCTTCATGTTCACACATTTCATTCTAGTTGTCGGTGTTGACACTATTTCATTGTATTATCCATGCTTGATTCATTTTCTCGCTTTCTTCTTGTGTGTTTGAAAAACTTTGAGAAAATCACAAAGAAATATTGTTTGCTTCTTTTTGTTTTTTCGTTCTAGTGTAGTTAGTTGTAGTATTTAAAAGAACACCCAAAAAGATTTCCTTGTTCTTCTTTTGCTTGTTGGGAGCTCTCCCGTGTAAATAGTTTTTCTTGTTTTTGTTTTTCTCTTTAATTTGCTTTGTTTAAGAAAAACTAAAAACTCCAAAAATATTTCAGTGTGTTTCTATGAAATTCTTTTCCTTTTATTGAGTCATACCAAGGAGAAGACCACGATGAAAATGTTGAGTGGCTCTCATATGCATTATTGTTGATCTAACAAAGAGCTCAAATTGCATTGTCTTCTCCTCTTCAATAAGATGTTTGCAGATTCCAGCTTAGTCCACGGCATTCTTGCACTATTATTATTTTCATATCATTCAGTCATGCAAGTGAAAGACAATAATGACGATATTTGATGAACTGGCTGTGGCAGAGAGAAATGGGTATGAACTCAACTTGTTCTGTTTTTGTAAATATGTTTAACCTAGTATCCATGATTCAACATATTATGATCAAACATGTTTTCAATGACAATTAGAGATTATAGTTTCTCATGCCATGCTTAAGTAGCTAAGAGTGGATAATGATTTATCTTCGATGTCAACATGCATTAAAATGATTGTGATGTGGTATGATGATATGGTATCCTCCTCCGAATGTTCGAGTGGCTTGACTTGGCACATGTTCATGCATGTAGTTGAATCAAAACCAACATAGCCTCTATGATATTTATGTTCATGGTGTTCATATCCTAGTCATGCTAGTATCCAATGTTACTTATGCATAATGCATGTTCATGACCGTTTTTGCTCTCTAGTTGGCCGCTTCTCAACCTATTTGCTAGCCTTCGCCTGTATTAAGCGGAAAACTGCTTGTGCATAAAAAACTCTTAAACCCAAGTTATTCCAGATGAGTCCACCATATATCTACCTATATGTGATATTACCTTGCCGTTCTAAGTAAATTTGCATGTGCCACCTTTAAAAACTTCAAATAAACATCCTTTTTTGTGTGCCTGGATTGTTAATGGAGTGACAGGAGGTAGTCAATATCTTCCATGCTAAGCGGGTTATTCTCATGATGAGTGTTTATTCACTTGTCCTCGCACGAGAGGGGCGGTAATAGGGATTCCCAGTCCCAAAATCAAATTGCAAATAATTAAATAAAACTCCCCCAGGACTGATGTTGGTATGGATGGTACCCGTGGATGCGGCTAGCCGTGGAGTGTGTTTGTTGGTGGAGGGGGAGTAAACCTTTACTTTTATCGCTTGGGAACCGCCACTAATGTTCTTAGCATGGAAGATATCGATAACTAATGGTCACGAAGTAAACAGGAAGAGTGCATTTCTCAAAATTTCATTTATCTCTATTTAAAAAATCTGAGCTCTGGCACCGCTGCAAATCACTGCTTCCTCTGCGAAGGGACTATCTATTTAATTTTATGTTGTGTCATCACCTTCTCAAATAAGTGCCAGATCTAAGAGCACTATTGTCATCCTCATGCATTGTGTATAGCTAATGTTGGATGCATCATGACTGGATCTTTTCTACCATGAATTAGAATATTTAGTTGATGCTTGAACTTTGGAGGTGCTCTGCATTTATGTTTTGCGGTCTCAGAAAGGGCCAGCGAGATACCAATGTTGTCATATTATATCATGATTGTTTTAACAATGTGTTGTCATTCGAGATATCTTATTATTGCTTGCAAGTTGCCTATGCCATTGATATGAGTTAATATAGTTTCTAAGAGTTATTGTTGACAGGGTTAGTTATAATCTTTGCTGAAAACCTGGGTGCCACTTAAGCTTATTTATGTAAACAAGAGCAAAATAGTTCGTAAAAGTTTTTCTTTCTCACTTTCAGTTTATCAACTGAATTGCTTGAGGACAAGCAAAGGTTTAAGCTTGGGGGAGTTGATACGTCTCCGTTGTATCTACTTTTCCTAACGCTTTTACTCTTGTTTTGGACTCTAATTTGCATGATTTGAATGAAACTAACTTGGACTGACGCTGTTTTCAGTAGAACTACCATGATGTTGTTTTTGTGCAGAAATAAAAGTTCTCGGAATGGAACAAAACTTTTTGGAGAATTTTTATGGAATAAAAGAAAAATACTGGAGCCAAGAACCACCGGAGGGGGCCCCCTAGGTGAGCACAACCCACTAGGGCGCGCCCCCCTCCTGGCGCGCCCAGGTGGGTTGTGCCCACCTGGTGGCCTCGCTGACCGTATCTTCGACGCTATAAAATCCTATTTTTGGAGAAAAATCAGGGAGAAAGAATTATTGCGTTTCACGAGGCGGAGCCGCTGCCACCTCCTGTTCTTCCTCGGGAGGCCAGATATGGAGTCCATTTGGGGCTCCGGAGAGGGGAATCTTCGATCTTCGTCATCACCAACCCTTCGCCATCGCCAATTCCATGATGCTCCCCACCGGAAGTGAGTAATTCCTTCGTAGGCTCGCTGGTCGGTGAGGGAGTTGGATGAGATTCATCATGTAATCGAGTTAGTTTTGTTAGGGCTTGATCCCTAGTATCCATTATGTTCTGAGATTGATGTTGCTATGACTTTGCCATGCTTAATGCTTGTCACTTTGGGCCTGGGTGCCATGATTTCAGATGTGAACTGTTTATGTTATCACCATTATATCTATGTTCTAGATCCGATCTTGCAAGTTATAGTCACCTATTACGTGTTAAGATACGTAAACCCCAGAGTGGCAATAGTCGGGATACTTTCCGGTGATGACCGTAGTTTGAGGAGTTCATGTATTCACTATGTGCTAATGCTTTGTTCCGGTTCTCTATTAAAAGGAGGCCTTAATATCCCTTAGTTTCCTTATGGACCCCGCTGCCACGGGAGGGTAGGACAAAAGATGTCATGCAAGTTCTTTCCATAAGCATGTATGACTATTTACGGAATACATGCCTACATTATATTTATGAACTAGAGCTAGTGTCGTATTGCCCTAGGTTATGACTGTTATATGATGAATATCATCCAACGAATTCACCGATCCAATGCCTATGAATTTTCCACATATTGTTTCTGCTAAGTTACTATTGCTATTGCTGTTGTCACAACTGCTACAAAATTATTGCTATCATTTTCACCGTTACCGTTACTGTTACCACTACTATCAAAACTATCATATTACTGTGCTACTAATCATATTGCTGTAGATAATTAATCATCAAATGTGGTTGAATTAACAACTCAGCTGCTAATACTTGCAAATATTCTTTGGCTCCCCTTGTGTCGAATCTATAAATTTGGGTTGAATACTCTACCCTCGAAAACTATTGCGATCCCCTATATTTGTGGGTTATCAACATCATCATTATCTTTTTCATTATCACTAGATGAGTGTTCATTACCAAATTGAGTTTCAGCATCATAAATAGAAACATCATTATTATTATTAGGAGGTTTTTCTTTCTCAGGTTCACTAGAGGTCTGCAAAGTCCTATCATTCTTCTTTTTCTTCTTCTTCTTAGATGGACTAGGTGCATCAGTGTTAATTCTTTAAGAGTCTTGTTCAGTTCTTTTAGGGTGTCCCTCAGGATAAAGTGGTTCCTGAGTCATTCTACCTCCTCTAGTCACTACTCTTATAGCATGATCATTCATATTATCATTCATTTCATCAAGTAATTCTCTTTGAGATTTAACAACTTCTTCTAGTTGAGTTTGAACCATAGAGGCATGTTTTCCTACACCTCTAACATCATTGGAGATTATAAATAACAAGTCACTCAAGCGAGCAATCATATCAGAATTATATTTCAATTGCTTCATAACATTTTCATTGAAGTGATCTTGTTTTCTAATGTAGTTGTCAAACTCATAAAGGCATTGACTAGGATGCATATTATAAGGGTTGTCACTTTCATCAAATTTCATCAAAGAGTTTACCTCTACCACCTTTGGTGGTGGTGTGTCAAGTCCATGTATTTCTTCAATAGGAGGTAAATTTTTAACATCCTCTGCTTTAATACCTTTTTCCTTCATACTTTTCTTTGCCCCTTGCATATCTTCAGTACTGAGATATAAGATACCCCTATTCTTCGGGGTGGGTTTAGGCGGTGGTTCAGGAAGAGTCCAATCATCATAATTTTTCAATATATTATTCAATAATTCCTCAGCTTGTCCAACAGTACATTCCCTGAAAACACAACCAGCACAACTATCTAGGAAGTCCCTAGAAGCATCGGTTAGCCCATTATAGAAGATATCAATTATTTCATTTTTCTTAAGAGGATGATCAGGCAAAGCATTAAGCAATTGGAGAAGCCTCCCCCAAGCTTGTGGGAGACTCTCTTCTTCAATTTGCACAAAATTAAATATTTCCTGTAAGGCAGCTTGTTTCTTATGAGCAGGAAAATATTTTTCAGAGAAGTAATAAATCATATCCTAGGGACTATGCACACAACCAGGAGCAAGAGTATTGTACCATATCTTAGCATCACCCTTTAATGAGAAGGGAAATAATTTGAGAATATAGTAGTAGCGAATCTTCTCATCATGAGCAAATAGGGTGGCTATATCATTTAATTTAGTAAGATGTGACACAACAATTTTAGTTTCATAACCATGGAAAGGATCAGATTCAACCAAAGTAATTAACTCTGGGTCGACAGAGAATTCATAATCCTTATCATCAACAAAGATAGGTGAAGTAGCAAACTTAGGATCACATTTCATTCTAGCATTCAAAGATTTTTCTTTCAGTTTTTATAGTAATTTCTTAAGATCGTCTCTATCATTGCAAGCAAGAAAATCTCTAGTTGTCTCCTCATCCATAACATAACCTTAAGGTATCTTAGGCAATTCTTATCTAGGAGAGCTAGGCCTAATAGATGTTTCAAGATTTTCAGTTTCAAGTACTTCATCAGTTTCAATAATTTCATCGGTTTCAACATTCTCAATATCTTTAGCTCTAGCAATTTGTTCAGCATGAAATTCACCTAGTGGTATATTATCATCAAGCAAGGTACTAGCATCATCATGAGTAGCATTCATAGCAGAAGTAGCATCATCAATAACTTGCAACATATCATGATTAATAGCATGTGGTGGTGTTGCAAGTCTACTCAAAATAGAAGGTGAATCAAGTGCAGAGTGTGATGGCAGTTCCTTACCTTCCCTCGTCTTAGAGGAAAAAAATCATAGTCTTGGTATCCTTCAGATTCTTCATAGTGATAAATAGATAATAATCCCAAGTGACTCAACAAATATAGCTATGCTCCCCAGCAACGGCGCCAGAAAAAGGTCTTGATAACCCACAAGTATAGGGGATCGCAACAGTTTTCGAGGGTAGAGTATTCAACCCAAATTTATAGATTCGACACAAGGGGAGCCAAAGAATACTTGTAAGTATTAGCAGCTGAGTTATCAATTCAACCATAGCTGGAGATTAATTATCTGTAGCAATATGATCAGTAGCACAGTAATATGGTAGGTTTGATAGCAGTGATGATAGTAGCAGTAACGGTAACAGTGATAGCAATGATTTTGTAGTAAGTGTAACAGTAGCAACAGTAGTAGTAACTTAGCAAGAACAATATGTGTAAAATTCGTAGGCATTGGATCGGTGAATTTGGTGGATGATATTCATCATATAACAGTCATAACCTAGGGCGATACAAAACTAGCTCGAGTTCATAAATGTAATGTAGGCATGTATTCTGTAAATAGTCATACGTGATTATGGACAGAAGTTGCATGACATTTTTTGTCCTACCCTCCCGTGGCAGCGGGGTCCATAAGGAAACTAAGGGATATTAAGGCCTCCTTTTAATAGAGAACCAGAACAAAGCATTAACACATAGTGAATATATGAACTCCTCAAACTACGGTCATCGCCGGAAAGTATCCCAATTACTGTCACACTGGGTTTATGGATCATAACACGTAATAGGTGAATATGACTTGCAAGATCGGATCTAGAACATAGATATAATGGTGATAACATAAACGGTTCAGATCTAAAATCATGGCACCCGGGCCCAAAGTGACAAGCATTAAGCATGGCAAAGTCATAACACCATCAATCTTAGAACATAATGGATACTTGGGATCAAGCCCTAACAAAACTAACTCGATTACATGATGAATCTCATCCAACTCCTCACCGACCAGTGAGCCTACGAAGGAATTACTCAGTCCCAGTGGGGAGCATCATGGAATTGGCCATGAAGAAGGGTTGGTGATGATGAAGATCGAAGATCCCCCTCTCCGGAACCCCAAACGGGCTCCAGATCTGGCCTCTCGGTGAAGAACAGGAGGCGGCGGCGTCGGCTCCGTATCGTGAAACGCGATAATTCTTTCTCCCTGATTTTTTCTCCAAAAATAGGATTTTATAGCATCGGAGTTAGGGTCTGCGGGGCCACCAGGTGGGCACAGCCCACCTGGGCGCGCCTGGAGGGTGGGGGGCGCCCTGGTGGGTTGTGCTCACCCAGGGGCCCCCTCCGGTGGTTCTTGGCTCCAATATTTTTCTTTTATTCCACAAAAATTCTCTAAAAAGTTTCGTTTCATTCCGATAACTTTTATTTTTGCACAAAAACAACACCATGGTAGTTCTGTGAAAACAGCGGCAGTCTGGGTTAGTTTCATTCAAATCATGCAAATTAGAGTCCAAAACAAGAGCAAAAGCGTTAGCAAAAGTAGATACGACAGAGACATATCAATTATCCCGGACAATGCGGACTTGTTCTTCAGCTTGTTGGATAATGTCTGGACCAATGAGCATCCGTTCCCCAGTTTCTGACCAATTCAGAGGGGTTCGGCAATAACGTCCATAGAGTACCTTGAAGGGTGCCATCTTCAAGCTGGCTTGATAACTGCTATTATAAGAGAATTCAGCATAAGGAAGAGATTCTTCCCACTTCTTGCTGAAAGAAATGACACAAGCATGCAACATATCTTCAAGAATTTGATTGGCTCGCTCGACTTGGCCTTGGGATTGGGGATGATAAGCAGTGCTCCAGGTAATATGAGTTCCCATTGCCTCTTGGAAACTATCCTAGAACTTCGAGGTGAATAAACTGCCACGGTCTAAACTGATCTCCTTTGGAATGCCATGGAGAGTTACAATTCTGGAGATATACAAGTTTGCTAATTGACTAGCAGTGATTTTCTCCTTGACTGGCAGAAAGTGTGCGACTTTCGAGAATTGGTCGATGACTACAAAGATAGCATCGTTACCTTTTTTTGACTTGGGAAGGCCAGTGATGAAGTCCATCTGAATCTTATCATATTTCCATTCAGGAATAGGGAGTGGTTGCAGAAGTCCAGCCTATTTCTGATGTTCTGCTTCAACACGACGACAAACGTTACATTCTTTGATATACCGAGCAATGTCTTACTTCATCTTAGACCACCAGTACTTCTAATTGATGTCTAGATACATCTTGGTACTTCCCGGATGAATAGAGAGAGGGGTGTCATGTGCTTCTTTCATCACCTTCTCTGTCATAAGCTCGAATCGGGGTACCACAATGTGATTCCTGAAGTACAAGGTTCCATCTTCAGCAAGCAAGAAATCTCTGGATTTCTCTAAGTCAAGATCCTTTTTCATCAGATCAACGTGAGCATCTTTGTCTTACGCGGACTTAATAGCTTTCAGAAGAGTTGGTTCCAAGACAAGGTTATTCAGAGAACCCTGTGGAACCATTTGACGGTTCAATTTGCAAAGTTCTTCATGAAGGCGGGGTTGAGCTTTATGAACCATGTGGTTATTGCAATAAGACTTGCGGCTCAGGGCATCAACCATGACACTAGCCTTGCCTGGGATATAAGAAATACCCAAGTTATAATCTGCTATGGACTCCATCCATCTCTGTTGACGGAGGTTCAGATCTGGCTGAGTAAACAGATACTTCAGACTCTGATGGTTGGTGAAGATCTCGCAACGATTAACGAGAAGGTAATGTCGCCACAACTTCAGTGCATGGATAACCGCAGCAAGATCAAGGTCATGCACTGGGTAGTTCTCTTCGTGAGGGCGCAATTGACGAGAGGCATAAGCAATCACTCTGCGCTCTTACATTAGGACACAGCCTAACCCTTGACGGGAGGCATCGCAGTAAATGACGAAATCCTTCTAAGAATCTGGAGGAGCAAGCACTGGGGCAGAAGTCAGCTTGTCCTTTAGTGCCTGGAAACTTTCCTCACACTTTTCAGTCCAATCGAACTTAACGCCTTTGTGAAGCAGACTAGTCAGGGGCTTGGCAATCTTGGATAAGTTCTCGATGAAACGGCGGCAATAGCTGGCGAGTCCGAGAAAGCTTCTGACTTGCTTAACATTCTCTGGGGGAGTCCAGTCAAGAATGGCCTGAACTCATTCAGGGTTGACGGCAATACCATCCTTGGAAATTACATGCCCAAGGTAGGTTACTTCGGGTAGCCAGAATTCACACTTGGAATACTTGGCATATAGTTGATGCTCCTGAAGCTTTTCCAGAACAAGTCGAAGATGTTCAAGACATTCTTTTTTGTTCTTGGAGTATACAGGGATATCATCCATATAAACCATGACAAACTTGTCGAGGTATTCCATGAATATATAGTTCATCAGATGAGAGAAGGTCGTTGGAGCATTGGTTAAGCTGAAAGACATGACGGCGTACTCGTAACCATACCGAGTCACGAATGTGGTCTTTGGAATATCCTCTTCACGAGCACGGATCTCGTGGTAACCCAACCTTAAGTCGAGTTTAGAAAATACCAATGAACCAGCCAGTTGATCATACCGATCGTTGATCCGAGGAAGCGGATATTTGTTCTGAATTGTAGCTTAGTTGATAGGACGGTAATCTTGGACCAATCAATTCGTTCCATCCTTCTTCTTGACAAAGAGAGAAGGTGCTCCCCAAGCAGAGGAACTTGGACGAATGAAACCCTGACAAACCGAAGTGGCGATTTCCTCCTTAAGCTCAAGGAGTTCATGCGGCGGCATCTTGTAGGATTGCTTGGCTATAGGAGTGGTGCATGGTTTCAAGTCAATTAAGAATTCAACAGCTCGAATAGGGGGTATTCCTGGGAGTTCTTCATGGAAGACGTCTTAGTAGTCACGAACGACTGGAATGTTTTCAATGCCCTCCAGAGGTGATGCGTTCAATGCATTCAAGGCATAAAGCCGTGCCTCGGCATTTTGAACTAGACGAGCATGGTAGCTTACAATCTCATCTAAAGGGTGTACGAGATGGACGATTTTAGTGGCGCAAACTATAGAAGCAGTATATGCTTTCAACGATTCCATTCCCAGAATGAGGTCAATATTGGAAGACTCCAAAATAATGGGAGAAACATGGAATTCCAACCCTTCAATTTCAACGGGGACATCGTGACCAATCATGGTGGCTTGACACTGGCCCGCAGGGGTGCGTACCACTAGCGGAGTGTTCATTTGCTCGCATCTAATGTCGTGCGCACATGCAAAAATTTCTGGCATGAAAGAATGCAATGCTCCTGAATCGAATAAAACAGATGCTGGTACTAAATTAACAAGGAGAGTACCCATCAGTAGCAGGCTGGTCTTGAGCTTCATTCAGGTCAATGCTGTTGGCCTGACCATGACCATAAGGTCTGGCATTGTTGTTGCGGGGCTGGTTATTACCCCGGCCAGTTGGAGGAAGAGCCAGCTGATTCTGATTCTGATAGCAATGCCTGGCACGATGACCTGGACGGCCACACTTGAAGCACAGACCATCATTGGGATTGGGAGTAGGAGCTTGGGGTGGTACAGTTCAAAGAGGCTGCCTCGGCGGTGGAGGCGGCAGATGAGGTGTAGCACATGATGACATTGGTGCAGGAGCAGTTGGATGATACATGTTGTGGGGAATCCATATCCGACACTTCTGCGATGACGGGCTCGAAGATGAGCCAGCGTGACGATTGTGCCTGAGGGATCCCTGGTGTTCCTGAAGACCAGTCTCAACCTGGATGGCCTTGTTCACCAAGGTGGTGAAGTCAGCGAAGTCATGCACTAGGAGCGCAAGCTTTATATCAGGGTGAAGTCCATCATGAAACTTTTCCTGCCTACGAGCATCAGTAGCAATGTCTTCTTTGGCATAGCGGGACAAGTTAAGAAACTCCTGTTGATAAGCATCCACAGACTTGTTGCCCTGGGTGAGGTTGCGGAATTATCGCTTCTTCCTGTCCATGATTCCCCGAGGAATGAAGCGGGCACAAAAGGCAGCTTGGAACTCTAGCCAAGTAATGATTGTTCCTGCAGGTTGAGTACACCTGTGGATGTCCCACCATTGAGCGGCAGGGCCCTTGAGGAAAAAGGACGCGAAGGTGACATAGCTAGCAGGGGCAACTTCAGCAGACTCCATCTCATAAGTGATGTCGAGGAGCTAGTCATCAGCATCAAGGGGCTGAGTTGAGTTGTGGTAGATGGTAGGGTTGAGGCGCATGAAATCTTGCAGAGTAACTGGGACTGGCTGCTGATTCATATTGGGGCGCGGAAACTGAGCCATGATTCCTTCCATGAACTGGCGATTCAGCTCAAACTGTTGTATCATTCCGGCCATGAATTCGGGCGGTGGTGGATTGTTGGCACCACGGCCACAACCAGCGGGTCTAACCGTCCTGCTTGAACGCAACATGGGTAGTTTAGCATTGAGCAATCGTAGAGACAAATAATCATTCATGAAGTAACAAGCACAAAGAAATAAGTGCGATAGATACATCATAGTAGTCAAACATGACATACAGATCCATGCATAGAGTTGGATAAAATCGGCAGCATGAGTTCAGAAACACACGCAGCTAGACCACTAGGTGGCGTGCGGGCACGCGGTGGAGGGATACAACAACGAGAGGTAGCAAAGGCTACATCACGTCGGAGAAAACTGCTAGAGCGATGAATCGGTAAGGGACGACACAGGGTGCCCTTGATAAAAGGATCACGCGGTCCGTGAATACTGTGAAGCAGATCCTGGCTCCCAATTCAAGAAAGGCGTATTACTAATTTCCAGGTGGATGTGATCACGAGATCCTAATGTTAGCGTTAGCAAAATCATTTAACTCGTGTAGAAGAGAGATCAGAGTCCCAGAGTAAAGATCGAGGAGTAAAAGATCCTAATACCACCTAATTGTGATGTGGGCCCATAAGCCACACAACAATGTTAGTAAAAAAAATCCAAGGACTAGACTCAACTTCAGCCAAGGAGTTGGAAAGGGGGCTACCTACAGGCAGTCGGCTCTGATACCAACTTGTGACGCCCCCGATTCAATCGTACACTAATCAAACACGAAAATGTGTACGATCAAGATCAGGGACTCACGGGAAGATATCAGAACACAACTCCAAACACAAATCAAAGTCATACAAGCTTCATATTACAAGCCAAGGGCCTCAAGGGCTCAAATACATAAGCTCGAATACAAACAAGTCAGCGGAAGCAACAATATCTGAGTACAGACATAAGAAAATAAGTTTGCCTTAAGAAGGCTAGCACAAACATCAACGATGATCGAAAAGGCAAGGCCTCCTGCCTGGGAGCCTCCTAACTACTCCTGGTCGTCGGCGGTCTCCACGTAGTAGTAGGCACCCTCGGGGTAGTAGTAGTCATCGGCGGTGGCGTCTGGCTCCTGGTATCTGTCATCTGATCGCAGCAATCGGGTATGGGGGAAAAAGAGGTAGCAAAGCAACCGTGAGTACTCATCCAAAGTACTCGCAAGACTTACATCAGAACTATGCTAAGTATGCATTGGTATCAAAGGAAAGGGGCTATATCTTTGGACTAAACTGCAGAAATGCCAGAATAGAGGGAAAGCCTTGCCTATCGAAGACTAGCATCTTCAAGCATCTTGCAGCATTTATAAGAGTACAAAATAGCATATCATTATTAGTAAGAATGGTGTAGTATTAATGCCTAGAGATCCTTTCTTGACTCCCCACGAGAAAGCAATCCCAGAGCCATCATATCCATTTCATGCCTCAGCATCTGATACGTCTCCAACGTATCTATAATTTTTTATTATTCCATGCTATTATATTATCCATCTTGGATGTTTTATATGCATTATTATGCTATTTTATATCATTTTTTGGGACTAACCTATTAACCTCGTGCCCAGTGCCAGTTGCTGTTTTTTCCTGGTTTTTGTCTTTTACAAAAAATCAATACCAAACGGAGTCCAAACGGAACGAAACCTTTTTAGGATTTTTCTTGGACCAGAAGACAACCACGAAGCTTTGAGAGGTGGCCAGAGGAGCCACGAGAGGGCCACAAGCCCTAGGGGCGCGCCCCAGGGGGGCGCCCCCTAGGCTTGTGGGCCCCTCGGGACTCCCTTCACCCGAGTCTTACCTCCATAAATACCCAAATATTCCCCGGATACCAGAGGGCACACCAAAAATACTTTTTTGCCGCCGCAAGCTTCTGTTCTCGTCAGATCCCATCTTGGGGCCTTTTCCGGCAATCTGCCGGAAGGGGATTCAATCACGGAGGGCTGATACGTCTCCAACGTATCTATAATTTTTTATTGTTCCATGCTATTATATTATCTGTTTTGGATGTTTTATATGCATTAATATACTATATTATATTATTTTTGGGACTAACTTATTAACCCAGAGCCCAGTGCCAGTTTCTGTTTTTTTGTTATTTTTGAGTTTTATAGAAAAGGAATACCAAACGAAATAAAACATTCGCGATGATTTTTCTTGGACCAGAAGACATACGTAGGACTTGGAGAAGAAGTCAGAGGAGTCCCGAGGCGGCCACAAGCCTTAGGGGCGCACCTAGGGGGGCGCCCTGAGGGCTTGTGGGCCCCTCGGAGCTCCTCTAACCCTAATTCTTGGCCTATAAATTCAGAAATATTCTCAAACGACCAGAAGCGTCCACCAAAATACTTTTCCACCGCCGCAACCTTCTGTACCCGTGAGATCCCATCTTGGGGCCTTTTCCAGCATCCTGCCGGAGGGGGATTCGATCACAGAGGGCTTCTACATCAACCCTATTGCCCTTCCGATGAAGCGTGAGTAGTTTACCACAGACCTACGGGTACATATATAGTAGCTAGATGACTTCTTCTCTCTCTTTGATCTTCAATACAATGTTCTCCTCGATGTTCTTGGAGATCTATCCGATGTAATATTCTTTTGCGGTGTGTTTGTCGATATCCGATGAATTGTGGATATATGATCAGAATATCTATGAATATTATTTGAATCTTCTTTGATTTCTTATATGCATGATTTGATATCTTTGTATTTCTCTTCGAATTATCGGTTTGGTTTGGCCAACTAAATTGGTTCTTCTTGCAATGGGAGAGGTGCTTAGTTTTGGGTTCAATATTGCGGTGTCCTCACCCAGTGACAAAATAGGGGTAGCGAGGCACGTATTGTATTGTTTCCATCAAGGGTAAAAAGATGGGGTTTTCATCATATTGCTTGAGTTTATCCCTCTACATCATGTTATCTTACTTAAGGCGTTACTCCGTTCTTTTGAACTTAATACTCTAGATGCATGCTGGATAGCGGTCGATGTGTGGAGTAATAGTAGTAGATGCAGGCAGGAGTCGGTCTACTTGACATGGACGTGATGCCTATATTCATAATCATTACCTTGGATATCGTCATAACTTTGCGCTTTTCTATCAATTGCTCGACAGTAATTCTTTCACCCACCGTATTATTTTCTTTCAAGCGAGAAGCCTCTAGTGAAACCTATGGCCCCCGGGTCTATTTTCCATCATATATTTTCAGATCTATAAACCAAAAAACCCAAAAATACCTTGCTGCAATTTATTTATTTTTACTTTGTTTTATGTTTTAGTAATCTTTTATATCTATCTCTATCAGATCTCATCCTTGCAAGTGACCGTGAAGGGATTGACAACCCCTTTAACGCGTTGGGTGCAAGTGTTTGATTGTTTGTGCAAGTGCATAGATTGGAGACTTGCTTGTACCTCCTACCGGATTGATTCCTTGGTTCTCAAACTGAGGGAAATACTTATCTCTACTTTGCTGCATCACCCTTTCCTCTTCAAGCGAAAAACCAACGCAAGCTCAAGAAGTAGCAGGAAGAATTTCTGGAGCCGTTGCCGGGGAGGTTCTACATCAAGCCTACCAAGTACCCACGATAAACTCTCAACTCTTGCATTACATTATTTTCCATTTGCCTCTCATTTTCCTCTCCCCCACTTCTAAAACGATTTCAGAAAAACACAAAAAGATTTGCCTTTTTATTCGCCCTTCTTCCGTTCGTCTTTTCGTTTGCTTTTTGGTTGCTTGTGTGCTAGATTGCTTGCTTTGTCATGATGACTCAAAAGAATACCAAGTTGTGTGACTTTTCCAATACTAATAATAATAATTTTATTAGTACTCCGATTGCTCCTGCCACTAGTGCGAAATCTTATGAAATTAATGCCGCTTTGCTGAATCTTGTTATGAAAGATCAAATTTTCAGCCTTCCTAGTGAAGATGCCACATCCCATCTAAATACTTTCGTTGAGTTGTGTGATATGCAAAAGAAAAAATATGTGGATAATGATATTGTTAAATTGAAGCTATTTCCGTTCTCACTACGAGATCGTGCTAAAACTTGGTTTTCATCTTTGCCTAAAAATAGTATTGATTCATGGAATAAGTGTAAAGATGCTTTTATTTCCAAGTATTTTCCTCCCGCTAAGATCATCTCCCTTAGGAACGATATAATGAATTTTAAGCAACTTGATCATGAACATGTTGCACAATCTTGGGAGAGGATGAAATTGATGATAAGAAATTGCCCTACTCATGGTTTAAGTTTATGGATGATCAAACAAATTTTTTATGCCGGATTGAATTTTTGCATCTAGAAATCTTTTAGATTACGCCGTAGGAGGTACTTTTATGGAAATTACATTAGGATAATCTATTAAACTCCTAGATAATATTATGACTAATTACTCTCAATGGCATACCGAAAGATCTTCTACTAGTAAAAAAGTGCATGCGATTGAAGAAATTAATACTTTGAGTGGAAAGATGGATGAACTTATGAAATTGATTGCTATTAAGAGTGCTCATATTGATCCTAATGATATACCTTTGTCCACTTTTATTGAGAACAATAATGAATCTATGGATGTGAATTTTGTTGGTAGGAACAATTTTGGTAATAACGCTTATAGAGGTAATTTCAACCCTAGGCCATTTCCTAGTAATTCCTCTAATAATTATGGTAATTCCTACAACAATTCTTATGGAAATTATAATAAGATGCCCTCTGATCTTGAGAACAATATTAAAGATTTTATTAATTCCCAAAAAGCTTTCAATGCTATGGTTGAAGAAAAATTGTTCAAGATTGATGATTTGGCTAGGAACGTTGATAGAATTTCTCTTGAGATTGATTCTTTGAAAATTAGATCTATGCCACCCAAGCATGATATTAATGAATCTCTAAAAGCTATTAAAATTTCTATTCATGAGTGCAAAGAAAGAACCGCTAGGATGCGTGCTAAGCGAGATTGGTTTGTGAAAGCATGTTCTTCGATTTCTTGTGATAATAATGATGAAGATCTTAAAGTGATTGGTGTGACTCCTATTGAATCTCTGTTTTTTAATATAAATCTTGATAAAGATGGGACTGGAGATGAGTCGACTTTAGCTAGAAGGCGTCCCAATGATTCAGAGTTTTTAGATCTTAATGCAAAATTTGATAATAGTGGGATTGGAGAGGTCAAAACTTTAAGTAGCAATGAACCCACTCTTTTGGATTTCAATAACTTTAATTATGATAATTGCTCTTTGATAGATTGTATTTCTTTGTTGCAATCCATGTTGAATTCTCCTCATGCTTATAATCAAAATAAAGCTTTTACTAAACATATCGTTGATGCCATGATGGAATCTTTTGAATAAAAACTTGAGTTGGAAGTTTCAATCCCTAGAAAGCTTTATGATGAGTGGGAACCTACTATTAAGATTAAAATTAAATATTATGAGTTCCATGCTTTTTTTTTGGGTGCTAGCGTTTCCATGATTCCAAAAACTTTATGTGATGTGCTAGGTTTTCGTGAATTTGATGATTGTTCTTTAAATTTGAATCTCGCGGATTCCACTATTAAGAAACCTATGGGAAGAATTAATGATGTTCTTATTGTTTCAAATAGTAATTATGTGCCCCTAGATTTCATTGTGCTTGATATAGATTGCAATCCTACATGTCCTATTATTCTTGGTAGTCCTTTCCTTAGAACAATTGGTGCAATTATTGATATGAAAGAAGGAAACATTAGATTTCAATTTCCGTTAAGGTAGGGCATAGAACACTTTCCAAGAAAGAAAATTAAGTTGCCATGTGAATCTATTATGAGGGCTACTTATGGATTGCATACCAAAGATGACAATACCTAGATCTATGTTTTATGCCTAGCTAGGGGCGTTAAACAATAGCGCTTGGTGGGAGGCAACCCAATTTTATTTTTATGTTTTTCATTTTTGGTTCTGTTTTTCAATAAATACACATTATTACCTCTGTAGTAATTGTGTTTTGGTGTTTTAATTAGTGTTTGAGCCAAGTAAGACCTTTGGGATGGCTTACGGTGATAGTTGATTTGATCTTGCTGAAAAACAGAACCTTTTGCGTCCAGTAACAGAATTGTTTAAATTAACTGAAGCGTGTAAAAAATCTGAATTTTGTACACAATATTGATATACAAATTTCCTCTGTTTTCATAATTTTTCAGAATTTTTGTAGTTACATAAGTATGAGAAAAATTCAGATCTTCGTAAACTGTTCTGTTTTTGACAGATTCTGTTTTTTATGTGTTCTTTGTTTATTTTGATGAATATATGGGTAGTATCGGGGGGTATGAACCATGGAGAAGTTGGAATACAGTAGATATTACACCAATATAAATAAATAATGAGTTCACAACAGTACCAAAAGGTGGTGATTTATTTTTTTATACTAACGGATCTTATGAGTTTTCTGTTGTGTTTTGTGTTGTGAAGTTTTCAAGTTTTGGGTAAAGATTTGATGGACTATGGAATAAGGAGTGGCAAGAGCCTAAGCTTGGGTATTCCCAAGGCACCCCAAGGTAATATTCAAGGATAACCAAGCATCTAATCTCGGGGATGCCCCGGATGGCATCCCCTCTTTCGTCTTCAATCCATTGGTAAATTTACTTGAGGATATATTTTTATTCACCACATGATATGTGTTTTGCTTGGAGCATCTTGTATCATATGAGTCTTTGATTTTTAGTTTTACACAATCATACTTGCTGTACACACATTTTGAGAGGTACACACATTAATCGTGAATTTATTAGAATACTCTATGTGCTTCACTTATATCTTTTGAGCTAGGCAGTTTGCTCTAGTGCTTCACTTATATCTTTTTAGAGCACGGTGGTGGCTTTATTTTATATAAATTGTTGAACTCTCATGCTTCACTTATATTATTTTGAGAGTCTCTAAACAGCATGGTAATTTGCTTAGGTTCTGAATTTAGTCCTAATATGATAGGCATCCAAGAGGGATATAATAAAAACTTTCATATAAAGAGCGTTGAATACTATGAGAAGTTTGATTCCTTGCATTTGTTTTGACATATAAAGATGGTGATATTAGAGTCATGCTAGTGAGTAATTGTGGATTGGTAGAAATACTTGTGTTAAAGTTTGTGATTCCCGTAGCATGCACGTATGGTGAACCGTTATGTGATGAAGTCAGAGCATGATTTATTTATTGATTGTCTTCCTTATGAGTGGCGGTCGGGGACGAGCGATGGTCTTTTCCTACCAATCTATCCCCCTAGGAGCATGCGTGTAGTATTTTGTTTCGATAGCTAATAGACTTTTGCAGTAAGTATGTGAGTTCTTTTTGTCTTCTCCACAACCACCATATTCTATTCCACCTATAGTGCTATATCCATGGCTCACGCTGATGTATTGCGTGAAAGTTGAAAAGGTTTGAGAACATCAAAAGTATGAAACAATTGCTTGGCTTGTCATCGGGGTTGTGCATGATTTAATACTTTGTGTAATGAAGATGGAGCATAGCCAGACTATATGATTTTGTAGGGATAACTTTGTTTGGCCATGTTATTTTGAGAAGACACGATTGCTTTATTAGTATGCTTGAAGTATTATTGTTTTTATGTCAATATTAAACTTTTGTTTTGAATCTTATGGATCTGAATATTCGTGCCACAATAAAGAAAGTTACATGGATAAATATGTTAGGTAGCATTCCACATCAAAAATTCTATTTTTATCATTTACCTACTCAAGGACGAGCAGGAATTAAGCTTGGGGATGCTTGATACGTCTCCAACGTATCTATAATTTTTTATTGTTCCATGCTATTATATTATCTGTTTTGGATGTTTTATATGCATTAATATGCTATTTTATATTATTTTTGGGACTAACTTATTAACCCAGAGCCCAGTGCCAGTTTCTGTTTTTTCCTTGTTTTTGAGTTTTACAGAAAAGGAATACCAAACGGAGTCCAAACAGAATAAAACTTTCACGATGATTTTTCTTGGACCAGAAGACACACGTAGGACTTGGAGAAGAAGTCAGAGGAGTCCCGAGGAGGCCACAAGCCTCAGGGGCGCGCCCTAGGAGGGCCGCCCTGAGGGCTTGTGGGCCCCTCGGAGCTCCTCTAACCCTAATCCTTGGCCTATAAATTCAGAAATATTCCCAAACGACCAGAAGCGCCCACCAAAATACTTTTCCGCCACTGCAACCTTCTGTACCCGTGAGATCCCATCTTGGGGCCTTTTCCGGCATCCTGCCGGAGGGGGATTCGATCATGGAGGACTTCTACATCAACCCTATTGCCCTTCCGATGAAGCGTGAGTAGTTTACCATAGACCTACGGGTCCATATATAGTAGCTAGATGGCTTCTTCTCTCTCTTTGATCTTCAATACAATGTTCTCCTCGATGTTCTTGGAGATCTATCCGATGTAATATTCTTTTGCGGTGTGTTTGTCGAGATCCAATGAATTGTGGATTTATGATCAGATTATCTATGAATATTATTTGAATCTTCTCAAAATTCTTATATGCATGATTTGATATCTTTGTATTTCTCTTCGAATTATCGGTTTGGTTTGGCCAACTAGATTGGTTCTTCTTGCAATGGGAGAGGTGCTTAGTTTTGGGTTCAATCTTGCGGTGTCCTCACCCAGTGACAAAATAGGGGTAGCGAGGCACGTATTGTATTGTTGCCATTAAGGGTAAAAAGATGGGGTTTTCATCATATTGCTTGAGCTTATCCCTCTACATCATGTCATCTTACTTAAGGCGTTACTCTGTTCTTTTGAACTTAATACTCTAGATGCATGCTGGATAGCGGTCGATGTGTGGAGTAATAGTAGTAGATGCAGGCAGGAGTCGGTCTACTTGACACGGACGTGATGCCTATATTCATAATCATTGCCTTGGATATCTTTATAACTTTGCGCTTTTCTATCAATTGCTCGACAGTAATTTGTTCACCCACCGTATTATTTTCTTTCAAGAGAGAAGCCTCTAGTGAAACCTATGGCCCCCGGGTCTATTTTCCATCATATATTTTCAGATCTATAAACCAAAAAACCCAAAAATACCTTGCTGCAATTTATTTATTTTTACTTTGTTTTACATTTTAGTAATCTTTTATATCTATCTCTATTAGATCTCATCCTTGCAAGTGACCGTGAAGGGATTGACAACCCCTTTAACGCGTTGGGTGCAAGTGTTTGACTGTTTGTGCAGGTGCATAGATTGGAGACTTGCTTGTACCTCCTACTGGATTGATACCTTGGTTCTCAAACTAAGGGAAATACGTATCTCTACTTTGCTGCATCACCCTTTCCTCTTCAAGGAAAAAACCAACGCAAGCTCAAGAAGTAGCAAGGGCCTCTACAACAACCTTGCTACCCTTTCGATGATGTGTGAGTTGTTTACCATAGACCTACGGGTCCATAGCTAGTAGCTAGATGGCTTCTTCTCTCTCTCTGATCTTCAATACAATGTTCTCCTCAATGTTCTTGGAGATCTATTCGATGAAATCTTCTTTTGCGGTGTTTTTGTTGAGATCCGATGAATTGTGGGTTTATGATCAGATTATCTATGAATATTATTTGAGTCTTCTCTGAACTCTTTTACGCATGATAAAGATAGCTTTGTATTTCTCTCTGATCTATTGATTTGGTTTGGCCAACTGGATTGATCTAGCTTGCAATGGGAGAGGTGCTTTGTTTTGTGTTCAATCTTGCGGTGTCCTCACCCAGTGATAGTAGGGGTAGCGAGGCACGTATTTGTATTGTTGCCATTAAGGATAAAAAGATGGGGTTTTACCATATTTTTTTGGATCTATCCCTATACATCATGTCATCTTGCTTAAGGCGTTACTCCGTTCTTGTTAACTTAATACATTAGATGCATGTTGGATAGCGGTCGATGTGTGGAGTAATAGTAGTAGATGCAGGTAGGAGTCGGCCTACTTGTCACGGACGTGATGCCTATATTCATGATCATTGCCTTGGATATCGTCATAACTATGCGCTTTTCTATCAATTGCTCAACAGTAATTTGTTCACCCACCCTATGCTTTCTTCAAGAGAGAAGCCTCTAGTGAAACCTATGGCCCCCGGGTCTATTTTCCATCATATTATTTTCAGATCTATAAAACCAAAAATACAATAATACCTTGCTGCAATTAATTTATATTTACTATATTTTACACTTTTACTTATCTTCTATATCTATCTCTATTAGATCTCACTCTTGCTAGTGATCGTGAAGGGATTGACAACCCCTTTTTCGCGTTGAGTGCAAGTGTTTGTTAGTTTGTGCAGGTGCGTCTATTGGAGACTTGTGTGTTCCTCCTACTGGATTGATACCTTGGTTATTAACTGAGGGAAATACGTACCTCTACTTTTCTGCATCACCCTTTCCTCTTCAAGGAAAAAATCAATGCAAGCTCAAGAAGTAGCAGCATCCAGTTCTAGTTGTATCGATCGGGATACAACTCCGAGCGTCCGTTACCATGGACACGGCTATTCGAATAGGTATACTTCCCTGCAAGGGTGCAGAAACTTACCCAACACGCTCGATCAACTCCGGCCAGACACACCATCAGGTCATGACCGGCCTCAGCCGATCAACACGCCGTAGACCTACCTTGGCTCAACAGAGAGGCCAACACGCCGGTCTACATCCTAAGCACACAGGGGTCTTGGGCCCATCGCCCTTTCCACTCCTGCATGTTGCGTATGCGGCTGGTGAGTAGACCTAGCCCCCTTATACAAGCGCATCCATAACCAGTCCAACCCGGCGCGCGCCGCTCAGTCGCTGACGTCCGAAGAACTTTCGGCTGATACATACAACACAGAGTGCCCATACTTATTCCCGCATGGTGGTTAGTGCGAAAAGGCCAGAGGCCTACTCGGATCACATATCCAAATTGTTAGTGTCTTGGGAGCACGCGGTAATGATCAATGATCCACGATATGTGGTCCCATCGCCCCATCTCACGGACTTACGGCAAGGGCTAAGAATGCCCGGTCGTGCCGCATAGAAATCTCGCGGTTACCCTCCAGGTCAACCCGACTTCACATCACTCGACATTTCTCTCGTGGGTACCCCTCGGGGCCGACCCGACTTCATCATGGTTCTGTGGTAAAGTCAAAGTAATAGTGTGTCCAAAACACCAAGGGGGAATCCGAGGAATCACCCTCGATGGATTCCACTTGATGTAACCGTCAAGGTGAACTTGGAGGAAACACCCTTGAGGTTCACACTTGATGGGTTGCACGACAGAGTCGTTATCGGGAGTGGTGAGGGAGGAATCACCCTCGATGGCCATGACCGATTAGCTACACTACAGAGTTATCATCAGGAGTGCGTTATGAGGTATCACCCTCGGCACTCGATAGTAGCTCCGCAGAGTCGTACAACTAAAGGGGGGGTGAAGTGATGTGTCGGGCTCTAGACGTCGATCGCATTGATCGAGTCATCGGCCATCAAGTGGGGGCAACTAGGACAAGGTGAAGGGTCACTGATGGATCACTAACCAACCTATACTAAGTAGTTTAGGAAAAGCAGGTAAGGTACAAAAGGCAGGTTACAAAAGCAGGCTATGCATCAGAGTAGGAGCAAACAATTACAGGAGAAAAATCTAATGCAAGGATGAGAGAGAATGGAATGGGCGATATCGAAATGATCAAGGGGGGGTTTGCTTGCCTGGAAGCTCTGCGGCAAGTGGCTGAACATTAGAGGCGTAGTTGTACTCGGCAGCAGCGTCAGTCTCAGTGTATACCGAAGAGAAGAGGGGGAAGAAACAATAAATATAAAGCAAACAGATGCATCACGATGCATGACATGACCAAATGCAGTGCTAGGGGTGACCTAACGCAATACTACACGTTGCAGAAGAAGAGGGAAAACATCTGGGAATGTTTTCCCGGAGTTCGGCATTTTTCGGACAAATGAAAAAGAGGGGACGGTTCCATGTTCATCATGCTAGGGGCATGTGACAGATGAATGGATTGCATATTCGAATTTGTTCGATTTTTTGAGCAATTTTCATATATAAATTATTTTCATCTGACTTATATATTATTTTATATTAATTTCTAAAGTTTTTAAACATTTTTTGAATTATTATTAAATAAATTAATTCAAAAACAAAATTACTACGTCAGCATGACATCATACTAATGTCAGCAGTCAACCAGCCAGTTGACTGGTCAAACTGACGGCCGGGACCCACCTGTCATTGATAGGTGGGGTTAATAGGGTTTAAAAGTAATCTAAACTAGCTAATTAACCTACAGGGCCCACCCGTTAGTGTCTGCTTAGTTTAACTAATTAAATTAATTAATTTAATTTCGTTTTAATTAGTTTAGGGGGGTGGGCCCCACTGGCATTGACTGGGTGATCCTAGTCAGCCTGTTGACCTGGTCAACATGGTCAGCCAGGCCCCTGGGCCACTTGTCAGTGACCCGGGGGTGGTCCCGGTCGGCCATGTCGACAGCGGCGCCGGAGCTGCGCCGGCGAGCCTCTCCAGCGGCGGAACTCCGCCGGACGTGGTCGGAAAACGGCCATAGGGCGCCGTTTTGCGCGCGGTTGGGTGTTACGGCGGCAACGCAAAGTGGCGCATCTAACTGCGGTGGTGGCTTGCCTTGGGGTGGACGGCAAGGGTGCCGGGACGGTGGCGGCTATTGGGCGCATGCAGAGGTGGGGCTAGAGCGGGTCAGATGGCGAGCTAGGGGTCGGTTCGACGCCATACGCGCCCTAGAGCGCACCAGCGGCTGGCGCCGGAGCTCGGGAGCACGCCCGGCGTGCGGACGATGTCCATGGCGGGCGGCGGAGCATGGCAACACGGCGGGACGGCTATGGCGTACAAGAGGGCCAGGGGAGAGAGGGAGGAGGTGCGGTGCTCACCGGGCGGCGCAAGGAGGCCGACGAGTGGCTTAGGAGTAGCAGAGGTGGCCGAAGACGGTGTCGGCCCGAGGTGGTCGATGAGGGGGGGGGGGGCGTTGCGATCGTAGTGGTGCTCCCCGGCTCGCGAGTTTGGCACCAGACGGCATGGATGACGACGACGAGGTCCTATGGTATGGCGACGAGGCGTGTGGTGGCCGTTGGCCACAGTGGAGCGAGGCGGAGGCGACAGGGGCGCTCGGGTGCTCGGCGAGGGGGCGGATGTGAGGCGGAGGGAGAGTGCGTGGGCGAGAGGAGAGCGAGGGGGAGAACGGGGAGATATTTTGGAGGGAGTGAGGGGTTGCTGGCGTCCTTATCCTCGTCGGGGCGTCGCTAGCGAGGCGGTCCGGCGTGGGCTCGCCCCTGTATCGATAGGGTCAGGGGAACATGGAAGGCAACCGGTGGGGGGGAAGTGGGCGCTGGCCGGCTCGGGTGGGCTAGGCCCATTGGGTTTTCTCTTTTTTTATTATCTTTATTTTTCTTTTCTTTTCTTTTTCTTTTACCTTTTTTGTTTTCTTTTTATTTTAGTTCTATAAAATATAAACTTAGTCCCTAAATTAGTATTCATAATTAGGCCACTGCCACAATTAGTTTAGCATTTAAATAAATTAGTTTAGAATTTTTATAAATTAAAAAGCATTTATATAATTGTTTTAGCCACTATTTTATTTACTGTAGGGCATTTAAACACTTTACAAAAAGGTCGGTTCACCATCATAATTACTTATGTATTATTTGCCACATGATAAACAATTCAGTTTTCATGTTTATGAAAATTTGTATTTCAGTTATTATTTGAATTTGAATTCAAATGGAATTTCAAATGAGGTAGAATCAAAGATGATCATGCACTGTTTAGCAAAATGATTAGCTTAATCTCAGAGGTTACTGTAGCTCAGTAATACAGGGGTGTTACACCTCGCTACCCTTTTTGTCACTCGGTGAGGACATCGCAATATTGAACCCATCACAAAGCACCTCCCCCACTGAAGACAAATCAATCTTAGTTGGCTAAACCAAACAGATAGATCAGAGAGAAATACAAAGCTATAACAATCATGCATAATAAAGTTTAAAAAAGACTCAATTACTTTCAATGAATAATCTGATCATAAACCCACAATTCATTGAATCCCAACAAACACACCACAAAAAGAAGATTACATCGGATAGAACTCCAAGAAGATCGAGGAGAACATGGTATTGAAGATCAAAGAGAGAAAAGAAGCCATCTAGCTACTAGCTATGGACCAGTAGGTCTATGGTGAACTACTCACGCATCATCGGCAGGGCAACAAGGTTGATGTAGAAGCCCTACGTGATCAATTCCCCCTCTGGCATAGTACCGGAGAAGGCCTCCAGATGGGTTCACGGAAGAACAGACGCTTGCGGTGGCAGAAAAGGTGTTTTGGGTGACTCTCTATTGGTTTGGGAATTTATAGAGGTGGAGTTAGGTCAAACAGAGTTGCGTGGGAGTCACGAGCTCAAGGGGTGCCCCCCGGGGCACACCTGGTGAGCTCATGGCTCTCCCATAAGTCTTCTGGCCTCCTCCCGAACCTTCTAGGGTCCCTTCTGATCCAGAAAAAATCATCATAAAGTTTAATCGTATTTGGACTTCGCTTGGTATTGATTTTCTGAAAAGTAAAAAAAAGCAAAAAACAGGAACTATCACTGGGCACTAGGTTAATAGGGTAGTCCCAAAAATGATATAAAATATCATATTAAAGCATCTAAGATTGATAATATAATAGCATGAAACAATAGAAAATTATAGATACGTTGGAGATGTATCAACATCCCCAAACTTAATTCCTGCTCTTCCTCGAGTAGGTAAATGATAAAAACAGGATTTGATGTTGAATGCTACCTAGCATGTTTATCATGTAATCTCTTCACGGTATAAATATTGAGAAATGATGAAGTAATTGATATGAACATAATAATATCCATGAATATAAGAAACATAATCATTACTTTTTCCAAATATACGATCCTTAACGAATGTTATCCCTACTCATTTTATCATGTTAGCATGGCCTGACTCCGCCTTCACCGCATAAATATAAATCATGAGCAACCCGGTGCCAAACTAGGCAATTGGATCGTACTTCTAACGCGCTTCAGCTTTTTCAATTCCACGCAATACATGAGCATGAGCCATGGATATAGCACTATAGGTGGAATAGAATGCGGTGATAGAGATCAATAGGAGAAGTCAAAAAAAAGTCTCGCATCAACGCGGCTGATCAATGGGCAATTGAGAGGCCCATCAATCGATATCAATTCGAGGAGTATGGATTGTCGTGCAACGGGTGCACTAAGAGCCATAAGTGTATGAAAGCTCAACGGAAGCTAAGTGGGTGTGCATCCAACTTGCACTACAAAAAAAACACTTCCGTGATGATACGTGTTTGTCACAGTAGGTCATGTTTTCTGTCATGCATGTACATCCATGACGATTTTATGACAGAATCAAGATAGTCATACCTATGCTGTCATAGAAGTGTTCCATGACAATACCAAAATTATCATCACGGAAGTGTCCACTTCCATGACGATAAATGGCAGGTCATGGAAGTGTTTTCGTCAAGGGTAACTGACATGTGGCATCCACCGTAATGCATCGCTGTTAAGCTACCGGGTTCCGGTTTGGATCCGATAACCCGTTAACAGCCCGGACCAATGGGGATTTTCCACGTGTAAAATCCTCAATGGCTAGACGAACCATGTGTCGGCTCAACGTTGGGACAAATGTCATCCACTAATTGGACGGGAGGTGCCCATCATACGTCGACACGTGGCAAGGCCAAACAGTGGCCCATTCAGGTGAAAAGGCCGGCCGGCCCGTTTGACTTGGTCAAAAGGTAGTGGGCCGGCCCACGGAAAGCCTGTTAACGACCTATTCCCATATAGCCCATTTACAGCCCGCTAACTCACGACCCATTATGGCCTATCCGAATTAGGCCTAGTAGCGTCATCTGGACCGTCCAATATAATTCCAGCCCGTTGTAACTTCCAGCCCATGTATGGCCTATGACGTCTTTCGGCCCATATGAGACCCTCTGTAACCCTGGGCCCATTAACGGCCCGTGGTGAAACTGGCCCATAATGAACAGTATGTCACTTTATACCCATTAACGGCCCGTTATTCCATTGAGTCATTTTTAGCCCGTGTTATCTTTCAGCCTTCTAAGGGCCCATTTATTCTCGGGCTCATTTCCAGCATTTGAATACTTACGGTCCGTTACTTGCTTGTTCCGCTTGTGGGCCAAATTCAGCTGTGGCTACAGTTGACCCATTTGTGGCCCATTAATCTGTTGGGCTGTTCTCATAGCGTCATCAAATACGACCCACTAATGACCCATTATGCCTGTCGATAGAATGAAGCCCGTTAAATGTATCGGCCTCTTAACGGACCGTTATGGTCGGCCCATAAAAAGACGATTCCCATTGTAGCCCGTTTACCGCCCATATTGCGGTCCGTTATTGGTCCACGAATAATACAAACCATGTTTTGCCAATCGATTATACGGCCCGTAGAAGGCCCATTGATTCTACGGCCCGTAGAAGGTCCATGGATCCTTCGGCCCGTAGGAGGCCCATGGTCACTACAGCAGGTAGCAGGACCATGGTTACAACGGTCCGTATGTTGCCCATGGTTATTGTGGCCTAGTTTTAAAAAATAGGTTATTGTGGCCACTAGAAAAATGCCGAAACAGAACTGCAGTGACAACAAGCAAACAACTAAACAAGACAATAAGGAAATAAATAAGCAGGCAACTAACGCTAGGCTATTACGGCTATTACACATATTACATCCACTGGGCATTAAAGTTTGCCACTAGTGCACATATAGGGAATAAGGCAGCATATTACATACACTGGCTATCTAAATTGGCCACCAGTGCAAATAAACGTGGCAGCAAAACAAGTCCATAACTGAAACAACTTCAAAAGAGCTCAAGAAACGTTATCCTGGGTATCCACTGATGGCTCGTGTTCGCGTCAGTATTTTTCCCGAAGAGGAAGGGATGATGCAGCACATCTACGGTAGGTATTTCCCTCAGTGATGAGACCAAGGTTATCGAACCAGTAGGAGAACCACGCAACACTATGTAAACGGTACCTACACACAAAGAACAAATACTTGCAACCCGACGCGTAAGAGGGGTTGTCAATCCCTTCCGGGTAAAAGATAGATAAATTTGTAGTAGATTGGATAAATAGATCTCGCGGAAACGCGAAATAAAATAAATAACAAAAAATTGCAGCAAGGTATTTTTGGGTTTTTGGAATAATAGATCTAAAAATAAAAGAGGCAAATAATAGATCGGAAAGCAAATATGATAAAGAATAGACCCGGGGGCCGTAGATTTCACTAGTGGCTTCTCTCGAGAAAAATAGCATACGGCGGGTAAACAAATTACTGTTGGGCAATTGATAGAACTTCAAATAATTATGATGATATCCAGGCAATGATCATTATATAGGCATCACGTCCAAGATTAGTAGACCGACTCCTGCCTGCATCTACTACTATTTCTCCACACATCGACCGCTATCCAGCATGCATCCAGTGTATTAAGTTCATGGAGAAACAGAGTAATGCAATAAGAATGATGACATGATGTAGACAAGATCTATTCATGTAGGAATAGACCCCATCTTGTTATCCTTAATAGCAACGATACATACGTGTCATGTCCCCTTCTGTCACTGGGATTGAGCACCGTAAGATCGAACCGATCACAAAGCACCTCTTCCCATGGCAAGAAAAAATGATCTAGCTGGCCTAACTAAACCAAAGTTTCGAAGAAGAAATAGAAGGCTATAAGCAATCATGCATATAAGAGATCAAAACTCAAATAACTTTCATGGATAAAATAGATCTAATCATAAACTCAAAGTTCATCGGATCCCAACAAACACACCGCAAAAAGAGTTACATCAAATAGATCTCCAAGAGACCATTGTATTGAGAATCAAAAGAGAGAGAGAGGAAGCCATCTAGCTACTGCCTACGGACCCGTAGGTCTACAATGAACTACTCACGCATCATCGGAGAGGCACGAATGAGGATGATGAACCCCTCCGTGATGGTGTCTAGATTGGATCTGGTGGTTCTGGAACTTGCGAAGGCTGGAAATGTGTTTCGACGACTCCCCTAGGTTTTTTGGATTTTTGGGGTATTTATAGAGCAAAGAGGCCGTGCGGGAGGCCACCGAGGGAGGCACAACCCACTTGGGTGCGCTTGGGCTCCCCTAGGTTTTTTGGATTTTTGGGGTATTTATAGAGCAAAGAGGCCGTGCGGGAGGCCACCGAGGTGGGCACAACCCACCAGGGCGCGCCTGGGCCCCCAGGCGCACCCAGGTGGGTTGTGTCCCCCCTCGGGGCACCCCTCTGGTACTTCTTCGGCCCAAGTTGTTCCTTCCGGTCCAGAAAAAATCTCGAAAAAGTTTTGCTGCCTTTGGACTCCGTTTGGTATTGATTTTCTGCGAAGTAAAAAACAAGCAAAAAATAGCAACTGGCACTGGGCACTATGTCAATAGGTTAGTCCCAAAAAATGATATAAAGTTACTATAAAATGATTGTAAATCATCCAAGAATGATAATATAACAACATGGAACAAGCAAAAGTTATAGATACGTTGGAGACGTATCATGCACCATGCTGGTAATAAGCATAGCAAGCTTATTAGCTTTCTCCTGTTTGGCGCCAAAATCCTCCAACGCTTGCTATTGCACCAGAAAGTATGCATGTGAATTCTCCAGGGACTTTTGCAGTCCTTCGGCTTCTTGTCGCAGCACAGTTGATCGATGTCTTTCAGCTTGTAGTTGAGACTCAGCAAACCGAACTGATTCAGACAGTGAGTTCGAAGAGCTTGTGCCAGCGGTAGTGGCCAGTAACTCGAACACTACATCAAGACAGGACTTTGGGGTTGTCTCACTCTCTTCAAGATAGTTTTCCTTAGCTGTTTTATCAGATTTGATGGAGACCAACAAGGATGTCTCACTATCCTGAACCTTATCTGCATTACTTCCTTTACCATGGCTTAATAAGGTACTCTTCCCCAATATTCTGTCAGCATTCTAAAAGAAGAAACAAGCAGGCACATACCAGGTTTAGCATGTAGTATATGAAACTCATTTCGATGAACCAGTTCAGTAGTAAGGTGGACAGGATTAAACTACCAAGTCTTCTATTACCAGTTCAGTAGTAAGGTAGTACATAATAAAAGCATCAAACAAACATATATTTATGTCCTATGGTCACTGCATTGTCTTGCCAAATCAAAATAGAGACACGGTTCAAATCATATCAGTTCAAGACAAAGCAGCATTGAAAGAATACAAGTGTGGGAAACTACACGGCACAACAAGATTTCAGATGGGTACCACATGTATACATGTACAACAACACTATTGGCTCTGTTGTGATGCTAGTAATGTGCATGATATGAGAAGTCAACTATATACACAATTGAAATTGAAATCAATAGAGCAATTTAGAAGAGCAATCATGTTAAAGAAACATGTTTAAACATACCTGTTCTGCCATTGGAGTTTCGATTGGATTCTTCAATTTAGAAATAAGTTTGTATGAGTAAATACAGTGATACAAGAGCAAAGCAGTATGCACCATAGCAATGGAATCTTAAATGAGAACAGTTGTTCTTCAGGTTTAAGCACTTGTGCTACACGAACAGAGTACAGTAAGACGCAGGCATATAGTACTTCAAAATAAAAAATGAGCTCATAGACCTTACCACATTCTTGGTTCAGGACCAGTACAGAACAAGGCGTTCCCAGTCATCGTCCCGTAAATGTGTCTAAGGAGAAAGTAAGGGAATTTGATGAGTTTCTTTGCCAGTGAAGTACGTTTTCTTTAGGTAATTCTGATACTGCCACCAAGCATTCTTGAAGATAGCAGAGGTATTAGCACTGGTTACCTCATCCCAAGTTTCCAAATCGGTCCTTCTCTATAGAGAAAAATGGGAACATTTGTTGTATTATAACCAACATGGAGGTAGAATGTATGGGACAAAGCAAAGTAATTGCCATGAATAACATTACTTACACATAACTCCTGAATGAACACCTGCAACTGGCTTTTTCCTTCATCTTCAGTATAATATTTCCATGATGAGAAGATACACACATAGGGTTTAACAACATCAAATGCGATAGATGCTAAACTACGAATGGCTGGTTGTTCTTCGTCCACAGGAATATGTGTACTAACTGGTGGAGTTGGGGTTCACCGTGGTAGTACTGGCGCTTTGGGCACTGGAGCTGCCTTACTATCTGCTCTGGTTTGGTAGCTCTGTGGTGAAGATGGTGCTGTGTCAACTAGAACTGGGTTACTATCTGCTGGGGTTGGGGTTAGATTGGGTAAAGCTGGTTCTCTGTCCATCGGAGTAGGGGTACAATCTGCGAGAGTCTGGGTTATGTGTGGTAGGGATGGTTCTCGTGCATGTACAACCGGGGTGCTATCTCCACCAAGAGGTAGCACTGTTTTATTTGAACACCGTGTTTTTACTCCGCTAGATACTGCCATCACCCCCTCCAATTCAAATGGCTGATAAACAAGAAAAGTAGTTGAATGTACAGACCTTGTATGAGAGACAAATGCAATAGATAGTGTGGAAAAAAGAGGGCATGAAATAGTTCACATATATATTGTTTAACTAAAAAGGATAGCATGACATAATTTCACATATATGATGTCTATCTAAACTGGATAGCATAGCATGACATAATTCAAAGATATGATGACTAACTAAACAGGATGACATGAGATAATTATATGATGTCTTTAGTAAACAGGTTCGCATGACATAATTCACATACATGTTATCTAAGTAATCAGGATCGCCTGATATAATTCACATATGTGATATATATACTAAGAAGAGGGCATTCACATATATGATGTCCGAACTAAGAACATGGTGTTGAATATTGTGTATATGATGTCTAAACTATGCAATGCAAGACACCATATGCATGATATGAGCAGTATAACTGTCCCAAGTTAGCGGGGAATAGGACTAGTCATCTATCTTTGAATCCATCTCCGAGGAGCTATCGAGACCCAGCAAGAGATCTGCTTCAACAGGTAGCACTGTCTGCCCTGAAGACCTTGTTTTAACTCCAGATTTTTCCATCACCCACTCAAATAGCTGATTCACACGAATAGTAGTTGAATGTACAAATATTGTCGACAAATGGAAATGTAATAAAGGAAATGATTGGCAAGATATAATTCAAATATATGATGCCTGGTTAAACAGGATGGCTTTGCATATTTCACATATATTATGGCTAGCTAAAAGAGATGAGATTGCATATTTCACATATATGGTATAGAAACTAAACATGTGGCATTACAGAACATGTCTAAACTAAACAGATGACATATATGATGTTGAAAGTAGGCACTGCAAGGCAACATACGCATAATATGACCGACATCATCATGCCAAGTTAGAGCAAACACCTCGGGGGGTAAATAGGAGTGGTCATCTCCGTATGAATCCGCCTCAGAACAGATATCTTCCTTTGGATTACAATCTAGAGGGGGGAGGGTTTGCCATTGCACCCACCATGGAGCGATGTCTGCATGACATTGTATTGCCGCGCAAAACTCTTCTCTTTTTCTCTACATGTTCAGCATGACTGTGTAAAATATCTGACATGCATACGAAAAAAATATAGTGAGATTATGTAAGGAGAGCATGCAGAAATTTAGAGTGATTGTAACAACCAGTGGATAGATCCAAAAATAATGATAGCAGGCTGATGATAGCTTTAATCTATTATATACTTAAAACGATAGAAAATGAACGGTGCTGATAAGACACTCTAAATATTAAGATGTATCAACGATCAAGATTTCCTCATGTAATACACGTAAAAAAACTAGCAATAGGTAAATAATAACGTCATGTCACGTACAAAAAGTATGTTCCAACCGAAGCCAAATGTGACGGATAGGACAATCAGACTGTCATGGAAACGGTACAATAAAAAAAAATTACACGGAAAGAAAATGTAATGTGGAAGGAGTAGACAAAACGACCCAAACTTGCTCTAGCGTACAGGCACAGGCAACCTACTATGAGTTGGAGAAGGCGAACTAATTAGGTATTCTCTGATTGACCATACATGCGATGCATACCTAGGGTTCAGCCAAGGCCCATGACCTCCTCATGATCCGCACGATCTCACCGGTGCACTGACGTAGAAGCTGCTGCCATGCAAGCAGTAGTCTACGATTTAACAACAATCAAAGATGTGTGTGATTGTACACTTAGCCGGCATGAGTAGGAATATAAATAACTACTGACTGGATCGATGTATGATCGTAGAAGCTAGCATACACAGTGGTAGAGATGGCGACAGCGGCGGCAGAGGCGACGGACGATGGCAACGGCAGAGGCGCATGTCACCGGACAAAAATGCAATGGCCTGGCAGAGTTGTCGCTGACTCGCGGTTGTGGCAGCGCATTCAAGTAGACTCAAGGAGCTTCGGGCGTTCACAGTGAGAACACACACGTACGAATGCGTTTACATGTGAACAGGTGCGCTCATTGATCTATCTCTTGATAGTTGATACACACATAAACTAATTGATTCTGCATGGGTAGCAGCCACAACATGGGAAAATACCATCTTGGCTACATATATATCATTTATACATGCGTTTATGAGACATGGTTTTCTTGCGGGGGTATATCATTTATGTTACCAAATTAATTTCCTCATGTTTTGCTATTATGATATTTTCTAGCATATTTTCTTTTATCTGATTAGTCCAAATTGTAATTTTTTACATGATCCACCAAATAATTAGCCTACTTTCTGCCAGATTTCTAGCGTATTTTCCTCTTTCTAACTAACAATGAATTTTAATATATAATAGGTCAGTGTACAAATGCTAATGTTGTGGAAAGCTAAATCTTTCAATCGTTGACATGAGGAAAAACAATTGGTAAATGAAACAGTACTACCTCCGTTCCTAAATATAAGTCTTTTTAGAGATTCCACTATGGACTACATACGAAGTAAAATGAGTGAATCTACACTCTAAAACATGTCTATATACATCCGTATGTAGTCCGTAGTGTAATCTCTAGAAAGACTTATATTTTGGAACGGAGGGAGTAAGAAAGAAGATCTCCCGTTTTGTATTGTTGGTACGAGATCTCACGCACTATAAGCACACTTCAAAAAATATATATATTCTCCTAATGGACTAGAAGGAAAAGATGTATATGGTGTTTATGGATATAAAGAACTGATATCTAAGTACACAATCTTATTTCTGTACATTGTTCGTACTATACATCTTATGATTTTATTTTAGTCCCTATATTAGAAAATCTAGTTGCACCATTGCGAGGGCGACCCAAGTCATTGCCGGCAAGTGTAGTGTGTGCAATGCCCATATGGATGATCAAGTTCACAAATATGTGGCCAATGAAACTGCTCTCTAAACAAAAATAATCAAGCTTAGTTTTATTAAACAGTCCAAAATGATTTTACATTAGCAATCAGTAATATGATGTGTTGTTGTCCATCATTCCATATCACACATTACAGCCTAACACAAATAGACTGGATATGCAGGTGACAGGATGAGGAGTGAATACATATATTCTACATACACTGATAAAATATTTTGATGTAAATTTTTCGACTGATGAAAGAAGATAATAATTTTTTTTAGGAAATAAAGAACCATGCAAGAGGACTATATACATGCCACGATAAAAACAGAGATAACTGGCCAGCTACATAGATTATGCAATATTTAGCCGGTGAGGTTAGTTCTGCATTTTTTAAATACACGCAACTAATTTTATATTGTATTAGATGGCTAAGCAACATACATTAGTTGGATGATGTTCTAGACATCAGAGTTAATATATTTTGTTTTGTTGGGATGTTTCTTAAAATTGCACATAAAAGACAGACACCACTATATAGTTTGACATGACAAAAGTGAACCCAAATATGATTTTCTGTTATCACATATGAACTGCTTTGTTAACATCTTAGTACACATGATAAAACAAATTTAGTTGTGTCCACTAATATATTTTCATGATTTAGATAATGGCTACATTTTTTTATTTGAAAAATGAGTTCTGACATTTTGTATGTGGTTTTGCAAGCCTACCTTCCTGTACCAACATCACAAGGATAATATATATATATATATATATATATATATATATATATATATATATATATATAGCCATGCAAATGGGTACCCACTAGAGCTTAGATGAGACGAGACCTTCAAAGCTAACTGCCACCCAACAGTGGTGCTTGATCATGAGTTATTACTATCAATATAAGTGTCATCTCGGTCTAAAGGGAGCTGCGGTGAAGCTTTAGAAGCTAAAGAGAGATTGAGCCAGTAGTTGTACAGTGAGTGAGAGCTGCAAGAGAGGCGAACATGGAAGAATGGAAAGAGAACGGAAGGTGGCGGGGAAGAGATAATGGACCTACACATAGGAGATTAGGTGGCCTACCGGTTGCACACGACATAGAGTCCAAGTGCCTCGATGGAGCTTCACATCAACCCCCATGGCTTAAATGTCTCACAACTATTAGATGGCTACAAAACAGTTTAATTGTAAATATTTTTGTATTTAGATTCCAAATTTGGTACATTATTTTAGGAGATACTTGAAATTTTTTCTTAAAAGTTGAATTTTATTTGGAGCAATAAATCACCAGTATTCAAAAAGGATGATACAAAGTTTCACTTATAAGGCCATTAGAAATATAATATATATTTTAGCATTAAAATAAGTGTACTTCACATATTTTCAGAATAAAAATCAATAATCTAGCCGCGGAAATGTGCGGGTGGCCCCGCTAGTTTAATAAAAAGACAAATGATGATTGCTTTACTGTTTGTTTCCCACTCAAGATGAACAACATAGACATACCCTAGGTGAACCAGATAATAGACAAAGATACTATTCACTGCTGCCTTGATATTTGCCCCACAAGCATTTTAAAACTCAAGTTTGAACATTAAGTTGGATCTGACTTGGAGTCTAAGAGGTGAACAGGATGATAAAGTAGCAGGTAATATTAAGCAATGCATAACATCAACAGAAACAAAAGAGTGCGACCTCTATTGTGGACCCGTGCACTCCTCAGGTTCATCTGCTCAGTCGATGATGTTGATGCAATTGCGGTGGGTGCCGGCGGCAGGGAAGGAGATCTGAGGTGGGGAAAGACAGTCAGGAGTCGTGATGTCTGGCATGGTGGATGCTTCTCTCGATGGAGCAGCTCAGGTGAGGTGGACGACGTCGCGGCAGGAGCAGGACAAACCACACAAAGTTTTCATCGACACCTATCTGTAACTGAAGTAATTCTGTAAGGGCTCCTTTGGCTTGCAGGATGCTAAAAATGCAGGGATAGGAAAAACACCGGAATAGGATAGAATGCACGTGAGAAATAGAGCATTTGTAAACACAAGATGTCTGTCAACTTGGGTGTTTGGTTCACAGGAATTGGAAGAACAGAGGAATGCAAAGAAACATAGCCAAATCAAAGTGAAACCATATGAAAGTGTGTACAGTTAGAATGTTATTCTGCCACTAATGCACTTAGTCTTGTTTTCATGCATATGATTTTGAAAAGTAGGTCCAAGTGGATGTTTTGCTCCATTCCTTTCAACCAAATGCATGAATAATTGAATAATAGAGTACCACAAGAAAACTTCCTATTGCTATGTTTTTCCTTCACTTTTTCCTTTGAACCAAAATAGCCCTAATGGATCGACATGAATGTAGAGTAATAAGTGATGCAACAAGTGTACAACCTCTTTGACGTAGCCGTGTCGACCTCAGCATCATTGGGTTGGTCGTTGAAGAAGTTGCAGCAGAGGTGGCTGTCGGAGGTGTGGAGGAAGATCTAAGGCGTCTGTAGACGGCGTCCAGGGTACTGCTCTATCATGATGGATGGTTCCATCATTGGAGCAGCTCCAGCGAGCCGTAAGATGTCGAGGCTGAAGCAGTAAGATAGACATCGTTAATCTCAAATGGGATTCTAATAGCATCTCCAACAGATGATGTAAAATACATTACCAAAAAGTGGTCGATGTAAAATTTACATCACCAAAAAACACCTGACTACAACAGATGAGGTAAAAACTGTTGACTCAGAACTTAACTATTGAAACTGAAATTTACTATGGAATCTGAATGTTACTGTCGAAACTGAATGCACTAGTAGCAGAGAGGCACTTCATATGTAGTTTAGGCCGCTCGAGCACTAGTAGTAGAGAAACAGTGATCTAAATCAGCAGGCGATCAACAGGGAACACAGTAGCAGATAGTAGCCGGCGTAGCAAAATGAACTAGAGCCAGAGCAGCAACTCGTGTTGCTGCAGCAGGCCGTGTACCAGCTTCAGCAGTGCGGGCGAGAGCAAGAGCAAGAGCAGAGCAGCAGCACGAGCGAGGGGAAGAGTAGAGCAGCAGCGCGAGCAAGTGAGAGCCAGAGCAGCAGCAACAGCAGCTCTGGCTGGTATGGACGCCACCGTCGAGGGAGCCTCTCACTGCGGGAGAGCCGCCGTGGAGATGTCACCGGCGGCGCCGACTACGAGGTAGCCGCACCATGGGGGAGCAAAATCAAGCACCGGCGGTGCCGGGAGGTCGAGTTAAGGAGAAGGTGCGATGCGATGAGTGTACAACCTCTTTGGTGGCGCCGAGTAGGCCTCGGCTTCATCCGAGGAGTCGGTGAGGATGGTGCGGTTTTGGTGGAGCAGGTTAAGGCGGCACTATGGGGATGGAGCAGCCGCGATAGACGAGGCGATCGTCAGAGCAGCTCCTTGGAGGTGGAGGACGGGGCGGTTGAACCGGCGGGACGATGAGATCGACGATGGATCCTCATCCAGGGCAGTGGATGAGGGACGTCGAGCTGTTGCGGTGGACGATGTCATCTGGGAAGAGGCTCCGGCTGGGCAGCGCTGGGGTGGCAGACGGTGGAGGGTGGGGTTTCGCGGCTGGAGCAGAGAGGTTATGGCGGCCTGGGTTTTCAAATGGCGAAAAGGAGGTGATGGGAGGGGGTGAACCATGACTTAGGGACGTGCTTATCCAAAATGTAAGATGTTTTACGAAAGTACCCCCACCGATTTGAACTAGCGGCCCTTTCAGCTCAGGGTTAGATGGGGGATTTCGCGTATCGGGATTTGGCAGCTGGAGGGAGTTTTCGGGTGCGCTGTAATTTTGGGATAGCAAGGCGCGGGTTGTGAAGGCGCGAGTTTTCAGAGCACAAACAGACAAAGCGATATCTGAATTTTCGGGATAACAAGGCGCGGGTTGAAATTTCGGGACAAGCCTAACGTATAATAATGTACGTACCAAATCAATTCGCACTTCCCTCGATGAAAAAAACAGAAAGAAAACTATTCGCACCACACAAAGAGAGAGTCTTGTCCCGTTTTACTGTACAAATGCTATTCAAAACTATGAATCCATGTTATGTCCAATTAATTTTTTTCGCTACTTGTATAATGCATGTCACCGACTCATACGAACATTTTAGTGCATTTCAAATGTATATACTACCACTACAATTCGAACTAAATTTGAATCCGTCTCTCTATTTGAATAAGAATCTACAATCATGATTGTTGTCAAGTTAAACCATCATTTGTATATTATCTTAACAACACACTACATGATTACTATAGAGTTAGATATGAACTATGTGTACTATATGCACTCAAAATTTTGAATACACTTAATGTTGATTCCAAATAATAGTACATTTGAAGTGCTAGCTAGATGTTCGTAATCTAAACCATGTTTCATATGTATACTGTGTTTATCACACAATGTATAGTGCCCCGCCCCCTACATTATGACAAGTATTTAGCCGTGAGCTGCAAAATGCCACACATTATCACAAATTCAAATAAATTATTATATAGTATAACATGTTCATAACCACACCATGTGTATCACCGTTATAATCATGCATGCGTGGGTTTAGAACACTATGATCTCTTATTCAAATATCCGAATCCACTTGTATAAAAAATATGATCTCTGTTAGTCTTTTACACCCACACAATACTCTTCTCTTTGTAGCTAGCGCTAACTTTCTCTCGTGCATGCACACACCCGCCTCCCTCTCACCCTCCCTCGGCATTCTATCCATCACGCACATTCGTTATTTCTCTTTAGGTCGTTCACCCATGGTGTATGTAGGCCCTCCAGCTCCTTATTTCCGGCACACACCGATCGATATACCTCTCTGGCCAGGCGTGCCTACCACAAACACACGCTTTCCCTCTTCTCTTCTTACCGTCCATGCCCCTCTCTATCTAATACAGTTCCACGTACGTGCACACTCCCGCCCCTCATTTCATCGATCTCATACTCGCACACTCTCCCCTCGATATAGTAGGCCTCTCGCACCACCTCCTAGCCGCATCACTCTCTCTCTCTCTATCCGTTTCTCTGGGCCTTATTTGCTTCTAACACATGCATGCATGTATACCGATTGATCTCCCTACGTATAGCTAGGTCGACTATAACTCTTTTTCCCCATGCACCAATCGACATACCTCACAAGTTATGTCTCTCCCTTTGTCTGACACACGACGATTGATCTTCCTATGTAGTTACGTCTGCTTACCACATCCATATCGTCCCCCCTCATCATCCGTGCATGCCTCTCGACCCGTCTCTCACACGCACATGCACAGACAGGTAGGACCCTCTCTTATTGATATTGCAGTCATACCCTCCATTTGTCTAGCAGCCTCTCCCACCATTTGTGAGAAGCAACTCCTCCACCAACCCTCTGACACTCTAGCTCTGTCTTTCTCCCAACATTATTCCTCTCCTACACATATGCATGGATGCCACTCAATCTCCCTCAATACATAGCTAGGTCCCTCTCCTTCTCCACACATATACCAATCGATCTACCTCTCTATAGTTAGGTCTCTACCAACCCCCCCCCCCACACACACATCGATAGTCAAACGCTATAGGTAGGTATCCATGCCACAGAGACAAACTGAACCTCTCCCATATCACGTTCCAGTAGGCCGGCCGGCCGCCCTATATCTTTGACGTGGGCACACACAAATTCGATGGCACTCTTTATTGATCGCGCACCCACACACTTAATCCCTCTCTTCGATTCTATCGATATCTCATGCCGATGATCCCTCCACTCTCTTCTCATGGATCACCCCCTCTATATATGATATATCCAGGCCTCTGTTTCACACACATTCACCATCTCTCTCACACACACCCACGTACGTGGGGTACCTGCACATAGAGAAGAGGTGCACGCATGAAGCACGTACTCAGGTCTTGTTCCCGGCCACATCTGCGCAGGTACACGATGGAGCTCATTTTTGTACGAAAAGGTAGCCCACGTGATAATTTGACGCGTGTAGCGGTTGTTTACTTGAAGGAGGGTCGTGTACCACGCGTACACGGAACAAAGTTCGACTTGACGTGTTAGTTTTAAATAAAGTTATATTCCTCAATGGCACGTACAGAATATAAAGTGATTGTCATCGAGAAAAAAGAAATCCGCTCCACTATATACAATGGAGCCTGTGTGCTGGGGTTTGTCTCTCTTCACACTATATCTCACACAAGGCGGCGGTGGCCTCTCTCTCTCTCACCGTTGGTCACTGATCCGGCCGCATCCCATCCACCGGCGGAAAGGGAGGATGTGCATCGTTTCTCCATTCGATGGTGTCGAGGCAGCACGTCCCGATCTGCGGTACCCGTCGTTCTCTCTGACCAAGCTCCGACGCGGTAGGGCCTTCGCCACTTGCTCGCTGCTGCAGTATGGGCAGATCCCGGCCGACGGCGCCCTCCTAGTTACATCCCGACAACCCTCAGGTACAGCTTCCTCCGGCCTTGCTCCAGTGCCCATCTTCCCATGTTGCTGCATGTGGAAAATCCTGCATGTGGATCTTCTTTAGTTCTTTGCTTAAAACGTATCTCGGCCGACGTACTTTCCATCTTGCAAATCTCGTCCTCACACCGTTTTCGATAAACCACCATGCTGCTATCTTTCCCTTATGACATGGAATATGCTTCTTTTTTGTCGGCGTATGTGTCTTCAACTATTATTGGGCAGTAATTGTTTCCTTTCTACCTCTTTTTGCAAACAGGGCTATCCATTTCACCTCGTTGCTATTGCGACCTTTTGGTGAACTGCACAAATCACTTTTTTCTTAAGCGTGTTTTGTGCAGCTCCGCCAAAATGTCACACGGGCAACGTTTTTACATTCCGTGGGACTGCAGAAAGGGAGATTGGTTTTGCTATCCTCCTCATCCAACTCCGAGCCTAATCTTCTCCAACAAGTAGTTAGTCCTAAAAAGAAATTGCAGAGGTGATCGACTTCTATTTGTGTGTGTTATGTTTCATCATCTAGTTCCACTATTATTGTAATCACACTGACTGAATATCTTTGCAGATAGGGATGATCAACTCGATTTTAGTGGAACTGCACAAAATGATCGGATTGTGATGTCCTCCATACACCTCTTTCTTGGCTACAGAGCTGCGTGAAATTTGCTGCCAACCAATGAACACCGCAACCAGGAAATGGAGCCATGCCTACGAACAACATCGATCAATTATATATTTTTCGTTATTTCTACACCTTCTCACAACTTTGTCTTCAGTTGTGATGTGAATATTGGTGCTGATCTGCGAATTATTGAGATGCATTAGCAGCCATGGTAGTTTCATTTGTATTTGATGGAATGTTGTAACGAGACAATCTTGAGGCAAGAGGACACATGAATCCTAAGGCGAAACCTTTTTTTGCGGGAACCAAAGTTGAAACCTTCATAGCATTACAGTATAATTTCATTATGCTAGAAAATTATGCGTACATATAAATAAATCCTGAAAGATTGATAGCAATGCCAGAAACCATTCAACTTCATTTCGCCGACATGTGGGACATCCTTCATCCGGCTCCACCTGCCATGCACCAATATTGAGTGCACAACTGCAGGGGAGATTCACCCCGATCGTTGCATCGTAGTAATAATGACTAGTGAGCAGTCAAATCACAGAGCCCCACCTTCGCCACAGTAAGTTGCTCGGACGAAGCAACCATCATTTGACTCTTCGTTGAATCTAATGGTACTCCAATATTCCCAGAGTAATAAGTTGCACGGACGAAGCAACCATCACTTCACCTTTCCCACAGTAAGTACTACCTCCTTTTTTTATTCTAGAAACCACCACACGTGAATATTGGATGGTAGCAGCACAACATCAAGTGTACTAGTAGCATTGAAACCAACCAATGAACTACTAGATGGTGCACGTTTGCTAGTATCATGTACTCCCTCTGTCCATGTATATAGGGCCTAATGTGTTTTTCGAGATTAACTTTGACCACATGTTCGAGCAGTATAGGACATGCAAGTTGCTCAAAGCATACCGTTAATTTCGTACGTGAAAGGATCTTCGAATGATATAATTTTCAAATTATATAAAATCTTATCAATAGTCAAAGGCAACCTCGAAGAATACATTAGGCCCTATTTATATACATATGGATGAAGGGAGTAGTACTAATCGTAACACATGCATGCGTGAGGAGTACTACAGTAAACATGAACGTTTTACATGCATTGGTTAATTATATCTTAATCATGGCACTTAACAATTTAGTGCACAAAACAAGAACGGTTGACGGGATTAGCAGAAAGCAAAGCGCCTTTTTAGCGGGGATTTGCATCATTCTATGAAGGTGCAAAACCAAGTGTTACTACTACACCAAACAAGTTCAAAACGAGAAACTGGACCCACTCAAGGCACGGCACGCCTATCTCGTTTGGTTCGTCGGTCAAAGCGCTTACTCTTCTTGGCATAACAATAGAGTACAATAATTTTTTTAGAATGCTCTTGGCATGTCGCTAACATGTGGGAGCGAGTGTGAGTTAACCGACCTCAATAGACGGCAAAATCGCTAGCCCGCCGCACTTTGAGAGACAACGAGGAGCGAGAAGCGATACGGGCTGGTGGACTACTAGAGTTAGGTGTCGCACAGAGGCCAAGAAATATGGTGATAGCGTGAAGTGGGCCATGTATGATGTAACTACACAGGGCTGCCGTGTTTCGGACTCTTCCGGTCTACTAGGATGTGGAGAAGATTGGGTTGATTTTATATCGTTGAATATAAAATATTAAGAGTACAGACACTCCACCGCGAGGTTCCTTGCTCCTTCTCGGTCGTCGGAAAGTGTTCTTCTTCGTGTTGCCGTCACGTGGGACATCCAGAATCCAGGTCCACATGTCATGCAAGAAAATGGAGTTAAGTAGTAGGAGAGACTCACCAACGGTCACGAACATAGGTGGAGTACATGCACGAATCACCCGGAAAAAAGGAATACGAGCACAAAGATAAGAGGTGCAAGCACCGACGCAGGTACTCTTTGCCTCTTTCCCTAATACTCACGTGCGGGTACACAGTGAGCTCATTTCTGTACGAAGAGGCAGCTCATGTGATAATTTGGCAAGTGTAGTAGTTGTTCATGGGAACCACGTGTGAACAAATCAAAGTTCTACCATGACGCGGTGGCGCATTTTTCTATTCGATGGCACGTACGCAACATTATTTTCTCAATGGAGTGTGAATCATGCACGCACTAAATGACGGAGCATGGGATGGTAGCCATGGACATGGTCGGCCCATTTTGGAGACTACACTACTTTGATGTGTCCCGTCAACTCGCAAACGAGGAGAAGCTTTGCTTACTACAACCTCTCCCTCGCTCATGCATGTGCGGTGGCTCGCAGGATGAGGAGAAGCATTTGCTTTATGATAGTGCGCTTATACAGGCGGTGGACGTGCAGCTGTTCATTCTGTTTCAGATTGCCAGAAGTATATATACTGTAGTACCATCATCATTGCTCGACTTCCAGAAGAGGCGAAGAGCCAAGTGCAAGGTCACCTACTGATAGTATAACCAGCCGTGTTTGCACAAATTTGTTTACGTACAATCTGAGTGGATTGCTCCAGTGGTCGTCACACGTGAGCCAATCGATTCGCACCCTTCTGCGCTCCATTTTGTCTTGCGTTACTTCCTCCATCCAGCACGCTGACAACTGGGCCCCATGCTCATGTATGCCAATGTGGTAGTCAATTATTTTGTCAGAGTCAGCTATCACACCCTTCCGATTCCACGTCAATGAATGCACTAGAAACAAGTCTAGACTTGTTCGATTCAACCGCCTCCCTAGGTGTTTGGAGAGGAATTGGTCGGCGTGAGGCGATTCTATAGGTGGGCAGGCGGCAAAAAACAGGGGAAAATGCAGGAACCAGCTAGACGAGGGAGGGAAGCTTCTACATTCATGGGGGATGTGGCATTGGCCATTGGGCGGCAACAGGCGGTCATCTGGGTACGCCATAAAGGACGCGAAGAGGCATCCTATATCAGCAAGGACCAGCTTCCATACCGATAGCTCATCTAACAGAACTCTCAAGTTAACTGTGCTGAGGCTCGAGTAGTCATCAGATGGGTGACCGGATGGGAAGTAGCCTCGATGTTAAATTAACTGATGGGTTGGGTCACTGTAAACATTTAACTGTCTTAAATGTATATAGTGCTCCGTCCTATTAGTTGAATTAACCTCGAGGTCCTTGTTTTGTAATTTTTGACATTTTTTGTTTTTTGAACACATGTTAATCGAAGGTCTATCGCGTTACTTTTTGTTTTTTGAACACATGTTAATTGGCTTGAAAGAAGGTCTATCGCGTTACTTTACGACATGTTTCCAAGAAAAGTGATATGACTTCTGTCAACTTATAAGTCATGTCTGTCAAATTAAGCTCTATGTACTTGTTCTCAAATTAACCTCTAGGCCTTGCAGGAGTGCTGCAATGTGTCAGCGTCAATTGCAAGATGAGGCAGCAAGCTAGCAGTGGAGTTGCCAACATGCTCAAAGTGCACGCAACATTGAGTAGAAAAGAAGCATGCCCAAGAAATTAATGCGTGCTTAGGGAGGCCCTTTGCTCAAAGAGCAAGTATAATAAGGTACAATTAGCAGGCTATAAGGACGAGGAGCGAGAAGCGATACGGGCTGCTGGATATACTATAACTAGGTGTCGCACGGAGGCTGAGGAATATGGTGAATGTGTGAGGTGGGCCATGTATGATGTGTTTCGAACTCTTTCGGTTACTAGTAAATTGCACGTGCTTTGCACGTCAATTATCATACAGAAACATATACCTAATTAAAATACACATGGCAAACCTATATATGTTTTTTTCCAATGATATAGAGATGTTGTTACACCTTATTACATGTTTTATTATTATTTAATTGCAGGTAACATTACACATGTTTTAATCGGTTTTACGTGTTTATAATGGTATTATCATTGGACTGCCATGTGGGATAAATGATGAGGTGGATGAGAGAGACCATAAGAAAATGCATGTCTTCTCTTGATTAATAGATGATCTCTTAGCAACAATATGTCTCACCAAATATTTAGAAATATCGCGTTATAAGACTAAAAATAACCCACTACAACATATTTTGATGTCTCCTCTAGATTACGTGACAAGCTTAAGATAAAACTGTCTTATCAAGCACTGTGCATGCTCTAAATAGTAACAAATTAACATTTGGGTAGTCGATAATAACATGTGAGATTATGAATATATCTTTTTGCAAATATATCAAAAAAGAATGTTCAATGTAACTGATTAGCTCCATGCTGGTTTTGACTACTTTAATTTAAAAATGAACCACATGTTTTCTTTTTAACACAAAATTAGTAACTAAATGGAGATTGGACACCATGTCCTGCCACGTACGTAAGTGCAGCAAGAAAGATTTATTCACGTACAGGGCAGGCTTGTACTTCTTAGAGAAAAGTAAAGAAAAGAAATGGGGAATCTTACTATGACAACATGTGAAGTTGTGAACCCACATGTTGCATGAGCACGTGCCCTGCAAGTCTCCACGGCTTCGCATGAATGTTAGGGATGGTTCACCGGAGAGCGCGGTAGTTTCTGCGGTGCAACAGGATGTGCAAGGTGGCAACAATCTGAGTGCTAAAGAGTTGATCCAATGGCTGATTTTGTTTGGATTTGCCAACTATTGACCGTTGGATAGAGTGAATCAATGGCTTACATTCAAATTTATTCTCACACTATAGAATGGTATAGAAATGTGGAGAGATTTGGTTGATTTTATATCGCTGAATAGTATAAAATATTATGAGTGCAGACGCTCCACCGCGAGGTTCCTTGCTCCTTCTCGGTCGTCGGGAATCTATGTTCTTCCACTCTTTTTTTTACGTGAGCTTCGTTCATCCTTTTGCCAACACGCAAGACATCTAGCATCAAGGTGCACGTGTCATGCAAGAAAATGGAGATAAGCAGTGCGTAAGTGAGTCGTGCACTTCAATGGCACATACTACGCAATATTTTTTCTCCTCGATGGCACGTGAATCGTGCACATACTCAATGATGGAGCACGTGATGGTAGCCATGAACATGGTCGGCCCTTTTTCGAGAGAGTACTAAATAACTTTGATGTGTCCCGTCAACTCACAGAATGACGAGCTTGCTTAGTACGCCCTCTCCCTTGCCCACGCGCGCGCGGTGGCTCGCAGCACGAGGAGAAGCTTTTTCTTACAATAGTGGGCTTTATACAAGCGGTGGATGTGCAACAGTTCATTCGGTGTCAGATTGCCAGAAGTATATATACTCTAGTACCATCATCATTGTTGGACTTCCGGAAGAGGCGAAGAGCCAAGCGCAAGGTCACCTACTCACCTTTAGTACAGTACTATAGCCAAAGCTGTGCCACCTTTTTATAGCATGGTTATAGGCGGCTCTTGCAGCGGCACATCATTTAGAGCAAGTACTCCCGCCGTTTCTTTTCTTTCATTCGTAGGAACTTAAAATGCAGGAATAGGAAAAATAAAGGATTGGAGTGGCATGTCCACTTGAATCCCATAGCATTAGCACAATGTTTGACACAGGAAAAACAAAGGAAGTGAAAAAAGTTGGAGTGGATGCTAGATTGCCAATTAACACATGATTTCATAGGAAAAATTCCTATAGCATTCTATCCTATGAATCAAACGACCAATGTAGGTAAATTATCAGGGGGGGTCTCTCCAACAGTGTTCCTCGGCTCGCACCTAGCATCACGGGGGTCGAACTTGGAGTCATTCATCTGGTACATGTGGCATCTCAGATCTGGACACAAGGGGACGTACACTGTCAAGGTCCATCAAGGATAATGTTGTGCTCAAAGCCAGACGTACACGGTCAAGGTCCACGGTCAAGGGGGTCAGGGCAGACGCGACCTCTCACTGCGCCCGCCATTGAAGCGGTGCGCCGGCCGAGGGCGCCACCCACTGCACTCTCGGTTGTACCCGCCTCGTCGCCGCATTCCTTTTGGGGGGGGGGACCTCCTCGCCGCATTCAAACACCTACATTTAAATCTGCGTGGAATGCGAGAAACCCACTCCTGCCACACGTCCGTTCAGGAGCGGGACGCCGGCCAAGCTCCTCCTTCCACCATTTTCTCCACTCTTTCGGCGACATCCGACGAGCCGGAAGAGCAGTTCTCCGGCCTAAAAGCCGTCTAGGTGGCCCGCCGAGCCCGGAAGTTATGAGCAAGGCAGCTCGCTGCTCCACCTACCCCGCCTAGCCTGACGGAGCCAGTTGCCGTCCTAAGCCAGCGCGCGGTACCGCAGCTGGCCGCTCCAATCCAGCTCGAGTAAGAGTGCCGAGTTGCTCCACGCCGGCTTGTCGGGGAGCATGGTGGCACGAGCATCGTCGCTGCCCTCGACGCCACCACGTCGTACAGCGCCTCCAGTGCCTGCGACTGCGCCATCCGCCGTCGACGCACGTGTACCCGCACCATGCAGGCAGAGAAAGAAGCCGCCGCGAATGTTGACGAGGTGACGCGGCTACGCAAATGTTGACAAGGTGACGGCCAGCACGTCCCCGCCTGCCACCATCATCGAGGAGAAGTAGAACATGGGAGGCCACCGCCCAGGCGACGCCGGCATAAACAGTCGGTGTCTTGCACGATTTTTCTTCAGCCGGATGCTGGAGGAGGACAAAGAGATCGGCCGACGACCGTTTAGATTAGGTATATTAATTCTACCTTTAGCTCCGGACTAGCACAACTTATTTAATGTAAATGTAATGAAATCCGTCATGTTTATATGAAATTCGGCCGTGTTTGCGTGAATTTGTGTCCATATTCACACTCTCGGGCGAGCGCTCTCCGTTGCTGGAGTGGGACGATGGACTCCGTCTCTGACAACACCGCAAAGTGCGTCACCACCATTGTGATGGCCAGGACTCGGCGAAAGAATGACGTCCTTCATTCCGCAGGTGATGGCCATTACCGCGCGCTCGTCTAGACGGCTCGGTAGCTCATGAAGCAGCACCAATAACATGCCTTGTGCGTCTAGTACTCCATTGCAGTCGTAGTTGCTGCATGCGCAACTCGGGTTGCAGTTGCAGGTGAGCACGGCGACGCTGTGTGGTCATCCATCAATAGTGGCTGGTATGAGGATGACATCTCAATGTGCATCCTATTTGTACTAAAAATCATGAATGAAGAGTATAAACATGTTTACGTACAACCTGAGTGGATTGCTCCAGTGGTCATCACATGTGTAGTGTCATGGAAAGCTTCATTTATTAGGTTATAGAGTCATTTTGTTTTGGTATGTGTGAGAGCATGGTTAATAGTACAGCTAGCTAATGGCTATATGACGTTGCCATGTCATCTATAGCCAAGCTTATAGCTGACACGTACAATAGTTAGATGTAAAAATGTGCTACTTTATTAATGCATGGCCCACGTTCCACTCTCACATAGTGCCTAGGAGCACATGTTGCAGCCGGCTCTTATTCTATAGCCGGCTCCTCTTCTCTCTCCTCTTCTCTCCCCTCCATGTCAGCAGGAATATAATATTTTAACTCTTATAGCCCGCTTAAATAAGCTTATTGTACTTGCTTTGATGTTACTCATAGAATGAGTAACTAGCTAAGTTACTCAATTTACCTCTTTCCTCATTAACTAATTGCGACATAGGCAAATTTGCTGAGTTGGACCCGATGTTACTCTTGAAGTTACTCCCACTGTGGTTAGTCTTAGGCCTTGTTCGATTCAACCTCCTCCCAAGGGGTTTGGATAGGAATGGAGGGGAATTTGGCTTGTACATGATTTAATCCCCCACAATCCCTGTTAATCCCCGTTAAAACCCCTTGAACTGCACATGCCCTTAAGGTTAAAAATGACCGGCATTAGAGAGGACAGGGTACAAACTTCAGGGATTTAAAGGTGAGGGTTTGTTTCCGACTAGCTCTACAACCTCAAGGTTTATAAATCGGACTTCACTCTCCCCTCATGCACACGCGTGGGTACACTCATGATGGAGCGCATTTGCACATGGAAAGGCAGGTAACGTGACAATTTGAGACATCTAGTTGTCCACTTAATGTGGGGTCTGGGACCAAATGTCAGCCATACCTAGTGTGACCTGAACGCGGTGGCGCCGTTATTGATCGAGTTTTTTTACTGGTACCTTAAATGAAAAGATGGCTCCGCGCGTATTCAATTTAAAATGATCGCTACTGAGAGAAAAACAATTACTACTCCACTTCAGGACTTGCATGCTATGGTTGCTCTCTTCTTCTCACAATCTCACCCTCTCCAGATCTAAACAAGATGGCGGTGTCCACTCTCTTTGTCTCTCTCTTTCTCTCTCTTCTCTCTGGTTGTCATAGATCCGACCAGATCCCTTCCACTGGTTGTCGCCGGTGGCGAGGGTGGAAGACGACGCGCGCCATCTTCTCTGACCTGGCGCTAGCGTGGTAGGTCCTTCGCACCCTTGCTCCCTGCCATCGTGTTGGCAGAAGTCGCCGCCTGCCTCCTCACATCCCGCCGACCGGAGGTATAACTTCTTTTAGAATGGCCTTGTTCTAATGGCCCAGCTCCCCACGTCATTGCATCCCATTTTTTTTTCATCAAGTTAGGATTGCTCCCCACGTCGCTGCATCCTGCATGTGGATATTCTTCTAGTATTACAAAGCTCTCCATGTAGCTAGCTCTATCGACTTGTTGAACACTCGAACACCACCTAAATTTTTACTATTAGAGGAAAAAGGTACTACAGATACTGGCTAACGAACCGATCTCTTGGTTGGAAAGGGAAATAAAGATGTTGGCCTGACTGGTCTCTTGGTCGAAAAAGGACAGAAAGTGGGGGGGGGTGTTGGGTCGACAATGCAACCGAGAATGAGCACGTCTAGATTTCCTGTGGCCACATAGGAAAGGTCACTGACGAGAACAAAAAATGCAGAAATCCAGACATGTTGTGCATGTTTGCCGCACTCGGCAACACCTCTACCTCACCACTTTATTCCTCGGTGGATGTAAAACGTGCTTGTGCCTCCCCTGTCCCTATGCCCTTACTGCTGCTGTTAATCTAACATCACATGTAAAATGAAACAATGCCACTGTTAATGTGATGTCGCTGTTAAGTTATGGTGCTGTCAATCTATTACCATTAATAAACTGAATCAATGCCACCACCATTTTATGAAATGCTTCTGTCTTGCTTTATTTCTCATAAAGAGTGTTTTGGGCCGTTACCCTAAAATCTGACACTGGTAACATAGCTGAATCTCCATGGAACTGCACAAAATTTAATTGCATAATGGTTGACATGATGATGTGTTTCTTCTTTCCGTATCAGCCTTTGTTAGAATGATCATTCCTGTTAACCATGCACTTATGTACTTATCAAGTGCTACTCTCAATCTGTCATCACAGAGTAATAATGCAATTGTTATGCATGTTAATGTAAGCCCCCATTAATCTAGTGCCAGTGTTGATTCGATGTGATGGAACTTCTTAGTTAAAGGCACTTTTTCATACTGTCAGTGTAATGCCATTGATAACATATGACCAACGCAAGATGAAATAAGCTTATACGTACGTTGACTTGCTGATTGCAGTGTGGAACGAGCCTATCATGTGTGGAGGAGCAAACAAGCACTGCAGCCACGCCGTCAACACAAGATAAAAGAGACAGAGTCATTGATGGCCTGGCCGGCGAGTAGGGGTCGTGCAAACAGCGGTGCATTATTTTAGTGAAACTGCATAAAAAAGATATTGGGGTTAGTCGGACAAATTTTCTACAGCCACACGGAAGGAATTGCGCTCATCGATTGCATAGAATTTCTTCCATGCCATCATAGGAGATCCCAAGGTGGAAATCAACTAACCACCTATAAAATTATGCATAATCTTCCTCACGCAGGTCAGTATCCCCTTCGTCCAGATGATCGTGTTTTGTCATGTCGAGCTATTGATATGTGCTACTATTTTGCGACACCGTTTAAGTACAGCGCTTTCCTATCTTTTCACATTTAGGACAATGAAGATGATTTCAGTGGAACTGCACAAAATGGTCTGATGTTGAGTGATCTCTATTGCCTCCTCTGTTTGCTGCAATGTGTCAGCGTAAATTGCAAGATGAGCCATCAAGCTAGCTGTGGAGTTGCCAACATGCTCAAAGTGCATGCAACATTGAGTAGAAAGAAGCATGCCCAGGAAATTAATGCGTGCATAGGGAGGCCCTTTGCTCAGAGAAGCATCGATCATTTTTTCTTTATTTCTACACCTTCTCATAGCTTTGTCTTGGTTATAGTCGTGTGAATCATTTAGATGCGTAAACATGCTGAACTTAAGTGCTTGTGAATGTTAGCTAGTATGCATACCGTATCTTGTGAGGCTTAGTTTAGTGTGAATGTTGACTAGCGTGTCAACCTTTACAATCTGTATTGTGGGCCTGCTATTTGACACCTCATTTTGCCGCGCTATGACCAGTGTGACTGTCTACATGCAGTACTGCATCCTCTTATTTGGTGGATGCCAAGCCGGCCCGAGAAGGAGCTATACCTTTTTTTCAAGTTGAAAAATGTTACCGATGAGGAGCCATAAGCTGGAGGCATCTCTTTTTTTTTCTTTCGAATGGGCAATAAGCTGGAGAGCTGGAGAGTGTCCCTAATGGGCTGCCTCTAGTGTTAAGGCCATCCAGTACGAAACACGGGCAGCCGACTAGGCCGATACAAAAGCCTATCCATCTTAAAGCCCATTTGTTTTTGTTTTTTGCGAGGAAAAGCCCATATTTCTTGAAGAGGGGCGATCCTAGAAAAACCCTCCTTCCTCCTCGCCTCCTCTTATACTGTAGCTCGCTGGACTCTCCCGCTTCCATCGCCCCCCCTCCAATTCCCTCCGCTCCCCATCTTCCTCACTCGTACAGAAAACCCCCGCTCACCTTCTTCCTCACTCGTACAGAAAACACCTGCTCCTCTTCTTCCTCGCTCCAACAGAAAACCCCAGCCCTCCTTCTTCCCCACTCGCACTGCCACTAGGCTCGTCTCTCGCTACTCTGCTCAAACCCATGAGTTCAGTGCGATGCCCGCAAGGAAAATGGAGTCAGCTGGGCCCAACGCGAAGAGCATGAGGCTCCCGCCAGTGGCGACGCCGGTTGTAGATCCTGCAGCCAGCAGCGCAGGGAGAAGCTGCAGCCCCCGCACCAGATCTGAGGAACCCGTAGAATCTCGGGTGGACCGCATCAGCGATCTCCCAAATGCCATCCTTGGGAAGATCATCTCGCTTCTCCCCACCAAGGATTGCTGCCGCTCCCAAGTCCTCTCAACTCGGTGGCGCCCTCTATTGCGCGCCACGCCCCTTAATCTCGACTGTCGTCAGCTATTTGTCATTTGTGATTTTGAACTCCTCAGAGCCATCATCTCCTACCACTAGGGCCCCGTTCAATGCCTATGCATCCCGACACACTACCTGCTATCCATACCCTGCACGGTGGACACCTGGCTGACATCCACTGAATTCAAAAAACTGCAGCAACTTGAGTTCTGCCATTACTACGAAAAATACATATCGCGACCCAAACGCCATGTATTTGTGCCCACACCACTGTTGTCCATCTCGTGGATTTCCTCCTCTCTCCACACCCTCACTATATCCCGGTGCCAGGTACCAGACAATCTGGTACTAATGATTCGACTCCCACTGCTAAAAAGACTTTCACTTGTGGTTGTGGTGGTTGATCTGTCGGAGGCCTCACTACACAACATCATCCACTCCGGTTGTCCTGCCCTGGAGCGCTTGCTGCTTGTTTTTGGATTACAAATCTGTATCCATTATCTCCAAATAAAGTCACCTCACCCTAAAAGCATTGGAATTTGTTTTGAAGGATAACAGCTCATCATCGAAGACGCCCCTTCACTTCAAAGGTTGCTCCAAGATAATTGTTATAAAACTTCACAAATAATTGTTGTCTCTGCACCTAAACTTGAGACCTTGGGTGTAATTCGTGATCCGTTTAAACATCTCGACATGGTGTTTGGCTCCACACTTATTCAGGTACTGTATATTATCATCTATACTTTTGTAATCACAAGCTGCATTTTTCATTTGTGCGCATAATTTTTATATCATCTTGGAGTACACTTTGGATACTAATATTATGTTATATGCTCAATGTAGAGTTCGTCCATCAATAGCCTATCAATGGTGCTGGATTCTGTCAAGATCTTATATATCAGAATGTTTAATATTGATCTGAACAAAATTATTGGCTTGCTGCGATGCTTTCCATGTCTGGAGAATTTGTACATAAAGGTGATTATTTCATGCACATTGAAAGCCCATATATATTGTACTAGAATTACCATTCAGCTGTCGCTCTTTCGACACTCTCTTTTTTAGACCTTAACTGTTTTCAATCTTCATCTCTATGTAGGCACTAACACATGGAGAAAAACATATAACCAATCGGTGGCGTAATAAGCACCGGGATTTTCTCAGTTCTCATGACATTCATTTGAGGACAATAACGATGGAAGGATATGCATCCAACCAGGCAAACAGAAGCTTGGTCACATTCTTCCTGTTGAATGCGAGATTACTATTGCCAATGAGGCTTAAGTTTTTCAACAAGAAATTTCTCACGGATGGATATGTAACAGCAAAAAAAGAAGTTTCAGGCGGACAAATGGGCTTCTGAACATGCTCGGCTTCTATTTACAACAACTTGTGGTCATATTCCAGTAAACTTTTTGGCACAGGATGTTGATTTTATGGATCAGACCGATCCATTTGTTTGAGACTGCCAAAAACTGTGGTTGGGTTAGATGTTATTGCCATGTTCAGTCTGGGTTTTGTCTAAACCTGATGAACAGTTAATCCTTGGGCTTTTGTACCGTTTGTAAGCTTGAGTTAGATGTTGTTGCCGTTTTCAACTCGGTTGTGACTGTCATATTTTCTTTGAAACAAGGCAAATGGCTTGCCATTTCCTTTATTAAAGAGAGAAATATTGTAACAACAGGGACCCAATAGCTCGCCCAGTTGTAGAGACAGAGCAGGGTATCAACTGCGCTGTGCGGGGGCTGTGGCCCATCTAGCCCAGGCTTTTATTTAAGCACATGACGAGCCGAGTTGATATATTTTTTCTTGCTGAAAATGGCTAGCCCAGTTCTATTTTTCTGGACAATACCCAACCCAAGCCTACTTGCTTTTCTCAGCCCTGCTGGGCTGCAAATCTTTAAAGACCAGGAGGGATGTATTCGGCTTCCCTAGAAAATGGGCTATAAGTAGTAAGAAATGGGTTGTAAAATTTAAAAACACAGTAAACCGGCAACTAGATTCAAATTTCATTTTTTCAGAATTTCAAGATTTTAAATTTCATTGTTTTTTTGCGGGGAAAATTTTGTTGTATTTTAATTTGAAATAAAATTATTTTTAATGTGACTCAAAATTTCCTGATTAAAAGAGTTCGGACCCCACCGGAATATGCAAAATTTTGTTGAATTTTTTAGCAGTGGCCAGAATATGGTCTGTAATGCTAACAAAAAGAGTATGGGATTCAAGATATCCTTAAGAATTAGCAAATGGGTTGTAAATTATTAAAAATAATGGCAAATGGGTTGTATGCTGTTTTCCACAGATTTGGAGGCTGACTTGTGAGCCTACTAGGTTGACGCTGACGCTGTCCTAATTTTTTTTGACGCGTACGCAAGGCTTTGTCTACTTAGTCAACACAGAGCAATGACTGTTGGATGTCCATCCAACCGCCGTCGTGCTTCTTCAATCTCTGATCTTCCTACTCCAGCCGCCCAAACCAGCGCCGGCGGGACTGCCTGCTCCCTCCTTCCGTGTCCGGTTGTGCTGCCGCGCAGGCCTCACCGGCCCACCCTACTCCCACCGCTGGCCAGGCCATCCCTCTACCCACCCGCACCTCCTATTATTTGCCGGCGACGGTAGCCTCAACCTGCAACCGACTAGTCAGCCCTCGTACTCCCCTCAGCGTGGGCCTCCACTGTTGTGGCTTCGCCGGCTCCGGGTCGTTCCCTTCCTGGGCCTCGCCGTCGTCCACCATGTTGGTGCTCTCGGCGCGGCGTGGTCAACAAATGACAACCATCGGAAGAGGGATGTAAGTGAAGAGGCTGACAGTAGGGACCCACACAAGCAAGTGCCTCCTTATTACGCGAAAAAAATGATTGCTCCTGCTGACAGCTGGGACCCACCGGCAAAATCTTTGCACGGAAGGAAGTGCCTCCATATTATGCAAAAAAACTATTCCTCCCGATGACAACTAGGACCCGACAGATTTGGTGGCCGACTTGTGGACCTATTAAGTTGACTCGTATGTAGAGCTTTGTCAACTTAGTCAACAAATGATTCTAGCAGCTGGACCGTTGGATGTTAATCCAACAATCGTGCTGCTTCTTCAACCTCTGATCTTCTTTCTCCAGCCGCCCAAACCAGCGCCGACGGGACCGCCTGCTCCTGCCTTCCGTGGGCGGCAGTGCTGCCGTGTAGGCCTCACTGCCCCACCCTAACCCCACCGCCGGCCAGGCCTTCCCTCTACTCACCCACACCCCGTGTTATTCTTCGGCGACGGCAGCCTCACACCGCAGCGGAACCAGTGAACCCTCATACTCCCCTCTGCGTGGGCATCCACTGCCTCGTCTTCCTCAGCTCCACAGCATTCCCTTAGCAGGCCTCGCCGTCGTCCACCACCTTGGTGCTCTCGGCGCGGCATGGTCAATGTTGTCAATGAATGACAGCCATCGGAAGACGACTGCACACGGTGAGGCTGACAGCTGGACCCACCACATATATCTTCGCACACAAGGGAGTGCCTCCTTATCCTCCCTGACAGCTGGGACCCACCCGGTCGAACCGTATGTAGGGTTGCCTATCTGGTCGCGAACGTGTACGTATATACTGGTTGATCGGCCTCTCTGCAAGGATGAACCATGGCCGAGTAAGTAGCGGCATGTGTCGTAGTAGAGCCCCCGACGTAGCAGTTCAGGCAGTCCCGTCTAAATCATGTACGCGTACCTACAGCCACACGGCAAAAAATGCGGCCACATACGTACATACGGGCGGGGTCTCGAACGCATAAAACAATTGTGTCCTGTTCGTTGGCAGCCAACCGACTGGGTCGGAATGGAGAAACAGCGCCGTGTTCATCGGGAGGCAACCGACTAGGCTGGAACGCATCCTGTTCATCGATCGGAAGCCAACCGGCTTGGATGAAACAACCGAAATGGGGTCCTGCTCATCGGGAGGGGTCTGGAGTACCGCAAAATGGAGGAAACGGCCTTCTTTTCGACCGCCTACGGTCGAAACGGGGTTCTGTTCATCAACTCAGGGTCTGGTGTACGGCAAAACGGACGAAACAGAGTTATCTTCGACCTCCTACGGTCGAAACAGGGTCTTGTTGATCGGGAGGGGTGTGGTGTACCGCAAAACAGAGGAAACGGAGTACTCTTTGAGCACCTACGGTCGAAACGGGGTCTTGTTCATCGGGAGGGGTGTGGCGTACCGCAAAACGGGACTCCCGGGGCTAATGTTCATTATTGTCTACTGCCTCGCTCCAGCCTCCATGGGCTACTGTTCATCCACCATCGGCCTCCTCCGGCCTCCACCGGCTACTGTTCTTCCAGCCCTCCATAGGGTCCGGTTCATCCACCCCAACCGACTGGGCTGTGGCGGTCTCCTCGGGGTCCTCTTCATCCAACCCCCTCAGGGAATTGTTCATCCACAGCCAACCAACCGGCTCGATCGATCGATGCATCTCGACTCGTGTCTACGTGTATCGCGTGCGAGGCAACAACGGGCATTGTTCATCGAGAGGCAACCCAACTGGCTATGTCTCGCATGTACGGGTGCCTTCGGCTTCAGTAAGCAGCGAGAAGGATCGATCGGGTTCAGTTAGGCAGCGAAGGAATCGCTCGGGTTCAGTTAGGCAGTGAAGGATCGATCGGCTTCAGTGGCTAGAGGTGGTGCGAGGGCGAGATCGATCGCTCGGGTTCAGTAAGCGAACGCCTCTCCATCGCGCTCGGGTTCAGTTAGTGAATGCCTCGCACACACGCGCCCATACGAGAGAAATGCGCAAACCACACTGCATCACTCGGCCCCGACCACCAACCGTGACCGGGAAATCCGAGAAAATTTCCTCGCCCTCACTTCTACCATGATTTTTATGTCATGGACGGCCCAAAGAATGTCATGCAGGTGCGTCCCCAGCCCGCCCAGGACGAAAAGCCCATTTTCTGTCATGATTTTTTGTCATAGAAGTAGGAGCCCACCACATCTATGATGATACGTGTTTTTGTCACAATTATCGTCATAGAAGTGTCATAAGCATGACAGAAAAAAATTCATTCAGGCCATAATGTCACGGATGTGTCTTTTTTTGTAGTGTTGCTTGCTCATGAAGACCTCAGGCATTTGAGGAAGCCCATCATTAGAATATACAAGCCAAGTTCTATATTGAAAATTCCCACTAGTATATGAAAGTGATAACTCAGGAGACTCTCTATATGAAGAACATAAATGGTGCTACTCTGAAGCACAAGTGTGGTAAAAGAATAGTAACATTGCCCTTCTCTCTTTATCTCTCATTTATTTATTTTTCTTTTTCTTTTTTTCTTTTTCTTTTTTGTCTGGAGTCTCATCCTGACTTGTGGGGGAATCATGGTCTCCATCATCCTTTCCTCACTGGGACAATGCTCTAACAATGATGATCATCACACTTTTACTTACTTACAACTCAATATTACAACTCAATAAACCGAAACAATATGACTCTATATGAATGCCTCTGGCAGTGTACCAGGATGTGCAATGATCTAGCGTAACATGTATAACATTGATGAATGGTGGTTGTGCCAAAAATATCATGTTAGCTCTATATGATCATGCAAAGCAATATGATGATGAACACACAAGTCATGTGGCAGAACGGTGGAAGTTGCATGGCAATATATCTCGGAATGGCTATGGAAATGCCATAATAGGTAGGTATGGTGGCTGTTTTGAGGAAGATATAAGGAGGCTTATGTGTGGTAGAGCATATCATATCACGGGATTTGGATGCACCGGCGAACTTTGCACCAACTCTCGAGGTGAGAAAGGGCAATGCACGGTACCGAAGGGGCTAGCAAATTGCGGAAAGGTAGGAGTGTGTATAATCCATGGACTCACATTAGTCATAAAGAAGTCATATACTTATTGTGAAATCTTATTAGCCCTCGAAGCAAAGTACTACTCGCATGCCCCTACGGAATTGGTTGGTAAGATTTAACCATCGCACGCATCCGATTATAACATCACTCAAGGATTTCAATCAGAAATACAAATGCTCAAACCTCACCACCATGCCATGACCAACACTTAGATGAGAAGTTAATAACAAGATTTAATACCAATATTTCTACTAACCAATGATCATGAACCAATATCCTTTCATATTACGACATCAATATAATTAAACCATATGTTTCATATTTAGTGATGTACATGAAAGTTTTTATTATATCCCTGTTGAATACCTATCCTTTTTGGACTAGTCTTATAACTTGTGCACATTACCCCTTCATATTTATAGACTCTCAAAAAGATTTAAGTGAAGCATGAGAGTGCAATTATTTCTATAAAATATAACCACCGCCGTGCTCTAATAGATATAAGTGAAGCACTAGAGCAACTACCTAGCTCAAAAGATATAAGTGAAGCTGATAGAGTATTGTAACAAATTATGATAAATGTGTGTCCCTCTAAAAAGGTGTGTCCAACAAAAAATAATTGTGGCAAACTAAAAAGCAAACAAAGCAAAAATAATAACACAGGATGCTCCAAGCAAAACTCATATCATGTGATGAATAAAAATATAGCTCCAAGTGATATACCGATAGATTTTAGAGGAAAGAGGGGATGCCATCCGGGGCATCCCCAAGATTAGCCGCTTGGGTCTTCCTTGTATATTACCTTGGGGTGCCTTGGGTATCCCCAAGCTTAGGGTCTTGCCACTCCTTATTCGTTCATCCATCGTGATCTCACCCAAAACTTGAAAACTTCAGCACACAAAACTCAACAGAAACTTCGTGAGATTCGTTAGTATAATAGACAAATCATAAAATTTAGGTACTGTTATAAACTCATTCATAATTTATTATTGCATAATACCTACTATATTCTAACTTCTCCAGGACTTATACCCCCCAGTATAATCCATAGCATCATTAAAACAAGCACACTATGAAATAAAAATAGAATATGTCTAAAACAAAATAGTCTGCAATGATCTGAATAAAAATCATACTTCTGTAACTCCAAAAATTCTGAAAAATTAGGAAAACTTGGCAATTTGTATACAAATCACGTGTAAAAATTTCAAATCAAAAGCATGTTCCAGTAAATTATAGTAATTCCTGGACTGAAATTAAAAGTTTCTGTTTTTTCATAGAATCAAGTCAACTATCATCAAAATCATCCCAAAGGCTTTACTTGGCACAAACACTAATTAAGGATAAAAATACAATCAATATAGTAGCAATAATCATGTTTGCACACAATAACAGAAAGTGTCGGGTTGTCTCCCAACAAACTCTTTCTTTATAGCCATTAAGATAGGATTGAAATTTTATCGATGCTTATATGAAAGATAATAATTGAAGTGCAAAGAGAGCATCATGTAGCATGTGAAAAACACATTTGATTCTAACATACTACCTATGCATAGGCATATAAGTAAACAAATTATCAAGACAAGCAATATCTATCATATGCAAATAGGAAGAATGAAGCATTAATAATTTCAACACAAAGAGAGGTAATTTAATGACATGTATAACCATATTTGCCCCTCTCATACTAATTACATGTAGGATCATAATCAAACTCAACAATATATCTATCATATAAATTATTCTCTTCCTGATCCACATGCAAGCAAATCTTATAATTTTCCAAGATAGTGGGATTAACATCAACTAAAGTCATGACCTCTCCAAACCCACATTTATCAAAAATTTCATAAGATTGAACGCTCTTTGAATATGTGGGATTCTTTTTACCTAATGTTCACACTCTTCAAAACCCACTTTCAATATTATTGCAAATATTATTATCAATAACATATTCATCATGAGTCTTAAATAAATTTTCACGATCATAAGAATCATTATCACCCCAATCATGATCATTGCAATAAGTAGTGGACGTAACAAAGTTATCGTCCCCAGAAGGAAAGGTGAGCGCTTTAATGGTGTTGCTTCTGGCCAAGGCTCCGTCAACTTTTGCAACCCCGCGACCGGTCCTAAATCCCTTTCTGTTCTTATTTTGGGTTTGTGATTATGGTTTTCTTTCCTTTTGTTTCTTTCACAGTTTGTTGATGGACCCTGGAGCACCGGCCAAAGTGATGTCTATGGCTCTGGCCAAAACCGTCGAGGCTCAGGGTCCGAAGAAGCATAAGCACCCCGCCGAGACGACCATAGACAAGCTCAAGGCCATCGTCCCGGCCAAGGCCCCCTCTCCGAGATCCCTCGTTAAGTTGGTCCAGGTAATATCTCTTCTTGACGATCTTTTTGGTGCTCTTGATCATGTTTTTTGATCTAACTTGCAAAGTGCTTGCTAGTATGCTAGGTTTGTGTAATGTACATGTAGTACTAGTAGTATAACTTTCTGGGCGATCTTGCATGTGATTTTTGTGTGCCAAATGATGGTTCTAAATGGATATTTTGACCAAAAAATGCAAGAGGTTGACATGCATATCATTTTTGCACATAACACTGATTTCTTATAGATTACTTTCAACTACTTTATGAACATCAATGCTAGCTGTAGGAAATGCAAGATTTTAGCTCTCATGCTTTGGAAGAGAATATAGTAGCCTCAGTAACTTGTGTTATGGATATTGTAAGTAATCCCTCTGTTCACAAATATAACATGTTCTAACTTTTTTGTGTATCTTGTGTGGACATGTTTTAGCGTCTTTCACTCATTTCTGTGTGTATATGTAGTCTTATATGGAGTAAAATATCGAAAATCATCTTAAATTTGTGAACAGAGGCAGTAATAAAATATTGGTTTCTATTTGAATTAGAACCAAATTCACTGTGGAGATGAAGTTCTCAAAGTCATGCCGTGTGAACTGGAAGACCTAAGGATGTGCACTACTAAACTATCCAGCTGCCGTGTCTTGTAGCAGCATGTCATGAACACGTATTTTCCTGTAGCACTTGTTGTCCAGCGTGTTCTCGAGGGTGTAGTTCACGACAACAATTTTGTAGTTGTGCCTTAGATTACAAAGGGTGTGGTTCTTGTAAAGCTTCCCGACAAATCTGATGCAGCATGTCTTCATCATCATGTTTATGAGTGGAAAGACCACACTGTTAGGTTCTGCAAGGTTGACGAGATGGTGAAGGTGTTGGTAGACATCTTTCATGATGTCCATGGCCTGGTCAGTTTTGTGGGGCACACCCCGTAGGTCGGTGGCAAGAAATAGTCTACAGAGTTTAATTAGTGCAACTTTGCTTGTCCGTAGTAAGTAATATTGTTTGGTACTAGATTTGTGTGTGTGAACCTTGTATGGGTTAGTACTAATGCTTTTGTTTTGTGGTGAATCCTGAGAACACTCTATGTTAATGTTTTAGAAATGGTGAACCTATAATGCTAATTTCGGTTGTCTGATATCTGTGTTTTTCATCCCAGTATAGTACTCCCTTTGTTCATAGACAGAAGATGTTTACATTTTTTGTGAATCAGATGTATATAGAGTTAGACATGTTTTGGTGTGTTTGTCTACTCAATTTAGTCCGTATATTTTGAAATATCTAGATCATCTTATTTTTGTGGACAACGGGAGTATATATCAGTTATGGTTAAACTCCAATATATTTATGCATTACAGGTTTTATCGCACCCACCAGGATTTCCATTCCCATGGATGTTCGCTCCATACGAGTTGTCATGACCTTTGGACTGTCCTGCTTGTGGGAGTAAGAAGGGGCCCTGCATGCCACCCGTAATTGGACGAACAACATTCAATTTAGAACTTAAAGATAGTGCTTTACTAGTAAGGATTCAGTCATGTCACCTAAAGTAAACCTCATTAATTAACTGTCATGTTTTCTTACTTTTGCTGCAATTTTATGATTCAAGTTTTGCCATGTCACATTCCTTATAGAATAGACCATTTGGTTTGCTCTATGATGGTTATTTTAGCAGGTTTCACTTCTTATGATGTGTCAATAATGAAGGCACTGTCCATCACTTATATTACTGGACACAATTGGATCCTTCTGTTGTTTGAGTACAATCTGAAGCCCTCTAATCAACTGCAGTTTACTTTAACAAACATGCCAGAATTAGTCCTTGTCGCCTTTAAAAGAAGGAAAGAAAAAGACTCGATCTAGGTCACAGAGCCGAAGGAAGTTCAAATTGCTCATGTGCACTCTCGCTTAAGAAGGATGCGTAGCATAGTTACAAAGTTGCGGTCTGAAATCAAAGCAGACTAGAGACGAGCGCTGTTGTCTCGCACATCAGTACCACCTCCAGCATCAGCAGCCACAGTGAATCGAGCATCGGCACCTACTCCGACTACAATACTGGGTCAACACTAACAGCGGTAGTAGCTCAATCTGATCCACCAGAGGAGTGGGCACCGACCGCGTCAGTGGATTAGGCTGATCTACCAAAGGATCGGGCACCGACACCGGCACCAGATCCAGAAGGAGCACCGTCTCTGGCAGCAGCAGCGGCACTACGAGTCGCACTGCTGGGGGCACCGACAATGGCTCCGGCACCTGCACCAACACTTGAACTTGCACTTGCATTTGCTTTGGCCCGTGCAGCGGCAACGGAACCAGCACTTGCACCGGCAACAGACTGGGCTACAGTTCGCATTGCATATACCAAGGTCCTTACAAAAACCGACATCTCCAAATTTTTGGTAAGCATTGGCAGCCCAAGTGCTTCATCCTTTTGTCTTTCCATGCTATTTCACATGATTCACTGTGTTGATCTAACTATTTGTGAATGTCTTCTTGTTTGCAAACAGAAAATTCCTAGAGCATTGAGGGAGTCGTTCAATAATTCAGGCGACCATGGCCAAGTTTCTCTTACCATGCGCAGCCTTGGTGGGAATGTGTTGGGGAACGTAACATGCAATTTCAAAAAAATTCTACGCTCACGCAAGATCTATCTAGGAGATGCATAGCAATGAGAGGGGGAGAGTGTGTCCATGTACCCTCGTAGACCAAAAGCGGAAGCGTTAGCTTAACGCGGTTGATGTAGTCGAATGTCTTCGCGGTCCAACCGATCAAGCACCGAACGTACGGCACCTCCGAGTTCTGCACACGTTCAGCTCGATGACGTCCCTCGAACTATTGATCTAGCAGAAGGTCGAGGGAGAGTTTCGTCAGCACGACAGCGTGGTGACGGTGATGGTGATGTGATCCGCGCAGGGCTTCGCCTAAGCACTACGACGCTATGACCGGAGGAGTAAACTGTGGAGGGGGGCACCGCACACGGCTAAGAGAATATCTATTGTGTTCTAGGGTGCCCCCCTGCCCCCGTATATAAAGGAGGGGAGGAGGAGGCCGGCCACCAAGGGGGCGCGCCATTGGGGGGGAGTCCTACTAGGACTCCACTCCTAGTAGGATTCGCCCCCCCCCCCCACTTTTCCTTTCTCCGGAGGTGGAAATAGGGAAGGAGAGGGAGAGGGAGAAGGAAAGGGGGGTGCCACCCCCTTCCCTAGTCCAATTCAGCCTCCTCCCTTGTGGGGGGCGCACCAGCCCCTTGTGGGCTGGTTAGCCTCCCTCCTATGGCCCATATGGCCCATATCTTCCACCGGGGGGTTCCGGTAACCCCTCTGGTATTCCGGTATGTACCCGATACACTCCGGAACCCTTCCGGTGTCTGAATACTACCTTACAATATATCAATCTTTGCCTCTCGACCATTTCGAGACTCCTCGTCATGTCCATGATCTCATCCGGGACTCCGAACAATCTTCGGTCACCAAAACACATAACTCATAATACAAATCGTCATCGAACGTTAAGCGTGCGGACCCTACGGGTTTGAGAACTATGTAGACATGACCGAGACATATCTCCGATCAATAACCAATAGCGGAAGCTGGATGCTCATATTGGCTCCTACATATTCTACGAAGATCTTTGTCGGTCAAACCGCACAACAACATACGTCATTCCCTTTGTTATCGGTATGTTACTTGCCCGAGATTTGATCATCGGTATCATTATACCTAGTTCAATCTCGTTACCGGCAAGTCTCTTTACTCGTTCCGTAATGCATCATCCCATAACTAACTCATTAGTCACATTGCTTGCAAGGCTTATAGTGATGTGCATTACCGAGAGGGCCCAGAGATACCTCTCCGATACTCGGAGTGACAAATCCTAATCTCGATCTATGCCAACCCAACAAACACCTTCGGAGACAACTGTAGAGTATCTTTATAACCACCCAGTTACGTTGTGACATTTGATAGCACACAAGGTGTTCCTCCGGTATTCGGGAGTTGCATAATCTCATAGTCAGAGGAATATGTATAAGTCATGAAGAAAGCAATAGCAATAAAACTTAACGATCATTATGCTAAGCTAATGGATGGGTCTTGTCCATCACATCATTCTCCTAATGATGTGATCACGTTCATCAAATGACAACACATGTCTATGGTTAGGAAACTTAACCATCTTTGATCAATGAGCTAGTCTAGTAGAGGATTACTAGGGACACTCTGTTTTGTCTATGTATTCACACATGTACTAAGTTTCCGGTTAATACAATTCTAGCATGAATAATAAACATTTATCATGATATAAGGAAATATAAATAACAACTTTATTATTGCCTCTAGGGCATATTTCCTTCAGTCTCCCACTTGCACTAGAGTCAATAATCTAGTTCACATCGCCATGTGATTTAACACCAATATTTCACATATTTATGTGATTAACACCCATAGTTCACATCGCCATGTGACCAACACCCAAAGGGTTTACTAGAGTCAATAATCTAGTTCACATCACTATGTGATTAACACCCAAAGAATACTAAGGTGTGATCATGTTTTGCTTGTGAGAGAAGTTTAGTCAACGGGTCTGCCATAATCAGATCCGTATGTATTTTGCAAATTTCTATGTCTACAATGCTTTGCATTGAGCTACTCTAGCTAATTGCTCCCACTTTCAATACGTATCCAGATTGAGACTCAGAGTCATCTGGATTGGTGTAAAAGCTTGCATCGATGTAACTCTTTACGACGAACTCTTTATCACCTCCATAACCGAGAAATATTTCCTTAGTACTCTTAGGTAATTAAGGATAACTTTGACCGCTGTCCAGTGATCCACTCCTGGATCACTATTGTACCCCCTTGTCAAACTCTTGGCAAGGTACACAATAGGTCTGGTACACAGCATGGCATACTTTATAGAACCTATGGCTGAGGCATAGGGAATGACTTTCATTCTCTCTCTATCTTCTACCGTGGTCGGGTTTTGAGTCTTACTCAACTTCATACCTTACAACTCAGGCAAGAACTCCTTCTTTGACTGATCCATTTTGAACTCCTTCAAAATCTTATCAAGGTATGTGCTCATCGAAAGTCTTATCAAACGTCTTCATCTATCTCTATAGATCTTGATGCCCAATATGTAAGCAGCTTCACCAAGGTCTTTCTTTGAAAAACTCCTTTCAAACACTCATTTATGCTTTCCAGAAAAAAAATTCTACATCATTTCTGATCAACAATATGTCATTCACATATACTTATCAGAAAGGCTGTAGTGCTCCCACTCACTTTCTTGTAAATACAGGCTTCACCGCAAGTCTATATAAAACTATATGCTTTGATCAACTTATCAAAGCGTATATTCCAACTCCGAGATGCTTGCACCAGTCCATAGATGGATCGCTGGAGCTTGCACACTTTGTTAGCACCTTTAGGATTGACAAAACCTTCTGGTTGCATCATATACAACTCTTCTTTAATAAATCCATTAAAGAAATGCAGTTTTGACATCCATTTGCCAGATTTCATAAAATGCAGCAATTGCTAACATGATTCGGACAGACTTAAGCATCGCTAGGAGTGAGAAAATCTCATCATAGTCAACACTTTGAACTTGTCAAAAACCTTTTGCAACAAGTCGAGCTTTGTAGACAGTAACATTACCATCTGCGTCAGTCTTCTTCTTAAAGATCAATTTATTCTCTATGGCTTGCCGATCATTGGGCAAGTCAACCAAAGTCCATACTTTGTTCTCATACATGGATCCCATCTCAGATTTCATGGCCTCAAGCCATTTCGCGGAATCTGGGCTCATCATCGCTTCCTCATAGTTCGTAGGTTCATCATGATCTAGTAACATGACTTCCAGAACAGGATTACCATACCACTCTGGTGCGGAACGTACTTTGGCTAACCTACGAGGTTCTGTAGTAACTTGATCTGAAGTTTCATGATCATCATCATTAGCTTCCTCACTAATTGGTGTAGGCATCACTGGAACTGATTTCTGTGATGAACTATTTTCCAATTCAAGAGAAGGTACAATTACCTCATCAAGTTCTACTTTCCTCCCACTCACTTATTTCGAGAGAAACTCCTTCTCTAGAAAGGATCCATTTTAGCAACAAAGATCTTGCCTTCGGATCTGTGATAGAAGGTGTACCCAACAGTTTCTTTTGGGTATCCTATGAAGACACACTTCTCCGATTTGGGTTCGAGCTTATCAGGCTGAAGCTTTTTCACATAAGCATCGCAACCCCAAACTTTAAGAAACGACAGCTTAGGTTTCTTGCCAAACCACAGTTCATACGGTGTCGTCTCAACGGATTTAGATGGTGCCCTATTTAACGTGAATGCAGCTGTCTGTAATGCATAACCCCAAAATGATAGTGGTAAATTGGTAAGAGACATCATAGATCACACCATATCTAATAAAGTACGGTTACGACGTTCGGACTCACCATTACGCTGTAGTGTTCCAGGTGGCGTGAGTTGCAAAACTATTACACATTGTTTTAAATGAAGACCAAACTCGTAACTAAAATATTTGCCTCCGCGATCAGATCGTAGAAACTTTATTTTCTTGTTATGATGATTTTCCACTTCACTCTGAAATTCTTTGAACTTTTCAAACGTTTCAGACTTGTGTTTCATTAAGTAGATATACCCATATCTGCTTAAATCATCTGTGAAGGCCAGAATATAACGATACCCACCGTGAGCCTCAACACTCATCGGACCGCATACATCGGTATGTATTATTTCCAATAAGTCATTGGCTCGCTCCATTGTTCCGGAGAATGGAGTTTTAGTCATCTTGCCCATGAGGCATGGTTCGCAAGTATCAAATGATTCATAATCAAGTGATTCCAAAAGCCCATCTGTAGGAGTTTCTTCATGCGCTTTACACCAATATGACCTAAACGGCAGTGCCACAAATATGTTCCACTATCATTATCAACTTTGCATCTTTTGGCATCAATATTATGAATATGTGTATCACTACGATCGAGATTCAATAAAAATAGACCATTCTTCAACGGTGCATGACCATAAAAGATATTACTCATATAAATAGAACAACCATTATTCTCTGATTTTAATGAATAACCGTCTCGCATTAAACAAGATCCAGATATAATGTTCATGCTCAACGCTGGCACCAAAGAACAATTATTCAGGTCTAAAACTAATCCCGAAGGTAGATGTAGAGGTAGCGTTCCGACGGCGATCACATCGACCTTGGAACCATTCCTGACGCGCATCGTCACCTCATCCTTAGCCAATCTTCGTTTAATCTGTAGTCCTTGTTTCGAGTTACAAATATGAGCAACTGAACCGGTATCAAATACCCAGGCACTACTACGAGCATTAGTAAGGTACACATCAATAACATGTATATCAAATATACCTTTGTTCACTTTGCCATCCTTCTTATCCGCCAAATACTTGGGGCAGTTCCGCTTCGAGTGACCAGTCCCTTTGCAGTAGAAGCACTCAGTTTCAGGCTTAGGTCCAGACTTGGGCTTCTTCCCGGGAGTAGCAACTTGCTTGCTATTCTTCTTGAAGTTCCCCTTCTTCCCTTTGCCCTTTTTCTTGAAACTAGTGGTCTTGTTAACCATCAACACTTGATGCTCCTTCTTGATTTCTACCTCCGCAGCCTTTAGCATTGTGAAGAGCTCGGGAATCGTCTTCTCCATCCCTTGCATATTATAGTTCATCACGAAGCCTTTATAGCTTGGTGGCAGTGATTGAAGAACTCTGTCAATAACACTGTCATCCGGAAGATTAACTCCCAGCTGAGTCAAGTGGTTATGGTACCCAGACATTCTGAGTATGTGTTCACTAACAGAACTGTTCTCCTCCATCTTGCAGCTATAGAACTTGTTGGAGACTTCATATCTCTCAACTCGGGCATTTGCTTGAAATATTAACTTCAACTCCTGGAACATCTCATATGCTCCATGACGTTCAAAACGTCTTTGAAGTCTCGATTCTAAGCCGTAAAGCATGTCACACTGAACTATCGAGTAGTCATCAGATCGAGCTTGCCAGACGTTCATAATGTCAGCATCTGCTCCTGCAGCAGGCCTTTCACCCAGCGGTGCATCAAGGACATAATTCTTCTGTGCAGCAATGAGGATAATCCTCAAGTTACGGACCCAGTCCGTGTAATTGCTACTATCATCTTTCAACTTAGTTTTCTCTAGGAACATATCAAAAAAACATAGGGGAGCTACAACGCGAGCTATTGATCTATGACACAATTTTCAAATACTATCAGGACTAAGTTCATGATAAATTAAGTTCAATTAATCATATTACTTAAGAACTCCCACTTAGATAGACATCCCTCTAGTCATCTAAATGATCACGTGATCCATATCAACTAAACCATGTTCGATCATCACGTGAGATGGAGGAGTTTTCAATGGTGAACATCTCTATGTTGATCATATCTACTATATGATTCACGTTCGACCTTTCGGTCTCAGTGTTCCGAGGCCATATCTGCATATGCTAGGCTCGTCAAGTTTAACCCGAGTATTCTGCACATGCAAAACTGGCTTGCACCCGTTGTATGTGAACGTAGAGCTTATCACACCCGATCATCACGTGGTGTCTCGGCACGACGAACTGTCGCAACGGTGCATACTCAGGGAGAACAATTATACCTTGAAATTTAGTGAGGGATCATCTTATAATGCTACCGCCGTACTAAGCAAAATAAGATGTATAAAAGATAAACATCACATGCAATCAAAATATGTGACATGATATGGCCATCATCATCTTGTGCCTTCGATCTCCATCTCCAAAGCACCGTCATGATCTCCATCGTCACCGGCTTGACACCTTGATCTCCATCGTAGCGTCGTTGTCGTCTCGCCAACTATTGCTTCTACGACTATCGCTACCGCATAGTGATAAAGTAAAGCAATTACATGGCGATTGCATTTCATACAATAAAGCGACAACCATAAGGCTCCTGCCAGTTGCCGATAACTTTTACAAAACATGATCATCTCATACAATAACGTATATCACATCATGTCTTGACCATATCACATCACAACATGCCCTGCAAAAACAAGTTAGACGTCCTCTACTTTGTTGTTGCAAGTTTTACGTGGCTGCTACAGGCTTCTAGCAAGAACCGTTCTTACCTACGCATCAAAACCACAACGATTTTTCGTCAAGTGTGCTGTTTTAACCTTCAACAAGGACCGGCCGTAGTAAAACTCGATTCAACTAAAGTTGGAGAAACAGACACCCGCCAGCCACCTGTGTGCAAAGCACGTCGGTAGAACCAGTCTCATGAAAGCGGTCATGTAATGTCGGTCCGGGCCGCTTCATCCAACAAAACCGCCGAATCAAAGTAAGACATTGATGGTAAGCAGTATGACTATTATCGCCCACAACTCTTTGTGTTCTACTCATGCATATCATCTAAGCATAGACCTGGCTCTGATACCACTGTTGGGGAACGTAACATGCAATTTCAAAAAATTTCTACGCTCACGCAAGATCTATCTAGGAGATGCATAGCAACGAGAGGGGAAGAGTGTGTCCACGTACCCTCATAGACTGAAAGCGGAAGAGTTAGCTTAACGCGGTTGATGTAGTCGAACGTCTTCGCGATCCAACCGATCAAGCACCAAACGTACGGCACCTCCGAGTTCTGCACACATTCAGCTCGATGACGTCCCTCGAACTCTTGATCCAGCAGAAGGTCGAGGGAGAGTTTCGTCAGCACGACGGCGTGGTGACGGTGATGGTGATGTGATCCGCGCAGGGCTTCGCCTAAGCACTACGACGCTATGACCGGAAGAGTAAACTATGGAGGGGGCCACCGCACACGGCTAAGAGAATATCTGTTGTGTTCTAGGGTGCCTCCTGCCCCTGTATATAAAGGAGGGGAGGAGGAGGCCGGCCACCAAGGGGGCGCGCCATGGGGGGGAGTCCTACTAGGACTCCACTCCTAGTAGGATTCGGCCCCGCCCCCACTTTTCCTTTCTCCGGAGGTGGAAATAGGGAAGGAGAGGGAGAGGGAGAAGGAAAGGGGGGCGCCACCCCCTTCCCTAGTCCAATTCGGCCTCCTCCCTTGTGGGGGGCGCACCAGCCCCTTGTGGGCTGGTTAGCCTCCCTCCTATGGCCCATATCTTCCACCGGGGGGTTCCGGTAACCCCTCTGGTATGTTACTTGCCCGAGATTCGATCGTCGGTATCATTATACCTAGTTCAATCTCGTTACCGGCAAGTCCCTTTACTCGCTCCGTAATGCATCATCCCGTAACTAACTCATTAGTCACATTGCTTGCAAGGCTTATAGTGATGTGCATTACCGAGAGGGCCCAGAGATACCTCTCCGATACTCGGAGTGACAAATCCTAATCTCGATCTTTGCCAACCCAACAAACACCTTCGGAGACACCTGTAGAGTATCTTTATAATCACCCAGTTACGTTGTGACGTTTGATAGCACACAAGGTGTTCCTCCGGTATTCGGGAGTTGCATAATCTCATAGTCAGAGGAATATGTATAAGTCATGAAGAAAGCAATAGCAATAAATCTTAACGATCATTATGCTAAGCTAACGGATGGGTCTTGTCCATCACATCATTCTCCTAATGATGTGATCCCGTTCATCAAATGACAACACATGTCTGGTTAGGAAACTTAACCATCTTTGATCAACGAGCTAGTCTAGTATAGGCTTACTAGGGACACTCTGTTTTGTCTATGTATTCACACATGTACTAAGTTTCCGGTTAATACAATTCTAGCATGAATAATAAACATTTATCATGATATAAGGAAATATAAATAACAACTTTATTATTGCCTCTAGGGCATATTTCCTTCAGAATGAACCTGCGCAATATACCGTAAGTATAAAGGATGGTCACATGATGATTGATGCTAAAGTATGGTCAAGGTTCAAAACTCAATCAAATCTTGCGGTTGGGGATGATGTCAGAATCGAAGTTTCTCTACAAGGAGAGCTGGTCCTAATCAACTTTGAAATTCTTCAGTAGCAGGATGCAACTGCCGAACTAATCTATCCTCCGAGAGATTTTGATGTAATATGTCATGGTGAAACAAGTGTCCCGTGTGTATAAGTAGTACTAGTAAATATCACGTAGGGTATCATGAAAGAATTGCAACTCTGATTGCTGGTTAGGAAATGTCGTTCGATTTCAGTCTAACAGTTACCGTGCTTTATTCAATTTTCTGTCTTCGCCTTGCGACAACATCTAAAACCAGTGTCGCCCCGATCGCATGCAGTATTTATCGGATGAAATGCGCTGACTTAGAACACATGGGCCCCCAAACATGCAGGCCCACCGGCCTGTGGCCCAAAGACAAGAGCCGTCGGCCTATCTGAGTATTTTATTCTCAAAAACATATTCCCCTTTATTTTCCTTATGTATAAAGTTGTGATATAAAAGATATTTATATTTCTTTACAGAGGGAGCATCTCTCTATCAAAAATATATTTATGTGTAACTAGTTACTCCCGCGTTTCTACTTCATTTCACTGATATGCGAGACATCCAACAACCAGGTCCACGTGCCATGCACCAAATTAGAGTGCACAACTACACGGTAGACTCACCATGGTCGTAGCTCCGCAGTAATTCCCAATGAGCCATCAAATCACAAACCTCCACCTTTCCAGCAGTAGTAGTAAGCTGGACGGACGAAGCAACAATATTTCACTCGACTTGAATCCCCTTCTCCCTCGTCTGCTTGTTCAGAGAAAACCACCTCTCAGCGAGTGCTTAGGGTTTTCTCATGGAGAACAAGGTATGAATTCTTCAATCATCCCTGATAAATCCTAGTCCCTTTGTCGCCGGTAATCCTAGGATGGCAACCGCCGCCGTTGATGCATTTTTCTTCGTATTGAATTTAGTGTGTTTCATTTGCAGTGCCCAAAGTGCGAGGACCCTACAGGTTTCTACGCCCTTGGCGAGACGCCAGACTTGTTCCTTCTCATCCTAACACAAGATTTCAAAAAGCGCCTGGTATGTTCCTAGAATCCTCTTTTCTATCTGCATGGGTTGGGGGTTTTGAACACGATGTCGACTAATTTTGAAATTTGGATTGCTATATTTGGATAAAAGGTACTATTACCATGCTCAACACTGACATGAAAGAGGAAATTATCTCTAGATTTGGATAGCGAATAAATTGTGTTCTCATATTATTTTTCCTGCACTGCATCTCTTGCTCTGCCAGAACACATGTACTCAAGAAGGTCAGCCTTGCCATAACTGAATACACCAGTATGATAAACTTTGTCAAGTGTTACAGACTGAAAATTGGCACACGAATGTTGAAGGAAATAGCAAAACCTAGTCTTATCGTCCCTGTGACCTTCCACCCTTACGTTACTCTAGTAGTTCATCGATGTTAGTTTTGTATATGGTTCTTGAATGTTGCCTCTATTACTTTGTAATCCATCTATTCTGTCTAACTAATCACAATTTGACTTTAGAAGTAGCAACAATTGTGATTCCCTTATCTCACATTGATGCTACTTCTAACTAATATTTCTTATAATTGGTGACACACGTAGGTTATTACAAAGTGTAGGACACTCACTGGTACAGCGAGGTGCTATAGAAACAGTTTTTAACCCCTTTCCGCGACGGCATTTGGAACCGTCGCCAAGTGAGTGTGGGTGATAGGGGGGTCCTTCCCACACAACCCAGAAACCGTCGGGGATAGGGAGCCTTGATGCATACAGTTGTCCCTATATAACCGTTTTCGATATCTCGAATATCCCAAACGCTTCATCCTTGCTACTCGTTTGTGCTCGCATTGCCATCGCAGTCGGAGTTTTGTGGTTTTACCTAAAACCAGGCAGATTCCAGGCACGGGAGTTTTCCAGGCACATACCAAACTGGCTCTACGTTTACGATGCCTGGCACATCACAAACAGTTCATGATTATAAACCGTGTACGATAGGTAGACAATCACACACATTTAGTTTTCCCGCACCGTATGTGACAGTGTCTGACATCACACACGCTTTGCAAACGGCAACTGTGTGCATTGTTACACACATTTCCTCTCCGTGACCCGTGTCGGATTATGATGTATATCGCACACGCTGTGCTTTATTGACCGTGTGCGCCGTAATGACCTGCACACCGTAATTTCGCCCTAATTTAATTCCTGCTATTTAAAATTGTACCTAATTTGAACTTCAAAGTAGGCTATATCTTTGTTCATATCCATCAGGTTCAAACAACCAATGCATTATTCGATTCACAGGTACATATGTTTAAGAATTACATAAGCAACAAATAAAGAATGATGAACCAGGGTTCTATACTTGTACTATTACAGATGGTAAAGAAAGAGGCGATAGACATTCTGGTTGCTGAACAAGGTGAAGTGGAATGGCCCTATTGTGCTCTCCTGGATGCAGAAGGCACGCACGACTCTAGTCCAACCCCTTGTGATGGCCAACCGCCAATCATGTAGTTTGAGAGGTAATCTTGAGTAAACTGCTTCAGGATCCACTACAAAGGAAAAAAGATTCAGACATTGTCATCTAACACAATTCATTACGGGCAGTAAAAAGAAGGCTACAGGGTTCTTACTTACCATCCTACAGTTCACTGTTGTCTTGCATAAAGTGTAAACAAATAGTTCGATTGACATCTTTTGACCCATTTTAATAACAATCTTTATCAGTTTCCTCACTTGATGCTGGTTCATGAATATCTCATTGCCCCATACGCAGAAAGGGTCGAAGTGTGGATCTTTGGCAATGACATATGTACCTAAAAGCACCAAGTTAATATTAGAAGCTAAACAACAATTGCAAAATGATGTAGTACAACACTCCCTCCATCCCATTATATAAGATTTTATTACATGTATATCTAGACATCATCAGAACATTAAGGTAACACTCTTCCTTGTTGCTATGTAGCCTGGGATTGCATATTTAGTCATTCAGTACAATGCATGTTGCTATGTAGCCTCAGATATATTAAATATGGCCCTAGTTAACCTACTGATAAATGGGTTACAGATATATTCAGTGAAATGCCCGATTCGACGATTAATCTCTTATCAGCCCCCAGGCTATATGGTACCAACTACCGATATCCTGAACAGTGAGTACATATAAGCAATGCGATGAAACTAACATCGATGGAAAACAGCACTGTTCTCAATATTGTCCTGTATGAGTACATATAAAGGCATGTTAAGCACAGCAGGCTAAACATCAACCAAATATATCCATGGTAGACAACATAATCTACAAATGATAGCTTCAGTGTGCAGGCTTAAGCACGCTAGTTAAGCAAAATAAGAAGTGGAAAGGTGTGTTAACTGCATCAGGCATAACATTTAAAAACAAGCAAATAGTCATTCAAACTGGTATTGTGCAGGTCTAAAGTACACTAGTTATTGTTAAAAAAATGAAAAGGCATGTTAACTGCAACATTCTTAACAGCAATCAAATATCGTAATTCATAGTGGTATTGTTGAAACTGTTATTGATGAAATTGAACTGCACGGCAAATAGTTGCACATATAGAGCATCACATTGTGAAGAACTAAAATAAACAAGGCATAAGGCAATATATATATATAACAGCAATTTTAAAAGTTAACGAACTAAAACCCTTAGTGGATATATATATATACTCCAACAATTTTTGGCCGTTTCTAGTCGATCCCCTAAACTTAACGTTGTAAACTTCAATTTGATCAAGTTCAAAGCAGGTTCAACCGAAAGTAGCATGCATTCAAACCTAAACATAGATAGTTTTGCATAACCGAACATAAAACATAAATTTAAACTAAGCTAAACTACTTTCAGTCGAAGTGGAGGTTGAGCCAATCCTTCCTCGTCAGGTACGGTGTGCCGCGAGCCGGGTCTGGGCAGGTGCCGTCGTCGGGGTCGTTGGGGAAGACACTCCTCCACCCGTCGACGTCGGTCTCCTCGTCCTCGCCGCCCACCTCGACGCCCTCCACGCTGCTGTCCTCGCCGCCTTCGACCTCATCATCGGAGGAGAGCACGATAACCTTGCCGCCCTCCACGCCGGCAAAGATCACCCGCTCCACCTCCATGAGCTTCGGGTGCTGCCGACGAAGCTCTTGCATGTAGGCCTCGGCGGCGGCCTTGGCCTCGAGGCGCTACCACGCCTCACGGTCCTCCCGCGCCATAGCCGAGCTCACCACCCCTGGCTCTGGCGGAACGAGGTTGACCGGACGTGTGTCGAAGGGGAAATTGAGCCTAGCCGCCACGCCGTGGTAGCGGACCTGCCAGCGGTCGTACTCCATGGCCGCGAGCTCGGCCATGTGGAAGCTACCGAGCCACCGGCGGGTGTGGGTCTCCCGATCCGTAATCTCAGTGGCCCACATCCCCCACCGCCGATGCCGGACCCCAAGGTAGGACCTCGCCGGCGGCCGGGCCCGAGGAAGGACGAGGAAGTCCTCGAACCGGTGTAGGGGCGCGGCGGCGGGCGGATCGGGCGACCAGCGACGGCGGATCGGTAAAGAGCCCGCGGAGGACGACGGGGACACCTCGGCAGCCACCTCGTCGGCGTCGGGCAAAGAGGCCGCGATAAACCTCTTGTTGGCCATTGGCTCCTCGAGCTCCCCGGCACACAGGCAGAGCTTGAGGATGGAGGCGGCGGCGACGGCGGCGGTGACCTACCAATGGTTTCGAGCGAGGGAGGGGTGGTGTGTGTCTGTGTAAGCGGAGGTTTTGGGGAGTGTGCGGTGTGTGTGGAGGGGTGGCAAGGTGGTGTTTGAGGAAATACCGCGGCAACTGAAAATTTTACTAGGCGGGAGTAACAAGGCGGGGCTACTGAAAATTTGGATCAAGGGCGAGCAGATATTTTTGAGATTGCGAGGGATGCAGAGGCGGGAGTAAAATGCCGGGGCAACTAAAAATTTGAATCAAGGGCGAGCAGATATTTTTGAGATTGCGAGGGATGCAGTGGCGGGAGTAAAATGCCGGGGCTACTGAAAATTTGAATCAAGGGACTGAAGCAGAGCGGGAGTCACAGACATCGCACATGGTCCGCACATACTAATCGTGTGCTATCAAACATTAAAACCTTCCAGGCGGTAGATATTTTCGAGATTACGAGGTAGTAGATATTTTTGAGACCAGGAGGCAAGCCTCATGGAGCCCAATCTACTGTGCTGATGTGAGGGACTGCAGGGCACGGGCGTGGCACACGGGTAGTCTGACCGAACCGTATCTGTTGCGTACCCAATCGTAGACGGTTTCTACATCCAACTCGTGTGCTATTTATAAATTTGGCAAAAAGAATAACGCGGGAGAGGGTCAGAACACGAACACACTTGCATGTGGACCAAATATATGTATAAAAAGGGTGGTTTGATGTTCGAATACCCAATGCACAACTTTGATGTGGCACCTGTCGCACAAAAGCACAATATTGCTAGTCAGCCACCCCCTACGAACCCCACTTCGTGTCGGCGGTAAGGGAATCCTAGCTACGAATCCATGCCCCCAAATAGCTAGGTCTGAAATCTCACCCTACCGTAACACAAAACCTATAGAAGTCCATCATATATATATGGTCAAACTTCCCCTTTCGCTTCCCAACAAAGGTGGACTGTGTGCCGACCCACAAATGTGTCCTTGTGGCGCGAGATGGGTGAGATCACATACGAACCACATGCGGGTGGCCCTACTATATGTATGAAAAGGGTGTGGTGTGTGATATTTAACTACCATTCATAACTTTGATGTGGCACGTGTCCCTCGCAAATTAACCGAACTTCCCCGACCCCACGGAGGTTGCAGGCTGCGCGAAGTAGCCCCCCCCCCCACACACACACGTCGGGGGGAGGGCATCTCACCAAGACGTACTGTAACACGGACCAAGCAAAATCCAACTTGGTCGTACAACCTCTCCCCGCTCGTTGTTGGTCAAAGTGATGGACGTCCACACGGCCCCGCAAAATGGGCTAGCTTGTCGCCGATAACCTCGTGAGGGAGTACTGTATGAAGACAAACCCACTCTGTGCATGTGGCCCAAGTATGTATATGGAAGTGGTGTGTGTGGTGTTTGAATACCCAATGCGCAAATTTGATGTGGCACCATGCTTTGGAACCGTAAAATCCCCACACTGAGCGAGGGTTCACGACGCGTAGCATGCGCTCAAACTTAATTAGGCTTGGAATGGGTCGACCTACTATACGATAACTCAAAGCAAAGAAGAAGAATCCACCCTGGTAACCTTTCTCGTCGTTCGTCGAAATGATGGACGTCCACGCGGGCCTACGAATATATATAGGCTTGCTGCCCATAACCAAGCGAGTGAGAGTGTGTCCAAAGACAACCATTATTGCATGCGTGTGTCCCAAACATATTTATAGAGGTGTGTGATGCATGCATATATGTTGAATACCCGACCCAATGCACAACATTGATGTGGTGCATGCATTGAAAATCGCAGAGGTCCCCACACAGAGCAAGAGGTCGTTCATGACGTGTCGTGTGCTCGCCCCCCCCCCCTTCGATCCAGCGGGATGGATTCATGTGTACATATGCGCTACTATATATATGTAATCTCACATCATGATCTATATCAAGACAAAACAAAAAATTAATCCCCTCCTAAGTCAAATTAGTTAACCTCTCTCGCGCTGTCGGTGAAAGTGATGGACCAAGCTGGTCACCCCCCCCCTCGACACGTACTATATATACATCTAGTAACACAGCCCTAAAAGAATTAATCCTCCTTGTTCGTCAAACGTACCTCTCTCTTGCTGGGTCAAAGTGATGGACGACGAACTCGCGGGCCCAACACAGAAGCGAAGTGTACGTCGCACGCGAGTGATCATCCTATATAGGACTACGTACCACCATCTACATGTGGCCCAAAGAGCTGTTTGTGTGATGTTTGAATACGCAATGCACAACTTTGATGTGGCACCACATATATAGGAAACCAAAAAGTCCCCACAGAGAGCGCGAGGTTCATGACGCATGGTATGTGCTATATGTACGCCCCCATTCGACGCGTGGTATATATGTACTTCTACCGTATAGCACAAACCAAAAAAGAATCATTACTTCATGATCAAATTAACCTCTCTCTCATTGGGTCAAAGTGATGGAGGACAACCTCGCATGCCCACGGATGGAAGTGCCACACGCGAGTGAGTTCCTATATATAGGGCAACCACCGCCTGCATGGTATTGCGTGATGTTTGAATACCAATATAATGTACAACTTTGATGTGGCACCTGCCTCGGGAACCGGAAAGTCCCCACATGGAGCGAGGTTATGACACGCATATATAGAGAGTATTCATGTTGCCCCCTCTTTGACATGTACATACTCCTATACCCTGCATATACGTAACACAAACCAAAAAAGAACCATCCTTGTTGGTCAAATTAACCTCTCTCTCGTTGTACGTTCAACTGGTCGACGACGACCTCTTGGGCCCACAGAGAGAGGCACACGCGAGTGATGTCATAGGACAAAACCACCGCGTGCATGCGCCCGTGTGTTATGTGATGTTTGAATACCCAATGCACAACTTTGACGTGGCACATGCTTCGCAAATCGGAAACGCACTACACCACGATGCGTGTAGCCCCCTCATTTCAAGCCGGTGGGAGTGTGTACGCACGTGCTCGAACTTTGATATGGAATCCCACCATGATCCACACCACAAACATGCCAAGATGAATCCACCTTTTGGTCAAATGCCTCTCGTTGTCAGTGGAAACTGAAAACCTTTGCGGGCTAACGAATGGGCACGTCGCTGATAACTGCACGAGGGAGAGTGTCCGAGAGGACCACCAACGCATGCATGTGGCCCGAACATTATGTATGAAAGGGTTGTGTAATGCTTTAAATAACCAATTCATGACTTTGATGTGTCATATATGACTCACAAAATGATCAATAATCCCACACGGAGGTTCATGACTCGTAGTGTACTGCCGGACCCCTCCCCCCACCGCCCACACACACAGACACACACATCCTGCACCACCACATCCACTCTGAGGCATGTCAAACTTTTTCTGCAGTGAACATGTGACCAAAGGTGGAGTGTCGTGTTAAAATTTAAAAAAAACAGACATCATTCGATCGTTTTTATACATTGATTGATTTCCTAGGCATTTAATGTGCAAAAATCAAATTTGAGCTACATGTGTCCCTGGGGGCATGTTTCCCTGTGCAAGAGATTTGAAAATATTGAGAATATATATTTTTTAAATTTAGTAAATCCAAAACTTAGTTGAAAATCATGAAACTTATCATGGTGTCATATATGGACACCAGTAGACTGTGATATTGTATTTTTTCGTCAATGAGACCCGTTTTGATATAATCTTCTTACAAACGGGAGATTATTAAAAACTGGCAACCAATATCTCATACGGATTATTTATTCGGACCGTGTGTGTTAGACCGTGCCATGCTTCAGTTAAGCAGTAAAGCGGCAGAATGAATCATCAATAAACCAAAAAATATACATGCTGCCACACGCCCCATGTGCCGTGCGAGCATGCGTGAGTTGACGGGACGCATGCGAGCAGTCTGCTACACAGGCATACCGAGAGGCGTGCGTGCAGGTGTGCGTATTGATGGGAGGCGTGCGAGTAGCTATGTGAAATGATGGTAGGAATGGCAGAAGTCTGCCGCGCAGGCTCACCGGGAGGCGAGACAACTTTTGACCCCAGCCTGCCTCGCTCCCACTGGTCCGTATTAATTGCGCGCCCGAGCTGCCGGCCATAATAGGCGGCCGCACCCCCGGTCCATAGTGGTCACCAACGTCTGGACTTTGGAGTGTACGAGGATGCCGCCGAAGCGCACCATCGGAGGGAGTGGCGATGCCAGGGCTGGTGAAGCACCCACGCAATGCGTGAAGCTGGGCACAGAGGTTGCCATCGTCGCCGACGAGGTCTCGCGCGGGCAGCAACACGACCTTGACTTCGTCGGCGCCGTCGTGCCCCCCCAGCCGGAGCCGAAGGTCAACAGCAACTCCGGCAACGACTGCGACTCCGATGGAAAACTGGTTAGTCATCTATATACCCATTTGTGTGGCAAACATATCATGTGTTTTCTCTGGTTACTCCCCCCCCACCCCATCCCTTCTAACCCTTCCTTCCCCCTTCTTTCCCCCTCCCAACTATTTCAGTATCCCCCCTCCGTTCCCTTCTCATACCCACTTTCCAACCCACCCCAAACCCACCCCCCCCCCCCCCCCCCCCCCCCCCCCCCCCCCCCCCCCTCTATAATTTTTCTGGAATACAAATCCTATGGTTATGTTCTCTCAGTCCATGAAATCAGAGTAATTAAGAACCATTAGATGCACGTAGTGTATTGATTGTTTGAATGTTATCCGTATAGAGTTAGTGATTAATTGTTTGTTCTGTACAAATGATTTTTGCTAATAATCCGACTAGGCTTAGCTTGTGTGCTAATAATTCGTGGCCAGATCTTGAGAATTGATTTTGAATGTCCTACATATATGTTTGTGCCTTTTTTTCTTCCAGATCTTGAAAATTGATTTTGAATGTCCTACATGTATGCTTATGCCATTTTTTTCTTTTAGATTGGTATGTACACAGATGAGGCTCTGGCCAGCATCGCCGCCGGATGTAGATCTTGGACCCGGCTACGCGGCCAGAAGCGGCCACGCCCCCCTAGACCTGAGGAACCAGTAGAATCTCCGGCGAACCGCATCAACGATCTCCCGGACGGCATCCTTGGGGAGATCATCTCCCTTCTCCCCACCAAGGATGTCTGCCGCACACAAGTCCTCGCATCTCGATGGCGCACTCTGTGGCGCACCACGCCTCTTAATCTCGACTGTCGTCAGCTATCTGTCGATGATGATTCTGAACTCCCCGGAGCCATCATCTCCTCCCACCAGGGCTCTGTTCAATGCATCTGCATCCCGGTATGCTACCTGCTGGATATACCCTGCATGGTGGCCGCCTAGCTGACATCCTGTCAATTCAATAAACTCTAGCAGCTTGAGTTCTACCATTACTACAGCGATAGGTTACCACCAAGAGTTGCATCTGTGCCCTCACCACCGATGCCCATCTCATGGTTTTCCTCCTCTCTCCACACCGCCACCTTGACCCGGTGCCATCTAGCAGACAATCTGGTACAAATGCTTCGACTGCCACTACTGAAAAAACTTGCGCTTGTGTTGGTTGATCTGTCGGTGGCCTCACTTCACAGCATCATCCACTCCAGCTGCCCTGCACTGGAGCGTTTGGTGCTTGTTTTTGGACTAGGAATTCATATCCCTTGTCTCAAAATAAAGTTGCCTCACCTTGTAAGCATTGGAATTCATTTTGAAGGACATGAGCTCATCATCGAAGATGCCCCTTCACTTCAAAGGTTGCTCCTTGATTGTTGTTATGAACATTCGCAAATAACTGTGGTCTCTGGGCCTAAACTGGAGACCTTGGGTGCAATTAGTGATCCATTTGAATGGTTCGAGATGGTGTTTGCCTCCACACCTATTGAGGTACTGTATATTATTCATGTACACTTTTGTAATTTGCATTTTTTGTTTGTGCTCATAAGTTAAGTATCATCTTGGAGTACACTTTCAGTGCTAATATTATGTTCTATGCTCAATGAAGCGCTTGTCCATCCTATCAGTGGTGGTGGATTCTGTCAAGACCTTATATATCAGTATGTGGTGTTTTGATCTCAACATCATTATTGCCTTGCTGCAATGCTTTCCATGTCTGGAGAATTTGTATATAAAGGTGATGATTTCACGCACATTGAAAGCCCATATATAATGTACTATAATTAATCGTTCAGCTATCGCTCTTTCAACATAATCTTTTTTAGACATTAATTGTTTTCAATCTTCATCTCTATTTAGGCACTAACACATGGAGAAAAAGGTATAACAAATTGATGGTTCAAGAAGCACCGGGATTTTCTCATATCTCATGACATTCGTTTGAAGACAGTAACGCTGGAAGGATATGCATCCAACAGTGCAAACACTAGCTTTGTCACATTCTTCATGTTGAATGCGAGGGCGCTATTGTCCGTGAGGATTAAGTTTTTCAACAAGAAATTTCTCATGGAACTGTATGTGGAACAGCATAAAAAGAAGTTTCAGGTGGACCTAAGGGCTTCTGATCGTGCTCGGCTTATATTTACAACAACTTGTCGTCATCATGGACCAGTAGAACTTTTGTACCAAGATCTTGATTTTATGGATCGGACCGATCCATTTGATTGTGACTGCCAAAAACTTTGGTTGAGTTAGATGTTATTGCCCTGTTCAATCCAGGTTATGTGTAAACCTGATGAACAATTAATCCTCGTGCTTTTGTACCTTTTGTAAGCTAGAGTTAGACATTGTTGCCCTTTTCAACTAGCGTTTGACCCACATTTTCTTTCATACTGGGCGTCTGTGTTCCTATAGGTGCTACCTCTATCATGGTTTATTCTTTATTGGCCCCTTCGTATTTTGTAGTACCAAAATTTGACCTTAGATTTAACTAAGAATATATTAATGCATGTCATCGAAAATAATATTGTTGGACGGCTATTCTCGGCTATGTTCATCTGCTATATGCAATAATTATGCATGTGCTTGCTCGCCGTTTAGGCGGCCACGGTGCGCTCTGCTCGCGTGCCTCCGCGTGCTCTACTCGCCGTTTAGGCGCCCTCGGGTCGCGTCCCTCTACGCGCTCTGCTCGCCGTTTAGGCGCCAAGTCTCGCTCGGGTCGCGTCGTTGTCCCTCCGCGCGCGCTCTGCTAGTGGTTGGGGAAGCTTTAGTTATTTGATCTTAGATTATGTTAATTAATTATACCTCCAGAGCCGGAATCATCTAGCTCTGGAGGTATAATTAATTAACCTAAACTATGATCTCCGGCGCCCGTTCCCGTTGCACAACTCCATCCTGTCGTCCGCCGTTGGGGGTATGCCGGTATGTGTGGGTAACTAGCTAGCAAGTGGATCAGTAGCAAGTCGCCGCCGGCGGCCATTGCTGTGGTTATTTATAGCTAGCAGCTGGCTAGGGGATTGGGGATTTTACAATTCACCCCTGTGGAGCGTGGGAAGCCTTCGTCGGAGCGCGGGAAGACTTGAGCGCACAACCCGACAACCATATGCATTGTCACGTGTTACCAGACACGTGTTAACATAAGGAAACGTATGTGCAACTTACTAATCATCGCACACGAGTACTCACAGACGCATCATGTGCGATACTCCTAGCCACCGCAAGCAACTAGTTTGCATTTTTCAAAGTTTTTTGTACGAACAGAATCGCACACGAACTAACTATAGTAACCGCCTGTGTTATAATTTCTCATCGCAAACAGTTCATCCGAGTGGGCTGTTTGCTGCGTATCACACACATCTTGTTTACACGAATCGTTTGTGTTCTTTTGTCTCATCGCAAACAGTTCATCTATGTGAACTGTATGCCGCATATCACACACATCTTGTTAAGTTGAACCGTTTCTGTTCTCTTCCCTAATCGAAAATAGTTCACTCTAGTGAACCGTATGCCGTATATCACACACACCTTGATCTGGCTGACCGTTTCTGTTGCATTCCCTAATAGCACATAGTTCATCGAAGTGAACTGTATGCCGTATATCACACACACATTGATATGGCTGCTCGTTTCTGTTGTTCTGCCTCATCGCAAACAGTTCTTCTGGATCAACCGTATGCCTAGCATCGCACACGTAACTGAAATCTGAACCTTGTTTGATGTCTCCGCCATCACAAATGTTTTGCATCTTTTTTGACGGTTTTTTTTACATCCCCGTTTGCGATTAATGCATCGCACATAGTTTCGTGAAAGGGTCTCTGATCGTAGTGTCGCGTTAGCAGCATCCTGCAGTACTGACTACTCGTCTATGATTTGATAAGAACTTGACGGTTATTGATGGCACTGAAGTAGACTAGGACAACATCCACCATTTCCTACACTTTATTAATCTTCTTGGGGACCTTGTGGAGTATTTCAATGGTGGGAGGCCATGTGGGATATGTGTGCCACTGGTGCACACATTGAACAGGTCCAACTGTGTCAAGAAACTAATGGTATGAGCTGTTTTCTGTTATATATGTTGTTCATAAACTCTTGCTTATACACATTTTTATAGCTGTGTTCTTCATCTTGAAACAGAAACTACCCAGTTTTATTGTTCCTATACAGATGCCTGACCATGGTCGAGTCAGAATTGCACTTGGTCACAACATGATGTTTATGTCGACCTACTCCATTTCCCTTAGAGGTCAAAAGATACTTATTCATGGGTGCTATCAAATCATGAAGGCCTGTCGATCTTGGACAATAGGACAGAAGGTTATGTTCATGCTTTTCCATGGCTCTGAAGTGAATATCCTGTTTATTTACCACATTGCGAGATGAAGCCGCTTTAAAAAATTTGTGGATGCGCGGGGTGGCGCCTGGGCCTTGTCCTGGGGATTTGTGGCCACACCCTTCATTAACTGTAGGCAAAGTAGCACTGCTCGAGGCGTGCTTTGTACGGTTGAAGCTGTATAAGTACTCATACTGCTTTCAGCTTTGCTTGTTAAGTGCTCCTGCTGTTTTCAGTTAAGTACTCCTACTGCTTGTACAGTCTCTCGTGTTTCTTCAGTGTCTTCTTCCTCAAGCCACCAAAACCAAACAAGCGCCGGCGGGGCCGCCTGCTCCTGCCTCCCAAGGCTGCCTATGCCTCCGCACACGCACCGCCGCCCCACCATCTCCTAAATCGTTAATAGTGATGTCAACCCCACCCTGCACCCGAACCAGTGAACCCTCGTACTCCCCTTCGCCCACTACTTCACTGTCGCATATTCCTCGGCTCCTGTTTGTTCCCGTCCGAGGCCTCGCCGTCGTCCTCCGTGTGCCTTAGTGCACTTGCTACGGTGTCGCTGTATTGCATTGTCAACATTATTAACAAACGAGAGGAATCAGGACAGGACTGTACATGGAGACGATGACAGTAGGGACCCACCATGTCCATGGTCGTACGCAAGCAAGTGCCTCATTGTTACAAGCAAACAAGAAAATGCTTCCTCCTAGTGGTTTGCTGATATCTGGGACCCACGACATTGTCAGCGTATAGTCAATAGACAAGAGAACTGCACAAGAGCGGCTGACACCTTGGACCTAGTAGCTCAAGCAGATTATTTTGTTATTGTTGAGATGGAGTAGGGTATCAACTGGGATGTGGCCCGTCTAGCCCAGGCTTCTATTTTATGTTTACAACATGACCACCTCAACTATTTTTTTTCTTTGTCAAAATAGCTAGCCTAGTTTTTTTTTCTTTCCCAATCTAGGCCAACTTATTTTTCTCCTCCCTGCTGGGCTGCAACTCTTTCAGGGCTATAAATATAAAAATCACACAACAAATTGGCAATTACTTTCAAATTACTGATTTTTTCACATCTTTAGATTTCATATTTCAGTGGGTTTTAACGCAATTCAAATATATTTTGAAATTACTTTAAATTTGGCTCGACATTTTGGGATTAAAAATAGTTTGGACCCCACCAAAATATTCAAAATTTCATTTAAATTTTTAACCCTGGTCCTGGCCAACAAAAAGAAAATGGACTGCAATAAATTGCATAAGAATTTGCAAATGAGCTGTAAATTATTAACTAATAATAGCAAATTGGTTGTATGATGTCCGCCACAGATTGGGAATCTGACTTGTGGGCCTATTAAGTCGATGTGTATGCAAGAATTTCTTATTATATATTAGTCAACAAACAATTCTAGCAGAAGAGACCATTGGATGCCGATCCAACGGCCGTCGTGCTTCTTCAATATCTGATCTTGCTTGAGCCGCCCAGTCCAGCGCCAGTAGGACCGCCTGCTCCCGTCTCCTGTGGCTAGCTGTGCTGTCGCATAGGCCTCACCGCCCCCTCCTACTACCACCACTGGCCAGTCCATCCCTCTACTCACCCACACCTCCTATTATTCTCCGGTGACACAGGCATCACACCGTAGCCGAACCAGTTGATGTCTACTACACAACCTTTCTTCTTGTAGACTCGTGTTGGGCCTCCAAGCGTAGAGTTTTTTAGGACAGTAGCAAATTTCCCTCAAGTGGATGACCTAAGGTTTATCAATCCGTGAGAGGCGTAGGATGAAGAAGTCACTCTCAAACAACCCTGCAACCAAATAACAAAGAGTCTCTTGTGTCCCCAACACACCCAATACAATGATAAATTGTATAGGTGCACTAGTTCGGCGAAGAGATGGTGATACAAGTGTAATATGGATGGTAGATATAGGTTTTTGTAATCTGAAAATATAAAAACAGCAAGGTAGCAAGTAACAAAAGTGAGCAAAAACGGTATTGCAATGCTTGAAAACAAGGCCTAGGGTTCATACTTTCACTAGTGCAAATTCTCTCAACAATGATAACATAATTAAATCATGTGGCAATCCCTCAATGTGTGACAAAGAGTCACTCCAAAGTTCCTATCACGGAGAACATGAGATGAAATTGTTTGTAGGGTACGAAACCACCTCAAACTTATTATTTCCGATCATTCCATTGAGCTATTCCTATAAGTGTCACAAACAGCCCTAGAGTTCGTAGTAAAATAACACCATATGATACACATCAATCAACCCTAATGTCACCTAGATACTCCAATGTCACCACAAGTATCCGTGGGTCAATTATACGATATGCATCAAACAACTTCAGATTCATAATATTCAATCCAACACAAAGAACCTCAAATAGTGCCCCAAGATTTCTACCGGAGAAACAAGGATGAAAATGTGCATCAACCCCTATGCATAGATTACCCCAATGTCACCTCAAGAATCCGCGAGTTGAGTGCCAAAACATACATCAAGTGAATCAATAGAACACCCCATTGTCACTACAGGTATCACACGCAAGACATACATCAAGTGTTCTCAAATCCATAAAAGTATTCAATCCGATAATAGTGAAACATCAAAGGTAAAACTCAATTCGTCACAAGAAGATAGAGAGGGAGAAACACCATATGATCCAACTATAGTAACAAAGCTCGTGGTACATCAAGATTGTGCCAAATCAAGAACACGAGAGAGAGAGAGATCAAACACATAGCTACTGGTACATACCCTCAGCCTCGAGGATGAACTACTCCCTCCTCATCATGGAGACCGTCGGGATGATGAAGATAGCCTCTGGTGATGGTTTCCCCCTCTGGCAGGGTGCCGGAACAGGCTCCCGATTGGTTTTTCGTGGCTACAAAGGCTTGCGGCGGCTGAACTTCCAATCTAGGGTTCTTTTCGGAGGTTTCTGTATATATAAGAGTATTTGGCGTTGGAAACAAGTCAGGGGGACACCCGAGGGGCCCACAAGCCCTAGGGGCGTGCCCTAGGGGGTGGGCACGCCCCCCTGGCTTGTAGCCTCCTCGGTCACCTCCTGGCACAGCTCTGGTGCTCCGTGGGTCTCTTCTAGTCCATAAATGATCACCGTAATTTTCATCTCGTTTGGACTCTGTTTGATATTCCTTTTCTATAAGACTCAAAAACAAGGAAAAAACAGAAACTGGCACTGAGCTCTAGGTTAATAGGTTAGTCCCAAAAATAATACAAAATAGCATATTTATGCATATAAAACATCCAAAACAGATAATATAATAGCATGGAACAATCAAAAATTGTAGATACGTTGGAGACGTATCAAGCATCCCCAAGCTTAATTCCTGCTCGTCCTCGAGTAGGTAAATGATAAAAACATAATTTTTGATGTGGAATGCTACCTAACATATTTATCAATGTAATCCTCTTTATTGTGGCATGAATGTTCAGATCCATAAGATTCAAAACAAAAGTTTAATATTGACATAAAAACAATAATACTTCAAGCATACTAATAAAGCAACCATGGCTTCTCAAAATAACATGGCCAAAGAAAGTTATCCCTACAAAATCATATAGTCTGGCTATGCTCCATCTTCATCACACAAAGTATTTCATCATGCACAACCCCGATGACAAGCCAAGCAATTGTTTCATACTTTTAATGTTCTCAAGTTTTTTCAACTTTCATGCAATACATGAGCGTGAGCCATGGATATAGCACTATAAGTGGAATAGAGTATGGTGGAGGTTGTTAGAAGAAGACAAAAAGGAGAAAGTCTCACATCAACTAGGCTAATTAATGGGCTATGGAGATGCCCATCAATTGATATCGATGCAAGTGAGTAGGGATTGCCATGCAATGGATGCACTAGAGCTATAAGTGTATGGAAGCTCAAAATGCAAACTAAGTGGGTGCGCATCCAACTTGCTTGCTCACGAAGACCTAGGGCAATTTGAGGAAGCCCATCATTGGAATATAAAAGCCAAGTTCTATAATGAAAACTTCCCACAAGTATATGAAGTGATAAAATAGGAGACTCTCTATCATGAAGAACAGGGTGCTACTTTGAAGCACAAGTGTGGAAAAAGGATAGTAACATTGTCCCTTCTCTCTTTTTCTCTCATTTTTCTGTTTGGGCTCTTTGGCCTCTTTTTTTTATTTTGGGCTGCTTTGGCCTCTTTTATTTTTTAAAGTTCGGAGTCTCATCCCAACTTGTGAGGGAGTCATAGCTTCCATCATCCTTTTGTCACATGGGACAATGCTCTAATAATGATGATCATCACACTTTTATTTACTTACAACTCAAGAATTACAAATCGATACTAGAACAAGATATGACTCTATATGAATGTCTCCGGTGGTGTACCGGGATGTGCAATGATCAAGAGTGACATGTATAAAAAATATGAACGGTGGCCAAGCCACAAATACTATGCCAACTACATGATCATGCAAAGCAATATGACAATGATGGTATATGTCATAACAAACGGAACGGTGGAAGTTGCATGGCAGTATATCTCGGAATGGCTATGGAGATGCCATAATAGGTAGGTATGGTGGCTTTTTTGAGGAAGGGTATATGGTGGGTTTAATGCACCGGCGAAAGTTGCGCGCTACTAGAGAGGCTAGCAATGGTGGAAGGGTGAGAGTGCGTATAATCCATGGACTCAACAATAGTCATGAAGAACTCACATACTTATTGCAAAAATTTATTAGCCATCTAAACAAAGTACTACACGCATGCTCCTAGGGGGATAGATTGGTAGGAAAATACCATCGCTCATCCCCGACCACCACTCATAAGGATGACAATCAAAAAATAAATCATGCTCCGACTTCATCACATAACGGTTCACCATACGTGCATGCTTCGGGAATCACAAACCTTAACACAAGTATTTCTACCAATCCACAATTACTCACTAGCATGACTCTAATATCACCATCTTTATATCTCAAAACAAATGAAAGGAATCAAACTTCTCATATATTCAATGCTCTTCATGAAAGTTTTTATTATATCCCTCTTGGATGCCCATCATATTTGGACTAAATTCATAACATCAGCAAATTACCATGCTGTTTAAAGACTCTCAAAATAATATAAGTGAAGCATGAGAGTTCAACAATTTCTATAAAATAAAGCCACCGCCGTGCTCTAAAAAGATATAAGTGAAGCACTAGAGCAAACTGCCTAGCTCAAAAGATATAAGTGAAGCACATAGAGTATTCTAATAAATTCACGATTAATGTGTGTACCTCTCAAAAGGTGTGTACAGAAAGTATGATTGTGGCAAACTAAAAATCAAAGACTCATATTATACAAGACGCTCCAAGCAAAACACATATCATGTGGTGAATAAAAATATAGCCTCAAGTAAATTTACCAATGGATTGAAGACGAAAGAGGGGATACCATCCGGGGCATCCCCAAGATTAGATGCTTGGTTGTACTTGAATATTACCTTGGGGTGCCTTGGGCATCCCCAAGCTTAGGCTCTTGCCACTCCTTATTCCATAGTCCATCAATCTTTACCCAAAACTTGAAAACTTCACAACACAAAACTCAACAGAAAACTCAAAAGATCCATTAGTATAATAAAATAAATCACCACTTTAGGTACTGTTGTAAACTCATTATTTATTTATATTGGTGTAATATCTAATGTATTCCAACTTCTCCATGGTTCATACCCTCCGATACTACTCATAGATTCATCAAAATAAGCAAACAACACAATGAAAACAGAATCTGTCAAAAACAGAACAGTCTATAGAGATCTGAATTATAGTGATTCCTATGTATCACTAAAAAATCTGAAAAATTAGGAAAACGTATAATTTTTTTATATAAATGGTCTATAAAAAATTCAGAGTTTTTACACATTCCAGTGAATTTTATCAATTCTGTTACTGGACGCAAAAGTTTCTGTTTTTGCACAAAATCAAATCAACTATCAACCACACTATCCCAAAGGCTTTACTTGGCACTTTATTGAAACAAAAGCTATAAAACATCATGACTACAGTGGATTAATCATGTGAACACACAAACATAGTAGGGGTAATATTGGGTTGTCTCCCAACAAGCGCTTTTCTTTAATGCCTTTTTAGCTAGGCGTGATGATTTCAATGATGCTCACATAAAAGATAAGAATTGAAACATAATGGGAGCGTCATGAAGAATATGAATAGCACATTTAAGCCTAACCCACTTCCTATGCATAGGGATTTTGTGATCAAACAATTTATGGGAACATGAATCTACTAGCATAGGAAGGCAAAACAAGCATAACTTCAAAACTTTCAACGTATAGAGAGGAAACTTGATATTATTGAGATATGTAGAAGCATATGATCCACTCTCATAATAATTTTCAGTAGCATCATGAATGAATTCAACAATATAACTATCACATAAAGCATTATTTTCATGATTCATAAGTATATAATTTTTATTACTCTCCATATAAGTAATTTTCTTCTCATTCGGAATAGTGGGAGTATCATAAGAAACTCGAATACTATAAATTGTTTCCACATAAAAAGAGTAATGTTCAGAGAAAGGGTGATCATAATTATGACAAGTTTTATAAATATAATCATCACTACTTTTTATAACATAAGTGTCATCACAATAGTCATCATACGTAGCAACTTTGTTCTCATCATGATCAATTGAAACCTCTTCCATGATAGTGGAATCATTACTAAATAAAGTCATGACCTCTCCAAATCCACTTTTATCATTATAATAAGATTCAACACCCTCCAAAATAGTGGGATAATTATTATCTAAAGTTGACACTCTTCCAAAACCCACTTTCATAAATATTGCAATCATCATAAATAGGAGGCATGCTATCATCATAATAAATTTGCACATCAAAACTTGGGGGACTAAAAATGTCATCTTAATCAAGCATAACATCCCCAAGCTTGGGACAAACATTAATTACAGCAAATAAATTCTCAAACATGTCATTCTCATCAAACATAGCATCCCCAAGCTTGTGCCTTTGCATATCATAAGCATAATCACTCTCATCATGAATAGTATGAATAGCACCAATAGTATAGCAATTATTATCATCACAGTTTTCTAAGTTGGTGCCTAAAAGATTTTCAAGATTATAAGAAGTATCATTATTTTCCCAATCATAATCATCACAATGAGTAATAGGCATAACAAAATCATCCTCAATAGTTTCTTCGGACACTGTACCATAAGACAAAGAATCATCATCAAGTATATCATCTTCCACATTTATTTTTGATTCATTCTCATGAGGCATAACAATAATAGGAGCAACATCATTTGGGAAGGATACCTTTTTACCTTTGCTTCTCCGTCTTTTGTTTTTCTTCTTCGCATCATGTGTGGGTTTAATCAACTTTTTGGAGCTCCTTATTGATGAGATTGGTTGCATAGGAAGCTCATTCTCATAACCCGTTTCATCACGAGAGACAATAGGAGGGAAAGTGGAGAGCTTTACCCTTTCATTAGTATTTCTTTTATATTCTATTGGTTTTCCCATCTTTCTGTAGTTGGCAATATAAGCATTTTCATTGCAATTTACCATGCAAAACATATATATTTCTTTAAGAGTAGTTTCAACATGGTCGGTGAATATGAATGCTTCAAACCAACTATTTTTATGTGACAATTCTTCACACCCAAAAAATAAACAAAGTTCATTATAAAGTTCAAGGGTGATCAAGTTATTGCTATTTTTAGCCACGATTCGATCATGAAAAAGTGTGCATTGAAAATTAAGATGACCAACTCTATTGCAAAGTTCACAAGTAATGGGATGAAGAGAGCATAATTTTGTAGCAAATTTATATATCACTTTAAGCCACCGATTGGTTTCATCATGTTTATGCTTCTTACAAAATCTATCATCCCTATAAGGCATGTCTTCACAAACTCTATGCACTCCACAAAAGTTGACATGCTTATAAGAAACATTTTTATCATGACTAGTGCAATCATCATTGGTATCATGAATATTCATAGCAAGCACACTAACAACATTGCAATCATGTTTATCATTCAAAGATTTAGTGCCAAACATTTCATTGACTTCTTCTTCTAACACTTGAGCACAATTTTCCTTTCCATCATTTTCACAAAAGTCATTAAAAAGATGAAGCATATGAGGCAACCGCAATTCCATTTTTTTGTAGTTTTCTTTTATAGACTAAACTAGTGATAAAACAAGAAACTAAAAGAATCAATTGCAAGATCTAAAGATATACCTTCAAGCACTCACCTCCCCGGCAACGGCGCCAGAAAAGAGCTTGATGTCGATTACGCAACCTTTCTTCTTGTAGACTCGTGTTGGGCCTCCAAGCGCAGAGTTTTGTAGGACAGTAGAAAATTTCCCTCAAGTGGATGACCTAAGGTTTATCAATCCGTGGGAGGCGTAGGATGAAGATGGTCTCTCTCAAACAACCCTGCAACCAAAAAACAAAGAGTCTCTTGTGTCCCCAACACACCCAATACAATGATAAATTGTATAGGTGCACTAGTTCGGCGAAGAGATGGTGATACAAGTGTAATATGGATGGTAGATATAGGTTTTTGTAATCTGAAAATATAAAAACAGCAAGGTAGCAAGTAACAAAAGTGAGCAAAAATGGTATTGCAATGCTTGAAAACAAGGCCTAGGGTTCATACTTTCACCAGTGCAAATTCTCTCAACAATAATAACATAATTAAATCATGTGGCAATCCCTCAACGTGCGACAAAGAGTCACTCCAAAGTTCCTATCGCGGAGAACATAAGATGAAATTCTTTGTACGGTACGAAACCACCTCAAACTTATTCTTTCCGATCAATCCATTGAGCTATTCCCATAAGTGTCACAAACAGCCCTAGAGTTCATAGTAAAATAACACCATATGATACACATCAATCAACCCTAATGTCACCTAGATACTCCAATGTCACCACAAGTATCCGTGGGTCAATTATACGATATGCATCAAACAACTTCAGATTCATAATATTCAATCCAACATAAAGAACCTCAAAGAGTGCCCCAAGATTTCTACTAGAGAAACAAGGATGAAAACGTGCATCAACCCCTATGCACAGATTACCCCAATGTCACCTCAGGAATCCGCGAATTGAGTGCCAAAACATACATCAAGTGAATCAATAGAACACCCCATTGTCACCACGGGTATCCCACGCAAGACATACATCAAGTGTTCTCAAATCCATAAAAGTATTCAATCCGATAATAGTGAAACCTCAAAGGTAAAACTCAATTCGTCACAAGAAGATGGAGAGGGAGAAACACCATATGATCCAACTATAGTAACAAAGCTTGCGGTACATCAAGATTGTGCCAAATCAAGAACACGAGAGAGAGAGAGATCAAACACATAGCTATTGGTACATACCCTCAGCCCCGAGGGTGAACTACTCCCTCCTCGTCATGGAGACCGCAGGGATGATGAAGATGGCCTCCGATGATGGTTTCCCCCTTTGGCAGGGTGTCGGAACGGGCTCCCGATTGGTTTTTCGTGGCTACAGAGGCTTGCGGCGGCGGAACTTCTAATCTAGGGTTCTTTTTGGAGGTTTCTGTGTATATAAGAGTATTTGGCATTGGAAACAAGTCAGGGGGACACCCGAGGGGCCCACAAGCCCTAAGGGCGCGCCCTGGGGGGCTGGGCACGCCCCCCTGGCTTGTGGCCTCCTCGGTCACCTCCTGGCATAGCTCCGGTGCTCCGTGGGTCTCTTCTGGTCCATAAATGGTCACCGTAAATTTTCAGCTCATTTGGACTCCGTTTGATATTCTTTTTTTGTAAAACTCAAAAACAAGGAAAAAACAGAAACTGGCACTGAGCTCTAGGTTAATAGGTTAGTCTCAAAAATAATATAAAATAGCTTATTAATGCATATAAAACATCCAAAACAGATAATATAATAGCAAGGAATAATAAAAAATTAAAGATACATTTGAGACGTATCACCAGTCAACCCTCGTACTCCCCTCAGCATGGGCATCCACTTCTGTGGCTTCGCCGGCTCCCGGTCATTCCCTTCTAGGCCTCGCTGCCGTCCATCGTGTTGGTGCTCACGGGGCGGCGTGGTCAACAAATGATAACCATTGGAAGAGGGATGTACATGGAGAGGCTGATTGTAGGGACCCACATGGTCCATGGCCGCACGCAAGCAAGTGCCTCATTCTTACACGAAAAAATGATTCCTACACCTGACAGCTGGGCCCCACTAGCTATATTTTTGCATGGAAGGAAGTGCCTCCTTATTATGCAAAAAGAAGGGATTCCTCCCCATGACAACTGGGACCCACCAGATTTGGAGGCTGGCTTGTGGGCCTACTAATTTGATGCGTACGTAGGGCTTTATCAACTTAGTCAACAAATGATCTAGCAGTAGTGACCTTTGGATATTAATCCAACGACCGTGTTGCTTCTTCAATCTCTGATCTTGTTGCTCCAGCCGCCCAAACCAGCGTCGACGGGACCACCTACTCCTGCCTCCTGTGGCCGGCTGGTGCTGCCGCACAGGCCTCACCGCCCCACTCTAATCCCACCGCTATCCAGGCCTTCCCTCTACTCACCACACCCCCTATTATTCTTCGGCGATGACAGCCTCATACCGCAGCCGAACCAGTCAACCCTCGTACTCCCCTTCGTGTGGGTATCCATGGCCGCGTCTTCCCCGGCTCTGTGTCATTCCCTTCCTAGGCCTCACAGTCGTCCACCGCCTTGGTGCTCTCGGCACGGCGTGGTCAACATGGTCAACGAATGACAGCCATCAGAAGAGCACTATACACGATGAGGCTGACAGCTCGACCCACTAGCTACATCTTCGCAAGCAAGGAAGTGCATCCTTATTATGCGCAAAAAATGATTCCTCCCCCTGATAGTTGGGACCCACCAACTATACCTTCGCATGCAAGGAAGTGCCTCCTTATACTCCCTGACAGCTGGGACCCACTGAAAGTACATGTAGTCCCCATGTGTGGTTTTGGTAATTGATGACAATCCTTATGGACTAATGTTTTCATTGAGATATACATTTGAAGGTTAGTCCCATTGGAAAATGTTTGAAGAATAATGGAAGTCAACTCCTTTGAAGCAACAATTACATTGAGATGATCAAAATGAAGTTCATTGGAGTATCTTAAGGGTTGCCATGCTTAGAGCTATGGTTTGAGCCATAATGGATCAAGATCTTAAAAGGATGATTTGAATGATGAATTCTAGGAGTGGCTCAAAGATATGATCATAATGGACTCATGTGTTGAGTCATGATTGATCAAGTATTCAGGTGATTCTCATGGGCTCGCATCGAGAGAGAGATTTCAAGTGTCTGTGAGAGGATGACATCAAGTGTTGGTGATCATGGATGACAAGGGCAAGTTCAAGATAACCATCCCAAAGGATTACATGCTTGAAGCTTGTGGATGATCACATGATGGACAAGTGAAGATGAATACAAAGCAAAGCTTCCCACATTGTGTATGGGGGAGAGACTTGAAGACTTCACCAATGTCTTGCCTTCATCTTGAGCCAAGAATAAACATCAACATCAAGCTCAAGTGAACGGCTCATGTCAAAGGTATTAGTTCCTTTGACGTTAGTGTTGTGGAGTGATGACCACCAAAGAAACATATACACTCAAGAATGGATTCTCGATAGCTATGTAGTGTAGCTCTTTTATGATTCTTGAGTTATAGGGATCCCGCACTATTAAGAGGGGATCAAAGGGGTTTGTGATGGATTTGCTCAAGTCAACATCTTCTATACACAATTCCACTCATATCCTATATACCAAAGAAAAGCCAAAGCCAAATAGTTTCCCCAAAATATATGATCTATCCTTTGCATACTTTGCACCCTCCATTTTGGTTTATCTTGGGTGGTTCTTTATGTGAGGACCTGGAGATTTTCCATAGCTTCAAAACGAGCCCAAGATCATCAAAATCGGAGTCCGTATGAAAAAGTTGTGCATGTTTTAGTTTTGGGGTTCCTACTGTTTTTTATTGGCCGGACGTCCGGTAGCGTCCGGAAATCCGGTGGCCATATCCAGAAGCAAACGGACGGATTTCCGGTACTTACCGGACGTTCGGTCACCGGACGTCCGGAAAGTGTCGGATGTCCGACAAACCTGTTTCGCAAATATCCTGCTACTTTCGTCTGATGGCGTGCTACAGCCGTCGGACGTCCGGTGTTCCACCGGACGTCCGGTGCCTGTTTTGCCACCGGACGTCCGGTACTTACCGGACGTCCGACACTTTCCTGAGCAGAATTCCGCCCCAACGGCCACATTTTGGGCCACACTATAAATACCCCTTCACTACTTCGTGGAGGGGTTGAGCAACACAACTATCTTGACCCACACTTGAAGAAAAGCTCCCTCTCCTTTCTCCTACCTCAAATCTTAGATCCCGAAGAGATTTGTGAGAGTTCTTGAGAGAGATTTCAACCATTGATAGATCCACTCCCTCTCCCTCTCTTGACCAAAGGAATTCATGATTTGAGCAAGTCTTGAGCATTTCCCCCTTGATCTTGTTACTCTTGGAGTTTGGCATACTCCTGGCGGTAGGAGTGCTCCGGTGAGGAATCAACTTGTGATTTGTCCCCCGGAAAGTTTGTGAAGGTTTGGAGGCCGCCTCAAGGTCTACCACTAGTGGTTGGGAATCGCCTTCGTGGTGATATCTCAAGGAGAATAGGGTGAGCCTTCGTGGCGTTGGTGTGCCTTCGTGGTAACATCCACCTCTCTAACGGTGACTAGCTTCCCTCCAAGGAAGTGAACATCGGGATACATCATCGTCTCCGTGACTTCGGTTATCCCTAACCCTAACTCCTTACTTGTGGTTTACCTTGGTCACTTGACCGTGCATTCACTATTCTTGTTGTCCTCATTATATTGTGTTGGTTACCATATCGTAGAGATTATTTAGGCCAACACTTTATAGTCCGCAATTCATACTTCCTACTATTGTTCTATCTTGTGTTTAGTGTGATTTGCTAGCTTGTAACATTCATTTCCATATCTTGTAACATAATTTGTGTAAGCTTGTATTTCCTACTTGTGGGTGTGTGCATTATTCATTTCCATATCTCGTGATATACATTGAGTAAGTTTGTGTAACTTACTTGTGCTTACTCATATCCTCGTTGTTCTCATCTTGTTTATAATAAGTTGTTGGTGCACTTAGTGAGCCTAGTATATTTAGGATTTGTGCTTGAAAAGTATCCGCTTAGTTTATTTCCGCATTAGGATATAGCCAAATCCATAAAAGATTTTAAAACGCCTATTCACCCCCCCTCTAGGCGACATCGTGGTCCTTTCACCCACTCGGTCGAAGCTTACGTAGGCTTGTGTGTCTGGTCACGAACGTGTACGTACATACTAGTCGATCAGTCTCTCTGCAAAGATGAACTCTCTTCAATTGGTATCAGAGCTAGGTCTCTCCTTATTCGGCTTCACCGCCTAGAGAGTAACGATGTCGACTAGTGAACTAGTGCACGATGACACATTTTGTTTTAATGGCACAAATTACATTATGTGGAGATTACGCATGCTTTGTCACTTTCGGGCCATGGGTCCAAATGCTTTGCGAATTGTTCTTGTAGGAATTTCTATTGCAAAGGATGGTCCTTCTCCATCTTTTGAGGATATGTATCTTGATTGTGATACTTCTCTTGCCATTCATCAAAGTATAACCGTTGAAGTGTTTAAGGAAATCTCGACTTGCAAGTCGGCTCATGAGGCTTGGACCAAACTTGAAGATATATATGGTGGGTCCAATCTTGATGAAGACAATATTCTTTTCGGGGAGTTAATGGAGGAGTTCTCCACATTTTTAAATCATGAAGAGCTCTCTATTGCTTCCACCTCCAATTACTTGGACACTTCAATATCTTCCACTTCACCAACATGTGGCATGCCACAAGGTAATGACATGGTGAGTGAAGAAATATCTCGTGATGATGGTACTAAGATCATTATTGATGATCTTGCTTGTGTAGATGCTAGTGATGTATCCTCTATGGACTTGAGCATATCTAGCACCACAAATAGTGTAAATTATTGTGTTGATAGTCCATGCATATCACCTAAGAATTCCATGACAAATGTTTGTGATGATATGCTTGCTCTCCCGTGTTGCCATGATCAAAATACTTTGGTTTCCTCTAGTTGTTCTATGACTAACCATGTAGAGGAAATCAAGAAAAATGAGGCACACTTGATTGATGAAGAACCCTCTTCACCAAAAGAATCATCATCAACCCCTTTTGTTCACATGTGCCTCATGGCAAGAGGTAATGACGAGGTATCATCTTCTCTTAGTGATAATGATGATAGTTGTAATGAGGAAGATGATGAAGTCTTGACTCAAAATCTCTATGAGATTGGGAAAACTCTTCGTAGAGCTAAAAATAACACTTATAAAAGGTTCCAAGATGTTCTTGCTTGCTTTCAAAACCGTAATGACATATTTCTTTACGAGCAAGCAAAAAGTGAACAACTTGAACATGAACTTGCTATGGCTCATCAATGTCTTAGTGACTTGAGGTCTTTAAAAGAAGAGATTGAAGTTACTCATTGTAAACTTAAAGAGGATTTTGAGCACCTTGACCTTGACTACAAGAAGGTCAAAGGAGAGCTCACCAAACTCTCTAAGTCTCATGAGGAACTTCAAGCTACTCATGCGGAGTCTCTAGCTTCGACATGCTCCTCTCATATTGATAATGATGCTTGTGCTACTAACTCTATCTTGTGTGAAGCATCGATATTAAAAGAAAATGTTGAGCTGAGGACTCAACTTGATTTGCTAACTAGCAATTATGGGAAATTGGAAGAAAGTCATAAAAAGCTCTCAGGCACTCATGAGGATCTTCTAATCTCTCATGATGGGTTAAAGTTAGCTCATGAGGCTATGGTCACCAAGGTAAAATCATGTGAGTCTCATGTGGATATTAGTACATTTTCTACTCAAAATGCCTTATTGCCATGTGCTAGTCCTTGCAATTCCTCTCTACATGATATTTGTACATCTTGTGATGAATTGCTCACCATGCCTTGTTGCTCTAACAATGAAATTTCTACCTCCTCTAGTTCTTTTGTTAATACTAACCTTGTAGAGGAAAATAAAGAGCTCAAGGCCCAAGTCACTAGTTTGAAGAAAGACTTGGAAAAATGTTGTGATAATATCTTGAGTGTGCAAAAGGACCCTCAAGACAAAATAGGACTTGATTTCATCTCCAACAAGAAGAAGTCCAAGAACAAGAAGAAGGGACAAGATCAAGTCAAGAATTCAGCCAACATTATTTGCTTCAAGTGCAAGAATGTTGGACACCATGTGAGATCTTGTCCATTGAAGAAGAAGGCTTCAAGTGTGAAGCATCAAGGGAAGTGGCCTCAAGTTCAATCTCAAGATAATGAAAGGCCTCTTCCCATGCCTAACCAAGATAATGTTCTCCAAGTTGAAAAGGTAAAGAAGAAGAGAAAGGGGAGCATATGTTGCTATATTTGCCGTGAGAAGGGACACATATCTTCATCATGTCCTAACGGTAATGTCTCTAAGCCTCCAATTGTCAATGATCATTATTCACTTAGAAAGGATAATGTTGGCAATTTGTTTGCCAAGTTTGTTGGTGCCCAAAGTGGTTTGAAAGTAGATAAGACCATTTGGGTTGCCAAACCTATTGTGACTAACTTCTTAGGACCCAACTTGGTTGGGGACCATCAAGCTCAAACTTGATCAATAGGTGTGTGGAGGACATTGGAGACTTGGCTAGTTCATGAAGAAAAATGATTTTCACCATGTATTATGGTTCAAGCCAAGTCAAGTGGATTATCATCATATTTGTCATTCCAATGCTCCTCGTGGTGGTAACTTGTATTTATATTGTCTACATTGAAAGTTACCCATGCATGTTTAGGTTTTGTTCCTAGTATGTGTTTGTATATGTTGTGCCTCCTAATATGCTTGATTCGTGTTATCTAGCATGTGTAGGTTGCTATGCACATCATATAGTTGTGTGTGTGGTTTCGAGCCTTTATTGCTTCATTAGTTGAATCTTCCTTGGCTCTTTTGAGATATTAATGGATCATCACATTATGGGGGAGTGCTATGTTTACGCATATCACAAACCTTAAATGTGTATATATGTGGGATACCACCTAGTATTGTTAGTGCAATATTATCTAGTTACTATGTGGTATGTAAAGCTCATTTGAAACTCAAATTCTCATCCATTAATTATCCTTAGTTGGGTTTCATTTGCCTCTCGTGGGTAATGCATGGATCATCATATTATGGGGGAGTGATATGCTTTGTGCATATCACAATCCTTGTTAATATGAACAATTGAGGGATGCCTCTTAGAATTTATATTTGAGATTATCTTATATCTCCGTGGCATGCAATGCCTTGTTTATGTATGGCATTATTATGCGGTTTTGCCCTTGGTTATCTTTAAAATCATATTTGGAAAATCATTTGATTAAAGCTATTCAAATTGTTGCTTTGCATGATGATCTATCTAGTTGGAATGTTAATAATATGCTATCCAAGCATTGTGTTTATTTCTAAACTCTCATGTTATGCTTGTGTTAGTATAGATGATCATGTACTTATTTGGTTTCTACACCGAATGATAACTCGAAATACCATTTTGTTCGAGTTCATCTTATTGCTCTATATGAGAGTTTGTTATCTCATTGTTTATAGTGTCCTATATCTACTTGAGTGAGATATTCCTATGAGTATGTGCGCAATGCATATCTTATATGCTCATTGGTTTTTCCTTGGTTCATATGTTGAACTTTGTGTGCTATCATATGTTGATTTGTCACTTTGATTCATTTTGGACAACATGAATGACTAGTGATGTTATTGGAAGTATTAACGGTTATGTGTTCATTTGTCCAATTTGTATTTCCCTAGATTTTGGTAGGCTTGTGCATGCATATTTACTATGTGTAAATTCACATGCCTTGTTTGCTTTATTTGATCCAATATATATATGGTAAATCCATCAAATTCTTAATAGCTAAGATGTGCATGAAATTCAAATTCATATCAATATGCACATATTTAAGTGGTTTTACCCTATGTGTTGTAGTTATGCTAACTACTTCGGACCCAATAAGTTTGGGGACCATATTGTACTTAAAATGTTTTAGGTACATTTGAAAAGCATTGGGTGCTTGGCTTATTCATGAAGGTGGTGGCACTATGAGGAAATTAGAGCCAAGCTTGGACATTTTATTGATCTACGACTTCATACCAATGCTATCTCGGTAACAAGTATTTACTTCATGCATATATATAGAAATGGGGTCAACGTTATGTAGGTTGCATCATGGCATGAATTTCTTGACTCGTTCCTGTGATACTTGTTTCCTTTCTCAAAGCATCCCAACAATGATCTTTTGTTGCAAATGCTAGGCTTCTTTTCTTATCTATGCCTGCTTGCAATTGCTTTGTGTTCCTATTGATTTTGGGGGAGTGATGATCCTATTTTGTGCACTTGCATCCAAATACAAAAAATTCTAAATAGTGCACAAATCATGGGGAGCTTCTCTATTTTCCTTAGAACACTCCTTTGCCCAAATCATAATATTCTTTTATCCTTTTGGCTCGTCGGATCTTTTGATTGCTTGCTTCACTTTGTGTTATGCAAATGGGATCAATTTGTGCCATGTGCTTTGTGCCATGTGTCTTGCTATTATGACTAGGTTTCAGTTGTATAATAATGGATTCACTTGTGTATATCATGTTCTTATCAATTGCGTCTATTTTGTGTATGCAAAGTTTCTTTGTGGATACATATCATGATTATGATTGGCCACTCAGAAATTTTTATACATGAGAAAGTTCATATCTTTCCTTGATATCATTTATTCCTTGCCGGCCACTTTGTTTGTTTCCTCTTATTCTTATGGTGGCTTCGGTAAGAGGTTGTGTCGTGAGTGCTTGTATGTTTGGCATATAATCTTGTGTTTTGACTGTTTTCCTCACATGTCTAATGCTTGTTTTCATATCTGGTTGCATTCTATAGATTCTGAGCTCCTAAAATTGTTCATTATTAAATATGTGCTTTGTGTTCACTCACATTTTGTGATATGCACACATCAAGGAGGATCTCTTTCTATATTGGTCTTCTAGATGTTTTGTCTTCCATTTTGGCATTTGTTGCCAATGGGGGAGAAGTTTAGAGGGTTTAAGATAAATATCTTTTGAAGTTCTTGTTGTCATTTATGCATATCCACCCTAGTTATATATGCTTGTTGCATGAATGAATATATAGAGAAATCTGTCACACCCTAGCTAGTTCAGGCATTAGAGTGTTGCATCATGTTTAAGTTTTCCGGAAACCTGAAATGGGGATGATAGAACCCCCAGCACCCCCTGGAAACAACTAGGGTTTACTAAAATCTTTTTCAATGAACCTGAAATGCCCTTCTAAAATGTCCATCATTTTTGTCTTGGGTTAGAACCTCTGCCAAAACTGGTTCACATTTTTCTAGGTCATCATAAGGTCATTGAATTAAATCATATGTAACTTGCATTTGGGCATTTAAATGCTAGTAAATATTTTAAATGTCCAAATAATCCCAAACTGAAATGTTCCATGTTGGATATACTCTATACAGTGGGCATGAGCAGTTTGGTGATTTTTGAAAGTGCCCAGGTATTTTTAGAAATGCCACAAACTTGCAGAAATAAGAAAGCAGAAATAAAAAAAAAGGGGGAAAATAAACTTACCTGGCAAAGTCACCAGCCGGCCCACCTGGCGGCCCAGCACTGTGCTGGCCCATGCCAGCCAGCTGCTTCGTCCCCGCCAGGCAGGCAGGGAGGTGACGCCGGCGTGCGCGAGCCCGCCACGGCGCCAGCTGCTTGCCGCTCGAGCCGCTGGACGCCTGGACGTCCTCCACATCGTCGCCTCGACCCCCTGGACACCTCATTCCCCCCCCCCTGCGCCTCTCTCTCGCTCTCTCCCCACCAAGGCCGACGCAGCCGCAGCCGCGCCACCGTGAAACCCGCGTCCACCGTCGTCCCCGAGCCGCGCTGCCGTGTCCACGAGCTCCGTCGTCATCCTCTCCATCGAGCAGACCGAGCCCCGAGCGCTTGTTCGCCTCGGAACCACCGCAACAGCCCCGCCCGACCTCGCCGTCGCCGGAGATCCCTTTCGCCGTCACCACCGCAGCAGCTTGTCCCCGACCTCGCCGTCTACTCCGTCGTGACCGTCGTGAGCTCAGCTACCTCCCCATCCTTTCCGTTCTCGCTCTCGAGCCCTGCATCGACTGCACCGAGCTCAGCCGCACCCGCCGCCGCCTCAGCACGTCGCCGTCGTGGCCACAGCCACGTTGGCTCGATTCCGAGCACGCCATCGTCTTCGCCGCACTCGCAGGAGTCCACAGAACCACTCCACGCACCTCGTCGTGCCCCTAGCGACGAGCCCGAGCTCGCCCGAACTCCGGCAGCCGCACAGCTCGTCGCCGGCGTCGTTTCCGGCCACCCCAGCTCCACCCACTGCCACCACTCGACGCGGCTCACTCCCTGCATCACGTAGATGTGCTCCGCCGTCATTTTGGTCGCCGGAGCACGAATCCCGCACTGCGCCGCCGTGTCTGGCCTCGCCGGCGGCTAAACGCCGGCGGGTTTGACCCCGCTGACCCAGTTTGACCCCCCTGGGTCTATGACAGGTGGGACCCGCCTGCTAATTAACTTAGGATTAGGACTAACTAAAAATTAGTTAGACTAATGACACTGACACGCGGGACCCACTGGCCAGGTTTGACCTGGACCGGCCCCGTTGACCGTTGACGTCATCCTGACGCAATGCTGACGCAATAAGTATTTCTCTGGATTTATTTTTATTCAGGAAATTCCAGAAAATACTACAAACTTCAAAAATTCATAGAAATTAATCTGTAGCTCCAAATCAAACAAATTATATATAATTTGGATCAGAAAAATCCAATCTTTCCATCTGTACTGGTTTCATGCATGTCAGAACACTTTAACCTTGCTGATTAGATGAAACAAGTTAATGCACTAATATGACCTCTTATTTTGGGTTTGCATTTGAATCCTTGATTCAAATGAACTCAAACCAACCTGTTCTAAGATGCATTAGCCAAAACACACTCATTTTGCCATGTCATAGCATGCATCATACTGTTGCATATTGCCATGTGATGATTGTGTTTCGATGTGTTCTTCGTGGTAGGTTCTGCCTCCGAGGATATTCACGAGTATCCAACTGAAGGGCAGTATTCACTACCACTCTGTCAGGCAAGCAACCCCATTGATCATTTCGATACCAACCCATCTTCTCGCTTCTGCTCTGGTTTACTGCATTAAGACAACGCGTTTCAAACTGCTGTGTGTTGCGGTAGTTGAACCCATATCCTCTGCATGACCTGTCATTGCCACAGTAACTAGATGAAACCCACTAGCATGTGTAGGAGTTGATTGAGCCAAGTCTGTGTTTCCTACCATGCTATGCCTGCTATGCTTAGAGTTGTGTCAGGTCTGGCTCATCAGGGTGATGAACTAGAGTGAATGGTTGTGTCGGTAATGAGAGTGAAGTGTTGAACATGATTTGGTAAAGGTATCGATGGAAGGCCATGTAGGAGTACATGGTGGGTTGTTTCATTGAGGCCGTCCTTAAGAACTGAGATCTGTATGCGTGATTTAAGATTCAGCTACTACCACACGTTGGGCCCTGAAATATGACCCCGCTCGACTTACTGACCCCTCTCGTCCTCTGTCCAGGAGTTGCAAGTAGTTACTGGTGTTTGTAGTTGCTGGAGGCCGTGCGCAGCGCTGACCTTAGGGGTGGGCTGTGATGCGGTAGGCACGTGGCCGGTGTACCGAGTCGCCCGTTTGGTGTCTCGGGAACCCTGCACACATTGTTTGGGGTCGTTGAGGACACCCCGGCCGGATTTCCTTGCGGATGGAACCCGAATAGGCGATAAACCTGGACTAGAGACTTGTGTGGTTAGTCAGGTCGTGGTCTACACCCACGTCGGCTTTCGCTTGAAGTCTGCCGAGCACATGTCGTGTGCAGACGCTAAGTGGTGGAAACATGTGTGACGAAGTACACCCCTGCAGGGTATAAAACTATTCGAATAGCCGCGTCCGCGGTAAAGGACTACTTGGTCGCTTATGCAGTTCATAGACAAGTTAATGGTTACTACTAAAAGACTCAAGATAAGTGTGAGTACCGCGGATGGCCCTCTCGTAGGATTACGAGGGAGGATCCACGGTGGAGTATTGTGATGGTGATTAGTGGACTCGTGTGCGAAAGCTAATTTCTCAAGTGGTGTCTCGTAGGATAGTGTAGCCAAGAGTCAAAGCTGGCTTGCTGCGATAACTCCACCACCCTTCTTGAGAATGTGCATATATATTAGGATCTGTTGTAAGACTTGCTGAGTACCTTTGTACTCATGTTGCTTTAATAACTGTTGCAGACGAGAACACCGCCCCCTCCGATGGGTTCTATGTAGATCTCGACGTTGACGAGTGACTTGCCACCCAGGTGGTGACCTGAGCTTGTGAAGGGCCTATGTAGATAGAAGGGCTTCGTCAAGCCTTCTTTCTTTCTAGTGTCTGTACTCAGACTAGTTGCTTCCGCATGTGCTTGTATGTTTGTATGACTTGAGTGTCGGGTCGTGTGATCCCTATCTGTATGAACATGTTATGTATGGCTCCCCGGAGCCTTTAAATAAAGTACTTCGAGTTGTAGAGTTTTGTTGTGATGCCATGTTGTATTTATACATATCGAGCATATTGTGTGTATGATTGAAATGCTTGGTATGTGTGGGATCCGACTATCTAGTTGTTTATCCTTGGCAGCCTCTCTTATGGGGAAATGTAGTCTGGTGTCTCCACTGAGCATTGGTAGTCCGCTACAGCCCGGTTTACCGGAGTCCTGCTAGCCCAGCACTGCTGCTCCGGAACACCTAGACTGGCCGGCATGTGTTTCACTTCGTTCCTGTGTCTGTCCCTTCGGGGAAATGTCACGCGGTGATATCCGGAGTCCTGCCTAGCCTGCTACAGCCCGGTTTCCCGGAGTCCTGCTAGCCCAGTGCTACAGCCCGGATTCACACGCTGCTGACCGACATGCTCGATGTTGATTCATGTATGCCTGTCCCCGTAAGTTAGCGCCGCTTTGGGTTCACGACTAGCCTTGTCGGCCCGGGTTCTCTGTCATATGGATGCTAGCAACACTATCATATACGTGAGCCAAAAGGCGCAAACGATCCCGGGCCATGGTAAGGCGACACCCGTGGGAATACCGTGCGTGAGGCCGCAAAGTGATATGAGGTGTTACAGGCTAGATCGGTGTGACTTAGAATCGGGGTCCTGACAGCGTTGGCATCAGAGCCGGACTGCCTGTAGGTTCGTTGAGCCAAACTGGTCGATGTCGAGTCTAGAAATGCTTTAGTTATATGTAGGGGAATTGATTGTGGGTGGGACGTAAGGCTCTTTTTACTCCTTTACCTTATGCCCTCTGATCTGAGTCATCCTTTTCTCTTTCTACGTGGGTTAAGGACTAGGCTCTCTTCTCTCTATCAGGTTCACGTGTTACTAATCCTTAGTAACTTATAGGATTGTTGGTTACAAGCCTCAGTTCAGTTTCTACTACTTCTAGTATGTTGTCAGTTGAACCAGAACCTTGATATGATGTTGTTGAGTGGCTTGCAAACTGTTGTGAATGTCTCAAATCTTTTTCTGAGCATTTACAGCCGTTATGCTGTCCGATTTCTCCTAGAAAATTCTAATGCCTTTGCCTTATTTCGTGTTTCCAGATGGCCACTCGCACCCAGAATCAAGTGGTTCGTCTGACTCGGTGCCTCGATGTACCTGGTCACACGGCCATGCTGGTCCGAGTGATGATCGAGACAGGCTATCGATGGTATCCAGAGTATACCGTCGAAGAGCAGTTTCGAGACTTTAATCAAAGCCAATACCTTTGTACAGTCAGGATATACCCTTCCTATCCTGGAGCTACTGAACCCCTCCATTGCTCATATGGACTTGGGGTTACCATCGAGATGTCCGTGCAGGACGCTACTTATTCGATGATGACTGTCATGCGAGCCAGACTTGCCTTGCTTCGGAACACTGATTTCCGCTATATGCCAGCATCACTCCCTGGGGCACAAGGGTACTATCAGGCCCTTTACACTGACTCTATCCATGAGGATTCACTACTCTGCACCACCACCGAGTTGCTTGAGGACACGGACCGTGAGAATCGTGCCTTGCGAATGGAGCTCTTCAACACTCATTCTGATCACTGGGCCACTCTGACACGGTTTGCACCCGCCGTGCAGGCTGGGTATATGGACATGAGGGACTTGTACCCCGTGCGGTCTGGTCTGCCAGATTGTATGGATTGGCGTGATGTAGGAGGCATCACCCCTCCCCGTGGACCCCGTCTGCCACCGTTTGTTGGACCAAGGTCACATCCGAGTCCTTTTGGACCGCAAGCTCCACAGGACCGACTGTTTCCAGATGATCATGTTCAGCTCCCAGGACATGGTGGTAATCTCTATGAAGATTACTACGGAGACGCCTGAGTTGGTAGCAGCTTCACTAGTATTGTAACAGTTGTATTTTCCACAGTCCTGCGTGACTTGTGGGATACGACTTGGTGTGTATCACATTCCGGAGGTGTAGAAAAATAATGTATAGGAGCTTGGAATGCCTTCGATGAGATGTAACGTCTTTCACCGTAGTTGTACTTTAGCCTGGGCTTGTACTAAACTATGTACGGTGTGTATGACCGATGGTATATATATGGCAGTTTCTATATTACCATGTCGTGCAAAGGACCATCTCAGCATTTCATGTCGTCCATTACATTCTGCACTTCCTTGCCAGCATTTTGCCATCCTTGTCTAAGCCGTTGTCTTGTCTCTCCTAGGATGGTTAATACCCGCAACAACCCTGCTGCCCCGGAGCAGGGTGAAGCCAGTGCAGCTAGGGATGGGAATCTGCCTCACCCGCCTTCTCTGGCCGAAGTTATGCTGGAGGCAGAAAGAAACAAGCGTGAGACCAACCGCTTGCTAGCCCGCATTGAGGAGAATACTGCACATCATCAGAGGAACGAATTGGTGTCAATCACTGACTTTATCAAGTTGTACCCACTGACATTCCATCATTCCGTCGAGCCCCTCGATGCGGATGATTGGCTTCGCAGCATCACCAATAAGCTACGTTCTGCCAACGTAGCCGAAGCTGATAAGGTTATCTACGCTGCCTATCACCTCGAAGGCCCTGCTAGCCTTTGGTGGGAAAACTATGAGGCCATGCGCCCGGCTGGCCAGATTACCACTTGGGCTGACTTCAGTGAGGCTTTCCGTGAGCATCACATCCCGGAAGGTCTCATGGATCGTAAGAGGGAGGAGTTCTACAATTTCACCCAAGGTAGACTGACCGTGGATGCATACAGCCGTGAGTTTGGAAATCTAGCACGATATGCTCCTGAAGAGGTATCCACCGACGCCAAGAAACAGGCAAGGTTCCGCAAGGGACTTAGCCCCGAGCTTCGTCGTGATCTTCGTCTGCACGAGTGCACCTCTTTTCAGAAGTTGGTGAATAAGGCCATCAGTGCTGAGACAGGTCAGACTGACTATGACGCCTCACGCAAGCACTCCCGTGACTTTGGTTCGTCATCCGGTTCTGGACATCAGAAGCGCCGGGTGTGGATTCCAAACACAGCCCTGCCACCCAGGTTCACTCCGAGGCCATCCTTTGAGGCGCCTCGCCCCAATCAGCAGTTTGCACCGTCCAAAGCCTATGGTGGCCCCGCTGCTAATGCTGCTCCACGCCCCAATGTTGTGACATGCTTCAAGTGTGGAGAGACGGGTCATTACATACGTGAGTGTCCCCAGAACAACAACCCCAATCAGCCCGGCAAGTCCGTTGGTCGTGACAAGCCAGCGGGAAAGACATATTACGCTAAGCCAGCCACCACTGCACGTGGCCATGTCAACTGTGTCTCAGCTGAAGAAACTCATGAGGATCCCAACGTCGTCCTTGGTACGCTCCTTATTAACTGCCATCCGGCAACTGTTCTTTTTGATACTGGAGCATCTCATTCTTTTATCTCTGAGAGCTATGCTCGATTGCACAACACCACATTTTGTGACATGCCCACCTCCATGGCAATTCAAACCCCTGGTTCTAGATGGCAAACCTCTAGAATAAGCCATGGAAATGAAATTCTTGTCGATAGATTGGTCTTCCTTGCATCACTGATAGCTCTCAAGTCCTCGGACATAAACATCATCTTGGGTATGGACTGGATGTCAGCCCATTATGCTAAGATTGATTGCTCTTCTAGAACTGTTCAACTCACCCATCCATCGGGCAAGACAGTCAATGTTTTGACCCGAGTGTCTAAGCGTCAGCTCTACTCCCTAAATGCCAACCCTCTTCCAGACCTTGAAGATATTCCAGTAGTCCGCGACTTCCCGGATGTCTTTCCAGAAGAACTGCCAGGTGTTCCACCTGACAGGGATGTCGAGTTCGTGATAGACCTTGTTCCAGGAACCGTCCCAATCTCTAGAAGACCCTATAAGATGGCACCCCTAGAACTAGCCGAGCTTAAGAAACAACTCGATGAGTCCTTGAAAAAGGGTTTCATCCGTCCTAGTTCTTCTCCATGGGCTTGCCCCGTCCTCTTCGTCAAGAAGAAGGATGGAACGGATCGGATGGTTGTAGATTACCGACCTGTCAACTTGGTCACAATCAAGAACAAGTATCCGCTCCCCAGGATCAACGATCTGTATGATCAGCTCGCTGGATCCTCAGTCTTTTCCAAAATGGATTTGCGGTTGGGCTACCATCAAATCAAAATCAAGAACGGGGACATTCCTAAAACGGCCTTTGTTACTTGTTATGGCCAATACGAGTACACCGTCATGTCCTTCGGTTTACCAATGCTCCAGCCACCTTCTCTCGGTTAATGAACTCGATCTTCATGGAGTATTTGGATAAATTTCTCGTGGTATACCTCGATGATATACTCATCTACTCCAAGAATGAGGAAGAACATGCCGAGCATCTAAGGCTAGTATTGATGAAACTTCGAGAGCATCGTCTTTATGCCAAATTCTCCAAGTGTGAATGTTGGTTGCCAGAAGTGACCTATCTAGGCCACGTAATCTCTGTTAAGGGTATTGCTGTCAATCCCGAGCGAGTTCAAGCCGTCCTTGATTGGACTCCACCTGAAACAGTCAAGCAAGTTCGGAGTTTTCTTGGCTTAGCGAGCTACTGTCGCCGCTTCGTCGAGAATTTCTCCAGGGTTGCTAAACCTCTAACTGAACTTCTCAAGAAAGATAAAAAGTTCGAATGGACCCCACAGTGCGAGTTCAGCTTTCAGGAACTGAAAAGACGCCTGACATCTGCTCCCGTACTTGTGCCACCAGATTTTTTCTAAGGACTTTGTTATCTATTGCGACGCCTCGCGACAAGGACTAGGTTGCATACTCATGCAAGATCGTCATGTGATTGCCTACGCTTCTCGATAGTTGCGTCCACATGAGGATAATTATCCCACACATGATCTAGAGCTTGCAGCTGTGGTCCATGCACTCAAAACATGGCGACATTACCTTCTCGGTAATCGTTGCAAAATTTACACCGATCACCAAAGTCTGAAGTACATCTTCACCCAACCGGATTTGAATCTCAGGCAAAGACGTTGGGTCGAGTTGATTACGGATTATGACTTAGGAATAACTTACACCCCGGGCAAAGCCAATGTCATGGCTGATGCGCTAAGTCGTAAATCTTATTGTAACAACTTGATGTTACAACAAAGTCAACCACTTCTCCACGAGGAATTTCGCAAGTTTAACCTTCACATTGCTCCTCGAGGATTCTTATCCACCCTGGTGGCGAAACCTAACCTTACGGATCAAATCATAGCTGCCCAGAAGCGTGATAAGGGCATATCCCGCATCCAGGAGAACATTGCTAGCGGAGCTGCTAAGTGTTTCTCTATGGACGATCGAGGTGTTGTCTTCTTTGAAAACCGTCTAGTGGTTCCCAAGAAACAACAGCTATGGCAATTGATCCTTAAGGAAGCTCATGAATCCCCTCTCACCATTCATCCCGGTAGTACTAAAATGTATCAAGACCTAGGCCAGAGGTTTTGGTGGACTAGGATGAAGAGAGAAATCGCTCAATACATTGCTAACTGCGACGTCTGTCGTCGTGTTAAAGCAGAGCATCAACGGCCTGCTGGCACCCTTCAACCTTTGGTTATTCCTGAATGGAAATGGGATAAAATCGGTATGGATTTCATTACCGGGTTTCCCAGGACCAAGAGAGGGAATAATGCTATCTTCGTCGTTGTCGATCGTCTTTCCAAAGTAGCCCACTTCCTACCTGTTCGTGAGAGTATAACCGCTAGCCAGCTAGCTGATTTGTACATCTCCCGAATAGTGTCTCTTCATGGTGTTCCATTGGAGATTAACTCAGACCGTGGAAGTCTTTTCACCTCTCGATTTTGGGAAAGTTTCCAAAATGCTATGGGAACTCGTCTCTCCTTTAGCACCGCCTTCCACCCTCAATCAAGTGGTCAAGTAGAACGAGTCAACCAAATTCTGGAAGATATGCTCCGAGCTTCTGTCATCTCTTTTGGTATGGATTGGGAGAAATGTCTTCCATTCGCCGAATTCGCTTATAACAATAGTTATCAAGCTAGCTTGGGCAAAGCCCCTTTCGAAGTTCTCTATGGACGAAAATGCCGAACGCCTCTTAACTGGTCAGAAACCGGGGAAAGACAACTCTTTGGCCCGGATATGATTCAGGAAGCAGAAGAGCAGGTTCGCATTATTCGTGAGAAATTGAAAACAGCCCAATCTCGTCAAAAGAGCCAATATGACCGCAAACATAAGCTCATGACTTATGAAGTTGGCAAGAAGGCTTACCTTCGGGTTACTCCTCTGAAGGGAACCCATCGATTCGGTATCAAGGGTAAATTGGCTCCTCGTTACATTGGACCCTTTCGCATTCTTGCCAAACGAGGAGAAGTTGCCTACCAATTGAAACTACCTCCGCATCTCTCCAGAGTTCATGATGTCTTCCATGTTTCTCAACTCAGGCGTTGCTTCTCGGACCCTATCCGTGAAGTGGACCACGAAACGCTTGATCTCCGAGATAATCTCACATATCGAGAATATCCCGTTCGTATCCTTGACCAAGCCGAACGTACCACTCGACGCCAGGATATCAAGTTTCTCAAGGTTCAATGGTCACACCATTCCGAGAAAGAAGCTACTTGGGAAAGGGAGGATCGTCTTCGACTTGAGTACCCCACCTTCTTCCCGGAGGATCCTAAATCTCGGGACGAGATTCTTTGTGTGGGGGTGAGTTGTCACACCCTAGCTAGTTCAGGCATTAGAGTGTTGCATCATGTTTAAGTTTTCCGGAAACCTGAAATGGGGATGATAGAACCCCCAGCACCCCCTGGAAACAACTAGGGTTTACTAAAATCTTTTTCAATGAACCTGAAATGCCCTTCTAAAATGTCCATCATTTTTGTCTTGGGTTAGAACCTCTGCCAAAACTGGTTCACATTTTTCTAGGTCATCATAAGGTCATTGAATTAAATCATATGTAACTTGCATTTGGGCATTTAAATGCTAGTAAATATTTTAAATGTCCAAATAATCCCAAAGTGAAATGTTCCATGTTGGATATACTCTATACAGTGGGCATGAGTAGTTTGGTGATTTTTGAAAGTGCCCAGGTATTTTTAGAAATGCCACAAACTTTCAGAAATAAGAAAGCAGAAATAAAAAAAAGGGGGGAAATAAACTTACCTCGCAAAGTCACCAGCCGGCCCACCTGGCGGCCCAGCACTGTGCTGGCCCATGCCAGCCAGCTGCTTCGTCCCCGCCAGGCAGGCAGGGAGGTGACGCCGGCGTGCGCGAGCCCGCCACGGCGCCAGCTGCTTGCCGCTCGAGCCGCTGGACGCCTGGACGTCCTCCACATCGTCGCCTCGACCCCCTGGACACCTCATTCCCCCCCTGCGCCTCTCTCTCGCTCTCTCCCCACCATGGCCGACGCAGCCGCAGCCGCGCCACCGTGAAACCCGCGTCCACCGTCGTCCCCGAGCCGCGCTGCCGTGTCCACGAGCTCCGTCGTCGTCCTCTCCATCGAGCAGACCGAGCCCCGAGCGCTTGTTCGCCTCGGAACCACCGCAACAGCCCCGCCCGACCTCGTCGTCGCCGGAGATCCCTTTCGCCGTCACCACCGCAGCAGCTCGTCCCCGACCTCGCCGTCTGCTCCGTCGTGACCGCCGTGAGCTCAGCTACCTCCCCATCCTTTCCATTCTCGCTCTCGAGCCCTGCATCGACTGCACCGAGCTCGGCCGCACCCGCCACCGCCTCAGCACGTCGCCGTCGTGGCCACAGCCACGTTGGCTCGATTCCGAGCACGCCATCGTCTTCGCCGCACTCGCAGGAGTCCACAGAACCACTCCACGCACCTCGCCGTGCCCCCTAGCGACGAGCCCGAGCTCGCCCGAACTCCGGCAGCCGCACAGCTCGTCGCCGGCGTCGTTTCCGGCCACCCCAGCTCCACCCACTGCCACCACTCGACGCGGCTCACTCCCCGCATCACGTAGATGTGCTCCGCCGTCGTTTTGGTCGCCGGAGCACGAATCCCGCACTGCGCCGCCGTGTCTGGCCTCGCCAGCGGCTAAACGCCGGCGGGTTTGACCCCGCTGACCCAGTTTGACCCCCCTGGGTCTATGACAGGTGGGACCCGCCTGCTAATTAACTTAGGATTAGGACTAACTAAAAATTAGTTAGACTAATGACAATGACACGCGGGACCCACTGGCCAGGTTTGACCTGGACCGGCCCCGTTGACCGCTGACGTCATCCTGACGCAATGCTGACGCAATAAGTATTTCTCTGGATTTATTTTTATTCAGGAAATTCCAGAAAATACTACAAACTTCAAAAATTCATAGAAATTAATCTGTAGCTCCAAATCAAACAAATTATATATGAATTTGGATCAGAAAAATCCAATCTTTCCATCTGTACTGGTTTCATGCATGTCAGAACACTTTAACCTTGCTGATTAGATGAAACAAGTTAATGCACTAATATGACCTCTTATTTTGGGTTTGCATTTGAATCCTTGATTCAAATGAACTCAAACCAACCTGTTCTAAGATGCATTAGCCAAAACACACTCATTTTGCCATGTCATAGCATGCATCATACTGTTGCATATTGCCATGTGATGATTGTGTTTCGATGTGTTCTTCGTGGTAGGTTCTGCCTCCGAGGATATTCACGAGTATCCAACTGAAGGGCAGTATTCCACTACCACTCTGTCAGGCAAGCAACCCCATTGATCATTTCGATACCAACCCATCTTCTCGCTTCTGCTCTCGTTTACTGCATTAAGACAACGCGTTTCAAACTGCTGTGTGTTGCGGTAGTTGAACCCATATCCTCTGCATGACCTGTCATTGCCACAGTAACTAGATGAAACCCACTAGCATGTGTAGGAGTTGATTGAGCCAAGTCTGTGTTTCCTACCATGCTATGCCTGCTATGCTTAGAGTTGTGTCAGGTCTGGCTCATCAGGGTGATGAACTAGAGTGAATGGTTGTGTCGGTAATGAGAGTGAAGTGTTGAACATGATTTGGTAAAGGTATCGATGGAAGGCCATGTAGGAGTACATGGTGGGTTGTTTCATTGAGGCCGTCCTTAAGAACTGAGATCTGTATGCGTGATTTAAGATTCAGCTACTACCACACGTTGGGCCCTGAAATATGACCCCGCTCGACTTACTGACCCCTCTCGGCCTCTGTCCAGGAGTTGCAAGTAGTTACTGGTGTTTGTAGTTGCTGGAGGCCGTGCGCAGCGCTGACCTTAGGGGTGGGCTGTGATGCGGTAGGCATGTGGCCGGTGTACCGAGTCGCCCGTTTGGTGTCTCGGGAACCCTGCACACATCGTTTGGGGCCGTTGAGGACACCCCGGCCGGATTTCCTTGCGGATGGAACCCGAATAGGCGATAAACCTGGACTAGAGACTTGTGTGGTTAGTCAGGTCGTGGTCTACACCCACGTCGGCTTTCGCTTGAAGTCTGCCGAGCACATGTCGTGTGCAGACGCTAAGTGGTGGAAACATGTGTGACGAAGTACACCCCTGCAGGGTATAAAACTATTCGAATAGCCGCGTCCGCGGTAAAGGACTACTTGGTCGCTTATGCAGTTCATAGACAAGTTAATGGTTACTACTAAAAGACTCAAGATAAGTGTGAGTACCGCGGATGGCCCTCTCGTAGGATTACGAGGGAGGATCCACGGTGGAGTATTGTGATGGTGATTAGTGGACTCGTGTGCGAAAGCTAATTTCTCAAGTGGTGTCTCATAGGATAGTGTAGCCAAGAGTCAAAGCTGGCTTGCTGCAATAACTCCACCACCCTTCTTGAGAATGTGCATATATATTAGGATCTGTTGTAAGACTTGCTGAGTACCTTTGTACTCATGTTGCTTTAATAACTGTTGCAGACGAGAACACCGCCCCCTCCGATGGGTTCTATGTAGATCTCGACGTTGACGAGTGACTTGCCACCCAGGTGGTGACCTGAGCTTGTGAAGGGCCTATGTAGATAGAAGGGCTTCGTCAAGCCTTCTTTCTTTCTAGTGTCTGTACTCAGACTAGTTGCTTCCGCATGTGCTTGTATGTTTGTATGACTTGAGTGTCGGGTCGTGTGATCCCTATCTGTATGAACATGTTATGTATGGCTCCCCGGAGCCTTTAAATAAAGTACTTTGAGTTGTAGAGTTTTGTTGTGATGCCATGTTGTATTTATACATATCGAGCATATTGTGTGTATGATTGAAATGCTTGGTATGTGTGGGATCCGACTATCTAGTTGTTTATCCTTGGCAGCCTCTCTTATGGGGAAATGTAGTCTGGTGTCTCCACTGAGCATTGGTAGTCCGCTACAGCCCGGTTTACCGGAGTCCTGCTAGCCCAGCACTGCTGCTCCGGAACACCTAGACTGGCCGGCATGTGTTTCACTTCGTTCCTGTGTCTGTCCCTTCGGGGAAATGTCACGCGGTGATATCCGGAGTCCTGCCTAGCCTGCTACAGCCCGGTTTCCCGGAGTCCTGCTAGACCAGTGCTACAGCCCGGATTCACACGCTGCTGACCGACATGCTCGATGTTGATTCATGTATGCCTGTCCCCGTAAGTTAGCGCCGCTTTGGGTTCACGACTAGCCTTGTCGGCCCGGGTTCTCTGTCATATGGATGCTAGCAACACTATCATATACGTGAGCCAAAAGGCGCAAACGATCCCGGGCCATGGTAAGGCGACACCCGTGGGAATACCGTGCGTGAGGCCGCAAAGTGATATGAGGTGTTACAGGCTAGATCGGTGTGACTTAGAATCGGGGTCCTGACAGCGTTGGCATCAGAGCCGGACTGCCTGTAGGTTCGTTGAGCCAAACTGGTCGATGTCGAGTCTAGAAATGCTTTAGTTATATGTAGGGGAATTGATTGTTGGTGGGACGTAAGGCTCTTTTTACTCCTTTACCTTATGCCCTCTGATCTGAGTCATCCTTTTCTCTTTCTACGTGGGTTAAGGACTAGGCTCTCTTCTCTCTATCAGGTTCATGTGTTACTAATCCTTAGTAACTTATAGGATTGTTGGTTACAAGCCTCAGTTCAGTTTCTACTACTTCTAGTATGTTGTCAGTTGAACCAGAACCTTGATATGATGTTGTTGAGTGGCTTGCAAACTGTTGTGAATGTCTCAAATCTTTTTCTGAGCATTTACAGCCGTTATGCTGTCCGATTTCTCCTAGAAAATTCTAATGCCTTTGCCTTATTTCGTGTTTCCAGATGGCCACTCGCACCCAGAATCAAGTGGTTCGTCTGACTCGGTGCCTCGATGTACCTGGTCACACGGCCATGCTGGTCCGAGTGATGATCGAGACAGGCTATCGATGGTATCCAGAGTATACCGTCGAAGAGCAGTTTCGAGACTTTAATCAAAGCCAATACCTTTGTACAGTCAGGATATACCCTTCCTATCCTGGAGCTACTGAACCCCTCCATTGCTCATATGGACTTGGGGTTACCATCGAGATGTCCGTGCAGGATGCTGCTTATTCGATGATGACTGTCATGCGAGCCAGACTTGCCTTGCTTCGGAACACTGATTTCCGCTATATGCCAGCATCACTCCCTGGGGCACAAGGGTACTATCAGGCCCTTTACACTGACTCTATCCATGAGGATTCACTACTCCGCACCACCACCGAGTTGCTTGAGGACAAGGAGCGTGAGAATCGTGCCTTGCGAATGGAGCTCTTCAACACTCATTCTGATCACTGGGCCACTCTGACACGGTTTGCACCCGCCGTGCAGGCTGGGTATATGGACATGAGGGACTTGTACCCCGTGCGGTCTGGTCTGCCAGATTGTATGGATTGGCGTGATGTAGGAGGCATCACCCCTCCCCGTGGACCCCGTCTGCCACCGTTTGTTGGACCAAGGCCACATCCGAGTCCTTTTGAACCGCAAGCTCCACAGGACCGACTGTTTCCAGATGATCATGTTCAGCTCCCAGGACATGGTGGTAATCTCTATGAAGATTACTATGGAGACGCCTGAGTTGGTAGCAGCTTCACTAGTATTGTAACAGTTGTATTTTCCACAGTCCTGCGTGACTTGTGGGATACGACTTGGTGTGTATCGCGTTCCGGAGGTGTAGAAAAATAATGTATAGGAGCTTGGAATGCCTTCGATGAGATGTAACGTCTTTCACCGTAGTTGTACTTTAGCCTGGGCTTGTACTAAACTATGTACGGTGTGTATGACCGATGGTATATATATGGCAGTTTCTATATTACCATGTCGTGCAAAGGACCATCTCAGCATTTCATGTCGTCCATTACATTCTGCACTTCCTTGCCAGCATTTTGCCATCCTTGTCTAAGCCGTTGTCTTGTCTCTCCTAGGATGGTTAATACCCGCAACAACCCTGCTGCCCCGGAGCAGGGTGAAGCCAGTGCAGCTAGGGATGGGAATCTGCCTCACCCGCCTTCTCTGGCCGAAGTTATGCTGGAGGCAGAAAGAAACAAGCGTGAGACCAACCGCTTGCTAGCCCGCATTGAGGAGAATACTGCACGTCATCAGAGGAACGAATTGGTGTCAATCAATGACTTTATCAAGTTGTACCCACCGGCATTCCATCATTCCGTCGAGCCCCTCGATGCGGATGATTGGCTTCGCAGCATCACCAATAAGCTACGTTCTGCCAACGTAGCCGAAGCTGATAAGGTTATCTACGCTGCCTATCACCTCGAAGGCCCTGCTAGCCTTTGGTGGGAAAACTATGAGGCCATGCGCCCGGCTGGCCAGATTACCACTTGGGCTGACTTCAGTGAGGCTTTCCGTGAGCATCACATCCCGGAAGGTCTCATGGATCGTAAGAGGGAGGAGTTCTACAATTTCACCCAAGGTAGACTGACCGTGGATGCATACAGCCGTGAGTTTGGAAATCTAGCACGATATGCTCCTGAAGAGGTATCCACCGACGCCAAGAAACAGGCAAGGTTCCGCAAGGGACTTAGCCCCGAGCTTCGTCGTGATCTTCGTCTGCACGAGTGCACCTCTTTTCAGAAGTTGGTGAATAAGGCCATCAGTGCTGAGACAGGTCAGACTGACTATGACGCCTCACGCAAGCACTCCCGTGACTTTGGTTCGTCATCCGGTTCTGGACATCAGAAGCGCTGGGTGTGGATTCCAAACACAGCCCTGCCACCCAGGTTCACTCCGAGGCCATCCTTTGAGGCGCCTCGCCCCAATCAGCAGTTTGCACCGTCCAAAGCCTATGGTGGCCCCGCTGCTAATGCTGCTCCACGCCCCAATGTTGTGACATGCTTCAAGTGTGGAGAGACGGGTCATTACATACGTGAGTGTCCCCAGAACAACAACCCCAATCAGCCCGGCAAGTCCGTTGGTCGTGACAAGCCAGCGGGAAAGACATATTACGCTAAGCCAGCCACCACTGCACGTGGCCATGTCAACTATGTCTCAGCTGAAGAAACTCATGAGGATCCCAACGTCGTCCTTGGTACGCTCCTTATTAACTGCCATCCAGCAACTGTTCTTTTTGATACTGGAGCATCTCATTCTTTTATCTCTGAGAGCTATGCTCGATTGCACAACACCACATTTTGTGACATGCCCACCTCCATGGCAATTCAAACCCCTGGTTCTAGATGGCAAACCTCTAGAATAAGCCATGGAAATGAAATTCTTGTCGATAGATTGGTCTTCCTTGCATCACTGATAGCTCTCAAGTCCTCGGACATAAACATCATCTTGGGTATGGACTGGATGTCAGCCCATTATGCTAAGATTGATTGCTCTTCTAGAACTGTTCAACTCACCCATCCATCAGGCAAGACAGTCAATGTTTTGACCCGAGTGTCTAAGCGTCAGCTCTACTCCCTAAATGCCAACCCTCTTCCAGACCTTGAAGATATTCCAGTAGTCTGCGACTTCCCGGATGTCTTTCTAGAAGAACTGCCAGGTGTTCCACCTGACAGGGATGTCGAGTTCGTGATAGACCTTGTTCCAGGAACCGTCCCAATCTCTAGAAGATCCTATAAGATGGCACCCCTAGAACTAGCCGAGCTTAAGAAACAACTCGATGAGTCCTTGAAAAAGGGATTCATCCGTCCTAGTTCTTCTCCATGGGCTTGCCCCGTCCTCTTCGTCAAGAAGAAGGATGGAACGGATCGGATGGTTGTAGATTACCGACCTGTCAACTTGGTCACAATCAAGAACAAGTATCCGCTCCCCAGGATCAACGATCTGTATGATCAGCTCGCTGGATCCTCAGTCTTTTCCAAAATGGATTTGCGGTTGGGCTACCATCAAATCAAAATCAAGAACGGGGACATTCCTAAAACGGCCTTTGTTACTCGTTATGGCCAATACGAGTACACCGTCATGTCCTTTGGTTTAACCAATGCTCCAGCCACCTTCTCTCGGTTAATGAACTCGATCTTCATGGAGTATTTGGATAAATTTGTCGTGGTATACCTCGATGATATACTCATCTACTCCAAGAATGAGGAAGAACATGCCGAGCATCTAAGGCTAGTATTGATGAAACTTCGAGAGCATCGTCTTTATGCCAAATTCTCCAAGTGTGAATGTTGGTTGCCAGAAGTGACCTATCTAGGCCACGTAATCTCTGGTAAGGGTATTGCTGTCAATCCCGAGCGAGTTCAAGCCGTCCTTGATTGGACTCCACCTGAAACAGTCAAGCAAGTTCGGAGTTTTCTTGGCTTAGCGAGCTACTGTCGCCGCTTCGTCGAGAATTTCTCCAGGGTTGCTAAACCTCTAACTGAACTTCTCAAGAAAGATAAAAAGTTTGAATGGACCCCACAGTGCGAGTTCAGCTTTCAGGAACTGAAAAGACGCCTGACATCTGCTCCCGTACTTGTGCCACCAGATTTTTTCTAAGGACTTTGTTATCTATTGCGACGCCTCGCGACAAGGACTAGGTTGCATACTCATGCAAGATCGTCATGTGATTGCCTACGCTTCTCGATAGTTGCGTCCACATGAGGATAATTATCCCACACATGATCTAGAGCTTGCAGCTGTGGTCCATGCACTCAAAACATGGCGACATTACCTTCTCGGTAATCGTTGCGAAATTTACACCGATCACCAAAGTCTGAAGTACATCTTCACCCAACCGGATTTGAATCTCAGGCAAAGACGTTGGGTCGAGTTGATTACGGATTATGACTTAGGAATAACTTACACCCCGGGCAAAGCCAATGTCATGGCTGATGCGCTAAGTCGTAAATCTTATTGTAACAACTTGATGTTACAACAAAGTCAACCACTTCTCCACGAGGAATTTCGCAAGTTTAACCTTCACATTGCTCCTCGAGGATTCTTATCCACCCTGGTGGCGAAACCTAACCTTACGGATCAAATCATAGCTGCCCAGAAGCGTGATAAGGGCATATCCCGCATCCAGGAGAACATTGCTAGCGGAGCTGCTAAGTGTTTCTCTATGGACGATCGAGGTGTTGTCTTCTTTGAAAACCGTCTAGTGGTTCCCAAGAAACAACAGCTATGGCAATTGATCCTTAAGGAAGCTCATGAATCCCCTCTCACCATTCATCCCGGTAGTACTAAAATGTATCAAGACCTAGGCCAGAGGTTTTGGTGGACTAGGATGAAGAGAGAAATCGCTCAATACATTGCTAACTGCGATGTCTGTCGTCGTGTTAAAGCAGAGCATCAACGGCCTGCTGGCACCCTTCAACCTTTGGTTATTCCTGAATGGAAATGGGATAAAATCGGTATGGATTTCATTACCGGGTTTCCCAGGACCAAGAGAGGGAATAATGCTATCTTCGTCGTTGTCGATCGTCTTTCCAAAGTAGCCCACTTCCTACCTGTTCGTGAGAGTATAACCGCTAGCCAGCTAGCTGATTTGTACATCTCCCGAATAGTGTCTCTTCATGGTGTTCCATTGGAGATTAACTCAGACCGTGGAAGTCTTTTCACCTCTCGATTTTGGGAAAGTTTCCAAAATGCTATGGGAACTCGTCTCTCCTTTAGCACCGCCTTCCACCCTCAATCAAGTGGTCAAGTAGAACGGGTCAACCAAATTCTGGAAGATATGCTCCGAGCTTCTGTCATCTCTTTTGGTATGGATTGGGAGAAATGTCTTCCATTCGCCGAATTCGCTTATAACAATAGTTATCAAGCTAGCTTGGGCAAAGCCCCTTTCGAAGTTCTCTATGGACGAAAATGCCGAACGCCTCTTAACTGGTCAGAAACCGGGGAAAGACAACTCTTTGGCCCGGATATGATTCAGGAAGCAGAAGAGCAGGTTCGCATTATTCGTGAGAAATTGAAAACAGCCCAATCTCGTCAAAAGAGCCAATATGACCGCAAACATAAGCTCATGACTTATGAAGTTGGCAAGAAGGCTTACCTTCGGGTTACTCCTCTGAAGGGAACCCATCGATTCGGTATCAAGGGTAAATTGGCTCCTCGTTACATTGGACCCTTTCGCATTCTTGCCAAACGAGGAGAAGTTGCCTACCAATTGAAACTACCTCCGCATCTCTCCAGAGTTCATGATGTCTTCCACGTTTCTCAACTCAGGCGTTGCTTCTCGGACCCTATCCGTGAAGTGGACCACGAAACGCTTGATCTCCGAGATAATCTCACATATCGAGAATATCCCGTTCGTATCCTTGACCAAGCCGAACGTACCACTCGACGCCAGGATATCAAGTTTCTCAAGGTTCAATGGTCACACCATTCCGAGAAAGAAGCTACTTGGGAAAGGGAGGATCGTCTTCGACTTGAGTACCCCACCTTCTTCCCGGAGGATCCTAAATCTTGGGACGAGATTCTTTGTGTGGGGGTGAGTTGTCACACCCTAGCTAGTTCAGGCATTAGAGTGTTGCATCATGTTTAAGTTTTCCGGAAACCTGAAATGGGGATGATAGAACCCCCAGCACCCCCTGGAAACAACTAGGGTTTACTAAAATCTTTTTCAATGAACCTGAAATGCCCTTCTAAAATGTCCATCATTTTTGTCTTGGGTTAGAACCTCTGCCAAAACTGGTTCACATTTTCTAGGTCATCATAAGGTTATTGAATTAAATCATATGTAACTTGCATTTGGGCATTTAAATGCTAGTAAATATTTTAAATGTCCAAATAATCCCAAACTGAAATGTTCCATGTTGGATATACTCTATACAGTGGGCATCAGTAGTTTGGTGATTTTTGAAAGTGCCCAGGTATTTTTAGAAATGCCACAAACTTGCAGAAATAAGAAAGCAGAAATAAAAAAAAGGGGGGAAATAAACTTACCTCGCAAAGTCACCAGCCGGCCCACCTGGCAGCCCAGCACTGTGCTGGCCCATGCCAGCCAGCTGCTTCGTCCCCGCCAGGCAGGCAGGGAGGTGACGCCGGCGTGCGCGAGCCCGCAACGGCGCCAGCTGCTTGCCGCTCGAGCCGCTGGACGCCTGGACGTCCTCCACATCGTCGCCTCGACCCCCTGGACACCTCATCCCCCCCCCTGCGCCTCTCTCTCGCTCTCTTCCCACCATGGCCGACGCAGCCGCAGCCGCGCCACCGTGAAACCTGCGTCCACCGTCGTCCCCGAGCCGCGCTGCCGTGTCCACGAGCTCCGTCGTTGTCCTCTCCATCGAGCAGACCGAGCCCCGAGCGCTTGTTCGCCTCGGAACCACCGCAACAGCCCCGCCCGACCTCGCCGTCGCCGGAGATCCCTTTCGCCGTCACCACCGCAGCAGCTCGTCCCCGACCTCGCCGTCTGCTCCGTCGTGACCGCCGTGAGCTCAGCTACCTCCCCATCCTTTCCGTTCTCGCTCTCGAGCCCTGCATCGACTGCACCGAGCTCGGCCGCACCCGCCACCGCCTCAGCACGTCGCCGTCGTGGCCACAGCCACGTTGGCTCGATTCCGAGCACGCCATCGTCTTCGCCGCACTCGCAGGAGTCCACAGAACCACTCCACGCACCTCGCCGTGCCCCCTAGCGACGAGCCCGAGCTCGCCCGAACTCCGGCAGCCGCACAGCTCGTCGCCGGCGTCGTTTCCGGCCACCCCAGCTCCACCCACTGCCACCACTCGACGCGGCTCACTCCCCGCATCACGTAGATGTGCTCCGCCGTCGTTTTGGTCGCCGGAGCACGAATCCCGCACTGCGCCGCCGTGTCTGGCCTCGCCAGCGGCTAAACGCCGGCGGGTTTGACCCCGCTGACCCAGTTTGACCCCCCTGGGTCTATGACAGGTGGGACCCGCCTGCTAATTAACTTAGGATTAGGACTAACTAAAAATTAGTTAGACTAATGACAATGACACGCGGGACCCACTGGCCAGGTTTGACCTGGACCGGCCCCGTTGACCGCTGACGTCATCCTGACGCAATGCTGACGCAATAAGTATTTCTCTGGATTTATTTTTATTCAGGAAATTCCAGAAAATACTACAAACTTCAAAAATTCATAGAAATTAATCTGTAGCTCCAAATCAAACAAATTATATATGAATTTGGATCAGAAAAATCCAATCTTTCCATCTGTACTGGTTTCATGCATGTCAGAACACTTTAACCTTGCTGATTAGATGAAACAAGTTAATGCACTAATATGACCTCTTATTTTGGGTTTGCATTTGAATCCTTGATTCAAATGAACTCAAACCAACCTGTTCTAAGATGCATTAGCCAAAACACACTCATTTTGCCATGTCATAGCATGCATCATACTGTTGCATATTGCCATGTGATGATTGTGTTTCGATGTGTTCTTCGTGGTAGGTTCTGCCTCCGAGGATATTCACGAGTATCCAACTGAAGGGCAGTATTCCACTACCACTCTGTCAGGCAAGCAACCCCATTGATCATTTCGATACCAACCCATCTTCTCGCTTCTGCTCTCGTTTACTGCATTAAGACAACGCGTTTCAAACTGCTGTGTGTTGCGGTAGTTGAACCCATATCCTCTGCATGACCTGTCATTGCCACAGTAACTAGATGAAACCCACTAGCATGTGTAGGAGTTGATTGAGCCAAGTCTGTGTTTCCTACCATGCTATGCCTGCTATGCTTAGAGTTGTGTCAGGTCTGGCTCATCAGGGTGATGAACTAGAGTGAATGGTTGTGTCGGTAATGAGAGTGAAGTGTTGAACATGATTTGGTAAAGGTATCGATGGAAGGCCATGTAGGAGTACATGGTGGGTTGTTTCATTGAGGCCGTCCTTAAGAACTGAGATCTGTATGCGTGATTTAAGATTCAGCTACTACCACAAGTTGGGCCCTGAAATATGACCCCGCTCGACTTACTGACCCCTCTCGTCCTCTGTCCAGGAGTTGCAAGTAGTTACTGGTGTTTGTAGTTGCTGGAGGCCGTGCGCAGCGCTGACCTTAGGGGTGGGCTGTGATGCGGTAGGCACGTGGCCGGTGTACCGAGTCGCCCGTTTGGTGTCTCGGGAACCCTGCACACATCGTTTGGGGCCGTTGAGGACACCCCGGCCGGATTTCCTTGCGGATGGAACCCGAATAGGCGATAAACCTGGACTAGAGACTTGTGTGGTTAGTCAGGTCGTGGTCTACACCCACGTCGGCTTTCGCTTGAAGTCTGCCGAGCACATGTCGTGTGCAGACGCTAAGTGGTGGAAACATGTGTGACGAAGTACACCCCTGCAGGGTATAAAACTATTTGAATAGCCGCGTCCGCGGTAAAGGACTACTTGGTCGCTTATGCAGTTCATAGACAAGTTAATGGTTACTACTAAAAGACTCAAGATAAGTGTGAGTACCGTGGATGGCCCTCTCGTAGGATTACGAGGGAGGATCCACGGTGGAGTATTGTGATGGTGATTAGTGGACTCGTGTGCGAAAGCTAATTTCTCAAGTGGTGTCTCGTAGGATAGTGTAGCCAAGAGTCAAAGCTGGCTTGCTGCGATAACTCCACCACCCTTCTTGAGAATGTGCATATATATTAGGATCTGTTGTAAGACTTGCTGAGTACCTTTGTACTCATGTTGCTTTAATAACTGTTGCAGACGAGAACACCGCCCCCTCCGATGGGTTCTATGTAGATCTCGACGTTGACGAGTGACTTGCCACCCAGGTGGTGACCTGAGCTTGTGAAGGGCCTATGTAGATAGAAGGGCTTCGTCAAGCCTTCTTTCTTTCTAGTGTCTGTACTCAGACTAGTTGCTTCCGCATGTGCTTGTATGTTTGTATGACTTGAGTGTCGGGTCGTGTGATCCCTATCTGTATGAACATGTTATGTATGGCTCCCCGGAGCCTTTAAATAAAGTACTTTGAGTTGTAGAGTTTTGTTGTGATGCCATGTTGTATTTATACATATCGAGCATATTGTGTGTATGATTGAAATGCTTGGTATGTGTGGGATCCGACTATCTAGTTGTTTATCCTTGGCAGCCTCTCTTATGGGGAAATGTAGTCTGGTGTCTCCACTGAGCATTGGTTGTCCACTACAGCCCGGTTTACCGGAGTCCTGCTAGCCCAGCACTGCTGCTTCGGAACACCTAGACTGGCCGGCATGTGTTTCACTTCGTTCCTGTGTCTGTCCCTTCGGGGAAATGTCACGCTGTGATATCCGGAGTCCTGCCTAGCCTGCTACAGCCCGGTTTCCCGGAGTCCTGCTAGCCCAGTGCTACAGCCCGGATTCACACGCTGCTGACCGACATGCTCGATGTTGATTCATGTATGCCTGTCCCCGTAAGTTAGCGCCGCTTTGGGTTCACGACTAGCCATGTCGGCCCAGGTTCTCTGTCATATGGATGCTAGCAACACTATCATATACGTGAGCCAAAAGGCGCAAACGGTCCCGGGCCATGGTAAGGCGACACCCGTGGGAATACCGTGCGTGAGGCCGCAAAGTGATATGAGGTGTTACAGGCTAGATCGGTGTGACTTAGAATCGGGGTCCTGACAAAATCTCCAACTAGTTTATATCAACCAATATATGCAATGAAATTCAAAGTTCATTCACACATGCATATATTGTGGGGGAGCTTGCTCTATATATTGCGGTCTTACTAACATCAAATGCTTGTGTAGTGTTTTGATTTTAGTACAACCGGTTTTGATAAACATCAAGTTTCGTTTAGAGGGTTTAAGATAAATATCTTTTGAAGTTCTTGTTGTCATTTATGCATATCCACCCTAGTTATATATGCTTGTTGCATGAATGAATATATAGAGAAATCTCCAACTAGTTTATATCAACCAATATATGCAATGAAATTCAAAGTTCATTCACACATGCATATATTGTGGGGGAGCTTGCTCTATATATTGCGGTCTTACTAACATCAAATGCTTGTGTAGTGTTTTGATTTTAGTACAACCGGTTTTGATAAACATCAAGTTTCTTTGTGATAATTGGTGCTATCAAAATCTCCGCAAGTATACAATTTATCCTCGAAAAAATTGCGTGCTTGTGTAAAAATTCATTATATAAACCCTCTTGTTGAGATTGTCATCAATTACCAAAATGGGGGAGATTGAAAGTACATGTAGTCCCCATGTGTGGTTTTGGTAATTGATGACAATCCTTATGGACTAATGTTTTCATTGAGATATACATTTGAAGGTTAGTCCCATTGGAAAATGTTTGAAGAATAATGGAAGTCAACTCCTTTGAAGCAACAATTACATTGAGATGATCAAAATGAAGTTCATTGGAGTATCTTAAGGGTTGCCATGCTTAGAGCTATGGTTTGAGCCATAATGGATCAAGATCTTAAAAAGGATGATTTGAATGATGAATTCTAGGAGTGGCTCAAAGATATGATCATAATGGACTCATGTGTTGAGTCATGATTGATCAAGTATTCAGGTGATTCTCATGGGCTCGCATCGAGAGAGAGATTTCAAGTGTCTGTGAGAGGATGACATCAAGTGTTGGTGATCATGGATGACAAGGGCAAGTTCAAGATAACCATCCCAAAGGATTACATGCTTGAAGCTTGTGGATGATCACATGATGGACAAGTGAAGATGAATACAAAGCAAAGCTTCCCACATTGTGTATGGGGGAGAGACTTGAAGACTTCACCAATGTCTTGCCTTCATCTTGAGCCAAGAAGAAACATCAACATCAAGCTCAAGTGAACGGCTCATGTCAAAGGTATTAGTTCCTTTGACGTTAGTGTTGTGGAGTGATGACCACCAAAGAAACATATACACTCAAGAATGGATTCTCGATAGCTATGTAGTGTAGCTCTTTTATGATTCTTGAGTTATAGGGATCCCGCACTATTAAGAGGGGATCAAAGGGGTTTGTGATGGATTTGCTCAAGTCAACATCTTCTATACACAATTCCACTCATATCCTATATACCAAAGAAAAGCCAAAGCCAAATAGTTTCCCCAAAATATATGATCTATCCTTTGCATACTTTGCACCCTCCATTTTGGTTTATCTTGGGTAGTTCTTTATGTGAGGACCTGGAGATTTTCCATAGCTTCAAAACGAGCCCAAGATCATCAAAATCGGAGTCCGTATGAAAAAGTTGTGCATGTTTTAGTTTTGGGGTTCCTACTGTTTTTTATTGGCCGGACGTCCGGTAGCGTCCGGAAATCCGGTGGCCATATCCAGAAGCAAACGGACGGATTTCCGGTACTTACCGGACGTCCGGTCACCGGACGTCCGGAAAGTGTCGGATGTCCGACAAACCTGTTTCGCAAATATCCTGCTACTTTCGTCTGATGGCGTGCTACAGCCGTCGGACGTCCGGTGTTCCACCGGACGTCCGGTGCCTGTTTTGCCACCGGACGTCCGGTACTTACCGGACGTCCGACACTTTCCTGAGCAGAATTCCGCCCCAACGGCCACATTTTGGGCCACACTATAAATACCCCTTCACTACTTCGTGGAGGGGTTGAGCAACACAACTATCTTGACCCACACTTGAAGAAAAGCTCCCTCTCCTTTCTCCTACCTCAAATCTTAGATCCCGAAGAGATTTGTGAGAGTTCTTGAGAGAGATTTCAACCATTGATAGATCCACTCCCTCTCCCTCTCTTGACCAAAGGAATTCGTGATTTGAGCAAGTCTTGAGCATTTCCCCCTTGATCTTTTTACTCTTGGAGGTTGGAGACTCCTAGGCGGTAGGAGTGCTCCGGTGAGGAATCAACTTGTGATTTGTCCCCCGGAAAGTTTGTGAAGGTTTGGAGGCCGCCTCAAGGTCTACCACTAGTGGTTGGGAATCGCCTTCGTGGTGATATCTCAAGGAGAATAGGGTGAGCCTTCGTGGCGTTGGTGTGCCTTCGTGGTAACATCCACCTCTCTAACGGTGACTAGCTTCCCTCCAAGGAAGTGAACATCGGGATACATCATCGTCTCCGTGACTTCGGTTATCCCTAACCCTAACTCCTTACTTTTGGTTTACCTTGGTCACTTGACCGTGCATTCACTATTCTTGTTTTCCTCATTATATTGTGTTGGTTACCATATCGTAGAGATTATTTAGGCCAACACTTTATAGTCCGCAATTCATACTTCCTACTATTGTTCTATCTTGTGTTTAGTGTGATTTGCTAGCTTGTAACATTCATTTCCATATCTTGTAACATAATTTGTGTAAGCTTGTACTTCCTACTTGTGGGTGTGTGCATTATTCATTTCCATATCTCGTGATATACATTGAGTAAGTTTGTGTAACTTACTTGTGCTTACTCATATCCTCGTTGTTCTCATCTTGTTTATAATAAGTTGTTGGTGCACTTAGTGAGCCTAGTATATTTAGGATTTGTGCTTGAAAAGTATTCGCTTAGTTTATTTCCGCATTAGGATATAGCCAAATCCGTAAAAGATTTTAAAATGCCTATTCACCCCCCCTCTAGGCGACATCGTGGTCCTTTCACCCACTCGGTCGAAGCTTACGTAGGCTTGTGTGTCTGGTCACGAACGTGTACGTACATACTAGTCGATCAGTCTCTCTGCAAAGATGAACCGTGGCCGAGTAAGTAGCGGCACATGTCGTACTAGAGCCCTCGACGTAGCAGTTCAGGCAGTCGCGTCTAAATCATGTACATGTACGTACATCCACACGACAAAAAATACGGCCACGTATGTACATACGAGTGGGGTCCCGAACGTGTACTCGCGCATACGTATGGCCTCATGTACAAGGAGAGGCAACGGATGACAGTAGCGGCGTCCTATTCATCAGCAGCCAACCAACTAGGTCGAAACGAAGAAACATCATCATGTTCATTGGGAGGCAACCGACTGGGCCGGAATGCATCCTGTTCATCGGGAGCCAACCAGCTTGGACGGAACAGCCGAAACAGGGTCTTGTTCATTGACTATGGGTCTAGCGTACCACAAAACAGAGAAAATGGAGTTCTCTTCGACCACCTATGGTCGAAATGGGGTCCTGTTCATCGAGAAGGGTCTGGCGTACCGCAAAAGAGAGAAAAAAGACTTCTGTTCAACCGCTTACAGTTGAAACGGGGTCCTATTGATCAGGAGGGGTCTGGCGTACCGCAAAATGGAGGAATCAGACTTCTCTCCAACCGCCTACGGTTGAAACAGGGTCTTGTTCATTGGGAGGTGTTGGGGATGTTCCCCACAAATGAGACCCGACATTGACGTGACCCGACCTTGAGCTTCGAGTCTCTATGAGTCACATCAATTGTCGGGTCATGACGAAGAGAACCCAGATAAGCTAAGAAGCCCGGAGAAAAGACCCGACCGGAGGCTGGCTATCACAGACCCAGTGGGCCGGCTTGCAAAGGAGGCCCATGAGGGAAAAAATTCTAACTTAGAGAGCAAGATTAATAAGAGTTATAATAAGATACGGGTTGAGAGTACGACCTGAAATCTCCTGTAAACCTAGGGACTCAACCTATTATATAAACGGGAGTTCCTAGGACCAAAAGACTAAGTTGCAATCTATTGAGAGCTAGGTTAGTGAATCCACATCTTTGTAATCGATATCTATAGCAATATCAATAAAGCAGGAAGTAGGTCTTTACCTCCACTGTGAGGGGCCGAACCTGGGTAAACTTGTGTCCTTCATTCCCGATCAAACCCGTTCAAGCAACTACCTAGTTGCGATGGCCTCCAGACTTAGTCCTTTCATGAGGACATCTGCCGTGAAGAAACCATTACAGTTGGCGCCTGATGACCCACAAGTATAGGGGATCAATCGTAGTCCTTTTGATAAGTAAGAGTGTCAAACCCAACGAGGAGCAGAAGGAAATGACAAGCGGTTTTCAGCAAGGTATTGTCTGTAAGCAATGAAATTGTCGGTAACAGATAGTTTGATAATAAGGTAATTTGTAACAAGAAACAAGTAGCAATAGTAACAATAGGTGCAGCAAGGTAGCCCAATCCTTTTTATAGCAAAGGACAGGCCGAAACTTTCTCTTATAGCAAGTAAAACGTTCTTGAGGACACACGAGAATTTCATCTAGTCACTTTCATCATGTTTGTTTGATTCGCGTTTGCTACTTTGATAATTTGATACGTGGGTGGACCGGTGCTTGGGTATTGTTCTTACTTGAACAAGTCTCCCACTTATGATTACCCCCTCTCGCAAGCATCCGCAACTACGAAAGAAGAATTAAGATAAATCTAACCATAGCATGAAACATATGGATCCAAATCAGCCTGCTACTTGTGAACTGCGTTGGGATTTCCTCGAAGAGGAGAGGATGATGCAGTATAGTAGAGATAGGTATTTCTTTCAGTTATGAAACCAAGGTTATCAATCCAGTCGGAGAACCAAGCAACACTATGTAAACATCATCTGCACACAAACAACAAATACTTGCAACCCAACGCGTAGAGGGGTTGTCAATCCCTCAACGGTCATGAGCAAGATTAAAAGATAGAGTTTTTGATAGATAGATCTGAAAAAAATACAAAATAAAATAAATAAAATAAAATTGTAGCAAGGTATTTTTGGTTTTAATATATGATAGAAAATAGACCCGGGGGCCATAGTTTTCACTAGAGGCTTCTCTCGAGAAAATAGCATACGGTGGGTAGACAAATTACTGTTGGGCAATTGACCGAAAAGCAAATAATTATGACGATATCCAAGGCAATGATCATGTATATAGGTATCACATCCGAGACAAGTAGACCGAAACGATTCTGCATCTATTACTATTACTCCACACATCAACCGCTATCCAGCATGCATCTAGTGTATTAAGATCATGAAACAACGGAGTAACGCCTTAAGCAAGATGACATGATGTAGACAAGACAAACTCACAAATGAAATAAATCCCATCTTGTTACCCTTAATAGCAACGATACATGTGTGTCATGTCTCTTCCTGTCACTGAGATTGAGCACCGCAAGATCGAACCCATCACAAATCACCCCTTCCCATGGCAAGATAAATCAATCTAGTTGGCCAAACCAAACCAATAAATCGGAGAAGAAATACGAGGCTATAATAATCATGCATCAAAAAGTTCAGATAAAATGCAAATAATATTCATGGATAGATCTGATCATAAACTCACAATTCATCAGATCCCAACAAACACACCACAAAAAGTCATTACATCAAATAGATCTCCAAGAACACCGAGGAGAACATTGTATTGAAGATCAAAAAGAGAGAATAAGCCATCTAGCTACTAACTATGGACCCATAGGTCCGTGGTAAACTACTCACTCATCATCGGAGGGGCAGCAAGGATGATGAAGAACCCCTCTGTGATTGTTTCTCCCTCCGGCAGAGTGCCGAAAAAGGCCTCTAGATTGGATCTCGTGGTTCTGGAACTTGCGGCGGCAGAAAAAGTATTTCATGGACTCCCTGGTAGGTTATGTGATTTTAGGGTATTTATAGAGGCGGAGGTAGGTCAAACGGGGGCTTGTGGGCCCCACTACCCACCAGGGCACGCCCTGGTGCCTAGTGGGCTCCTCCTTCGTCTTCTCGTTCCTTCTCGAAGCTTCGAGGGTCTCTTATTGCCAAAAAAAATCTCCAAAAAGTTTCATGGCATTTGGACTTCGTTTGGTACTGATATTCTGCAAAGTCAAAAACAAGGCACTGGGCACTAAGTTAGTAGGTTAGTCCCAAAAAATGGTATAAAGTAGCTTGTAATTGTATATAAAACATCCAAGATTGATACTATAACAGCATGGAACAATAAAAAATTATAGATACGTTGGAGACGTATCACAGCCCCTTACGGAATAGCGCATAAACTAGGGTTTAAGCTTCTGTCACTCTAGCAACCCATCATCTAATAACTACTCCACAATGCATTCCCTTAGGCCCAAAGATGGTGAAGTATCATGTAGTCGATATTCACATAACACCACTAAGGGAATCACAACATACACATCATCAAAATATCGAACGAATACCAAATTCACATGATTACATATGACAAGACTTCTCCCATGTCCTCAAGAACAAAAGTAACTACTCACAAATCATATTCATGTTCAAGATCAGAGGGGTATTGAATAGCATCATGGATCTGAACATATAATCTTCCACCAAATAAACCAACTAGCATCAACTACAATATGTAATCAACACTACTAGCAACCCACAGGTACCAATATAGGTTTTGATACAAAGATTGAATACAAGAGATGAACTAGGGTTTGAGATGAGATGGTGCTGGTGAAGATGTTGATGAAGATTGGTCCTCCCACGATGAGAGGGTTGTTGGTGATGACAGTGGCTTCGATTTCCCCCTCCCGGGGGGAAGTGTCCCTAGCGGAATCGCTCCACCAGAGAGCAAAAGTTCTCCTGCCCAGGTCCCACCTCGAGATTGCGGCGCTTCATCCCGAAAGCTTCCTTCTTATTTTTTCTAGGTAAAATCCCTCATATAGGAGAAGATGGGCCACGGAGGCCTGCCAGGAGCGCCACAAGCTTAGGGGGCGCCCCTAGGGGTGGGGCACGCCCCCCAGGCTTGTCGCTGCCCAGTGGGTCCCCCAAGCTTAGACCTCGCTTGTCCTCAAGCGAAAGCTGGTATCGATAATCATGACCACATGCTTAGAGAGAGAGAGGTGTTGATAAAAATTAAAATAAGACATGGAAGCATCATGGTCATTAACATAACAAAAATATACTATGATACAACTTCTAATGCTAGAGTAACAATTCATTCACACGCTAAAGTATGGACCATAAACTTTATTGGAAACTAACTAACTATGTTTTCAGTCATTGAAACAATCACAATCCATCATATTTTCAGAAAGAGTCTATGGAAGAGCTTTGTTTAGCAAGTTCACATACTCAACTACCATTTAGTCTTCTATGATTACTGACATTCAAGGCATATTTATAGATAAAAGTTTCAGTTAGACACATAGAAAGATAGGAGCTTATAGTTTCGCCTCCCAACTTATTTACCTCAAGGGTAATGTCAACAATAATAACTCATGATCACCTAAATCCAACTAGATATATATGTCTGGATCTATCTACCGCATGATGCTTGCCACTAAAGAGTACATAGAGAGGAATAGGGATGAACACTAGTGACTCTTGCATAAATCTAGATACATGAAAGTAAAAGCTAGGCCCTTCACAGAGGGAAGCAGAGGTTGTCATGCGCTTTTTGTTTTTGGATGTGAAAGCTCTTAATGTAAAGGAACCTCACTTTATATTGCCCCCTTGTGATAGCACAGTCTATCGCTTTTATTTCTTCACCATCACAAGTTAGTACAAAGCTTACTTTCCCTTACAATAAAAGATCATACATATTTATGAGCAATTTTTATTGCTTTTGCACCGATGACAACTTACATGAAGGATCTTATTCAATCCCTAGGTAGATATAGTGGACTCTTATCGCATGAAACAGGGTTTAAGGTTTTTGGATGCAAAAGTAGCATCTCTACTTAGTGCGAATTTTTGGCTAGCGAAAGATCCTAGACAAGCACCACATGTTGGAAGATCCATAACAATATAACTTCTATGTGAATGTAAACAACCATAGCTCATTACGTTGTCTTCCTTGTCCAACGTCAACTAGTTGATATAGAATATTTGATGGGGGCTCACAATCATAAAATATTTCCAAGATAGTATATTTATATGTGAGACCTCTATTTCTTCACTACTTTTTCATGGATTGCACCAATGACCAAATGTTGTGCTTGTTAACTTCCAACAAATTTTATCAACTATACTTCTTTCATGTGAAGTCATTACTCCCCATGGGAGTAGCATATGATATTTTTATTCTTTTATTTTCCATTGCTAAGACTGAAACAAGAAAGCAATGTTGGGGAACGTTGCATGGAAAACAAAAAAAATTCTACGCACACGCAAGATCTATCCATGGAGATGCATAGCAACGAGAGGGGAGAGTATGTCTACGTACCCTCGTAGACCGTAAAGCGGAAGCGTTTATTAATGTGGTTGATGTAGTCAAACTTCTTCGCGATCCAACCGATCAAGTACCGAACGTACGGCACCTCCGCGTTCAGCACACGTTCAGCTCAATGATGTCCTCGCCTTCTTGATCCAGCAAGACGGGTGAAGTAGTAGACGGGTTCCGGAAGCACGATGGCGTGGTGACGGTGATGGTGAACTCATTCCCGCAGGGCTTCACCAAGCACTACAGAGAAACTGGACGGATGACTCAACTATGGAGAGGGGCACCGCACACGGCTAAGAGATTGTCGTGGGTTGTGTGGCGCCCCTCCCTCTCATATATATAGGTGGGGGGAGGGGAGGCAGCCTTGTGTGCTCCCCAAGGTGGCCGGCCGTCCCCCTTGGGCGCCTGCCCTTTGGCGCCCCCCTTCCTTGTTTGGAGCCAGGGAGAAGGCAGGAGGGGGTGGCGCCCCCCCTTTCCTTTCTCCCATGAGGAGGGGAAGGCAGGAGGGGCTAGCCCTCCCCCTTTCCTTCTCTAGGGCCAGCGGCCAGGGAGAGGGCGCGCCAGCCCCTTGTGGGCTGGTGTGTGCCTCCTGGAACCCCTTCCAGTGATCCGATGAATACCTGGTTCACTCCGAAACCTTTCCGGTGTCCAAATAGCATCGTCCTATATATCAATCTTTACCTCCGGACCATTCCGGAGCTCCTCGCCATGTCCGTGATCTCATCCGGGACTCCGAACAACATTCGGTCACCAAATCACATAACTCATATAATACTATATCGTCAACGAACGTTAAGCGTGCGGACCCTACGGGTTCGAGAATGATGTAGACATGACCGAGACGCCTCTCCGGTGAATAACCAATAGCGGAACCTGGATGTGAAAAATGCCAATGGTGGGTGACCTCCATGGAGGTGGTTATTTAAAAAAAAATCAAAAATCACATTTTGAAGTTTCAAAAAAATCTGAAAAAATCATACATGTTCATATGGATGCATTCTACATGCGTGCAATTTTTTAAGATGGTATATATTATGGTGAGAGCTACACAAAAAAGACAAAATCGCGTTTTGAAACTGATGAACAGTACAAACAGTGTTCACTATTAGAAATTCAGGATTTTCTCTTTTTTGTGTAGCTCTCATCATAACCTATTTCATCGTCAGGTTTTATACACATGTAGAATACATCCATATGAATGTGTAGAATTTTTTTCAGATTTTTTTGAAACTCCAAAAATGTGATTATCAAATTTTTTAAAATAACCACCTCCATGGAGGTCACCCGCCAAAAGTCCGCACTCAACTTGGATGCCCAAAAATTGGTTCCTACATATTCTACGAAGATCTTTATCGGTCGAACCTTATGACAACATACGTGTGGCACCCCGGCTCAGAGGAAACCGGAACGCCCCGTATTCCAGTCCCAGGGACAAGTCCACTGGAATACGGCACTGTTGGCATAGAACAAATCAGCTCTTTATTGCTATAAATATGGTTACAAAGATTACATCAACACGACGACACTACGCCTGCTCAAAATAGCTCTATGCTAACAGCGGATCGACCTGGGGAGGCGGAGTATCTCTCGGCAGCGGAACAACGTCGGCGGTGATGGACTCCACTCCGCAGGGACTCTGGCTAGAACGCGTATCCTAGCTCGCGCAATCAACATCTTCGACAAACAAGCAGTCATGGCATGACCTGCAAACTGGCATTACACGCCAGGTGAGTACTTTGAATGTACTCGCAAGCTCACAACAAACATCAGCATTAAGGCAAGACAACATCACAACAATCAAGATTAAGTTAAGATTTATTGTTACCGAAGGAATGGTTGAAATGAGCAATAACAAGCTACTCTTCCTGCATTCTGGTGACCAACTCATGATCATTCCAAGAACATCCAACGATCATCCTCGAGATTGTTACCAATACTTGCCCATGGCGTGATATCTGACTGTTACCATACTCAGATGAGTTCCTTCCTTATCACTGTCATTATAACGGTTGATCTCCTATAGAGGTCTGGACGGGCTGTCCAATACCGTGGACACGGCTATTTGAATAGATTTAACACTCTGCAGAGGTTGTACACTTTACCCACACTACGGAACTCATGGCCTCGTGCTCCCATTCGGGTGGACCAACGACGTTCCGACGAAACCCGACTGACCCGTGACTCTTCCATCGTACGACTGGCAATCATACTCCTTCTTGGAGTCAAGCCCTGGGTGGCCCCGTGTCCTCAAGACACCTGCCAGCGTCCTGGCCAAACAAACGGTCCCAAACGGGGACCTGGATCCAATAACTCAACTGGGCTCACAGGGTTATCGCCGCCTACCAGGCCAGGGTAGCGCGCGCGCATAACCCTCCCTCTTTGGAGGTACCGGTGGAAGAGCACGCGGTCAGACCAAGTCAAGGCCGTCCCATACCGGCAAATGTGGCTGCACGAATAAGCCCGGACAGGTGACTCTCGATCAACCAACTAAGTTCACTTATTACCAGGTTGTTTCATCAAGTTAACTTAGTTGGTCAAATTAGGCATCTTATCCCCGAACAATCTTTCTGTCACAGCTGATACTCCGATATCATAGTAATCCAATAACCGGCATGCTTAGGCTACTGCTACTAGTTCATATCCACAAATGCCGGATGAAATCCCAAAATAATCGTAGACGGTAATCTCAACATCATAACCTCAACGAGTGGGTAAACTACTAGTCATTAACAATCCGGTATTCAACATCTACTCATGCATGTCATAATCCAATCCATGCTACAGATAACATTCTTGCTATTAAAGTAATTAATTAAACTATGATATTGCATTGCAATTATGCAGATGAGGGTTGTGGCTTGCCTGGAGATGAAGGAGTCATCGGAATGAGGTGCGGAATTGTCGCGGGGGCGAATGCCGGAAACAGTACTCTCTCGGAGGGCTGTTTACGGACAAGGGCAAAAGGGTCATTTCTGCTGTGTCAACACAGCATGAGAATGACACCATCGGAACGGGCTCGATGAGACGAAGACGTGGGCGTTGGTTTCACCTCGATCGGAGTTACGAGCAAAAAGTTATAACCCGACGAAGTTCAGGGACCAATTTGCAAAAATTACTCTACAAACGGGTCCCTGGCTGAGAAAACAGAAAGCGCCCTTTAGAAGATTACGCTTTCAGAACTGAGAAACGTAATCTGTGCTGAAGTGCAAAGGAAATACGCCTTCTAAAGACGAAAACGTAGTTTTGGAAGGGCGCCTCCACTTAAATCCCGCGGGCCCGGGCGTTGACTCTTGCTACCACTGACTGGTGGGGTCGGCGCGATGCGGGGCCCGCCTGCCCGGTTCGTCTCCTTCCTCCCTCTGTCTCCCGATGGAGAACAGAGGAGGGGCGAGGCAGGGCCGCTGCCGGCGTTGGTCCCGCCGCCTCCGGCCATCCCCGGCCGAGGCGAGGGCACCGGCGGCCTCGGGCGGAGGCGCCGCACCCGCCTGGTGCAGCAGCAAGGTAGGGGAAGGGCGGGACGGCCGTGGCCCGCGGCCATAGAGTGCAGGGGAGGGCGGCGATAATGGCGGCCGTGGTGGCGCAGGAGGGCTCCTCAAGCTCCATGGGTTGGTCGGGGAGAAGTCTGGGAGGGCGGAGAGGGGGCTGTGGTGCTGGAAGGGGCTCGGGGCGGCCTATTTATAGGCGGGCGGTGACGGTGGCCGAGCCTTGGCCGCGGCAACGCGTGCCCCGGGGTCTCGGCTCTTCCAGAGCTCGCCAGGAGAAGGGAGAGGATTCCAGGAGGGTTGAGGGGCGTCGGAGAGGGCTCGGGGGCGCTCGGGAGGGCTCAGGCGAGCTCGGGAAGGCTCGAGACGGAGAAAACGCCAACGGCGGCTACGGGCAGAATAGGGCGGAGCTCGTTGCGGAGCGGCGAGGATGGGACTGGAGGGGGAGAGAGGTCTGGGGAGAAGAAGACAGCGAGGGAAAGCTGTGGGACAAGACTAATCGCGCGAAACCGACAAGGAGAGGAGGGGCCCCGAGCAAACGGCGTTCGGCACGCGTCCACTGTGTGCCAAAACGGTGGTCACCGCGTGCACAGTGGCATGCAGTGCTTTCTGGCACCCAAAATGTTGTCTAGCTAAGGGACCTTGCTCCCCAAGGCACCGTGAAGGTGATAGATCAACGAGAAAGTCCAAGGGTTTATGGGAATTCTCACTGAAAGGTTGCTGTAGCAAACTGTTTGATGAATGCTGTGATCAACAGAAGAGGTATAAGGTCCAACTGAGATGTCTGGGAGGTTTGGGATAGGAAGGACTACTATTCTGTGGAATTTTAAGGGAAATGGACCAGGGTTTAACATAGCTGCTTAACAACTGCATAACCTGGTCCAGAATGCCAATCTTGAAGTGCCACTCACATGGAGTGTCCAATTGGTCTGAAATTTGGCAAGGCTTGATTATTTGGACATGTAATGATGCTGTGGAAATTTCATATGAAATGGACAAGCCATAATGGTACTTGCTTCACAAGCATCCTCTCTGTCCAGAAACTTGCAAAATTTGCACAGGGCAATTGGATTACTGAATTGGGCCAAAACTTGGTGGAGAAGTTAGATATGGGTAGAAGCATGTTCTGGAAATTATTCATGAATTATGGAGCAATAAAAATTATAGTTGCTTCACAACCCATAATAATTACCAGAAACAAAGATTTGATGCTGTGATCACATAGATGATTGCATAGGGTTGAAACTTGGTGGAGAGTCATTATTTGGGCAATTGGAGGTGCTTGCAAAATTTCAACTCATTTGGATACTCCTAGCTAGCACTTGCTTCACAAAGATTCTAGTTGCCCAGAAACTTTGGAAATTAGCCAAGAGAGATTTAATATCCAAATAAAGTTGAATTTTGGCATGTGGCAATGATATGGATAGGAAAGGATGCCCAAAAAGTTTGAGAGCAAGTAGGCCAATATAAAGGGTACTTGCTTCACAAACTGACAACTAGGGCAGAATCAGAAAAGGAATTTTGGTAGATTATTTTTGGACATGGCAAGGAATATTTTGACATATCTGGATAAGATATGTCCCAAAGGATTTATGAGAATTATTTGGGAATTTTGGGAATGATAGAAATATGAGTTGCTTCACAACTCAGAGCTGACAGGGTTATTCCTTTAATAGAAAAAGGAATATTCCCAAGAAAAGAATATTGGGATTGGTCCAAGATGGAAATGACAAGGTCTTGGGATGATTTTGACGTTGGCAAGCCACTTGGGAGAGGAATCAAGGGTGATCTCTCCAGGTTTCAGGACTACTAAGCCACAGAAAAGCAAATCCAGACCAAAATAAAAAGAAAAAAAGAAATGGGCAAAATCCAGGGTGTCACAATACGTAATTCCCTTTGTCTGTCGGTATGTTACTTGCCCGAGATTTGATCATCGGTATGTTCATACCTAGTTCAATCTCATTACCGGCAAGTCTCTTTACTCGTTCCATAATACATCATCTCATAACTAACTCCTTAGTCACTTTGCTTGCAAGCTTCTTGTGATGCTGTATTACCGAGAGGGCCCAGAGATACCTCTCTGTTACACAGAGTGACAAATCCCAATCTTGTTTCACGCCAACTCAACAGACACCTTCGGAGATACCTGTAGAGCATCTTTATGATCACCCAGTTACGTTGTGATGTTTGATAGCACACAAGGCATTCCTCCGGTATCCGGGAGTTGCGTGATCTCATGGTCGAAGGAACATGTACTTGACATTTAAGAAAGCAGTAGAAATAAACTGAATGATCATATACTAAGCTAACAGATGGGTCTTGTCCATCACATCATTCTCCTAATGATGTGATCCCGTTATCAAAAGACAACTCATGTCTATGGTTAGGAAACCTTAACCATCTTTTGATCAACGAGCTAGTCTAGTAGAGGCTCACTAGGGATACGGTATTTGTTTATGTATCCACACATGTATTTAAGTTTCCGGTCAATACAATTCTAGCATGAATAATAAACCTTTATCATGATTAAGCAAATATAATAATAACCATTTTATTATTGCCTCTAGGGCATATTTCCATTAGTCTCCCACCTGCACTAGAGTCAATAATCTAGTTCATATCGCCATGTGATTAACACCCAAAGAGTTCACGAAGGTGTGATCATGTTTTGCTTGTGAGAGAGGTTTTTAGTCAACAGGTCTGCCATATTCAGATCCATAAGTATTTTGCAAATTTCTATGTCTACAATGCTCTGCATGGAGCTATTCTAGCTAATTGCTCCCACGTTAAATATGTATCCAGATTGAGACTTAGAGTCATCTAGATCAGTGTCAAAGCTTGCATCGACGTAACTCTTTACGACGAACTCTTTATCACCTCCATAACCGCGAAACATTTCCTTAGTCCTCTTTAAGGCACCTAAGGATAATTTTGCCCGCTGTCCAGTGGTCCACTCCTGGATCACTCTTGTACCCTCTTTGCCAAACTCATGGCAAGGCACACAATAGGTCTGGTACATAGCATGGCATACTTTATAGAACCTATCGCTAAGGCATAGCGAATGACTTTCATTCTCTCTCTATATTCTCTCGTGGTTGGGTTTTGAGTCTTACTCAACTTCACACCTTGTTACACAGGTAAGAACCCTTTCTTTGACTAATCCATTTTGAACTTCTTCAAAAACTTTGCCAAGGTATGTGCTTTGTGAAAGTCCTATTAAGCATCTCGATCTATCCATATAGATCTTGATGCCCAATATGTAAGTATCTTCACCGAGGCCTTTCATTGAAAAATTCTTATTCAAGTATCCTTTTATGCTATCCAGAAATTCTATATCATTTCCAATCAACAATATGTCATCCACATATAATATCAAAAATGCTACAGAGCTCCCACTCACTTTCTTGTCAATACAAGCTTCACCATAAGTCTGTATAAAACCATATGCTTTGATAATCTTGTCAAAGCGTATATTCCAACTCGGAGATGCTTGCACCAGTCCATAGATGGATCGCTGGAGCTTGCACACTTTGTTAGCACCTTTAGGATCAACAAAACCTTCTGGTTGCATCATATACAACTCTTCTTTAAGAAATCCATTAAGGAATGCAGTTTTGACGTCCATTTGCCAGATTTCATAATTACAAAATGCGGCAATTGCTAACATGATTCGGACAGACTTCAGCATCGCTACGAGTGAGAAAGTCTCATCATAGTCAACCCCTTGAACTTGTCGAAAACCTTTTGCGACAAGTCGAGCTTTGTAGATAGTGACATTACCATCAGCGTTTGTCTTCTTCTTGAAGATCCATTTATTCTCAATGGCTTGTGATCATTGGGCAAGTCCACCAAAGTCCACACTTTGTTCTCATACATGGATCCTATCTCAAATTTCATGGCATCAAGCCATTTATCGGAATCTGGGCTCAACATAGCTTCTTCATAGTTCGTAGGTTCGCCATGGTCCAATAACATGACTTCCAAGACAGGATTACCGTACCACTCTGGTGTGGAACGAGTTCTGGTCGACCTACGAGGTTCAGTAGTAACTTGATCTGAAGTTTCAGGATCATCATCATTTGCTTCCTCTCTAGTTGGTGTAGGCATCACGGGAACGATTTTTTGTGATGTGCTACTTTCCAATTCGAGAGAAGGCACAATTACCTCATCAAGTTCTACTTTCCTCCCACTCACTTCTTTCGGGAGAAACTTCTTCTCTAGAAAGGACCCATTCTTGGCAACAAAGATCTTGCCTTCGGATCTGTGGTAGAAGGTGTACCCAATAGTTTCCTTAGGGTATCCTATGAAGACGCACTTCTCCGATTTGGGTTCGAGCTTATCAGGCTGAAGCCTTTTGACATAAGTGTCGCATCCCCAAACTTTAGGAAATGACAGCTTAGGTTTCTTGCCAAACCATAGTTCATACGGTGTCGTCTCAACGGATTTAGATGGTGCCCTATTTAACATGAATGCGGCTGTCTCTAATGCATAACCCCAAAATGATAAAGGCAAATCGGTAAGAGACATCATAGAACGCACCATATCTAATAAAGTACGGTTACGACGTTCGGACACACCATTACGCTATGGTGTTCCAGGTGGCGTGAGTTGTGAAACCATTCTACATTGTTTTAAATGAAGGCCAAACTCGTAACTCAAATATTCGCCTCCACGATCAGATCATAGAAACTTTATTTTCTTGTTACGAGGATTCTCCACGTCACTCTGAAATCCCTTGAACTTTTCAAATGTTTCAGATTTGTGTTTCATCATGTAGATATATCCATACCTACTCAAATCATCTGTGAAGGTCAGAAAATAACGATACCCGTCGCGTGCCTCAATACTCATTGGACCGCATACATCAGTATGTATTATTTCCAATAAGTCATTAGCTCGCTCCATTGTTCCGGAGATCGGAGTTTTAGTCATCTTGCCCATGAGGCATGGTTCGCAAGTATCAAATGATTCATAATCAAGTGATTCCAAAAGTCCTTCCGCATGGAGTTTCTTCATGCGCTTTACACCAATATGATCTAAACGGTAGTGCCACAAGTATGTTGCACTATCATTATCAATTTTGCATCTTTTGGCATCAATATTATGAATATGTGTATCACTACGATCGAGATTCAATAAACCATTCACATTGGGTGTATGACCATAGAAGGTTTTATTCATGTAAATAGAACAACAATTATTCTCTGACTTAGATGAATAACTGTATTGCAATAAACACGATCTAATCATGTTCATGCTCAACGCAAACACCAAATAATATTTATTTAGGCTCTATACTAATCCCGAATGTAGAGGGAGTGTGCGATGGTGATCATATCAATCTTGGAAACAGTTCCAACACACATCGTCACCTCGCCCTTAACTAGTCTCCGTTTGTTCTGCAACTCTTGTTTCGAGTTACTAATCTTAGCAACTGAACCGGTGTCAAATACCCAGGGCTACTATGAGCACCAGTAAGGTACACATCAATAACATGTATATCAAATATACCTTTGTTTACTTTGCCATCCTTCTTATCTGCGAAGTATTTGAGGTAGTTCCGCTTCCAGTGACCATTTCCTTTGCAGTAGAAGCACTTAGTTTCAGGCTTGGGTCCATCTTTTGGACTTCTTCATGGGAGCGGCAACTTGCTTGCTGTTCTTCTTGAAGTTCCCTTTCTTACCCTTACCCCTTTTCTTGAAACTAGTGGTTTTATTAACCATCAACACTTGATGCTCTTTCTTGATTTCTACCTCCACCGATTTCAGCATCGCGAAGAGCTTGGAAATTGTTTTAGTCATTCCTTGCATATCATAGTTCATCATGAAGCTCTACTAGCTTGGTGGTAGTGACTGGAGAAATCTGTCAATCACTATTTTATCTGGAAGATTAACCCCCACTTGATTCAAATGATTGTAGTACCCAGACATTCTGAGCACATGCTCACTGGCTGAGCTATTCTCCTCCATCTTGTAGGCAAAGTACTTGTCAGAGGTCTCATACCTGTCAACACGGGCATGAGCTTGAAAAACCAATTTCAGCTTTTGGAACATCTCATATGTTCCATGATGTTCAAAACATCTTTGGAGCCCCGGTTCTAAGCCGTAAAGCATGGCGCAATAAACTATCAAGTGGTCATCAGATCAAGCTTGTCAAACATTCATAACATCTGTATCTGCTCCTGCAGCAGGTCTGTCACCTAACAGTGCATCAAGGACATAGTTCTTCTGTGTAGCAATAAGGATAATCCTCAGATCATGGACACAATCCGCATTATTGCTACCATCATCTTTCAACTTAGTTTTCTCTAGGAACGCATTAAAATACAAGGGAACGGTAACACGGGCCATTGATCTACAACATAGATATGCAAATACTGTCAAGACTAAGTTCATGATAAATTAAGTTCAATTAATCAAATTACTAATGAACTCCCACTTACATTAACATCCCTCAAGTTATCTAAGTGATACATGATCCAAATCAACTAACCCATGTCTGATCATCACGTGAGATGGGGTAGTCATCAATGGTGAACATCTCTATGTTGATCATATCTACTATATGACTCACATTTGACCTTTCAGTCTCTAGTGTTCCGATGCCATGTCTGTACATGCTAGGCTCATCAAGTTTAACCCAAGTATTCTGCTTGTGCAAAATAGTCTTACACCCGTTGTATGTGAACGTAGAGTCTATCACACCCGATCATCATGAGGTGCTTCGAAATGATGAACTTTGGCAACGGCACATACTCAGGGAGAACACTTTTATCTTGAAATTAAATGAAGGGATCATCTTATAATGCTACCTCCGTTCTAAGCAAAATAAGATGCATAAAGGATAAACATCACATGCAATCAAAATATGTGACATGATATGGCCACATCATCTTGTGCTTTTGATCTCCATCTCCAAAGCATCGTCATGATCTCCATCGTCACCGGCTCGACACCTTGATCTCCATCGTTGCATTGGGGTCATCTCGCCAACTATTGCTAACGCATAGCGATAAAGTAAAGCAATTATATGGCGCTTGCATTTCATACAATAATTAAGAGACAACCTTAAGGCTCCTGCCGGTTGTCGATATTACAAAACATGTTCATCTCATACATCAACATATATCACATCATATTTTGACCATATCACATCACAACATGCCATGCAAAAACAAGTTAGACATCCTCTACTTTGTTGTTGCAAGTTTTACGTGGCTGCTACGGGCTTCTAGCAAGAACCGTTCTTAACTACGCAAAAAACCACAATGGTGATTATCAAGTTTGCTGTTTTAACCTTCTTCAAGGACCGGCCGTTGTGAAATTTGATTCAACTAAAGTAGGAGAAATAGACACCCGCCAGCCACCTTTATGCAAAACAAGTTGCATGTCAGTCGGTGGAACCGGTCTCATGTGCATGGACATGTAAGGTTGGTCCGGGCCGCTTCATCCCACAATACCGCCGAATCAAAATAAGATGCTCATGGTAAGCAGTATGACCATCACCTCCCACAACTCCTTTGTGTTCTACTCGTGCATATCATCTACGCATAGACCTGGCTCTGATGCCACTGTTGGGGAACGTTGCATGGAAAACAAAAAAATTTCTACGCACACACAAGATCTATCCATGGAGATGCATAGCAATGAGAGGGGAGAGTATGTCTATGTACCCTTGTATACCATAAAGCGGAAGCGTTTATTAACGCGGTTGATGTAGTCGAACTTCTTTGCGATCCAACCGATCAAGTACCGAATGTACGGCACCTCCGTGTTCAGCACACGTTCAGCTCGATGACGTCCTCGCCTTCTTGATCCAGTAAGACGGGCGAGGTAGTAGATGATTTCCGGTAGCACGACGGCGTGGTGACGGTGATGGTGAACTCGTTCCCACAGGGCTTCGCCGAGCACTGCGGAGTAACTGGACGGAGGACTAAACTGTGGAGAGGGGCGCCGCACACGGCTAAGAGATTGTCGTTGGTTGTGTGGCCTCTCATATATATAGATGGGGGAGGGGAGGCAGCCTTGGGTGCTCCCCAAGGTGGTCGGCCGGTCCCCTTGGGCGCCTGCCCTTTGGCACCCCCCTTCCTTGTTTGGCGCCAGGGAGAAGGCAGGAGGGGGTGGCGCCCCCTTTCCTTTCTCCCATGAGGCGGGGAAGGCAGGAGGGGCTAGCCCTCCCCCTTTCCTTCTCTAGGGCCAGCGGCCAGGGGAGGGTGCGCCAACCCCCTTGTGGGCTGGTGTGTGCCTCCCCTTGGCCCATTAGGCCCATAGACCTCCCGGATCCTCCCGGAACCCCTTCCGGTGATCGGATGAATGCCTGGTTCACTCTGAAACCTTTCCGGTGTCCAAATAGCATCGTCCTATATATCAGTCTTTACCTACGGACCATTCCGGAGCTCCTCGTCATGTCCATGATCTCATTCAGGACTCCGGACAACATTCGGTCACCAAATCACATAACTCATATAATACTATATCGTCAATGAAAGTTAGGCGTGCGGACCCTACGGGTTCAAGAATGATGTAGACATGACCGATGCGCCTCTCCGGTCAATAACCAATAGCGGAACCTGGATGCCCATATTGGTTCCTACATATTCTATGACGATCTTTATCGGCCGAACCTTATGACAACATACGTAATTCCCTTTGTCTGTCGGTATGTAACTTGCCCGAGATTCGATCGTCGGTATCTTCATACCTAGTTCAATCTCGTTACCGGCAAGTCTCTTTACTCGTTCTGTAATACATCATCTCGTAACTAACTCCTTAGTCACTTTGCTTGCAAGCTTCTTGTGATTATGTATTACCGAGAGGGCCCAGAGATACCTCTCCGTTACACAAAGTGACAAATCCCAATCTCGATTCACGCCAACTCAACAGACACCTTCGGAGATACCTGTAGAGCATCTTTATGATCACCAGTTACGTTGTGACGTTTGATAGCACCCAAGGCATTCCTCCGGTATCCGGGAGTTGCATGATCTCATTGTCAAAGGTACATGTATTTGACATTTAAGAAAGCAGTAGCAATAAACTGAACGATCATATGCTAAGCTAAGAGATTAGTCTTGTCCATCACATCATTCTCCTAATGATGTGATCCCATTATCAAATGACAACTCATGTCTATGGTTAGGAAACCTTAACCATCTTTTGATCAACGAGCTAGTCTAGTAGAGGCTCACTAGGGACACGGTGTTTGTTTATGTATCCACACATGTATTTAAGTTTCCGGTCAATACAATTGAAGCATGAATAATAAACCTTTATCATGATTACGGAAATATAATAATAACCATTTTATTATTGCCTCTAGGGCATATTTCCATCAAGCAAAACAAAACTCAAACTACTCTTTATTATATATCTCGCACACGATTACATAGATAGATAGATCACTAAGCAAACACCCAAAAATATATCATACTAAAACTTTATTTTACTAAATCACGAAATAACTAAGGATCAAACTAAGATATATAATGATGATAAAAATTGATGGTGATACGATACCAAGGCACCTCCTCCAAGCTTGGCACAAGCCAAGGGGAGTGCCCATACCCGTGTACTCAAGTTTCTTTCTTCGATGATGATGGTGATGATGGAGTGGGCTTATCCTCCGGCTTCCATGGCATGGGTTCCCCATCATAAAAGGATGAACGAGTCTCCGAAGTCCTGAAATTTGTGGCTAAATTCATACCTTTAAATCTTGCCTCATACTCAAAATTTTGGTTTTGAAGATCATCGATTTGGCCCTGGAGGTAGTCGATTTGTTCATTGAGCTTGAAGACGATGTCCCCCATCGACTGGCCATCCACTTTGTGATCACGAGTGAATTCCAAGATCATGGAGTGGTTGGCACTAATTCCATGTTCCACCATCCCTTGGCACTTGAAGATCTCTTGCTCCACAGCTTCGAGCCTGGCCTCCACGCTTCCTGTCTTCTTGGGCCCTTGAACTTCCCGGATATAAAGCACCCCCTCACGCATCTGAAAGTGCAGCTAATCCCCGGGTGGTTTTGGTAATTCATAACAACATATAGCTCATTGAACTAATTTCCATTCAAGTTACATATTTCAGAAAGTTCAATGATTGTCATGGCATGGACTAGAGATGTGGACCCCTCAAAATGCTAAGGACAAAGATTGGCAAAAGCTAAGACTCTTTATTTCTATTTTAGTGATCCAAGATCACATTGAGTCCATAGGAAAGCCAATGCTATTAAAAGGGAATGAGGTGTTGCTTAATGGTCTACTTGCTCAAAGTGGTTAGTGATATTGCTCCAAAACCCTCAGTCACTTTCTCATTTCCACATTTGTCCAAAACCTATAGTCAAACTCGGCCCCACCGATTTGATCTATCAGGCGCCACCAAGTTCGGTTGACATAGCCACTGCCAGAAACCCTAGACAATTTGGTCACACCGATATGGATCTCGGTCTCACCGAGATGGCCTTGCAAACTCTCTATTGCCTATTGTAATTATTTCAGTCTCACCGAAATGTGCAATCGGTCCCACCGAGTTTGCTTGACCAACTCTCTGTTTGGTCATTGCTGAAATCGGTCTCACCGAGTTCATGCAATCAGTCACACCGAGATGAGGTTTTGCCCTAGCCCTTGCACATCGGTCCCACCGAGTTGTTCCAGTCGGTCCCACCGAGATTCCTAACATTCACATTTTAAACTAAATCGGTCTCACCAACTTCCTCTATTCGGTCTGACTGAGTTGGGTCAAATGTGTGTAATGGTTGGATTTTGTGTGGAGGCTATATATACCCCTCCACCCCCATCTCCATTCAAGAGAGAGCCATCAGAACGTGCCTACACTTCCACTACACATTTTCTAAGAGAGAACCACCTACTCATGTGTTGAGACCAAGATATTCCAATCCTACCACAAGAATCTTGATCTCTAGCCTTCCCCAAGTTGCTTTGAAGAGAGTAGGCCAATAAAAACCAGATTGTAATACCTTTTGTGCGGTTCTATCTCCAGTGTGGTGTCCTTAGTAAGCCTCGGAATGACACTTTCATAGAATTTGTTCCTGCTCATGCTCAGGTATACTACACCTAATAATACCATCTCCTTGTTTATAAAGGTGTGAGTCATCCCAGAAGTAATGTCTTAAATCAAAGAAGAACTTTTTCTTTTGCTGGTAAGTGAAACTAGTTGGTATATATTTAGCAATAATGTAATTAGCATAGTCTGCATACCAAGGAGTGTTACGAGAAGCATTTATAACAGCTAGTTAGTCATCAGGAAAATTATCATCAATAGGCAGTGGGTCATCAAGAATATTTTCTAATCTAGACAAGTTATCAGCTATGGGATTTTTAGCTCCCTTCCTATCAGTATATGCAAGTCAAATTCTTGTAGCAATAGAACCCACCTACTAAGTCTAGGTTTAGCATCTTTCTTTTCCATAAGATATTTAATAGCAACATGATCGGTGTGAACAATTACTTTAGAATTAACTATGTAAGATCTGAATTTGTCACATGCAAACACAACTACTAAAAATTATTTCTCAGTAGTAGCATAATTTCTTTGAGCACTGTCTAGAGTTTTACGAGCATAATGGATAACATTTAATTTCTTATCAACTCTTTGTCCTAGAACAACACCTACGGCATAATCAATAGCATCACACATAATTTCAAAAGGCAAGTTCCAATCAGGTGGTTGAACAATGGGTGCAGAGGTTAAGGCTTTCTTAAGGGTTTCAAAGGCTTCTACACAATCATCACCAAAAACAAATAGAACATCTTTTTCCAAGAGATTAGTAAGAGGCCTAGAAATTTTAGAGAAGTCTTTAATAAACCTTCTATAGAAACCAGCATGACCAAGAAACTTCTTATACCTTTAATATCTTTAGGACATGGCATTTTCTCAATTGCATCAACTTTGCTTTGTCTACTTCAATACCTCGTTCAGAAATTTTTGCCCAAGACAATACCTTCATTTACCATAAAGTGGCACTTCTCCCAATTAAAGACAAGATTAGTGTGTTCACATCTCTGCAAAACTCGATCAAGGTTGCTTAAGCAATCATCAAAATAAGTTCCGTAAATGGAGAAATCATCCATGGAAACCTCAACAATCTTTTCACAAAAATCACAGAATATAGCAGTCATGCATCTTTGAAAGGTAGCATGTGCATTACATAAACCAAAAGGCATGCATCTATAAGCATAAGTTCACAAAGGGTTCAAGACTGGCTGACCTCGGGGTAGGGGGTCCCGAGTTGTGGATCTCGGATCGAGGGTAATAGGAACGAAGGAGACGATGTTTACCCAGGTTCGAGCCCTCTTGATGGAGGTAAAACCCTACTTCCTGCTCTTGTTTATATCAATGGAGATGTATCAAGTACAGAGTTGATCTACCTCGAGATCGTAATATGTGGTCTAACTCTAGGGCTAGGTGAATGATTTTGCATTGATGTCCCCTCTATGGGCTAAACCCTATGGCTTATATACACGCCAGGTAGGGTATCTAGGGTTACAAGGCCGGTAGCTAGGAGCTAGGCGGGGGCAAAGATCTTGGAGTATACGTCAAGTCTTCGGGAGAGGCGGTCTTGATCACGCCTCCTGCGTGCGGCCTCCGGAGTCCATCTTGACCACGAATGAGGGCTCGTCGGCCCAGCCCGAGGATCATGGGCCAACGAGGTTAGTACCCCTTATCCAGGACACCGTCAGTAGCTCCCGAACTGGTCTTGTATGCCGAGGACAATCTTCCTGACGATAACAACCTAGGATCTGGATCCTTGGCTTGACAGACGAGTTCCTCCTTGTAATTTTTGAACCACTCATTCAAAGGAGCAATGCCAGCCAAACCTCAACCGAACATGTTCCTTCTGCCCGAAGAGATTGGGTATCTTAGCCTTGAAGGCCAAGCACCTCGGTGTGAACGGTTCCACTCAGTCTAACAATTTTATTGAAATGGCTTACCGCATGACAGGTCGAGCAGTTACTGCTCCCCTCAAATCGCGTCCCAAGGCAAACTTTTTACTGGCACGTCCCTTTGAGGCAGAGATCGTGCCCGTTTTATCAAGGATACCATCAAGATTTTGTTTCCCCCCATATGCACAATGACATCTTTGATGAGAGTTGCGAGTTTACCAGCGCAGCGAGAGGGACTCTTGGCCTTTCACAGGCCTATAACAACACAAGGGAGGATAGTGCAACTGACCACACTCCCATTCTCCCCATCTACTACTTCGTCTAGCTCGAGCGCCCAGATCCGATCCCGCATACTTTTTCTCCAGCGAGTCCACCCTCCTCTGCCAGCTATGACCGAGACCCTTCAGGGGCACTGGGGTGGTTCCATTGTGACAGATGGTACCATCCAAGAGTTGCACAGCGCGAGCTATCTGATGACCGATATCGCCGCCCGTGCTCCTGCCGTTGGCTAGCAAGTGCCCACTCCCAAAGCTGGGGAGCGGGTAGTCTTCGTCCCCCACCTCATCCGAGGGATGGGGTTCTCGCTGCACCCTTTCGTACGCAGGATCATGTACTACTATGGGCTTGATTTTCATCATCTGGCCCTGAACTCCATCCTCCATCTTGCCGCCTTCATCACGGACTGCGAGGCCTTCCTCCGCTGCGAGCCACACTTCGGCTTGTGGCTGAAGATCTTCGGGATCAAACCGAAGTCCAGTGGCTTCGACCTCGCGGAGTGCGGAGATGCCATGATCAGCAAGAACCAAGGGGTCAAATGTCCCAAGGGCACCTTCGTCGAGACGGTGAAGGAGTGGCAGTGGGAATGGTTCTACATCACCGAACCGCTCGCCCCTGGCCAGGCTGCGGTCCCAGCCTTTTCGGTCGGACCCCCAGAGAAGATCAAGTCTTGGAAAGAGAAGGGCACTGCCTGGGGGAATGAGGCCGAGGTGGAAACCATGATCAAGAGGATCAAATGGTGGACCACCACAAAGAACCTCTAGCTTGCCGACATCATCAATGTCATGCCCAACCGCCGCATGCTCCCGCTCCAGCTTCGGGCTACCCCGATGTGGGCGCAGAAGCCCGAGCACATGGGCCCCCTCACAGCCTTATTCCGTTCCACCTTGGCCGCCATGTGAACGAAGCTCATGAAGCTGGCCAAGGACAAGATCCCCAAGGAGGGAGCGGACCTCAGCTTTGGGCATGGCCATGACATCCCCCAGTAAGTGTTCTAATACACATACCCAAATTATTTGTCTTTTATACTGACGAGCAGATTCTAACAAATCGCTTATGCTTAATGTCTGTAGATGTGGCTGACCTGGTGCAAAAGGTGCGATGCCTAGCTCCACTACCAGAGGAGCTACCGACTCCCCTGCTTAACGTGCTCCGCACATGGTGGCCCCCAAAGGGAAGAAGTTCCTGAAGGGTAAGGCGAGTGCTCGGGCCCAGGAGACCTCGATCACTCGGTCCGAAGAGACCCATGCCCCCGCTGGCCATGACGGCGACATGAAGGAGGGTGATGTTGAAGAGATCCTTCCCCCAAAAGGGAAGAGGGCAGCGTTAGAGGACGCCGAAGCCGGTATGCATCCCAAGGGCTCAAAGAGACCGAGGAGAACCTCGTCCAGGGCCGCCGGCAAGTTGCCGGAGAGAGTTGAGCTCTCTGGCGACTCAGAAGAAGACCTCCTCGCACTGGGGAGGAAGAAATCGGCACCTCGAGGGTAAGCCATTGTCCCTGTATCCTGTCTTTTTATTCGATAAGTTCTTTTAGCAAAGGTAAACTCATAAAGCGCATTGTTTTACGCAGTCCGCTGATACGTCTCCAATGTATCTATAATTTTTTATTGTTCCATGCTGTTATATTATCATTCTTGGATGTTTTAAAATCATTTTATAGCAACTTTATATCATATTTTGGGACTAACCTATTGACATACTGCCCAGTGCCAGTTGCTGTTTTTTGCTTGTTTTTACTTCGCAGAAAATCAATACCAAACGGAGCCCAAACGCAGCGAAACTTTTTGGGGATTTTTTCTGGACCAGAAGACACATGATGGGCCAAGAAAGTGCCTGAGCGGGGCTCCGAGGGGAGCACAACCCACCAGGGCGCGCCTGGGGGCCCAGGCGCGCCCAGGTGGGTTGTGCCCACCTCGGCCGCCTCCCGCACTGCCTCTTTTGCTCTATAAATACCCTGGACGTCCAAAAACCCTGGGGGGGTCGACGAAAAATAATTCCAGCTGCCGCAAGTTCCAGAAACCAGAAATCCAATCTAGACACCATCACGGAGGGGTTCATCATCCTCATTGGTGCCTCTCTGATGATGCGTGAGTAGTTCATTGTAGACCTTCGGGTCCGTAGTTAGTAGCTAGATGACTTCCTCTCTCTCTTTTGATTCTCAATACAATGGTCTCTTGGAGATCTATTTGATGTAACTCTTTTTGTGGTGTGTTTGTTGGGATCCGATGAACTTTGAGTTTATGATCAGATCTATCTTTTTATCCATGAAAGTTATTTGAGTCTTTTGATCTCTTATATGCATGATTACTTACAGCCTCGTATTTCTTCTTCGAATCTTTGGTTTAGTTAGGCCGACTAGATCATTTTTTCTTGCCATGGGAAGAGGTGCTTTGTGATGGGTTCGATCTTACAGTGCTCAATCCCAGTGATAGAAGGGGAAATGACACGTATGTATCATTGCCATTAAGGATAACAAGATGGGGTCTAATTCCTACATGAATAGATCTTGTCTACATCATGTCATCGTACTTATTGGATTTCTCCGTTTCTCCATGAACTTAATACACTAGATGCATGCTGGATAGCGGTCGATGTGTGGAGTAATAGTAGTAGATGCAGGCAGGAGTCGGTCTACTAATCTTGGACGTGATGCCTATATAATGATCATTGCCTAGATATCGTCATGATTATTTGAAGTTCTATCAATTGCCCAACAGTAATTTGTTTACCCACCGTATGCTATTTTTCTCGAGAGAAGCCACTAGTGAAATCTACGGTCCCTGGGTCTATTTTCCCATCATATACTTTTAGATCTATATTGCTATTTGCCTTTTTATTTATTTGCATCTTTTATTTTTAGATCTATACTATCAAAAAACCCAAAAATACCTCGGTGAATTTTATTTGCATCTATCAATCTATTACAACTTTCTCATGTCCGTTTGCCAATTTCTGGCGCCACTACCCGAAAGAGATTGACAACCCCTTTTACACGTCAGGTTGCAAGTATTTGTTCTTTGTGTGCAGGTGCCATACACGTAGTGTTGCGTGGTTCACCTACTGGTTCGATAACCTTGGTCTCATCACTGAGGGAAATACCTACCGTAGCTGTGCTGCATCATCCCTTCCTCTTTGGGGAAATACCGACGTAGTTCTAGCCGCAATCAAAAGGAATTTCTGGCACCGTTGCCGGGGAGACATCATCAACATCTACCAGGTTCCTAATCTCAAATCTCATCTCCTTGCAATTTACATTATTTGCCATTTGCCTCTCGTTTTCATCTCCCCCACTTCACAAAAATTTGCCGTTTTATTCGCCCTCTTTTTTTCGTTCGCCGTTTTCTCGTCAGATCGGTTTTTGAGTGCAATCTTGTTTGCGTAGTCATGATGCCTCAAAGAAAATATTATGATGTTCCTTACCCCAATATTTTGCTTGAAATTGAGAAAAGTACTAAGGAATATATGACTACACAATTTAAGCACAATATATATTTTACTGAAGAACTTAAGGAACACTCTGTTGTGTTGGATGCTATAACAAAACAACTTGATGATATTAGTAGAGAAGTTTGTAATCTTCAATCTAAGTATGCTTTTGCTGAAAGTTTGCTAGGGAAAAATATCCGATGCACAAGCTTGTAGCGACCCGACCCAAATGGATCAAGTCTCTGTGCTTAAGTGTCATCCCTGGATCGGTATGCTGACACACACAGTACTCGAGGATTTATAACAGAGGTAAATCACATGTATAAAGTAACGTAAATACTATTACCTGAATCCATATAACGGAAGTAACAACAAGGTTGTGGAGTTCCCAACAACGCCAATGGCAAAGTTGAGTGTAGACATCATAACCCTAACGTATCACTTACTCGTCGTATGATTCCTGCAACATGAGACGTTGCAGCCATGTAGGTCAGTACATTGAATGTACTAGCAAATTCACACCATAGGATAATGATGAACAATATCTATCACTGCTTGCATATTTGGCTGGTGGAGGCTCTAAGTTTAACATTTGCATAAAGCCAATTTTCTCCTACAATAAAGGAATAAATGTTTTATTCACTACCAATTTTAATTACCCATATTGAGAAGGTTCCTCCAACTCAATCCCAAAATCACCAAATCATTAATAACCCAACAATTTCATTAAATAGAGTGATGAGATCAAATCAATAATTCAAGTACCAGATACTCAAGATGTCCATAACCGGGGACACGGCTAATCATGATTAGTTTATACACTCTGCAGAGGTTTGCGCACTTTTTCCCACAAGACTCGATCTCCTCCGTTGGATTTCTCGCACTACACGGTGTTTGAGAAACGGATGACCGAGACACAGTCTTTCCGAAGCGTTAACTCTTTACTCTGGGTAGACAGTACCACCTACTTCCCCTACATCTGCTAGCCTACCACTGAAAGAGGTCACACAACATACTCAACTATGCCAGAGCCCATAATGGCTTGTGGCTGCACACGGAAGTTTCTAGCATGAATAATCTTATGATCCCTTTGAGCCTGGGTGGCATTCCATAGGGTAATCACACGAGTACTCCGGGATCCCCTTGGGCAAGCACTGGGTTCTCCAGGTGCCCGGGCAAACCACTGGGTGTTCCAGGGTGCCCCAACCAATCCACCCAGATGTGTATTAAAGTTGCCTCCTTAAGTTTCCCTTAGTTAATATTACTCTCGCAACTTTCATGAATCTCACATACCAATCCACGTATACGAGCATGGCTAAGCAATAAGTAACAAAGCGTATAATCTCGGGGTGATCAAAAGGTATTAGGTTCCTACCTCATAAACTACATAGCAACACCCACATGTTCCCAATCCTACTCATGCAATATTTGAGGGTGAAACTAATGCATAGTAAAAACTGGGTATTGAAAAGTATGATCAAAGTGTGAACTTGCCTTGTACTGTTGATGAAGATTCATCGCACTCATAATTCCTGATAGTTCTACTCGGCACACTCTGTTCAATCTATCATAAGCAAGCAATTGCATACATAAGCACCCAAGCATAAAATTCGAAGAAAAGATCTCGGAAAACTTCGAAAACAAGCAATTAACTCTTGCAACAGAAAACAAGTTCTAACAGTACCAAAATTGGGTGGATTTGGTCTTATCAGAAAGTTTAGATCAAGAGCTTCAATTAGCAAAAAGAATCAATTAAATCGAAGTTACGAAACTCAAGTTATGAATAAAAGAAGTTTGAATTCAAATCTATTTGAAACCAAATTTTAAACGTTCAAAAATATGTTTCAGTTGGTTATCTGGATAGAGGCGATCATAACGAAGAAGTGGGCGTTGGATTTGGATAAACGGTTTAAAAGTTGTGAGGGTTTGAAAATCAGAGGCTAAACCGTAAAATAAAACAACTACAACTAGGTCCCTGGCAGAAAATAAAAATAAAAACAAAAAACTACGGAACGAACGTTTGCTAATAGAGGCTAACGAACGAAAACTGTTCGCTAACAGATCTAAACGAACGAAAGCTCGCTATTTAGAACTAACCGGAAAAAAAAAGAAAAACCGAAACTAACCGAAACTAAACCGACGAAACCCTAAAAAAAACTGATCTATGTTTTTACCTAAAAACATACAAAAACAGGCGAGAGGCGGCGGCGGCTCCGGCGAGTCCGGCGAGCTCTGGCGGATCGAGCGGAGGTGAGGCGAGGCGGCTCCGGCGCGGCGGCTCGGTGAGATGCGGCGGCGCGGTGGCTGCGGCGGCGCGGTGGCTGCGGCGGCGACGCTAGCGAGCGGGAGAAGCGGCGGGGTGCGGCGACTAGTGGCGGCGGCGGCTAAGGCGGCGGGTGAGTAGCGGCTTGGGAGGAGGAGAAACGGGACCCGGGGCCGCGGGTTTTATAGGAGGGAGGGAGGCGCGGCTTGCGGGAGGGGCAAAGGCGGCGGGCGGTGACCCGGTCGGGCACGGCGGCGCGGCGGTGGCGGACTCCCGAGCGGAGTCCCGCTCGGGGACGGAGGCAACGGGCGAGCTGGGCTGGGCCGCGGCCTGGCTGGAGCTAGGCCGGCCCAGTCGGTGGAAGAGAAAGTTTATTTTTAAAAGACAGACAAAAGAATAAAACAAAAAGAAATAAAAAATATAATATAGGCATATTATATATCAAAATTTTCAGAAAAAATATTTCCTAAATGCTGAACATATTTTCAGCGGCAAATAAATTTCACAAAAATTTAAATAAAGCAAACAGTGCTACTGGTTCATTTAAAAATCAAATAAAAATATTTTAAAATACCAAAATAATTTCAAACTTATTTCTCTCCATTTTTATACTGTAGGGAATCATTTTACCCTATTTTCCATATATTTTATTTTTAGAGAAAAATAATTTGAATAAAACCCAAATAACTCCAAATTGAAAATGTTTTTCAAAATACCATCAAAGGGACTTTAAATTTTGATTCTTTGAAACTTTCAACTCATATTTCATACGATTTGAAGAAGTCATTTTATCTTCTCTCATGAAAATCATTGAGTTGCATAAAGTTTCTGAATTTGCAATATTTTCAAATGAAATTCAAATCTTTTCGAAACCCCTTTTAAAATAGAAGAAGTCATGTTATCTTCACTCTAGGGTTTGTAATGAAATAAATTTGAATTCAAGGAGATCATAAATGCAAGGTGAAAGTTTTGGAAAAGTCATTTTATTCCCTCTCATTCAACTTTCAAAAAGTTTCAAATTTCACTCAAATTCACACAAGCAACCACACCACAATCAAGCAAACAATCAAAACTATTTATTTAATATAACATTCCAAAATTTAGAATGGCCGCTAGGAAAAAATATCCGATGCACAAGCTACCCTAGTAAATCAAATGGACGCTAAACCAATCTCGTTGGAAGATAAAAATGATGAAGATCTTAAAGTGATTGGTGTTTCTTCTATTGATTCCTTGTTTAGTAAAATTAAGATTGATGATAAAGGGACTGAAGAAGAGTCAACTTTAGTTAGAAGCCGTCCCGATAATTCGGAGGGTGAAAATCTTGTTGAGAAAATTGATAAAGGTGGGTTTGGAGAGGTCAAAACTTTAACTAGTGATGTGCCCACTCTTTTGGATTACAAAGACTTTAATTATGATAATTGATCTTTGATTGATTGTATTTATTTGTTGCAATCCATGATAAATTCACCCCATGCTTATGAACAAAATAAAGCTTTCACTAAACATATTGTTGATGCTATGATGAAAGCTTTGGAAGAAAAGTTGGAATTAGAGATTTCAATTCCTAGAAAATTACATGATGAATGGGAACCTACTATCAAAGTCAAGATTAAAAATTATGAGTGTTTTGCTTTGTGTGATTTGGGTGCTAGTGTTTCCACAATTCCGAAATCTTTATGTGATGTGCTTGGTCTTACCGATATTGAAGAATGTTCTTTAAATTTGCACTTGGCGGATTCTACTATTAAAAAGCCTATGGGAAGAATTAATGATGTTCTTATTCTTGGAAATAGGAATTATGTGCCCATATATTTTATTGTTCTTGATATTGATTGCAATCCGTCTTGTCCAATTATTCTTGGTAGACCGTTTTTACGCACTATAGGTGCCGTGATTGATATGAAAGAAGGGAACATCAAATTCCAATTTCCTTTGAGAAAGGGTATGGAACACTTCCCTAGAACAAGAATTAAGCCGCCATATGAATCAATCATGAGGGCATCTTATGGATCTATGAATAAAGATAACAACACTTAGATCTATGCATTATGCCTAGCTAGGGGCATAAAACGATAGCGCTTGTTGGGAGGCAACCCAATGAATAATTTTTTTTTGTCTTTTTCTTTCTATTCTTTTGTGTTTACAAAATTATGCTACCGTTATGATTGTGTTTTTTATATTTTAATTAGTGTTTTTTCCAAGCAAAGCCTTTGGGATAGCTTTGGTGATAGTTGATTTGATCTTGTTGGAAAACAGAAACTTTTGTGTCTAGTAAAATAATTTTAAAAATTCACAGAAGCGATGAAAAATTCTTCACTTTTTTACACAAGATTTATATACAAATTTCCTCTGTTGTCCTAAGTTTCAGAATTTTTGTAGTTACTGCAGTATGAGAACAATTCGTATCTTTGCATACTGTTCTGTTTTTGATAGATTCTGTTTTCTTTTCATTGTGTGCTTATTTTGATGAATCTATGGTTTGTATTGGAGGTTATAAGCCATGGTAAAGCTATAATACAGTAGATATAATGCAATAACAAAATTTGAATGGGTTTTCTACATTACTTAAAGTAAAGATTAGTTTTCTTATACTAACGGATCTCACGAAGGTTTTGTTGAGTTTTGTGTGATTGAAGTTTTCAAGTTTTGGGTGAGATCACGATGGATGAAGGAATAAGGAGTAAGAAGAGCCTAATCTGAGGGATGCCCCATGGCACCCCAAGTTATTATCCAAAAAAGGAACAAGCAACTAAGCTTGGGGATGCCCCGAGTGGCATCCCCTCTTTCTTCTAACGACCATCGGTATTTTACTTGGAGCTATATTTTTATTCGTCACATATCATGAGTTTTGCTTGGAGCGTCTTGTATGATATGAGTCTTTGCTTGTTTTGCTCTTATTTTTAAGTCAAGTATCCTTGCTGGACACACCTATTTGAGAGAGCCAAAATTATGACATGATTTGTTAGAATTGCTCTCTATGCTTCACTTAAATCTTTATGAGCTTTGGAATTGCTCTAGTGCTTCACTTATATCTTTTTTTAGCACGGTGTGCTTTAGTATTTTTGAAGAAATGCTCTCATGCTTCACTTCGATTTATTTGAGAGTTAGTAAAAAAAAATTAGAAACTCTCTCATGCTTCACTTAAATTATTTTGAGAGAAGAAAAATTTTATGCTCATGTTCTTCACTTAGATTTGTTTGAGCTATCAAAAGTAACATATAAAATTAGTACCAAAGTGATAGATATCCAAGAGGGATATAATAAAAACTTTCACGAAGATCAATGGACAAAATAAACTTGATTCCTTGTAATAGTTTTGCGATATGATGATATAATATGTGAGTCATGTTAATGAGTAATTATGGCTTAGTAAGAATATTGGTGTTAAGGTTTGTGATTCCCTATGCAAGCACGAAAGTCAATAGTTATGCAATGAAATTATATCCTACTTGTGGTGCATTATTCGGTGTTAGTTATGCTTAATGCTCGCTTATGAGATTTTTTGTTTCTTGGTTGGATGCTTCTCAATCTTTTGCTAGCCTTCATTTGCACTAAGTATGATCACTACTTGTGCATCCAAAACCCTTAAACCCAGTTTTTCCATATGAGTCCACTATACCTACCTATATGCGGTATTCTTTTGCCGTTCTAAGCAAATTTGTATGTGCCATCTCTAATTTTCAAAATAAATTTCTCTTTTGTGTGCTCGTACCTCTCATGAAGCGGCAGGGGGTGGCCAATATTTTCCATGCTAGATGTGTTATTCTCAAGATGAGTGTTTATTCACTTGTCATTGCACGAGAGTATGGCAAAGGTATTAGGGATGCCCAGTCCCGAAATGAAAAATGAATTTACTTTATGTTGTCAAATAATAAATTCCTTGGAAAGTGTTGGTATGGACGGCACCCGTGGATTCGGTTAGCCATGGAATGTGAAAGTATGGTGGAAAAAGGAATAAACTTTATTTTCTGTTTGGGAACCGCCTATGATATATCTAGCATGGAAAGTGTTGGGAATTACTCGATCGTTTTCGTTTACAGGAAAAAGCATGCCACCCAAAATGTTTTTATCTCTATCTTTTTCGCTTTGAGCTCTGGCACCTCTACAAATCCCTACTTCCCTCTGCGAAGGGCCTTTCTATTTACTTTATGCAATTTTTATTTTGAGTCTCCATCTTCTCTTATAAAGCACCAACTAAGGGGCACTATGATCGTACTTGAGCATTGGGTGTAGCTAATATGCGAGTGTGTTTCATGAATGGATCAATGATTGAGCATAATGGGCTAGGGATAACTTGCTTTAGTATTGGTATTTTGAAGGACATGGTTGTTTGTTGATATGCTTGAGTATTGAAATCTTCATGTAAAAACTAGACTATTGCTTTGAATCATATAAAAGTCCAAATGCCCATGCTATAAAGAAAAGAATATGTGATGAACATGTTAGGCAGCATTCCACATAAAAAAATCTGTTTTTATCATTTACCTACTCGAGGATGAGCAGAAATTAAGCTTGGGGATGCTGATACGTCCCCAACGTATCTATAATTTTTGATTGTTTCATGTTGTTATATTATCACTCTTGGATGTTTTACAATCATTTTATAGCAACTTTATATCATTTTTTGGGACTAACCTATTGACATAGTGCCCAGTGCCAGTTGCTGTTTTTTGCTTCGCAGAAAATCTATACCAAACGGAGTCCAAACGCAGCGAAACTTTTTGGTGATTTTTTCTGGACCAGAAGACACACGATGGGCCAAGAAAGTACCTGAGGGGGCTCCGAGGGGAGCACAACCCACCAGGGCGCGCCTGGGAGCCCAGGCGCGCCCAGGTGGGTTGTGCCCACCTCGGCCGCCTCCCGCACCGCCTCTTTGCTCTATAAATACCCTGGACATCCAAAAACCCTGGGGGAGTCGACGAAAAACAATTCCAGCCACTGCAAGTTCCAGAAACCATAGATCCAATCTAGACACCATCACGGAGGGATTCATCATCCTCATTGGTGCCTCTCCGATGATGCGTGAATAGTTCATTGTAGACCTTCAGGTCCGTAGTTAGTAGCTAGATGGCTTCCTCTCTCTCTTTTGATTCTCAATACAATGGTCTCTTGGAGATCTATTTGATGTAACTCTTTTTGCGGTGTGTTTGTTGGGATCCGATGAACTTTGAGTTTATGATCAGATCTATCTTTTTATCCATGAAAGTTATTTGAGTCTTTTGATCTCTTATATGCATGATTACTTATAGCCTCGTATTTCTTCTTCGAATCTTTGGTTTAATTAGGCTGACTAGATCGTCTTTTCTTACCATGGGAAGAGGTGCTTTGTGATGGGTTCGATCTTACGTTGCTCAATCCCAGTGATAGAAGGGGAAATGACACGTATGTATCGTTGCCATTAAGGATAGCCAGATGGGGTCTAATTCCTACATGAATAGTTCTTGTCTACATCATGTCATCATTCTTATTGCATTACTCCGTTTCTCCATGAACTTAATACACTAGATGCATGCTGGATAGCGGTCGATGTGTGGAGTAATAGTAGTAGATGCAGGCAGGAGTCGGTCTACTAATCTTGGATGTGATGCCTATATAATGATCATTGCCTGGATATCATCATGATTATTTGAAGTTCTATCAATTGCCCAACAGTAATTTGTTTACCCACCGTATGCTATTTTTCTCGAGAGAAGCCACTAGTGAAATCTACGGCCCCTGGGTCTATTTTCCCATCATATACTTTCAGATCTATATTGCTATTTGCCTTTTTATTTATTTGCATCTTTTATTTTCAGATCTATACTATCAAAAAACCCAAAAATACCTCGCTGAATTCTATTTGCTTTTATTTGCATCTATCAATCTATTACAACTTTCTCACGTCCGTTTGCCAATTTCTGGCGCCGCTACCCGAAAGGGATTGACAACCCCTTTTACACGTCGGGTTGCACGTATTTGTTCTTTGTGTGCAGGTGCCATTCACGTAGTGTTGTGTGGTTCTCCTACTGGTTCGATAACCTTGGTCTCATCCCTAAGGGAAATACCTACCGTAGTTGTGCTGCATCATCCCTTCCTCTTTGGGGAAATACCGACATAGTTCTAGCCGCAATTATCCGCCCATGGTGATCCCCAGCGGTTCCTCGAGCGGATTGCCATCCACCAGCGGGACTCCAGAGCCTGCTGCTCCTCCCCCAGTGCGTGATGAGCTAGGGGAGGTAACATCTACCCCGGCCCCCGAAGTCAATATGAAGGAAGCCGAACAGGTGGCCGTCATGGCCCAGGTCGACACCTCAGCATAACAAGATCTGGGGGAGAAGCACCCCGAGGTTTTTGAAGAGGGGCTAGGCAGTCACCGGTCCAGCCAATATCTGCTTCAGCTCTGCCACCACAGGTGGAGACTACTCGGGCCGGCACATCATTGCATAGGTCCGAGGTTGTCCTGCCACCCCTGCCGACTGACCAAGGACGGGCTGGCGCGGGGTGGACCGAGGAGGTGGAGGAGACCTTGAAGGGCTCTTCCCTTAAGGAAGAGCACCTTGTCCTGATAGGCATGGCACTGCAGGGCTTCCGATCCGCAAGGGCCGGCCTGCATGAGGTTTTCAAGAACCTCGTAAGGAGCTTCGAGGTATGCTTCTATCCCTTTATTTGATTGTTATTGAAGATTTATGCACCAATCCGAAGACGTGTTATCACAACCTTCTAAACAACTTAGTGAGTGAGTAGCCCCCGAGCCCAAAGTCGGTTTCAAGAAACCGACACTGGGGTCGTATAAATTAGTAGGAGCCTGTCATGTAGCCCCCAGGTCCGTGCTTAAGGCAGTCATCCTGGATCCTCAATAATTTGACTGAGGGTTTTGTAATAAGGATTTCTGCTGGCAGGTTTTGACCATGGTTCTGAACTCCATCTCCGAGGAGATAGCGGACATGAACCGGAAACTCGAGAGGTTCCAGGAGGACCTCAACCTGGTGAACCAGAGATTCGAGCAGTCTCAAGGTAAGCAAGTTAAACTTGCATGATACTTTGCACGAAAGAGTTATGCTAGATTAAAAACTAAGGCCAAACTGTTTTAATGACAATAGCGTTAGCTGAGCTTGAGACGCTCAAGGCCGGGCTCAAAAAGGCTCGGCAGGAGGTGAAGCAGCATGAGGCTGTGGCCGCAGAGGCGGAGAAGGCCCAAGCCACCGAGAAGGTGGCCGGGGACAAGGACATGGCGCGGGTTCTCGAGATCAAAGAGACCCTGATGGGTGTGTTTGAAGCACGCGACAAGCTTCAGGTGGAGGGGCAGCGAATGAAGGAGGAGCTTGAAAAGCTCCAGCTAGCCCATGCCAACCTCAAGACCACTACCCAGGCGGACTGCGAGGTGCTCCAGCAATTGGAGCAAATCACCTCGGGTAAGCAATACTTACTGTAGTGTGTGTTTGGCAGCAAAGGGTGCATCAAGCTCACCCAGCTCTGGCATTCCGCAGAAGTTTTCATGGATCTCCCGCAGAGTGTGGCGGACGCTGTTGCGCACTTCGACCAGTTGGCAGGTCACGAGGTGGAGAATGCCTTCTGGGGGCAGTTCCCGGGATCTTCGTCATCGTAGCTGCTGAACAATCGAATGAAGCAGCTTGCGGAGTTACTCCGCATGGCGAGACCGGTGCTTCAAGACCTCTGCATCGCGCTGTAGCCTACCGAAGCCCTTTGACCAGCCTCTTTAGCCTCTTGATGCTCCTGCGGGGGGCTGTCTCGCGTGCCGATAGCTGGAGGAGGTCCGTGTGCTTTGAAGGAGCATGGAGGGGGTATGCCTGCGTGAATACGCACTTCTGCAAGGTCGACACGGTGACGGTGGCCACGGGTCCTCCTACAGACAAGCCTCGCACCGCGGAATAGTTTTACCCCGAGGTGGAGGAAGGAGCTCGCTGTGTGTCCAAAGGACACCTTGTATTACTAGGTAGCACTTCGGAATGCCGGAGTTATGGAATGTATAAAACATTATCGTTTGCTTGAATGACTATGGCTTTAAATTCCATGTGTGTTTTGCAATTATTTTACCTCCTCAGTGACTGTTTTCAACTGAAAGTGGCCAGTCGTCGGCTTCAGCCCCAGTGTAGATTATACAAAGGGTGTTCCGAGATGCAGGCTTGACCCTCAGCTGACGTCTTGATACCCAGAGGCGGTCTTCTGCTTATAGTAACGAGGCAATCAGACTATAATGGCTTTAGAACTTTCACGTAGTCCTAGGAGTTTGACAGTTGGGGCTGATGACCAGCCCCAAGTATGGGAAGTGGTCGGCCTAGTAGGCCGAGGTATAGGCCATGACTCACTTTGGCTAGAAATTAAAGCCCTTCATTTGACACGAGTGATATCTATCGTCACATCGCTAAACGCGGTCTACGGATGGTCGGCCAGTTTACGCTACCTAGATAGTCAGTTTTCGGCTTTCTCCACTGAGGTGCTCTACCAATTGACCTGGTGGCACAATTGCAGTGGTTCTCTTGTTACACCCTTGGCCAAATTCATCGGGAACGTAAGGGGTACACATAGGAGCCGAGAACCCAACTATTGACCAAAATCTAGGTTCGAAACTAATGCATATAAAACCAAAATCCGAGACGCCAAATACTTCAGACTTGTGATACAATTATATATTTTAGGGAACTTCTTCGTAGCGCAGGGCCCATGCTTATAAAGAAATACGACAAGGACCTTTAAAGGGCACAGTTTCTTTATTTCATAATTTCAAGCCTTTACATGCCCAGCTGCAACAAGAGGAACTAAAAGAATACAACATAAAAAGTAATAAAGAAGGAAAAAACAGGGCGGATATTTGTCATCAGATTTTTAGGAACCCGGGCTGCTTCCTACCGCATGTTTGCGCTTCCGAGCTGTTGACCAGCTGGTCACCATTAATGGTGGAGACTCGCGGAGGCTGATGCCTTTCCGACCCTTTATACACTCCAAGCATTTGATTGACCGAGCTCCTTGAAGGAGGCATTGCCGAAGTCAGTTCTGTGCTTGAAGCCATGTTAACGTAGTCATATTTGGCTATTTCTTTGACAGAGACTTGCCTATGTGGGGGCTCGAAGCCACGTCGTTGCTTGGTCGAACCATTCCGACGTTTTAGTAAATTTTTGGCTCCTCGGCAGCCCAGGGAATCTTGAGTGTGAAGTTGTGCACCCTGGGGACGTAATGCCCCATCCAAAGAGGGCACGCAAGGAGCCCGTATCCCTATTTAGGGTGCGGGGGTATGTGGCCGAGGTCGATTTGCATGGCCCAGGTGCGCTTCGAAGAGCTAGCGGTGTGTTTATCGCCGCGGGCTGCCTCCTCGGACTCCTGTACCTCGGCTGCGAAAGCCATGGTCTACTCCTCAGTACGAAGTGAGCACTCGGTGTTACCATTGACTGTTATAACACCATTTGATCCTGGCATTTTGAGCTTGCGATAGGCATAATGCGGGACTGCATTGAAGTGTGCGAAGGCTGTGCGCCCTAGAAGCGTGTGGTATCCGCTCCGAAAGGGGACGATGTCGAAGATTAACTCCTTGCTTCTGAAGTTCTTGGGCGAGCCGAAGACTACCTCCAGGGTAACCGTTCGGGTACAGTGGGCTTCGACACCTGGGATGACACCTTTAAAGGTGGTGGTGCTCGGCTTGATATAGGATGAGTCGATGCCCATCTTCTTAACTGTGTCCTCGTAAATGAGGTTGAGGCTACTTCCTTCGTCCATGAGGACGCATGTTAGATGGTAACCATAGACAATTGGGTCTAGGATGAGCGCCAACGATCCGCCATGCCTAATGCTGGTTGGATGGTCATGCTTATCAAATGTGATCGGGCAAGTCGACCAGGGATTGAACTTCGGGGTGACTGGCTCCAACGCGTAGACATCCCGAAGTACTCGCTTCCTCTTCTTTTTAGGGATTTGAGTAATGTAGATCATATTGACCTAAGTTACCTCATCGGGAACCTTCTTTTGGCCTCTATTATTGGGCCACCGAGGTTCATCCTCATCTTCGCTGAGGTTTTGGGTTTTACTTGGACCCTCTGCCGCGACCTTGCCAGCTTGTTTAAAGACCCAGCAATTCCTGTTAGTGTGGGTTGCTGGTTTATCCTCGGTGTCGTGGATTTGGCATAGCCGGTCCAGGATCCTGTCAAGCTGGCTAGGTCCATCTTTGTTCCCTTTAAAGGGCTTCTTTTTATGTCCGAATTTAGGTACGGTGAAACCCGCGTTGACCTCAGCGTCTTCGGTATCGCTTCCGCCATTTTTATACCTGCGCTTGTTTTATTGCGCTTTAGTTTTCCATCAACGACACGTATTTCCAAGGTGCCTGCCTCGCCATTGTGAGAACTGCGGGCGAGCCAACTATCCTCTCCCGCGCAGAAACGAGTCATCAGCGAGGTGAGGGTAGCCATAGTCCTCGGCTTATCCTGGCCGAGCTGACGGGCCAACCATTCATCTCAGATATTGTTCTTGAATGCGGCGATGGCCTCGGCTTTGGAGCAGTCTATGATCTGGTTCTTCTTGGTGAGGAACCTGTTCCAGAATTTTTGGGCTGATTCGCCTGGCTGTTGGGTGACACAGCTTAGATCATCAACGTCCAGAAGTCGGACGTACGTGCCCTGGAAGTTTGCTCGAAAAGCATCCTCTAGGGCCTCCCAGCTGCCAATAGAGTGAGGAGGCAAGCTGTTAAGCCAATGCCTAGCCGATCCCTTTAGTTTGAGCGGCAGATATTTAATGGCATGGAGATCATCTCCATTGGCCATGTGTATATGAAGAAGGAAGTCCTCGATCCATACTGCTGGATCGGTGGTGCCATCGTATGATTCTATATTGATGGGCTTGAATCCTTCGGGGAATTGATGTTCCATCACTCTGTCTGTAAAGCAGATCGGGTGGGCCGGACCTTAGAACCGAGGAGCATTTCATCGGAGGTCGGGAGAGAGCCGTGAAAAGGCCTGGTCTCGGGCACGACCATTCCTGTCCATCCAGGCATCGTAGCCATCAAGCCCGGTGGGCGCACGTCCTCTTGATCCATAGATGGACCAAGGAGGTGCCCTGTTTGCCTTGATGCAACGTCGAACGTCATGAGGATCTAGGTAATCCACGGAGACCTTGCCATGACGGCGTGGAGGTGGCCGGTCATTGAGGTTTTCCTGCATTGGCCTGTCCCGCCCACTAGGGTGGCGGTCGTGGTCGTCGGTGAGCTCCTCGTCAAACTCCGGAAGGAGACGCCTACATGGGTATGATTTCGGCACGTTACGGCGCCGGTCTTCCATGTCTTGTTCAGCTTAGAGCACTTCGACCCACTTTTCATTCAGTTCGTCGGTATTGGCTTGCAGCAGCTACTGCTTACGTTTCTTGCTCCGAGCCGTCGCAATGAGGCACCGCTGGAAGCGCTCTTGTTCGAAAGGGTCTTGGGGGACGACAAAGTCCTCGGTACCGAGGCTTTCGTCCACCTCAGATTCTGCCACGTAGTTGCCATCGGCCCCTTCAAAGAGGTCATCAGCATCTAGATCCTCAAGATGTCCTTCAGGTCTGTCGTTCTGCCTCGGGGAGGCTTGATGGTCTCCCTCGGAGTTGTCATCGTCACCAGCTTCGGCCTCGCCGTTATCGGCGGTTGCATTGTTGCCGCTGGGTTCCCCATTATTGCCTCTTCTGCGTCTTCACCGACGTCTTGGAGGGGTATTGGGGGTGTCCACCATGTAGACATCATAAGTAGATGTAGCAGTCCACTTGTCGGTGTTTACCAGAGGTGAGGTGTCTTCTGCGGGGCCATCAACATCTTCATTCAGGTCTGTGGCATCACCGTAGTCTAGTACGTCGGTTAAATCATCGACCGTGGCGACTAGGTGGGTGGTGGGTGGGATGTAAATTTCCCGATCGTCGGCTTTAAGTCCAACCTGATTGTAAACCGAAGTCCTGCCGTCCGAGATGGACATACTCTGGATACGGTCAAACATCTCATTGAGGTGAGACAACTCTTCGGGATTCATCACTGTGTTATAAGGTTGAGGCAGTCTTGATCACGCCTCCTGTGTGCGGCCTCCGGAGTCCATCTTGACCACGAATGAGGGCTCGTCGACCCAGCCCAAGGATCATGGGCCGACTAGGTTAGTGCCCCCTTATCCAGGACAACGTCAATAAGTTCCAAAACGGCAAGTAAAAGTAGTTTTCTCTTGATCTTCTTGTGACACAGGTATTTGAGAAAAACCAGAATATCCATCAAGAAAACAGAAGTGTGTGTGCTTAGATAGTCTTTCTAACATTTGATCTATAAAAGGCAAGGGGTAATGATCTTTTCTAGTAGCTTTGTTTAATTTTCTAAAATTAATTACCATTCTATAGCCAATTACAATTCTTTGTGGAATTAGCTCATTTTTATCATCAGGGACAACGGTAATGCCTCCTTTCTTAGGAACACAATGAACATGACTTACCCATCCACTATCAGCTATGGGATAGATTATACCTGCTTCCAGAAGCTTTAATATTTCAGTTCTTACCACATCCTTCATCTTAGGATTTAACCATCATTGATGATCAACAACTAGCTTAGCGTCAGGTTCCATATTAATCTTTTGCTGACATAGAGTGGGACTAATGCCCTTAAGATCATCAAGGGTATATCCAATAGTGGCACGATGCTTCCTTAGAGTTTTTAGTAATATCTTTTCTTCATGCTTTGAAAGGTTAGCACTAATAATAACAGGATATATCTTCTTTTCATCAAGATAAGCATATTTCAATGTATCAGGCAATTGTTTCAACTCAAACACGAGGTCACCTTTAGGTGGAGGAGGACCTCCAAGGGTTTCAATAGGCAAATTGTGTTTAAGGATAGGTGGTTGATCAAAGAACATCTTATCTATTTCATCTCTTTCATTCATGTGCATATCATTCTCATGGTCTAGCAAATATTGTTCTAACGGATCAGTAGGAGGTACGGCAATAGAAGCAAGAAAAATAATTTCATCCTTACTAGGCAATTCTTTATCTTGAGGTTGTCTATGAAACTTTGAGAAATTAAACTCATGAGATACATCACCAAAGTTAAAACTGACAGTTTCTCTATTGCAATCTATTTTGGCATTAACTGTATTCAAGAAAGGTCTACCAAATATAATGGGATAAAAATCATCTTTTGGAGAACCAAGGACTAGAAAATCAGTAGGGTATTTTATTTTTCCACACAAGACTTCAACATCTCTAATAATCCCAAGTGGTGAGATAGTATCGCTATTCACAAGTTTAATAGTGACATCAATGTCTTCTATTTCAGCAGGTGCAATATCATTCATAATCTCTTGATATAAGGTAAATGGAATAGCACTCACACTAGCACCCAAATCACATAAGCCATGATAAAAATGATCTCATATTTTAATTGAAACAACAAGCATGCCAACAATAGGTTTATTCTTATCCTTAGGATTGGGTTTAGCTATTCTAGCAGCTTCACCACAAAAAAAATAACATGCCCATCAATATTATCGACCAAGAGATCCTTAACCATAGCAACATTAGGTTCAACTTTAGTTTGTTCAGAGGGTCTAGGTGTTCTAACATAACTTTTATTAACCATAGCTGAAACTTTAGCATGTTCCTTTATCCTAACAGGAAAATGTGGTTTCTCAATATAAGTAGTAGGTTCATCTGGATCAACATTGTAAATAATCGTTTCATCTTTTACTATAACGGGTTCCTCAATCTTTTCTTTAATAGGTGGATGATGTTAAACCACTTCTCATTAGGGAAATCAACATGAGTAGCAAAAGATTCACAAAAGGAGGCTACTATCTTAGAGCCAAGTCCATATTTAGTGCTAAACTTATGAAAAGCATCGGTATTCATAAAAGATTTAACACAATCAAACTCAAGTTTTATACCTCACTCTTTACCTTTGTTGAGTCCCCAATTTTTATAGTTTTGTTTAATGTTTTCCAGAAGATCCCATCTGAATTCAATAGATTTCTTCATAAAGGAACCAGTAGAAGAAGAATCGAGCATGGTTTGATCATTATGAGAAAGCCAAGCATAAAAAATTTGTAAGAGAATCTGCTTTGAGAGCTCATGATTGGGGCATGTGTACATCATGTACTTAAGCCTCCCCAAGCTTGAGCGATACATTCTCCTTCATGAGGATAAAAAAATATATATAATTCCGATCACGATGAACTAGATGCATAGGATAAAACTTTTGATGAAATTCCAATCTCAATCGGTTCCAATCCCACATTCCAATATCATCACATAGCCTATACCGTGTCAATGCTTTTCCCCCCAAAGATAAAGGAAAACCTTCTTATTAACTTCATCTCCGGATATACCTACAAGCTAAAATAATCCACAAACTTCATCCATATAGATTAGGTGCATATCACGATGTACTGTTCCATCTCCTGCATAAGGATTAGCTAGCAGTTTCTCTATCATACCCCAAGGAATCTCATAAAAAAATTCAGTAGGTGAAGTAGGTTGAGGAGCAACTCTTTGTGCTTCCATTCAAGGTGAAAATACCCCGAACAAACCCCTCAAAGGATTGTTTTCCATAGTGACAAGTGACAGTAAATTTCAGCACGTAATATAAATGTTTCCTTACCAAATTGCACTCACCAAAAGCGCTTCAGTCCCCGACAACGGCGCCAGAAAAGAGCCTTGATCACCCACAAGTATAGGGTATCAATTGTAGTCCTTTCGATAAGTAAGAGTGTCGAACCCAACGAGGAGCAGAAGGAAATGACAAGCAGTTTTCAGCAGGGTATTATCTGCAAGCACTGAAATTATCGATAACAGATAGTTTGATAATAAGGTAATTTTTAACAAGCAACAAGTAGAAATAGTAAAAATAGGTGCAGAAAGGTAGCCCAATCCTTTTTATATCAAAGGACAGGCCAGAACTTTCTCTTATAGCAAGTAAAACATTCTTCAGGACACACGGGAATTTCATCTAGTCACTTTCATCATATTTGTTTGATCCATGTTCGCTACTTTGATAATTTGATATGTGGGTGGACCGGTGCTTGGGTGTTGTTCTTACTTGAAAAATCCTCCCACTTATGATTACCCCCTCTCGCAAGCATCTGCAACTATGAAAGAAGAATTAAGATAAATCTAACCATAGCATGAAACATATGGATCCTAATCAGCCCCTTACAGAATAGCGCATGAACTAGGGTTTAAGATTTTGTCACTCTAGCAACCCATCATCTAATAACTACTCCACAATGCATTCCCTTAGGCCCAAAGATGGTGAAGTATATGTAGTTGATGTTCACATGACACCACTAAGGGAATCACAACATACACATCATCAAAATATCAAACGAATACCAAATTCACATGATTACTTATGACAAGACTTCTCCCATGTCCTCAAGAACAAAAGTAACTACTCACAAATCATATTCAAGTTCAAGATCAGAGGGGTATTGAATAGCATCATGGATCTGAACATATAATATTTCACCAAATAAACCCACTAGCACCAACCACAAGATGTAATCAACACTACTAGCAACCCACAGGTACCAATCTGCGGTTTTGATACAAAGATTGAATACAAGAGATGAACTAGTGTTTGAGATAAGAAGGTGCTGGTGAAGATGTTGATGAAGATTGGTCCTCCCACGATGAGAGGGTTGTTGGTGATGACAGTGGCTTCGATTTCCCCCTCCTGGAGGGAAGTTTCCCCGGCGGAATCGCTCCGCCGGAGAGCAAAACTGCTCCTACCCAGGTTCCGCCTCGAGACGGCGGTGCTTCTTCCCGAAAGCTAACTTATTATTTTTTTTCTAGGTCAAATGCCCTTGTATAGGATAAGATGGGCCCCGGAGGCCTGCCAGGAGCACCCCAAGCTCAGGGGGCGCGCCCTGGGGGTGGGGCACGCCCCCCAGGCTTGTCGCTACCTAGTGGGTCCCCTTCTGGTATTTCTTTTGCCAATAATTTTAATATATTCCAAAATAATTGTCCGTCGATTTTCAGCTTATTAGGAGTTGTGCAAAAAAGGTGTCTCTGATATAGCCCTTTCCGGTCCAGAATTCCAGCTGCCGGCAATCTCCCTCTGCATGTGATACTTGCAAAATAAGAGAGAAAAGGCATAACAATTGTATCATAAAGTGAAATAATAGTCCATAATGCAATAAATATCACTATAAAACATGATGCAAAATGGACGTATCAGTGCCCACCATGGGGCCAACGCACGGTGGTGTTGATTTCTTGGAGGGAGCTCTCCCAGGGACTGCGCGATTGGCCGGATGACGAAGAGTCGCCATGGCAAGCTTTACAACAACGACTCAGGCTAGGGCCCCGAGGCCGACTCAATCGAGTATGGGTTTCGGGTACTCTTCGGTAAGATCCACGTCTTCATCAGTTTCCTTGGTGAAGCTAGTCTCAAGCCAGACATCTTCACCGACACCGTCGAGTCGGCTCGTCGCTCAAGACCCGGCCAGGCTCAAGCCGGCCGGACTCATGCTTTCGTCTGCTTCACCCATGGAGTCGATCTTGCATGTAATTCTGTGTTTGGCAGGGGCACCCTTGTCTATTTTGATGGCGAGTCTTCAGTTGGAGACACCGAGTCGATTCTGCCTCTCTTTGAGGACAGATTGGGGGGCTATTCCGATGTCAAGATCAGTTTGGAGGTTGTCGAGCCGTCTCGTCATGCATCTGTCTACATGGTAGGAAACCAGACCCCGGCCGGGACCATGGCAGCTCAGAACTCCATGGCGGCTGGTGCTGTAACAGGGACTGGTACCTTGGTGCCGGCTTCCAACTTGGCCGGCTCAAGCCTTGGCAGAACTAATGACTACTCTGGGCACTCTCCTGGGCGCTCCAGTAACCGCAGAGAACTTAGCTAAGCAAAACACAATGGTGGCAAAGCTCCGCGGACAGATGTCTAAGATCCAGGAGGATATCAACACAGAAAACACTCATATGGCAGAGATACAAGCTCATATCCTTAGTGAAACTGAGCGTTTAAAGGCAGAGGCTTTTCACCTCAATTTTCGTCAAAACGAGAACTCTTCAGTACACCAAAGGAGGCATCAGAGATGGCTGGCGCCTAACTTTGAACACGCATGGTTGCTTAATACACCGCAAGACGCACCTGTCCCAGGGGCAGGTACTAGTACACCCCACGAGCCTGTTGTACCCCAATTGACACGGACTGCACCTCCAAATACAACTCAGTTGCATCCATCACCAACTCAACCATATCAGTCGGCTCAGCAATACATGTCGGCTCATCAGCGCCAGCCTGAGCCGGCTCAGCAGCAGTCACCGGTCCAGCTCCCACCTCGTCGTTTTCAGACTCGAGCGGGTCATTATTCTAGCCCGGTTGATAATTTGCTTGCGGCGACTCACAATCTTGCCACGATTAAGATTACTGGGAACACCCCAATAGAGATTGAGGCCATGAAGGCCATCAACATGCTGAAAACTACGATTATTCAGCAGGCGAACTATTCTCACAGTCAGCACTGATACGTCCATTTTGCATCATGATTTACTACTTTTATTTACTATGTTTTTATGCATAATAATGCTTTATGGAGTAATTCTAATGCCTTTTCTCTCATAAAATGCAAGGTTTACACAAAGAGGGAGAATACCGGCAGCTGGAATTCTGGACCTGAAAAAGCTACGTCAGAGATACCTATTCTGCACAACTCCAAATAAGCTGAAACTTCACGAAGAATTATTTTGGAATATATGAAAAATACTGGAGCAAATAACTACCGGAGGGGGGCCACCTGGTGACCACAAGACACCAGGACACACCAGGCCCTCCAGGCGCGCCCTGGTGGATTGTGATCAGCCCAGCCCACCTCCAGTGCCCATCTTCTGGTATATAAGTCATTTTGACCTAGAAAAAATAAGGAGATGACTTTTGGGACGGAGCGTCTCCGTCTTGAGGCAGAACTTGGGCAGGAGCACTTTTGCCCTCTGGTGGTTCGATTCCACCGGGGGAACTTCCCTCCCGGAGGGGGAAATCGAAGCCATCGTCATCACCAACAACCCTCTCATCTTTGGGAGGCCAATCTCCATCAACATCTTCAACAACATCATCTCCTCTCAAACCCTAGTTCATCTCTTGTATTCAATCTTTGTACCGGAACCTCAGATTGGTACCTGTGGGTGACTAGTAGTGTTGATTACTATATGGTTTATTTGGTGGAAGATTATATGTTCAGATCCATTATGCTATTTAATACACCACTGATCTTGAGCATGAATATCATTTGTGAGTAGTTACTTTAGTTCTTGAGGTCACGGGAGAAGTCATGTTGCAAGTAATCATGTGAACTTGATATGTGTTCGATATTTTGATGGTATGTATGTTGTGATTCCCTTAGTGGTGTCATGTGAACGTTGACTACATGGCACTTCACCATCTTTGGGCCTAAGGGAATGCATTGTGGATTAGTTATTAGATGATGGGTTGCTAGAGTGACAGAAGCTTAAAGCCTAGTTTATGCGCTACTTCATAAGGGACCGATTTGGATCCAAATGTTTAATGTTATGGTTAGATTTTATCTTAATACTTTTCTCGTAGTTGTGGATGCTTGCGAGGAGGTTAATCATAAGTGGGAGGTTTGTTCAAGAAAGAACAGCACCCAAGCACCGGTCCACCCACATATCAAATTATCAAAGTAGCGAACACAAATCAAACCAACATGATGAAAGTGACTAGATGAAATTCCCGTGTACCCTCAAGAACACTTTTCTTATTATAAGAGACCGTTTTGGCCTATCCTTTGCCAAAAAAGGATTGGGCTACCTTGCTGCACTTTATTTACCATTACTGTTACTTGTCCGTTACAAATTATCTTGCTACCAAACTACCTGTTACCGACTATTTCAGTGCTTGCAGAAAATACCTTGCTGAAAACCACTTGTCATTTCCTTCTGCTCCTCGTTGGGTTCGACACTCTTACTTATCGAAAGGACTACTATTGATCCCCTATACTTGTGGGTCATCAAGAATCTTTTCTGGCGCCGTTTCCGGGGAGTGAAGCGCTCTTTGTAAGCGGAAATTGGTAAGGAAAAATTTATATTACGTGCTGAAATTTCTTGTCACTTGTTACTATGGAAAACCATCCTTTGAGGGGTTTGTTCGGGGTATCTTCACCTCGACCAGAAGCACAATTAGTTGCCCCTCAACCTACTGCACCTACGGAAAATATTGGTTATGAAATTCCTTCAGGTATGATAGAACAACTGCTAGCTAATCCTTATACAGGAGATGGAACCGAACATCGTGATATGCACTTGATCTATGTGGATGAAATTTGTGGATTATTTAAGCTTGCAGGTTTGCCCGGAGATGAAGATAAGAAGAAGGTTTTCTCTTTATCTTTGAAGGGAAAAACATTGACATGGTATAGGCTATGTGATGATATTGGATCTTGGAACTGGAATCGATTGAAATTGGAATTTCACCAAAAAAATTATCCTATGCATCTAGTTCATCGTGATCGGAATTATATATATAATTATTGGTCTTGTGAAGGAGAAAGTATCGCTCTAGCTTGGGGGAGGATTAAGTTAATGTTATATTCATGCCCCAATCATGAGCTCTCGAGAGAAATTATTATTGAGAACTTTTATGCTCGGCTTTCTCGTGATGATCAATCCATGCTCGATACTTCTTGTACTGGTTCTTTTATGAAGAAGGCTATTGAATTCGGGTGGGATCTTTTAGAAAGAATTAAATGCAACTCTGAAGATTGGGAACTCGACAAAGGTAAAGAGTCAGGTATTAAGCTCTAGTTTGATTGTGTTAAATCTTTTATGAATACCGATGCTTTTCACAAGTTTAGCACTAAATATGGACATGACACTGAGATAGTAGCCTCTTTTTGTGAATCTTTTGCTACTCATGGTGATCTCCCTAAGGAGAAGCGGTTTAAATATCATCCACCTATTAAATAAGAAATCAAAGAGCTGGTTAAAGCTAAAGATGAAACTATTATTTACAATGTTGATCCAGTTGTGCCTACTGCTTATATTGAAAACCAACCTTTCCCTGTTAGGATAAAGGAACATGCTAAGGTATCAACTGTGGTTTGCAAAAGTAATATTAAAGCACCTAAACCTTCTGATCAAATTAAAGTAGAACCTAGTGTTGCTATGGTTAAAGATCTCTTGGTAGAAAATATTGATGGGCATGTTATTTACTTCTATGATGAAGCTGCTAGAATTGCCAAACCCGATGAAAAAGATAAACATAGGCTTGTTGTTGGCATGCCTATTGTCTCAGTTAAAATAGGAGATCATTGTTATCATGGTTTATGTGACTTAGGTGCTAGTGTGAGTGCTATTCCTTTTACCTTATACCAAGAAATTATGGATGGCATAGCACCCGCTGAAATAGAAGACATAGGTGTTACTATTAAACTTGCTAATAGAGACACCATCACACCACTTGGGATTGTTAGAGATGTTGAAGTCTTGTGTGGGAAAATAAAATACCCTACTGATTTTCTAGTTCTTGGTTCCCCACAAGATGACTTTTGTCCCATTATCTTTGGTAGACCTTTCTTGAACACCGTTAATGCTAAAATAGATTGTGAGAAACAAACTGTCGGTGTTAGCTTTGGTGATGAGTCTCATGAGTTTAATTTCTCCAAGTTTAGTAAACAACCTCATAAGAAATAATTACCTAGTAAAGATGAAATAATTGGTCTTGCTTCTATTGTTGTGCCTCCTACTGATCCACTAGAACAATATTTGCTAGACCATGAAAATGATATGCATATGCACGAAAGAAATCAAATAGATAAAAATTTCTTTGAACAACAACCTCTGCTCAAACACAATTTGCCTATTGAAACTATAGGAGGTCCTCCTCCACCTAAAGGTGATCCTGTGTTTGAAATAAACAATTGCCAGACACTTTGAAATATCCTTATCTTGATGAGAAAAAGATATATCCTGTTATTTTTAGTGCTAACCTTTCAGAACATGAAGAAGAGAGATTATTGAAAATTCTGAAGAAGCATCATGCTGCTATTGGACATACTCTTGATGATTTTAAGGGCATTAGTCCCACTCTCTGTCAGCACAAAATTAATATGGAACTTGATGCTAAACCCGTTGTTGATCACCAATGATGTTTGAATCCTAAGATGAAGGAAGTGGTAAGAACTAAAATATTAAAGCTTCTGGAAGCAGGTATAATCTATCCCATAGCTGATAGTAGATGGGTAAGTCCCATTCATTGTGTCCCTAAGAAGGGAGGTATTACTGTTGTTCCTAATGATAAAAGTGAACTTATTCCACAAAGAATTGTCACTGGCTATAGAATGGTAATTGATTTCAGAAAATTAAATAAAGCAACTAGAAAAGAACACAACCCTCTGCCTTTTATTGATCAAATGCTAGAAAGATTATCTAAGCACACACACTTTTGTTTTCTTGATGGATATTCTGATTTTTCTCAAATACCTATTTCACAACCTGATCAAGAGAAAACCACCTTTACTTTCCCTTTTGGAACTTATGCTTATAGACGTATGCCTTTTGATTTATGCAATGCACCTGCTACCTTTCAAAGATGTATGACTCCTATATTCTCTGATTTTTGTGAAAAGATTGTTGAGGTTTTCATGGATGATTTTTTCATTTACGGAACTTCTTTTGATGATTGCTTAAGCAACCTTGATTGAGTTTTGCAGATATGTGAGCAAACTAATCTTGTCTTGAATTGGGAGAAGTGCCACTTTACGGTTAATGAAGGTATTGTCTTGGGGCATAAAATTTCTGAATGAGGTATTGAGGTGGATAAAGCTAAAGTTGATGCAATTGAGAAAATGCCATGTCCTAAAGATATTAAAGGTATTCGTAGTTTCCTTGGTCATGTTGGTTTCTATAGGAGGTTTATTAAAGACTTCTCTAAAATTTCTAGGCCTCTTACTAATCTTTTACAAAAGGATGTTCCATTTGTTTTTTATGATGATTGTGTAGAAGCCTTTGAAACACTTAAGAAAGCCTTAACTTCTACACCTATTGTTCAACCACCTGATTGGAACTTGACTTTTGAAATTATGTGTGATGCTAGTGATTATGCTGTTGGTGTTGTTCTAGGACAAAGAGTTGATAAGAAATTAAATGTTATCCATTATGCTAGCAAAACTCTAGACAGTGCCCAAAGAAATTATGCTACTGCCAAAAAAGAATTTTTAGCAGTTGTATTTGCTTATGATAAATTCAGATCTTACATTGTTGATTCCAAAGTAATTGTTCACACTGATCATGCTGCTATAAAATATCTTATGGAAAAGAAAGATGCTAAACCTAGACTCATTAGGTGGGTTCTCTTGCTACAAGAATTTGATTTACATACCACTGATAGGGAAGGAACTGAGAACCCAGTAGTAGATAACTTGTCTAGGTTAAAAATATATTTGATGACCCACTACCTATTGATGATAGTTTTCCTGATGAACAACTAGTTGTAATAAATGTTTCTCATAATACTCCTTGGTATGCTGACTATGTTAATTATATTGTTGCTAAATATATACCACCTAGTTTCACATACCAACAAAAGAAAAAATTCTTCTATGATTTAAGACATTACTTTTGGAAGACCCACATCTTTATAAAGAAGGAGTAGATGGTATTATTAGACGTTGTGTACCTGAGCATGAACAGGAACAAATCCTACGGAAATGTCACTCCGAAGCCTATGGAGGACATCATGCGGGAGATAGAACTGCTCACAAGGTATTGCAATCTGGTTTTCATTGGCCTACTCTTTTCAAGGATGCCCGTAAGTTTGTTTTATCTTTTGATGAATGTCAAAGAATTGGTAACATAGGTAAGCGTCAGGAAATGCCTATGAATTATTCACTTGTTGTTGAACCATTTGATGTTTGGGGTTTTGATTATATGGGACCTTTTCCTTCCTCTAATGGGTATACACATATTTTGGTTGCTGTTGATTATGTTACTAAGTGGGTAGAAGCTATTCCAACTAGTAGTGCTAATCATAACACTTCCATTAAAATGCTTAAAGAAGTTATTTTCCCAAGGTTTGGAGTCCCTAGATATTTAATGACTGATGGTGGTTCACACTTTATTCATGGTGCTTTTCGTAAAATGCTTGCTAAATATGATGTTAACCATAGATTGCTTCACCCTATCACCCTCAATCTAGTGGCCAAGTTGAACTTAGCAATAGAGAAATGAAGTTAATATTACAAAAAACTGTCAATAGGTCCCGAAAGAATTGGTCTAAGAAATTAGATGATGCACTTTGGGCCTACAGAACAGCATATAAAAATCCTATGGGTATGTCTCCATATAAAATGGTTTATGGAAAAGCTTGTCATTTGCCTCTTGAGTTAGAACATAAAGCATATTGGGTAATTAAAGAACTCAACTATGATTTCAAACTTGCCCGTGAAAAGAGGTTCTTTGATATTAGCTCACTAGATGAATGGAGAACCCAAGCCTATGAAAATGCCAAACTATTCAAAGAAAAGGTTAAAAGATGGCATGACAAAAGAATCCAAAAGCAGGAATTCAAAGTTGGAGAATATGTTCTTTTGTACAACTCTCGTTTTAGATTCTTTGCAGGAAAACTTCTCTCCAAATGGGAAGGACCATATATTATCGAAGAGGTTTATCGCTCTGGAGCTATCAAGATTAATAATGCCGAAGGTACTAACCCGAAGGTGGTCAATGGACAAACAATTAAACACTATATCTCAGGTACGCCTATTAATGTTGAAAGTAATATTATCCAAACTACGACACCGGAGGAACACATAAAAGAAACCTTTCGGAACACTCCAGAATCCTGAAAAAGAGGAGGTACGTGATACGGTAATTAAACGGACTCCAAAAAATCCGCAAAAATATTCTCTGTCAGTTTTGGAATATTATAAAAATTAGGAAAATAAGAAATAACCAGGAAGGCAACCAAGGAGGGCACGATACACCAGGGCGCGCCTGCCATCCCTGGCGCGCCCAGGTGGGTTGTGCCCACCTCGGGAACCTTCCCGACTCCGTTTTCCTCCCGTTTGCTTGTTTCACAAGATAAAAAATCTTTATATACCCCCCGAACATATTGACCACCGTATCATGGAGAAATATTATGTTCTTGTTTTGTGTTGTTTCTTTGTTAGATCTATCAAGTCAGCATCATGTCTTCTCCCTCCTCCAACAACGTAGAAGAAGATGCTTGATTGATGAAGATAGAACTGAAAAGAAAGGAACCAAAGGAAGCCCTCAAGGAGGACAAGAGCAAGGAAGCTACGGGAGATCAAGCTCAAATAGGAGGGCAGGCCCTGCTAAAAGAAGAAGAAGAAGAAGAAGATATCCTTCAACCATACTACAATCATCTTACCCCTACTAAGATTGAAGCTTTTAGGGCCTTTGAAATGGTTCGTGTTCAAAATAAATATCTCACTCGTGAAAATATTCTGTTGCAAGAGCAAATCATCGCCCTCCGGAGCATCATTCGTAGATTGGAGTACCTTATGAGCCTGAAGTGTGACACTACCTCATCACCACCACCATCATCATCCACCCCACCAAAGAAGACTTGAGTACATGGGTATGGGCACTCCCCTTGGCTTCTGCCAAGCTTGGGGGAGATGCCCTGGTATCGTATCACCATCACTTTTATTGCCTTTACCTATATTAGTTCGATCTTTAGTTTTATCATGATTTAGTTGAAATAAAGTTTAGCATGATCTCCTTTTGAGTGTTAGCTTCATGATCTATCTATCCATGTAATCGAGTGAGAGTTATATAATAAAGTTAGTTTGAGTCTTTGATTCTTTACTTTTATGTTGCAATTAAATAAAAGGAAATAAATGAAAAAATATCATATGCTAATCTGATGGTAAGTAATGACATCACATAAGGAAAAGTATAAGTGGTAAAATTTATTGGAGATTGACAAACATAGCATTGGTCAATGATGCAACTCATGAAAGAATTAGTAAGGGAAGAGAAGATTCACATGCAAATACACTATCTTGGACACCTTTTATGATTGTGAGCCCCCATTTAATATTATATGTCAAAATTGTTGACGTTGGACAAGGAAGACAACGTAATGATATATGCTTGTTCATATTCACATAGAAGTTATATTGTCATAGATCCTTCAACATGTGGTGCTTGCTCAATATCTTTGCTAGCCAAAATTCTGCACTAAGTAGAGATACTACTTGTGCAAACAAAAACCCTAAACCCAAACTCATGTTTTGAGAGTCCACCATACCTACCTATGGATTGAGTAAGATCCTTCAAGTAAGTTATCATCGGTGCACTAAGGCAATAAAAATTGCTTCTAAATGTGTTGGATCATTTAGTGTAAGAGAAAATTGAGCGTTGTACGAACTTGTGATGGTAAAGTAATAAAAGCGACGGACTGCATAATAAAGGTTCCTACCATAAGGGGAAATATAACATGACGTTCTTTTGCATTAAGAGATTTGGCATGCAAACCAAAAAGCGCATGACAACCTCTGCTTCCCTCTGCTAAGGGCCTATCTTTTACTTTTATGTATTTACTTCTATGCAAGAGTCAAAGTATTATTCCCTATTCCTTTTTATTTTATCCTTTTGCAAGCATCATGTGGTGAGGAAAGATCTAGGCACATATATCCAGTTGGATATGAGTGAGCATGAGTTATTATTGTTGACATCACCCTTGAGGTGAATACGTTGGGAGGCGAAACTATAAGCCCCTATCTTTCTATGTGTCCGGTTGAAACTTTTTGCTCATGGGTATGCTGTGAGTGTTAGCAATCATAGAAGATTAAATGATGGTTGAGTATGTGGACTTGCCAAAAGGCTCCGATACGAGACCCTTCCTGAAAATATGATGAATTGTAGTTGCAAAGTTGACTGAGAACATAGTTTGTTGGTTTTCAATAAAGTTTGTGCTTTCTACTTCGATGTTGTGATGAATTGTTACTTGTTCATGAGAAGTTATATGATAGAAGTTATATGATAAAAGCTATATGATGAAGTTTGTTGTTGTTATGATAATAAGCATGATGCTACTATGTCTGTATTTTGTTTTTATCGACACCTCTCTCTCTAAGCATGTGGGCATGTTTTTCGATATCTGTTTTCTCTTGAGGACAAGCGAGGTCTAAGCTTGGGGGAGTTGATACGTCCATTTTGCATCATGATTTCCTACTGTTATTTATAATGTTTTTACGCATAATAATGCTTTATGGAGTAATTCTAATGCCTTATCTCTCATAAAATGCAAGGTTTACACAAAGAGGAAGAATATCGGCAGCTGGAATTCTGGACCTGAAAAAGCTACGTCAGAGATACCTATTCTGCACAACTCCAAATAAGCTGAAACTTCATGGTGAATTATTTTGGAATATATGAAAAATACTGGAGCAAATAACTACCAGAGGCGGGCCACCTGGTGACCACAAGACACCAGGGCGCGCCAGGCCCTCCAAGCGCGCCCTGGTGGGTTGTGGTCAGCCCAGACCACCTCCGATGCCCATCTTTTGGTATATAAGTCATTTTGACCTAGAAAAAATAAGGAGATGACTTTCGGGATGGAGCGCCGCTGTCTCGAGGCGGAACTTGGGCAGGAGCACTTTTGCTCTCTGACGGAGCGATTCCGCCAGGGGAACTTCCCTCCCGGAGGGGGAAATCAAAGCCATCGTCATCACCAACAACCCTCTCATCTTTGGGAGGCCAATCTCCATCAACATCTTCAACAGCATCGTCTTCTCTCAACCCCAGTTCATCTCTTGTGTTCAATCTTTGTACCGGAACCTCAGATTGGTACATGTGGGTGACTAGTAGTGTTAATTACATCTTGTAGTTGATTACTATATGGTTTATTTGGTGGAAGATTATATGTTCAGATCCATTATGCTATTTAATACACCTTTGATCTTGAGCATGAATATCATTTGTGAGTAGTTACTTTAGTTCTTGAGGTCATGGGAGAAGTCATGTTGCAAGTAATCATGTGAACTTGATATGTGTTTGATATTTTGATGATATGTATGTTGTGATTCCCTTAATGGTGTCATGTGAACGCCGACTACATGGCACTTCACCATCTTTGGGCCTAAGGGAAAGCATTGTGGAGTACTTATTAGATGATGGGTTGCTAGAGTGACAGAAGCTTAAACCCTAGTTTATGCGCTACTTCGTAAGAGACCAATTTGGATCCAAATATTTAATGCTATGGTTAGATTTTATCTTAATACTTTTCTCGTAGTTGCGGATGCTTGAGAGGGGGTAAATCATAAGTGGGAGGTTTGTTCAAGTAAGAAAATCACCCAAGCACCAGTCCACCCAGATGTCAAATTATCAAAGTAGCGAACGCAAATCAAACCAACATGATGAAAGTGACTAGATGAAATTCCCATGTACCCTCAAGAACACTTTGCTTATTATAAGAGACCGTTTTGCATGTCCTTTGCCACAAAAGGATTGGGCTACTTTACTGCACTTTATTTACCGTTACCATTACTTGTCCGTTACAAATTATCTTGCTATCAAACTACCTGTTACCGACTATTTCAGTGCTTGCAGAAAATACCTTGCTGAAAACCACTTGTCATTTCCTTCTGCTCCTCGTTGGGTTCGACACTCTTACTTATCAAAAGGACTACGATTGATCCCCTATACTTGTGGGTCATCAAGCACCGGCTTCATTCCACCCCACACCAGAGTTGCAGCAGAAGCCGGCACGCCGAGTCTCTGGCAGTTTCTAGCACTATACGTCGACAACAGCCGTAGAACCCACCTTGGCCAGCAGTCTCGGATGCATAGGCAATTGTCAACGCTGCTCACGCTATGCGGGGAGCAGGTGCAAGAAACACAGGAGTTGCACATGTTCAACCCCCACCCACCGCAACCCAGCTGACTTCACCTGGTACCGGTCTAACCAGTCGGACTATTGGAGCACCAAGCTTAGCAGCTGCCTTGCGCAATGAGCGCATGCACCTGATTTGAAGGGTCCCCGCAAGGTCCCTAACTACACAACAGATTTAGAGCCGACTGAGTGGATTGAGAGTTATGAGTTTGCCATGGATGTGTTGGATGTCAATGATGCAGTCCGTGCTAAATATCTGACTATGATGCTGGAAGGGCCAACTCGCACATGGTTCAAAAACTTTCCCCCAACTGGATCAACACTTGGGAAGAATTGAAGGAGTGCCTCATCAAGAATTTCCAAGGAACCTACAAACGGCCAACAACGATTGTTGATCTTGAGCACTGTGTTCTACGTAAAGACGAGTCTGCACATCTCTGGTCATGTCGTGTTGCAGAAATTATCCATTCTTCCGATAGCATCATAGTCGTTCAAGCCGTCCTTGTGCTAGAACAAAATTTTCATTTTCAGCCTTTGGTCCATAAGCTCGGACGTCTGAAAAGAAAGGTTAAGGACATGGGCGATCTCATGGACATTCTTACCAGATATGCTGAGTCCGATAATATGAAGGATCCGACTTCAGATGACGAGAAATCTAGCAAAGGAAAGAAAAGCGGTGGTGGTAAAGGTAACCAGCAAGGGGCCGGGTGCACAACACCAACAATAACAACCATGGCAATAACAGTAATAATGGTAAGCACAAGAGCACCAAAGGAGGATCAGATTTTGTTGCCAATGCCAATACTAGCTTCAAGAACCAGAGGCGGAACAACAGTTCTGGTAAGCCTTACAATGGAAATCGTCCACGCAATTATGATGAAGCTCTAAAAGGCCCATGCCCGAAACACAACGTGGATGGTAAGCCGGCAAATCACTCCCAGGAAAATTGTTTCATCATGCAGGAATTCTGTAATCAGGCTTTTCAGAATCATTACCATGGTGGTGGTAGTGGACCCCCGGGGAGCTCTCAAGACGACGGCTCAGGAGCCGTCTTCCCCGGTGCCGGCTTCCAGGAAAATTATCCTGGAGCCGGGTTCCAAGGGTCGGGCAGTCAGGGCTCTGGATTCCAGGGGTCTGGCAATGGTGGGGGCAATAATCAACGATCCAACCAGGGAAACCAGAACCATGGGAATCAGTCCAGGTTATAGAGCAATCCAAAGCAGTTGAATAGCAGGCAGTATCACGTCTTCATAACTAGCACCTGCAAGTGCGACCAGAAACTTCAGAAATGGGCTGTCAATATGGTCGAGCCGGCAGTTCCGGAGTACTTAACCTGGTCTGAGCAACCTGTGACTTGGAGTCGGGAGGATCATCCTCCCCGGGTTGACAACCTGGGTTGCCTTGCCTTAGTGGTGGCACCGTAAGTCGGTGGTTATAAACTTACTAAAGTACTAATGGACGGTGGGAGTAGCATCAACATCCTCGATTATGATACTTTCAAGCGGATGAATCTGTCAGAGAAACGGCTCAAGCCGTCTTCTACAATGTTCCACGAGATCGAACCTGGCAAGTCGGCATATCCTATTGGGAAGATTTCCCTGGAAGTTGCTTTTGGCACTGAGTTCAACTACAGATCCGAGCTCCTGAGTTTGAGGTGGTCAAAATCAAAAGTACATACCACGCCCTCTTTGGACGGTCAACTTATGCTCGGTTCATGGAACACCCTTGCTATGTATATCTGAAGCTCAAGATGCCAGGACCTGAGGGTACTATCATAGTCAATGGGAACAGGAAAACCGCTCTAGAATGTGAGGAAGGAGATGCAACCTATGTTGAATCGGTGTGTGTAACTGAGGAGATGAAATTTTACAACAACAATGTTGACCCCGCTGATATGACCTCTCTGAAAAAAACCATTTTCGAGTCTGATCCCCTGCTCAAGTTCAAGTCGGCTGAGGATACTAAACAGGTTGACTTCACCCCTGGTGATTCGTCCTAGCAGTTCACCATTGGGGTTAATATGGATCCCAAATAAGAAAGCACGCTCATCGAGTTCATCCGTGAGAATCGGGACATCTTTGCATGGAAACCTTCTGACATGCTGGGTGTGCCGAGAGAACTCGCTGAGCATTGACTAAGCGTGGATCCTAAGATGAAGCCTGTTCGATAATTCCTTTGTCGTTTTAATGAGGAGAGATGTTAGGCCATTGGCGAAGAAGTAGCCCGGCTCCTAGCTACCGGGTTCACTGTTGAAGTTTTTCACCCTGAGTGGTTAGCTAACCTAGTGCTTGTTCTGAAGAAAAATGGGACTTGGCGGATGTACGTTGATTACACAGACCTGAACAAGGCCCGCCCTAAATATCCATTTGCTCTTCCTCGCATTGATCAGATCATCGACTCTGTTGTTGGCTGTGAGTGTTTGTGTTTCCTGGATGCTTACTCTGGATATTATTAGATCAAGATGGTGGAGAAAGATCAGGAGAAAACAGCTTTTATCACGCCTTTTGGAGCTTTATGCTATACGTCTATGCCTTTTGGGCTCAAAAGCACAGGTGCAACTTACTAGCATTGTGTTCAGAATTGTTTTCACAAACAGATTGGCCGTAACGTTCACGCCTATGTTGGCGACATCGTGGTCAAGTCCCGAAAGAAGGAAATGTTGCTCGACGATCTCAAGGAGACATTTGGTAACCTCCAAGCGTACCAAATGAAGCTCAACCCAGCCAATTGCATGTTTGACATTTCTGCAGGGAAGTTACTGGGTTTTCTAGTGTCTGAGCGTGGAATTGAGGCCAACCCAGAAAAAATCAAAGCCATCACGACACTGGCTAAGCTGTCCAACATCAATGTTGTCCAGAAGTTGATAGGCCATGTGGCGGCTTTGAGCTGGTTTATAAGCCGGCTCGGGGAGAAGGCGATTCCACTCTACCAGTTTCTCAAGAAATCAGACAATTTTACTTGGGGTGATGCTGCAGATCATGCTTTTGAATCCCTCAAGAAGCAGTTGTCTAAGCCTCATGTCCTTACTGCTCCTCAGGAGAAGGAGCCGATGCTCTTGTACATTGCTGCAAATAACAAAGTTGTCAGCGCAGCAGTCATCGTTGAACGCAAGGAAGAAGGCAAAGAGTATACAGTCCAACTGCCAGTTTATTACGTCGGTGAGGTCCTGACAGAGTCAAAACAGCGATATCCGCACTGGCAAAAACTGGTTTTTGGTGTCTCCATGGCTAGTCGTAAGTTGAAGCGCTACTTTCAGGAGCACCCCATCACAGTGGTCAGCTCAGCACCCCTGGGAGACATCATCCAGAACAGGGAAGCCACAGGCCAGGTTGCCAAGTGGGCCATTAAACTTGGTCCACATCATCTGACGTATGTGCCACGAACAGCTATCAAGTCTCAAGCCTTGGTCGATTTCATCAACGACTGGACTGAGTTACAAGCTCCAGAAGAGAAGCCGGATAATACGCACTCGGCGATACAATTTGATGGTTCCAGGCAATTTGAAGGCTCGGGGGCTGGAGTGGTTTTAACTTCTCTGTGAGGGGATATATTTTGTTATGTTTTGAGACTCATGTTTCCCTGTACTAATAATGCAGTCGAATATGAGGCTCTGCTTCATGGGCTCCGTATGGCTAAGGAGATGAACCTCAGCCAGGTCAGGTGTTTGGGTGACTCAGACTTGGTGGATCAATAGGTTTCGGGAACTTGCGATTCCAAAGATCCCCTTATGGCAGCTTACAGGTGTGTTGTTGCTGTTATTGCTGGCCACTTCACTGGTTACCAGGTTGATCACATTGATCGCTGGCCCAATGAAGCAGCAGATGCTTTGTCTCGCCTAGGCTCTCAACACAAGCCTGATCCACCCAATGTTTTCCTTGATGTTCCGGACAACCCATCGGTCAAGTCACCAACGGAGGAAGACATCGCTGTTTCAGACCCAGAACCAGAGCTGGTGGTTGCAGTTCATGCCACCCCAGAGTGGACCATTCCTTACCTGAGTTATCTTACCCATGGCAATCTTCCATAAGAGGAACTCCTCGCCCGACAGATTATCCGAATGTCTAAGTCCATGACTATCGTCAATGGCGAGTTACACAGGAGAAGTATTACAGGTGTTTTTCAGCGTTGTGTCTCTCCTGAAGAAGGCCGTGAGATCCTCAATGAGATTCACTCCGGTGATTGTGGCCATCATGCCGGCTCAAGGTCTCTGGTCGTGAAAGCTTTTCGACATGGTTTTTACTGGCTCACAGCTCATGCAGATGCAGAGGATATAGTTCGTAGGTGCGATGGATGTCAGAAATTTGCACGTCAAGCTCATGTGTCGGCTCAAGAGCTTCGGATGGTTCCAAACACTTGGACTTTCGTAGATTGGGGGCTTGACATGGTTAGTCTTTTTAAACCATCAAAGGATAAAAAGACTCACCTTTTGGTTGTACTTGATAAATTCACCAAGTGGGTCGAAGCAGAACCAATCAGCAATTGTGATGCAGCAACGTCAGTTAAATTCTTAAAAAAGTTAATATTTCATTTTGGTTATCCGCATAGCATCACCACTGACAATGGCACTAACTTGTCCAAAGGATCTATGAAATAGTTCTGCCAGAAAGAGCACATCCGACTTGATCTGGCTTCAGTGGCACACCCACAGTCTAATGGTCAAGCAGAACGTGCTAATCAGGAATTATTGTGCGGTATTAAGCCAAGACTCATGGTTCCCCTTGAGCACACTCCCGAATGCTGGGTGAGGAGCTCCTCATAGTCCTTCGGAGCATAGAGACTACTCCCAATAGGCTAACAGGCTATACGCCGTGTTTCCTAGTCTATGGTGTAGAAGCCGTATTGCCAAGTGAAATCACTACAAAAAAACACTTCCGTGATTATACGTGTTTGTCACAAGAGGTCACGTTTTCTGTCATGCATGTACATCCATGACGATTTTATGACAGAATCAAGATAGTCATACCTGTGCTATCGTAGAAGTGTTCCATGACAATACTCAAATTATCATCACAGAAGTGTCCACTTCCATGAAGATAATCGACGCGTCATGGAAGTGGTTTCGTCAAGGGTAACCGACACATGGCATCCACCATAACGGGTCGCCGTTAAGCTATTGGGTCTGGTTTTGGATCCGATAACCCGATATAGCCTGGACCAATGGCGATTTTCCAAGTGTAAAATTCTCATTGGCCGAAGGAACCACGTGTCAGCTCCTCGGCACGACAGATGTCAGCTGTCCAATGCACAGGAGGCGCCTATGATACGTCGACATGTGGCAAGGCCCAACAGTGGCCCATTTAGGTTCAAAGGTCGGGCCTGTCAAAATAAGAGGGTCGGCCCATTACTGGCCTGCTTGCGTCTCGCCCATTCACAACCATGGCCCACACAAGTTACGCAAAATCGGCCCGTCAAAGGCCCATTATAGATTTGACACCATCCTGGGCCATCGTCAGATCCAGCCCATTAACAGCCCGCTATGTCTTTGTGCTCAATTGCGGCCTGAGTTTCTTTCGGCCTGTTAGCAGCCAATTAAAGAGATGGGCCAATATCCCCACAGGTACGTCTTTCAGCCTTTTGTTGGCCCATTCAGTACTTGGGCCAATTTCTAGCCTGTTTTGACTTTCGTCTTGTTAACAGCCCGCACAATAGTTGGGCCTTTGATAGTCCCACCTGACTTTCGGTCCATTAGCGGCCCACATTCTCCACGGCACAATTCCAGCCCGACCCGACTTCCGGCCGGTTAAAAGCCTATGTTGTATATTGGGCCACTTTTGGCCCATAACGCTTTAGGCCTCTTTATGGCCCGACATGGAAATGGGCTGAGACAAAACTGATGCTTATTTTGGCCTACTAGAGGCACGCGGGTCGTCTCCATTACTGCGGCCCTATCGAGCTTTCGGCCTGTTAACGGCCTGGTAAGAGCCCTTTTTACGATGGGCCCACATTCGAAGACGAAATCCACTATTTCTAACGGGCCGAGTTGATTGGGCCATCTGGGCCCGCATAGATTAGGATGCATTACCTAATTAGTTGACAAGCCCATTTAAGGCCCGCTTCGACTACGCACGTTTGTTCTTTCGGATGGCGTCCAGGTAATGTTTGGGCATGTTGGCCCCCGTTTCAATGATAGAATATACAAAGAATTATCCTACTCTACACTATACCCTCTCAAAAACCTACACTATACAATAAAGAGATTAAAGCATAGAAACGAAGAATAATCCTACACTATACAATAAAGAAATTACAGCATATTACATCCACTGGGCATCGTAGTTCGCCACCAGTGATAATAAAGCATATACAAACAATAAATTACATACACTGGGCAAATAAAGCTCATACATCATGGACACGCATAAACAGAACTTACCGTTTGAACTATATTCTCTTCAGAAAATAAGATTGGCCGGATTCAGATAGCATAAACTTCAGTCTACAAAATCTCCAACTCCTTTGTGGTTACCTCAATGTCTTGTTTCATTTTTTTGACTCGTGCATCTGATATCTGCACCTCCAGTCTCAACGTGTTGATTACATGTTGAGACTCATATGAATGTTGCCTTGCCACCTCTAGTTGATGCTCTAGAACATCAGCACATTCCAATTCCAATCCATAATCATTTGGTAACGGCCATGCCGCACTGCTCTGAGATCGTTGTGTTGATGTCACTTCATCCTGAGATGTTTCTGTAAGTACACATGACTAGGGCAAAAATATAGTTAAAACAGTGAAGCGAGCAAGACAGACTATCTTGTACATGGCAAAACAGGACTAACAATAATGTACATGTCATGAAGCATAAGCAGGTGATATTTTAAAAATTATAAAAATGGTATTCTGTGCAGCCCGCGTACGAAGATCTCCTTGTAGATCACCAACGGAGCATGATGTTGGGGCCAAATCCAAAACACAGACAGGTCATAAATTTATATACATCTTGTGAATAAGTAAGCAAGCAGTTAGCCATTCTGTATCTCATATTAACTAGTTGGAACATTGTGTGCCATGTTCCAAAAGAGTCTTAGGGAGCATAATGAACTGCAGAGGGATTCATACAAACCAACTACAGCAAGCAAAACTATGCAATCATTAGCCTCATATAAACTAGATTGTAAGCCTCATGTAGTAATAGTTGGTTAATAGACTTCAAAAGCTTCAGGCACACTTCGCCAGAGTAATGAAATGGTAAGGCATTTAATTATGTCAACTAATAGTTATAACCCTACATCAGGCATCATTGTTTGGGCATCTCATTAAGAGAGGACAAATAAAGCAGCTGAAAAGAGCAATTTAACTATGCCTGAAGCAAACAAGCAATTGAACTGTTGAGTTGGCAGCATGCATACATGCACGCCTCAATAACATCCTTGGCCTAGCTACATTTGAATCAACTGATGTATCATCTATATAATGGAACAAGTAATGTAACATTGTTTGCCCCCTATGAAGTATCTCGACACTACAAAAAAAAACCACTTCCGTGATGATACGTGTTTGTCATAGTAGGTCACGTTTTCTGTCATGCATGTACATCCATGACAATTTTATGACAGAATCAAGATAGTCATACATGTGCTGTCGTAGAAGTGTTCCATGACAATACCAAAATTATCATCACAGAAGTGTCCACTTCCATGACGATAAATGGCGCGTCATAGAAGTGCTTTCGTCAAGGGTAACCAACACGTGGCATCCACCGTAACGGGTCGCCGTTAAGCTATCAGGTTCTAGTTTAGATCCGATAACCCGTTAACAGCCCGGACCAATGGGGATTTTCCACGTGTAAAATTCTAATTCGCCGGAGGAACCACGCGTCAGCTCCGCGTTGGGACAGATGTCATCCAGCGAATCGACGGGATGTGCCTATGATACGTCGACACGTGGCTCGGCCCAACAGTGGCCCATTTAGGTCAAAAGTTCGGCCCGTTTGACTTGGTCAAAAGGAAGCGGGCCGGCCCATGAAAAGCCTGTTCATGGTCTGTTCGCATATAGCCCATTTACACCCCGCTAACTCACGGCCCATTATGACCTATCCGAATTAGGCCCAGTAGTGTCATCTGGGCCGTCCAATATGATTCTAGCCCATTGTAACTTCCGGCCCATGTATGGCCCATGACATCTTTCGGCCCATATGAGGCCCTCTGTAACTCTGGGCCCAATAAAGGCTCGTGGTGAAACTGACCCAGAATGAACAGTGTATCGCTTTATACCCATTAACGGCCCATTATTCCATTGGGCTGTTTCCAGCCCGTGTTATCTTCTAGCCTTCTAAGAGCCCATTTATTATTGGGCTCATTTCCGGCATTCGATTACTTACGGTCCGTTACTGGCATGTTCTGCTTGTGGGCCAAATTCTTCCCGTGGTTAAAGTCGGCCCGTCTATGGCCCGTTAATCCGTTGGACCGTTTTCATAGCATCATCAAATGTGGCCCATTAACGACCCGTTATGCCTGCGATAGAATTAAGCCCGTTGTACACATCTGCCTATTAACGGCCCGTTATGGTCGGCCCATAAACAAACGATTCCGATTCTAGCCCGTTTACGGCCCATATTGCGGTCCGTTAATGGTCCACGAAAGTACAGCCCATGTTTGGCCAATCGATCAAACGGCCCATAGAAGGCCCATTGAATCGGCGGGCCGTAGAAGGCCCATGGATCATACGGACCTTAGGAAGCCCACTACAGCAGCCAGCAGGACCATGGTTACAACGGTCCGTATGTTGCCCATGGTTATTGTGGCCTAGTTCTAAATAAAAAGGTTACCACGGAAAAAGAACTGCAGCGACTCCAAGCAAAAAAATAAACAAGACAATAAGGAAATAAATAAGCAAGCAACTTATGCTAGGCTATTATGGCTATTACAAATATTACATCCACTGGGCATCAAAGTTTGCCACCAGCGCAAATATCGTGAACAAAGCAACATATTACATACACTCGGCATCTAAATTGGCTACCAGTGAAAATAAACGCGGCAGCAAAACAAGTCCAGAACTGAAACCACTTCAGAAGAGCTCAAGAAATGATATCCTAGATACCCACCATGCTGGCAAGAAGCTTAGCAAGCTTATTAATTTTCTCTTGTTTGCCGCTAAAATCATACAACGCTTGCTGTTGCACCAGAAAGTATGCATCTGAATTCTGCAGGGACTTCCTCAGTCCTTCAGCTTCTTGCCGCAGCATAGCTGACTGATGCCTTTTAGCTTGTAGCTGAGACTGAAGAAGCTGAAGTGATTCAGGCAGCGAGTTCGAAGAGCTTGTGCCAGCGGTAGTGGCCAGTAACTCAAACACTACATCAACGCAGGACTTTGGGGTTGTCTCACTGTCTACAAGATAGTTTTTATCACCTTTCTTGGAGACTAATAGGGTTGTCTCACTATCTTGAACCTTATCTGCATTACTTTCTCTACCATTGCATAATGGGGTGCTCTTCTCCAATATTTTGTTCGCATTCTACAAGAGAAACAAGCAGACACATCATAGTTTTAGCATGTAGTATATGAAACTCATTTTGGTAAACCGGTTCAGTAGTAAGGTGGACAGGATAACAGCATGAAAGAACATATATCTATGTACTATCATCACTGTATTGTCTATATCATTCTAGTTTATGTTGCCAAATCAAGATAGAGACACAGTTCAAACCATATCTTTTTAAGACATAGCAGCATAGACAGAATATAAGTGTGGGAAACTACACAGCACTAGCATCACTTGTAATGTGCATGACATGAGAACATAACTATTTATACAACTGAAACTGAAATCAACATAGAGCAAGAAGTTAGAACAGCAATCCAGTTAAAGAAATAGGTTTAAAACATACCTATTGCGCCATTGGAGTTTCAATTGGATCCTTCAAATTTGAAATTAGTTGGTATGAGTAAATACAGTGATGCAAGAGCAAAGGAGTATGGACCATAGCTTCGGAATCTGACCTGAGAATAGTTTCTCTTCTGCTTTAAACATGGAGTTTGGGTTCGTTGTGGTGGTCTTCGTGCTTTGGGCACTGCAGTTGCTTTACAAATTGCTCGTGTGGGGGTACTCTGTGGTGGACATGGTGTTGTGTCAACTAGAAGTGGGTTACTATCTGCTGGGGTTGGGGTTAGATGGGGTGTAGCTGGTTCTCTGCCCAACAGTGTAGGTGTACAATCTGGAAGAGTCTCGATTATGTGTGGTGGGGCTAGTTCGTGGGCCAGTACAATCATGGTTCTATCTGCTTTGACGGGTAGCACCGTCTTTTGTGAAGAACGGGTTTTTACTCCCTTAGATACTGCCATCACCCCCTCCAATTCAAATGGCTGATAAACAAGAAAAGAAATTGAATGTGCAGACATTGTATGATAGACAGATGTGGTAATTCACATATATGTTGTCTAACCAAACAGGACAGCATGACACAATTTCACATATATGATGGCTAACTAAACAGGATAGCATGACACAGTTTCAGATATATGATGGATAACTTAACAGGATATAATGGCATAATTCAACATATGATGAGTATCTAAACAGGATGACATGACATAACTATATGATGTCTTTCTAAAATAGGTTGGGATGAAATAATTCACATACATGTTGTCTAAGTATACAGGATGGCATGATATAATTCACATAATTGATTCATATACTAAGCAGCTGGCACTCGCATGTATGATCTCTAAACTAAGCAGATGGCATTGAATATTGTGTATATGATGTCTAAACTAAGCAATGCAAGACACCATATGCATGATATGAGAAATATAAACATTGCAAGTTAGAGCATACACCTCAGGTGGGATATAGGACTGGTCATATGTCTCTGAATCCTCCTCTGAGGAGCTACCCATAATCATCGAGATATATGCTTCAACAGGTACCATTGCCTGCTCTGAAGACCTTGTTTTCACTCCAGATTTTTTTCAGAACTGGCTCAAATGGCAGATACACATGAAGAGTAGTTCAATATACACAGATTGTCGACAAATGGAATACGTAATGAAAAAAAGGATGGCATGAGATAATTCACATATGTGATGCCTGGCTACACAGGATGGCGGTGCATAATTCACATATATGATAACTAGCTAAGAAACATGGCATTGCATAATTCACATATCAGATATAGAAAGCAAACAGGAGGCATTCACACAAAGCATGTCTAATCTAAGCAGATGGCATGGCAATGCAACACACCATATGCATGATATGAGCAATATAACCCTGCCAATTTAGAGCATACACCTCGGGGGGGATACGACTGATCATCTGTCTCTGAACCCTCCTCTGAGGAGCTATCTATAACCAGCAAGAAATCTGCATCGACAGGTAGCACTAACTGCTCAGAAGACCTTGTTTTCACTCCAGATTTTCCCATGACCGACTCAAATGGCTGATGCACAAGAAGAGTAGATGAATGTACAAACATTGTCGACAAATGGAATACATTATGAAAAAAATAGTATGGCACGATACAATTCACATATACGATGACTGGTTAAACAGGATGGCATTGCATGATTCATGTATATGATGCCTGGCTAAAGAAGATGGCAGTGCATAATTCACATATATGATATAGAAACCAAATAGGTCGCATTCACACAAAGCAAATCTAAACTAAGCTGATGACATATAAGATGTATAAAGAAAGCAATGCAAGGCACCATATGCATGATATGACCAACATCATCATGCCACGTTAGAGCAAACACCTCAGGGGGTAAATAGGAGTGGTCGACTCCCTCTGAATCCCCCTCTGAACAGTTATCTTCCTCTGGAATACAATCTGGAATGGGGGGAGGGGGCCCCCACTTCGCCCACCATGGAGCAGCGTCTGCATGACATTATATTCCCATGCAACGGTCTTCTCTTTTTCTCTACATGCTCAGTACGATTGTGTACAATAACTGACATGCATAATAAAAAAAACATAGTTAGATTATGTAAGGCCTAAGGGGTGCATGCTGAAATCAAGACTGATGGTAGCAAACGAGTGGATAGATCCAAAATTAATGATAGCAGGTTGATAATAGCTTCAGTTTAAAAAGATAGATGATGAATCATCTGTTGTTTGTTGCCCACCCAACATGAACCACATAGAAGACCCAAGATGAACCAGATAGTAGACATATACTATTCATTGCTGCCTCGATATGTGCCCCACGGGCATTTTAAAACTCAAGTTCGAACATTAGTTTGGACCTGACTCGGAATCTAAGAGGTGAACTGGATGATAAAGTAGCAGGTAATAATAATCGATGTATAACGTAAGCAGACACGAAAGAGTGCGACCTCTCTTCTGGAACTATGTAGTCCTCAGGTTCATCTGCTCAGTCGATGATGGTAATGCAGTTGGCGTGGCTGCCGGCAATGGGGAAGATCATCTGGGGCGGCGAAAGAAGGTCTGCAGGGGTATCTCTGCTGTAGTGAACGCTTCCGCCGATGGTGCACCTCAAGTGGGGTGGATGACGGCATGGCAGGAGCGGGACCAAACACACAGAGTTTTCTTTAACACCTATCTGAAAATGAAGTAAATCTGTAAGGGCTCCTTAGAATTGGAGGATTCTAAAAATGCAGGGATAGGAAAAACACAGGAATAGGATAGGAATGCACGTGCAAAACAGAGCATTTGCAAACACAGGATTTGTAAGGGCTCCTTAGAATTTGGTTCACGTGAATTGGAAGAACACAGGAATGGAGAAACATGGTCAAATTAAAGTCAAACCACATGAAAATGTAAAATAAGAATCTTATTATGCCAGTAATGCACTTAGTCCTATTCTTCATGCATATTAATTTGAAAAGGGCGTCTAAGTGGATATTAAAATTCCTATGTTTTTTCTTTGAAAGAGACACCAAAGCAAAAAAAATCCTCTAGTTTTGCTTTGCTCCATGCCTTCTAACCAAATGCACGAATAGTAGTACCATAGTAAAGTTTCCAATTCCTATGTTTTCCTTCACTTTTTGTTTGAACCAGTGGTGATTCTAGTAGGCAGTCTTCAAGAGGCTGAAGCCTGCCCTCGAAAATTTTTGTGACCTTATTTCGTCCGCATGAATATCATATAATGGCTATCTTGCTAAACCGATTCAAATTGTGGTTCAAAAGAGCATTTAGTTTTCTCCTTGTTAACTTTGTGACCACGATTCATTTCTTTCTAGATTTGCAACTGCTTTGAACCAAAGGATCCCTGAGGGGTCGACATGAATGTAGAGTAACAAAGTGATGCGACGAGTGTACAACCTCTTTGGCGTAGCCTTGTCAACCTCAGCATCATTGGGTTGGACATGGAGGATGGTGATGCTGGTGTGACTCTTGGAGGCGGGGAAGAAGATCTAAGGCCGCCGGAGACGGCGCCGAGGGTACTGCTCCGCTGTGATGGACGGTTCCGTTGTTGGAGCAGCTCCGGTGAGGTGTACGATGGCGAGGCTGAAGCAGGACAAGACAGACAACGTTAATCTGAAGTGGGAGTCTAATAGCATCTGCAATAGATGATATAAAATACATCACCAAAAAGTGCTAGATGTAAAATGCATCAGCCGTGCCGCGGCCGCTCCGACAGATGCTGTAAATACTATTGACTCCGAACTTAACTGAAGAAACTGAACTTTAAAGTCGAAACTGAATTTTACTGTCAAAACTGAATTTTACTGACGAAACTGATTGAACTAGTAGCAGAGCACTGCAATAGAAGTTTAGGGTGTTCGAGCACTGGTAGCAGAGAAGCAGTGATCTAAATCAGCAGCCGCTCGAGCAGGGAACGCACTAGCAGAGAGCAGCTTGTGGAGCAGCACTGCGAGCGAGTGCTAAAGCAGCAACTACTGTAGCTGCCGCGGGTCGTGTAGCAGCAGCAGCACGAGCGAGAGCAAGAGCAGAGCAGAGCAGCAACATGAACGAGAGCAAGAGCGGAGTAGCAGCATGAACAAGAGCAAGAGCGGAGCAGCAGCGCGACTAACAGCATGAGCAGAGTAGAGCAGCAACAACAATGAAAGCAAGAGCAGAGCAGCAGCGCGACCGACAGCAAGAGCAGAGCCGGAGCAGCAGCAGCAGCTAGTGCTGGTGTGGAAGTCGCCGGCGAGGAAGCAACGACATGGGGGAGATACGCCATGGAGGAAGTGGCCGGCGACGGCACCGTCGATGGAGACCCGCCATGGCTGCTCGGTATCGAGCACCGGCAGCCCCGTGAGATCGAATAAAAGATAAAATGTAGCGGTGAGTGGAGAACCTCCTCGGTGGCACCGAGTAGGCCTCCGCTTCATCGGCGGAATTGGTGAGGGTGTTGCGGTTCCGATGGGGCAGGTGAAGACAATGTTGTGGGCATGGATGTGGCGCGATAGACGAGGCAAACATCGGGGCAGCTCCTTGGAGGTGGAGGACAGGGCGGCTGATCCGGCGGGACGACGAGATCGATGACGGATCTTCATCTGTTGCGGTGGATGAGGGACGTCGAGCTGTTGTTGTGGACGACATCGTCGGGGAAGAGGCTCCGGCTGGGCAGCGGTCAGGAGGCCGATGGAGGAGCATGGGGTTTTGCGGGTTTTGGCGGCCTCGGTGTATGAATGGGGGGAACGAAGGGGAAGGTAGGGGGAAGCCATGGTTTAGGGACGCGCTTGTCCGAAATGTGGGGTAAGTTACGAACGTACCCCCGCCGGTTTTGACCACGCGACATCGAGGCGGAATTTCTGGCTGAGGGGTAGAAGGGGGATTTCGCGTGTCTGGGCTGCGGGACCGATTTTGGATGAGGAGCGAGTTTTCGCGCGTGTCAAAATTTCGGGATAACAAGGCGCGACGCGGGTTGAAGAGGCGGGAGTTTCGCAGCAGAAGAGACAAAAGGTACTCTAGCTTGAAAATTTCGGGATAACAAGGCGCGGATTCCATGTTCGGCAGAACAAACTTAACGTGTAAAAAAAGACAATTCATACAAGACACAAGAGAGTCATGTCCCCTTTTACTATATTGCTATAAATGCCATGGAAAAAACTACAAGAAAAATGTAAAAAAAATCGGGAGAACAAGATTAGCCTGTACAATACCAAATCAATCCTCACTTCCCTCAACAACAACAAAAAACAAATCATTTCCCACCACAAGAAAGAGTCATGTCCCTTTTTATATGATTACAAATGCCAGGATCTTGAATTTCAATTTTTGAATCCACGTTATGTTGAATTCGAATATATCATTAGGTGATCTTGCGGTTTATAATGGATGTAGTCCTACATTTTGATCTTCCATCTTATATGAACATTTTACTCCACCCTATGAATATATATATTGTTGTCTACCATATGGACTAAATTTGAATCAATTTTCCCTATTTGAATACGATTGTTGTCGAGTTATACCATCATTTAAATATTATCTTGATAACAAAAAACATGCATATAGTAGTAATCATATTTAAATATGAACTACATGTACCATATGATCTCCAATTCAAATATTTGTATCCATTTTATGTTAAATTCAAATCACAGTACATTGGTCTAGGTAGTGAGATGTTCGGGATAATCTAAACCCTATTTTCATATGTATAATGTGTTTAACACACATAGCAATGCATCCCCCCCACCCCCCCCCCCCCCCCCCCCACCCCCGCCCACACACACAACATTTAGATGTTAGCTTTGAAAGCCACACATTATCTCAAATTTGAATAGTTATGTCCATGCGCGAATGCAATGTGGTCAGACGATGCCTGCCATCGGTATCGCAAATTCAAATCGATTTGGCCTTGTTCGATGTGAATATAGTATATAGCATGTTTGATTCAAAACCACACCAGGCATATCTGCATTATATTCATGCTTGCATGAGTTACAAACATCATGAGCTCTTATTCAAATATTTGAATCCACTTTTATATTGATTATCGTCTCTGTGAGTCTTTTACACGCACACGCACACACACACACTCCTCCTCCCTTCATGGATACCAATAATTTTCCTATCGTGCATGCATATATGCACACACACTCCCCACCACTTTGCATCCTCTACATCGTGCACACACGTTCTTGTTCTTTAGGTCGGTCTCCCACGATCTCCCTACGTCTCCATCTTTCCAACACACACCGATCGATATACCCCTCTAGCTAGGTAGGCCTGCCTACGACACACATAGTCCGTCCCCTCCTCTCACCATCCATGCCTCCCGCCCTAACTCTGAGGCACGCGGGCACTGTCGCCCCCTCTGTTGTTATCCATCTTTTACTCGTACAGTGTCACAACCTAGCTACACCCCCCCACTACACACACCTCTCCCTAGCTGTCTTCGTCACTCCAGGTGTTCTTTAGTCTAACACATGCATGCATGTTCACCAATCGATTTCCCTCTATGTGAGGCCAGGTCTCTCGCTATTTCCCCACACAAAACGCCCGATCTATATCTCTACTTAAGTCTCCCCCTCTCTACCCACGTACACATCGACCAAACCACGACCTCTCTACATAGGACCGCCTACCACACACACATTAATTACCCCTCCCCGTCTCATCATCCATGCCTTCCGCTTTGTCTATCGACGAGACAAGCACTCCCACACACATTATCATCCCCTCTCTTTAATTATCGATCTCGCACTTATACTCCTTCATTGTCTTTGCCTAGTTGGCCTCTCTCATCATCCTCCAATATGCACCCCCCCTCTTTCCTAGCGCTTGTACGCTCGTAAAGTTCTTCCCTCTATCCGTGTGTATCGATATGTTGCGTAAATGATCCCTCCCCCTCTCTTCTCGTATATCACCCCCTCCACATACATATACTATGTATTCATGCCTCTCTTTGACAGAAACATATGTATAGAGGCATGTCGAACACACCATCTCCCTCTCTATCTCTAACACACCCACATGTTGTACGCGATCGAATCTTGCGGCCGGATAGAGCAATGGAATCACTGACTCGTATGAAAAGAAGGCTAGGTGGAGCGGTGGAGGACAGGTATGAAGAGAAGAGGTGCACGCACGCATGCACTGCCTCCCTCACACACAAGCACGGGTACACGGTGGAGCACATTTCTCTAAGGAGAGTTAGCCCTCGTGATAATTTGACGCATGTTGAAAGACTTGTTAGATGACATGGCACTAGTACTTTGAGCATGGTTAATAGTATAGCCAACAACCGGCTATATGGAGTTGCCATGTCATCTATAGTCAACCTAATAGCCAGCGTGTATAGTATAGCTAGTTGCTAAGCAGTACTACTTTATTAATGCATGGCCCACTGTACACTGTCATAATGTTTCTTAGAGTCCGTGTTGTAGCCGGCTGTTAATCTACGGCCCGCTTCCCTTCTCTCTCCTCTTCTCTCTCATCCAACTCAACACAAATATGATTGTTTAATCATTATAGCCTGTTGACTGTAACTTATTATACTTGCTCTTCCGGTACGTGCAAAGCAAGTAGGAAACAAAATACTAGGAAGTTTTTGTTTCGAGAGATGTTTCTCTTTTTCAGTCAATATATTTTTGTATAAAATGATGGGGGAGCTCAATGAAGCCACGTGGCACATGTGGAGGTGTTGTTTGCCAGCTTCTTGCGTGGTTTGATCACACTGATGTGCTGATGCTTCCAGAAGAACGTAGACACTGCTGGGTACAATGAGGTTACTGTAGACGCGAATCCCAGCCATTCTGAGGCACTTAGACCATTGGATCAACATTAATGAACAGCTAATATCACGTCACATGTGAAATTGAGAATTTCTAAACTGATTATAGAAATAGCCAGCAGCGGGCTACTCATTTTTTTTCTCCGAGAGGTTGAGGGCATCTGGCTCCGCCATGACAGCCTCTGAGAACGCGGGCCCACATATGCATCCGAGAAACATATGTAATGAGGATTTCTAGCGACCGGTCTCGTTAAGGAGGAAAACCAAGTGTTACCCTTTACAAATTAAGTTAGGCGGTAAACTTACAGCCCGTCGCGCTGGCGTCGCCCCAACACACGGTCGGTGCGGCCCGTCACTCACCGAAGGGATGCGCATCGGCTTGGTGCATCACTGACATGTGCGACCACATGTAAGCAGTAACACCAACACACGATCGGTCCGCCGCTTAGCATGAACAGACAGTATGTCTGGCCCGCCGCTCACCGAAGCGACGCGCATCGGCTTGGTACATTACTTTATGTTCGACCGCATGTGAGCAGTAGCAAACCGACATGCCAAGCTCCCTTGCCTACCACGCGCCTAAAGCCGGCTTTTTATTGTAGATCCCTTTAAAAAAGGAAGATTGCACATAGGAGCAGACCATGGCAGTTGCGAACGCTCGAGTGGCAGTTTCATGGGTAGGGGGAGGGGCGTGGTGTGGCAGTTTTGTAATATGCCACGGCACTTCTTTTTCTACTGCTGTGTACGTGCAATAACTGGCACCGTCGGATACATATCTTATGGTTATTGGGGCGTTCGCCAGGAATAGCCTCGTGGCGAGTTATTGACTAGTCTTTTTTCACACGCATTACATCGACACATATCATCTCTCTCCCTCTTTCCCACGCACACACCTAGTCTCTCGGCACTTCTCGCACGCACCATCTCTAGCTATCTAGGTCTATGCCACCCACATACACTGAGTTTAGTACATTGTACACGAAGAGAAGAGGTGCATGCACGCACTCGTCCTCTCTCACACACGCATCTGTAGCTACGAATTGTAGTTTTCTCACCCATCCGATTGGATATATCATAGGTTCACATTGCTCCTTGGCCTTGAGATTGAGAAGTTTAAAACGCGGAGGCTCAGCTGGAGGCGCGATGTTTTGGTTAATGTGCAGGCCGCACACGGCACCAACATGACACGAGCTTGGTCTGCCTGGTGCGCAGTCGGGTGAGTACTACTAGTAGTAGTACTTCTTTGATGTATCATGTCAACTCGCAGAAGTATGCAACACTTCCTCAACAAACAAGCATATAAGCATCTTATACTCCTTACCCAAAGCATCTTTATATCCAACAGACACCAAATATCCCTTCGACTATTGGAAATTACTTTAACTGTTGATCTGATGTCGAAGTAATTGTTGCATCGCCACCAAAATCCACCATCTCTTAAGCTAAAGTAGACCGAGCTAACCCCTATATTAGCATATTACTAAGATAAACAGAAGGCACTGTAGAATCATTTAGGAGGTGAGCTTGTCAATCTGAATGTGGAGGGACACCATCCTCGACAACCCAGCCCCAGCCAGCATCTTGGGCGACACTGTGAAGAAGGTCAGCTCCTGCACGGCGACGGCGCCGGGCTCCTTGCTGCTTGTCACCTTGATTTCCACTTTGACGGTGTCGGTCCTGCCTTTTAGCTCCCCCGGCGGGACGTTCGCCCACACCTTGGCCGCGTAGTGTGGCAGTGGGGACGCCCCCACTCTGATGCAGATGACCGACATGGCGATAGGCGTGCCGATGTCGAGCACACCACCGACCATGAAAAATGCGCGGTCGTCCTCCTCCGCGAATAGCAAGCGCTGCGGCTCTGACACTGGCACTTGCAGCTGGAGCACCTTGCCGTGCTAGATCCTATGCACGGGAATGGGATGCATAGTGCTGATGTGGTGGGGGAGCGCCGGCGGCGGGCCTTCGTAGCCGCAGATGGGCATGGGGCATTTGCAAGGCGCGAGCGGACACATGCTCTGGTGATCAGCGAGCTTGTGGTAAGTGACGTAGAGCCCACAACCTTCGTGCGGGCACTCCACCCTCACCAAGGAGAGGACGGCGTCCATCGCCGTGTTGCGCATGTCGAAGCCGCCGCCGCGCTCGCACTTCTGGCACTGCCGCTGGTTCCCGGGGCGCTCGTCGCGGCAGTCCGCGCAGGCCAGGTGCCCTCCCTTGCACTGCACAAATCAATCGAACAGCACATCAATCAAGAAACCTGCACCTTGCTCGATCAGCCGAACAGACGAGGTGTATTTGAATGTCGTACATTGGAGGCTTCAAGGGGCGGAGACACAAGGGGCAGTGGAGCAAGGTGAGGTCCATAGAGACCTCCATCATCGGTTCCTGCTCCGTCGGCATGATATCGCCCTCCTCGTGCACCACCATCTCTCGCTTTAGGGCCGGGGCATTAGAAAGTTTTACCATCATATATTCATACTACTTCAAGGTGCATTAAATCAACACATGCAAGTATCAAAAGGAAAGTCACGGCATGCATGCATGCGTTGTAATTAATGCATCGGTAAACGCAAATTATTGAAATATATCGTGTGCACTACTTTGATGTGTCGCTCCAACTCGTACAACAAGGAGAAGCTTGATTACAACGCCCTCTCCCTCGCCCATGAGTGTGCTGGCTCGCAAGACTAGGAGAAGCTTTCGCTACACGCTCTCCCTCCCGCACGCGGTGGACATGCAACAGTTCATTCGGTGTCAGATGGCCAGAAGCATACTAGTAGTACTCCACTGTAGTAGTACCATCATTGTTCGACTTCCCGAAGAGGCGAAGAGCCAAGCGCAACCCGAACGCTCATGTGGCAGTTTCATATGCAGGGGAGGTAGTATAGTAACATAGTCTAGGATAGCGTGTACCATGCCTCTAAGCTTAAAATCGTTGGAGTCGGCTCCATGCTATGAGGCCGTCTCGAAGCATTTTTTGATTAAAATAATCTTCTGGCCCTACCTGTCATCCTGGTGATTGTAGTTTGCACGCTGATATGGTCAAGAGATGAATATATATTTTAATTTGTGGTGGGGTAAATGTTAGAGGTTGCAGCAAATATTGTACACTGCGGGTCTTTTAGCCAAGTTTAGAGGCAAGCATGTGGGGCCCGTGCTATGATGTGTCGCGTCAACTTGTACGAAAAGGAGAAGCTTGATTACTAGTATGCCCTCTCCCTCACCCATGCGCACGGTGGCTCGCAGACGAGGAGAAGCTTTTGCTTACTACTCTTACAACAAGCTCTCCCTCCCCCATGCGGTGGACGGACATGCAGCAGTTGATTCGATACTGTAGAAGTAGTAGTAACATCATTGTTCAACTTACCGAAGAGACAAAGAGCCAAGCGCAACCCGAAGGTGGCAGTTGCGAATGCTCGCATGGCAGTCTTATGTGTAGGGGTGGGGTGTGGTGTGGCAGTTTTGTGGCAATTCTTTTCTATTGATGTTTGCGTCCAATAGGTACCACCGTCGGATGCAGATCCTACGGTTATTGTGGCGATTGCTAGTTATAGTCATCTTACGAAAATCAAATAATCCCAAAACAAACCCGACCATGTTTTTTGTTTCTAGCCATGAATAGCAATCAACCAATAAGAGACGTGGGCCGTGTATGTTTTTAATGCCTTGAGACGTACCTAGCACGGCATGCAGCGGTCGGTTCATTGCATGCAATGGTATTAATTAGCAAATACTCCCTCTGTTCCTAAATATTTGTCTTTCTAGAGATTTCAAAAGGTGACTACACCGTAAATGAGTACATACGGAGCAAAATGAGTGAATCTACACCGTAAATATTAAGGAACGGAGGGAGTAAATATTAAGTTCTCTCGTTTTCCTCTCCGCCTTGGTCGCGGTGCACAATATTGAGTACTACTACTACTACTACTGACTAGTCTCTTTTTGACACGCATTTACGTTGATACGGCTTGAATGCCAACGAGGGAGAGGGTAGCGGTTCCCGAAACGTTGAACGGTCAATGATGCCTCCTCATTCAATTAGCATGCAGAGGTAAGTAATTAGAGAAGCAGAATGGAGCCAGCACGATGTGAATGCAACGCAGTTTGGACTCTTATATAAAGGTGCCCCACCACTCCAATCCATCTACTCCTAGTCTCTGCACAACACTGCTCACTCCAATCCAAGACCAAGTGACCAGAAGCCACAAGCACCCATGGCGCCGATGGACGCGAGCGGCAGTCGGCTGTGCCAGATCATCCAAGACGCTGGCCTGCGGCCCCACACCGCGCAGCGTTTCCAGATGGTGCTGGCGACCGCCAGCGTCATAGCGCTCGTCGACACCGGCTTTGCCTCTCGCATGGGTGAGATGATAGTCCGCTCCATCCACAAGTTCACCGCCGTCAAGAAGCGCGTGGACGACCTTGCTGTACTCCTCCAGCCTGCGCGCCCAGGCTCCTCGTTGCCTGCCACCCTCATCGGCCTCCAAGGTGACGAACTCTTTGAAGCATTGGTGGCCCTGCAGCTGTCGGAGGGCGCGACAAAGAATGTGCACCTCAAGGCCGCGCTCGCCACGCAGCGCCTCGCAATGCAAGAAACCATCGACCTGCACATCCATGTCTACGAGGAAATCGTCTACATAGGCCACTACAAGGCTAGCGAGGACAGAAAGGCATTGGCCTTCTTCCACCGGCTGGAATCTTTGGACGCCATTGTTCGGAAGCACGTTGACCTTGCCTCGAAAGCCGCTGCTACTTAGCCGCCGTTCGGTGGGCCGGCACCCTGAGTCGAGGAGGAGGAGATCGTCGATGCAGGCATCTTTCTTCTTGCCTCTTGTAACCAGCACTGCATCGCCTCGTCCCCTTAACATTTTATTAGTGTATGGCATTTTTATTCCAGTCGTAAATGACATCATTGTTCGACTTCTCGAAGAGGCGAAGAGCCAAGCGCAACCCGAACATGGGAGTTGCGCACGCTCGCGTGCCAGTCTTATGTGTTGGGGAGGGGCGTGGTGTCGTAGTTTTGTGGCATTTCTTTTCTATTGCTGTTTGCGTCCAATAGGTGCCACCGTCGGATGCAGATCTTACGGTTATTGTGTTGATCGCTTACGAAAACCTTATAATCACAAAACACTTAGGCGCGGTGGATTAACTCGACCTTGTTTCTTGTTTCTTGACATGAATAAAGGAATCAACCAATAAGAGATGTGGGCCGTGTATGTTTTTAATGCCTTGAGACTACCTAGCACGGCATGATGCGGTCAGTTCATTGCATGCAATGGTAGTACTACAGTAAATATTAAGTTCTCTCATTTTCCCCTTCGCCTTGGTCACGATGCACAATGTAGTAATGACTAGTCTCTTCTTGACCCGCATTTACATTGATACGGCTTGAATGCCAAGGAGGGAGAGGGTAGCGGTTCCCGAGATGTTGAACGGTCAATGATGCATCCCCAATTAGTACCATGCAGACAGAATTAACTGGAGAAGCAGAATGGAGCCAGCACGATGTGAATGCAACATAGTTTGCACTCTTTGAAGCCGCCCCACCACTCCAATCCATCTACCAAATCGTACGCACCACTACTCACTCCAATCCAAGACCCAAGACCAAGTGACTAGAAGCCACAAGCACCTATGGAGGCGATGGACACGAGCGGTAGTCGGCTAAGCCAGATCATCCAAGATGCCGGCCTGCGGCCCCACACCGCGCAAAGTTTCCAGACGGTGCTGCTGACCGCCGGCGTCATAGCCATCACTGACGCTGGCTTCACCTCTCGCATGGATGAGATGATGGTCTGCTCCATCTACAAGTTCACCACCATCAAGAAGCGCGCGGACGACCTTGCCGTACTCCTACAGCCCGCGCGCCCAGGCTCCTTGTTGCCTGCCACCCTCATCGGCCTACATGGTGACGAACTCTTTCAAGCCCTGGTGGCCGTGCAGCTGCCGGAGGTCGCGATGAAGAATGTGCACCTCGAGGCCGCGCTCGTCGCGCAGCGCCTCGCCATGCAAGAAACCGTTGACCTACACATCCACGTCTACGAGGAAATCGTCTACATAGGCCACTACAAGGCCAGGGAGGACAGAAAGACGTTGGCCTTCTTCGACCGGCTGGAATCTTTGGACGCCATTGTTCAGAAGCACGTTGACCTGGCCACGAAAGCCGCTGCTACTTAGCCACCGTTCGGTGGGCCAGCGCCCTGAGTCGAGGAGGAGGAGGTCGTCGATGGATGCATCTTTCTTCTCGCCTCCTGTAACCAGCACTGCATCGCCTCGTGGCCTTAATGTTTTATTAGTGTATGGCATTTTTATTCCAGTCGTAAATGACATGTGTGATCCCTTGCTCTTATTTGGCGTTAATTGTATGTAGTATCACTGTCTTCGTCCTGGTGTACTACCTAAGTCCTGGTTTATTAGTCCCTTTTGTAATTTGTGCTAAATTTTGACCAAAGATTTAACTGACAAAATGTTAGTGCATGTCAACAAAAATTATATCGTTTGATTTGTATTCGAACATAGTTTTCAATGATATAATTTTGGTGACATGCATGAACCTTTTGTTAGTCAAATTTATGGTCAAAGTTTGGCACGGATTATGATGGGGAGCAGTAAACCAGGACGGAGGTAGACTGGTCACCATCGTGTTTTGTGCCAAATTTTGACTTCAGTGACCCAACCTACATGGAGGGAGTACTATATATATTGGCGCGACAACAAAACTTATATATATTCAAAACTGAGCATTACTACATGTCACGAGTTCAAAACAAGAAACTGGAACAAGTACAGCACGCCTGTGCCGTTCGCGTCGCACCCCACACTGTCGTTCCGGCCCGCCCCTCAGCGCGCATTGGCTTGGCATTTTCTATGTACAAGTTATAAAGGTAAATACTGACGTGTTTGCGTCGCACCCCCACACGGTCTGTCCAGCACGCCGCAAGCTAGGGAACGCTTTTTGTCTTAGCATTTTCACTGCCAGGTGGGGCCGCAGTTGAGCAAACCGACTATCGGCAAATCCCCACCCCGCCCACCATGTGTCGGCTGAGTTAGAATTAGAAGAGAGAAACAAGGGAGAAGAGCTAGCTGTAGCATGGACGCTGTTGTCAGATGGGACTCGTGTTGATAGAATAGGAGTACTGAGTACTCGTACGTCTAGTACTGAGTACCATTAGGTGGGTGCGTGCGACCTATACCTGTCATCACTTTAGGTCTCCTTTTCGAACCACAGCTATGCTTCATAGTACATATTTTTTCATGCATTTTTCCTCCTATATGTACTCCTAGGCTATTTCCATGTGCTTCCTTTCGCCGACATGTGGGACATAGAGTATCTGGGTCATAGTGCATGCACGACTCGGAGCATATGCAACCATGCCGACGTACTTTACATTTCAGACCTGACGAATTACATGCAAACCCCCCGCAGAAGAATAAATAAATGAATGAATTACTACATGCAATCCAGATTATTTTCATAGAAACCGGAGCACGTTCATTAAATTTTGGACATAACACATTTATAAAAAACGACCGGACCTAAACCAGTCTAAGGGCCTCTTTGATTAGCAGGATACTGAAAACACAAGAATCGGGAAAGTATGATGGCGATGAACTGAGAGGACTAGGAAGAGGAGTGTTGTACATGCTAGAGACTGGACCGCTGGTTCACTGGGCTGCCGTGTTTCGCACTCCTCCGATGTGAGTAGTAGTATATACTACGTAGTACTATATATACCGCATGATTCTTTGGTCCTTCTTACTTTGCCGACATGTGGGAGAGCCAGCATCCGGGTCGACGTGTCATGCACCAGAATAGAGTGGGGAATGGAAGGGGGGCATCACCTCGGTCGTAGCGCCGCAGTAATAATGACTATAGTGAGTAGTCATATCACAAGACCCCGTATTTCTAGCAGTAATTGAGTCATCAAATCACATAGCCCTACCTTTCCAGCAGTAGGTTGAATCCGCTACTCCCTCACCCTCCTCGCCTCTCTGTCAAACCGGCTATGGGAAAACTGTCGCGCGTACTGCCCAGGAAAAGCCCCGCCCTCAACTTTTAAATACTCATAGTATAATTTTGTATCGATGAATTGCGCCATAGCAGAAAACCAAAAGAAAAACATGGTACATGTAAACAAATACAATTCAAGCTCTAGCTAGCGATTCGGAATGTAAACCGTGCATGTGTTTATACGTATCGGTTACTTCAAAGTACTAAGTCCATTGATGCAATGTGGTCAAACTGTACCATCGATATCTCAAAGCCAAAATAGTTCGAGCTTGTTCGTTCTATATAAATAGTACTTTATGTCTATTCACCCAAGGGGTTGTTCAATGAATGGAGGGCCGGGGAGCACAAGTGAACAATACTACTAGTAAGTAGGAGCAGTACAGTACAGTACAAAGTGCGACGTGTAGTTAGTCACGTTAAATAGAGAGTTTCTTTTCTTTAATGCCACGTACACAGATTGAAACGCTTGTTGTGGAGAGAAAAAGATAATCACTCCACTATATATATATATAGGCAGGGGCCTGAGCGCTTGCTTTACTAGGGTTGCTCTCTTCATTCTCTCATCCTCTCTAGATCTAAACAAGACTGCAATAGCGACATTTTCTCTCTGCTCACCGCTGGTCACAGATCCGGCCGGATCCCTTCAGCCGGGGTGTGTAGAGGACTAGGTGCATAGTTCACGTGGTCATCGGCGGCGAGGGAGGAAACCCACAGCTGTCGGCGGGGCCCGATCCTCTGCCCATGCCGTTCTCTCTGATACAGTGCTGGCTCGGGAGGTCCTCCGACCCCTTATTCCTCCCTACCGTATTGTGGACAGATCCGACCTGCCGCCGGCCTCCTATCCACATCCCGACAACCCTCAGGTATAAGTTCCTTCGAAAGCAGCCTTGCTCTACTGCCCCATCTCCCCACGTGTCTGCATGTGGATGTTTTTCTACTTCCATCAGCTCTTCCAAAGCTACCTAAATTTTTAGTATTATTAGAGGTAAAGCTACTTCATGCAGTCGAATCTAGGACTTGGTTCAAACAACGAAGAAAGGGGGTAAAGTTGTAGCATGAATCTAGGACTTGATTCAAAGAGGAAATAACAGGGGGGAAGTAGTAGAGACTGGATACCCAACTGGTATCTTGGTTGAAAAGAGAAATAAAGGGAAAAGGCAGTACAAACTGGATAAGGAACAGATCTATTATTGGTTGAAAAAAGGATAGAAAGTGGCGGCTGGTGGACAAGTCAACAGAGTATGTCCAGGATTAGATTTGCTGCCCTCACATAGTAAAAGGTCTCCAGGATTAGATTTGATGCCCTCACAGAGTATGAACAAACTCCGCATCACCACTTTATGCCTCCTTGTAGGTACATTGTGCTGATGCGTCCACTGTCGCATGTCCTTATACCAACTTTTTGCTGTTGTTAATGTGAGGGTGCATGTAAAATGAAGCAATCACACTGTTACCGTAGGGACATGTCTAACCAATGTTATTGTTAATCTAATGCCTCTAGTAATATGATGCAATTAAACTGTGTCACAAATGGTACTCCTGCTATTTTTCCCAGTATGATAAGTAAGTTTCTTCTTTATGCTGCTGAGTGTCCTGGTATCCCCACTGTCCCATGCCCTTAAACCAACTCTTTAGCTACTGTTGATCTACTGTATCTGATAAACAAGCAATACCACCATTAAAGTAATCCCATATTTGACGAATGTCATTGTTGATCGTAATGCTTCCGGTAACATGAAGCAATGCTGCCGTTTTAAAATTTGTACTATTCTTGCGTGATTGCCATGAACATAATCAAGATGCTTCTTTTCATTTCATGTATGTTTCGTATCTTGTTATTGACCAGTAACTGCTTTCTTTCTATCTTTTTGTGCGGATAGGGATATCCATTTCACCTCGTTGCTATTGTGACCTTTTGGTGAACTGCACAAAATACTTTTTTTGGAATGAGTGTCTTGTGCAGTTCAACTAAAATGTCACATGGGCAACATCTCTCAATTTTGGTTGAACTGCACAATGGTTGATTGGAGTTTCCAACATCTTTGTCAAACTTTGCTGGTAATCTCGTGCAACATTTTATTAGCCTTTGCAAGATGAGTCATCACTGTCACCATAATGGCACTTTATTTTAGTGGAACTGCACAAAAGGATAACCAAATTATAGTTGCACCTTGCATGAGCAGGACAGCCAACCTTAATGTTGCTCAATTTTAGTGCAACTACTAAAGAAGAACCTGCCAGCTCATGAGAGCAAGTACTTCTTGCTAGCTGCATGATGCACTCTTTGCTTCATTTCAGGCGGACTGCGGAAAAAGGTCGCATGAATTGAATCATCCGAGTGGATCTGCAGGTTCACCACATCGAGTTGTGGCAGTGTAGTGCCCCTCTCTCAGTTATGGTTCCCATGACCGGGTATATTCCTTTTTGGTTGATTTTGACTCTGCATCCAGCTAGTGATCTTGTGCTACTGTTTTGGCACTGCTATGAGAAAGCAATAATGATATTGTTTTTGAATCTTAATTTTATGCCACTAATAATTTGTGGCAATCTTTTGGCACCGCTACTTCCATTGATAAAATGAAGTAATAATACATTTAAAATAGAGCTACTGTCTTAGCTACCATTTCATTTCCAATGTAGATAACTTGCAGAAGGCCTATCCGGCAGAATCAAGTCCATGTGCACTACATCAATCACATAGCTGCAATGAACTAGTTGAGTCCATCACGCCTACCCTTGAGGTGGCGCGGGCCCCCTCTCTAACTGGCGGGCACCATAATTTTAGTTCAGCTGCACAAAAAAAGTGATTGGAATGAGTCGGCGCTCCTCCTTCTACTGCCACACTGAGGTGTTAATGGATGTCAACGAATCGCTTTCATGGCAAGATACGGGGACATGAAGAATAACTTGATCTTCCAAAGTCTTCTCACACAGGTCAGTACTGTCCTTTATCAACATGATTGTGCTTTTTCATACTGTGCTAATGTTGTATTTTTTTAATAAAGCTATTCTATCGCAATCTTTTCTCGTTTTGGAAATACAGTTGCTTTAACTAGTGCCAATATTATAGTAATCATGCTCTTTCTTATCTATGCAAACAGGAATACTCAACTACAGATGTTGTGATGGTCAAAAGCATTCGCCAAGTTCTTGGGTTGTATGACATGGCTAGCCAAGATGGATTTAATCCCGAGATTCACTTTATCCCAAGGCTCTAAAGTGCCATGCGTGTGTGCAAGGTGGAAAGAGATATTTCAGGATGTTGATTGATGATTCCACTAGATTCTGCTATGTGTATTTGTTAAATACTAAGGATGAGGCTCTATACACACTACTTCAAAATCTAGAAGGCCCTCTTGTGCATATATTGGAAGTGGTAGTGCCACCAGTGATGCAGAATATTTCAGCTGCCAATGTTTGACCTGTGTGGCCTTAAAAAGGACTGGTTTCAATGTTTAAGCAAATCCTTGGATCAAATTTCTTACATGAAGCATCGATCAATTTTTATTTATTTGTTCACATTCTCACAACGTTTGACTTGTACAGTTATGATTGGCTCTAATCTGTGAATCATTGAGATGTGTAGGCATGTTTGTTGTACTTATTATTTGAATCTAATGGGTTGGTTCTGAATCTTGCAAGCTGGGAATCATTGTGATGTGTAGGCATCTTTGTTTTACTTATTATTTGAATCTTATTGGTTGGTTATGAATCTTGCAAGCTGGGAAACACGGCATGATGATGCAGAGGATAGCAACAATAACAAGTTGTTCAAACTTGGTAGTATTGTCTGTGTGAAAGTGCGGCAAATGAGCTGATCGTTTGCATCCTGAGAATAATAATTCTAGTTGTTGTGCATGTTGATCCTGTGGCACTGATAGAACGAGCCAATGCTTTGCTTGTTTTAAGAATAAATTTTAATTAAAGCTAATAAAATTTAAGTAAAGTGAACACTAACACTTGCTATTACAGTACCAATACAGACCCGCTCGTGAACCCGAGGGGGCATGTTCTGCCGGGCGTGAAGCGGGCGAGGGAGGGGTAGTAACTGTTGTCGCCTGTACATACTCAGTTTACTGTTGGATGCAGTTCCCAAGAGCTGAAAAGCGAACTGCTGTCGCCGCCTACCCACTTGTTCACCATCGATTGCAGTTCCCCAAGATTGGAAAAATGAATCACTGCTGCCGCGGTGCCGCCCCCCAGTACCCCAGTACACACCGATCGTCTTCATCTCCACCCCTGCCCCCAATACCCACAAAACGAGAACCGCCACATCAACTCTGCGTGAGAAGAGACTCCAATGGCGATCCAAGGGGTGAGCCTGCTGGATATGGACTTCAGCAAGGAGTTCACCTTTGAGTTCGCCGTTTAGACCCATGGCAGCACCAAGTTGAATGTGATGTACACCAATGATCCGGACTCGGTGAAGCTCTGCCTCGCCAACTTCAAGCAGTACCTATAGGAGGAGAAAGCACAAGGTCTCAGGACTAGACCTTGTGCCCATCCATTCGTCTCCTGACAGGTACCAGCGGATCGCCGTCGCCCAGGTATGCGGGCGGGACGAGGTTCTCGTCTACCACTATTGTAGGGCCATCAGAGGTTCTGGAGCATTCGCCCGTTTCATCGGCACCGCCGACTGCACCTTCGCTACGGTGGAGAGCAGGAAGAATACGACTGTGCTTTACGATTCGGCCATCTGGTGCAACAAGCTTGTCGACATCCAGAAGCAATACAAGATCATCGGCAACGGCAGGAGAAGTACTCCGTGGTTGACCTCGCCGCGACCATCATTGACCCCTGCTACGCCAACATGAAAGAATACGTCGATACCAAGAACCTGAACACGTGGGAGGTACCTCTAAATCTATCCTACATAACCTACGCGGCCAAGGCCGCATACGCATGCTACGACATGTACAGGCGGGTCTTGGAAATGAGGGCGTGTCTGCTTCCCATAACCGACGAGTACACGGACAGCGGCAGTGTCATGATCAAGCGTGCCAGGAAGGTCTAGATGATGTACTTTATCTGTTTAAGCACCTTTATCATCTGAGCGTTTCATGCATTAGCCTATGTGTCGTAATTATCTGTTTTGTCCGAAATATCTCATCTAAGAACCCATTGAGGGAGTCCTGGATTAGGGGGTCCTCGGGTGTCCAGTCTATTCGATATGGGCCGGACTGATGGGCCATGAAGATAAAGCAGAAGACTATCCCCCGTGTCCGGGTGGGACTCATGTATGCGTGGATGGCAAGTTTGGTGTCTGGATGTACTCTTTCCTTCCTCTGTAAACCGACTTTGTACGACCCTGGGCCCCTCCGGTGTGTATATAAACTGGAGGGTTTCGTCCATAGAGGCCATCAGAATAATCATAGGCTAGACAACTAGGGTTTAGCCATTACGATCTCGAGGTAGATCAACTCTTGTAACCCCTATACTCATCGAATACAATCAAGCAGGACGTAGGGTTTTACCTCCATTAAGAGGGCCCGAACCTGGGTAAACATCGTGTCCCCGTTGTCCATTGTTACCATCGATCCTTACACGCACAGCTTGGGCCCCCCTACCCGAGATCTGCCGGTTTTGACACCGACATTGGTGCTTTCATTGAGAGCTCCGATGTGTAGTCGCGAGAAGCAATCTATGGCTCGCCTTGTCATCAACGATGATATCACCTCTGGAAGGAGCCTAACTTCAGGACAGGTCCTCCAGCTCGGCAGTTTTACCGTGGGTGCTGGCATGGCCATCAAGCTGACAGCGCCCCCGTGATCGCCAAACATCACCCCCGCATCGGTCTCGAATACTCCCAAAAGATGGATCCGGCGGATGTCTCATCCTTAAATGAGCTGCTAGATCGCATCGCCGCCCTGGGGCTTTCAACGGATTATGATCGGATCGGGCTCAAACCCGACCAGAGGGAAATTAATTCCCCGCCGATCACCCACCGGGTAGCGGTCGTCGAGGAACGAGCAGAAAACAATTCTTCCCCTAAACTAAAGACCAGCTATGTTCGAGTCTCCGAACCTCTTGGCTCGGACACCCTCCCTTTGGATGAGACTTCGCGTCCCCCGAACTCAGGGTCAGACATTGGGTCCGGGGAGCACTTGGATCTCCCTGGACCCGAACTGGTGACTTCGGAGATTTTACAGGCTCCGGATGCAATCCTGGGTCGGGATTCGAGTTTTTGCCCGCCCACCCACCACAATCAATACTCTCCAAGTAATTCCGGCCCTCCAGACATATGTGACCTAATGTGTGTATGGCAGCAACCTCGGGAAATGGTCCATCACTTCTGGGCCATATTCCTACTTGTCAAAAACAAGATTAAAGATTGTTGCGACGACGACGCAGTCTCGGTCTTTCATCGCAATTGTACCGACGAGGGAATTCGGAATGCCCTCAACCGCCATCGCATACAGAGTTTCACGGAGCTATCGCACATAGTACGGAAGTATTGCGCGATGGAAAGCACTTGGAAAGCATAGAAAACCGAATTGGAACCGGCTGCCTTTAAGCAGTGCACTGCCCGGGCAAAACGGATACACCCTTACGAGGCATCCGACCATAAGCCCGTCGGCAAGAAAAAACCTTCTACGGGATACAGGTCCATTCTTGATGAACTCCTCGACAAGCCTTGTCCGGTACATACAACGCCGAGCACTGACTCAACCCACAGCCTTAGAGCATGTTGGGTACTCCGGCAGGTAGCTAAAAGTGGCGAGGCCATCCTCACCACCACCACTCCAGAGAAGCATTCTCCGGAGGATGACGATTTTAACGTCCTTACGGTCTTCGAGACTTTCTCCTCAAATAATCAGCATAAGAGGGCACTCCGCGACCTTGCTGAAGTCCACCAAGTAACCGCAGTAAGCCCATGGAATGACGCGGCAATAACCTTCACCGCTGATGACGAACCAAGGGCCCGATCAGTCCAAGCACCCGCCGCTTTAGTCCTAAACCCAATTGTGGACGACTTTCGACTTACCAAAGTGCTCATGGACGGCGGCAGCGGGCTTAACCTCATCTACGAGGACACGCTCGACAAAATGCAGATCGATAGAACACGCATCGAGCAAAGCAGTACCACCTTTCGAGGTATCATCCCTAGTCGAGGAGCACGATGCTCGGGGAGAATTAAACTCGACATAGTATTCAGCATGCCTAAAAATTATAGGTTGGAGGAGCTGCTATTTCACATTGCTCCCTTCAATAGCGGATACCACGCCCTTCTAGGGCGGGGCACTTTTTTACGCTTCCAAGCCGTACCCCATTATGGGTACATGAAGCTTAAAATGCTGGGGCCCAATGGAATAATCACAGTTACAAGTGATCCGGATACAGCACTCTGCGCTGAAAACAAAACCGCATCCTTGGCCCTTGAGGCACTCTCCGAAGCCCTTGCGGCCGAAGAGTTAACTACCCTACGATCCACAGTGGATAGGGATGATGTGATTCTCGATAAGAGACCTAAATCCACCTCTTTCAAGCCAGCAGATAAAATAGTTAAATTTCAAGTGCACCCGACGGATCCTAACAAAACAGCATCCATCGGAGCACAACTGGATTCGACGGTAGATGCCGCCTTACGCGCTTTCCTACGTGAAAATTGGGATATCTTCGCCTGGCACCCTTCGGACATGCCCGGTATCCCACGTAGACGGGCCGAACACAACCTCAACATAATTAAGGGGTTCAAACCAGTCAAGCAAATGCTACGGCGATTTTTTGAACCCAAACGACAAGCTATGGGGGAGGAGCTAGCTAAACTACTCGAAGCCGGGTTCATCAGAGAAATCAAACACCCGGGTTGGCTAGCCAACTTGGTCATGGTGCCGAAGAAGGACAAGTCTTGGCGCCTTTGTGTCAATTTCAAAGACCTTAATAAGGCTTGCCCTAAAGACCCTTTCCCATTGCCCCGCATTGACCAGATTATTGACGCGACCGCGGGACACGACTCATTGTGTTTCCTCGACGCTTACTCCGGATACCATCAAATTAAAATGAAGGAGTTCGACCAGGCCGCAACGGCATTCATCACCCTGTATGGGCCTTTCTGTTTCAACACTATGCCTTTTGGGCTAAAAAACGCTGGTGCCACTTACCAACGCATGATTCAAACAAGCTTGGAAAAACAAATCGGCAAGATGGTAGAAGCATATGTGGACGACGTGGTCATCAAGACCAAGCACGTCGAATCATTGGTGGACAATCTCCGCCTCATATTTGACAACCTCTGAGCATACGACATACGCCTCAATCCGAAAAAAATGCGTCTTCGGCGTTCCAGCCGGAAAGCTATTAGGGTTCATTGTCTCCCATAGAGGAATTGAAGCAAACCCAGCCAAAATCCGAGCCTTGTCACAATTGGCTACGCCAACAGACCTAAAATAGGTCCAAAAGCTAGCAGGGTGCGTAGCGGCCTTGAGCCGCTTTATCTCCAGATTAGGAGAAAAAGCATTACCACTTTATAGACTGCTCAGACGCACCGACAACTTTGAATGGATGGAAGCGGCCACAACCGGATTGGAAGAAATAAAAACCATATTAGCAAGCAATCCAATCCTAGCTGCCCCAAGTGTTGGCGAGCCTATGCTGCTTTATATCTCCGCAACTCACCAGGTAGTGAGCGTCGTACTCGTCGTCGAGCGAGAGGAAGAGGGACATAAATTCCCCATCCAAAAGCCAGTGTATTACGTATCGGAGGTCCTTACACCCTGCAAATCCCGATACCCTCACTACCAAAAGATAGCTTATGCGGTCTTTATGGCATCCCGAAAACTCCGACACTATTTTCAAGAGTGTTCGATCATGGTGGCATCCGAAGTACCACTTAACGACATTATAAATAACAGGGACGCCACTGGCCGCATAGCTAAATGGGCCATTGAGCTCTTACCGTTTGAAATAACATACAAGCCACGCCAAGCTATTAAATCTCAGGTGCTGGCCGACTTCATCGCAGAGTGGACGGAAGCCGAGCTCCCAAAAGAGTACAGTTCCTACTCCAACTAGATCATGTATTTCGACGGTTGTAAAATGTTAGCCGGACTGGGGGCTGGCGTCATCTTGACATCCCTATGGGGGACACAGTCCGCTACATGTTGCAAATCATGTATATGGACTCCAATAACGCAGCCGAATATGAGGCACTTCTACATGGTCTCCGCATGGCTGTCTCCATGGGCATACAATGCCTAGAGGTGCGCGGCGATTCGAACCTCGCAATATCCCAGGTAAATGGAGAGTTCGATGCAAAAGATCCAAAAATGGCGGCATATCAAAATGCCGTATTAAAAATATCAGCTCGGTTCAAGGGGCTCGAATTTCATCACGTCGCTAGAGACAGTAACCAGGCAGCGGATATACTCGCTCGCATGGGCGCCAAGTGCGACCCCGTCCCGCCTAATACCTTCATGGAAAGGCTCTTCAAGCCATCCGTGGTATGGCAAGACGAGAGCGGAGATGCAAGTACGGACCTGATCCCACCCCCATCAACCGAAAATGATACAGGTATCATCGGGGGTTTGGATACCGAAATAACACCCTCTGCGCATGAGATCACGGCCGTTATTGCTCCATGGACTGAACCCTTCCTAGCCTACCTTAATAGGCAGGAGCTTCCTGATGATCAAAATGAGGCCCGTCGCATAGTTCGGCGTTCTAAAGCCTATAAAGTTCACGAAGGTGAACTGTACAAGAAAAGCACTACCGGAGTTCTCCAAAGGTGTATCTCCGAAGAGGAGGGACGGCAACTCTTGGCTGAAATACATGCTGGTATAGGCGGCCATCACGCCGCAACTCGGGCCCTCATAAGCAAAGCTTTCCGGACAGGTTTTTTCTGGCCAACGGCCCGAGCAGACGCACAATCCCTTGTCCAGCGTTGTGTGGGATGTCAGCTTTTCGCCAATCAAAGTCATATGCCTCCCACCGCCTTAAGAACAATCCCCATTACTTGGCCCTTTGCGGTCTGGGGGCTCGATATGGTCGGACCCCTTAAAGGGGAAGCCATAAAAAGAAATATTTACTGGTTATGGTGGATAAATTCACTAAGTGGATAGAGGCCAAACCAGTAAAAATGGCTGAAGCAGGACTAGTGATTGACTTTATATCCGGCGTGGTACACCGTTATGGTGTCCCGCACAGTATCATCACTGACAATGGCTCCAATTTCACAGCTGATGAGGTGAAAAATTGGTGTGCTAATTTGGGCATTAAACTCGACTATGCATCCGTCTACCACCCTCAAAAAAACAGTCAGGTTGAACGGGCCAATGGCCTGATAATGAGCGGCATCAAACCCCGACTGGTGCGCTCCCTACATGAGTCAGATAAACACTGGGTTGAGGAACTCGATTCCGTGCTCTGGGGGCTGCGGACTACACCTAACCGGACAACCGGATACACACCTTTCTTCATGGTGTACGGCGCGGAAGCTGTTCTGCCCTGCGACATCATTCATGACTCACCTCGAGTGTGCATGTAAGAAGAGCGAGAAGCCGAGCTCGATTGGCAGGACGACCTAGACGGTCTCGAAGAGGAGCGTGACATTGCACAAGCCCGTTCCGCACTTTATCAACAACAGGCCAGGCGATACCAAAGCAGAGAAGTGCGGGCCAAGACTTATAACGTTGGTGAACTCGTCTTGCGTCTCCCGGAGAAGAAGAAGGATAAGCTCAAACCAAGATGGGAGGGCCCCTTCATCATCGATGAAGTTCTCACAGGAGGAGCCTATCGCCTTCGTAACGCATCGGATAATCGCCTTGAGCCAAATCCATGGAACGCTGCTCGGCTCCGACGATTCTACAGATAGTTCGGTCGCATCCTTTTTTCTTTCTTTGATTAGGTTCCTTTTTTTTCTCCTCTTCTTTTTTATTTTTTCCTTCTTTTATCCCAGGGTATGTTCGGATCTACCGAACTGTTAGGGGTACACATCTTTAAATGTATACACCCCATTATAACTGGGGGCTTCTTTGACGAAGCTTATTACTGAAAGCTTGTTGCTTACATTGTTTACGTTGTTTGTTCTATACATCTTTTTGCCATTATATGCACCACTATGACTTAAGTTTTTGCCAAGCCGGGTTGCCTCACTCCTGTGTTTATACCTACGTTCCCAATTGTTCGGCTAGGGTGTAAAGGGAGCACCTCTGCGATTGTTACAACCGGGTACTCCGGACCTGTACCTCAGACGGGTGAAGCCGAAAGCTAGCGTTCTTAAGGGAATAATTGGTCGGCAAACAACGACAGATTATTTACATTTGTGTAATTCTTCTAACAAACACGGGATAGGCTGCCCGTAACTCGGATCAAAGCCTAGGCATGCATACTTAAACGTGCCGACCCAAGGAAAGGAACCCTTAGCGGAACTATTTTCCTTGGAAGATGTTTCTTACGTTAAAAAGTAATATAACATAACTCCCCGAACAAATTTTGTCTGTTGGAGCAACATGACCGGATTGCCTGGTTTCCGGACATAGTGAATGTTTATTACATTCTAACATGGTATCCGGAAACACTCCTACTTCTTGGTTTGGAGTTTGAAGCCGAAGGCCTGCGATGACAAATTTTGACAAGTTCGGTTGGAGATAAGTTCGATGATAAAGTACATTAATACATTGAATCAAACGCCTACTCTTTATCTATGTCATCTATAAGACTGCTTAAGCTACAGTCTACTTGCAAATATTTCACAGCTATCATCACTTGGTCATATACCAAGTTCACGGGAATCTCTTTTCCGTCCGGTCCCTGCGGTCCAACTCGGGCCATACGATTCGGATCAAGCCCGGTGTAGCGCGTCTTCACCATTTCCCATGCCTCTCGTGCACCTTCCCGGCATGCTGACGTCTTCCATAGCTCAAAACGGCGCCGGGCACCTTTGAACAGGTTTGCCAACCCCTCCATACTTTCTGGAGGGGCATCGGATGGCCACAAGACCTTGGTGATACTTCTCATGGCTTTCCGGGCTCGCTCATGCACTACGGATAGCTCTTTTAAAGCGTCGCCTCGGAATCCGGATACTTCTTCTTCATGATGCCCGGTTAATAGACCTGCATGAGCAACATTATAACACTCTGAATTACGGGATAATATGAGCAACTTGGATGGTTCAAAGGTCATACTGAATATGCCGCCTTTTAACTTTTTATTCTCTTTTTGAGCGTCCGATAATTGAGCCTTTAAGCTCTTTATCTCTTCGGCTTGTTTATCATTTTTCTCCTCCAGTTTGTTCTTTTAATCAATGGTCATCGTGACCTTCTTCAGTTCTTCTAGCTCTATGTTGGCGGCGCCTAGCTTTGTCCGGCTCGCTTCAAGCTCCTGGGACAGTGCGTTGTTCTTCTCTTTGAGGACCTGCGGTCATAACGATCCTTAAATCGGTTGGCCTAAACCGCTTCAAGTCTCGGGGGCTACTGGCATATATCTATTAAATTTACACAAACCATTACCTGCATATCTTTTGAAAATAGGTGGGCAACTCAAGCAAGTCCATCCCGGGCGGCCCGGATATATGCATCCACGGTGCTGAGGGCATTAGATTCTTGCTCCGTAAAAGCTGGAGTGCGCATGGTCTCTTTCAGTCGTCGATGATTCATCACGCTCTCTACTTCGGAATTTGTGACGGATACGTCATCTGAATCTTCATGAGGAGGATGAGTTGGCGCTGCATCCGTATTGGCTCTTGTCCTGGTTGATGAGCCCGGCGTGGGATTAGCTGATGATCGGCTAACAGGGATTTTGGACACGGTTCGCCGTGTGCTCCTCCTGGAATAAGATGGGAGGAGAAATATGACAATCTGGTTTTATGCCTAGGCATATATTAAAGGTTATACCTCTTTGATGAAGGAGGGGGGGTCGACGGCGCTCCTGGCTTCCTTTCGTTTTAAAGGCTCACTCTGCGCAGATGCTACCTTCCTAGGGGCCGCCCTCGATGGAGTACGGCTTGCCGAGCGCCGATCCTATAAAGCACGATTCAGTGTGATGGTTGAGGTGCAAGTGGGGACTCCTCTTTCTGAGGATGATTTCCAAATACTTACCTTAGAGAAAGGGAGGAGGCCAGGGTAGTCAGCTATAATGGCCACTTCCGAACCGTCATGGCCTGCTTGATAAAAGACTCTGTCATCAAACTCTATAAATATATCCGGATCCTCGCAGAGGCCGGGATCTTCGTGGCGAGCATAGTCCTCTGGTTGTGGAGAGGGGCAGTGCACATTTTCGACGACCTTCCTCCATGTCTGTTTTAAAGACGACCAGAACAATTCGATTAGTATGCCTCGATAATGAGGTAGGACAATGCTGATAATCAGAAAACTCACCCATTCAATGGGGTTATACATGGAGAAACCTTCCCGACAATTTAAACAGAGGAATTCTTCTTTCTCCCCCTTATAATGATCTGCCAGAATGGCGGCCAGAGCGGCGGGGGTATCCGGGCCCTCGTGCCTATAGCGAGATGCGTCGTCCTCCCCGTTGTAACACCATAAAGGGGTCACTCTGGACTGAAGGGGCTGGATGCATCACTTTATCGCGATAGCCATGACTTCGATTATCGAGAGTCCGGAATGGGCAAGTAACCTGACCTTGCTGACCAACCTCTTTACTTCCGCACTGTCTTCTTCTTTGGGGCTCCGGGGGCGCCAGTTGAGGTGTTTCTTCAAAGGAGCACTGGAGAATTCGGGGAGTCCATGTTGAACTGGGTCCGGAAGGGGAACATCCTCGATATAAAACCATTCCGAAGCCCATTCTTCAGATGCCTTCTTGGGAGTTCCAACGAGGTAACCTGATCCGGCTGTGCGCCATACTTCGGCGCCGCCCACTTCAAATATAGAACCTCCTTTATGACGGGGGACGAGGCAAAAGAACTTTCTCCATAGTTTGAAATGAGCCTCGCAGCCTAAGAATAGTTTGTAGAGAGCGACAAAACCAGAAATGTGCAGAATAGAACCTGGTGTGAGGTTGTGCAGCTGGATCCCATAGAATTCCAATAGACCTCTGAGGAAGGGGTGGATTGGGAATCCTAAGCCCCTCAGAAGAAACAAGACGAAGCACAACCTCTCCTCCTTGTTGGGATTGGGGAAGTTCTCTGCTAGCACGTCATGGCCAATCAAAGCCAATCCCGCCCGCATGGAGACTAAATCTGCGGGAGGGAGATATCCCTGCATCTGAAGTTGATTCAGCTGACTGTGAGACACTGAGCAGCTTCGCCAATCACCCGTTTGAGGGCGCGAGGAAGAACCAGGAGCGCTTACCATGTTTTGATTTTTCGTGGTCTGCTTTGATGCTCTTTGCGCGATATGGGATGACATTAGGAGATCTAACCTCCTTATATAGATACCGCCCTTGCATGATAAGGGGCTTATTTGTAAAAAATTATGGACTGTTCACATTCGCCCGACGCGTGGAAATTGAGGCGACGACAGGGAGGAATCATAAAGGCAGAACATGGAGGTCAAAGCCAGACTGTCGTCAATCCGAAGTATGATGAAGAACCCGCCTTGCAAAGCCGAAGACATAAGCCAGATACTATATCGTCATTGAAGGCAAGTTCGAGGGCTACCGAGGGAGTCCTGGATTAGGGGGTCCTCGGGTGTCTGGTCTATTCGATATGGGCCAGATTGATGGGCCATGAAGATAAAGCAGAAGACTATCCCCCGTGTCCGGGTGGGACTCCAGTATGCGTGGATGGCAAGTTTGGTGTCCGGATGTACTCTTTCCTTCCTCTGTAAACCGACTTTGTACGACCCTGGGCCCCTCCGGTGTGTATATAAACTGGAGGGTTTCGTCCATAGAGGCCATCAGAATAATCGTAGGCTAGACAACTAGGGTTTAGCCATTACGATCTCGAGGTAGATCAACTCTTGTAACCCCTATACTCATCAAATACAATCAAGCAGGACGTAGGGTTTTACCTCCAGTAAGAGGGCCCGAACCTGGGTAAACATCGTGTCCCCATTGTCCATTGTTACCGTCGATCCTTAGACGCACAGCTTGGGCCCCCCTACCCAAGATCTGCCGGTTTTGACACCGACACCCATTAACATGTTTCCTTTTTTTACTGGCTATTTGCTTATGTATGTAACTAGTTCACTGGGCTGCCGTGCTTTGAATCTCCTTCCTCCCAACATATTCCCCTCCTCAGGTGGACCTAGCAGGTCTCGTACACAGACATCTGGGACCAACCACCTATCCATTTGTATTTCTTTATTTTGTTCAATCTTTCGTCCTCTTCCTACAGCGGTTGGCGGCGCTGTCGCGCACGCCTCAGTGACTCATCCTATCCTATGGCGCTGGCCAGGCCATCCCTCTACTCCCACACATTCTCTGGTGGTGGCAGCTCCACCGGCCCACCCTGCACCCAAAGAAGTCAACCCTCATACTCCCCTTCGCCTGCGTCTTCCCCGGCTCTGGTTTGTTCCGGTCCGAGGTCTCGACGTCGTCCTCCGCCTTAGTGCTCTCGCCGCGGCGCCGCCGTCTGTTGTTCTCAACATGGTTAACAAAATGAGAGGAATCGGGAGACGACTGTTCGTCGAGAGGCTGACAGTCCCGAGACTACTAGGTCCATGGCCTAGGTTTTGTTGTTTAACATGCGTAGCCCACGACATGCAGACACAATAGATCCAGCTAGTTCCAACTTTTTTGGGGGTCCAGCAGGTATCAAGCGGCCTCTGGGCCTCCCAGCCTAGCTTGTCTATAACATCAGCAGCCCAATTTATGTTTGTTTTTTCAAGACGGCGCACAGCTCATTTCTATTTTTCTATAAAAATGCAAAACTGAACCTATGTTTTCCCTTCTATAATAGTATATATATTTATATATATATCTTATTTTATTACATATATATAATAGAAACAACATAAGGTTCCGTTAAACTTGTCGTTCGTCCAACCATTGTATAGACCTTCCCACTTCCTTTATTTTTTATTTTTATTAATCCTATATCTGAATTTTCTCCCACTTTCTTTTTCGATGTAATGTGAGTTTTCTCCTAGTACTTTTCCCTAGAACCAACTCAACTGTCCCACGTCTAGCCTAAAAAATAATAATGCCCCACGTCCGATTAACTCATCAAATTAAAATGATATTTTACTTCGTAAATCGAAAGTTCTTACAAAATAATAATAATAATAATTGTTTATATATAACTTGACAAGTTAACTCCTGGTGATTACGTACGTAAGCTTGCAAAGATTTTACTGACCAAGGCAGTAATAGACGTGCAATCATGTGTTTATGTTTTTATAACATTTCTCCGTCTAGCCCAACATGATATTTTCACCCAGCCCAGCAAGTCCGTGGATTTCGAGAAAAATGCAAATGGGCTTTAAATTCTAACATAATATATAAACAGGTTGCATAGACGCTACATCATTGTTTCACCCAGCCCACCAAATGGACTAAAAAAACAAATGGACTGGCTGACATGTCGGCCAGTAGGTCGAAGCCTAAGCACTTTCGCAAAAAAAATACAAAGGTCGAAGCCTAAGCAAGGCGTTGGATTTACATCCAACGGCTGGCATTCTTCTTCAATCTCTTGTCTTCTTCCTCCAGCGCTGCCGGGACCGCCTGCTCCAGCCTCCAGCGTCCAGCGGTGCTGTTTTGCGCGCCTCGCAGCGAAACACTACCCCACCGACGGCCAGGCCATCCCTCCACTCCTCCGCACCTCCTGTTATTCTCTGCCGAGTGTAGGCCCACCCCGCACCCGAACCAGTCAAGTTTCCCACTCCTCTCCGTCTGCGACTCCACTGCCGCATCTTCCCCATCTCCAGGGCATTCCAGTCTGGGGCCTCGCCATCGTCTACCGGCCTTGGTGCGCTCGGCATGGTGTGGTCAACGTGGTCAACAAACGAGAGTCATCGGAAGATGACTGTACATGGAGAGGCTGACAGTGGGGACGCACCATGCCCATGGATGCATGCATGCAACTGCATCCCTTTTATGCTGAAAAATAATGTTTTCTCCCCCTAATAGTTGGGACCCACCAGCTACATCTTCGCACTCAAGGAAGTGCGTCCTTATTACGGGAAAAAAAGATTCCTCCCCCTGACAGCTGGGACCCATCAGCTATATCTTCGCACGCAAGGAAGTGCCTCCTTATCCTCCCTGACAGCTGGGACCCACCCGGTCGAACTGTACGTAGGGTTGTCTCTCTGGTCGCGAACGTGTACGTACATACTGGTCGATCGGCCTCTCTGCAAGGATGAACCGTGGACGAGCAAGGAGCGGCACATGTGACGTAGAGGTTGAGGCAGTCCTGTCTAAATCGTGTACACGTATGTACAGCCACGCTGCAAGAAAGTAAATACAGCTACGTATGGACATACGGGCGGGGTCTCGAACACGTACAGCGATGGCGTCCTGTTCATCGGCAGCCAACCGGCTGGGTCGGAATGGAGGAAACCGCGTCGTGTTCATCGGAAGGCAAGCGACTAGATCGGAATGCGTCCTGTTCATCGGGAGCCAACCGACTTGGACGGAACAGCCTAACCGGGGTCCTGTTCATCAACTTGGGATCTCGCGTCCCGAAAAACAGAGGAAATGGAGTTCTCTTCGACTGCCTATGGTCAAAACGGGGTCATGTTCATTGGGAGGGGTCTGGCGTACCGCAAAACGGACGAAATGGACTTCTCTCCAACCGCCTACGGTCGAAACGGGGTCCTGTTCATCGATAGGGGTCTGGCGTACCGCAAAACGGACGAAACAGACTTCTCTCCAACCACCTACGGTCGAAACAGGGTCCTGTTCATCGGAGGGGTCTGTGGCGTACCGCAAAACGGGACTCCACGGGCTACTGTTCATCCACCGTCGACTTCCTCCAGCCTCCACCAGTCACTGTTCATCCACGGGGCTACTGTTCATCCAAACTCCACGGGGTCCTGCTCATGCACCCCAACCGCCTGGGCGTGTGTGGCGGCCTCCTCGGGGTCCTGTTGATCCAGCGCAACCGCGTACTACCACGAGGTCCTGGTCATCCAGCGGCAACCATGTACTACCACGGGGACCTATTCATCCAGCGGCAACCGCCTACGCACGGCCGGGGTCCAATTCATCCAACTCACCACGTCTCGACTCGTTCTACGGCGCGCGGCAGCAAAGGGCACTGTTCATCCAGAGGCAACCCAACCGGCTAGCTACGCCTCGCATGGGGGTTCGATCGGCTTCAGTAAGCAGCAGCAGTGCAATCGATCGGGTTCAGTTAGCAGCGGAGTCGGTCGGGTTCAGTTAGCAGCGAAGGGATCGATGATCGATCGGCTTCAGTACGTATGAGTGCGATCGCTCGGGTTCACGCCTCGCTCGGGTTCAGTTATAGCAAACACGGCTCGCACCACGCGCGCGTACGAGGGAGAAACGCACAAACCACACTGCATCGCTCGGCCCGACCACCCACCATAACCGGGAACTCCGCGAAAATTTCCTCGCCCTCACTTCTACCATGATTTTTTATCTCATGGACGGCCCAAAGAATGTCATGCAGGTGCGTCCCCAGCCCGCCCAGGATGAAAAGCCCATTTTCTGTGATGATCTTTTGTCATAGAAGTAGGAGCCCACCACATCTATGATGATACGTGTTTTTGTCAAAATTATCGTCATAGAAGTGTCATGACCATGACAGGAAAAAATTCGTTCGGGCCTAAATGTCACGGATGTGTCTTTTTTTTGTAGTGCGACTAGTATGTAATCAAGATCCTAGTAATGATAGGGAGGCTAATGATGTGAACATGCATTTGATTATGACATTTATGACATCTAGAACTCTACCATAACAATAAGGAGTTTCTCACTGTTCACTAATATAAGATGTTTTAGATATTTAAATGTAGACTACATCCGTACTGAAATGAGTGAACAGACACATTATAATGTGTCTATATACATCTGATTTACAAAAAAGTTAGAAAATCTTATAGTAGTGAGTGGAGGGAGTATTAATCAGTGGCCCAATGACTGGGTTACATGTGAAGAACCCTACGCAAGCACAGTGTCAGACAAATAGGATGTCCTGGTAACTGTTATACAGTGACTTACCATAACTGGTTGTATAGGCTCAGCGCTGCTCCTCCTTCTCTTGCAAGGCTCCTTCTTAACATCTTGTACATGGAAATCCTGAATCTTTGCTTCATTGCACCCCCTCTGCAAGGTGACACAAACTAGTTACTGGTCTCCTTACATGGAAGATAAATATGCATACTTTCCAGTCTCTGAACAACACCAAAGCATGAGTTTATAATAAAACGACACAACATAGTGAAACATGCCACATCTCTTGCACACACTCAAATGAGCATTTACTATGTGTGCGCTATGTAAAAACTAGGCGTACCTTCGAACTGGACCTCCAGGTACTCTTGGAGAGACTAGTTTAGTGTACAGGCAAACCTTTATGTCACCTATGAGTTATACAAGCCCCCACTACAGCAGCCCTTAGTGTTTAAATCATTGACATGCTTCGTTAGGTCAAGAACAACAAGTAATCAAAGCAAACAGTTCTAGTATGGCTGGCTGATACAAACAAGCAATTGAACAGATGCGTGAGCAAATCTTGCATAGCACTCAATTACATATCAAAAAAACAAGCATAGAAGGAGGCTTAAAGACCATCACTTGACTGACCAGATTTAGGAGGCATTTATACATCATGTGCAACGTATGAACTAACATAAACATTGCATATTTCAGATTCTATAATGAAATGCACATGTATTAGGTTATGCCATGTATGATGCCTAAATCTACACTATAGCAGGCAGGAGTGATTCATCATTGCACGCAGAATGGAATTGTAGGTTAAGGGCCAGTTCTATTCCACCTTTTGAGAGCTTATTGTCAAAATAAGCCATAAAATATTTAAAGAACTCGTTTTTGAGTTATGGGCATGGGCTTAACTTATTTCCACCACCAGTTCCTTCACAATGAGAAAAAGCTTGGGGTGCTTCCCATGGAAGCTCACTTAAAATTGAAGGGAAGGGGAATAGCGAAATGACTCTGTTGTGTGCCTATATTACACTCAAAATGCCACTGCTCAAGCCTGCCTCACACCTGACCCCCAAGTAAAAACAAACACGCAAGCGTTCATTGCCCTACCCGCTCGCATCTCCTCTCCCCTTTCCCTCTACCTCGATCCCTTGCCTGCAGCACTAGGGTTCATCAAGTGAGCCGCCGCCACAGGTCCCATCTAGCCTGCTCATCGACGATGCTCTTTCTAGCTAGGCTACATGGCCGGTGGGTAGGGCCCCATCTCCCCGGCTGCTCCTCCCTCCGGCGCCACCCCTCACTCTCATCGTCTCTAGCAGCTGCTCCACTATGGTCCGTCCAACGCTCTACTCCGGTGGTCGCCGCACAACTACGGCCGACGCCCCACTCGGGCAAAAGGCACCTCGTTCTGCCTCCCCTCCTCTTAGGCCGTGGCCTTGAGGTGCTGTTGCGGGATGAGCTCATCCAACAAGGTGAGGATCTCCTCTGATTTTTTGCTAAATTTTCTTTCTGCTCTGCTATATGATGAATTGCTATGAGTTGTTGCTGCTGCTGCTATATGATGAATTGGTATGAGTTGTTGCTGCTGCTGTATGCTGAATTGCTATGAGCCGTTGCTGCTATATGATGGATTGCTATGAGCTGTTGCTGCTGCGGCGGTGGCTCCTGCTGCTATATGATAAATTGCTATGAGTTGCTGCTGCTATATGATGAATTGCGATGAGCTGCAACTGCTGCTATATGATGAATTACTATGAGTTGCTGCCGCTGCTATGTGAGGCTCTCAGGTGGTGCTGCTATATGATAATAACCAGCCACTTGGACCATAGAATTTTGATAAATCATGGTTCTTCATTTAAATTTAGGCAATGGGTTCTTCATTTAAATTTAGGCAATAGGCTCTGTTTGGAAGACATTGACCAAAATAGATTGTGCCAAGTAGATGGTATCTTTGTATTTGCATTTTGAACAAATAATGATGGTCTGTTTTCCTATCATATTAATTACTGCAATGGGTTCAATTCGTGATGTTTGCAAGTCAAATTAATTTCTATATGGGCAACAAAATGACAAAATATAATGCAATCTAGACTTTTCACTGATCATACCACAGATAAGCTGAAAAAGCAGGCAAATGAAAAGAACTGGTTGGCTTATTATCTGGAGCTTATATTCAAAGGACATTTTTTCTTAGGATAACTACAAATAACTGTCCCTAAGAACCCTGGCCAGTAGCACTGACATACAAATAACATGTCACGGTGATTGCAATGGAGTGACCTACCATACCACGCTGTATAGGCTCACCGCTGCCCCTCCTTTTTTTTGTGATGTTCCATGAAAATGCCACATACATCTTGTACTAAGAAATCTTGTACTTTTTCATTGCGGCACCCAATCTGCAAGTTGACACGGCTAATTAGAGATATCTCTACATGATAATACATTGCATATCCCTTGCACATATTTAAGCCACCATTTAACGATTGTGTGCGTCAGCATAAACTAGCCATGACTTTGTGTACTGGACTTGCAGACACTATAAGGGAGCCTAATTTAGTGCACTGGAATTCCTTCATGCCACCTATGATTTTGTGTAATGTATGATGTCTACATCTCTAATTTAGCAGCCAGTAGTGGAAATCATTGGCTGCAGAAAGGGATTACTAGTCGGAAATCCTAGCAAAGCACACTGGCAGGCACACAACAATACAAGAGAGAGACGCACTTACAAGATCATAGAAATGCCTCAGTACAGGATCTTGGTTGGCCAAGGTGTTAGATCCAGAAGAAACATCGTCCTTGTAGCTCTTGCCAACTCCATAACATGTAACAGTGACCTGTTAGTATATTTGAAGTACATCTGGCAGGTGATGCTGGACGGGTTTAAAGGTGACAGTACCTCAGCCATGGCGGGTGCTTGGCATCATGCCAGACGGTGGGAATCAAGTTAGAAACGTCAAGGGTGATGACGCTGCGCTGGTTGTCTAGCTTCGGTAAGGAGATCTAGGACCGTGGAGGAGGGTGTTTGTGAAGCGGCTCCGGTAGGGTGGAATACGGTGTGGATGAAGCGGATCTGAGGCCGTGGATGAGGGCATCGGTGAAGCTGCTCTGGTGGTTGTGTTGAGGATGGTGTCGACGATGCGGATCTGTGACCGTGGACGAGGGTGTCAGAAGTTGCTCCGGTAGGTTGGACGAGCGTGTCGACGAAGCGAATCTGAGGCCGTGGACTTGGGCGTTGGCAGAGCGGCTACGGTAGGGTTGAGAATGGTATCGGCGAAGCTGCTCCAGTAGGGTTGAGGATGGTGTCGGTGAAGTGGCCCTGGTAGGGTTGAGGACGGTGTCGACGAAGAGGATCAGAGGCCGTCGACGGGGGCGGCGGTGGGGCGGCTCCGGGGGTGTGGACGAAACGGCTCTGGTGTATGAAAGAGCCACTGCAGATGCGTTGCGGTTGACGAGAGGAACGGCGAAGTAGATCCAGTGCTGTGGACAAGGCCGACACTGATGGGTTGTGGTACAATGGTGGATGAGCAGTCTACTATTTCTAGGGGAGGTGGGATGGGTAGATGCAGCCACAGAAGTAGATCCGGCGAGGTGGACGACGCTGGCAGTGAATGGGCTCTGGTACGCCAGTGGATGAGCAGTCTAGGGTTTTGAGAGGGAAGGGGTAGAATGGCCGATGAAGTACGGATGGCGTGATGTAAGATACTTTGGTGCTGTGGAGTAGTCATTTTTGCGGGAGGGGAGAGGAAATGGGGGTGCCGTGTGGTGGGGGGAACCGGAAGTTACCAAAGCAACCCCAACCTATTATGTTAATGAGGGTCGTATTGTTCTCCGTGCACCAAGGACAAGAGGGGAATTTTGCATGCTACAGACTTGGTCGCGGAAATTTTAGAAGGAGGCGGGAGATTTTGCCTCCCGCAGGATCGTTCGTATCCAGTTTCAACTAATTTTGGACAGTGCTAGCGGGAAGGTCATGCGAGACTGTGTACACGGGGCACACGTCAGCAGTTAATAACTGGTATGAAGTCCACCCCAGAAAAAAAGACAATAACTCGGGATGATGCACCGATAACTTTTTACGATCACACGGGCGCGGCCAATCGTACGGGTGTAGAGGCACGTTCACAAAAAAACGGATCAAACGCTCAGCCTGTGTATTTCTCATGTAAATTTAAAATTTAGTGCCATTGGTTATTTATTTTAAACACAATGCATTGATGTGTTAATTTTAATTATATTGCACAGTAAAAAATGGATAATATAGATGCACAAAAGAAATGGATATTGTAGTCCCCTACTGAAAAGTGTTACCTCATATGATTACATGGCCTCCATTTCATAAATTGCAGTACCAGTTGAATTCATGTATGAATAATACATATATTACTTCATAATAGAACCTTAAATCATCCAAACCTAATGAATTTGAATGCAACACTAACAATGGGGCATGTACATGATAACTACAGTGGTTGTTTGAAGAAATATCACTATAGCTTTGGCATGCACAATTGAAAAAAGGCTTTTTGAAAGAAAAAAAACTTGTGCGATATGTCAGTGTCCAATCTTTATAGCGTTGTATCAATATTGTATCTTCGGCCATGGTACAAAGTAGATATTGATTATGTTCAAGCGATGCACATCCTCGACCGTTAGATACTGATACGTGAATGAATTGTGCAATCTCTCTCACACACATACAAATCTCCTTTCTCCGTGGGCATCTCAGTCACACACACGCACTTCGTCTATTTGTATCCCTCCGTCTAGGTTAGAATTTGTTTTACTATCTCGTCCTACAAGTCTCTCACACAAAAACACATATACACACTCTCTCTATCGAACAAGCCCACCCCTTTAATTCCGCCCACCCACCGCCACTCATGTCTCGAATAATAACTATGTCTTGCACACATATCCATAAGGTTAACTCGAGTCCAGGAACAATATGAATCCGTACAATGGGATTCCAGCAGAGCACCTTTTGTTTTGAGACTTCGAGAAGAGTTCGCACACACACACACATTGTTTCTCTCTTCATTTATTTCTGGCACTTGCATGCACACCTGCTTGTTTATCTCCCTGATGCTTTAAGTATGCCTCGCACACATGCTATCTACCTATCCCCCAGTATAGTTATGTGACACACAAACTCCATCTCTCTTTCTCTCTATCTCCCTCTCGAAGTGTCACTGGCACCCTCCCCCCTTCCCGACATTGAAGGAGCAGGGTGACACCTCGATCTTGATATTAATCTATCTACTGGCTTCTCTCTCAAACACACACACACACTCGCTAGTTGTGGCTCTGTGCCTAGCGCGCACTCTCTCTCTCTCTCTCTCTCTCTCTCTCTCGATACGTCTTTCTCTGTCAGTGTACTAAGTATTGGGTCATTAGTACCCCGTACTTGTGCACGGGCAGTTGTAGCCATACTCGCGGCAAGGCTTGTCGGGGAACAGTTTGAGGTTGACTCAGGCCACCAAAGAAATTCTCAAGTCAAAGATCTGAGGATCAGCAGATAAGAAGAGCTAGAATCCAAAAGCCAGCTTCCCCAGCAAGATCTTGCCAGGGTGGCCTGCGAAGCCCGGCAAGATTCGGCGCCCGGCAAGGTTCGGAGCCCGGCAGGATTTGGCGCCCGGCAAGGTTCAGCGCCCGGCAAGATTCTGTTGCTGTGCCACCGCTCTGGCACAGCAACAAGCCCGACATTCTGGGTCCTTCTTTGGATGCGTGGAACCGTGCCAGTGGAGGAGAGCTTAAGCGGTGCTGATGGGATGGCCCCTTTTTCCATCTCCAAGAAAGTGAGGACACCTAAACGGACACCTCACGGTGCATTAAATGTGTTTGTCCTAATCCGTCAGTGGTTAGGTATGATAACCCTGTAGCTACTTTACACCTCAATGTATATACATTTTGCCACTGTGGTGACCCCTTTGAACATATAAAAGGAGGCCCAAGGCAACTGCTACAGGGGAGGAGAGGATCTTCTGGCCCATTCTGCATGCGTAGCTGCTCTTTGAATGTACTGTTCATTGCGAGCGCTCTTGGAGCCTGGGCTCAAGAACACTGATAATAAAACAAGGCAGGAGTAGGGTTTTACACTGATTAGCGGCCCGAACCTGGATAAAATCGCCCGCACGTCGATCGTTGGTTCTGCTCTTTGCGCATACCTCTCCCCCTGCCGAATCGTAAAGGGATTCTTTGAGGGTCCCATAGGTGTCGCACGCTGACATCTTTAGCGCGCCAGGTAGGGGGAAGTAGGTTGTGTGAACCTGATCCAGTGATCGGCGCCTTAGTTTCTTCATCATCTTCACCATCATGCCACCCAAGAAGAAGAGCACCGCAACGGCGCAACCATCCACGTCCGTTTTGCCTATGCCCTCACATACGGGCGATGGCGTGGGTGCAGAAGGAAGAGGATTAGAGCATCCACGGCGTTCCGGTGATCCAAGCCAGGCGAGCGGCGTCGTTCGCAGTGGCAGCGGCAACCCACACACCGCTGGATCCAGAGATGGAGCTGTGTTGCCTACGGGTGGCACAACGAATTCCAGAGATCGGAGGACGCCTTCTGGGGCTCCCGCGCCAGCGCAAGCGTCACGGTCTTCCCAGGTCGTGCACGATGAGCGATGTCATGGCACTAGTGGTTCAGGGCGTCCTCATGAAAAGATTTCTGTGCATCGATCCCAAGGTGCGTGGGCCCAGCATGCACACCGAGCTGCCGGCGGAGGTGGCGCGCGGTCGCGTGATCGTGACGGTGCTCCTTCTAACATGGCTAGGAGTCAGAGCACCTCACGTACCTCGCACCTGTCGCCGCCGCCTACGCCCGCGGAAGCCTTGGCACGTGCGCAGCTGCTCCTGGATTTCCCTCCTGCTCCGAAGAAGATGGAGGAGTGGCGAGCTACTATCAAGAGCCTCATTGGCTTCGCCAACAAAGATGGGTCACAAGAGGCAGGGCCCTCACAGCGACGGCCCATCGATCCGGCGCGAGCCGATGTGGAGAAAACCGGAGGTGGTGCAACCACGGTGCACTCCCCTCCGCGACACCAGCGGCGGTCGACAACCCAGCGGGTCGATCGCCGTGATGATGATTCCACGGTGTCGTCCGATCCACGGATGCGCCGCGACCAGCGTCAAGTTCTCCAAGAACGAGGCAAAGAGGACGCTCGAACCACCATCGAGCGGCGACGGGAAGCGCGCTATCAATCTGATAAGCGCGCAGGGCCGGCTGTCAACGAGCCTGCGCCAGGGACGCAGGTGACTTGCCTTACGAGGTAGGGACTCCAGCGTTTACCCGTGAGCTGCGGCAAGTCCACTGGCCCAATTCCCCAACCTTCAAGCCAGAGGTCCCGGAGAAATATGACGGCAAGACTCATCCCTCGGAGTTCCTGAGCATCTACACCATTGCGGTGCAAGCCGCCGGGGGCCGAGATGACAAGATACTTGCCAACAACTTCCCGTTGGTGCTCAAACCCAACGTCAGGTCATGGTTGATGCATCTGCCGGAGAATTCTATTTCTTCTTGGTCAGATCTGTGCCATCAGTTTGTTGGCGCCTTTGTCGGAGGCCACCAAGCTCCTGGCCAAGAGAGTGATTTGCATATCATCCCTCAGAAGGAGGGCGAACCCCTGCGCAAGTTTATGCAGAGATTTAGCCAGGTGCAGTACAATATTCCTGACGTTCACCCTGCCGCTGCTATTAGCGCGTTTCACCAGAACGTGCGTAACCGCAGAATGCGGGAAGAGCTGGCAATGAACAAAATCAGGAGTATTGCCAAGCTTTACGCTTTGGCCGACAAGTGCGCCCGAGCTGAAGAGGGGAGGAAACTCCCTGGCGAGGCTGTTGGCGCGGGGAGCGAATCGGAAGACGAAGACGCTGTAACCCCGTCAAGGAAAGGCCGGCGGCGGAACAAGAAGCGCAAAGGCAAGACCGTGCTTGCTGTCGAGGAATCCGGCAACCCCAGCGCCGCCAAGAAGACCAAGGTTGACGACCCTGGCAAGGAACTTGCCGGGTGCTCTTCCTGCCAAGCCTTGGCGGCGGCCGACGAGTCGGAAAGCTCCGGCAAGCAGTATTGCAAGATCCATCGCACCAAGGGCCATGATCTCCAAAACTGCCGGCAAGTCGAGCAGCTTGTCGAGAAGCAGAGAGCTGAGTATGAAAGACGAGACAAGGAGAAGGCCCATGACGGTACTGACGGATCCGGCAAGAAGCGCGGTGGCCGAGGGGGTCGCCACGGCAAGGCCAAGCAACAGAGGGAGAGGCCCGCACAAGGCCGAGACAAAGAAGAAGATGATGATGAAGAAGACGATGAATCCAGTGAGCAAGAATTCCAGAAAGCTACAGAGGCCATGTGTATCGACGGGGGCGCCTCATTGCATTCTTCCCATCGTCGGGTCAAACAGTGGGTGCGAGAAGTCAATGCGACAGAGCCATCACTGGATGCATGTAAGCCCCTGAAGTGGTCCAACACGCCTATCATTTTCGACGCCGAGGATCATCCTGATCGCACAACCGCGGTCGGGTGCTTGCCATTGTTGGTCTCACCAACAATCCGCAACCTCAAGGTGACAAAAATGCTAGTTGACGGTGGGGCCGGGCTGAACCTAATCTCACCGGATGTGCTCAAGAGGCTCCAAATTCCTGATGAAGATCTCGAAGAAACGGGCACGTTTCAAGGGGTCAATCCAGGAAGAACCCAGCCAAAGGGCAAGATTACGCTACCGGTGACATTTGGTAGCGAGCTCAACTACTGGACCAAGAAGGTAGTGTTTGATGTCGCCAAGATCCCTATGTCATACAATGGGATCCATGGTCGGCCAGCGCTGGCTAAGTTCATGGCGGCATCACACTACGCGTATAATGTTTTGAAGATGCCCGGGCCGTTGAGTGTCATTACTATCCATTCCGATAAGAAGGATGCGCTCATCTGTGCCGACCAACTCTATCGGGAAGCAGTTGCAGCACCTGCCGTCAAGGCATCTGCTCCTGCCGCTGGAACTCCCGGGGGGAAGAAGAAGACCGGCGAGAATCTTGGTGCGAACTCCGTTAAGCGCACCTCCTCGGAGTGTTGCGCTCCCGTTGAGGATGCACCAGAGAGTTCCACCGGCAAGAACAAGAGATCCAAGGCCACTCCACCAGAGACCAAGAAGGTGCCCGTCGGGGAGGACGGAACGGGAGGAACTTTCACCATAAGTTCCACCCTAGATGATAAATAGGAAAGCGCACTCATTGCCTTCCTGCGGGCGAATGTCGACGTGTTTGCATGGCAACCGTCTGACATCCCCGGTGTTCCCAGGGAAGTAATTGAGCACCACCTTGCTATCTGTCCTCACGCGCGGCCCGTCAAGCAGAGGGTCAGGAAGCAAGCCTTGGAACGGCAAGAATTCATTGCCGAAGAAATCAGGAAGCTGGAGGCGGTAGGATTGGTCAGAGGAGTGCTTCACCCAACCTGGTTGGCCAATCCGGTTGTAGTGAGCAAGGCAAACGGGAAATGGAGGTTGTGTATCGATTATACAGATATCAATAAAGCCTGTCCAAAAGATCCCTTTCCCTTGCCGCGCATCGACCAGATTGTGGACTCCACCGCTGGTTGTGATCTATTGTCCTTCCTTGATGCCTACTCAGGGTATCATCAGATCTTCATGGCAAAAGAAGATGAAGAAAAGACCGCATTTATCACCCCATGTGGTACGTATTGTTTTATACGAATGCCTTTTGGGTTGAAAAGTGGTGGTTCTACATTTGCGAGAGCGTTCCAAATTGGTTTTGAGCCTCAGCTCCATAGAAATATAGAGGCATATATGGATGATATAGTGGTCAAAACCAAGGACAAAGCGACGCTCATACAAGATCTAGAAGAAACATTTGCAAATCTACGCAAGATCAACTTAAAGCTCAATCCTGAGAAGTGCGTGTTTGGTGTTACTTCTGGCAAGCTTCTCGGATTCTTTGTATCTTGTCAGGGAATTGAAGCGAACCCCGACAAGATCAAAGCTATTGAGCAGATTGAAGCACCAAGACGCGTCAAGGATGTCCGTCGTCTTGCCGGCTGTGTTGCTGCTCTAAGCAGGTTTATTTCCAAATCTGCTGAGCGCGCCCTGCCCTTTTTCAAAATTTTGAAGAAGGCAGGTCCGATGAAATGGACTCCGGAGGCGGAGGCTGCGCTGCAAGATTTGAAGAAATACCTTTCTTCTCCGCCGACGCTAGTCGCGCCTAAACCACGAGAGCCGTTGTTGTTATATTTGGCAGCAACAAATCAAGTGGTTAGTGCTGCGTTAGTGGCGCAGAGAGAAGCTGATGAGGAGGCAACACCAGCGGCAGGACCATCAGGCAACGCGGCAGGATCTTCCCCGGTAAGGGTTGATCCCGGCAAGACAGGATTTGTGCAGTCAGAAGAACCAGTGCAGAAGAAAAAGGTGGTGTAGCGCCAAGTTTATTTTGTTAGCTCTCTTTTGCAAGGAGCTAGGTCAAGATATTCTGGCGTACAGAAGTTGCTTTTCGGCCTCCTTATGGCCTCGAGGAAGCTGCCATTATTTTCAAGCACATGAAATCACCGTCGTGACTCGCTTCCTGTTGCAACGGATTTTGCGAAATCGAGAAGCAACCGGCAGGATTGTGGAGTGGGCGTTGGAGTTGTCGGGCTTTGGTCTCAAGTTTGAAAGCACTTCGACAATTCAGAGTAGGGCCTTGGCAGAGTTCGTTGCGGAATGGACCCCAACGCCAGACGAGGAGGTTCAAGAAACAACTCTCCCCGGCAAGGAAATCGATCAGGAATGGGGTATGTACTTTGACGGGGCTTTTTCGCTGCAAGGCGCCGGTGCCGGTGTGCTGCTTGTCGCACCCACCGAAGAGCACCTCAAGTACGTAATCCAAATGCATTTTCCCCGGGAGAGTTCGGCGAACAACACTACGGAGTACGAGGGCTTACTTGCCGGTCTCAGGATCGCGGCAGACCTTGGTATCAAGAAGATCGTCATCAGAGGCGATTCGCAGCTTGTCGTCAGGCAAGTTAATAAGAGTTATCAGAGTCCATTGATGCAAGCCTACGTGGATGAAGTGAGAAAAATGGAAGAGCACTTTGACGGTCTGCAAATGAAGCACATCCCTCGTGCCGAGAACAGTATTGCTGACGACCTGTCAAAGCGCGCCGCCCTCAAGTTGCCTGTGGAACCAGGAACTTTTGTGCTCCATTTGACTCAACCATCTGTGGCGCCATCAATGCGGCAAGAAAAGAGAAGAAAGTTGAACACTGGACAGTACTTTCCGGCAGAGCTCCCCGGAGCCGCTGGCAAGGAACCTGCCGGGATCAACGACAAACCTGCCGGGGAACGACAGGCTCCGGCGGAACCTTACGCTTTCGTTGTCGAGACAAATGTTCCCCCGACGGAGGAGGTGCCTTTAGTCCTAGCTGTCGAGCCTCAGGCTCCAGCATGGGCGCAGCACATTGTCCATTTCCTTCGGACAGGAGAACTCCCGGAGGAACAGGAAGAAGCCGAAAAAGTAGCCCGTCGGTCTGTTATGTACAAGTTCGTCGATGACGTCCTGTATAGAAAGAGACCGAACGGTGTGAAATTGAAGTGCATTCCTCGGGAGGATGGACTAGAGCTATTGGCGGAAATACATGGAGGCATATGTGGCTCTCACATAGGATCAAGAGCACTTGTCGGGAAAGCATTCCGGCAAGGTTTCTTTTGGCCCACCACTCTCCAGGATGCAACTGCACTAGTAACCAAGTGTGAAGCGTGCCAGTTTCATTCGAAGAAATCGCATCAGCCAGCTCAAGCTCTTCAGACGATCCCTCTCTCCTGGCCATTTTCGGTCTGGGGGCTCGACATACTGGGCCCTTTCCCCCGTGCTACCGGGGGCTTTGAGTACTTGTATGTTGCTATCGACAAGTTCACAAAGTGGCCGGAGGTGGAAGCAGTGAGAAAGGTGACAACACAGTCAGCCGTCAAGTTCTTTAAAGGGATAGTTTGCCGTTTCGGTGTGCCCAACAGGATCATCACCGACAACGGCATGCAATTCACAAGTCGCACCTTTATGCAGTACGTCCAAGACCTTGGCGGCAAAATTTGTTTTGCCTCTATTGCTCACCCGAGAAGCAACGGCCAAGCGGAGATGGCTAATGCTGAAGTGCTGCGCGGTCTCAGGACCAGAACTTTTGACAGGCTAAAAAAGTGCGGAAGACGCTGGATTGATGAATTGCTGGCGGTTCTTTGGTCAATCAGAATGACACCAAATCGAGCCACCGGCCAGACACCCTTCACTCTGGTCTACGGAGCGGAAGCAGTTCTCCCCACGGAACTCGCGTACGGATAACCTCGAGTGCTCACTTATGATGAGCTTGAGCAAGAGCAACTGCGGCAAGATGACACTGTGCTCCTTGAGGAGAATCGTCTTCAGGCTGCTGTGCGAGCTGCACGCTACCAGCAAGCTTTGCGCCGCTACCATAGCCGTAAAGTTCATGCCCGAAGCCTTGAGGAAGGCGACCTTGTTCTTCGGCGGATTAAATCCGCCAAGAATTCAAACAAGTTGATGCCGAAGTGGGAAGGCCCTTATCGGGTAGTACGAGTCACCAGGCCCGGTGCTGTCCGCTTGGAGACCGAAGATGGCATTCCAGTGAACAATTCCTGGAATATCGAACATCTTCGCAAGTTCTACCCATAAGGCGCGGTTGCCGGGGGCCCCCGGCAACCACCTTTTTTGTACAAGTCTTGCCGGCAAGGCATGTAATCCTTTGTACAAAGCCAGGCGCAGACCCTGAGCCCAGATGAATAAGTTTAAGTGTTGTGCGTTTCCTTGTTGATTTTCATGTTCATATATATATATATATATATATATATATATATATATATATATGCATGTTTGTCTAAGATGTTGTATGACACTTACTCCCAGTAAGTTCTAACGAACCGCCAAGGTTTCATATCTTTATTTTCTCTTCTTTCTTTTTCTCAAAAGACAGAAGGTTTCCTCACGTGCATGTTTGCCGGGGGGGAAGGAAGATATGGGTACCAGTTGGCGATGTTCAGAATTGACGCTTACCGGAGGAAGGACAGCGACAGAAAGCTAAGTTCTGAAACTTACGGCAAGTTGCCTTTATTGCAAAGTTATTTTCCTTGGACGATTTCGACTTTTGTATGGAAAACCTGCACGTGAAGGAACCCTTGTTGTAATTGGTTGCGCCCTTATTTTGTTTCGAGTCCGCTCAACGATTTGGCTGCACTGAGAACGCCAAGGAGTCTTGCTGGCCACTGCACCTCCAGCAGGCTGCTGAAGTCCCGCACCCAGCGCTCGCGGCAGGTTGCGCGCCGGCAAGTTTTTCAGTAAGCGTAGGGTGAAGTCCATACATAAAGGAATCAGACAAGGGAGATAGCATGCATGTACCCAAACATAAGCAAGTTATATTACATTAATAAGTTGCCGCAGTTCTAACTTAAGACTTAATTGTCTTTGGCATGGAATGGCGACGGCAAGAAGAGGTAGAGCAGTTAATCTATGCGCTGGCCTTCGACCCTTTTGATTGAATCCACCTTCTCAAGGATAGGCGCGACAAGCTCCTCAAGTGCCTCGAGATTTGCGTCCTTTGGCAGGCGGCCGAGCACGTTGGAGAGGTTGATGCCAGGATTATTATGCACCACCTTGATAAGTACCTTGCGGAGGACGGCCCGGCAAAGCTGGCTGGACTCGTTGGCCAATTGGGTCGCCCGGTTAGACTGAAGCAGCTTCAAAGCATCAATGATGCTTTCGAAGAACATCGTCAACCCGGCACTCGAAGATATCCTTTCTTCGGAAGAATACCTGAAGTTTGACAGGCCCATGGTTGACAGTTCTGCCGTGAGCTTCTCCACAGCGTCGACGAGGCGTTCAGTCCAGATTTGCACCCCCTTTTCGTAGTCAACTTGGGCGGCGGCAGCGCTCTTGAGCAGGTTCCTCTCTTCCTGGAGATCTTTGCACAGGGCCTTCTCGCGGGCCCTGCCGTCCTTGAGAGATTTCTCCAAAGTGGTCAGCTTCAGCCTCAGATCGGCAATGGCGTCATTTGCTGAAGAGAGCTGCTTGGTCTTGTCAGACATGGCAACTTGCATCTCCGCCAGGGTGTGGAGGGTTTTTTCCCTGTCACTTTTGAGCGTCAAGAGCTCCTTGCCGTGTTCTTCAAGACCCACTTCCAGTTTCTTGACTTTGTCGCTCAGCTCATTCTTGGCGGCCTATGCAGCCTCGGCAACATCGACGGCCTCCTTGAGCTTGCCGGCGTGATCTACAGTTAGAGCTTCGAGCGCCTCTTTGTGCTTCTGCTCCAGCTCCTGGGTTCACCGCGCGACAAGCTTCTCAATATCTTCATCTTTGCTGCGAATCTTGGCGGCGAGTGCCTGCTCACGTGCGACAAGATCTTCCTCATGGGCGTCAAGTGCAATGCGACGCTCCGTCAGGAGAGCATCCTCAGCGGCAGTTCTTTGTGCAGCTTCTTCCTGCGCTTTCTCCAGGTCAGATTGTTTCAATAGGATCTCTGTCCAGTTCTGGCTCACTTGTTCCTGGCTAGCAGTCAACTCTTGGAGGGCCTCGGTGTGCCAGACTTGCATTTGTTCGACGCGCCTTTGAAAATCTGCTTCGGCCGCCTCGACAACTGCCATTCTGGAATCTGCTTTCTCTTTCGGAGCACGGTGAAGTGCCTGGAGCTTGCGGAAATTTTCGCCCATGGCTTGAAGGAACTGATCCTCTTCAGATTTGCCACTGCTGGTGCTTGGATCATCAACAATCTCGAGCCCGACAGCGGCAATGATTTCTTCATCAAAGACTTCCCCTTTGGCCGGTGCCCCAATGCTTGCCGTTCTCGGCAAGTTGACAAACAGGTTCTCACCAACTTTGAGATATTTACTAGATGAGGGTACTTCGGATGTTGACGGTTGATCCTCAGCAACCGCCTCACCAGTAGCAGGGGGCTCCATGGCTGGCGCAGCGCCTGGCGCTTCTGCGGCAGGAATGCCGTCAGTACGGTCGCCAGCCTCCTTGCCGCCCTCTTCAGTAGACTCCTTGGCGGGTTCCTCCTGTGCAGTCTTGGCGGCCTCATCGGCAAAAGCACCGCCGGCTTCTACGGTGGCATCCATGGCGGCCTCGCTGGCAGCGATTTTGTTGGCTTCGGCGGCAACATCCCTGGCGGTCTCCTCGATGACAGCGTCGATGTCCATGTTTTCCATCTCAGGGAATTCTAAAGGACAAGGGAGAGAAACAGAATGAGATCAAGATTAAAGTTCAAGAAGACAAAAGAAAGAGAGATAAAGGAAAGAATAGCAAGCGCAATGAGGCAATTGGTTACCTGCATCGGGCTGTCGAGAGGTGGCCTCGCCCCTCCCGGCGACCTCGGTTGCCGGGGGTAGGGTACCAGTATCCATGGTTGTTGGCTCCTCCTCGACCAAGACAAGCTCGTCGGTGTGATCTCTTGCCGGGGACGCGCTTGTGGGCGATGTGGTTGATAGAGGTGGCGCAACGAGGGTATCTCCTGATAACTCCCTTTGTTGCCGTCCCTCTCCTGCAAGCCCAAGGATATCAGCGGCAAGGATAGGAACCTCAGCATTCCCCAACGGAAAAAGAGTAATGAACTTACGCTGGGGGCTACGTCGAGGAGTAAGATCCGGGCTGATGGTAGTAGTTTCCGGCGCGCTCATGAAGCCTGCCGGGGGCTCGTCGCCCGTAGAAGTCTTTGCCCTCTTTGCCATCCTCTCCGTCAAGGTTTCTGCATCACTGCAGAGACAATACAAGCAAGTCAATAAGATTAATCTAGGATTTGGAAGATAAAGGCTGTGGCAAGATACTCACTCTTCCTCTTCTCACTCCGGACTGAAGCCGGAGATGTCGAAGTCGACCTCCGTTGCAGTGTCTGTGTGGGGAGGCGGAGGAGGGGTCCTAGGTCGCTTGGCTGTAGCAAGCGCCGGGGCTTGGCATGTTTCCGTCACCTCAGCCTCCGGTGCGGTAGTGCGAGACACCCTTGCCGCCTCAGCAGTTGCCGCTGGTGTGGGTCTCGCACGCCGCGCAGGTTGTTGTCGAACTCCTTGCCGTGGCGCAGTCTTGCCAGCCGCTTTCTTGCCGGGAGACTCGCTGCTCGAGGAAGGTTGGCTTGCCGGGATGCCAGATGCAGCCTTTCGAAGAACACGCTTTGTCTTCTTCGGGGCTGGGAGCTCTTCTTGCGGTTCTTCTCCAGCCGCGTCTTCGTCGGACGAGCTCTCAGCGGCTGTGCTGCTCTGTTCCCCGGCAGCCTTGTCCTTCCCGGCAGGATTTTTCTCCACCACTACCTCTGCGTCACTGGTTTCCCATTCTGTGAAGCCGGCGCTGCCAGCCTCCGTAGCAAGATTCGCCTCCTCCGCCCTAGTGGCGATGTATGCCACCTCTTCATCGGTGGTGGCTCGGATGAGGTCTGCTTCTTCCCGGACGGCCCTCTCCGTCAAGTTATCAAAGAACTTTTGTGCCTCTTCCTCGGATGGCTCAACCCATGTCACGTCAAGACCGTGGGCGTTGAACAGCGGCATGGTGGCAATAATCGACCCCAGGGCAGAGTTGTTGCACAGAGGGACAATTCTTGCTGGCAACCGATGCTTGTTGTCGCGCTGGAATAGCTTTTGACGGAGAGCGCCAAGTTGCATAGCAGTCAAATTGTTGTTCAACCCGGGGCGCAGTCTCATGATGTCTGCTGCGTTCCGGTATTCCCAAGATGATCTCCCTTTATTCTGCAAAGGGGCGATGCGGCGGCAGAGGAAATCGAAGCCAATCATCTCCATTGTTAGCCCGGCAGCTTTCAGGCGAAGGATCCTGGTGGTGGCGATTGTGAGTTTTTATCTTCAGCAGCGAGATTGTTCCAGCCACTGCCGCGGACCGCTTTCTGCTGTCGAGGCAGATAGAACGGATGGGGGTTTGCTTCCTTGATCCAGCACCACTCAGCCCGCCATTCGTCCCACTTCTCGCGGTAAACCCCTTCTAGGTATATTTCCTTATTCCAATCCCTTGGAATCCAGGCGATAGAACCAGAGAGGGCCTCCCCTTTTTGGATACGAGGGAAAAAGTAGTGACGGAAAAGGGCAGTATTGGGAACCACTCCGGCAAAAATTTCACAAAGATGAGCAAAAATGGACATGCACAGTACCGCATTCGGCGTGAAATCAAGAAGATGGAAGCCGTATGTGTACATAATGTCGTTGAAGAAGTCAGAGAATGGAGGACAGAGCCCGCAACAGAAATATGCGACGAAAAAGGGATATCTGTCTGACCCACTCTTGGAGCAAGAACCTGGAATCACGCGAGTGGCGGGGTGAGCCTGCGTCTCCCTCGCCCACATACATTGGTACCGCCTCTTCAGAGCTTTCGCATCAAGCGACGGGGCGAAGACGACGTACTTCTTCTGCATCTTCACCAGCTCGCTCTCCGTTACATCGGCTTTCGTCTCCTTGCCCTTGCCTTTGCTGGTCTTGGGCGGCATGGCGACTGTAGGGGCGGAGGCCGGGGATGGAGCAGGCATGGAGGCGACGAGCGGATGAGGGAAAGCTTTGCTCTGAGCTCGAGAGAAGGAAAGCAATGGCGGCGGCCAGATTGAGAAGAAGAGGAGGGTAAATAGGTTGTGCCTCTGCGGTTTCTCCTTTTTATGGGGAAGGTGCGAGGCCGCCTCTTTTACTCCCCAATGTGAATGCGCCTCTGCAGGCGCATTGCAGTTGCAGCCTTTGACGCACACTTCCCACGTCGCGCATTCAGTGCGCGTAGTGGGGGGCACAGTAAACAGGATATTTACGAGCAGTTAATTCCCTACCTCGTGTGCCCGTGCACTGTTTGGGCCTAGCCCAACAACACCTCGCACTCGTGTGTGGCCTAGGCCCGGGGGCTCCTGTCGGTGTACTAAGTATTGGGTCATTGGTACCCCGTACTTGTGCACGGGCAGTTGTAGCCATACTCGCGGCAAGGCTTGTCGGGGAACAGTTCGAGGTTGACTCAGACCACCAAAGAAATTCTCAAGTCAAAGATCTGAGGATCAGCAGATAAGAAGAGCTAGAATCCGAAAGCCAGCTTCCCCGGCAAGATCTTGCCGGGGTGGCCTGCGAAGCCCGGCAAGATTCGGCGCCCGGCAAGGTTCGGAGCCCGGCAAGATTCGGCGCCCGGCAAGGTTTAGCGCCTGGCAAGATTATGTTGCTGTGCCACCGCTCTGGCACAGCAACAAGCCCGACATTCTGGGTCCTTCTTTGGATGCGTGGCAACGCGCCAGTGGAGGAGAGCTTAAGCGGTGCTGATGGGATGGCCCCTTTTTCCATCCCCAAGAAAGTGAGGACACCTAAACGGACACCTCATGGTGCATTAAATGCATTTGTCCTAATCCGTCAGTGGTTAGGTATGATAACCCTGTAGCTACTTTACACCTCAATGTATATACATTTTGCCACTGTGGTGACCCCTTTGAACATATAAAAGGAGGCCCAAGGCAACTGATACAGGGGAGGAGAGGATCTTCTGGCCCATTCTGCATGCGTAGCTGCTCTTTGAACGTACTGTTCATTGCGAGCGCTCATGGAGCCTGGGCTCAAGAACACTGATAATAAAACAAGGCAGGAGTAGGGTTTTACGCTGATTAGCGGCCCGAACTTGAATAAAATCGCCCGCGCGTCGATCGTTGGTTCTGCTCTTTGCGCATACCTCTCCCCCTGCCGAATCGTAAAGGGATTCTTTGAGGGTCCCATAGGTGTCGCACGCCGAAATTCTCCGTCCCCCCAGCAAAGACAGTAGCAGAGGGACACCTCGATCTTGATCTTAATCTCTCAAACACACACACACACACACACACACACGTGCGCACACGCGCTAGTTGCGTCTCCGTGCCTCGCTCACACACCCTTGATACAACTTTCTCTCCGTACCCCCCTCGTTATGAAGATATCTCGATGGTCCTTGATGGTGGGGGCGGAGTCGCGCACGCACAAGTGTAGTTACAATGACACCGAATTTGCAACCTCGACGTCGCTTTTCTGTTCGACAACATGTATGCATTCTTGTGTGTGTAGCCAGCATGCCCAGTGTGCCTTGTTTTACATGCCTGATGTGATGGTTTTCGCCCAGTTTTCTGTAAATTAACCAGGCTACCTTTTTTCTTTGTTACTACTAATGAATTCTAGATCATTCGGCGCAGACATAAAATATATCACTTTAAACCAATTATCACTGTAACTGTATAAAAAGGCCGACATCTCTTGATTCCTCGATAAATAACATCTGGTGGACTGGTCAGCGCCCGATGCTAGCAATAGGATGACCCGAGTTCGAATTCTGTCGGAGACTTTAGTTTTTACATTTTTTATATATATAGTTCTTTCTCTACTCTACTGACAGTGGAACCCACAGAGTACTTAGAATACAAGATTAAGGATTGATTTGTTTCATTCTGAACTTTTTGTATGAATCTGTACCCACTATGCATGTCATCTACTGTACATGCAATTAACTTCTTATTTTTGAGAATCATACATGCAGTTAACTCGAATGGATTTGATGTGACTATTATTTCCAGCATAAGAGCATCGCCAACGGCAACCAGGAAATTTCCTCCCGCTTCCGTCCGCGGACAAGGATGCCGGACAACGACATCGAACGCCAGCGGCATACATTTTCGCAACAACTGGAACCAACCAGACGAAATTCATGCAAACACGACCGGATTTCATATATACATGCCGGATTTTCATATAAACATGACGGATTTTGTTACATTTATATCAACTAAGCGGTGCTAGTCCGGCTCTGGAGGTATAAACAATACCTAATCTAAATGGCTGCCCGCGGATCCCATGTCCGGCAGACACTTGCGGGGTCGACGAAGGTCCTCGAAAAAGAACAACCGGGCAAGACACGGCTTGTGTACGTAGTCGTCGTCTCGGCGGTGGCCTTCATGGGACCCAAACGGCGGTGGCCTCCCATGTTCTACTTCTCCTCAAAGATGGCGGCAGACACGGAGGTGATAACCACTGACTCGTCGCTCTATGCGCAGCCGACTTCTGTCTCTACCTGCATGGCGCTGCCGCAAGCACTGGAGGTGCGGCCATCGCAGACATCAGAGGCACGGTACGACGAGGCATCATCGACGGCAGCGGCGATGCCTGTGCCACCATTCCAGCATGGAGCAACTCACCACTACTCATCGAGCTGAACTGGAGCGGCGAGTTGCTGAAACACGCACAGGCTTCGGGCGGCAACTGGCTCTGTCGGGCTAGGCGAGGTAGTTGGAGCAGCGAGCTACCTTGCTCATATCCGGAGGGCTCGGCGGGCCACCCGGTCGGCTAGTATGCTGAAGAACTGCTCCTCGAAAGCCATCAGAGGAGTGGAGAAAATGGTGAAGGAGGAGATCGGGAGTGGCGGAGGGGTGCGATTCTTGTAGGGCGTTTGGCCTAGTTTAAATAGAGGGCGGACGGGAGGAGCTTCGCTGGCGTCTGGCCTCATTTAAATAGAGGGTGGACGTGAGGAGCTCAGCCGGCGTTGCGTTTAATTTCGGCCCGCTCGGGAACAGACGTGTGGCTGGAGTAGGTTTCTAGGTTTCCATGCGGGTTTAATGGAGGCGTTTGATGGAGGCGAGGAGGCATGTTCAGCGGACGTGCCGCGGGCGGCGCACCACTCCCTACTACTAATATACTACTAGTAGTACTGTACATACTCCCTCCTTTCCAGTTTATAGGGCTCATCTCAAAAGAATTGTTTTTCCGTTTTATAAGTCTCAATTCTACTACTTACCATCACATGTTCAGATTTCAAGGTGTATTAAATCGCTGCATGAAAGGATGAAGAAAAAACTCACCAATTCATGTACAAGTTATTGGTCATTTAGTGGTCATGCATGCATGTGGTGTAATTAATGCATCGGTATACATAACTTTTTCAGAAAAACGAGAGTACTAATTAAGTACTTTTGCAAACTACGAAATTAATTCCACCATTCATCATCTACCTTGGTTGAAGAGATTTTCAAATTAAGCCCTATAAACCGGAAAGGAGTACGTACTACTAGTAGTATTTCATTTGACAACTAGCAAACCAGGACGGTAAAAAAACTGAGAAATGGACGGTAAACTAGTAAACCAGGACAGTTCCCCATACGACTTTAATGCAGACGAGGGAGAGGGTAGCGGTTCCCGAAATGTTGAACGGCCAATGATGCATCCTCCTTCAATTAGCATGCTGAGGGAAGTAATGGGAGGAGGACGGGGAAAAGAGGCAGCACGATGTGAATGCAACGCAGTTTGCACTCATATAAAGGCGCCCCTCCATTCCAATGCATCTACCACATCGTACGCGCCTACGCACCTACACTAAGCGCAACAGTGCTCACTCCAGACCCATGGCGGCGATGCGCGTGAGCGGCCAGCGGCTGTGCCATATGGTCCACGATGTCGGCCTGCGGCATGGCACCGAGGATCGTCTCTAGAGGGTGTTGGCGACCAGTTGGTTCATGGCCATCGTCGACGCCAGCTACGACTCTCAGTTGGAAAAAATGATCGTTGCCACCATCAACAAGTTCACCGTCGTCAAGAAGCTTGTGGACGACATCGCCGTACTCCTCCAGCCCGCGCGCCCAGGCTCCTCATTGCCTGCCACCCTAATCAGCCTCCATGGTGAGAACCTCTTTCACGCACTGGTGGCCCTGCGACTACCCGCCGACGCAACGAAGAATGTCCACCTGGAGGTCGCGCTCACCACGAGGCACCTCGCCCTGCAAGAATTCGTCAACCTACACATCCACGTGTATGAGGAAGTCGTGTACATAGGTATCTACAAGGCCGGTGAGGACGCTACGACGTTGGCCTTCGTCAACCGGCTGGAAGCCTTGGACGCCTTCCTTGAGAAGCACCTTGACCTTGCCACAAAAGCCGCCGCTCCTAAGCCACCGGTTGGTGGCCCGGTGCGCTTAGTCGAGGAGGAGGAGGAGGTCATACGTTGATGGATGCATCTTTCTTCTTGCCTCTTGTAACCACCACTGCGATCACGTCATCGTGGCCTTAATTCTTATTATACCATTGCATTCTTGTTTTAGTCAATAAAGACATGTGCGATCCCTTTGCTCACATTTGGTGTCAATTATATGCATCCCTGTGACTAATACTCCCTCCGTCAATTTATAAGTTGTGCTTACCTTTTGTATCAACTTCGTAATTTACGTACGATGCTTGACCCGACCTACGAACTACTCGTAATTTCAAAAACTGAGACCGAACTTATAAATTAAAAACTACTCGTGCAGCACGTCTGTCACGTTCGCAAGTTCAAAACGAGAAACTAGAACACGTACATGAAGCATGTCCCTTCCCCGTCGCATACCACACTGTCGTTCCGGCCCCCTGGTCAACGCACATAGGCTAGGCTTTATATCACTACAACATGTGGGACCGCATGTGACCAAACCGACGATGCGCCAACCTAGCTACTACCTTGCTTATCGGGCGGGAAAGGCCCCGCCCTAGCATTTCCAATTGTTATTTATATCTATCGATCATGCTAAGGAGCAGAACCAAATGTTACAATTTATACATGTTTAAAAGGAAAAGGCTTGCCACGTTCGCGTCGCACCCCCACACGCCCAGGAATCGGGAGTATTCCACGGTCCGTCTAGCATGCCACATAGCTAGGGAAGGTGTGTTTCCTAGCATTTTCACTTTCATGTGGGACCATAGTTGAGCAAACCAACTATCAGCAAACTACACCCCGCCCACCGCGTTGCAAAACAGAAATGAGGAGGGGTAGATCTAGCTGTAGCACGGAAGCCAAGAAATTTGGTGTCAGATGGGACTCGTTGATAGAGTAGGAGCACTCCGTACTACTCCTACTACGAAGTTTGTACTACTACTACCACTATACAACTAGGTATGTGCACGGCACAGAATCGTAGGAACAAAAACGGGAAGATCTTGTTTTGGGTGATTTATCTTTTTTTCAGTCAACGTAGTATGAATAATATCATGTGGGGGCACACATGAAGCCATGTGGCACGTATAGAGGTCTTATTGAGAGCTTCTTGTGTGGATCGATCACACTGTCGTGCTGCTCGTTCGAGAAGAACGTGTATGGGTACAATTAGGTTATAGCAGATCCGAATCGCAACCACCTGGACCATTGGATCAACATCAATCAATGGTTTATATCATGTACGTGCAAATACACGCATTGACTGCATAAAAGTAACGAATATAGAATATATAATACATAATACCGCATATTGGGTTTCTCTAAATTCAAACTTTGTAATCTTTCAACAAGTTTGTAGGAAAATGTATTAACATATACACCACCAAATATATATCATTTGATTCATCATTGCTTTTATTTCCACATCATGTCAATTTGTTAGTGTAAATGTTCATATTGTTTTCACCAATTGGTCAAGCTTTATAAAATTTGGCTGCAGTCAAAGCTATGTGCGGAGTAAATTACAAACGGAGGGAGTGGAATAGATATAGATATAACTATACAGATAAAAAAATATAGTAATATAGTCTATAGATATAGATAAGGTTGCTACCTTTTTTCTAGGTTAGAACTCGCGTTGTTGTGTACACATTGTTTTGCTTTGCTATAAATTGCATTTGCGGGGTGAGTAGGACTACCGCCTTGTTCAGATCCTATACCAGCAACCCCACCATTATCCTTAATTAATTCATATTGGCAATTAAGATTGCATTGTCTTAGTTCTAGCCGGTTCTTTGGTTGCTTGGAGGAACTCCATCTCGTTATTCAGGTTGATTTTGTGCATATGACAAGATCATCGACCATCGAAGATTGGTTTAGTAACGATTGTCGATTTGTATCACCGGGTACGATATAGCTGGATCGTCAATGTCAAAATCCACCAAATCGATACTTATCCCCACTCTCATTGAAAGATTGGGTCACCATCATAAGACTACCACCTAGACAATTCCTTCCCTATAACATACACATGAGCACCCATCTCATTATCCAGGTCCACGCCTCTCTCTCTCTCTCGAAACACACACACCTCTCCACACGATGCGTGTCTCTTGCTCTCTCTCGCATCCCATGAAAAAAAGGCACACCACCATTCTCTTCTTCTTGCTACCCCCATCTATGTAGTTAGGTCTCCTTGCAATAAACAAGCATTCACCTCTCTCTACTATCTCTTTCTACCACACATAACCTTACACCCCCTAGCCAGCCGTGCTGTCGAGGTCTATCTAGCTCTCTCACACACAAATAGACGTTGTCTGTGTGTCCCTTCATCGCACAAACACTATCGCTCTCCCATATCCCAACCTCATAACCTTGTCGATCCCGACGTTACAGGCACCTCTCTCTCTCTCTCTAACACACACAGATGCACACGCACACACCCTCTCTCTCTCTCCCTTTCAGACACTCCTCTCTCTACGACACACACAGTCTTTCGAACATGCATATGCCCCTCTCTCGTTAGGTATCTCTGCCCCGCCCCCCTCTTTGTCACACAAATATTCTCTCTATATCTATCTCTCACAATAATACATGCATAGTCTAAATTGAAACCAACAACAAAAATGAGCTCCGATTACAAAAATCAAATCCACTCCCAAACAGAATATGAAAATAGGGTGAAATCATGCACACAAATGTTTGTTGCGTGCATGAATGTCAATGATATGGATGTACTACTCGTACATCCACACAGACCCATTTCACACAGATTACATTAAACCCTTCTCAAAATATGGTGCGCATGTGATGTTTGTTGTACTGCTCCTGCCAGCCTTCCTCTGACACGTTCCAACATATTGTGCTACTTGAGATTCTATTTTTCTCCATAGACCATATGAAACCACGAAAAGGTCATCCCCCGCCCCTACTAGTATTGTAGCTCGAAGCTCCCATATGTACACAACACCCACCAGAGCACGCAGCCGTTCTCGAAGTGGACGGCGTCGCGGCCTGGAAGAGGACGAAGTCTCCGACATCGCCGAGGTGGAGCACGCCCTCGACGGCCGCGAGTAGCGTGCGCTGACTGGCCACGCGGAGAATAGTGTGATCTAGCAGCTTGCCCTCGTCGGCCACAAGGGGTAACTGTGCTCCAGCATCACGCCCTGGTCGGTCACGAGGAGGTGCATCGTGTCCTCGCCACTCACAATGTGGACGAACGCGTTCTCCAGCAGCATGCCCGCGAGCATTGCATCATCGCCGCTCTTGACGTGGACAAGAGCACGCCCGCGAGCATCGCATCATCGCCGCTCTCGACATGGACGAGCGCGTGCTCTGGCAGCACGCCCGCGAACATCGCATCCTCGCCGCTCAGGCGCACGAGCGTGTGCTCCAACAGCACGGTCACGAGCATGGCATCCTCACGGCTCACGAGGTGGTTAAGCGCGTGCTCCAGACAGTACCCCAGGAGTCGGGATGCGAGCACTGCGCCCCCGGCTACGAGGAGTACTGCATGGTGCCCATCACGGTTTAGGAAAATCCCGTGACTCCGCCGCTCCCTGGAGGAGCGCGAGCTCAAGTGGGCGCTCGAGTAGTCCCGCGCCGCTATGCAGGTGGCTGCGGACATGCAAGATTCTCCTTCGAGCTCTCCTCCTCTTACGAAGACGCCTCCACCGCCCCCGTCGTACGTCCTCTGCCTCGGCTCCGGTGGACCTTTGGAGTTTAGTTGTATGGAACATTAATATTTGGATTAATCATACCTCTACCAAACTATGAAGGATCAAGACTAATGCAAAAAACAACCTATGACTAATAGGCATAAATAGATGATGTGGCGGCATTGCATGCTGGAGAGTAACGTAAGTACATTGCAATTTTATGGATTGCATGCATGACTAGCTTATGTGGCATGGTTGCATGGCTAGGAAAGGCTAGATAAAAATAAATAGATAATGTGTTTAGAGTGCACTCCACTAAATGGGAGCATGTAAATATCTTTAGAGTGCACTCCACTTTTTTTTCAGACGCTTAGGTGCACCGGATGCCGTGCCATGCTACAAAATGTTAGAAAAATTTCTGCTCGAATGCTTTAAAAATCTATTATTATCTTCAAACCAGCCACACCCACCCCTCACCTCATCAAAACAGCCCAAGGAATATGTCTTGAGTGAAGCATAATTTATTTTTACTGATATATGTATATCAAAACTAGAGTGTTTATATTTCAAGTTTGTGAACAAGTATTATTCTACTACTTTGGATCCATTGCAACGCATGAGCCGGCACATTGGTAATAGTAAGAAAAAAAATTCGAGTTTGGCATGAGTTTGTACAGCAGGAGCACCACAAGGCCTGGCGTAGGAGTTACATTTCCCTCTTGGGGCCCACGGGACCGAGCTTCAATGGCTTAGTGTACATGCCTTTGATTCGATGACATGTGGACCCTACAGGTGGCAGGCCCATATGTCATTCTCACAAAGGTAGAGGGGCGGTGGGACCGAGAGGGGTGAGGCGCAGGTCGGAGGACATGTGGTGTCATGGGTTCGAGCGGCGTCGTGGGAATCGCGTGTGGCTGTGGTAGAAATTTGATGGTCGCCACAGTTCAGCTGGCCCACATGTCATGCACACAAAGGCAGAGGAGCGATGAGGCCGAGAGGAGTGAGGCGCACGTCGGGGGACGTGGTGTCGTGGGTTGGAGCGGTGTCGTGGGATTCGCATGTGGCAGTGGTAGAAATGTGATGGTCGCCATAGTTCAACTTCCATGGACAAGCTGTCATGTCTACTGACACATGCATTGCATACCGATCACTTCAAGGAGTAGTAGAGAAAACTAGGCGGATAAATAGTTCATTATAGTCAAGCGGACCTACGCTACTACACTTGTTCCAAAGACATGCACACCAGTGAAATAGTTCATCTATATCAATGTACACAGAGAGGAAATATTTTTTCTACAAGAGAGGAAATAGTTCATCCATCTATAATGCCCTGCTGCTGGTGTAGCTTCTTCTTTTTCTTCTTCTTCTCACTTTCCGTGGGAGACGGCTTCGCAACAAGCTCTTTCGACCTCGCAGCTATCTCGAAACTCACACGGGCATCGAGGGCACCATATTTTATCCGCTCGTAGGTCAATGGATAATTCTCCCATCCAGACGACCTTAGTCCCAGTGTCTTGTCATCCTTGTCAAGATCTGTTCCGAGCACAGAATTTGCTACGTTGAATAGGGATGGTGTTTCTTTATCACAATCATGGACAGGAATTCTGGTTTGTTGGTCAGCGATGTTTTTCAAAACAAGGTTGTACGGCGCCAGCTTTTGTTTGTCCCCTTCGATGGCTGCCCCACAGAAGTATATGTCCTCCCGAGACATGAAATCATGGAGCTCATCTGGTATGGATGGCGCATGTATGATGTGATACACCATAACTTCATCTTCGAGGCACAGCTGAAGGACGGCGGTGCATTGGGTCTTCCTAGTGGCACGCTCTGTGTACTCTGTGTCGAGACCGATGACCTTCATCTCCACCTTTTTGAGGAGTTGAATACATTGTTGATTCACTCCCGAACAACCCTTGGGTGGTCGGTGACGGTGGCAACTATGCTCAATGAGCCATCGACGAGGACATGTTTGACGCTAAAAACCTGCATAGGGATCTCTTTCGCCATTTGGAACCACTGGACCAGAGGTATATGGTTTGGGGAATTAGGATTAAGATGGCTATTCTAACTAAAGAAGATGATTATTTAAAGGGGCTTTGGAATTACTCCAGGAGTATATGAAGAGGTTAAAACAATGTGAATCCAGTGGGGTTTGAATGCAAATGAAGGAGAGATGAAGAAGCCGAGGAAAATCGGTTCCCGATGGAGAAGTAAATGGGAGAAGTGGCATGCAGGCAGTTGATTAGATGGCTAGGTAGACCAACCTGCAAAACGAAAAGGCTATGCGGGTAGCGTACTGAGGAGTGGTACGTCTTCGTGTACGTGCCCATCCTTCTATCGCTACATGTGCCACTGGTTAGTTGAGGTCACTCTTTCGAATCACCGTGGCGAAACATTTTATGATTCCTTTTTATTTCTGCACCTCTCCTGACAGGTGGGACCTATGCAAAACCCACTTGGGTGGACGAACAGATATACAAACATATACATCTCTTTGCACACACAAAATGTGTCATAGCTGGTTCGGATGGATATTGGCGCGTGCGTGCGAGACACAACCTTTTCTGGTTAAGGAATATGCGGTTATCCTCAAAAAAGAAAAGGCCCTTCTTCGCACTTCTGCATGCACGAGAATTTGGTTCTGCTCGCAATATGGATGCTACCTGGAGGATGAAGTGAACCCAGAGGCATGCTAGCACGGGAGACCTCTTTCCGCTATACAGTACTACTCTGTATGTTACTACTAGTAGTAGTACAACTGTAGTACACTTGTTGGTCAAAATATTATTCATCCGGTCCTCACAGTGAAGTGACAAGACCCTGCACCCGAGGTGGCACTAGTCCAGGTGGCGTGTTCGGGTTACCAAAGTCAGCCTCACCTTGTGCACTATGCAGTCACTGTCACCGCCGATGTATAGCATGCCTCGCCTCGTCTCCCTCTCCCCTAGCACCACTCCATCTCCATCTCCATCTCCATCTCGCCGGAGATCCTGAGGTCACTCTTCATCATCTCACAGTGCCCCCACGTACCCTCGCCTCACTCGCCTCCCGCAGTACCACTATTACCTTGCTAGCCGCTCTAGGACCGAGAGCCATCTCCCCCGTAAATCAAGCCCCAAAAACCCCCACCTTGCAAACTCCACCATGGCCGAACACGAACCGCGCAGCATCCATATGAGCCGCGACTGGAGCGATCTCCCCAGTGACATCCTCGACCTTTGTTGTTCGCATATGGAGGCGTGGAGGCATGGAAAATCATGGCATGGATGTTGTCGTTCAGAGTATGAAGGACGCACTCTGTGCGATCGTTCTGCTAGGAGATATATGGGCAGGTGAGTCAAAAAAAATTGTGGACAAAAAATAAAGCACGAGACGCTTGATTGTCAAATTTCTTCTCATTGTTAGTTTGGAAGCTTAGGATCAGACGATTGAACTGTGTATGAACAAAGGCAACGAACGAAGTTAGTGCGCGAGAAACATCAGATTGTAGCACAACATGGGTCTGTGAGTGTGATCATCCATGACAACCAAACAGTAGCGAAAGCTGGAGTTGCTAATAACATGGGAGAACCAGAACTCACAGTGCAACAACTGAAATGGGAAAGCAGAAACAAATGTCGACGAGCTATAAAAGGCAGTGGCACATGTATGCCGAGATGACAGGCATGGCTTGTGTGAGCTACAGTTTTATTACAAGAATGAGTAAAAGACTGTAAAACCTGGTGGGGATGCTGGCTCCGGGGTGACCGAGGCAGGCATGCCACACATCTGCGTCCACATCAGCATGAAAGGAGGCAGGAGCAATGGAGAAGCAGGGACAAGGGAGTACAGGTCACCAAGGTTGTTACATCAGAGCAGAGGAGTCCAAGTGCACATAACCATAACACAAAAACCAAAGGGATCAACTTCAATTGAAACAAGGTTGTCACGGGCTAATGCGCGCGCTCACGGCCACGTGCGGTTTCCCACCGAGTGAAAAGCAATCTACCCATCTCCAACGAAGACCCTCAAAACTCCCGCGTCCGGCTGTCTAAACCGTGGAAGCCATCCAACGCGGTCCTGTATCGGTTCACGGCGTGGTCCGGATGTACTTTCTCCCGTAACTGGAGACAAATGGGGGAGCTTTGCGGGCGTCTGAATCACTTCCAAGCCCACTTTTGACCGCCCTGGCCCACCCAAAACCACCACTCGTACCTCCCGTGCTTTCCTTCCAATGCATGCACTGCTTACCACGCCGCATTCATGCCGCCCCAGAGCACGGAGCGGCTGGCATTGATGATGCACGATGTAATCGGACGGAGGACGGCGCTGACTGATGCGACCTCTCGGCAAACACTACTTCAATGCAGATGCAGCTTCCCGAGAAACCAACTCTGATCACTGTGCCGCATTGAAGTGGGCTGACCGCCCCTCTGCTTGGCCTGGCCGCGGCTATATAAGTCATGCTCTGGCAAAGCACAGAGCCGCAATACCCCTACCAGAGCACTGCCGCACTCTGCCCCCCTGTCACCCTCCTTGTTGAGCCCTTCCCCCTCTCTGATCCCAGAGGCAATGCCGAAGTCATGGTGCTTCGCACCGGCAAGCGGCGTCAACAGAAGCTCTTCCTCTGGTGGTTCTTGGCACCGCCATCGTCGCTCTCCGGGCCCTTCGGCATCCACGGCGGCTGGCTCCTCCAAGGAGGAGATCTTCACCTCCTCCGGTGACGAGGAGGATCAAGCGCCACCACAGCAGCCGCCCCGACTCCTCAACGAGGCCGCTCTGATGGACGAAGATTTCGTCCGTCGGATCGAGATAATGATGGAGCGGTCGCTCCGTTACATGGGCTCATCGCCTCCATCCCTGGCGCACGTCAAGGAGGAGCTGCCATCCCCGCCGCACCACCGCGTGAAGCATGAGCTGGCTTCCCCGCTCCAGCCTGTGAAGGAGGAGTGGGCCTTGTTGGGAAATATAGTAGAAAACAAAAAATTCTGCACCTACGATCACCCAAGATCAATATGAAGATGCATAACGGGTTAGGATCACGATCGTTACCGTCACTGAGTTGTAGTGGAAGAAGAATGTGTCAGTGTAGATCATACTTGGACTCGCTCGAACCGTCGATGAACGATCCCTCGTACCGCCCACGAATTGTCTCTCGAACTGAAGACCGAAAGCACGGCCCCTCTACTTGGTTGCAAGCATGCAGCCTTCACGATCCGGCAGCGCTTTGCCGTCCAGAGCTAATCGTTGCTGGAAATTAGAGGGAGGAGATTAGAACCACATGGGGCTTCTAATTATGAGGACAATAGGATTATCCTAGCTCTAATTAGTCAACTAGGACCAACTAGAACTAGAACTAGAAGAACTAGAGGAGGCTCCAAAACTAGTATATCCAATAGAGCAAAAAAACCTAGTATATATAGGTTGGAGGAGGAGGAGAGGGCGCAGCCACCAAGGAGGGAAAGTCCCTCCTTGGGGCACTGGCCAAGGGGAGGAGTAGGACTCCTCCCCTAGTCCAATTCACCCCCCCCCCCCCCCATATGGCAAGGGACGCCACTTCTTATGGGCCTTCGTGGCCCATAATTCCTTCCACCTCTTGGCCTTTTTAGGCCCGTTGGTATTTAAATTAAATATAAATGTTCTAAATACTTCTAGACCATTATATATATTTTTAACATCTACGAAAACATTTTGCACCTATATGTAATATATCGGTAATACCCGGTATTACCCGATATTCAGCGAAACCCTTCCGGTGACCCCGAAACGCTTCCGGATCCTCTTGGGACTATTCTGAATATTCATGAAACAATTACACAAATATATTCTCATGACTCATGTCCTACTAACACTTACCAGATCATGATTGCCTTAAGCTTGAGACCCTGTAGGTTCAGTAACTCACAGACATGAACTAAAACGTTCATTCAATGACCGCTAGCGGGACCGTGGATGTACGTATTGGTCCCTGTGAGTACATGAATGATATTCGAGTGAACCTTTGGTTATTATATGATGTTCCCTTTGCTTCGTGATACTTCACAAAACCCAGGATGCATCGATATCCTCCTGAGTCATCACTATGCTCATTATACCAAAATCCTCGTTACCAGTTTTTGTTCTTCTTTCTCGTTATTGTGTTTCGGCATCCCCGTGACGAAGTCACTTGTGTCTGGCCAGACGATGATTGATGCCGTCACACCGAGAGGGGCCTAAGAACATCTCTCCATCGTCGGAGGAGCAAATCCCACTCTTGAGCTATCCGGTCACTTGTCAAACTTTCTGATGAACCCATAAATTGTCGTTATGATCACCGTGTTACAGGTGATGTTTGAGCAACCTCAAAGCCCATTGTATGGTAAGAAGTGACCATGAAACTTTCATGGTCTAAGGAGCAATATCATAATTTAACACTATGTGTTATTATAATTGAATGCAGACGATATAAACTCAATTCATAACAAACAAGATTGGGTCAATTCAATATGATCATTCTTCTAACGTCATAATCTCAATGTTGTTTCAGGATCATCGTTACTCTTAACTATATCCTAAGATTCAGAAAACGTGATCACCAATAACACTTGTGTTGGAAATATGCCCTAGAGGCAATAATAAAGTGGTTATTATTATATTTCCTTAATCATGATAAAGGTTTATTATTCATGCTAGAATTGTATTGACCAGAAACTTAAATACATGTGTGGATACATAAACAAATACCGTGTCCCTAGTAAGCATCTACTAGACTAGCTAGTTGATCAAAAGATGGTTAAGGTTTCCTAACCATAGACATGTGTTGTCACTTGATAACGGGATCACATCATTAGGAGAATGATGTGATGGACAAGACCCATCCATTAGCATAGCATATGATCATTCAGTTTATTGCTACTGCTTTCTTAATGTCAAATACATATTCCTTCGACCATGAGATCATGCAACTCCCGGATTCCGGAGGAATACCTTGTGTGCTATCAAACGTCACAACGTAACTGGGTGATCATAAAGATGCTCTATAGGTATCTCCGAAGGTGTCTATTGAGTTGGCATGAATCGAGATTGGGATTTGTCACTCCATATGATGGAGAGGTATCTCTGGGCCCTCTCAGTAATACAGCGTCACAAGAAGCCTGCAAGCAAAGTGACTAAAGAGTTAGTTACGAGATGATGTACTACGGAACGAGTAAAGAGACTTGCCGGTAACGAGATTGAACTAGGTATGGAGATACCGACGATCGAATCTCGAGCAAGTAACATACCGATAGACAAAGGGAACTACGTATGTTGTCATAAAGGTTCGACCGATAAATATCTTCGAAGAATATGTGGGAACCAATATGGGCATCCAGGTCCCGCTATTGGTTATTGACCAGAGAAGCGTCTCGCTCATGTCTGCATCATTTTCGAACCCGTAGGGTCCGCATGCTTAACGTTCGTTTACGATATAGTATTATATGAGTTATGTGAGTTGGTGACTGAATGTTGTTCGGAGTCTCGGATGAGATCACGGACATGACGAGGAGCTCTGGAATGGTCCGGAGGTAAAGATTGATATATAGGATGATAGTATTTGGTCTCCGGAAAGGTTTCGGAATGCACCGGGTATTTATTGGATCACCGGAAGGGGTTCCGGGAAGGCCACGGGAGTTATTGGGCCTAACGGGCCAAGGGGAGGGAGCACACCAGCCCACAAGGGGGCTGGCGCGCCGCATCCTAGCCGCCGGCCATAGGGAAGGAAGGGAAGAGGGCCAGTCCCCTCTTACCTACTCTCCCACGTGCGAAAAAGGAAAAGGGGGGCGCCTCCCCTCCTGCCTTCTCCCCTGCGCCATAGGAAGGAAGGGGGCACACCTAGGGCAGGAGCCTAGGGCGGATGCCGGCCCCCTTGGGGCACCCCTAGGGCTGCCTCCCCTCCCCCCACCTATATATATGTGAGGAGAGGAGGGGGCAACACACACCACGAATCCCCAAGCCGTGTGCGGCGCCCCTCCCCTTCTAGTTCTAGTTCCTCCTCCGTCCATGTCCGTTGTGCTTGGCGAAGCCCTACGGAGAAGTTTCACCAGCACCGTCACCACGCCGTCATGCTGCCAGAACTCATCTACTACTTCGCCTCTCTTGCTGGATCGAGAAGGAGAGGACGTCATCGAGCTGAACGTGTGCTGAACGCGGAGGTGCCGTACGTTTGGTACTTGATCGGGACGGGTCGTGAAGGTGTACGACTACATCAACCGCATTGATAAACGCTTCCGCTTAGCGATCTAAAAGGGTATGTAGATGCTCTCCCCCTCTCGTAGCTATGCATCTTCATGGATAGATCTTGCGTGTGCGTATAAAAATTTTTGTTTTCCATGCAATGTTCCCCAACAGTGGCATCATGATCCAGGTCTATGCGTAGATGATATGCACGAGTAGAACACAAAGGAGTTGTGGGCGGTGAGGTTCATATTGCTTCCCACCAATGTCTTATTTTGATTCGGCGGCATTGTGGGATGAAGCGGCCCGGACCAACCTTACATGTCCATGCACATGAGACCGGTTCCACCGACTGACATGCAACTTGTTTTGCATAAAGGTGGTTGGCGGGTGTCTGTTTCTCCTACTTTAGTTGAATCGGATTTGACTACGGCGGTCCTTGCAGAAGGTTAAATAGCAACTTGATAAACACCGTTGTGGTTTTGCGTAGGTAAGAACTGTTCTTGCTAGTTGCCCGTAGGAGCCATGTAAAACTTGCAACAACAAAGTAGAGGATGTCTAACTTGTTTTTGCCGGGCATGTTGTGATGTGATATGGTCAAGATATGATGTGATATATGTTGATGTATGAGATGATCATGTTTTGTAATAAGTTCACGACTTGCATGTCGATGAGTACGACAAACGGCAGGAGCCTTAGGGTTGTCTTTAATTATTGTATGACCTGCGTGTTAATCATTAAGCGCCATGTAATTGCTTTACTTTATCGCTATGCGTTAGCAATAGTTGTAGAAGCAATAGTTGGCGAGACGACCCCGACGCAACGATGGAGATCAAGGTGTCATGCCGGTGACGATGGAGATCATGCCGATGCTTTGGAGATGGAGATCAAAAGCACAAGATGATGATGGCCATATCATGTCACATATTTTCATTGCATGTGATGTTTATCCTTTATGCATCTTATTTTGCTTAGAACGACAGTAGCATTATAAGATGATCCCTTCACTTAATTTCAAGATAGAAAATGTTCTCCCCGAGTATGCACCGTTGCTAAAGTTCGTCGTTTCGAAGCACCTCGTGATGATCGGGTGTGATAGACTCTACGTTCACATACAACGGGTGTAAGACATTTTGCACATGCAGAATACTTGGGTTAAACTTGACGAGCCTAGCATGTACAGACATGGTCTTGGAACACTGGAGACTGAAAGGTCGAACGTGAGTCATATAGTAGATATGATCAACATAGAGATGTTCACCATTGAAGATTACCCCATCTCACGTGATGATCGGACATGGGTTAGTTGATTTGGATCATATATCACTTGGACAACTTGAGGGATGTTGACTTAAGTGCGAGTTCATGAGTAATTTGATTATTTGAACTAAAATTTATCATGAACTTAGTCTTAATAGTTTTTGCATATCTATGTTGTAGATCAATGGCCCGTGCTACCGTTCCCTTGAATTTTAATGCGTTCCTAGAGAAAGCTAAGTTGAAAGATGATGGTAGCAACTTCACGGACTGGGTCTGTAACTTGAGGATTATCCTCATTGCTACATAGAAGAATTATGTCCTTGATGCACCGCTAGGTGACAGACCTGCTGCAGGAGCTGATGCAGATGTTATGAACGTCTGGCAGGCTCAATCTGATGACTACTCGATAGTTCAGTGTGCCATGCTTTACGGCTTAGAACCGGGACTCCAAAGACATTTTGAACGCCGCGGAGCATATGAGATGTTCCAAGAGCTGAAGTTGATATTTCAAGCTAATGCCTGGGTTGAGAGATATGAAGTCTCCAACAAGTTCTATAGTTGTAAGATGGAGGAGAACAGTTCTGTCAGTGAACACATACTCAAAATGTCTGGGTATCATAAACACTTGACTCAGCTGGGAATTGATCTTCCAGTTGAGAGTGTTATTGACAGAGTTCTTCAGTCACTGCCACCAAGCTACAAAGGCTTCGTGATGAACTATAATATGCAAGGGATGACGAAAACGATTCTCGAGCTCTTCGCGATGCTGAAATCGACGGAGGTAGAAATCAAGGAGCGTCAAGTATTGATGGTTAACAAGACCACTAGTTTCAAAAAAGGGCAAGGGAAAGAAAGGGAACTTCAAGAAGAATGGCAAGCAAGTTGCCGCTCTCGTGAAGAAGCCCAAAGCTGGACCCAAGCCTGAAACTGAGTGCTTCTACTGCAAAGGAAATGGTCACTGGAAGCGGAACTACCCCAAATACTTGGCGGATAAGAAGGATGGCAAAGTGAACAAATGTATATTTGATATACATGTTATTGACGTGTTCCTTACTAATGCTCATAGTAGCGCCTGGGTATTTGATACTGGTTCGATTGCTCATATTTGTAACTCGAAACAAGAGCTGCGGAATAAATGAAGATTGGCTAAGGACGAGGTGACGATGCACGTCGGGAATGGTTCCAAGGTCGATGTGATCGCCCTCGGCATGCTACCTCCACATCTACCTTCGGGATTAGTTTTAGACCTCAATAATTGTTATTTGGTGCCAGCTTTGAGCATGAACATTATATCTGGATCTTGTTTATTGCGAGATGGTTATTCATTTAAGTTAGAGAATAATTGTTGTTCTATTTATATGAGTAATATCTTTTATGGTCATGCACCTAAGATGAATGGTCTATTATTGTTGAATCTCGGTCGTAGTGATACAAATATTCATAATATTGATGCCAAAAGATGCAAAGTTGATAATGATAGTGCAACATACTTGCGGCACTGCCATTTAGGTCATTGGTGTAAAGCGCATGAAGAAACTCCATGCGGATGGACTTTTGGAATCACTTGATTATGAATCATTTGATACTTGTGAACCATGCATCATGGGTAAGATGACTAAAACTCCGTTCTCCAGAACAATGGAGCGAGCTAATGACTTATTGGAAATAATACATACCGATGTATGCGATCCAATGACTGTTGAGGCACGCGGCGGGTATCATTATTTTCTAACCTTCACAGATGATTTGAGTAGGTATGGGTATATCTACTTGATTAAACACAAGTCTGAAACATTTGAAAAGTTCAAAGAATTTCAGAGTGAAGTGTAGAATCATCGTAACAAGAAAATAAAGTTTCTACGATATGATCGCGGAGGCGAATATTTGAGCTACGAGTTTGGCCTTCATTTAAGACAATGTGGAATTGTTTCACAACTCACGCCACCTAGAACACCACAGTGTAATGGTGTGTCCGAACATCGTAACCGTACTTTATTAGATATGGTGCGTTCTATGATGTCTCTTACCGATTTGCCTTTATCATTTTGGGGTTATGCATTAGAGATAGTCGCATTCACGTTAAATAGGGCACCGTCTAAATCCATTGAGAGGACACCGTATGAACTATGGTTTGGCAAGAAACCTAAGCTGTCGTTTCTTAAAGTTTGGGGATGCGATGCTTATGTCAAAAGGCTTCAGCCTGATAAACTCGAACCCAAAGCGGAGAAGTGTGTCTTCATAGGATACCCTAAAGAAACTATTGGGTATACCTTCTACCACAGATCCGAAGGCAAAATCTTTGTTGCTAAGAATGGGCCATTTCTAGAGAAGGAGTTTCTCTTGAAAGAAGTGAGTGGGAGGAAAGTAGAACTTGATGAGGTAATTGTACCTTCTCTTGAATTGGAAAGTAGCACATCAGAGAAAACCGTTCCCGTGATGCCTACACCAACTAGAGAGGAAGCTAATGATGATGATCATGAAACTTCAGATCAAGTTACTACTGAACCTCGTAGGTCGACCAGAACACGTACCGCACCAGAATGGTATGGTAATCCTATCCTGGAAGTCATGTTGTTAGACAACGGCGAACCTACGAACTATGAAGAAGCTATGTTGAGCCCAGATTCCGATAAATGGCTTGAGGCCATGAAATCTGAGATAGGATCCATGTATGAGAACAAAGTGTGGACTTTGGTGGACTTGCCCGATGATCAGCAAGCCATTTAGAATAAATGGATCTTCAAGAGGAAGACAGAAGCTGATGGTAATATCACTGTCTACAAAGCTCGACTTGTCACAAAAGGTTTTCGACAAGTTCAAGGGGTTGACTACAATGAGACTTTCTCACCCGTAGCGATGCTTAAGTCTGTCCGAATCATGTTAGCAATTGCCGCATTTTATGATTATGAAATCTGGCAAATGGACGTCAAAACTGCATTCCTTAACGGGTTTCTTAAAGAAGAGTTGTATATGATGCAACCAGAAGGTTTTGTCGATCCTAAAGGTGCTAACAAAGTGTGCAAGCTCCAGCAATCCATCTATGGACTGGTGCAAGCATCTCGGAGTTGGACTATATGCTTTGATGAGGTGATCAAAGCATTTGGTTTTATACAGACTTACGATGAAGCCTGTATTTACAAGAAAGTGAGTGGGAGCTCTGTAGCATTTCTGATATTATATGTGGATGGCATATTGCTAATTGGAAATGATATAGAATTTCTGGATAGCGTAAAAGGATACTTGAATAAGAATTTTTCAATGAAAGACCTCGGTGAAGCTGCTTATATATTGGGCATCAAGATCTATAGGGATAGATCAAGACGCTTAATAGGACTTTCACAGAGCACATACCTTGACAAAGTTCTGAAGAAGTTCAAAATGGACCAGTCAAAGAAAGGGTTCTTGCCTGTGTTGCAAGGTGTGAAATTGAGTCAGACTCAAAGACCGACCACGGCAGAAGATAGAGAGAAAATGAAAGTCATTCCCTATGCCTCAGCCATAGGTTTTATTATGTATGCCATGCTGTGTACCAGACCTGATGTGTGCCTTGCCATAAGTTTGGCAGGGAGGTACCAAAGTAATCCAAGAGTGGATCACTGGACAGCGGTCAAGAATATCCTGAAGTACCTGAAAAGGGCCAAGGATATGTTTCTCGTATATGGAGGTGACGAAGAGCTCGTCATAAAGGGTTACGTCGATGCTAGCTTCGACACAGATCCGGATGACTCTAAGTCGCAAACCGGATACGTATTTATATTGAATGGTGGAGCTGTCAGTTGGTGCAGTTCCAAGCAGAGCATCGTGGCAGGATCTACGTGTCAAGCGGAGTACATAACTTCTTCGGAAGCAGCGCATGAAGGAGTCTGAATGAAGGAGTTCATATCCGATCTGGGTGTAATACCCAGTCTATCGGGTCCAATCACAATCTTTTGTGACAACACTGGAGCAATTGCCTTAGCGAAGGAATCCATGTTGCACAAGAGAACCCAACACATCAAGAGACGCTTCAACTCTATTCATGAAAAGGTCAAGGATGGAGACATAGAAATTTGCAAAGTACATACGAATCCGAATGTGGCAGACCCGTTGACTAAACCTCTTCCGTGGGCAAAACATGATCAGCACCAAGACTCCATGGGTGTTAGATTCATTAATATGTAATCTAGATTATTTACTCTAGTGCAAGTGGGAGACTATTGGAAATAAGCCCTAGAGGCAATAATAAAGTGGTTATTATTATATTTCCTTAATCATGATAAAGGTTTATTATTCATGCTAGAATTGTATTGACCGGAAACTTAAATACATGTGTGGATACATAAACAAATACCGTGTCCCTAGTAAGTCTCTACTAGACTAGCTCGTTGATCAAAAGATGGTTAAGGTTTCCTAACCATAGACATGTGTTGTCACTTGATAACGAGATCACATCATTAGGAGAATGATGTGATGGACAAGACCCATCTGTTAGCTTAGCATATGATCGTTCGGTTTATTGCTACTGCTTTATTAATGTCAAATACATATTCCTTCGACCATGAGATCATGCAACTCCTGGATTCCGGAGGAATACCTTGTGTGCTATCAAATGTCACAACGTAACTGGGTGATCATAAAGATGCTTTACAGGTATCTCCGAAGGTGTCTATTGAGTTGGCGTGAATTGACATTGGGATTTGTCACTCCATATGACGGAGAGGTATCTCTGGGCCCTCTCGGTAATACATCATCACAAGAAGCTTGCAAGCAAAGTGACTAAGGAGTTAGTTACGAGATGATGTATTATGAAACGAGTAAAGAGACTTGCCGGTAACGAGATTGAACTAGGTATGGAGATATCGACGATCGAATCTCGGGCAAATAACATACCGACAGACAAAGGGAACTACGTATGTTGTCATAAAGGTTTGACCGATAAAGATCTTCATAGAATATGTGGGAACCAATATGGGCATCCACGTCCCGCTATTGGTTATTGACCGGAGAAGCGTCTCGGTCATGTTTGCATCATTTTCGAACCCGTAGGGTCCGCACGCTTAACGTTCGTTGACGATATAGTATTATATGAGTTACGTGAGTTGGTGACCGAATGTTGTTCGGAGTCCCGAATGAGATCACGGACATGACGAGGAGCTCCGGAATGGTCCAGAGGTAAAGATTGATATATAGGATGATAGTATTTGGTCTCCGGAAAGGTTTCGGAATGCACCGGGTATTTATCGGATCGCCGGAAGGGGTTCCGGGAAGGCCACGGGAGTTATTGGGCCTAATGGGCCAAGGGGAGGGAGCACACCAGCCCACAAGGGGGCTGGCGCGCCCCATCCTGGCCACCGGCGCTAGGGAAGGAAGGGAAGAGGGCCAGCCCCCTCTTACCTTCTCTCCCACGTGAGAAAAAGGAAAAGGGGGGCGCCTCCCCTCCTGCCTTATCCCCTGCGCCATGATAACCCACAAGTATAGGGGATCAATTGTAGCCTTTCTCGATAAGTAAGAGTGTCGAACCCAATGAGGAGCTAAAGGTAGAACAAATATTCCCTCAAGTTCTATCGACCACCGATACAACTCTACGCACGCTTAACGTTCGCTTTACCTAGAACAAGTATGAAATTAGAAGTACTTTGTAGGTGTGATAGGATAGGTTTGCAAGCTAATAAAGAACATGTAAATAAAAAATAGGGGCTGTTTAGATAAAGAAACAATTAAGTTAGTTTTAGTAGAGAGCTTTTTTTCACACAAGAAAGTTATTTGTCCCTAGGCAATCGATAACTAGACCCGTAATTATTATTGCAATTTTATATGAGGGAGAGGCATAAGCTAACATACTTTCTCTACTTGGATCATATGCACTTATGATTGGAACTCTAGCAAGCATCCGCAACTACTAAAGATCATTAAGGTAAAACCCAACCATAGCATTAACGTATCAAGTCCTCTTTACTCCCATACGCAAACAACCTACTTACCCGGGTCTGTGCTTCTGTCACTCACGCCACCCACCATAAGCGAATCATGAACATATTACAAACCTTACAGCGGGGATCCCTCATGCTTGCGCGACATGGAGAGCACCATAGGACAGCACCAATAATAAAGCATACAACTCAAACCAATCATGATCATCAATCAACCCATAGGACAAAACGGATCTACTCAAACATCATAGGATAGCCACACATCATTGGGAAATAATATATAGCGTTGAGCACCATGTTTAAGTAGAGATTACAGCGGGGAGAAGAGGTATTACACCGCTGCATAGAGGGGGAGAGAGTTGGTGATGACGGCGGCGAAGTTGTTGGTGTAGATCGCCGTCACGATGATGGCCCCGGCGGCGTTTCAGCGCCACCGGGAGAGAGGGGGAGAGAGCCCCCCTCCTTATTCTTCTTCCTTGGCCTCCCCCCTAGATGGTACGAGGGTTTACCCTCTGGTCCATGGCCTCCATGGCAGCGGAGGGGCGGGAGCCCCTCCGAGATTGGATCTATCTCTCTGTTTCTCTTCTGTTTCGCGTTTCTGTTTTCTGGCCTTTCACCGTTTCTTAAATTCGGAGATCCATAACTCCGATTGGGCTGAAATTTTAACACGATTTTTATCTGAATATAAGCTTTCTTGCGGCCGAAGGACACCTCCAACCGACCTACAGGGTTGCCACAAGCCTGTCAGGCGCGTCCTGGGTAAGGGGGGCGCCCCTAGGACTTGTGGGCCCCTCGGGCATTGTCTCGCTTTGATTTCGCTTCCCAAAAATCACATATATTCCAAAATAATTCTCCTTAAATTTTTATCGCGTTTGGACTTCGTTTGATATGCGTATTCTGCGAAACAAAAAACATGCAACAAACAGGAACTGGCACTGGGCACTGGATCAATATGTTAGTCCCAAAAATAATATAAAATGTTACCAAAAGTATATGAAAGTTGTAGAATATTGGCATGAAACAATCAAAAATTATAGATACGACGGAGACGTATCACATCATCGGAAGGAAGGGGACACCTAGGGCAAGAGCCCAGGGCGGCCGCTGGCCCCCTTGGGGGCGCCCCTAGGGCTGCCTCCCCCCCCCCCCCCCCATATATATGACATATATGTATATATATAACGCCATATAATCTATACCACCACATATACACACCACCATCTAAATATATATATATATATATATATATATATATCTGTGTGTGTGTGTGTGAGTGAGTGAGGAGAGGAGGGGGCAACACACACCATGAATCCCCAAGCCGTGTGCGGCGCCCCCTCCCTCTCTAGTTCTAGTTCCTCCTCCGTCCACGTCCGTTGTGCTTGGCGAAGCCCTGTGGAGAAGTTTCACCACCACCGTCACCACGCCGTTGTGCTGCCAGAACTCATCTACTACTTCACCTCTCTTGCTGGATCGAGAAGGCGAGGACGTCATCGAGCTGAATGTGTGCTGAACGCGGAGGTGTCGTACGTTCGGTACTTGATCGGGACGGATTGTGAAGGTGTACGACTGCATCAACCGCGTTGATAAACACTTCCGCTTAGCGATCTACAAGGGTATGTAGATGCTCTCCCCCTCTTGTAGCTATGCATCTCCATGGATAGATCTTGTGTGTGCGTAGAAAAAAAAATTCCATGCAACGTTCCCCAACAACTTGAACTAGTCTTAGAGGCGAGACCAGGAACCTTTTATTTACCGTTTTATCATTCCACACGTGCCTATGAGTTTTCCACTGGATCGCATACTCCAGGATCATAGCAGCTTATAGCATGAGATATAAACACTTAACTATGAATATAAAAATATAATAATACAATATTATTGCCTCTAGGGCATATTTCCAACAAGCCTCGCCCCAGCAGCATCGTGGCGTCCAGATCGGACGCCGCGTGAAGGAGGAGCCGACCTCGCCCCCGCACCACCACCGCGGCGTCCAGATCAGATGTCACGTGAAGGAGGAGTCGGCCTCGCCCCCGCACCACCACCGCGGCGTCCAGATCAAACGCTGGGTCAAGGAGGAGCGGGAGTCCCCGCCGCGCAGCCCGTACGGTCGCATGGACGCACCATCGCCGTCGTCGCACTACCACCGTCTCGCCATCAAGGAGGAGTTGCCGCCCGCGATCAAGAAGGCACGGGGCTGCCTCCTCCACTACCTCCGAGGAGGCGGTTACGGTGGTGCCTCGGGCTCGAGGGTCGTCGTCTCTGAGGAGGAGCGCGTGGCAAGGCAGCAGGCGAGGTACGACCGGTGTGTCGCCGGACTGGGTCCGCAACGACCCTGACATCACTGCCGCGTTGGCGCTCGACCGCTCCGTGACCACCGCGGAGACGGCCGCCAGGCGCCGCTGCCTCCTTGATGGCGAGCTCGCCAAGATCACGAGGAGTGGTCGCTTTGCGACTGCTCCGCCAACGCCGGTCATGGCAAGGCAGCCGCCAGGGCTCCGAAGGCCACCTCGGCAGTGGCCGCGGCGGCACTCCGCACCGCGCAGCAGGAGGCGGAGTGGCTCCTCCACGAGCGGCAGGCAGCCGCCGGACAAGGCTGTCGTGGCCCTCCGGCGTCGTTCCGCCGCTGGAGGGACCATGACGACGACGACAACGACACTGACAGAGACGGCGGTGCGACGGGGCAGGGCGGCCACACGTACGAGGTGGTTGTCCGGTATAGAGTTTAGGTTTTTTTAGTTTTTCTTTTGTTAAACGATCGAAAGGTTTTATATAAATTATGCCCGAACTGCAATGAAATCCGCCCGGTTTGAACGAATTTCGTCCAATTAGTTCGAATTGTTGGCCGGATGTATGTCGGCAGTGTTGGATGGCGGCCTCCCGCTTCAGTGTCCGCGAATGATGCAGGAGGCAATTTGCGGGTTGCCGTTGGAGATGCCCTAAGTCGGTTATTTTCTTTTCTACGATGCACGTGATTTCCTTTTCTACTTTGCAAAGCCAAAATTGGTCCCGGTCCGGTTAGATATTACCGTGCACATGATTTCCTTTCTTTTCTTGGTCATACTGAGAGCAAAATTATTTTTTAGAAAATACTGGGATTAACTTAGCTAGTAACATAATACACCTAAGAAGAACGAATTTGTTTATGTGACAATTAGTTAGTGAGGATAGGAATATTTATGTTAACATAATATTTTATGTTTGTGTTACTGTAACATAATGCGCTCTGAGAAAAAATGAGTCTACACCTAAATAAGTGAAGGCTTCTATGATACCATAGATATGTTACTGTTTATTATAAAAATAATAACATAGACTAGTAATATATACATATTACTAGTCTAAAATACTTCTCACTATGACCAGTCTTAAAATATCCGACTCAGGTAAAATCAGAGGGGGTGGGGGTTATTAATTAGCAAGCCGGACAGTTAAAATCGGGGGCAAAGAAATCAATTATTGAACTCCACAATTAAATTTGGAGGGGGAGGGGGGGTTCGGGGATGTGCTCTCCTGGAAACTGAGCGTTGCCAAGATTATTGAAAGCAATTATAAGCGATTGTTCCCCTACAAAACGGTGCTTCCATCGATAGAGAAATATGCTTCCGTTCACGGAAATTTCTTTTTCTTTTCCATGAAAGCAGTATCGTGATGCATGACACAATCTTATTGTTCGCACACGAACACGTCACCGTGTACCTCCAACGCCGAGGGTGATGCACCGCAGCTCACGTCGAACGAGACCCGTCCGGAAGCGCGGTACGCAAGCAATCCGGCGGGCGCTTTTGAGCACCCGAAACCCCACGCGGCCGGGAGGGACCCCGTCTGGACGCGCGGCGGCAATGGGCTGCCCTAGGTCGGTTCACCCGCCCCTAGAGCCTCGAGGATCGCTGCCCTTCAACACGAAGAACGAGAGAAAGAACAAGGGAGGGGTGTAAAACTAGGGTAAAAAGTAGATGGGTTTTGCGATTGTGTGTTGTTCAATCGACCGTCACCCCTTAGGTATATAAGAGGCGGCTGGACTTTCCGTGCAAGGAAAAGGTTTGGATTCACGCCCAAAACCCTAGTTAAATTCGGATTGGTTTTGTCCGAACTTTCCAAAACTGTTCGGTTTAAACTGGCTGCACCTTGTGGGTCTTTTTTGTGGCAGTAAACGACCTCTGATGAAAATGTGCCCAAAAGCATATTTACTCGTCTCGACAAGACGAACAACTTTCATGTTGAATATTTTTCGATTCGAGGCCATCTTCAAGGCTGAATCGCTCGCGCAAAACGGACTATCACTCGCGCTACCCATCAGACACCATGTCTGATGGGGCGAGCCAGTTTTGCCTCGTGACAGAGCCGTATTCAAATGGCTCTAACTTTTGCATATGATTTCGGATTGAGACGATTTTTATATCAAAATCATCCGTTTCGACGAGACAAAGACAATTCGTGTAGAAAGTTTTCTCATATGAGGCCATCTTGGGGGCGTAATCAGCCGAATAGTGTTCTGGATACAAAATCCCAGTACTTCGAACACAACTTCGGCATTAGAGATGAGATCGGATGGCTATGGCCCAAATATCAAAGTTTCTCCTTTTGACGATACGGAACATTCTCACTTTGAGCACTTTTCCATTTGAGGCCTTCTTAATTATGTTTTCGACCATGCCAAAATCTGGTGTCAACACATGCCCCCCTATTTTTCGACAAAACTTGCATGCCGAAAAATAACTTGCACAATGCTCTTTCTAAGGACGATGTCAACACTTCATCGGCCATTTGTACGTGCTTAGTACGATAAGTATATATCGGTCATTTAGATTAGCAACAAAAGTGAAGCTAATCAAACATATGATGATTTGGTAATACCCTTTCATGATGTAAGAAATTATGTTGCATCCATGGATTAAAATAAGCCCATCGAGGGTAACCAATCATACCTGATGACGAATTCCATGGCATAGACATCAACGACATTGTTGAAGAAAATGGATAATGTTTGGACCGAAGATGTTGAAACCTTCGGCTTGGTCCTTCATAGTTTTCACTCTTTTCCTTCTTCACCTTTGCCGCACTCCTTGTAAAGGAAGCTCGCACATAATTCTTATTTTGAATACTTCCTTTGGGAACCCATGCCATGTTTCTCTTTTCAAGTTCTTGTGCACTAAGCTTTTGCAACTTCTTCTTTTGCCAATACGATAAGCCGAGTGGGCACCCCGGCTGCGATTTTGTTTGAAGTAATGGCAATTCTTGTTTTACCTTATGCACTCTCAACTTCTTCCCTTCAGATTTGGCACTTGATTGACTTGTCTCATTGCCTTTTGTAGCCAATGTCAACACTTTAATTGGCTCTTTTTTATTTGAGATCATATATGAAGTGGCACTCTTACGACCATCTCTTTTGACGCGGTAGACTTGCTCAACCACCTCCTTATTCTTCCTTGTGCTCCGGACCGATTCTTTTTTATTGAAACGGTCTTGAACATATGACTGCTCATTGAATGTTGGTCTTCTTGGAGCTGCATAATATTGGCGAGATGGTTTATAATAATATGGAGAATGTGCCCTTGTATCATACTTGTCCCATGATGGATATGGATTTACGTGAGCATAGGGAGGCATCCACGACATTGGCATTGGCGGCCCAAAATAAGGATATGAACAAGTTGCATTCAAATTCTCTTCTTGCCAATATCGATCCTTGGATTTGCGCCTAGGGGGTGATCTTGATGCTTTTGCATTAGTTGGCCGATAAGCACTGTTCTCCTCACTTATCTTCTGATATTTTTCCAATAGTTGCGCGAAAGTGACTTTCGGCTTTTTACCTTTGTGCTTACGTCGGCCTTTGTTTTCTTTGGTTGTGTTTGCACCGATCTTTGGATTTTCTTGTTGCCCCCCAGTCCTTGGCATCTCCATTGTAGCTTCGATGGAATTCTCGCCCTCAAGATTATATTCATTATGCTCTTCAACAACTTCTTTACTTGGAAGCTTGATCCCATCACCTGCAGCTTTTACCTTCTCTTTAAATGGATCGGCTTGAAGCAGCCGATGCGAAAACCTTTTACCATCGGGACCAATTGGAATAGACTTGTCATCTCTTGGTGTCTCAACAAATTTCAATCGTCCTCTATCAATGGCCGATTTAACTATTTGACGAAACATGTTGCAATCCTCAATACTATGCTTGAATGAATCATGCAACTTACAATAAATTCGTCCTTGGATAGATGGCTTGACATGGTGATCAAGAATTCTAATGTAATTATTTTTCAACAACAAATCAAAGATTTGATCACACATGTTTGAATCGAAGGTATACGTTTTGTTTTCTAGCCGATCTTGGTGTGCGGCTTTGGAGGTAAGCAAACGAATGATTCAGATTTAGAATCTCCCCATTCGGCTATGCATTGTGTTTTGCACTCTATCTTCGATGTCTTTGGATAAGATATAATATTAGCATCGGATTTTTCAAAAGAATTTAACCTTGGCTTTATACTTCTGAAACAAAAATAGTTAGAACACACATGTCTCAATTGAGACCATGCGTAAGCCAAGTATGAAGCAAGCAAAGCTACCCAATTAGATATGAACTTTAAATAAAGCAATGGGAGAAGCTTTGGCTGCAATAATAAGTCACTATCGGTCTCTTCGAATGGTACAATGTATTGACCGATATGCTTTGTACCAATTTTATTGCTAACAAGTAAATTACCCTTCATCATTGGTCTTTCAAAATTACTTACGAGATTTTTCCTAATAGATGCATCAACAATAAAGCTGTGACCAAATCTGAAAATAGGCAAATCACTTACTAGACATACCTCTTCATACACGCTGGGAGAGCATGATGGTTGTGTTACTTGAATAATACTTTGCTCCACTTTTAAATAACTCTCCAATGCCTTGGCGTCCTCTTTTTCTTCAATAAATTCGGTACACATACTATTTGATTCGGCTTTTTTAATAACCGAATTAACTTTGTTATCCGAATCACCACTCTTTCTTTTTTTGATTCGCAAGGTTGCTTGTTCTTGTCTAAATTCAGCAAACATTGCAGCTAGGCTATCTTTAAGCTTTTTTAGACCAATTTCAGCCCAATCTTCATCGGATTGCCCCCCAATACTTTGAGACGCTTTCGGCAATGGTGTATTGCCGAAATTCTGTAATTGTGCAGGGGCAACATGATATGCTACGTTACTAGGTAAAGACACATGCGCTCTGGTAGAATTCTCACTTATTCGGCCATGAGCACGAAGGTGCAGAGCCGAATTATGAACATCTACAATTCCGTATGGTGCCGAAAAATTAATAGCATGAGGTGTAGCATATGATGTTTGAGGGTAATTGGCCAAATAAGTAGTAGTAGTATGGCCAATTCCCCTATCCACCGGCATGTTTGGATTAACATGTTGCAAATTAGTTACCGATGAATAAAAAGATGAAACACTATGTTGCATGCCATTGAAAGTTCCTACATGGGGTGTTTCAACTTGATTAACCGAACTCATCATGTTGTTCATCGGCATATAGATTTGTGGGGTTGCCGATGCATGGGAGTTGGGATACATATGTTGCATGTTGCTAAAATTATATGAAGTTGAAGCATGAAGATTATTCTGAATCGGTTGTTGCACATAATTAGATGCATGATTGATAAAACTAGGGCTAGCCGATACAATATGCTCATTAGACGATCTAGCAACAACATATGCATTATTTGCATCTACATAAGTGAATTGGGTATTCATATTACCTTTATAGATTGCAAACCCTAGATGACGATCTCTTCGTAGCAAGAATGGGCCGGAGACCGTTCAAAGCTTCGTCCCCAGCGGAGTCGCCAAAAAGTGTGTTCGCACACAAACACGTCACCGTGTACCTCCAACGCCGAGGGTGATGCACCGCAGCTCACATCGAAGAAGACCCGTCCAGAAGGGCGGTACGCAAGCAATCCGACGGGCGTTTTTGAGCACCCGAAACCCCACGCGCCCGGGAGGGACCCTGTCTGGACGCGCGGCGGCAATGGGCTGCCCTAGGTCGGTTCGCCCGCACCTAGAGCGTCGAGAATCGCTGCCCTTCAACACGAAGAACGAACGAAGAACGAGAGAAAGAACAAGGGAGGGGTGTAAAACTAGGGTAAAAAGTAGATGGGTTTTGCGATTGTGTGTTGTTCAATCGGCCGTCACCCCTTAGGTATATAAAAGGCGGCTGGACTTTCCGTGCAAGGAAAAGGTTTGGATTCACGCCCAAAACCCTAGTTAAATTCGGATTGGTTTTGTCCGAACTTTCCAAAATTGTTCGGTTTAAACTGGCTGCACCTTGCAGGTCTTTTTTGTGGCAGTAAATGACCTCTGATGAAAATGTGTCCAAAAGCATATTTACTCGTCTCGACGAGACGAATAACTTTCATGTTGAACATTTTTGGATTCGAGGCCATTTCAAGGCCGAATCGCTCGCGCAAAACGGACTGTCACTCGCGCTACCCATCAGACACCATGTCTGATGGGGCGAGCCAGTTTTGCCTCGTGACAGAGCCGTATTCAAATGGCTCTAACTTTTGCATATGATCTCGTATTGAGACGATTTTTATATCAAAATCATCCGTTTCGACGAGACGAAGACAATTCGTGTAGAAAGTTTTCTTATATGAGGCCATCTTGGGAGCGTAATCAGCCGAATGGTGTTCTGGATACAAAATCTCAGTACTTCGAACACAACTTCGGCATTAGAGATGAGATCGGATGGCTATGGCCCAAATATCAAAGTTTCTCCTTTTGACGATACGGAACATTCTCATTTTGAACATTTTTCCATTTGAGGCCTTTTTAATTATGTTTTCGACCATGCCAAAATCTGATGTCAACACTTATTTCATCAAAGCAAACATCATTAACCATGGAAGCTGATTCACCAATTGATGGAAACATAAATTACTACTACCCCCATTCCTAAATAGAGGACGTTCGCGCAGTTTAAGCATATCTCATGGAATGTCAATTTTCTACTGTTATTACTATCCTTACTATCCGAAATCAGTTTGGTAAATATATGGAAAACGTTGAATTAGTTTCCTAAAGAGGTAATATCACTGGCGGTCACAAAACTTACATCTGATGTTCAATTTAGTGCTAAAACTTGTAAAATACGTCGTTGTGGTCACTTAACTTGCATCTACGTGCACGTACAGTCAAAAATCCCGTCTCGCTCCTTATGAGCCGCTCGCGTGGCATACATGGGCCACTGTCAGCGTCTGGTTCGGCCCGGAGCGGCGCGCGCCTGCAGGTTATGCAGAAAACCCCCTAGCCCATATCGTTGTACACCTCATCCCCTGTTCCCAAATCCCTCGCTCGTTACCGCTTCTTCTCCCTGCTCTGTCTCTCGCTCCTCTGCCTCCGTCGACTGTTCCAAGGCGGTGGCGTCACGACGGCCGTCGTCGGAGGACATGGATGACCCGCGTCGTCGGGCACGAGGCGATCCAGCGCCGCCGTATGGTTGGTCTTTCCCCCCTCTGTCCTGACTGTCTGTATGTTCGCCGTCTCGCACGTACTTAGGGTTCATGGGCAGTGGCGGAGCTAGAAAAAGATAGTTGGGCGGGCCAAATGCTTTCAATTTCTTCAGTTCAGTCATCTGTACAGCTTGCATCGAGTCATTCTGATGGATTCAAAGAACTGAAACTGGCCAGCTGGGTCGCCGCCTCCCTGTTGTGTAGTTGTGTAGTTGTGGGAGGCACGAATGTGTGCGATGCGCCAGTGGCCTGAGGCCAGCGCCCGTGTTAGCCGGCGGCTGATTTATGCTGACTGCTGCGCTTTGAGGCGGGGGCTGGACCCAGAGCTCCTCCCCTAATTGTTTATTTTTATTTTCGAGGAACAAGTGCTATACAAGGTTGTTGTGGTGTTGTGTGCTTGCTCTGTATCTCCAATGTTGCTCTATATCAGCATGCTATGCCATGCTGAGCTTCATATAAATAATTTTTTTCCTCCAATCCTGGGCGGGCCATGGCCAATTTGGCCTTGCCGTAGCTCCGCCGGTGTTCATGGGGTAAGGCGATCAGGTTTGATTCGCGTATGTACACGTCGTGTGGAGCTGCTGACTTGTGCTGCATTTTGATGTGAACTTGTTAGGAGGACTACTGTACTTGTTAACTGCATTGTACATGATATTTACTTTGTTAACTTCATTTGTTAAGAGGCCTCATTTGTTAACTGAACCTGTCAATTAAACATGATATTGACTTTGTTAACTGCATTTGTTGTGGAGTACTGTTTTTATGTACTGACTTTGGTATGACCTCTTATGCAGGAGATTTTGATGGTCTGTTCAGTGTTGAGATTCACCACAGGGGTTTCTTTTGTGGCAGTCATACCAACAAAACATACATGGATTATGAGGTTGACTGGTTTGACAATTGTCAGACTGACACTTGGTCATTGCTCTGGATTGAAGACTTTCTTCTGCAGCTGGGATATGACAGACAAGCTTCGAAGATTGATGTTTACTGGTGTGAACCAGGAAAGACAGTTAGTGATGGCCTGAAGCTCTTGGCTTGTGATGCAGACATTGTTCTTATGATTTGTGCAACACTAGAGCACAAGAACCTGGTGTTGATAGTAGACAATGGTGATACCCTGCAGTCATTAATCAGAGATGATGTTCTAATAAATGGAGTTCCTGAACCACCTAAGGTTATTACTCCAAGGAGGCATGGAAAAGAAAATGTGATGTACCCAGAGAAAGACCAGAGTCATAGAGAGAAAATGTCAAGGACAACAAAGAGATCTATGTCATTTGGAGAAGGTTGTAGCTCAAATCATGATATGGAGGAGGGAAATGTTGAGGATATTAACAACAGTGAAGAAGAGGGAGATGGTGAGGATGCAGATGCAGAAACAGATGAGGAGTTTTATGAGAGTGACTATGACATTGCAGAAGGTGATGACGATTTATTTGAGGCAAATGTAGACAAAGATGTAGATGATCACAGGGAGAAGAACATATTGCCAGACTTTGAAGAAGAACTTCCAGAAGATGCTTTGGAGGACAGCCATTTAAATCTGTCAAAAGAAGAGAAAGAGAAGCTGAAGCACAAATTCAGTACTTTCAACCCAACAACTGATCTTAATGCACTTGTGTTCAAGATTGGGCTGGTGTTTGCAGATATGAAGGAGTTGAGGCATGCTCTCACTGCATATAGTGTAAGGAATAGGGTGAAAGTGAACAAGCTGAGAAACACTTCAATATCACTAGAGGCTGTATGCAAGCCTGGTTGCTCTTGGTACTTGAAGGCAGGTAAAGACAACAGGTCCAGTAGCATACAGATCAAGAAGTATACTGACAATCACACTTGCACGAAAGCATGGGACCTGAGAGTTCTGACTGCTCCTTTTCTTACTAACAAGTTCAGAGAAGAATTCAGAGACAATGAAAAAATGCCTCTGAGAAAATTTTCAGAAAAGGTTGAGACAGAATATAACTTGGTTGCACATAGGAGTAAGTTGGGAAGGGCCAAGAGAGCAGCAGTGAAGCAAATAAGGGGAGAAGATGATGATCAATATAACACTTTGTGGGACTATGGTCAGGAGCTTAGAAGGAGCAATCCAGGAAGCCAGTTCTTCTTGTGCACTAAGGAAGTATTTGATGAGAAGACAAAGAAGACACAGGACCACTTTACCACTTTATACTGGTCATATGATGCATGTAAGAGGGGATTCCTTAAGGGATGTAGACCAATCATTTTCTTGGATGGTTGTCACATTAAAACCAGATACAAGGGAACTTTACTTACAGCCGTCGGAATTGATCCCAATGATTGTATCTTCCCAGTAGCATTTGGCCTATGTGAAGTGGAGTCAACCCATAGTTGGGAGTGGTTCTTAGCATCCTTAAAGGATGACCTAAACATAATGAACACCTCACCATACACCATTATGAGTGACAAGCAGAAGGTTAGTACTAGAGTGAGCAATTTATTCATTGTGTGTGCTGTTTTGCAGATATTACTATGTGTGTGTGTGTGTGCTGTTTTGCAGAGATTAATGTGTGTGTGTCTGTGATGTTTTGCAGGGATTAATAAATGCAGTGAGCAAGGTTTTTCCTGATTCAGAACATAGAAATTGTGTTAGACACATATATCAGAATTTCCACAAAGTACACAAGGGTGAGCAGCTCAAGAATGACCTATGGTCTATAGCAAGATCCACTAATGAAGCTGCGTACACCAGAAACATGGACCTAATTAAAGAACACAGCTTGAGTGCTTATGCATGGGTTGAGAAGTTGGAGCCAAGAACATGGATAAAATCATTCTTTGACCCATTTTGCAAGTGTGACATATTATTGAACAATATGTCAGAAGTGTTCAACAGGTTACATTTTTCTCTATTGTTATTCTCAATATATCAATTGCCAACTGTGTGCTGACATATTTTGTACTACTTGCAGTTATATTTTGGATGGCAGGGAAATGCCAATTAAGTCAATGTTGGACTACATACTCTGGAAGCTAACAAACAGGTGGCTTCAATATGATGCCAATGAGGGACCCAAAAGGTGGGTATTATCCGGCATACCTTGCCATCATGCAATTGCATGTTTTAGGCATGAAAGAATTGAGCCAGAGAGCATGGTACATTCATGTTACACTGTTGAGGAATATAAGAAATGTTATGGCTTCAATATGATGCCAATGAGGGACCCAAAACAATGGGAAAAATGCATGGCATTGCTGTTCATCCACCCATATACGCAAAAGTAATGGGCAGGCCTAAGAAGAATAGGAAAAAAGATCCAGAAGAGAAGAAAGATAAGAATGGAGTGAAAAAAGTGAGCAAACATGGTGTGACCATGCATTGCTCTGTTTGTGGAGCTGCTGACCATAATAAGAAGGGCCACCACAATCATGTTAATCAAACAGCAAATGTGGAAGCAACTAGGGTATCAGAAGAAGATTATGATGATCCAAGCATAATTGCTGTAATATTCTTTGCTTTTCTATTTTCCTCTGTAATGTTCAGACTTCAGCCATATATGATGATCAACATTGACACATTGTCTTATCCTTTTGCAGAATATCATGCCACACAGAGTCTACCCTCAGTTGGATCCAACACAAACACCTGACTCAATGGTTTACAAGATGCAAGAAATGGTAACATAGTATTATGCAGTTGTCCTTCCCAATTAAGATTACATATAAGTATGTAACATATGATAATTCTGTGAGCAGGAGAAGTTTACGTATCCAGCACCTAGGGAATTTGCCCCCCTGCCTGAGTCTAGCTTTATTGCCAATGCTAGAGACTCATTTCCTATGGCTCGAGTTACAACAGCTATGTCAAGGGGTAGGGTGAGAAGGACTTCTTCTGGTGCTCGACAAGAAGTAGATGAGTCCAGTGAGCAAGCAGCAAGGCCAAGGAAAAAGCAGGCAAGAGGAGGCAATGTTGCAAGGGGCAGCAATGTTGCAAGAGCTGGAAGCAATGCTGCAAGAGGTGGACGCAATGGAAGAGGGGAAAATGCAAGTGGACGCAGTGGAAGAGGAGGAGGAAGTGAAAGAGGAGGGGCAAATGCAAGAGGAGGTGGCAATGCAAGAGGACGGGCCAATGCAAGTGGAGGGGCGAATGCAAGAGGAGCAAGAGCTGCTGCTCCAGGCTCCTACAACTTGCTATTTGGAGCAGATGGATCCACAATACAGGAGCCACCACTTTTCATGCAGGGTGAAGAGGAGGTCCTTTTTAGCCAAAATGCACCAAGATCTAGCCAAAATGCAACAGGAGCTACCCAAAATCCATATCTATATGATGATCTGCATGACTTTTTGTCTCTCTAGTTTATATGAGAGATCTCTTTAGGTGACAACGTGATGGAGTTCATGGATGAACTTTTGCTGTGGTGATGGAGTTCATGAATGAACTTATGGTCTCTAGTTCAGTACCTATTTAGATGACAATGTGATGACAGTTATGTCACTTCTGTTTGGCTTTGGTTTGTATGACTAAGCAAGTACTTATGTCAGTCTGAAATGCTTGCTTCTAAATCTGTCATGTGAATTATGGTTTGTATTTGTTCAGAAATTTGGACTACAGCTTAGTAAAACAGCAGAAGTGCTGTCAAATTTGGCCAAAATTTTCTGCAATCCTGTGAACAAATTTGATCTTTTTCTGATAATACATTTGGGAGAAAATTATAAATGAAAATTTAAAAAATGTTGCCTGGGGCTTAAACCCAGGACCTAATGTATGCAGCAGCGTGTTCGTTCATAGCCAGTGGGATAAGGACAGATTTCTGAACATTTAGTCCATCGCTTGTTTTTTAGTTTGTCATAACTAATTTTCTGCTATGTTCCAAATTTTTCCCTAAATGACTCCAAGATTATGAAATACTGCCAATCCAACTCAAATCATCATTTCATTGAAAGATAGAGTAACAAAATCACATTCAGACTACATTCAGCATCATCCAGCCTAAAATTTGAAGCTACTTCACAGCTAATGCAAAGAGAATGGCACACAAGCCTAAACACATGGCTGTTGCAAAAACTAGCATCCTATCTCTACACATCAATTTTTCCTTGCTAATCCTTGCAATCATCTTCTTTTCCATCTTATGCTTATCCCTCTCAGCCTGCTTTTCTGCATCTTGTTCTTCAACCTTTTTCTGCAGCAGCTTGTTCTTCCTATCCAGCTCACAAATAACACTCCTCAAATCCTGCGCAAGTAATGCAAACATCAAGACACTTATGCACCGCCCAACTATCTTTTTCTAGCTCCGCCACTGCCCATGAACCCTAAGTACGTGCGAGACGGCGAACATACAGACAGTCAGGACAGAGGGGGGAAAGACCAACCATACGGCGGCGCTGGATCGCCTCGTGCCCGACGACGCGGGTCGTCCATGTCCTCCGACGACGGCCGTCGTGCCGCCACCGCCTTGGAACAGTCGACGGAGGCAGAGGAGCGAGAGACAGAGCAGGGAGAAGAGGCGGTAACGAGCGAGGGATTTGGGAACAGGGGATGAGGTGTACAACGATATGGGCTAGGGGGTTTTCTGCATAACCTGCAGGCGCGCGCCGCTCCGGGCCGAACCAGACGCTGACAGTGGCCCATGTATGCCACGCGAGCGGCTCATACGGAGCGAGATGGGATTTTTGACTGTACGTGCACGTAGATGCAAATTAAGTGACCACAACAACGTATTTTACAAGTTTTAGCACTAAATTGAACATCAGATGCAAGTTTTGTGACCGCCAGTGATATTACCTCTTTCCTAGATATCAGCAGTTATTAGAAAATCCCACGTAATCCGCTTCGTCGGGTTTTATAATTTTGAGAACTTCGGACGGAAAGTGCGCTGTGCGCAGGGGGCACCCTACTCATCCAGCGGCCATATGCTGCTGGTCTGATAGGAAGCTGGGATCAGTAGTCTGATCCCCAGCTGTCCCAAGATTGACTCAAAGAAAATTATGACTGCACGCATCACAAGACACTCCTTTGTTCGTACAGGCAACAGTTACCTATCAACAGATTTGGTGAACGAAACCAGGAGCTACCATTGAATAAAAGGACAGGTAATATCGTACAAGGGCCTTCATTGTAACCATATGATCCTGATCATATCAATACAAAAGAAGTCAATTATTCCGGACAAGCCTATCTTCCAGTCATCGGAAACACAACACATGACACCAACTTCCATGTACCGAATACCAACAAATAAGTAAAAAAACAACGCTTCTGTTCCCGTTAGCAAACACTACTAGCATTTTCGCGTCCCAGTACTTAATCAACTCCGTTAGTACAATTAAAGCATCACATCTCACCGAAGCAAGGGATGTTCTTCGGAAAAATTAACAATCACACGTTAAGGCACAACAGCCCTGGGAACAAAAAAACATTACAACCTACTGGTGACCCCGACCGACGACCGCCTCGCCACTGCCGAGAAACATTCAACCTGCTAGCCTCTGAACATGTTAGCCATGAGGGGAATGAGATCACACAAGCTCCCTGTACAGGCAGTAAACTAGAATGCTGAAATATTTCATTTGCCTACCTGTTGTGAATGACTCGACGTTCCTAAATCTCAACAATCATGGGGGCAAGGGAAGATCATTCTTCTCGGTAAGAATTAGGGGTTGGAGCTGGAGCTGGGGCAGGATTCCGCTTGACAAAGTGACCACCAGGAGGGCGGTGGCCCCTGTTGTGGCCGCGCTCCCTGTACACTGGTCCTGGAGCTGGAGGCCCTGCACTTTGTTCATCGGCACTTGGGTTCTGCTGGAAGTCTGAGGGTTTGTTGGAGCCAACTGGCTGGTATTCAAGATGAGTGCTACCCCTCCGCCTTTCTGCATTTGCGCCATGGCTTGGCTGCCCAGCATCATAACCCCTTCCCCTGTGGGCGCCGCTTCCCCTGTGATACCTCCCGTTGTGCTGTCCCTGGCGACGGGTTGCATGATTAAGCTGCTGCTGTTCTGCATTTTCATGACTCTCGCCCTTCTGGTTCTCATCCACATTTGTCATGTCATCTTTACCTTGATTACTATTACGATTGCTGCTGTCTTGCAGAGTAGCACTGTCCACCTGACCTTCAGTGGTATTATTGCCCTGTGAGTTATTCTGGGAATGTGAAGATTTTGGTTTCCAGTGTGCTCTAGAGTGTGAAACAGCTGCGCTGCTCTTCACCTCAGATTTTGACATGTTTCTATGTTCAGAAGAGTTTGCATCCATTCCACGTGTTGACATGTGATTCACATCTTTCCTGCCATCTCTGTTCTCATTTGAGTAGTTACTTGCCTCGTTTTTTGGGCCCTTAACATGCTGCCTCCTTTGCCTGTTAGCTGCAGCATGTTCTTTTGCGGCGCTGGCAGGTAACTCAACTGCTTCAGCTGGAGCCAAACTATTCCCGGCAGCATAATCTGCTTGCTTGTCAGGTTCAAGCTGCTGATGCTTGTCAGAAGGCCTCTGAACTTCGTGTGATTCTTGATAGCTGTCTGCTCGCTCAGAAGGTATTGGTACCACCGAAGATGAGTCATCTGTATTCCTTCTGCGCCAAGAAGAATGAGACTTCCCATGCCCTCTACTAGTCTTTCTGTCCTCCCATTTCTTCGGCTCTTTAGCAGCAGTTAACTTCTCATTATCATTACTCTTGTTCTCCACAGAGGATTTTTCTACAGGTAAATTTTGTTCCAAATTCTGCTGTTGAAGCTCTTTGGACAGTGGCTTAGGCACATATCTTTCCATTTCAGCTCTCTTAGTTCGTGTGACATTCTCCCCATCGGTGGTGCCCTTTCCAATTGGCTTAGGCCTGGCTGCTACTGCTGCGTTAGCTTCCTCAGATGGTTCATTCCACCCTGATGGCTTAACTGGTGCCCAGACAACACTCTCATTCCCATGTGACTTCTCCACAGGTCGGATAGCATGTTGAATCTTTTTTGATCCTTTTGCTTGCTGAGGTTTTGGGCGGCTATTTGCAGTGCTCTGAGCTTCCTCTGGTAATTTCAGGCGCTCCTGGTTGAAAGATCCAAATGAAATACCACCCACGGTTATACTTCCAACAGTAAGCACGGTGTTTTCAGCAGGAAGTATAGAACTACTAATGATAACACCAGCGGTTTTTATTTTTGGCTCACTGGAGATGCTTGGTGTATTCTGCTGACCAAGAACCATGGGTGGATATTTAGAAGTAGCAGGAGCATCATCAACTTTTTTCTTATTTCTCGAGTTCCTGGCACTCTTCTTGCTGTGGGCTGGGGGATCATCATGTGATGTAACAACAGCAGTTGATGTGTCCAAAGAAACCTCAACAGCTTTCTTAACATTTTCTGTGTTTACTGCCACACTTGACTTCTCACCAGGAATTTTATCCTCTGAAACAGCATGCCTTTTTCTGTTGCCCTGCCTAGGCTTTGGAACACTGACATCATGTGACTGTGATATACTTTTATGTGCTATATGCTCCATCATGTTGCTCTGTGTGTTCATGCCTGAGGTTGAAGTGTTATGACCAGAAGGATCTTTACCTGTACCCTCAGCATGTAGTAGAGTAGACATGGGCTGTGCAGGAACTGCAGTATCCTTGGGTTCATTCGGTGGCTGAAGAATACTAACATTATCCAATACAGTAACATCATGTGATTCAGCAGTTGAAGACGCAGGTTCAGTAGTCCCATCAACTCCAGCCTTTTGCTTATTACGCACGTCGTCATTTTCTGGTGGTGGATCACTGGAATCCTTCTGATGTACTGATGAACGCTTGTTCAGCTCCTCCAATTTTGCAAGAGCTTTTGCCTTTTGTCGCTTTGTCCGTTCTTCTTCCTCAGCTTGCAATTGTTTGGCACGCTGTACAGCCAACTCCCTCATTTTTACACGCTGAATTGGAAATGCAACGATCAAATACTAGTTAGCAGGCAACAAGGTTATCAAAAGAATTGCACAGGTTATTAAGAAAGTAACTCAATGTAGTAAAACTTGATAATCTGCTGTGATACATGTATTGTAAACAGAGTATGTCTATTTAATAACATATAAGACTGGTAAGCAGGCAGTAATGGCACAAAACCAAATGTGGCATTAAAGAATGAAAGGGTATAAAAAGATGGGAGCCTACAAGAACAAGTCATGTGACATGCACAGCAGCATATGGTACAACATTTTGTGTTGTTTTATACTTCCTCTGTAACCAAATATAAGACGTTTTAGGTCATTAGTACCATTTATTGAGATTTGAAATTTTAGATAAAACCTGACCTCGCATCAATAATGAAAATACACAGAAATATGTTATGTGGTAACAAACAGCACCAATCCTTACTTAACAAAAGCTATTTAACGACAACATTTTTTAATAGAAATGGAAGTCCAAACAATACCTCATATACAAATATACAAGATACGGCAATATATTATGGACTAAAAATGCCAACAGCAAACCACAGGCTGTTCGAAATGCACTTGATGAATATGAATTGACTAGTGCAGGGTATCAATGGCATGTTTGGTTGGCCACCACAAATTGGTTGCAACCTTGCAGGCTTTCAAAAAGCATGAGTCCGTGACACATGTGCTGCAGAACCCAAGGCTAACAAATTGTGCCAATGAACCAAAATATCTACCAGTCACATTTGCACAACTAAAGTTTTGTGAAGTGCAGTAATGAACTATACATGCCCTAATACTTTAAATGGATATGTGAAGAGATAAATTACTAGTGAGAGCTGAGAAAGTAGCTCCATCCTAAAAACAGGTTGTTGTGGGGCACGTCCAGTCAAACTTTTGAAACAATATACATCTACAAATGTAAGTATATAGTTTGGCTACATGAAAATAATTTCATTGGATTTTTCTTGCAGAAATATTTTTCGAACGTACATAGTTAATTAATTCGGTTTTCTACTATATCACAAAATTCATAATCAAACTCTTCCACTGTAAAAAGTATTGTCAGAAGAAATCTGCAAACATACCTGAGATTCATAATCGGGTGAAGCTGGCATATCATCAGGTGGCAGCTGCGAAACATGCTCCGGAGGCTGGTCATGCTGACTATTCCTCACTTGAACTACTGGCAAAGATTCAGTTGCATAATTTTCTCCCCGCCCATGTCCTGTAGTATTGTTGGGTGGCATGTCTTTAGCAGGACCATGGTGGCTATTTCTTGAAGAATCAACCCGCCTATGTGTGCGATCACGAGTTGATACACCCAGCTTTCCAGACTTGCTGGCTTCAGCAAAATGTGAGTGTAGCGGTCCAACAACCCCGCCATCATTAGGTCCCTTCTGCAGTTTCTGTACCACAGGAGAACGAGGAGAAACACATGCTGCCTGGCCAGAAGCAGAAGCAAAAGCAGTGATGGCAGGAGTAGATGGAACATCTTTTATCACCCGATCTGCTTTTGAATCAGCATTTTTTAGCTGCTTCTCTTTGATTTCCTCGTTTGAAAATGCTTCTGCAACATTACGTGCATCAACATTTCTAGCTTTGTTGTTCAAACTCCCTATTTTCTCTATCAAAGCTGCATTCTTCTTAATGATAGGTTGCTGATCAAGCGGAAGATTATCCTCCTTCAACTTTGTCAGGAGGGCGCCATCATCAGTTTCCCTGGGATGGGAATGTGCATTTTCCAAAACAGACGAATGGCTTATACGATTAGGACCTCTGTTGTCATGCACTGACTTCATAAGCACCATGTTCCTTTCACTTGGGGTATTCCTTGTATCTGCCTTTGTGTTTACATCGTTTCGATTTCCATCTGGATGTGGAAGAAGTGGTGGTGCAGGCTGACTCTTCCTTTCAACTTCACCAGGACCCACTAAACGATCAGGGTTATCATGCAAAATCCTAGTTTGTCCTCGACAAATCAAATGTACTCTATCAGATTCCGAGAGCTCCTTGGGACTTGCTTCGTGTTTGACTGGTCTGCTCTGAGAATGACCAGGCTGGAATTTGTCATTCTGATTGGGAAATTGATTCAATATTCCTGGTTGATGAGGGCCTCCAATGAATGGTGAATCTCTTACATTGGCATTATTGAAATTTGGCCGTTGAGGAGCATAATATCCATCATAAGGGATTGGGCCCTGGTAAACTGGTCTGACTGGAATAACAGGTTGATTCATAACATACGAATTAGGAGTCATAGAATGATATGCATCGGCATTTTTAGAATGATATCCACCATGCCCTGAGCCCTGCCTTGCTGCTGCTTCTGAGTTGGGTGGGAACTGACCATAATAAGGGAATGGTTCCACAGGGAAATTGCTAGAGGGACCAACCGGTCTGTATGGGCCACCTGTTCCTCTATGCCACATTCCCTCAGGGGGGTGGCCAGGAGGTGCACGCCATGAATCAAACTGTGGAGGGGGCATACAATAGTTAGGAGGGTATGGCTGTGGCTGCTGAGCTTCATTTGGAGGACCTGTGGCAGGAAAGGGAGCACTTCCATCATGTGCCTGCTGATCTGTCTTCATGATATCTGTTGGTTGATTATTAGGTGGTCGAACTACTTCGCCAGACCCTAAAACACAGAAACGGTGTCCCATTAAGTGGTCAGACCATACTAAATATACACATGCAACAGCAAGACGGTAGGGACATTAGCAAGTATAAAACGGTGAAATTAAATACCAGCAGGTAGGCTCTTCCCCGTATCATTTTGGGTTCCATCTTTGCCAGAACTAGAAGTCGGGCGCCCTTTTGAACTATGACCTAGAATAAAAGGCTGAACTGTAAGGAGAAATTATCTTGTATATCAACTGAATATACGTCATTTGAATTTGAAATCAGATCAGTCAGAACAAAGAACTGAGATTTGCGGAAATAGATCTAGCAGATATGGCATATATCAGCATACCATATGATCAATACAATCAAGAATTCCAAATATTCAGTAAAAAGTCATGGCCGTATAAACAAAAAATATATCTAATACATTCTGCGTGCAGATTACCTCGTTGACTGTTTGATTCTGAGATTTTCTCAGAACCAAGTGTTGGGAAATCACCAGTACTTAGAGTAAACGCATGCCCATGTGAAGATCCCTACATAGTTAAGAACAAACGTATTAAGTAGGCTCCGATTGCTGACGTCCAAGCCATATAAAGTAAGTATTGTGCATTACCGATCTGTCAACAGTCCTTATCGATACATTCATATTATCTGAGGGGTTATCTGCAAACCGAGAAAGCTGTGAGCTTCCTGGTCTTGTCTCTGCACTTCGAGGACGATTTGTGACCACTGGTACATTTTGTGATGGTAATGTGCCAGATGCTGAGGACGGTCGAGAATTTGGACCCCAAGCATTAGGAGAATCAAGAGATTCACTTCCAGCTGTTGAGGGCCTTGAACCTCCACCTGAAGAGGGACGGCCATTGAATTGGCTTGGTGCACCAGAATTTCCATCCTTCTTGGGAGATAGAAGTGACGAGGAATTCCATGCATTTGGTGTTGTAGGTCCTGGTTTGCTGCCCCATGTGAGGGTGCCCCTAAAATCAAAATGATAACCTCGTCACATAGCAATTATTGAAAAATATTGAGAACTCTGAATGAGTAGCATCAGATCTCGAAAAGAATGGATAAAAGAAGTGTGGTATAACTATAGTGTGGGGACTCACTTTGGAACGATTTCCACATTGGGGTCAAGACCTTGATTTTCCAACCTTCATGAGAACTACTAAATCAGTTCACATAGAAGTATACAAAGATAAGATTTCACTTACAATGCCTGATACAAAAACTGTTACCTCTGACTTGGCAAATTAATGGGCTTTGGGATTTTTCCAAGAACAGTCATGCCAGATTTCCTTGTAGGAGCAGCCCATCTGCAGAAAGCAGTACAGAATAATAAACACACATATTACATCAGCAGCAGTGCTATAACTAAGCAACAATTATTAAGCGCGTTAACCTAAATATTCAGTCTCAGAAGGATAAATGAATGGAGATTAATCATCCATCTATGGGAAGAGAACTACAAATATTCCATCAAATGGCATCGCAAATCAGTACATCAGCATTTAACAAATTTAATACACAGAAATAATTAGGACTCCATTACAAATCTGAAGTCAAATTTTTGACCATGGCAAATCAAACGTTTTTCATGGCAAATTATGTTCTCCGAGGATGGCAAGTTTAGTTGGCGAGGCAAATCCGCCTCAGTTCTTTTTTTTTGTCAGAAATTGCCGGGCTTGCAAACTAAATTTGCCGTTATCACGCCAATATAAATTGCCATGAAAAACGTCAGATTTGCCATCAGATTTTTACTGTTTCCGAATGATTATGGCTGAGAGATGGAAGCGTGCAGAGTTATGCCAAATGCTGCTTGACAGTATGCTATCGAAAGGATTCAAAACTTTTTGTTCAAATACCACTTAACCAATAAAACACAGCTTACAAATAGGAAGGTGAAAACGGCCCAAAAAAGGCTCGGGCACTCCTGCCTGTGGATGGGCCAAGATAAAACGTGATACGAACCTCGACTTGCATCTTGTATTCTTGATAAATTTTTTGTTCAATACACTAAATACATACTCTGCCGAATCATTCATCAAGGTTCAATGACTAAATTAACAAAAACCTGAGCAGTGTGCCCTTGGAAAAAAAAAACTCCTCTTTTTCATAACTGACTTTCTGCTGTTAAATACACTGGGAGGTGACGAAGCATATCAGCTATAAACACATATTTGCTCGATTGAAAGAAGAGCACAGGCTCATGTGCGACCATCTGGTGTCAAAACGCTGCTGCGCAGATACCATTACAACACAACTGGATAGCTTAACCATCGAACAGCATAGAATTGAACCAGACAACCTAGAAATGCACTCTGCATGTCATGCTTCCGATCCAGAAACTAGCATTCGAACGACACTAGAGCTAAATACTACCACGCCAAGTACTACTACAAATCGATTATTAAAAAAAATGATATTTATAATTTTAAAACAAAAATAGCAAGCGTCACCAGAATCACCACGCGCAACAATGCACAGACCCCACGCATCCAGGAGCGGGCGAAATTCAAAACGACGAGGGACAGGAAATCGCGTCGTGCGCGCGAGGGGATAGGAATCTAGAACCTCTTGTCTGTGGTGAGCAGGCTCGAGGCCATGGCCCCTCCCCGCGAGCTTGCGCCCCTCGCCTGGAGTCCAAATCGAGCGTCGCCGATCGCCGGGACGTGAGCCTGGCGCGTCCAGGCCAGGGAGATCGGGATCTCTCGGACGGCCTCGGAGGGGCCGCGAGGAGCGAAACCCTAGAGACGGAGGGACGCCGCGATCGGCCCGGATCGGCGACGGCTGCGGCGGAAGAGGCGGGAGGCGGGCGTGGAGAATCCGCGGGAACCCTCGCGGCCGGGCCCTGCCGTCCGGCGAGCGGCGGCGGCGGGGGAGGGCGACGGAGATTGACGGGTGGGCCCCGCGCGTCAGATGGAGGGAGGGATGGGGACGGAGGAGAGAGAGAGAGAGAGAGAGAGAGAGAAGGTTGGAGAGGCGTTCGTGAGAGCGGTATAAAGGGGAGGCGGAGGGGACGCGTGGCGGTGCGGGGATTGGTGGGCTCGTGCGCGTGCCCGGGGACGCGTGGAGTCGTACGAGTGGTGGGCTCATGCGGGTGCTGCGTCCGTCCGGCGCAGGGGATCCCAGCGGGGAGTTGCGTGCTTGGATTTGGGTGGCCAAGTCGGGCGCAGCGACGTCGACGTTTCGTGCGAGCCAAGATTACCACAAGTGTACACGGTCCGTCACCGGATGACCCTACGCGTGGCCGATGCCTTCTTTCTCCTTTTTCTGTCTTCCCTCGCGATGGTGTATCACTAGTGTACTGTCTTCCCTCGCGATGGTGTATCACTAGTAATTGGGGCCGCCATTGCAGGCCTCGTGAGAGTGTTTCTTTGTGTTGCAATGTTGGGTGTGTGTGTTAAATTTGTCTTGTGTTGCTGATATGTTGGCTTTGTATATTAACTGATTTGTTTGTGTCTTGTTTCGACATGGTTGAATGCACCTGATAAACCTGCAAAATGTGAAAAAAAAACTTATCAACAATAAAATATATGAACTCGACCTATTTGAGACATGTCTACTAGACTGGACAGGGAGCATTGCCTCACCCAAGCATGCGAGACAATGAATTCAAGGTTATAGTTGGCGCTGCTAGCTGCAAATAAACTAAACGTAGCTTTGCAATACTTTATCTCTTCTGATTTAAACACAAGTTTCTCAAAAAAAACACAAGTTACTAAATTTTAAGATTATAAAGTACGATATGCACCAATAGACATCATGATATGAAATATAAAGAAAACATGTTAATTCCTTATCTGTTCGTTTTTGCAGTCTTCTCTAGTTTCAGCGACAGAGACAGAGCGTTACCAAGAGAATCCTACAAGTTTGGTTATTTCGTTCCGGAAACATGGAGCATACGGTAGTCTCAGACATAAACAACATTAGGGCTATTATGCTTTTATTTACATGTTACATCACAACAAATATCTAAACAAAATTTCAGCCAACAGAAAAAATAAGTATCTGCTACGAACACAAATAATTCCAGGTACATTTGTTGAAATTATATCTAAACAAAATCTAGTGATATGAGCTAAAGTGTCACAAAATAAAGTAGAGTATCTGCCAACATTTGCAGTATTAGTCATCATTATGAAGTAAAATTAGCACAAAAGCTCACTGCTGATGTGCACGCATCAATGAAATGTGAACATGCTCTTCTTATGCATGATCTAGTCTCTTTCACATGAAAGCTACAATGAAATCTGGAGGGAGGGGCGAAGGAGGGGAACTGTGAGAGAGATCACCTGCGTTGGGAGACTCATGTAGTGCAAGCAGTCGTAGCAGGGCATGCAAAGCATTCCCAACTCCTACAATAATCACTCAGAGTAATCCAAACTCCAAAAGGTTGTTCTTAGAATAATCAAAACCCCTACAAAACAATACGTGAATTATTTGCTTCATGATATGAATATGCACACTTTGAGAAGAATTCAAAATTACCATACAAAATCTTGCAGTTCTTCCTACTCTACTAAGCATGTAAAATCAGTGATATTATTTGTAATATTTAGATGTAGTACTGCATCTCCTGCTTACTCGAAGCATCGATGACAGCTTCTACTTGTTGCTGATGCCTGATCGATCGGCATCGTACGTCTGAAATAGTAGTGTTTTATTATGTTTTCGGTCAGAGTTAGCAATCTCTCAGAATTAGACATCCATATGCATTGCATTGCCACTGCAATTGGTAAGATCATTGCAAGAACCATCTCATGCAAAATGCGTTTGTCAGGTTTACCTAAAAGTAGAGCCCAGAGCATCATCGCCTCGCGAGTTCCTCGGGCTGGACAGCCCGCAAAGGACCTCCCTCATGTCAATGGTTCCATCACGGTTGTTGTCGAACAGAACACGAGGATCTGTGGTAATAGGTTGTAATGACATCTTATATTATGGAACGAGGAGTAGCAAATAAGTGTTGCCTGATTAATTTAGTTGACCCCAATATCATCATCAAGCTCTCTCATCTTCCTTAGCGTTTTCAACACTTCTTAGTAAATGATACCACATGAATGACTTCTAACAATACAAGATGGTTAGTTGGTGAATGCAGTCACTAACGCAAAGCTTGTTTACGCACTAATTATAGTACTATGCATAATATATCTTTTCATGCATCGGGCCCTCCTTCCAAGAAGTACATAGTGTCAGCACAACCATTGTAACTTAAGCTGCTTAGAACACTAGCAGTGAGAAATATCAACGCAACCATATAATGAGGTTATTCAATGATCTGGCATTTTAAGGAATTTTTGAATGTGAAATGACTATCATCTCATAATTATGCATCGGGAAGTTAAATGTCATGAACTATACTACAAGTCTAACCTTGGTAGACAGCACCACGCCAATGCTAGTAAAACCAGCTTGAACAAAACGAAAGCATATTGGCACTACATAAACTCCAAAACTTATCACGCAAATCTTACAAGTTACGAACATATACGAATGATTACTTTAAGGGTTTAAGTTTATAACCTATGTGATTGGTGTATCGAGAACTCTATCAGGACCATACTTGTCTAGCAAACCCATTGTTATCTGCAAATAACACAAACAATATAAATGATAATTGTACCCACACAAATTTTCGGTTGCCACGGGGTGATAGAGAAAGCACAAGTCTTGAAAAGAATATACTCACCTTATACATATCCTTGGTTACTCTCCAACCTACCACAGAAATGGCAACCTTTTAGAGGGTGCAAATAAAGGAAAGAAAAATATATTACTTGTTTCCCTCCTCCAACCAGTTGCCCCCCTTCATTTAATTTTTGTCATGAGATCAAATTTATGACCACAATAATAGATGATTGTGTGATATATATGTTGTAAGACTTGAAAACATGTTCTCAAATTTGATGAGAGAGAGACCTGGGATCATCTGGTCAAGCATTTTATCTACCTTTAGACGACAACAACGGAAGGAACATGTATGGCGGCACTGTCGGTGACATCAATGTAATGATTTAAAAATATATGCACTTCATATACTACAAGAAAAAAAAGGAAAACCTGAATGACCCTATTGCTATTGGCTACTTGACTTCATATACTGAACAAGTGTAGGTTTTAACAGAAATAGTGTGAAGAAACAACATTATGTATCATGGATCGCATGCAAGGTATAACTCGTCTCATACGCACAGTGTAAAATGAAACTCAAACAACAAATATCCAGAAACTAATAGATGCAAAACAAGCAAAATCTTGAGGGGAAAACCCGTGGAAATCCTCTGTAGTTTTGCTCTAGATTGTATTGCGAATTTCCTCGTAAAGTCCACATAGCTCTGATAGAAATCCTTCTTTTGTTAACTTATAGTTACTGCTTGCATGGTTCTTTGCTATAGCACATTCATTAGACCAAAATATATACCATTTAAACCAATTCAGGATCTTGTTGTATGATGCTTCACAAAGTTTCCTTTCATAAATTAAAAACAAGATACTTCAAATGTAATAAAGCATACTGTATTGAAAATTAGTGTGTAGAAACAAATATGGCATATGGCTAACAAAGAATAGAAAAATCATTGCCGCAAAAAATGACAAGGGGCCCTCCAGATAGGGCAGTGTGAAGAATCCACTTCATTTAGCAGAGATTTCTGAAACTTGCGAGATATACTCAGCCAGATTTGTTACTATCTCATCTGAACTCTCAAAAAATTATTATTTCAATATTCATTTTTGGTCATATGAGGCAACCATTTCCCTGTCCATTCTTTGCTTCGGCCTAGAACTCTATCATTCTTGTTACACCAAATAACCCTACACAAAAAGCACCAGTATATTACCAACCAACAAGAAGGCCCAACAGAAGTGATCCAATTCGTGCACAGAACATCAGAATTTAAGAAAATTGCAACATATTGATATAATATAGTAATACATCTCTAGTAGCTAGTTAAGGATGTCAACGAAAAAATTATTCAGCGAACCTCTGCAGCCTGGTTGAATTATTATTAAAGACCTTGTAGCCATAGATAAAGTATAATCTCCAAAAACAAATATGGAGATTCTGTCCATATCACCACAAAATCATAAATTGAATGGAAAACATAATGGGAAATGGATGACCTGAAAGGAGGAAGCTTCATGATACCTATCTGCTCATCTTCAGGCAGGATGAGTTGCGGGCCGACGGGGACGGTGCCGACCCGGGCGACTTCAGCCAGCGGCGGTGACCTACTGTGTGGGCAAGTTCAACGATGAGAGGATCTGGGCATTGGGGACAACCTCCTCTAGGCGCGGTTGCCCCCCTCCTCACCTCCAAATGCAACTTGATCGGCGGCACGGGTGGGCTAGCCTTCTTCTGCGACGAGGCCGATGTCGGCGAGGGAACGTGGTGGCGTGGGTAGTGGAGATGCCTCCCCCACGTGTGGAGCTCGTTGGGCGACACTGTTGAAGAGGCCGCCGCCACGACCACCCCGAGCCCCCTGCGCCGGACACCGATCTGGTCGAGGATAGTGCTTGTCCCGTGGTCGCCGTCTCTGACGCTCGTTGTTGTCCTCCTGGTGGCTCTCCAGATCTGGCGTTGCTAAGGGAGATAAACAAGCAGAGGAGGTGTTTGTGTGTGTGCGTGTGAGTGTGAGAGGACATGTGCGTGGGGAGAAATGGGTCGGGGTGGGCGTGGGGCATCACCCAATTCACGTGATTTCTCTCCCTCTCTCTCTCTCTCTCCATCACTATTCCTATCCGACGTGGACAGTGTGAGAGATCGCCCCTTATTTCTCACTTGATGGGTTTGATGTCACTTGTTTGTCTCTTCTTTTTTTGAACTATTCTATGTCTCTTTTTATAATAATAGCAAAAATGCATTCATGAGACAAACGATGCAGGTTTTTAGTTGGTTGAAATTATTACACTAATATGCATGAGATAAAAATGGGTGAAATTACCACACGCTTGTAAGGATGGAGGGTTGGGAAAGCTCAACATTGATGTATCATTGTTCATAGACTCGGGAAAAGAGAGTTGGGTGTTGTTGTCCTCACTTGTCGGGGCAAAGTACTGTTATCCCCTCCATCCAAATTTGTTGAGCAGATAACCAAATTGAGAATTTCCAAGTATGTAAGACACTAGGAAATTAATTAGCGATTGAAACAATGTGCTTTCTCATTTGCCTCCCTTTCCTCCCGAGCTTTGCTACACCTACGCATAAGAGCAAGTATATAATAGGATGACGTAGGTGGACTATAAGAGACGTCATATTAATTTTTGCCTAGTTGGAGGAGAGAGAAGATAAGAGGTTGTGGAATTACAACCGGCTGTAGCACAGGCTCCATCTCCCCTTGTGATAGAAATAGGTGGGCCACATATTAATGATATATCATACTAGTATGAATAACTATTGTACAAGTGGACTATTATGTTAACTATAGGTGAGATGGCAACTTCATATAGCCGATTGTTGGCTATTCTATTTATGTGATCATTATGGGATGACCAAAGTTGAAGGCTGGGATTAAATTTAAGGGGCAGGCCCATGAGTGAAATCCAGGGGCGGGGCAATTAAAGAGGACATGTTATTCCTCATGTACGTTACATTGTGGAAATTACACAGGTCTGGCATTATTGCTCCCCTCCACTCACGTAAGTCTCTTATTACCCTCGGGGGTTACTCTCATGATTTTCACTCGCTCTTTTTGTTTTTCAAAGGTTTTCCATCACAAAGTTGGTAACTAATGGTGGAAGAAACATTCGCGCTATCATTTTGGTACCAAATCTATCATGCTTTCTGTCTGTTCCACATTGATATCAGAAGACTCAGCTGAGCTCTAATGCCCAACAAACCTAGATGGAGAGAGTAACATCTTGTAGATACATGCTAACATGAGGCAATGCTGAAGAGGCCAACAAGCTATGTGCCTTGAAGGAATTAGGCCGATGTGAGAAATATGATGACATGTTTGCGGGACTTATGTACTGTAACAAAATTCTCGTTGCTCTTTGCTCAAGGGTATATCTACAGAGAGATGAAGGAAACTTGAAGTTACCCATGCTTGTTGTGTTGTCAAGGTAGCAGGAACTTGCAATATAGTTGTTGACGACTTAGTAGAATTGGCCACAATAAATGCTCATTTTGATGTGTGGTGCTTTAGCGGTTCATTTGTGCATTAAGAAGATCCATATTAATGATTATAATTTTATTGAATTTTTTTAATAAATCTATAATTTACTAGTTGTGATTATTACCTCGGGCAAATAAATAGAGCATTAGATTAAGTGGTCTCCGACAATTCATGTCAATTGTTATTAAATTGGTGCTATGTAGGATTTACATTGGTGTGAAATGAATAAGAAAAGAAAAGATATTGTGGGCTCACTATGGGGGTGGTTGGTTAGGTTTAACTTCTGGCTTTTGGTTTTGGGAAAATTTTGTTTCTGCTACTCTAGCTTTTGCCAATTTTCCTTATGCCACTAGTTTCTGACATTCACTGTTGTCAGTCTTAGCTTTTGACACTGTATCACAATTGCCATTCCAGATATTATTGGTCCCCTCTCGGTGTTATGGTATCCATCATCATCTGGCCAAACACTATGTGATTTGAAGACAAGGATGCTGGAACACGGGAACAAGAAAAGAGAACAAAATCGGTAACGAAGAAACTGGCATAGTGAAAAGTTATTGATCCACGGGGATGCCAATAAATCTCACATCGGGTATTTGTAACATATCGCGAAGCAATAGGAACAACACACGCTAATTAAAGGTTCATGTGAATATTCATTAGTGTGGGTATAGGGGTCAATATGGATGTCCATGGTTCTGTTATTGATCATTAATCGCAAGGTGTTCCGGTCATGTATATACTTCGCCGAAACTGCAGGGTCATCTATCTGCTGAGTACTAGGAAAGGAGTGTAAGAGAAAGTCATCGAAAAAGTTTCAAAGACACCAAAAATGTTGGAGAGAAACCCAGAAGTGTTTTGGAGAAACCAAATTTTTTGGAGTAAACCATCATGCCAGAAATATTTCGGATGGTATCTAGAACTTTTGGAGGGTGCCAGAAAAGTTCTGGCACCTCCCGAAATTTTTCGGAGGGGACGCTCGCGCAAAAACACAATGTTCCCGCAAGAGGGACAAGATCCCCCTTTTCGTGGGGAGCTATCTTTGGGTGTGCCTTATCAGAGCTAAATCCGGCAGATCTCGAACAGGGAGTCCAGAGCTAGTGGTCTCGGCTAGATGGTAGCAGGAAGTAGAGAGACACGATGTTTACCCAGGTTCGGGCCCTCTCGAAGAGGTAAAGCCCTACGTCCTGCTTGTATTGCATTGATTGTGGAGGGGGTATAGGGTATAGGTTGATCTACCTCGAGATCGTATGAATGAGTCTAAAAGTCTTGCCTCTAGGGACTAAATCCCTCGGCTTTATATAGGGACCAGGGGTACCTAGGGTTAACATGGTCGTTTGCATCTAGAGATAAACATGCAAAATATTTGAATATGCCTTGAAGTGTGCACCAAGTCTTTGGAAGATTCCATCTTGAGTATGCCAAGGGCCATGGTAAACACGGCCCATTCTTCAGTTGTCGATGGGTCCTCGGCCTAGCCATGAATGGTAGGCCGACATGGTGAGCACCCCCTAATCCAAGACACCGTCAGTAGCCCTAGAACTGGTCTTCAAGGTGAGGATGTTGAAGCATTCCTTGCGACAGCTTCATCTTCTGGTCTTCGGCTTCGTAGGCGAGTTCGATCTTCCAAATTGGTTTCATGTCCGAGGACGCCTTGGATTCTGAGGTCTCTATAAGTCATTTCAAGTTTATTTTCGACATCTTCTTTTACTTCTCCCATGTGTAGACGCGAGGATAAACGTCTTCTAGGTAACCAGGGCATTCTTTTAAAAAGGCCCTCCTTGAAGCACCCTTTCTGGATCCAAAGACCCCTTTAGCTTAACAACTAAGCCTTGCCACGTGGGAGTAGTGAGACTGTCGAGTTGTGTCCTGACACCTTTTACCGAAAAACTGAACCGCCACCCCTCATCATGGAACCAAGAGGTCCCATCAACATCCATTACGCCGAGTTTACCGCAGCTCGAGGCCACTGCTATTGGCATGTCCCATCGATAAAGGGATCGTGTCCCTGGTTTTAAGCAACCTCATCAACCAAAATCCTTAATCTACGCAAGCATATACTACATGTTGCATTGGGAACTAGCGGATTTACTGCGCGGCGTGGTGTCCGTTGGCATTTTTTACTAGCCTATAAAAGAGGACGAAATGGAACTCATTTACCTCATGCTTCCTTCCCTGCTCCATTGCCTCAATCCTCCAACCTCTAGCTGATGGAAATATGCCCTAGAGGCAATAATAAAGTTGTTATTATTATTATATTTCCTTATTCATGATAAAGGTTTATTATTCATGCTAGAATTGTATTGACCGGAAACTTAAATACATGTGTGGATACATAAACAAATACCGTGTCCCTAGTGAGCCTCTACTAGACTAGCTCATTGATCAAAAGATGGTTAAGGTTTCCTAACCATAGACATGTGTTGTCACTTGATAATGGGATCACATCATTAGGAGAATGATGTGATGGACAAGACCCATCCGTTAGCTTAGCATATGATCATTCAGTTTATTGCTACTGCTTTCTTAATGTCAAATACATATTCCTTCGACCATGAGATCATGCAACTCCCGGATACCGGAGGAATACCTTGTGTGCTATCAAACATCACAACATAACTGGGTGATCATAAATATGCTCTACAGGTATCTCCGAAGGTGTCTGTTGAGTGGGCGTGAATCGAGATTGGGATTTGTCACTCCGTGTGTCGGAGAGGTATCTCTGGGCCCTCTCGGTAATGCAGCATCACAAGAAGCTTGCAAGCAAAGTGACTAAGGAGTTAGTTACGAGATGATGTATTACGAAATGAGTAAAGAGACCTGCCGGTAACGAGATTGAACTAGGTATGTAGATACCGACGATCGAATCTCGGGTAAGTAACATACCGACAAACAAAGGGAATTACGTATGTTGTCATAAAGGTTTGGCCGATAAAGATCTTCGCAGAATATGTAGGAACCAATATGGGCATCCAGGTCCCGCTATTGGTTATTGACCGGAGAGGCGTCTCTGTCATGTCTACATCATTCTTGAACTCGTAGGGTCCGCATGCTTAACATTCGTTGATGATATAGTATTATATGAGTTATGTGAGTTGGTGACCGAATGTTATTCGGAGTCCCGGATGAGATCACGGACATGATGAGGAGCTCCGGAATGGTCCGTAGGTAAATATTGATATATAGGACGATGGTATTCAGTCACCGGAAAGGTTTCGAAAAGTACCGAGTATTTATCGGATCACCGGAAGGGGTTCCGGGAGGCCCCGGGAGTTTATTGGGCCAAACGGGCCAACGAGGGAGTGCACACCAGCCCACATGGGGCTGGTGCGCCTCCACCTCATGGCGCCGGCCCTAGGGAAGGAAAGGGAGAGGGATGGCCCCTCTTGCCTTTTCTCCCACATGAGAAAAAGGGAGGGGGGCGCCACCCCCTCCTGCCTTCTCCTAAGCGCCAGAAAAGGAAGGGGGCGCGCCATAGGGCAGGCGCCCAAGGGGGGCGGCGGCCACCCTTAGGGCGCACCCTAGCTGTCTCCCCTCCCCCACCTATATATATACATGAGAGGGAGGGGGCGCCACAAACCATGACAATCCCCAAGCCGTGTGCGGTGCCTCTCTCCCCGGTTTCATCCACCGTCAAGTTTTTCCGCAGTGCATGGCGAAGCCCTGCGGAACAAGTTCACCACCACCGTTACCACGCTGCATGCTGCTGGAACTCATCTACTACTTTGCCCGACTTGCTGGATCAAGGAGGCGAGGACGCCATCGAGCTGAACGTGTGCTGAACACGGAGGTGTCGTGCGTTCGGTACTTGATCGGACAGATCGTGAAGGTGTACGACTACATCAACCGCGTTGATAAACGCTTCCGCTTAACGGTCTACGAGGGTACATAGACATACTCTCCCCTCTCGTAGCTATGCATCTCCATGCATAGATCTTGCGTGTGCATAGAATTTTTTTTGTTTTCCAGGCAACGTTCCCCAACAGTGGCATCATGAGCCAGGTCTATGCGTAGATGATATGCACGAGTAGAACACAAAGGAGTTGTGGGCGGTGATGTTCATACTGCTTACCACCAACGTCTTATTTTGATTCGGCGGCATTGTGGGATGAAGCGGCTCGGACCAACCTTACATGTCCACGCACATGAGTCCTTGTTCCACCGACTGACATGCAACTTGTTTTGCATAAAGGTGGCTGGCAGGTGTCTGTTTCTCCTACTTTAGTTGAATCGAATTTGACTACGGCCGGTCCTTGAAGAAGGTTAAAACAGCAAACTTGATAATCACTATTGTGTTTTTGCGTAGGTAAGAATGGTTCTTGCTAGTTGCCCATAGCAGCCACGTAAAACTTGCAACAACAAAGTAGAGGACGTCTAACTTGTTTTTGCAGGGCATGTTGTGATGTGATATGGTTAAGATATGATGTGATATATGTTGATGTATGAGATGATCATGTTTTGTAATAAGTTCACGACTTGCATGTCGATGAATACAACAACCGGCAGGAGCCTTAGGGTTGTCTTTAATTATTGTATGACTTGCGTGTCAATCATTAAGCGCCATGTAATTGCTTTACTTTATCGCTACGCATTAGCAATAGTTGTAGAAGCAATAGTTGGCGAGACGACCCCGATGCTATGATGGAGATCAAGGTGTCTGCCGGTGATGATGGAGATCATGCCGATGCTTTGGAGATGGGGATCAAAAGCACAAGATGATGATGGGCATATCATGTCACATATTTTGATTGCATGTGATGTTTATCCTTTATCCATCTTATTCTTCTTAGAACGACGGTAGCATTATAAGATGACCCCCTTCACTTAATTTCAAGATAAAAGTGTTCTCCCAGAGTATGCACCATTGCTAAAGTTCATCGTTTCGAAGCACCTCATGATGATCGGGTGTGATAGACTCTACGTTCACATACAACGGGTGTAAGCCAGTTTTGCACATGCAGAATACTTGGGTTAAACTTGACGAGCCTAGCATGTACACACATGGTCTCGGAGCACTGGAGACCGAAAGGTCGAACATGAGTCATATAGTAGATATGATCAACATAGAGATGTTCACCATTGATGACTACCCCATCTCACGTGATGATCGGACATGGGTTAGTTGATTTGGATCATGTATCACTTAGATAACTTGAGGGATGTTAATTTAAGTGGGAGTTCATTAGTAATTTGATTAATTGAACTTAATTTATCATGAACTTAGTCTTGATAGTTTTTGCATATCTATGTTGTAGATCAATGGCCCGTGCTACCGTTCCCTTGAATTTTAATGCCTTCCTAGAGAAAGCTAAGTTGAAAGATGATGGTAGCAACTACACAGACTGGGTCCGTAACTTGAGGATTATCCTCACTGCTACACAGAAAAATTATGTCCTTGATGCACCGCTAGGTGGCAGACCTGCTACAGGAGCTACTGCAGATGTTATGAACGTTTGGCAGACTCGATCTGATGACTACTCAATAGTTCAGTGTGCCATGCTTTATGGCTTAGAACCGGGACTTCAAAGATGTTTTGAACGCCACGGAGCATATGAGATGTTCCAAGAGCTGAAGTTGATATTTCAAGCTAATGCCCGGGTTGAGAGATATGAAGTCTCCAACAAGTTCTATAGCTGCAAGATGGAGGACAACAGTTCTGTCAGTGAACACATACTCAAAATGTCTGGGTATCATAACCACTTGACTCAGCTGAGAATTGATCTTCCTGTTGAGAGTATTATTGACAAAGTTCTTCAGTCACTGCCACCAAGCTACAAAGGCTTCGTGATGAACTATAATATGGAAGGGATGATGAAAACGATTCCCGAGCTCTTCGCGATGCTGAAATCAGCAGAGGTAGAAATCAAGAAGGAGCATTAAGTGTTGATGGTTAACAAAACCACTAGTTTCAAGAAAAAGGGCAAGGGAAAGAAAGGGAACTTCAAGAAGAATGGCAAGCAAGTTGCCGCTCCCGTGAAGAAGCCCAAAGCTGGACCCAAGCCTGAAACTGAGTGCTTCTACTATAAGGGAAATGGTAACTGGAAGCAGAACTGCCCCAAATACTTGGCGGATAAGAAGGATGGCAAAGTGAACAAAGGTATATTTGATATACACGTTATTGATGTTTTCCTTACCAATGCTCGTAGTAGCGCCTGGGTATTTGATACTGGTTCGGTTTCTCATATTTGTAACTCGAAACAGGAGCTGCGGAATAAACGAAGATTGGCTAAGGACGAGGTGACGATGCGCGCCGGGAATGGTTCCAAGGTTGATGTGATCGCCATCGGCATGCTACCTCTACATCTACCTTTGGGATTAGTTTTAGACCTCAATAATTGTTATTTGGTGCCAGCGTTGAGCATGAACATTGTATCTGGATCTTGTTTATTGCGAGATAGTTATTCATTTAAGTCAGAGAATAATGGTTGTTCTATTTATATGAGTAATATCTTTTATGGTCATGCACCTTTGATGAATGGTCTATTCTTGGTGAATCTCGATCGTAGTGATACACATATTCATAATATTGATGCCAAAAGATGCAAAGTTGATAATGATAGTGCGACATACTTGTGGCACTGCCGTTTAGGTCATATTGGTGTAAAGCGCATGAAGAAACTCCATGCGGATGGACTTTTGGAATCACTTGATAATGAATCATTTGATACTTGTGAACCATGCCTCATGGGTAAGATGACTAAAACTCCATTTTTCGGAACAATGGAGCGAGCTAATGACTTATTGGAAATAATACATACCGATGTATGCGGTCCGATGAGTGTTGAGGCACGCGGCGGGTATCGTTATTTTCTGACCTTCACGGATGATTTGAGTAGGTATGGGTATATCTACTTGATGAAACACAAGTCTGAAACATTTGAAAAGTTCAAAGAATTTTAGAGTGAAGTGGAGAATCATCGTAACAAGAAAATAAAGTTTCTATGATCTGATCGCAGAGGCGAATATTTGAGTTACGACTCACGCCACCTGGAACACCACAGCGTAATGGTGTGTCTGAACGTCGTAACCGTACTTTATTAGATATGGTGCATTCTATGATGTCTCTTACCGATTTGCCTTTATCATTTTGGGGTTATGCATTAGAGACAGCCGCTTTCACGTTAAATAGGGCACCGTCTAAATCTGTTGAGACAACACCGTATGAACTATGGCTTGGCAAGAAACCTAAGATGTCGTTTCTTAAAGTTTGGGGATGCGATGCTTATGTCAAAAGGCTTCAGCCTGATAAGCTCGAACCCAAATTGGAGAAGTGTGTCTTCATAGGATACCCTAAGGAAACTATTGGGTACACCTTCTACCACAGATCCGAAGGCAAGATCTTTGTTGCTAAGAATGGGCCATTTCTAGAGAAGGAGTTTCTCTCGGAAGAAGTGAGTTGGAGGAAAGTAGAACTTGATGAGGTAATTGTACCTTCTCTCGAATTGGAAAGTAGCACATCAGAGAAAACCGTTCCCGTGATGCCTACACCAACTAGACAGGAAACTAATGATGATGATCATGAAACTTCGGATCAAGTTACTACTGAACCTTGTAGGTCAACCAGAACACGTTCCGCACCAGAGTGGTACGGTAACCTTGTCCTAGAAGTCATGTTGTTAGACAACGGTGAACCTACAAACTATGAAGAAGCTATGATGAGCCCAGATTCCGACAAATCTCTTGAGGCCATGAAATCTGAGATAGGATCCATGTATGAGAACAAAGTGTGGACTTTGGTGGACTTGCCCGATGATCGGTAGGCCATTGAAAATAAATGGATCTTCAAGAGGAAGACGGACGTTGATGGTAATATCACTGTCTATAAAGCATGACTTGTCGCAAAAGGTTTTCGACAAGTTCAAGGGGTTGACTAAGATGAGACTTTCTCACCCGTAGTGATGCTTAAGTCTGTCTGAATCATGTTAGCAATTGCCGCATTTTATGATTATGAAATCTGGCAAATGGACGTCAAAACTGCATTCCTTAATGGATTTCTTAAAGAAGAGTTGTATATGATGCAACCAGAAGTTTTTGTCGATCCTAAAGGTGCTAACAAAGTGTGCAAACTCCAGTGACCCATCTATGGACTGGTGCAAGCATCTCGGAGTTAGAATATACTCTTTGATGAGATGATCAAAGCAGATGGTTTTATACAGACTTATGGTGAAGCCTGTATTTGCAAGAAAGTGAGTGGGAGCTCTGTAGCATTTCTGATATTATATGTGGATGCCATATTATTGATTGGAAATGATATAGAATTTCTGGATAGCATAAAAGGATACTTGAATAAGAATTTTTCAATGAAAGACCTTGGTGAAGCTACTTATATATTGGGCATCAAGATCTATAGGGCTAGATCGAGACGCTTAATAGGACTTTCACAAAGCACATACCTTGACAAAGTTCTGAAGAAGCTCAAAATGGACCAGTCAAATAAAGGGTTCTTGCCTGTGTTGCAAGGTGTGAAATTGAGTCAGACTCAAAGTCCGACCACGGCAGAAGATAGAGAGAAAATGAAAGTCATTCCCTATGCCTCAGCCATAGGTTCTATTATGTATGCCATGCTGTGTACCAGACCTGATGTGTGCCTTGCCATAAGTTTGGCAGGGAGATACCAAAGTAATCCAGGAGTGGATCACTGGCAGCGGTCAAGAACATCCTGAAGTACCTGAAAAGGACCAAGGATATGTTTCTCATTTATGGAGGTGACGAAGAGCTTGTCGTAAAAGGTTACGTCGATGCTAGCTTCGACACAGATCTGGATGACTCTAAGTCACAAACCGGATACATATTTATATTGAATGGTGGAGCTATCAGTTGGTGCAGTTCTAAGCAGAGCATCGTGGCGGGATCTACGTGTGAAGCGGAGTACATAGCTGCTCTGGAAGCAGCGCATGAAGGAGTCTGGATCAAGGAGTTCATATCCGATCTGGGTGTAATACCTAGTGCATCGGGTCCAATGACAATCTTTTGTGACAACACTGGAGCAATTGCCTTAGCGAAGGAATCCAGGTTTCACAAGAGAACCAAACACATCAAGAGACGCTTCAACTCCATTCATGAAAAGGTCAAGGATGGAGACATAGAAATTTGCAAAATACATACGGATCTGAATGTGGCAGACCCATTGACTAAACCTCTTCCGTGGGCAAAACATGATCAACACCAAGACTCCATGGGTGTTAGATTCATTACTATGTAATCTAGATTATTGACTCTAGTGCAAGTGGGAGACTGATGGAAATATGCCCTAGAGGCAATAATAAAGTTGTTATTATTATATTTCCTTATTCATGATAAAGTTTTATTACTCATGCTAGAATTGTATTGACCAGAAACTTAAATACATGTGTGGATACATAAACAAATATCGTGTCCCTAGTGAGCCTCTACTAGACTAGCTCGTTGATCAAAATATGGCTAAGGTTTCCTAACCATAGACATGTGTTGTCACTTGATAACGGGAGCACATCATTAGGAGAATGATGTGATGGACAAGACCCATCCGTTAGCTTAGCATATGATCATTCAGTTTATTGCTACTGCTTTCTTAATGTCAAATACATATTCCTTCGACTATGAGATCATGCAACTCCCGGATACCGGAGGAATACCTTATGTGCTATCAAACGTCACAATGTAAATGGGTGATCATAAAGACGCTCTACAGGTATCTCCGAAGGTGTCTGTTGAGTTGGCATGAATCGAGATTGGGATTTGTCACTCCGTGTGTCGGAGAGGTATCTCTGGGCCCTCTCGGTAATACAGCATCACAAGAAGCTTGCAAGCAAAGTGACTAAGGAGTTAGTTACAAGATGATGTATTACGGAACAAGTAAAGAGACTTGCCGGTAACGAGATTGAACTAGGTATGTAGACACCGACGATCGAATCTCGGGCAAGTAGCATACCGACAGACAAAGGGAATTACGTATGTTGTCATAAAGGTTCGACTGATAAAGATCTTCGTAGAATATGTAGGAACCAATATGGGCATCTAGGTCCTACTATTGGTTATTGACAGGAGAGTCGTCTCGGTCATATCTACATCATTCTCGAACTCGTAGGGTCCGCACGCTTAACATTCGTTGATGATATAGTATTATATGAGTTATGTGAGTTGGTGACCGAATGTTGTTCGGAGTCTCGGATGAGATCATAGACATGACGAGGAGCTCCGGAATGGTCCGGGGGTAAAGATTGATATATAGGACGATGCTATTCGATCACCGGAAAGGTTTCTGAAAGTATCGAGTATTTATCGGATCACCGGAAGGGGTTCTGGGAGGCCCCGGGAGTTTATTGGGGCAAACGGGCCAACGAGGGAGTGCACACCAGCCCACATGGGGCTGGTGCGCCTCCACCTCATGGCGCCGGCCCTAGGGAAGGAAAGGGATAGGGCTGGCCCCTCTTTCCTTTTCTCCCACATGAGAAAAAGGGAAGGGGGGCCGCCACCCCCTCTTGCCTTCTCCCAAGCGCCAGAAAAGGAAGGGGGCGCCATAGGACAGGCGCCCAAGGGGGCCGGCGGCCACCCTTGGGGCGCACCCTGGCTGCCTCCTCTCCCCCCACCTATATATATACATGAGAGGGAGGGGCGCCACACACCACGACAATCCCCAAGCCGTGTGCGGCGCCCCTCTCCCCGGTTTCATCCACCGTCAAGTTTTTCCACAGTGCACGACAAAGCCCTGCGGAACAAGTTCACCACCACCGTCACCACGCTGTCGTGCTGCCGGAACTCATCTACTAATTCGCCTGACTTGCTGGATCAAGGTGGCGAGGACATCATCGAGCTGAACGTGTGCTGAACGCGGGGGTGCCGTGCGTTCGGTACTTGATCGGACGGATCGTGAAGGTGTACGACTACATCAACCGCGTTGATAAACACTTCCGCTTAACGGTCTACGAGGGTACATAGACATACTCTCCCCTCTCATAGCTATGCATCTCCATGGATAGATCTTGCGTGTGCATAGAATTTTTTTTGTTTTCCATGCAATGTTCCCCAACACTAGCGCCTGGAGACCTACGAACCACTTTGCTTCCTATCTCCAAAGCCCACCCCACCGTCCTTGATACGTCTCCAACATATCTATAATTTTTTATTGTTCCATGATATTATAGTATCAATCTTGGATGTTTTATATACAATTATATATCATTTTTTGGGACTAACCTATTAACCTAGTGGCCAGTGCCAGTTGCTGTTTTTTGCCTATTTTTGGCTTTTCAGGAAATCAATACCAAATAGAGTCCAAACGGAGAAAAAACTTTGGATTAATTTTTTCTGGACCAGAAGAGACCCTAGAAGGTTCGGGAGAAGACCTGAAGAGTCACCAGGGAGCGACAAGCTGGGCAGGCGCGCCCCAAGGGGGCGCCCCCTAGGCTTGTGGGCCCCTGATACGTCTCCGACGTATCTATACTTTTTTATTGTTCCATGCTATTATATTATACATCTTGGATGTTTTATATGCATTATTATGCTATTTTATATCATTTTTGGGACTAACCTAGTGCCTAGTGCTAGTTGTTGTTTTTCCATGTTTTTGTCTTTTACAGAAAATCTACACCAAACAGAGTCCAAACGGAACGAAACTTTTTGACGATTTTTCTTGGACCAGAAGACACCTAGGAAGCTTCCGGAGGAGGCCATAAGAGCCACGGATGGGCCACAAGCCTGGAGGGCATGCCCTAGGGGGCGCGCCTCCCGAGCTTGTGGGCCCATCGTGGCACCTCTAACCCTAATCTCAGCTCTATAAATACCCAAATATTCCCCATATACCAGAGGGCACACCAAAAATACTTTTCCGCCGCCGCAAGTTTATGTCCTCGTGAGATCCCATCCGGAGACCTGTTCCGGTACTCTGCCAGAGGGGGATTCGATCACGGAGGGCCTCTACATCAACCTTTCTGCCTTTCCGATGATGTGTGAGTAGTTTACCACAGACCTACGGGTCCATAGCTAGTAGCTAGATGGCTTCTTCTCTCTCTTTGATCTTCAATACAATGTTCTCCTCGATGTTCTTGGAGTTCTATTCGATGTAATCTTCTTTTGCGGTGCGTTTGTTGAGATCCAATGAATTGTGAATTTATGATCAGATTATTTATGAATATTATTTGAGGGTTCTTGGAGTTCTATTCGATGTAAACTTCTTTTGCGGTGCGTTTGTTGAGATCCGATGAATTGTGAATTTATGATCAGATTATCTATGAATATTATTTGAGTCTTCTCTGAACTCTTTTATGCATGATTAAGATATCCTTGTATTTCTCTCCGATCTATTGATTTGGTTTGGCCAATAAGATTGATTTTTCTTGCAATGGGAGAGGTGCTTTGTATTGGGTTCAATCTTGCGGTGTCCTCACCCAGTGACAATAGGGGTAGCGAGGCACGTATTTGTATTGTTGCCATTAAGGATAAAAAGATGGGTTTTATTTCATATTGATTGGACTACCCCTCTACATTATGTCATCTTTCTTAAGGAGTTACTCCGTTCTTGTTAACTTAATACACTAGATGCATGCTGGATAGCGGTCGATGTGTGGAGTAATATTAGTAGATGCAGGCAGGAGTCGGTCTACTTGTCACGGACGTGATGCCTATATTCATGATCATTGCCTTAGATATCGTCATAACTTTGCGCTTTTCTATCAATTGCTCAACAGTAATTTGTTTACCCACCGTATGCGTTCTTTCAAGAGAGAAGCCTTTAGTGGAAACTATGGCCCCCGGGTCTATTTTTATCATATTATTTTCAGATCTATAAAACCAAAAACACAAAAATACCTTGCTGCAATTTATTTACCTTTACTTTATTTTGCACTTTTATTTATCTTTTATACCTACCTCTATCAGATCTCATCCTTGCAAGTAACCGTGTAGGGATTGACAACCCCTTTATCGCGTTGGGTGCAAGTATTTGTTTGTTTGTGTAGGTGCAACCATTGGTGACTTGTGTGTTCCTCCTACTAGATTGATACCTTGGTTCTCAAACTGAGGGAAATACTTATCTCTACTTTGCTGCATCACCCTTTCCTCTTCAAGGAAAAAACCAATGCAAGCTCAAGAAGTAGCAGCCCCTCGTGGCATCTCTTGACCTAATTCCGCCTCTATAAATTCTCAAATATTCCCCTGACATCAGAGATCCACCCGAAATACTTTTTCCGTCACCGCAAGTTTCTGTTCTCGTGAGATTCCATCTAGAGGCCTCCGCCGGTACTTTGTCGGAGGGGGAATCGACCAAAGAGGGGATCTACATCAACCTTGCTGCCCTTCCGATGATGTGTGAGTAGTTTATCACAGACATACGGGCCCATAGCCAGTAGCTAGATGGCTTCTTCTCTCTCTCTCTCTTTGATTTTCAATACAATGTTCTTGGAGATCTATTCGATGTAATGACTTTTTGCGGTGTGTTTGTTGGGATCCGATGAATTGTGAGTTTATGATCAGATTATCCATGAATATTATTTGATTCTTCTCTGAACTCTTTTATGCATGATTTTTATAGCTTTGTATTTCTCTCCGATCTATTGATTTGGTTTGGCCAACTAGATTGATTTTTCTTGCAATGGGAGAGGTGCTTGTGATGGGTTCGATCTTGCGGTGCTCAATCCCAATGACAGAAGGGGACATGACACGTATTTGTATTGTTGACATTAAGGGTAAAACGATGGGGTTTATTCATGCGTGAGTATTATTTGTCTACATCATGTCATCTTGCTTAAGGTGTTACTCCTTTCTTTATGAACTTAATACTCTAGATGCATGCTGGATAGCAGTCGATGTGTGGAGTAATAGTAGTAGATGTAGGCAGGAGTCGGTCTACTTGTCTCGGACGTGATGCCTATATACATGATCATTGCCTTGCATATCGTCATGATTATCTGCTTTTCTATCAATTGCCCAACAGCAATTTGTTTACCCACTGTATGCTACTTTCAAGAGTCCTCTAGTGAAAACTATGGCCCCCGGGTCTACTTTTTATCATATATTAAAATAAAAAATAACTTGCTGCAATTTTTATTTATTTATTTATTTTATGTTTTAATTATCTATCTATCACCATACAATGTAGTCTTGCAAGTAACCGCCAAGGGATTGACAACTCCTTGTTCGCGTTGGGTGCAAGGATTTGTTTTTTGTGTGTAGGTGCTACTAATGAGGTGTTGCGTGGTTCTCCTATTGGATTGATAACCTTGGTTCTTAACTGAGGGAAATACTTATCTCTACTGTACTCCATTTGTAGGAATCGAGGCTCCGGGGACCCAAGAAGTTCGAACTCTGGGGTGCGCTTGTTCCTACCATTCTACTTCTTCCAGCTCCAACCACGGCAAGGCTACGACGAGTGCGAGCGAGCGGGGGCGGCCGGAGACACAGTAGTTACCCGGGTCCGGGCCACCTTGTGGTGTAAAACCCTACTCCTGCTTTGTGGTTTGATTGCTCTCGCGAGGGGAATGAGAGTACAAGAGTTGTGTGGGGAGAGAATGGTCGAGCTCCTCTACGGTAGCACCCTGTCCTCCTTTTATACTCGCCTTGGTCCTCTTCCCCCGAAAACACGAGCGTGAAGGGTTGCCACACAACGACAGTTTGAAGGGGGACAGGGGCGCAGTCTATCCTGACTAAAGGTGGTCTTTGCCTGTAAAGCTTCCATCCATGACGCACCGGTGGGCTCGGTGATGACCTCCGCCCTAGCGCGGCCGTCATCTTGGTCTTCTTGCACCGTTCGGGCAACCTTTGGGGGTTGCTTTGGGAACCGGCGTGTTGGCCTTGCTCCCTTGGCACGAAAGAGGAAAGCCTCCACATCCGTGCCTGTCGGCACGACCTTTGGCGCCATTCGTCGTCGCACACGTCACCCACGTGAAGGGGCAGGCCATGATACGTCCATTTTGCATCATGTTTTTATGTTGATATTTATTGCATTATGGGCTGTTATTTCACTTTATGATACAATTCTTATGCCTTTTCTCTCTTATTTTACAAGGTTTACATGAAGAGGGAGAATGCCGGCAGCTGGAATTCTGGACCGGAAAGGAGCAAATCTGAGATACCTATTTTGCATAACTCCAAATGTCCTGAAACTTTACGGAGAATTGTTTTGGAATATATAAAAAATATTGGGTGAAGAAACAATAGAGGGGGACCCACCAGGTGGCCACAAGCCTAGGGGGCGCGCCCTACCCCCAGGGCGCGCCTCCCGAGCTTGTGCCCCCCTGGCCAGCACCCGGTGCCCACCTTCTGCTATATGGAGGGTTTTGACCTAGAAAAAATCATAAGGAAGCTTTCGGGACGAAGCGCCGCCGTCTCGAGGCGGAACCTGGGCAGAAGCAATCTAGGGCTCCGGCAGAGTGATTCTGCCGGGGAAACTTCCCTCCGGGAGGGGGAAATCAAAACCATCGTCATCACCAATGATCTTCTCATCAAGGGAGGGTCAATATTCATCAACATCTTCTCCAGCACCATCTCCTCTCAAACCCTAGTTCATCTCTTGTATTCAATATTTGTCTCAAAACCTCACATTGGTACCTGTGGGTTGCTAGTAGTGTTGATTACTCTTCGTAGTTGATGCTAGTTGGTTTATTTGGTGGAAAATCATATGTTCAGATCCTCAATGACATTCAATAACCCTCTGATCTTGAACATGAACATGCTTAGTGAGTAGTTACATTTGTTCTTGAGCACATGGGAGAAGTCTTGTTATAAGTAATCATGGGAATTTGGTATTCGTTCGATATTTTGATGAGATGTATGTTGTCTTTCCTCTAATGGTGTTATGTGAACGTCGACTACATGACACTTCACCATGATTTGGGCCTAGGGGAAGGCATTGGGAAGTAATAAGTAGATGATGGGTTGCTAGAGTGACAGAAGCTTAAACCCTAGTTTATGAGTTGCTTCGTAAGGGGCTGATTTGGATCCACATGTTTCATGCTATGGTTAGATTTATCTTAATTCTTCTTTCGTAGTTGCGGATGCTTGCGAGAGGGGTTAATCATAAGTGGGAGGATTGTCCAAGTAAGGACAGCACCCAAGCACCGGTCCACCCACATATCAAATTATCAAAGTAATGAACGCGAATCATATAAGCATGATGAAAACTAGCTTGACAATAATTCCCATGTGTCCTCGGGAGGGCTTTGCTTTATATAAAAGTTCATCCAGGCTTATCCTTTGCTATAAAAAGGATTGGGCCACCTTGCTGCACCTTTGTTACACTTTTTACTTGTTACCTGTTACGAATTATCTTACTACCAAACTATCTGTTACCGATAATTTCAATGCCTGTAGAAAATACCTTGTTGAAAACTGCTTGTCATTTCCTTCTGCTCCTCGTTGGGTTCGACACACTTACTTATCGAAAGGACTATGATTTATCCCCTATATTTGTGGGTCATCAAGACTCTTTTCTGGTGCCATTGCCGGGGAGTGAAGCTTCTTTGGTGAGTGGAATTTGGTAAGGAAACATTTATATTACATGCTGAAATTTATTGTCACTTGTCACTATGGAAAATAATCCTTTGGGGGGCTTGTTCGGGGTATCTTCACCCCGACCAGAAGAACAAAGAGTTTCTCCTCAACCTACTGCACCTACTGAAAATATTTATTATGAAATTCCTTTGGGTATGATAGAGAAACTGCTAGCTAATCCTTATGCAGGAGATGGAACACTACATCCTGATATGCATCTGATCTATGTGGATGAAGTTTGTGGATTATTTAAGCTTGTAGGTTTACCCAGAGATGAAGTCAAGAAGAATGTCTTCCCTTTATCTTTGAAGGGAAAGGCATTGACATGGTATAGGCTATGTGATGATATTAGGGCTTGGAATTACAACCGATTCAAATTGGAATTTCATCAGAAGTTTTATCATATGCATCTAGTTCATCGTGATCAGAATTATATATATAATTTTTTGCCTCATGAAGGAGAAAGTATCGCTCAAGCTTGGGAGAGGTTCAATGTTATATTCGTGCCCCAATCATGAGCTCTCAAGAGAAATTATTATTCAGAATTTTTATGCTCGGCTTTCTCGAAATGATCAATCCATGCTTGATACTTCTTGTACTGGTTCTTTTATGAAGAAAACTATGGAATTCATATGGGATCTCTTGGAAAGAATTAAATGCAACTCTGAAGATTGGGGTCTCGACGAAGGTAAGGAGTCAGGTACAAAGCTTGAGTTTGATTGTGTTAAATATTTTATGGATACCGATGCTTTTCATAATGTAGGAAGGGGGGGGGTGAATGGGAGTTTCAAAATTTCTTCGAAAATCTCAAAACTCTAGGAACCCAGCAGCGGAACGAATGAAAAACAAACTACAGCGAGCTAAAACTAAGTATCGAATGGAAACTAAACATGCATCAAGACAAAACACATGAAGGAAAACATGTCGAATATAAACATGGGTAGAAGATATAACTAGTGGTGCTCGATAGCGACAGGGTATTTGTTCGACCAGTTCGTCCTTCTACACAAGCACTACGTCTGGTTGGAGGGGCTGTGACTTAACATGGAAGATAAACTCTCTTCACCCTATTCTCCTCGACAATTGGTTCGTCAACCAATGCTGATCACTCATGGTAGATACTTGAAGGCGATCTCCGAACCTTTACAGACTTCTTCTTCGAGAACCACAATCACTCTTGGTCTCTGAAGAAATTGACACCTAACCGTCTAGAGAGTTTGCAGCTCTCAAGAGTAACAGGTGGAGCGTACTGGACTTAGATTCGAGTGATGCTAAACCACTATCTAATTCTTCGGCTCTAGGGTTTTTCTCTTGGTGGATTTTAAACTCAAATCGCTCAGAGAGTGGGTTGCTCAACAATCTTCTCAGAATCAAATGGAGCAGCCGCCGGACAAAGCCGGCGCGGGGTGGCTATTTTTAGCTGCAGCCTTCCCGGAAGGGAAATGACCATTTTGGACACGCGGTCCAGCCAATGGCCAACCGACATGTTTGAAACGGTCGGATTTGGGAGCAACGGTAACATTACTTGAGGAACAAGTAATGCTAACTCCTCGGTCTGAGACAAATCTCTCGCAGCGAAGAATATCATTGTTTCTTGCTAGCAAGTATTTGCTCGGAACACAAAGAGATTTCTCTCACAACTTACATAGGATTTGGGTTTAGCATCAGAGAATCAAAGTTTTGAATGCTACACCCCTCTTAATTGTACGGTGGTCCTATGACTCAATGAAAAGAAGAAGAACAACGAAATAAATGCTATGTCTTCACTTCGTCTTCATTCTCCTCGGACGCAGTCATTTTCCTTGGACAGACACCGAACCAATTGCTTCACTTCAACAATTTTTAGGGGTCACACTTGTTAACATCATCTTCAATGATAACCTTCGCTGCACCGCAGGGAGATTATCTTCGTCGTTTGCATCAAACTCCTCGATATCTCAGGGACCTGTTACTCTGTGTACACTAGCAAACACATAAGTCTCATACTGTTTATGTCAACAAACTCCAAAACATAAGGGGCCTATCATTGCACCAACAATCTCCCCCTTTTTGGGCGGTTGTTGACAAAACAGATAACCATCAAAGTGAAGATAGATAAGTGAAAAGTAAATCGAACAAGAATGAATTAGCGTTACTTGGCTCGATGATGAAATATACTCCCCCTAGATGTATGCAGGGTAACTGAAATGAGATAAAATTCTTCTGCAATTCATTGAAGTATAAAGAGGAGATTTCAATCATTCGAGATAATGATTCGCACTGACGATATAATCCATTGAGATTGTAGTGCAATCATTCATAACTTCTGATAATAATTCCACCTACAAAACAAATGCTTCAAGAGAAATAGTGCAGTAGGCAGGGTTATTAACATTACAGCACAGAAGTTTTACATCATGGCATAGATAGTCTTTGAAGCATAAGTTCAAATCGCACAGGAAACCAAACCAACAGAACGCAAATAAGTAAATCTATCAAAACTCGATGTAATTCTCCCCCTTTTTGTCAAATAGTGTCAAAAAGGTGATGAATAACATGAGTGCAAAGGCTATGAACTTGATTCACTCAGAGGCATTGCCAGAGGAACTGTCCGAAGAGGTTTCTGGTTCTGAAGTGACGGGAAGATCTTCATCGGCATCAACAGTAGATTTCCCTTCAGGAATAGTAGCTTGATGCAGAGATGATGAAGGCACATTTGGATCAGCTTCTTGAGTTAGACATGACAGCACATTTCCTTCAACTGGTTTTTCCGTCGGTGAGGTGGCTTCCGATTCTTCAAGCATCTTGCGAAGGTTAATACGCAGCAGATCAGTAGTCGACTCTCGAGCAGGTAGAGGAGGAGTGCTTCGTGCTTTATAATCTTCAATTGAGAGGCCTTTGTCGATGTATGCATAGAGTTCTTTGAGATCAGAATCATGGAGTTGTTTCTTAGAGAAGAACTTCCAAAGTAATTTCCAAAGCCTTTTCTTGTTCTCAGCACCGATCAGATGCATGGTTCTTGTTCGGTTGTTAATGGCATTCAGCTCGGCAGCCAGGTGCTCTTTTTCTTGGTGATCTTCAGCAATATGCTTAAGCAGCAGCTGTTGCGTGCGCAGACTGACTTCTAGCTGTGATGGAGGTTGATGAGTAATCATTCGGTCGCGCTTTGGCAGGCGTGGCCCATCGAATCCTTTGTGATAATCTTGAGGGCTTGACTCAGGTACTTTACTCGAAGATATTTCTTGCATGACTTGCAGGGTGTCGCGTACAAGAGGAATAAAGCTCTTGTGACTCACTTTTGCCAAATATTCGGTTTTCATGGAATAATCAACCACCTTCTGAATCCATGGGGCATAGACCTTGAGGGTTTTCGGATATTCAGCAAAATCCTTCAAAATGTTTAGAAACATATCCTCAACATCGAAGATAAATCCTTCAGAGATGGCGTAGATTGCATTCTAAAGAACATCTGAGATTGTACCATCAGTATTCATCCCGACCAGAGGGCAAATTGTATAGGAGAGCATATGATAGAGAGTTTGGTTCTCGAAGGTTAAGTGCTCAGGCTTGGGAGGACCATTGTAGTCATGGATCTTATCTTTGTCCATTGTGCACTTGAACATGTCATTTGAAATGGCGTCAATGTTGTGCACACAAATTTCAGTTTTGCCGTGCTTAAACCGAGGAAAATGAAAGTGCGAGACAAAATCCCTAGAGGTACACTTGATGCGTTGCCCTTCTGTCATCCATTCCATGCTCCACTTGGAACTGTCAAATTCATCACCAGATATGTATAAAGTTGCATAGAACTGCAGGATAATCTCTCGGTTCCAAGGGTGTTCGAATGTAAACACATTGGTGAGACAAAAGTCTTCCACATTTTGCAGCAGCTAATCAAAAAAACCAATACTCTTCATAGCAGCTGTATCTAGGAACTCATGAGGAAAAAAATTCTTGCTGTAATAGAGAATTCGAGAATAAAAGATGGCCTGTTCCTGAGTACAGAAATGAGGTGTTCAGATGTGCGTGGCCCATTGTAAGGACTTTCTTGAAAGAATTTAGGGTACATATTCCGATTGAATAGCGGCCCTTTGGCACCAGCACCTGCCTTGAACAATGGCAGTTCTTCATGAGGGAAAGGATATTTCAGTTCATCCTGGACTGAAATCACTTCATCACCATATATCACGGAGTCGGTATGATGAGCAGAAACTGATTTGTGTCCGGACGGTCCATCATCTGAGATTCTTGTTGCTGTGTTGATTGAAATTTGTAGTTGAGGGGGAGCAAATTCTACAACAGGTGGCTCTGAGGTAGAATCAGGCACATGAGTCTGTTGAGGTTGTTCAGCGGGAGTCGGCTGTTGAGCAGAGGGAGGAATCGTAACATTTGGTTCATCTCGAGCTGGAGAGGCTTGAGGCTCAGACGGAGGAATTTCACCTTGTTCGGATACATGTGCCTGAGAGGGAATTTCCTCATGAACAGGGGAGGCCACAAGCACTGGTTCAGTTGGCCTTGGCGATGGAGGAGCATCTAAGACTTGATCATTCGCTGTCGAGGGAATTGCTTGCTCCGGTGCATTTTCCTTCTGTGGCTCAGCTTCAGGAGACTTTTCTTTCGTAGGAGGAGGAGCATTCTTCTTCGCAATTTTCTTTTTCTTCTTCTGTTTCTGCTGAGCAGATGGATCAACATGCCCTTTGACAAGATCATTATAGCCAGTGGCTTGTGCTTGATGATCGAGGCAAATCTTTCAAACAATATTATCCAGATCTGAATGAAATCCCAATCTTCTGTTTCGAAGGATAGTCAACGCTCGATTGACATCCATGTATGAGTCTTCAAGTTGCTTGATGACAAACTTGGAAGTTGTAGCTTTCATTCGGTTGTCAAGCTCATTAAGTTGGGCAGTGAGGGAATTGATCTCAACAGAATCTTCTCTCATATCTTGAACAAGATTAGAAGCTTGAGTAACGACTTCAGGAGGGATCGGCAAAGATGCCACTTCACCATCGAATAGGTTTTCCACAAATTTGTCAAGCTGCTCCATGATGAACACTTGATTGAAATAATGAGGAGCATCGGTTTGGACATCAGTCTATGCAACAAGAGCAGTTTGCACTAGATTTTTCTCGGTTGGAGACATGGACGCCAATGGTTGTGTCAAGGTGGGAGCAAATTGAACAGCCTTTTCTTTCAGAACATCAGCTCGAGGAGCACTTTGCTCGGCAGAGGGAGCTGTGATTTTCTTTGCCTTTGGCGTTGGAATTTGCTCGCCTGGCTTAGTTGTGCTTACTAGGGCATCAACAACCAAATCTTGCATGTCTATCGCCTCAAGATGAGGGGTTGTATTCACGTGATCCACCATAGTGACAGTGGAACAAGGAGTTTTTCTCTTCATGACGATCTTCTTCAGAGGCGCAATTGGAACTGTGCGTGCTCGAAGATCAGGAAGTGTCATGGAAGTTGTGATGTTCACTTGCTCGGAGAGAGAAGCTTGAACTTCTTCCCTTGTGAGTGGAGGATCATCTTGATCGGAGGAATCACTTTCATCATTTCTATCAACTGGTTCAGCCAGCCTCTTTTTCGGCGCACTCTTTTTCTTCAATGCAGCAGAGCTGGGATCATGTTTGCGCTTCGAACGCCATTCTGATTTTCCTTCAGCCTTTTTCTTTTCGACGTCAGATTTGATAAGACGATGATTTTCTTATTCTCGAGCTTTGTCCTTTTCTTCCTTCTTAGCTCTGTTTTCAGCATTCTCCAAGCACTTAGCCTTTTCATCGGGATAAGAGTCGGGAGTCTTAAGAGACGACTCAAGCAGTTGGTGGTGGCGGCGGTCTCTCCTGGGGATCACTTGCTCGGACAAGGCCAATTTCACGTCTGTCACCCCACAGAGGATAGAAGGCAAAGTTCTTCGCAAACCGAGGATGAATCATTTCATAGTTGAACCACTTGCGTACCCAGTGACGTTGAATCTTTTACAGACGCCTTCTCTTTTCTGTTACTGATTCTCCCGGAACAGTGTTGTAATTATCATGAGAGATATACTGAGCTGAATTTGTGAATGGTTGCCTACCACCTTTCTTTTTCTTTGGAGCATCTTCTTCTTGCTCATCCGAATTTTGCTCATGTCTTTTTCTTTTGCTGGTTGATGGGCCTACCGTTGTGCCCTTAGCATTTGGAGCTTTTGACTCGTCAGCTGTACCCAAGATTACCTCATCTTCATCGGCCATGCTCATTGGTTGAGCAGAATCCTCAACTGATTGAATAAGAATAGATGCGAGGGAAAATGGGGACAGGGTTACAGATGCTCACAACGAAGATTTTTCGAGCAAAAATGTTTTGATGAAGAAATAGATGCAGACTTTGAGAGATGTTTCGAATGAAAGAAACATATAGGACGAACTAGTAGGTCCGAAGAATATACTAGTCAGTGTGCTAGGCATTTCATTCGAGCGAAACATAACACAACCCCTAGATCTGAACTTTTTCTAATGCGAGGGACAACTACAAACCACATCCGCACGATTCACCTAACCAGTAAAGATCTAAGATATGCGGTAATCAGAGAGAAATAACCATGGACGAACTCGAATGAGAAGGACGGAGGCCCGAGTTCAAACTGCACGTACCCTAGCTCGGTGGCGTGCAACAGCTACGGTGGCGCGGGGAAGAGGATGTCCCACGGCGGCGAGGAAAGACTCCGGTGACCACTTTCCAGCAGTTAAGCGGTGAAGGGGTCATCGGCGTCGAGCTCAAGGTGGAGTGCTGCGGCGAGGGTTTCGGATAAGACGGTCGCGAGGAGAAAGAGAAGTGAACTGGAAGAAGGGGGCGGTGCGGAATGGAAATAACCGCACTCGGTGAATCTGATCGAACGGCCTCTATTTAGAGACTATTGCGATTCAATGGACAGGATGGGATGGCAGTTGATGGATTGCACGTGGCAACTATCATAAAATATCGTGGTCTTGACTTGGGCGGGAAACCCCAAATTTTAGACAGCTTTCGCCAAAATAGATTAAAGTTCGAACCGAATCTTAATCGTGGTCAAGTACACCAGATAAAGTTTCGTTCCAGATGAAATTGAGCATTTGTAACGGAATAGCATAGACCGAAAGAGATAGAACAAAGGGAAAACAGGGTCCTAGGCATTTCACTCAGACAAAGAAACACAAACCCGAGCAAATAGCTATGAGAGAAATGCATTCAGACTAACATAAGACTGTTGATCGAACAGAAACTCAACGAAAGAAAATTGTGGTGCCGTGACCCACCGTATAAGAACTGTATGACCCCGAGCGTCACATAATTATCGTGGCACCCAGTTAGTCTAGTTCTTCATTAATGTATTCACTCTCAGAAAGAAAATTTCACTCTGTCAAAATTTTCAAACTCTTCGAGTGTTATGCACCCATTCCTTCTAAGATGTGGAAGTGTTAGCACGGGTGCCGAGACCAACTTACTGCATGTTTGCGAAATCCAGGATATTTAGCTCACATCGTAACGCACAGAATCTTTTCTCATCGAGAGGCTTGGTGAAAATATCAGCGAGATTGTCTTCGTTCTTGACGTGATTGATGACAATATCCTCTCGAGCAACATGATCGCGAATGAAATGATGTCTGATGGCAATATGCTTTGTGCGAGAATGCTGCACAGGATTATGTGCAATTTTGATGGCACTCTCATTGTCACAGTATAGAGGTATATTCTTGACCTTGATGCCATAATCCTTCAGAGTCTGCTTCATCCACAATAACTGAGTGCAACAAGCGCCAGCAGCTATATATTCGGCCTCAGCCGTAGAAAGAGATACACAATTCTGCTTCCTAGATGACCAACATACCAATGATCTACCGAGGAAATGGCACGTCCCCGAAGTAGATTTCCTGTCAACCAAGTCACCAGCCCAATCTGAGTCTGAATATCCAACAAGATCAAACTCTGCTCCCTTAGGATACCATAAACCTAAGGTGGGGGTGTGAGCCAAATATCTGAGAATGCGCTTGACCGCTTGGTGATGCGATTCTTTTGGTGCAGCTTGATAGCAGGCACACATGCAAACACTCAACATAATGTCAGGTCTGGATGCACATAGATAAAGAAGAGAACCAATCATCGAACGATAAGCCTTCTGATCGTAATCCTTACCATACACATCTGCATCCAGCTTACCATTCGTGGGCATAGGAGTTTTATAGCCCTTCAGTTTGGAATCTTGCATTTTGAACTTCTTCAGGCATTCTTTAAGATATTTTTCCTGAGATATGGAAATTCCATTTGCCTGTTGACGAATTTGCAGTCCGAGAAAGAACTTAAGTTCACCCATCATGGACATTTGATATTTATCGGACATCATTTTCCCGAACTCTAAGCTGCAAGCATTGTTAGTACAGCCGAAGATAATATCATCCACATAGATTTGACATACGAATAGATCATTATCAACAGCACGAGTGAAAAGTGTGGGATCAGTGGATCCTGGCTTGAACCCTTTATGGAGTAGAAACTTCTTCAAGGTGTCATACCAAGCTTGAGGGGCTAGCTTTAGCCCATATAGAGCCTTTTTCAACCTGAAAACTTTGTTAGGAAACTCAGGGTGTTCAAAGCTAGGTGGCTGTCTAACATAAACTTACTCATCAATTTCACCATTGAGGAAAGCACTTTTCACATCCATTTGATAAAGCAAGATATCATTGTAATTTGCATAAGCGAGAAGAATACGAATTGCCTCAAGGCGTGCAACAGGAGCATATGTTTCACCGAAATCAATACCTTCTACCTGTGTGTATCCTTGAGCAACAAGACGTGCTTTGTTTCTCACCATAATGCCATTTTCATCTTGCTTATTGCGAAAGATCCACTTTGTGTCGATGATATTATGCTTCTTAGGATTCGGTTTGTCAACCAATTCCCAAACATCATTCAGTTCAAATTGCACCAACTCCTCTTGCATGGCATTCATCCAATCTAGATCATTCATGGCTTCTTCATACTTGGTAGGTTCTGCCAATGAAACAAAAGAGAAGTTGCCACAGTAGTTAGCCAAACGAGTGCGTGAATGAGTTGTGGGTCGATAACCTGGATTCTCGAGTTCATCGAGAATTAATGAAGGATAAACTCGATTAGCCACTCGAGGATGAGCATTTTCATCGTGATGATCATCATCATTTTCATCAGCCTCATCATTTGTATCATCATTCCCTTCGGAATTGCCATTTTGATCGGCATTTGGAATTTGATTGCCATTTGCATTCGGAGAAGCATTTGCTTCGACAGTGGCTTGACGAGTTCTGCTTCGAGTCATAGGGGCATCATCATCGGAAGACTCAGGTGCATTTTCTTCAACTGGCTTGACGCTCCCGATGGCCATTTGCCGAATAGCACCCCAAATCGATGGTTCATCTATCACGTTTGGCAGGTGCTCCTTTTGGGAGCCATTAGATTCATCAAACCGCACATTTACTGTTTCCATAACTTTCATGTGGTGAGAGTTATAGACGCGATAGGTATGCGAGTCTAAGCCATAACCAAGAAGAAAACCTTCATGTGCCTTAGGTGCAAACTTGGAAGAATGATTCATATCAAGAATATAGCAAGGTGGACCAAAAACACGTAGATAAGAAACATTCGGTTTCTTGCCAGTGATAAGCTCATATGAAGTTTTCTTAAGGAACTTGTGAAGATAAACACGATTGATAACATGCCAAGCAGTGTTAATGGCATCAGCCCAGAAGTGAATAGGAGTTTTATACTCACTGAGCATTGTTCTCGCCATTTCAATGAGAGTTCTATTCTTTCTTTCAACAACTCCATTCTGTTGGGGAGTGTATGCGGCAGAGAACTCATGAGTAATACCATTTTCATCGAGAAATTCATCGATGTGAGTATTTTTGAACTCAGTTCCATTGTCACTTCTGACATGCTTAATTCGCACATCATATTCATTTTGGGCCTTCTTAGCGAAGCTTTTGAAGATATCTTGGGTGCAGGTTTTGTCTTCAAGAAAGAATACCCAAGTGTATCGAGAGAAATCATCAACAATGACCAGACCATAATGACTGCCACCGAAACTTGCATAGTTTTGAGGACCGAATAAATCCATATGAAGAATTTCCAGAGGTCTTGTTGTGGTCACAACAGTCTTTGATGAGTGATGCTTCTTGGCTAATTTACCAGCCTCACATGCAGCACAGAGATGATCCTTGTCGAATTTTACATCGGGAATGCCACGAAGATGATTTTTCTTCACCAGGTTCTGCAAAATTCTCATACCTGCATGACCAAGCCTTCAGTGCCACAGCCAACCTTCGGTTGCTTTTGCAAGCAAACAAGTTTGGACTGAGGGACCCTTAGAGAAATCCACAATATATAGATCACCTTTTCTAATTCCCTCAAAGATGAAGGAATTGTCAGAGGCCATGAAGACAATGCATTTGGATATGGAAAAGAGAACTAGCATGCCTAGATCACATAGCTTGCCAACTGACATGAGATTGAATCCAAGAGATTGAACAAGTAAAACATCATCAATGGACTTGTCTTTGGATATAGAAATTTTACCTAGCCCAATTACCTTTCCTTTGTTGTTGTCGCCAAAAGTAATATACTTCAGAGGAGAAGCAGTTAAGTTGGGGTCGACAAACAAAGACTTGTCTCCGGTCATATGACTAGTGCATCCACTATCCATTATCCATTCAGTACACCCGAAGACATAGCCCTGCAGAAGAATTAGGCTTTCTTAACCACCCACATCTTTGCAGGTGGCTTCGAAACAGTAGAGCGAGCAGGATATGATTTCTTTCGGTAAACATAGTTGTTGCTTGAGGAGGTGTGAGCATAATCGAAAGAGTAAGCATTGAAATTCCTTCCAGATGAGTGAGCATAATGATTGAATGAGGCATGCATGTACTCATTCTGTCGAACTTTTTCAAGGAAGTAACGAGCATTTTGAGCCTGCATGGTTAGTAATGTGGTACAGGTAATGCTTCAATGGTTTTCTTAGGCACCCAAATAGCTTCCTTAGGGGGGCCATTTCTGCTGTTTGGTCCAACATAGCGAGCAACAGCCTCACCATGTTGATTTTTGAACAGCTTATAGTTGTCCAGAGAATCATCATCAGGATATTCAGGTATGGGAGAGTTACATCCCGAAAGTAATGCTGGATCGAGCGTTTTGCTCTTTGCAGGTACCCACACAGTGCGCGGATATTGATGAGGTTCCCAGTATGAACCATTTTCATTTAGTTTCCTTTCGAAACCAATACCTTCCTTTCTGGGATTTTTGTGAAGAATGGATTTCTTCAGAACGTCACAAAGGGTTTGATGCCCTTTGAGAGATTTGAACATTCCTGTCTGAAGAATATCCTTCAACCTAGCATTTTCATCAAAAACAAAACCATTTTCCTCGACCGAGGGGTTAGCATTCACAGATGATTCAGCATTGGTTCGTTCAAGGCATTTTAAGCAAGGTGGAACAAACACTTTAGGTTTCTCTTTAAGTTGTTGGGTGAGAAGAGAATTTTCCCTGATCAAATCCTCATGAGCCTCTCTCAGCACCTCGAGTTCCTGTTTCCTTTTTAGGTAATCATAGGTCAATCTTTCGTGGTCGGCCGAGAGAAATTCATGATGATTTGACAGTTCTTCCATTCGTGACTGGAGAGTAGAATACTCTTCGGTCAACGAATGATTTTTCTCCTTCTCCTCAACCAACAACCCTTTAGATTTCCTGAGGGTTTTCTCAATTTTCTCAAGAGAGTTTTGTTGAATATTGGCAATTTTGATCAACTTAGCATGGTCATCCTCATCAGAAGAATATAGATCACAGGAGTGAACCTTGTGATGTTTGGAGGATACCTTTTCTTTCGAGGCATTGGCCATGAAGCAGTAGGTAGGAGTTTCATCATCGCTTGACGGATTCCCAAAAAAGTTTGTCATAGGGGACGAAGCATATGCTATGCCAGCCATGCCAGAGTCGGAATCCTCATCGAATTCATCAGCTTCTTCGGAGTCTGACGATTCTTCTTCATCAAAATCCATCTCCTTGCCGATGTATGCCTTGGCCTTGCGAGAGTTATTCTTGTGATTGGAGGAGGACTTGGAAGGGTTCCTTGATGAAGATCTTGACAAAGATTTTGCGGTGGAGCTATCCTTCTTCTTGAAGAACTTCTTCATTTTCTTCTCATCATCGGAGTCGTAGTTCTTGCTTTTGCTTTTGCCTCGATAGTTGCCAGAATCATATCTTCCACTAGCACGAATTTCAGCTTCCCAGAGAGGGTAGTCCAAAATGAAGTGTCCAGGCTTTTTGCACTTGAAGCAGGTGTATTCTCCAGCCGGTTTTTACAAAGATTTTGAACCACCAGAGTTGTTTGAACCTTTTTTCTGGAACTGGCTCTTCCTGTGAAGACGCTGGAATCTTTTCGTGATCAATACCAGATCCTTGCTGAGCCTTTCTGGGTCATCTGAATCTTCTTCGGCATTTCCATCGGATGAAGAATCAGCCACAGCCTTAAGAGCATGATTTTTGTGTTGACTTGAGCCATAGAGATCTCTTTTCTCTTCTTCTTGTTCCTCGTGAGTGTTCAGTCTTTCCATGATGTTAGCAGAGTCGAGGGATTTGAAATCAGAACATTCACGAATCATCAAGACAAGAGTGTTGAATGAACTGTCAAGAGATCAAAGCAGTTTCTTCACAACTTCATGGTCAGTGATGTCTTTGGCGTCGAGACCTTGAAGCTCATTTGCAATGTCACTGAGGCGATTAAAGGTTTGCTGACAGCTTTCATTTCCAATGCGCTTGAAACGATTGGATTTTGCTCGAAGAGTATCAATTCGAGCTTCTTTCTGAGTTGAAACTCCTTTATTGATCTTTTCGAGGACATCCCATAAATCCTTCGCAGTTTCACACTGACGATACCGAAGAAATTGCGCTCGAGAGAGATGGCCACCAATTTCATCTTTGGCTTGAGCATCCATCTGAATGAGTTTGGTCTCTTCGTCAGTGGCGGCTTGAGGTATTGCAACGGTGAACCCGAACTGCACCACATTCCACATGTCATCATCTATTGCTCGGAGATGGATCTTCATCTTCTCCTTCCAGAAGGGATAATCCGTCCCATCGAATATGGGAATCTTGAGATGCGACTTGTAGCTCAGTGAAGACATACTTAAACTCCAAGGTTGTTAGACCAAAATGAGTAGAGTCAAGGAGAACCTTGCTCTAATACCAATTGTAGGAATGAAGTATGTCTACCAGAGGGGGGGGGTGAATGGGAGTTTTAAAATTTCTTCAGAAATCTCAAAACTCTCGGAACCCAGCAGCGGAACGAATGAAAAACAAACTACAACCAGCTAAAACTAAGTACCGAATGGAAACTAAAGATGCTTCGAGACAAAACACATGAAGGAAAACATGTCGAATATAAACATGGGTAGAAGATATAACCAGCGGTGCTCGATGGCGAAAGGGTATTTGTTCGACCAGTTTGTCCTTCTGCACAAGCACTACGTCTGGTTGGAGGGGCTGTGACTTAACACGGAAGATAAACTCTCTTCACCCTATTCTCCTCGACAATTGGTTCGTCAACCAATGCCGATCACTCATGGTAGATACTTGAAGGTGATCTCCGAACCTTTACAGACTTCTTCTTCGAGAGCCACAATTACTCTTGTTCTCTAAAGAAATTGACACCTAACCGTCTAGAGAGTTTGCAGGTCTCAAGAGTAATAGGCGGAGCGTACTGGACTTAGACTCGAGTGATGCTGAACCACTATCTAATTCTTCGGCTCTAGGAGTTTTCTCTCGATGGATTTTAAACTCAAATCGCTCAGACAGTGGGTTGCTCAACAATCTTCTTAGAATCAAATGGAGCAGCCAGTGGACAAAGCCGATGCGGGGTGGCTATTTATTTCCGCAGCCTTCCCGGATGGGAAATGACCATTTTGGACACGCGGTCCAACCAATGGCCAACTGACACGTTTGCAACGGTCGGATTTGGGAGCAATGGTAACATTACTTGAGGAACAAGTAATGCTAACTCCTCGATCTGAGACAAATATCTCGTAGCGAAGAAGATCATAGTCTCTTATTGGCAAGTAGTTGCTCGGAACATAAAGAGATTTCTCTCGCAACTTACATAGGATTTGGGTTTAGCATCAGAGAATCAAAGTTTCGAATGCTACACCCCTCTTAATAGTATGGTGGTCCTATGACTGAATGAAAAGAAGAAGAACAACGAAATAAATGCTACGTCTTCACTTCGCTTCATTCTCCTCGGACGCAGTCATTTTCCTCGGACAGACACCGAACCAATTGCTTCACCTCAGCAATTTTTAGGGGTCACTCTTGTTAACATCATCTTTGGTGATAACCTTCGCTGCACCGCAGGGAGATTATCTTTGTCGTTTGCATCAAACTCCTCAATATCTCTGGGACCTGTTACTCTGTGTGCACTTGCAAACACATAAGTCCCATACTATTTATGTCAACAAACTCCAAAACATAAGGGGCCTATCATTGCACCAACACATAATTTTAGCACTAAATATGGACTTGACTCCGAGATAGTAGCTTCTTTTTATGAATCATTTGCTACTCATGTTGATCTCCCTAAGGAGAAGTGGTTTAAATATCATCCTCCCATTGAAGTAAAAATATTAGGACACATTGAAGCTAGAGAAGAAACCACTACTTATAATGTTGATCCTGTTATTCCTACTGCTTATATTGAGAAACCACCTTTTCCTGTTAGGATAAAAGAACATGCTAAAGCTTCAGCTGTGGTTCGTAAGAGTTATACAAGAACACCTACACCCTCTAAAAAAAATTAAAGTTGAACCTAATGTTGCTATGGTTAAAGATATCTTGGCTGAAAGACATTGACATACATGCTATTTATTTCTGTGATGAAGCCACTAGAATTGCTAAACCTGATGAAAAAGATAAACATAGACATGTTGTTGGCATGCCTGTTGTCTCTGTTAAAATAGGAGATCATTATTATCATGGCTTATGTGATTTGGGTGCTAGTGTGAGTGCTATCCCGTTTACTTTATATCAGAAATTATGAATGATATTGCACCTGCTGAGATAGAAGATATTGATGTTTCTATTAAGCTTGCTAATAGAGACACTATTACACCACTTGGGATTGTTAGAGATGTCGAAGTATTGTGTGGGAAAATAAAATACCCTACTGATTTTCTAGTTCTTGGTTCCCCACAAGATGATTTTTGTACCATTATATTTGGTAGACCTTTCTTAAGCACTGTTAATGCTAAGATAGATTGTAAGAAAGAAACTGTTAGTGTAAGTTTCGGTGATGTGTCTCATAAGTTTAATTTCTCCAAATTCCGTAGACAACCCCGTGATAAAGAATTACCTAGTAAGGATGAAATTATTGGCCGTGCTTCTATTGTCATGCCTCCTACTGATCCTTTAGAACAATATCTGCTAGACCATGAAAATGATATGCATATGAATGAAAGAAATGAAATAGATGAGATATTCTTTAAACAAATGTCTGTTTTGAAACACAATTTGCCTGTTGAGACTCTTGGATACCCTCTACCTCCCAAGAGTGATCCTGTGTTTGAGCTTAAACAATTACCTGATACTCTGAAATATGCTTATCTCGATGAAAAGAAGATATATCCTGTTATTATTAGTGCTAACCTTTCAGAGCATGAAGAAAAGTGATTATTGAAAACTCTGGGGAAGCACTGTGCCGATATTGTATATACTCTTGATGATCTTAAGGGAATTAGTCCCTCTCCATGTCAGCATAAAATTAATATGGAACCTGATGCTAAACCAGTTGTTGATCGCCAGCGACGGTTAAATCCAAAGATGAAAGAAGTGGTAAGAAATGAAATATTAAAGCTTCTGGAAGCAGGTATAATCTATCCTATTGCTGATAGTAGGTGGGTAAGTCATGTCCATTGTGTCCCTAAGAAGGGAGGTATTACTGTTGTTCCTAACGATAAAAATGAACTGATCCCACAAAGAATTATCACAGGTTATAGAATGGTAATTGATTTTAGAAAACTAAACAAAGCTACTAGGAAAGATCGTTATCCACTACCTTTCATTGATCAAATGCTAGAAAGACTATCAAAACATACACATTTCTACTTTTTAGATGGATACTCTGGTTTTTCCCAAATACCTGTGTCACAAGAGGATCAAGAAAAAACTACTTTTACTTGCCCTTTTGGTACTTTTGCTTATAGACGTATGCCTCTTGGTTTATGCAATGCACTTTCTACCTTTCAAAGATGTATGACTGCTATATTCTCTGACTTTTGTGAAAAGATTGTTGAGGTTTTCATGGATGATTTTTCCATTTACGGGACTTCTTTTGATGATTGCTTAAGCAACCTTGATCGAGTTTTACAGAGATGTGAAGAAACTAATCTTGTCTTGAATTGGGAGAATGTGGCACCCCGGCTCAGAGGAACCGGAACACCCCGTATCCCAGCCCAGAGATCAAGTCTTCTGGAATATGATACTGCATAGCATAGAACAAATCAGCTCTTATTACAAATACACGGGGATACAAGGGTCCCGATAATACAACGAATTACATCGACACGGCGACACTACGCCTGCCCCGGTAGCTCTATGCTAGCAGCGGAATGATGGCTCGTATCCGCGTCAGTATTTCCCCGAAGAGGAAGGGATGATGCAGTACAACTTCAGTAGGTATTTCCCTCAGTTATGAAACCAAGGTTATCGAACCAGTAGCAGAACCAAGCAACACTATGTAAATGGTACCTGCACACAAAGAACAAATACTTGCAACCCGACGCATAAGAGGGGTTGACAATCCCTCTCGGGTAAAAGATAGATTGGTTTGTATAATTTTGGATAAATAGATCTCGCAATAAAACAAAAATAAATAAATAAAAAGTGCAGCAAGGTATTTTTGGGTTTTTAGAATAATAGCTCTGAAAACAAAAGCAAATAAAAATAGATCTCAAGGCAAATATGATAAAGAATAGACCCGGGGGCCGTAGATTTCACTAGTGGCTTCTCTCGAGAAAAATGGCATACAGCGGGTAAACAAATTACTGTTGGGCAATTGATAGAACTTCAAATAATTATGACAATATCCAGGCAATGATCATTATATAGGCATCACGTCCAAGATTAGTAGACCGAATCCTGCCTGCATCTACTACTATTACTCCACACATCGACCGCTATCCATCATGCATCTAGTGTATTAAGTTCATGAAAAAACGAAGGAATGCAATAAGAACGATGACATGATGTAGACAACATCTATTCATGTAGGAATAGACCCCATCTTGTTATCCTTAGTAGCAACGATCAATACGTGTCTTGCTGCCCCTTCTGTCACTGGGAAAGAACACCGCACGACCGAACCCATCACAAAGCACCTCTTCCCATGGCAAGAAAAATCGATCTAGTCGGCCTAACTAAACCAAAGATTTGAAGAAGAAATACGAGGCTATAAGTAACCATGCATATAAGAGAGCAAAGAAACTCAAATAACTTTCATGGATAAAGAGATCTGATCATAAACTCAAAGTTCATCGGATCCCAACAAACACACCGCAAAAAGAGTTACATCAAATAGACTCCAAGAGACCATTGTATTGAGAATCAAAAGAGAGAGAGGAAGCCAACTAGCTACTAACTACGGACCCATAGGTTGATAATGAACCACTCACGCATCATCGGAGAGGCACCCAATGAGGATGATGAACCCCTCCGTGATGGTGTCTAGATTGGATCTGGTGGTTCTGGAACTTGCGATGGCTGGAATTGTGTTTCATCGACTCCCCTAGGGTTTTTGGATTTTCGAGGTATTTATAGAGCAAAGAGGCGGTGCGGGAGGCGACCGAGGTGGGCACAACGCCCAGGTGGGTTGTGCTCCCCTCGGAGCCCCCCTCTGGTACTTCTTTGGCCCAACAGGTGTCTTCTGGTCCAGAAAAAATCTCCAAAAAGTTTTGCTATGTTTGGACTCCGTTTGGTATTGATTTTCTGTGAAGTAAAAAACAAGCAAAAAATAGCAACTGGCACTGGGCACTATGTCAATAGGTTAGTCCCAAAAAATGATATAAAGTTGCTATAAAATGATTGTAAAACATCCAAGAATGATAATATAACAGCATGGAACAAGCAAAAATTATAGATACGTTGGAGACGTATCACGAAACAACTCGAAGCAGAGGATTAACTTCTAGAAGCAGAACAACAACGACAGCGATGGACTCCACTCCGTAGGTACTCTGGCTGGAATGCGTATCCTAGCTCGCAAACTCGGGATCCTCGGCAATCAAGCAAACACAGCATGACCTGCAAACTGGCATAACATGCCAGGTGTGACGCCCCCGGCTCAATCGTGCACTAATCATACACGCGAATGCACACGATCAAGCCTAAGGACTCACGAGAAGATATCACAACACAACTCTAAAACATAAATAAAGTCATACAAGCTTTATATTACGAGCCAGGGGCCTCGAGGGCTCGAATACATAAGCTTGCGTACAAGCGTCAGCGGAAGCATCAGATATCTGAGTACAGATATAAAATAAAACACAGAAAAGCCCTTAGAAGGCGGGGCAAAAGAAAACACTACGATCGAAAGGCGTAGGCCTCCTGCCTGGGACCCTCCGATCCTACTCCTGGTCGTCAGTCAACTCGTAGAAGTATCCACCCTCGGGGTAGTAGTAGCGATCGTCGATGTGGGCAGCTATATCCGGGGCTCCGTCATCTGGTCGCATCAAATGGATATGGGGAAAAAGAAAGCAAAGCAACCGTGAGTACTCATCCGAAGTACTCAGCAAGCAAGGATCTACACTACATATGCAACATTATCAAAGGAAGGCTGTATATGTGGACTGGGCTGCAGAAATGCCAGAATAGAGAGAAGGCCTAGCCCTATCGAAGACTAGCATCTTCAGCGGTCTTGCAGCAATAGAAGAGAGTAGAACAGTACAATATAAGGTAGCAGTAATGATATCAACCTCATCCAGAGATCCTTTCTCGACTCCCTACGAGAAAGCAATCCCAGAGCCATACAGTCATCAACCTCGTCCGGAGATCCCTTCTCGACTCCCTGCGAGAAGCAATCCCAGAGCCTCATATCTAGGTCTCATCTCAAGTTCTAGCTGTATCGATCGGGATACAACTCCGAGTGTCCGTTACCGAGGATCCGGCTATGCATAGATTAGTTCTTCCCTGCAGGGGTGCACCAACTTACCCACCACGCTTGCTTAACTCCGACCGGACACACTTTTCTAGGTCATGCCCGGCCTCGGCCAAACGACACACCGCAGCCCTACCTAGAGCTCAGCAGAGAGGTCCCCACCGATCTACATCCTAAGCGCAAGGGGGTCTTGGGCCATCGCCCCTCGCCCTCTGGGTCGTTGCGCACATGGCTCGGATCCAAGCACCACCTCTGTCGTGAATGGCGCCAATCACTCCATGCCGCACTGCTGAACTGGACATCTGACAGAGCTTTCGGCTGATGCATACGATGCAGAACGCCCATACTATGCCCACGTGATGGTTAGTGCTATCGGGCCAGAGGCCCACTCAGATCACATATACAAACCGTTGGTACCTTGGGGGTGCGGTAACGAGCAGAGACTCACGATCGATGTGACCCCGTCGCCTCGTCTCGAGGACTTGCGACAAGGGCTAAGAATGCCTGGCCACGCCTCGTATTCATCACTCGGGCACCATACAGGCAACCCGTCTTCACATCACACGCGGGAACCCCTTAGGGTGAACCCGCCTTTCCAAGTAACAACAGTACAGTCCAAGTATCCGTGTGTCCATAACATCAGGGGAATCCGAGGTATCACCCTCGTCGGATTCCTACTCGATGTATCCGTCAAGGTGAACTCGGAGGAATCACCCTCAATGGGTTCACACTTGATGTGTTGCACGACAACGTCGTTACCGGAAGTGGTGAAGGACGAATCACCCTCGATGACCACGACCGAATAGCTACTCTACAGAGTTAACATCTGAAGCGCTACACGAGGTATCACCCTCGGCACTCGATAGTAACGCTGCAGTGTCGTTACAACTAGGGGGGGGGGTGATGTGCGGTGCCGGGGCCTGGTCTTCATTCCCGTTGATCGGGTCTTCTGATAATCCAGTGGGGCAGTCGGGACTAGTGAGATCAGTGATAGGTCTCTACCCAACCTATACTAGACAGTTTAGGATAAGCAGGTAAGGTTTCACTAGCAGGTTACAATAAACAGGCTATGCATCAGAATAGGTAAAGCAACAGCAGCAGCAATTCTAATGCAAACATGAGAGACAAAGAATAGGCGATATCAGTATGCTCAAGGGGGGGGGGGGGGTGCTTGCCTGGTTGCTCGGCGGCAAGGGCAAGGTCGTCAATGGTATATTCGGTCTCCGGAGCTGCGGCGGTACCGGGAACTGCGTCGGGGTCTAATGAGAGAGAAGAGGGGGAGGAAACAGTATAAATACACATCAAACATGAGCAACACAATGTACGACATGACAATATGCAGTGCCGGGTGTGTCCTAACGTATGGTTGCATGTCACCGAGGAAGGGGGAATCCATCCGGGAATGTTTTTCCGGTTCCGGACATTTGTCAGACAGATGACCGGAGGGGAACGATTCCATGTTCGGATAGTTAGGGACGTGTGACGGATGAACGGAGTGCGTATTCGGATTCGTCTCGTCGTTCTGAGCAACTTTCATGTACAAAGTATTTTAATCCGAGCTACGGTTTATTTTCTATTAATTTCTAAATTTAATGTTTTCCTAGATTTATTATTAATTCGAATTGACCAAGTCAAAATTGACTATTCAAAGGGGCAGGTGTGGCCCACATGTAAGTGGTCACAGGGGCAATTTAATTAGTCTAAACTAAGTTAAACTAATGGGGCCACATGTCATCTACACATTAGGCTATTTAGTCCACTAGTCTAATCCTAAAACTAATCTATCTCTAATCAATCAAGCCGGCCAGAGGCACAACCGGATGTGCAAGTTGTGCACACATGCACGGCCATGCCCAAGCATCAGCAGCAGCCGGCTGCAGCAGCTAGTGGGAGCGGAAACCAGAGCAGCAGCAAAGCGAAGCATCAAGCAGCGGCCAAGCAGAGCAGCAACGCAAGAGCAGCAGGCAGAGGGCGAGCAGCAGTGGCAGCTGGCGAGCAGCAGCAATGCGCGAGCAGCAACAACATCGCAAGGAGGAGGAGCAGCAGGGCGAGCAGGGGCCGCGGGCGCGCGGGCGGCAGCAGGCACGCGCGGGCGCGCGCGGTCAGGGGCGCGCGAGCAGCAGCAGAGCGTCACGGGGGTCAGGCTACGGCCATGGAGGCCACGGACGAGCATGGGAACAGCTGCAAACGGTATGGATCGAAGCTAAAGAGAAGGGGAATTGGTAGATTAGCTCACCGCGGAGCTCGTGGACGCGGTTAGGAAGGGTGGGGGTGACGAGCCGCGACAAACTCGACGATGAGAGACGGCGGCCGTGGCGGGAAACCGGCTCGATCCCGAGCATACGGCACGGCCCGGCTTGGGTTCTTCGGTGGAGACGAAGGAGACGACCACGGGGAGGCTCCAGGACACCTTCTCTGGCGTCGGCGAGCCTGGTGGCCGCGGGATCGACGACATGCGTGACGACAGTGGCTTCGGTTCTCCTTCCAGAACAAGAACGAGGGGGGAATAGTTGCTCTGGGGGCCTAGGGTTTGCGTCGGGAGAGAGAGGTAGCTGGGTGAGGACCTTATCCGCGTTAGGGAGCCACAGGATGGTTGCCACGGTGGCCAGGGCAGCTTGGATGGCTGCCACGCCCATCCCCTGCCTCGTGTAGCGGGAGGTGGGAGGAGAGGTGGAAGTGGGCTGGGCCGGAGGCACTGTGGCCACTTATGGCCCAGTGGCCTAGTAGTTTTAGGAACTTTTATATTTTCATTTTCTGTTTTTATTTTCTTTATTGTGAATTTGGTTAAATGTGAAAGTGGGTACACAACTATTAGGGAAAATATTGAAAAAGGCCCCAAAAAGTCTGAGGTCAAGAGGAAAAGTATAAATATTTGTTTATTTTGAAAGTGCTATTTTTATTTGTTGTTGAACCACTTTATAAATTTCTAGGGACCAATTGGTGGGTCAAATAATGTTTGGTTCAACATAACAAAGATCAAGGGAATTTATAGAATATTATGAACATTTTAGTTTTACCGTTCGAAGAAATAATTATTTCACTTGCAATTCAAATTTGAATTTGACTTTAAACTCGATTTTGAATTTGAATTGCGATTTGGATCAAGCGAAGATTGGCAACAGTGACATGATGACAAGGCACCATTAATAGGTGTTTACTGTAGCATAATTATCCGGGCGTCACAATTCTCCTCCACTACAAGAAATCTCATCCCAAGATTTAAGGGGTGGAATGGGGGGGAAGACTCGGGAAGGACGGAGCTCAACACATGATAGGTACCTGGGGGCTATCTCAATGAACATGGCATGGAGACATCTCTCGAGTTGAAATTCAAGAAGTCATCAAGAGCAAGGTAAGAAAGTGCAATAAGAAGCTTCAAGCAGATAGACAATCATTCGATGTGTGGAACAGAGTGTGAAAAGGGGTTCAGAGCAACGAGAGTAAGTATTGCGTCTGATACCAGAATAGATCGGCTCTCGGAAGGCGGCTCGGGATTTTCATACGAAGTCAAGCGTGAGAAATAACTTTAGAAACAAGGGTGCACAGGAGAGTCAGGTTTCGATCCTGTGGAACTGTGGGTTATGGGCCCACCATGTGGGTTAAAAGTAGGAAGGGCGATGATGGCAAGGCATGTCAGAGCATAGACTGTCAGTTATGTTGGCAACAATGTTGGTACCAAGGGCGAGGGATGAAGAAAACCATTTTCCCTGCTCGTTGAACGAGGCGGACCAATAGGCAAAGTTCTCGTCCATCGGCGGCTACCGGAATGTCATCAACAATAGTAACAAAGTCTTACTGACAGAGTTTGTACACCGAGGTGTTACATAAGCAGGGAATTATCACTGCTTAGGTATGTTAGGTTACAAGAAAGGTTAAACAAAACAATGGAAAGGGAAGTGTAGACTCGAATCAGTTATCGATATTCTCGAGTGTCTAACAACTCAGAACCCGTGGAAATCTAAATTCGGTGAGAAGCAATACTAGGAGAAGACTCGTAATAGGACACATGGTTCTGTGATATTATCAAAATACCAGAGGGTAATACTCGAAAGTAGGACAGAGTAAAGGTTGGACGGGTGTATTGATTTGCAGAAGACAAGTACTTTAACTTGTCCGAGAAAAAGGAATCAAGGAATAATAATATGGTCGGAACCATGATTGCAAAAGGCCAGATCCCAGATATAAGATGAACTTATACCAAGGGAATAATTAATTTAAGAGAAGCTTTAATGATAAGATCTACATCATTTCCATGGGCATGAACACAAGTTCAAGGTCGACTCCCACTTCTCCAATGCATGACCATTCATTCACTGCTCTAAATAAAAATGATTTCAGTGTCGAAACCTACCTGGTGCATTACCAGAGGAGTATGACCCGTGAAAACCTTCGGGTTCACACAGATTAAGGAAGGCATAGGTTCAACCCATCGGGGCATCTTAGAACATATACCATGAACTTTAGGATCAATTAACACATGCTCGAAGCAGAGCATGGTTGACAAAGGCATAGGATATAACTTGCCAAAGGCAGAAGACACAATTTACCAAATGCATTATGTATCAGGGGAGAAACTCTCAAGGTTATTGGATATGAAGGACACTATCGGATAATAACGAAGCAATTGGTCTCGCGGACCACAAGGAATCTGATGTGAGTATCGGTACTTAATCAAAAGGAAAAAGAATGCAAAGGAATCAAATTATAGAAACAACTGACTAATTCATAGCTCAAATGCAAATGAATTATGATTTCCAAATCAAGGGATCAGAAGAAAACGCTCTGATTAAGAATGGATAAGTTGAATAGACTTAGGGGTACATTCGTCGACAACTTGATTGGTCGAGATTCGGCCCATGTTTAAAATGACGTCTGAGCCGGAAGGATGAATCATAGGATCTGATTGAGGATTGCGAGCATTCGCAACATAATGAATCAATAGGCTCAGGATGACAATGACAAAGGATGTTAATGAATATTGACGGACATATGGATTTAATCATAATGCAGGCAGGCAAGACTTTCGGGAGCACTAGGCTGCAGAGGATCTTCGGGAGATCGGATAGCAATACGAAGTATTTCGTGAAACACAAGAACAACTGGGGATAAATGGATCCCCGGAAATGTGAGGAATTATTCATAAGTATGTTCAGGCGGAAAGGAACTGCAAGGCAGTAGGTTCAGAGAATTTTTGAAATGTCGGATAGTATTTCGATATGTCGGATGGAACCCGGGAGTAACTGAAATGAATATATGAACGACGAGTGTAAGTAGTTATCCATCGGAGTTTATCGGTGGTCAGGAATTGCAAAGATAATGGGCACAAGGGTCTCGGGAACTTCGAGGGGTATCTTCGGAGTCTTTTGATGAACCAAGCGATCATCTGGCATGAGGGGCTCTCCGGGAGGAAGCGGTTACGAGAACCTAGTGTTAGAGTTAGCAAAATCTTTAACCCGAATAAAAGAGAGATTAGAGTCCCAGAGTATAGACGAGGAATAAAAGATCCTAATACCACCCAATTGGCGACGTGGGCCCGTAAGCCACACAGCCAAGTTAGTAAAACAATTTTCGGTTACTAGACTCAACTTCGGCCAAGGAGTTGGAAAGGGGGGATTCCTACAGGCAGTCAGCTCTGATACCAACTTGTGACGCCCCCGGCTCAATCGTGCACTAATCATACACGCAAATGCACATGATCAAGCCTAAGGACTCACGGGAAGATATCACAACACAACTCTAAAACATAAATAAAGTCATACAAGCTTTATATTACAAGCCAGGGGCCTCGAGGGCTCGAATACATAAGCTTGCGTACAAGCGTCAGCGGAAGCATCAGATATCTGAGTACAGATATAAAAGAAAACACAGAAAAGCCCTTAGAAGGTGGGGCAAAAGAAAACACTACGATCGAAAGGCGTAGGCCTCCTGCCTGGGACCCTTCGATCCTACTCCTGGTCATCAGTCAACTTGTAGAAGTATCCACCCTCGGGGTAGTAGTAGCAATCGTCGACGTGGGCAGCTATATCCGGGGCTCCGTCATCTGGTCGCATCAAATGGATATGGGGAAAATGAAAGCAAAGCAACCGTGAGTACTCATCCGAAGTACTCAGCAAGCAAGGATCTACACTACATATGCAACATTATCAAAGGAAGGCTGTATATGTGGACTGGGCTGCAGAAATGCCAGAATAGAGAGAAGGCCTAGCCCTATCAAAGACTAGCATCTTCAGCGGTCTTGCAGCAATAGAAGAGAGTAGAACAGTACAATATAAGGTAGCAGTAATGATATCAACCTCACCCAGAGATCCTTTCTCGACTCCCTGCGAGAAAGCAATCCCAGAGCCATACAGTCATCAACCTTGTCCGGAGATCCCTTCTCGACTCCCTGCGAGAAGCAATCCCAGAGCCTCATATCCAGGTCTCATCTCAAGTTCTAGCTATATCGATCGGGATACAACTCCGAGTGTCCGTTACCGAGGATCCGGCTATGCATAGATTAGTTCTTCCCTGCAGGGGTGCACCAACTTACCCACCACGCTTGCTTAACTCCGATCGGACACACTTTTCCGGGTCATGCCCGTCCTCGGCCAAACAACACACCGTAGCCCTACCTAGAGCTCAGCAGAGAGGTCCCCGCCGGTCTACATCCTAAGCGCAAGGGGGTCTTGGGCCATCGCCCCTCGCCCTCCGGGTCGTTACGCACATGGCTCAGATCCAAGCACCACCTCTGTCGTGAATGGCGCCAATCACTCCATGCCGCACTGCTGAACTGGACGTCTGACAAAGCTTTCGGCTGATGCATACGATGCAGAACACCCATACTATGCCCACGTGATGGTTAGTGCTATCGGGCCAGAGGCCCACTCAGATCACATATCCAAACCGTTAGTACCTTGGGGGTGCGGTAACGAGCAGAGACTCACGATCGATGTGACCCCGTCGCCCCGTCTCGAGGACTTGCGACAAGGGCTAAGAATGCCCGGCCACGCCTCGTATTCATCACTCGGGCACCATACAGGCAACCCGTCTTCACATCACACACGGGAACCCCTCAGGGTGAACCTGCCTTTCCAAGTAACAATAGTACAGTCCAAGTATCCGTGTGTCCATAACATCAGGGGAATCCGAGGTATCACCCTCGTCGGATTCCTGCTCGATGTATTCGTCAAGGTGAACTCGGAGGAATCACCCTCAATGGGTTCACACTTGATGTGTTGCACGACAGCGTCGTTACCGGAAGTGGTGAAGGAGGAATCACCCTCGGTGACCACGACCGAATAGCTACTCTACAGAGTTAACATCTGAAGTGCTACACGAGGTATCACCCTCGGCACTCGATAGTAACACTGCAGTGTCGTTACAACTAAGGGGGGGGGGGGGGTGATGTGCGGCGCCGGGGCCTGGTCTTCATTCCCGTTGATCGGTTCTTCTGATAATCCAGCGGGGCAGTCAGGACTAGTGAGATCAGTGATAGGTCTCTACCCAGCCTATACTAGACAGTTTAGGATAAGCAGGTAAGGTTTCAATAAACAGGCTATGCATCAGAATAGGTAAAGCAACAGCAGCAGCAATTCTAATGCAAACATGAGAGAGAAAGAATAGGCGATATCGGTATGCTCAAGGGGGGGGGGGGGGGTGCTTGCCTGGTTGCTCGGCGGCAAGGGCAAGGTCGTCAATGGTATATTCGGTCTCCGGAGCTGCGGCGGTACCGGGAACTGTGTCATTGTCTAACGAGAGAGAAGAGGGGGAGGAAACAGTATAAATACACAACAAACATGAGCAACACAATGTACGACATGACAATATGCAGTGCCGGGTGTGTCCTAACGTATGGTTGCACGTCACCGAGGAAGGGGGAATCCATCCGGGAATGTTTTTCCGGTTCCGGACATTTGTCAGACAGATGACCGGAGGGGAACGGTTCCATGTTCGGATAGTTAGGGACGTGTGACGGATGAACGGAGTGCGTATTCGGATTCGTCTCGTCGTTCTGAGCAACTTTCATGTACAAAGTATTTTAATCCGAGCTACGGTTTATTTTCTATTAATTTCTAAAGTTTAATGTTTTCCTAGATTTATTATTAATTCGAATTGACCAAGTCAAAATTGACTATTCAAAGGGGCAGGTGTGGCCCACATGTAAGTGGTCACAGGGGCAATTTAATTAGTCTAAACTAAGTTAAACTAATGGGGCCACATGTCATCTGCACATTAGGCTATTTAGTCCACTAGTCTAATCCAAAAACTAATCTATCTCTAATCAATCAAGCCGGCCAGAGGCACAACCGGATGTGCAAGTTGTGCACACATGCACGGCCATGCCCAAGCATCAGCAGCAGCCGGCAGCAGCAGCTAGTGGGAGAGGTAACCAGAGCAGCAGCAAAGCGAAGCATCAAGAAGCGGCCAAGCAGAGCAGCAACGCAAGAGCAGCAGGCAGAGGGCGAGCAGCAGTGGCAGCTGGCGAGCAGCAGCAATGCGCGAGCAGCAACAGCAGCGTAAGGAGGAGGAGCAGCAGGGCGAGCAGGGGCCGCGGGCGCGTGGGCGGCAACAGGCACGCGCGGGCGCGCGCGGTCAGGGGCGCGTGAGCAGCAGCAGAGCGTCACGGGGGTCAGGCTACGGCCATGGAGGCCACAGACGAGCATGGGAACAGCCGCAAACGGTATGGATCGAAGCTAAAGAGAAGGGGAATCGGTAGATTAGCTCACCGCGGAGCTCGTGGACGCGGTTAGGAAGGGCGGGGGTGACGAGCCGCGACGAACTCGACGACGAGAGACGGCGGCCGTGGCGGGAAACCGGCTCGATCCCGAGCATACGGCACGGCCCGGCTTGGGTTCTTCGGTGGAGACGAAGGAGACGACCACGGGGAGGCTCCAGGACACCTTCTCTGGCGTCGGCGAGCCTGGTGACCACTGGATCGACGACATGCGTGACGATAGTGGCTTCGGTTCTCCTTCCAGAACAAGAACGAGGGGGGAATAGTTGCTCTGGGGGCCTAGGGTTTGCGTCGGGAGAGAGAGGTAGCTGGGTGAGGACCTTATCCGCGTCAGGGAGCCACAGGATGGTTGCCACGGCGGCCAGGGCAGCCTGGATGGCCGCCACACCCATCCCCTACTTCCTGTAGTGGGAGGTGGGAGGAGAGGTGGCAGTGGGCTGGGCCGGAGGCACTGTGGCCACTTATGGCCCAATGGCCTAGTAGTTTTAGGAACTTTTATATTTTCATTTTCTGTTTTTATTTTTCTTTATTGTTTTCTTTTAACATTAGCTGGCAGATGAATTTGGTTAAATGTGAAAGTGGGTACACAACTAATAGGAAAAATATTGAAAAAGGCCCCAAAAAGTCTGAGGTCAAGAGGAAAAGTATAAATATTTGTTTATTTTGAAAAGGCTATTTTTATTTGCTGTTGAACCACTTTATAAATTTCTAGGGACCAATTGGTTGGTCAAATAATGTTTGGTTCAACATGACAAAGATCAGGGGAATTTATAGAATATTATGAACATTTTAGTTTTACCGTTCGAAGAAATAATTATTTCACTTGCAATTCTAATTTGAATTTGACTTTAAACTCGATTTTGAATTTGAATTGCGATTTGGATCAAGCGAAGATTGGCAACAGTGACATGATGACAAGGCACCATTAGCAGGTGTTTACTGTAACATAATTATCCGGGCGTCACACCGGGTGAGTACTTTGAATGTACTCGCAAGCTCACAGCAACCAAAGCAATCAAGACAAATAACAACATGGCATTTACATGTTAAAGCAATGATGAACATGATACCACTACACATTATGAGCATGGCATGAACATATGAACATGATGACACTAACATGCTGCATGTTTAAACTAGCATGCTTCAACTTACTCTGTTCGGAGGTTACCTTGTAACCACCTCATGCATCAACTTACCATCCTGGGCATCACACGATTAACTCAGGACCGACCAAGCTTGGTATTAACAATACCATAGTGACCATATGACCACAGGGAGCTTTATCTTTACCCGGAATCATCTTATGACACCACACACACACACACACACACACAAACACACACACACACACCACACACACACACCACACACAACACACACATCTATAATATATTATATATATAATATATATATATATATATAATATATCTATATATTATATATATATATATCAACCACTTCGGTATCCACGATACCATGGTGATCCTCTCATGATCACATAAAGATCAAACAACTTCTTTCTCATTGAACCAGGGTTGTTTATTAGTCAAGTTATTATTACTATTGACCCATAGTGTGACCTACTACGAACTGGGCCCATATCCGCGGGCGCGGCTATCGATAGATTATACACTCTTCAGAGGTTAGCACACTTTACCCACACTAAGGAACCCAAGGCCTCGTGCTCCCATTCGGGTGGACCAACGGTGTTCCGACAAAACCGATCTATTGCATGACACTCTCCCGGCCACTCTGACAAACTCCCCTTTGGACTAAGTCATGGGTGGCCCCGGATGCCACTCTGGACATCAAACGGCCACCGTCGTGGCAAAACAAAACAAACGGTCCCAAACAGGGACATAAGCGCACAAACAACTCGGGCACACGAGGCTTACGGCCGCCTACCTGATCAGGGTAGCGCGCGCACATAACCTTCCCTAGTTGGAGGCACCGACGAGAGGCATGACAAAAGACTGAATTAAGGACTTCCCATACAGGCAAATGTGGCTGCACTGGTCAGCTCGATTCGATGGCACTATGACTCACCAACAAATGTTCAAGTTCGATTAAAGTCTGGTTTAACTTGAATGGTGATGAGCTGAGTCATAACAACATGATGAAATGACAATGCACATGAACATGATATCAACATGAGCATGGATGGTAAGCGTAACCATTAACATATGAATCATAAGAACAATATTTATTCTGCTGATGCACATGAGCATGGCATACCGATGATCATGAATAGCACAAGTATAATAGCACTTTAGATGAACATAGCATGATCACTAGCACCGGAAAATAATTACCAGAAAAGAACATGATAATAATATTAGCAAGTAAGCATGTAATCAACTAGATGGAAATAATCATGGCATAAGAACGAGCATGGATCCATAATCATATAAAGCATTCACGGAAATATTAACATGCACAACTTATTTAAATATTAAAATTGAAAACCATGTCTACTACAAGGCCATCATGCAAGTGGCTGTCATGGCTTGCCTGGGGATGAAGAATACACTGGGAAGAAGTGCGGTGAAGCCACGGAAAAACTTGCTAGAAAAGCTTCTCTCTCGGAGGGGGCTAAATAAGGGCAAGGGCAAAATGGTCATTTTCAGTATGTTGCAACATAGTGAAAATGGTACCAACAGAACGGGCTCGACGAGACGAAGACGTGGGCTTTGGAATCACCTGATTCGGAGATACGGTCGCGAAGATACGGACGGTTGAAGTCCAGGGACCAATTTGTAAAAAAAGATGCTCACAAACAGGCCCCTCGCTGAAAAATAGAAAACGCCTTTCTCTGAAATACGTCTTCTACACAGTAAACCGTACTTTCAGCCGAAGTACAACGAAAATACGCTTTCAAGGCAGGAAAACATATTCCATTGAATACGTGCCACTTAAAACACGCGGTCCCGAGGCTTGTCCACGGGGAGAGACTTACAGGTGGGGTCGAGGGGGCTGGGCCCGCCTGGCTCGGCTTCGTCTTCTTCCTCCACTCTCTCCCCCCTCAGAAACCGAGGAGGAGGCAGGGGAGGGGTGAGCGGCGTCGGCCCCCGGTGGTCTTCGGCCAGGGCGAGGCCACCGGCGAGCTCGGGCGGATGCGCCGCCTCTGTTCAGGTGCAGCAGCACGCCGGGGAGGAGCAGGGCTGCCGCGGCTCATGGCAACAGAGGGCAGGGGCAGCGGCACTGGTGGAGATGGGCACAGGGCTTTGGTCGGTCCGGCGATGAACAGAGGCATTAGGGAGATGCGCCGGTGTTCGGGTGGTTTGCTGGTGGGGAGAGGAGGACGAGGAGGGCTCTGGCTAGCTCCAATTTAGGCCGAGGCTGAGGCGGCCATGGTGGCCAACGACGAACAGAGGAGGGGTGGGGCGGCTCCGGTGGTCGAGGGGCTTGTTTGAGAGGGCGAGGATGAGCGGAGGAGGTCGGGGCATCCTTATATAGGAACGGGGAGGGCTCGGGAAGTCTCGAGAGCTCGCAGGCAACCCAACAATGGCGGTGGCAGAGGCTGCAGGTCACGGGCGTGGCTGCTGGTGCAAGAGGACGGCGAGAGAGTAAGGCGCCAAGGTGGTGGAATGACCGCACGATCACGGGGAAGCTCCAGGACAAGAAAAGCATTCGAGAGGAGGAGGAACGGATGAGAACAGAGGACAAGTTTTGCCAGAGCGCGCATTTGTGCATGCCAGGCACATAGTCACCGCATGAACAGGCGCACGCAGTGCGCTCTGGCCGGCCTAACTTTGTCAGGTAGATTGTTCATTCATCCGAGAGAGCCAAAGAAGAAAGAAACGAGCACAGGGGCTCAAGATGTGACGAGAGGGAGCTCGAAGACAACAACACAGCATGGCGTTTGTTGTGAAGTGAGGAAGATTGGTCTAGAGAATCAGGCTGATATTTTGCTGAGGGTGATCAACCACTAAGATGACCATCTCTGCAAATTTTCAGCTCATTAGGATGAATATAAGTAGCACTTGCTGTACAAACCACCACACTGGACAGAAATGCAAATGATGAAGCTGTGCTCACATGGTTGCTTGGATTGAACTGAAATTTGTAGGAGATGAATAATTTGGGAATATGAAGATACTGTAAAAATTTCATACCATTTGGGTACACCAAAATGGTACTTCCTTCACAGTGGTCCTCTCTGGGCAGAAACTAACAAAAATTGTAGAGGGAAAATGGCTAGATGAAATGTGGCCATATTTGGTAGCGAGGGTTTATATGGGTAGGATCATGTCCTGGTAAATTTTCAGCAATAATGAAGCAATATAAAACATAGTTGCTTCACAGCCTGAAAATCTGACCGGAATCAAAGATTTGATGTTGAGCTCACATGGATTGTTGAATGAAGCTCAAATTTTAGGAGAGCTATTATTTGAGCATATTAAGGAGCTTGCAAAATTTCAACTCATTTGGATTACCCTAGCTAGTATTTCCTTCACAAAGGCTTCCATCTGACATAAACTTTGGAAATTTGCTGAGGAAGATTCAATAGACAAATAGAGTTGAATTTTTGCATGAGGCAATGATATGGATAGGAAAGAATGCCCGAAAATTTTGGGGGCAAACAAGCAAAGATAAGTGGCACTTCCTTCACAAAAAACCACTCTAAACAGAATTGAAGAATGAATATTGCTGAATTATTTTTGAACTGGACAAGGAAAGTTTGGACATATTTGTGGCATATATGATCCAAAAAAATTATGAGAATTATTTGGGAATTTTGTGGAAGACAGAAATATAGGTTGCTTCACAACCTAGGGCAAAAAGGATTATTCCTTTAATCAATGTTGGGGATATCGCTTATCTTTAGCGTCTCAGTCAGCTGGGGATTAGAGATTAATAGGAAATCAGCCGATTAATCGATTTTATCGGTCGACTATTAATCGGCCATTGTTTTCAAATCCGAGGTTCCCAACACTAAAATATGCTATATTTGTGACACCCTGGTTTTTGCCATCATGATTTTTCTTTGCCTTTTTGCTTTTATTTGGATTTTGGGTTAATTCATTTGGACTTAAGCACTTGGGCATTGTTTTGATTTTCACCCAAGTGACTCCCCTCACCTCTGACAACCTCTCTTGACCTCTCATTCATCATCACATTGCTTTGGGAAATTTTTCTTCTAAGGAAAATATTCATTTTCACCCTGAAAATGGAATATTTTCACTTCCCTTCCAAAGCAACCCCTCTGTTTCTTGCCCACAAAAATCTGAGAAAATTCCTGAATATTCTTTGAACCTTGGCACACCTCCCTATGCAAAAATATTTCATGGTTATTTGGAATATTTTTGCTACAGAAAATCTTTTCTGTTCTGACCAGAAAATGCACTTTGTGCATGAAGTGTATTTTTCCTTGATCCAATGGAGCTGAAATTTTTAGGGCTTCATTACCCTCCTAAGAAACTCTTAACCTCCAAAAATCAGCTCCTAACTCCTTCTAGATTCTTCTCTATTAAGTTCACAAGTTTCTGTCCAGAAACTTGCCATGAAGCTACACTCTCACCCAGTCGACCTGTGCTCAACTCAGATGTTTGGCTCGACCCAACCTTGCAAGGACTACAGGCCAGACATAGTTTGCACAGCCCAGGTCACGTGATCCCATAGTTCACGCGGTGACCGCGTTCATCCAAGCATGCTGGCATGCGGCCAACGCGCTCTGCGTCGCGCCATTGCCTCTGTTGAGCTCGTGCTCGCTTCGCAACTCGCCTCAGCATGCCGCACTGTGCCACCAGCCTCGCTTCACCTCCCCAGCATCCTCGCTGCCGCTCGCCGACACTGGAGTCGCCGCAGCGATCACGTGCGCGTCGCGCCAGAGGAGCACAGTGCCCCCGTGCTCGAGTCAGTCCCCTCCCGTGCGTCCTGTGCCTGTCCCTGAGCTCGAACAAGTCCAAATGAGTTGATTCTTTTTGCATTAGTTTTGTTTTGAAATATTCTAGCAGCACACCAAATTTGAGATTTTTCCATGCTGTCTAGAATTTCTGGTGAATTTCAGAAGGGTTCTTGATATTTTCTTTTGCTGTTTTTAATTATTTTCAGAAGGAGAAACTTGCCTTGAGGAGAACCAGGAGGAGTGTGACCCTCCTCTGTGCTAAGGCAATCCACCACAAATATTTTCATGGTGTCATTTCAATAACTATGATTTTCCCAACTTGAATATGATATATTTCATGCATTTAAACATTTAATAAATATTGCTTATGCTATTTAAATTGTTATGCTTGATATGTTTAGCTTGCTGTAGTACTTGTGTGCATGGGCTAGTGTGATGAAGTAGAGTGATTTTGATAGTATGACTATGGTTTGGTTATGATCGGTATTATTTTCATAATTGATTTATCAGTTTCACCATGCTAATGTCATAACTGAAAATGATTGGGTTAAAACCAGTGAGTTAAAACCAGTGTCTCTAAAGTGATTAGCAGTGCATGCATAATGATTCTATGATGTTGATCCATTTCATATCAGTGATATGTGGATATGGTTGCATTTCAGATAGTTGCATGTTCATGGCATACTATGACTCGAGTTCTTTTATTTCAAGTTAAACATGATGATAATCCAACTTGAACATAATTTTGATCGAGTCATGGTGCCATCGAATCGAGCTTCCCAGTGCAACCACATTTGCCTTTATGGGAAGGCCTTTATTCGGTCCGTTGTCATGCCTCTGGTCGGTGCCTCCAATGAGGGAAGGTTATGGGCGTGCGGTACCCTGGCCCGGTAAGCAGACATAACCTTGTGTGCCCGTTTTTGTTGTTATGGTACCTTGTCCCCGTTTGGGACCGTTTATGTTTTGCCACGACGGTGGCCGTGGATGTCACGGGTTGACATCGGGGCCACCCATGACTTAGCCCAAACGGGAGTTGGTCGGAGTGGCCGGGAGAGTGTCATGACATGGGTTGGTTCTATCGGAATGCTGTTGGTCCACCCGAATGGGAGTTCGAGGCCATGGATTCCGTGGTGTGGGTACAGTGTGCTAACCTCTGCAGAGTGTGTGTTAAATCTATCGATAGTCGTGTCCTTGGTTACGGACCCAGTTTGTAGTAGGTCACACCATGGATCAACATAAATAATTTAATCTTGCACACTAAAGTTATATGGTTAGCACTAGTTATGCGATGAGATTGTTGGAACCATGAAGATGGTTGTTGTTGGAACCAGAGAGTGGGTTTCCTTTGTGATCCGGGAGTGATCACCGTATTGATGAGATTGGTTATGAGGTAACCCGTATGGTAAGCGAGTCTGAGGGACTCAGTGCACAAGCATGATCACTTCATGAGTAGTATGTCGTAGCCATGCATTTAACCTGCTTAATTGTCATGTTATTGTTTGCCATTATGCTTTTACTTATTGTGAGCTTGAAAGTACATTCAATGTACTCACCTGGCGTGTCATGGCAGCTTTCAGGAAAGTCTCACCGGATCGGAGTGCTTCCCGTGTCTCGATCGTGTCCACATCGGTGCCCCTGTGCTATGGAGTTCCACTTCGTCGTTGTTCCGCTGCCGCGTAGTTGTCGTGATCGAGGCCCCCTTCATGTTCATTAAATAATGTACATACTGTTCAGCCACACCGTGTGTGCCGCTTGGCTTCACTATCTGATGTAATATCGAACCTATGTTTCCGCTAGCATCAATAAAACAGTTGTTTTCTGTGCCAAGTTGTTGTGTGTTGCCAGAAGACTAGATCTCTGGGCTGGCAATGCAAGGTAAACCGGTTGCTCTGAGCCGGGGTGCCACAACGCTTTGTATCAGAGCCGCGCTGACTGTAGGACACGCTAGACCGACGACGCGTTAGTTGAACGGTAGCTAGTTAGTGTTGAGTGCCGGTTGTGTTTGCATCTGATTGCTGCATTGCATGCATTTGATTTATTGTTTTTACTAACCGACTAACGGTTGTGAGTGTAGATGGCTCCAGTACCATATGCGTGTTAATTGGAGCTGGCACCGTGCACTTCGCCGCACCTTCTTCGAAGCGTATGGCGATGCCTCTACCCTCACGATGATAACCCGGTATATCGGGTGTACCGGGAGCGCCTAGCAGACTCGGTATACGAGTATCATGCGGTGGTCACCTTGCGCTGCAGTTCGGCATCTGGTTCATACACCCATTCTTCTAGGAGTGGTTTCGCTTCTACCCCCGCTCAGGCTGTTCAGTTTGCTGCGTTTGAGATTCTCATTGAGTTACGCTATAATGAGATCCAAATGCAGACCCACCCAGGCTTCTACTACTACCCATCCCTGCACAATGATGGGCGTGTCCGCTTTCCTGTTATTAACCCGGCGGCCGAGAGTCCCGCTAGCCACCTTTCCCGCTATATCACTGCTAGCTATCTTCTGATTCACGAGCTGGCCCGAGAGCTGACTCGTGCTCGCACTGCTTTGGTGGCCGCTAGGTCCAGTCCCACTCCACCTTCCATAGGATTTACCCCCTTTATTCCACCAGTTTCTAGCTCGCCAGCTACCCCGGTTACTCATTCGAGTAGCTCTGGCACCTCGACCGTGACTCCCCACAGTGCCCTTGTCGAGTGGGCTTCACTTCTCGCTACTCCCGCAGCCCCTATGCTCCAGCCTCATCCTGCACCCGCCCCTGAGGGAGAGCCCTCGAGGCAGCGTCGTCGTGTTACCTTTAACCCGGAGGTTTCCGTTAACATCGTCAGTTTAGGATCCGAGTCCGGGTCAGGAGAGGACCCAGCAGGACCAGCAGAGCACTAGATCATCAGAGTATCCGAGGTTGTCATGATGCTTAGATGTATGGATGTAGTCGTACTTGTCATGATGTTTCTTTTCATGTATGAGCGTAGTCGTACCAGTCATGATGTTTCCTTTCATGTATGAGTCTATGTATAATTATGTTGGAACTTTTCTCCATTATTATTCGCCTTGGTTTCTTGTTGCTTTCTTTTGGGCTTTGTCGCTTGCTTTTATTTCCCATTTATGGATGTTGCTCATCTCGGTTGCTTCATATTGGGAAAAACAAACAATAGGATGACGCGGGGAGGCAGCAGCAGTCACGCTGGTGAGGATGTCCCTGTTCGTCGCTCAGCAAGACAGGCAGGGCATTCCCCCGAACCGTATCCACAACCACCACCTCCACCGCCACATCCGCCAACCACTGAACAGATCATGCGCATGTTTGAAGAAAGAAGAAACAACGACCTGCTTGAACTATTGAAAAGTGTGCAGGCTATGGTTGGGCAGAATGGAAATCAGAATGGCCATCACTCCAAGCTCTCAGATTTTCAAAGGACTAAGCCACCCAGTTTTAATCAAGTTGTTGACCCTCTGGAAGCCGACGACTGGTTGAGGACCATTGAAAAGAAATTGGACATTGCTCGCACTGAAGAAGGTGATAAGGTTCCATTTGCGACCCACTATCTGGAAGGAGCCGCAGCTATTTGGTGGGACAACACTAAAGCTATGTGGCCAGCAGATGAAGAAATCACATGGGATAAGTTTAAGGATCAGTTCCGCAAATATCACATACCTACAGGAATCATGAAGGTCAAGCAGCATGAGTTCCTAGTCCACACGCAAGGTAACTTATCAGTCACTGAGTATTTGAACAAGTTCAATCACTTGGCCCGCTATTCCCTGTATGATGTGGCCACCGAAGAGAGAAAGATCGACAGATTCCTTGGAGGACTGAATCAACACCTCAGATGCACTCTTAGTATGCTTGATTTTCCAGATTTCCAGACTCTGGTAAACAAAGCCCTGATTGCAGAAAGGGAGCACAAGCTTATTCAGGACAGTAGACCCGCTCATGATGACCGCAAGCTGAAGTTCGAGCCTAAGAAGGAAGGACCCATATTCCAGAAGGCTCGTACCTGGCAGCAGTCACAGACTGAGTTCAAGCCCAATTGGCAGCAGAATGTTAACAAGACCACTACCCAAGTCAAGAATATCATGACCAGCCCAGTACGCGAAGATTGTCAGTGTAGCAATGCATGTTTTTCTTGTGGGCAAACCAGACACTACGCCAGACAATGCCCCAGGAGCGGCAAGTCAAATGCTCCATTCAAGCCGCAAGTTAATCACATGGGACCATACCCTAGCCAGAAGACCATCCAAGGGCAACTTCATCACCTCTCCACAGAACAAGCTCAAGAGAACCCGGAAGTCGTCATTGGTATGTTTTCCGTTAATAGCATACCTGCAATAATTTTGTTTGACTCTGGGGCTTCCCACTCTTTTATTTCACGGAGTTTTGTTGCCCAAAACAAGTTTTCTTGCTCAATTTTGGAAAAGAGTATGATGGTACAATCCCCGGGATCCCTGCTCAAAAGCAATCTGGCCTACTGTAATTTGGAGATTGACATCAAGGGAGTCATGTTCCTAGCTTCTTTGATAGTCATCGAGTCTACCAAGTTGGATATTATTTTGGGAATGAATTGGTTAACCAAACATCAAGTATGCATCAACTGTGCGACCAGAGAAGTCACATTGACAAACCAAGAAGGCCAAACTACAAAATTCTTTGCTCGAAGAAGCATGCCCAAGAAAGAAATGGTCTTCGCAGCTCTAGCTGAAGAGTTGGATTTAATTCCTGTGGTCAGTGAGTTTCCAGATGTATTTCCTGAGGAACTACCAGGAATGCCGCCAGACCACGAGCTTGAGTTTGCAATTGACCTTGTGCCCGGGACCGCACCGTTGTACAAGAAGTATTACCGAATGCCTTCATTCAAATTAGTGGAATTAAAGAAATAGCTTGATGAGATGCTTCAGAAAGGATACATTCGTCCAAGCTCTTCACCATGGGGATCACCCGCAATCTTCATGGACAAGAAAGACGGCAGTCTACGGATGTGTGTGGATTACCGTCAGTTGAATGATGTCACTATCAAGAACAAATACCCACTTCCGAGGATTGATGATTTGTCCGACCAACTCAGTGGGGCACGAGTATTCTCCAAGATTGATTTGAGGACCGGATATCACCAGCTCAAGATCAAGAAGGAGGATATTCCTAAGACCGCGTTCACCACTCGATATGGTCTTTATGAATATACGATCATGTCTTTCGGCCTCACCAATGCCCCTGCTTTCTTCATGCACATGATGAATAAAGTATTCATGGACTTTTTGGATAAATTTGTGGTGGTCTTCATTGATGACATCCTCATATACTCAAAAGGTGAAGAAGAGCACAAGGGACATCTCAGAGCAGTCTTGCAAAGACTCCGTGACCATCATTTATATGCGAAATTCAGCAAATGTGAATTTTGGCTCAAGGAAGTTGGATTTTTGGGGCATGTTCTTTCAGCAGAAGGCATAGCCGTGGATCCAAGCAAAGTAAAGGATGTGCTTGATTGGACAGCACCCACGACAGTGACTGAGATCCGGAGTTTCTGGGATTAGCCGGATATTAGCGTCGATTCATTGAAGGCTTCTCTAAGATTGCTAAGCCCATGACAGAGCTCCTCAAGAAGGATCAGAAGTTTGTATGGTCTGAGGACTGTGAGAAGAGTTTCAATGAGTTGAAGACCCAATTGACGTCAGCACCTGTGTTGACCCTACCCGACATCTATCGCAGCTTTGATGTATACTGTGATGCATCCAGGAAAGGCTTTGGATGTGTGCTCATGCAAGATGGCAAGGTTGTAGCCTATGCATCTAGATAGCTACGACCCCACGAAGGGAACTACCCAACCCATGATCTGGAATTGGCCGCAGTTGTGCACGCGTTGAAGATTTGGAGGCACTACCTCATTGGCAAAAGATGTCAGATATTTACCGATCACAAGAGTCTAAAGTATATATTCACCCAACCAGACTTGAATCTCCGACAGCGAAGATGGCTCGAATTGGTCAAGGATTATGATCTTGGAATAAATTACCATCCCGGTAGGGCCAATGTGGTTGCCGATGCCCTCAGTCGCAAGCCAGCCAACCTGAACGCCCTGATGGAGTCCTTGCCTCCCGAACTCCAAGAAGAGATCGCTCAGCTTAACCTGGTTATTGTTGGGGCTGACTTCGTCAATATGTTGGAAGTCACCCCTACCCTTGAGAAAGAAATCCGCATGGCCCAGCTGGATGATGCCGTCCTGCAACACCATGTCAAGCGTATGCAAGAAGGCAAGACCCAGGATTTCTCGAAGGATGAGCAAGGTACGTTAAGGTTTCGAGGTCAGATTTGCGTACCTGAACAAGCAGACTTGAGAAGGAAGATCTTGGCAGAAGCGCATGAATCTTCATACTCGATTCACCCAGGAGGTACCAAGATGTACGAAGACCTTCGACAGATATTTTGGTGGGATGGAATGAAGAAGGACATTGCCTATTTTGTCGCTTGTTGCGACATATGTAACAAGGTGAAGGCGGAACATCAGAAACCCGCCGGACTTCTCCAACCTTTACCCATTCCACAATGGAAGTGGGATGATGTCTGCATGGATTTCATCACAGGCCTGCCAAAGACTCACCGAGGCAATGATGCAGTATGGGTTGTGGTGGACATGCTGACAAAGGTAGCTCACTTCATTCCCATCCGAACCACATACCAAGCCGATCAACTCGCACAACTATATGTGTCCAGAATCGTCAGTTTACATGGAGTGCCAAAAACTATCACTTCCGACCGAGGTTCTCTCTTTACCTCAGCATTCTGGTCATGTCTCCATCAAGCTTTGGGGACCGCACTAAAGTACAGCACCGCCTATCACCCTCAGACAGACGGGCAGACCAAGCGAGTAAATCAAATACTCGAAGATATGCTCCGAGCATGTGCTCTTGCCCAAGGACCCAAGTGGGAAGATTGTCTACCCTATGCCGAGTTCTCATACAACAAAAGTTTCCAGACCAACCTCAAGATGTCACCCTATGAAGCTTTGTATGGCCGTAAGTGCCGCACTCCGCTAAACTGGTCTCAAACCGGAGATAGCCGCATTTTCGGAACCAACTTAATGATGGAGGCTAAAAAACAAGTCGAAGAGATCCGAGATAGACTACAAGTGGCCAAGTCCCGACAAAAGAGCTACTATGACTCCAATCACCGACAGATCAGTTTCGAACCCGGAGAGTATGTTTTCCTCCAAGTCACACCCATGAAATGGGTCAAGAGGTTCCAGACCCGAGGAAAGCTTGCACCCAGATATATTGGACCATTCCCAGTTATGTACCGAGTTGGTACAGTGGCTTACCAGTTGGAACTACCACCGGAATTGTCAGAAGTGCACCATGTGTTTCATGTCTCACAGTTGAGAAGGTGTATCTCGCCACCCGAGAAAAGGACTGATATGGCAGAGATAGAGCTTGCTAAGGATTTAACCTATGAGGAGAAACCGTTCCGAATATTGGAAGAAATGGAAAGAGTCACTCGCAGTAAGGTGATTAAGTTTTATAAGGTACAGTGGGAACATCACACCGAGGAAGAAGCAACGTGGGAAAGAGAGGACTTTTTGAGAGCGTCTTATCTAGAATTGTTTTCCCAAGCAACCGAATCTCGAGGACGAGATTCATCTTAAGTGGGGGAGGTTTGTGACACCCTGGTTTTTGCCATCATGATTTTCCTTTGCCTTTTTTGCTTTTATTTGGATTTTGGGTTAATTCATTTGGACTTAAGCACTTGGGCATTGTTTTTATTTTCACCCAAGTGACTCCCCTCACCTCTCACAACCTCTCTTGACCTCTCATTCATCATCACATTGCTTTGGGAATTTTTTCTTCTAAGGAAAATATTCATTTTCACCCTGAAAATGGAATATTTTCACTTCCCTTCCAAAGCAACCCCTCTGTTTCTTGCCCACAAAAATCTGAGAAAATTCCTGAATATTCTTTGAACCTTGGCACACCTCCCTGTGCAAAAATATTTCATGGTTATTTGGAATATTTTTGCTACAGAAAATCTTTTCTGTTCTGACCAGAAAATGCACTTTGTGCATGAAGTGTATTTTTCCTTGATCCAATGGAGCTGAAATTTTTAGGGCTTCATTACCCTCCTAAGAAACTCTTAACCTCCAAAAATCAGCTCCTAACTCCTTCTAGATTCTTCTCTATTAAGCTCACAAGTTTCTGTCCAGAAACTTGCCATGAAGCTACACTCTCACCCAGTCGACCTGTGCTCAACTCAGATGCTTGGCTCGACCCAACCTTGCAAGGACTAGATGCCAGACACAGTTTGCATAGCCCAGGTCGTGTGATGCCATAGTTCACGCGGTGACCGCATTCGTCCAAGCGTGCTGGCATGCGGCCAACACGCTCTGCGTCGCGCCATCGCCTCTGTTGAGCTCGTGCTCGCTTCGCAGCTCGCCTCAGCATGCCGCACCACGCCACCAGCCTAGCTTCACCTCCCCAGCACCCTCGCTGCCGCTCGCCGACGCCGAAGTCGCTGCAGCGATCACGCGCGCGTCGCGCCAGAGGAGCACAGTGCCCCCGTGCTCGAGTCAGTCCCCTCCCGTGCGTCCTGCGCTCGTCCTCGAGCTCGAACAGTGGCCACATGAGCCCTTGAGCCTTCTCCCCCTCTCACTGACGCCCCTCGTCGCCGTGCGCCACTTCTAGAGAGCTCCGGCGGAGCTCGAGACCCCCATCCCCTCCGCCTATAAATAGAGCTCCCCCCTCGCCGTTTCCAGCACCACACTGCACTCACCCAACCTCCACGACACCGTAGGTAGCCGCAGCCCGGCCGGGAAGGCCTCTGGCCGCCGTTCCCAACCAGAGCTTGCCGGTGATCCCCTCTTGCCGGCCCCACCTCTCCACTGCTCCTCGAGCTCAATCCACTTCTCCGGTGACTCCCTGGTGAACCACTGGAGCTAGCCGACCCCCGTGGAGCCCCTGGAGCCGCTTGTTCTCGCCGTCTTCTTCATCTCTGGCGAACCTCACCCACAGCCGCCGCTGGAGACGCGATTTCCGAGCAGCTCCGACCACCTCTTTCCGTGCTACGGGTATGAGCAGGTGCGCCAGAGTCTCCTCTTGCCATCCCTCCCTCTCAGATCGGCCGCCGAGCCCTCCTCACCGGCGTGCCAACCGGCGACCATCGCCCCTCCTCTGTTTCCCTCTCTCTCTGAAAACCCTGACGCGTGGGGCCCGCTATCAGCCTCTCCGTTCGCGCCCGAAGCGGTACAAGTGGAGGCGTATTCCTTGGAATACGCCATCGACGTCACCCCCTGGTTTTCTTTTTATTCAAATTTAAATCCTTTTTTACCAGAAACTTTACCAGCTCTAACTCCTAATCTACAAGTCCAAATGAGTTGATTCTTTTTGCATTAGTTTTGTTTTGAAATATTCTAGCAGCACACCAAATTTGAGATTTTTCCTTGCTATCTAGAATTTCTGGTGAATTTCAGAAGGGTTCTTGATATTTTCTTTTGTTGTTTTTAATTATTTTCAGAAGGAGAAACTTGTCTTGAGGAGAACCAGGAGGAGTGTGACCCTCCTCTGTGCTAAGGCAAGCCACCACAAATATTTGCATGGTGTCATTTCAATAGCTATGATTTTCCCAACTTGAATATGATATAAATTGTTATGCTTGATATGTTTAGCTTGCTGTAGTACTTGAGTGCATGGGCTAGTGTGATGCAGTAGAGTGATTTTGATAGTATGACTATGGTTTGGTTATGATCGGTATTATTTTCATAATTGATTTATCAGTTTCACCATGCTAATGTCATAACTGAAAATGATTGGGTTAAAACCAGTGAGTTAAAACCAGTGTCTCTAAAGTGATTAGCAGTGCATGCAGAATGATTCTATGATGTTGATCCGTTTCATATCAGTGATATGTGGATATGGTTGCATGTCAGATAGTTGCATGTTCATGGCATACTATGACTCGAGTTCTTTTATTTCAAGTTAAACATGATGATAATCCAACTTGAACATAATGTTGATCGAGTCATGGTGCCATCGAATCGAGCTTCCCAGTGCAACCACATTTGCCTTTATGGGAAGGCCTTTATTCGGTCCGTTGTCATGCCTCTGGTCGGTGCCTCCAATGAGGGAAGGTTATGGGCGTGCGGTACCCTGGCCCGGTAAGCATACATAACCTTGTGTGCCCATTGTTGTTGTTATGGTACCTTCTCCCCATTTGGGACCATTTATGTTTTGCCACGACGGTGGCCGTGGATGTCACGGGTTGACATCGGGGCCACCCATGACTTAGCCCAAAGGGGAGTTGGTCGGAGTGGCCGGGAGAGTGTCATGACTATGGGTTGTCGGAATGCCGTTGGTCCACCCGAATGGGAGTTCGAGGCCATGGATTCCGTGGTGTGGGTACAGTGTGCTAACCTCTGCAGAGTGTGTGTTAAATCTATCGATAGCCGTGTCCTTGGTTACGGACCCAGTTCGTAGTAGGTCACACCATGGATCAACATAAATAATTTAATCTTGCACACTAAAGTTATATGGTTGGCACTTGTTATGTGATGAGATTGTTGGAACCATGAAGATGGTTGTTGTTGAAACCATGAAGATGGTTGTTGTTGGAACCAGAGAGTGGGTTCCCTTTGTGATCCGGGAGTGATCACCATATTGATGAGATTGGTTACGAGGTAACCAGTACGGTAAGCGAGTCCGAGGGACTCGGTGCACAAGCATGATCACTTCATGAGTAGTATGTCGTAGCCTTGCATTTAACCTGCTTAATTGTCATGTTATTGTTTGCCATTATGCTTTTACTTGTTGTGAGTTTGCAAGTACATTCAATGTACTGACCTGGCGTGTCATGCCAGCTTTCAGGAAAGTCTCACCGGATCTGAATGCTTCCCGTGTCTAGATCGTGTCCACATCGGTGTCCCTGTGCTATGGAGTTCCGCTTCGTCGTTGTTCCGCTGCCGCGTAGTTGTCGTGATCGAGGCCCCCTTCATGTTCATTAAATAATGTACATACCGTTCAGCCGCACCGTGTGTGCCTCTTGGCCTCGCTATCTGATGTAATATCAAACCTATGTTTCCACTAGCATCAATAAAGTGGTTGTTTTCTGTGCCAAGTTGTTGTGTGTTGCCAGAAGACTAGATCTCTGGGCTGGCAATGCAAGGTAAACCGGTTGCTCTGAGCCGGGGTGCCACAATATTCCACACCAAAACAATATTGGACAGAAGTGCTACCTTTATTTCTAGCCTTTGAATCCTCGTATAATGACAAAAAAGGACAACGGTATATATTGCGTAACAAGGTCCACAAAACACAAATAAACATAGTTTTTGCAAACATAGTGCTATGAATAGGCCCGTTTTATCGGTAGATTCCCGATAAATCGCTTGTCAGAGCGATAATATGTCTGAAATGATAAATGGTGAAGATAAGGCATAATCTTATCGGTCACCCCAAGAGTAGCGATAAATTGTTGAATCAGAAGATTTTTTGAATAGTGCCTTTAATAGAAAAATGAATATCCCCAAGTAAAAGGATTTTGGATTTGGGCTAAGATGGAAATGACATGGTCTTGGCATGGATTTGAGGATGACAAGCCACTTGGGAGCCTGAGAAGAGATGATCTTCCCAGGTTTCCAGACAACAGAGCCACAGAAAACAAATCCAAAACAAAAATCCACAGAAATTCAAAAGAAAAAGAAAGGGCCAAAATCCAGGGTGTTACAAACCTTGCCCCCTTAAAGAAATCTCGTCCTCGAGATTTGGTTGCTCAGGGAACAAGTATGAATATTCTGACTTAAGGAAACCGTTTCCAACTCGGGTATCCTTTTCCTTATATGATGTTCCCATAGAATTTCACATGACTGCCTTGCTTTGGGGAGGTTTGCTTCACTGTATCATCATTCTGACAGGTATTACTTCACATGTTTATGCTTACCTTGGCCCCAATTTCTTTCATATCTGTTGTCTTAGCGAATGATTGTTATGATTGAAATACTTACCCTTCTCACAAGTCCGAGAGTGATTTCCGATGGACGTATCATACTTATATCCAACACTGACCACTTTTCATGGAGTTGTGAATAGTTCTTCTTGGTGGACCCCAAATCTTTTACTCCTTGCGTTGGATTACTCAAATAAATGCATGTCCTCCGGGTTCAAAACAATGATGTGCATCATACCCGTTCTCCTGGCAGAATCTGACTTCACGCAGGGGTTTCCTGACTCATCTTGGCTAGCTCCGCTACCTTGAGTGTCAAATCCGTACCAAAGATTTGCCTGTCGCCGGTCTTCTATCATGACCGGCATAAAGGTGTAGGACCTTATAACGATAGTATCCCCAGACTAGACTGGCAGTGGTTCTGGAAGAAGAATCTTGCTTATGGCAGGCTATCCTTTAACTGATTCCCATATGTGAGGGCACATGCTTAGAGACTGTTGTTCAACATTCTAATTAGTCCTTCTGTCGGTATATCCATGTGAATAGTAGGTCATGTGCTGCTTTAGCACGGTTGCTGGAGTCAAACTGCTGAATTGACCTTGGTCTGTCGTGACAAACTTGGCTATTCGATACTGACAATTTTGAACATATACAGTTGGCTGAGCGGGTTACCTTGATATGAGGTCCTTACCCCCAACGGAGTAGACCCCTTGGGTGTACATTCATGGTGATCGATATAGAATCAGACTGTCCTGGGTAACTGTCCCATGTTGATTATGCAACAATTATCATACCTGTATTGTCGGTCTTGCTCCTTCATTATTGTTCTCTTTGTCTGGGTCTTTTGCTGAAAGAACTTGGCCATATATATTCTTAATTCTTCATGTGACCATAGGTGCTATCAGGAGCAATGTTCTGGCAATTATACCTTGGCCTTGTTTATATCTTGGGTCATTGGATATATGCCAGGTTCACGTGTGCTTGTACGAAGCTCATTGTTGTCGTTAACCATACAAGCTGGTAACAAGGGTTGATGATATCGGCTTTTCGGGTGTGAGGAAACTGGCCTTGATAATCAATGCTAAGAGTGTTATCTCAATGTTGCCTCTCTTCATAGCTCGTCGGTCCTTACATCACCCACTGAGGTGTATAGCTGGCTTTCTTCCTCTTGCATAACTGGTGAGGTTGTCGGATTCTTACATTCACTTCATCATCATACTAGTGACTTGCAAGAACTTGGCAGCATGCTCACAATGTATAGAAGTAGCTGATTTTCGAGGCGGGCTTATTTTCTGACCAATTCTTGCTTTTGACCAAACTGTTGCGAAACCAATTCTTGTGATGCACTGCCATATGGAGCCATCTCACTGTGTAATATCTTGCACCAGAGTCGTCCTGAAGAAGATTGGATGGCTTGTGCTCGAAACTTTCATCAGGCAGCTTGCTGAAGAAGACTGGGTACCGTACTTCAGAAGCTTCCCCCTTAAAGACATGTTGGGGAAGACTCGGTACCTTATGCCGGAAGCTTTTGCAGTAGCTTACGGAAGAAGCCTGAGTATCTTGCACGGGAAGTCATCCACGTATCGTACTGAGGAAGATAGAGGAATCTTGCATTGGAAGCTTCTCTGGAAGCTTGCGAGGGAAGAGTGGGTTGCTTACACCAGAAGCTTCTATCCGGGACATGTTGACTCATTACCATATATATACCCTTTAATATTTCTACTGCCGGTTACTTGTAGGAAAGAATTTGTCGGACTGTCCTTCTTTCTGAGTACTGGATACCTGGCACATTCTCGCTTTCTTCCAGGTATAACATGTTCCAAATCATACTCATAGCAGAATCAAACCTTGTATATGAACCATACCTTTGACTGATAATATACTGTTGGTCTTGCACACCACTTGTCTTCCGTCTGTTTTCATCATTACTACTGTGAAAATTGCACCCTGAGGTAGACTTGATGCTGACGATCCATCCAGGATATCATTTGTATTCAGACTAGATATTCCCAATATAATATAGTCGGTTGGGAATTCCATAACATTTGGCTGAGCTTCGAAATATTTGAACTCCTCACTGATTCTTCAGGTCCGGTGCCGGTTGATGAGCAACTTTAATAAGGGGAAATAAGGCAACATCGAGGGCCCAAAGAAAGAAGCAAAAGAAACGACTAAAACAAAAGCACACAAGGCATCAAGATTACATACAAGCAATATCATATTTTACTACTATTCCCAACAATATGCATGCCTACTTAATCACACAAATCTTGTGAGAACTTCGGTTCTCTGATCTAATATGCTGTGGCGGTGTGCACAAAAGTGAATCCACGTGTGGAAGGAGTTGGTGTAAACAAAGCTACACCAAGCGCTGGCTTAACACCGGTTGCATCTGATTGAGCTTATGAGGTGAGGACGGACTCGGTGATCATGTAGTGTGACACGGATGTCACGACCACATCATCATCAAGCGGGCAGAAGGGAACCGTATTCGTCCAAAGAATGGGTGACAGGATAGGATAGCGGTGAAGAACAATACTTGCTCGCATTGCCCTTTTCTGATAACAATGATCATTAAGGGTTGCCAACTCGGCAAGTCAGAAGGCACAATTCGGGATAGAAATCTGTCTATCACCGAAACGATAGGTGTGGTTGACAAAAGGATACTGGAGCGATACTTGAGCACAAATCCTGCAAATGGTGTCTGGAAGACTAGGTACCTCGGCATCACTCCACTGGGACAGAGATGACGCCGAACACTGAAGAGCAGGTATGCAAGGATGGAGGGTGCAGGTACTGGATAAAAAACGATGCCACCTACACTCACAAGATCAACCGTTAGCGACAAGATAATCAGTCTATATGCATGCTATGCAACAACCAAATGCAACAACCCGATAGACTATATACTACCGGTTTCTAACGCTCGCACGGACTAGGGTGTCCTACAGCTAGACCTGCTCTGATACCAAGCTTTGTAGCATCCTGGCTCAGAGCAACCGGAACACCCCGTATCCTAGCCCAGAGATCAAGTCTTCTGGAATACGGCACTGCTTATCATAGAACAAATCAGCTCTTATTACAAATACACAAGGATACAAGGGTCCCGTTGATACAATGAATTACATCGACACGGCAACACTACGCCTACGTCGGTAGCTCTATGCTAGCAGTGGAACAACTCGAAGCAGAGGATTAACTTCTAGCAGCGGAACAACAATGACAGCGTTGGACTCCACTCCGCAAGGACTCTGGCTGGAACGCGTATCCTAGCTCGCAAACTCGGGATCCTCGGCAATCAAGCAAACACGGCATGACCTGCAAACTGGCATGACACGCCAAGTGAATACTTTGAATGTACTCGCAAGCTCGCAGCAACCAAAGCAATCAAGACAAACAATAGCATGGCATTTACAGGTAAAAGCAATGAGGAACATGATACCACTAGACATTATGAGCATGGCATGAACATATGAACACGATGACACTAACATGCAACATGTTTAAACTAGCATGCTTCAACTTACTCTGTTCGGAGGTTACCTCGTAACCAACACATGCATCAACTTACCATCATGGGCATCACACGATCAACTCAGGACCGACCAAGCTTGGTATTAACAATACAGTAGTGACCATATGACCACAAGGAGCTTGATATTTACCCGGAATCATCATATGACACCTATATATATATATATATATATATATATATATATATATATATATATATATATATATATATATATATATATATATATCAACCAACTTCAATATCCACGATACCATGGTGATCCTCTCATGATCACATAAAGATCAAACAACTTCTTTCCTCATCAAACCAGGGTTGTTTATTAGTCAAGTTATTATTACTGTTGACCCATAGTGTGAGCTACTACGAACTGGGCCCATATCCGAGGGCGCGGCTATCGATAGATTATACACTCTACAAAGGTTAGTACAATGTACCCACACTACGGAACCCTAGGCCTCGTGCTCCCATTCGGGTGGACCAACGGTGTTCTGATAAAACCGATCTATTGCATGACACTCTCCTGGCCACTCCAACAAACTCCCCTTCGGGCTAAGTCATGGGTGGCCCCGGATGCCACTCTGGACATCAAACGGCCACCATCATGGTAAAACAAAACAAACGGTCCCAAACGGGGACAAAAGCGTGCAAACAACTCGGGCAAAACGAGGCTTACGGCCGCCTACCTGATTAGGGTAGCGCGCACACATAACCTTCCCTAGTTGGAGGCACTGGCGAGAGGCATGACAATAGACCGAATTAAGGCCTTCCCATACAGGCAAATGTGGCTGCACTGGTCAGCTCGATTCGATGGCACTATGACTCAGCCAACAGATGTTCAAGTTTGATTAAAGTCCGTTTTAACTTGAATGGTGATGAGCTGAGTCATAACAACATGATGAAATAACAATGCACATGAACATGATATCAACATGAGCATGGATGGTAAGCGTAACCGTTAACATATGAATCATAGCAACAATATTTATTCTACTGATGCACATGAGCATGGCATACCGATGATCATGAATAGCACAAGTATAATAACACTTTAGATGAACATAGCATGATCACTAGCACCGGAAAATAATTACCAGAAAGGAACATGATAACAATATTAGTAAGTAAGCATGTAACCAACTAGATGGAAATAATCATGGCATAAGAACGAGCATGGATCCATAAGCATATAAAGCATTCATGGAAATATTAACATGCACAACTTATTTAAATATTCAAATTGAAAACCATGGCTACTGCAAGGCCATCATGCAAGTGGCTGTCGTGGCTTGCCTGGGGATGAGGAATACACCGGGAAGAAGTGCGGTGAAGCCGCGAAAAAACTTGCCGGAAAAGCTTCTCTCTCGGAGGGGGCCAAATAAGGGCAAGGGCAAAATGGTCATTTTTAGTATGTGGGAAAATAGTGAAAATGGTACCAACAGAACTGGCTCGACGAGGCGAAGACCTGGGCTTTAGAATCGCCTGATTTGGAGATACGGTCGCGAAGATACGGACGGTTGAAGTCCAGGGACCAATCTATAAAAAAAGATCCTCACAAACAGGCCCTTGGCTGAAAAACAGAAAATACCTTTCTCTAAAATACGTCTTCTGCACAGGAAAATGTACTTTCACCTGATGTACAATGAAAATATGCTTTCAAGGCAGGAAAACGTATTCCATTGAATACGTGTCCACTTAAAACACGCGGGCTCGGGGCTAGTCCACGGGGAGAGACTTACAGGTGGGGTCGAGGGGGCTGGGCCCGCCTGGCTCGGGTTCGTCTTCTTTCTCCCCTTGCTCCCCTGATAGAAAAATAGGGGGAGGCAGGGGAGGGGCGAGAGGCGTCGGCTCCCGGCGGCTCCGGCGGTTTCCGGCCAGGGCGAGGCCACCGGCGAGCTCGGGCGGATGCGCCGCCTCCGTTCAGGTGCAGCACGCGCGCCGGGGAGGAGCAGGGCTGCCGTGGCTCATGGCAACAGAGGGCACGGGCAGCGGCGCTGGTGAAGATGGGCGCGGGGCTCCGGTCGGTCCGGCGATGAACGGAGGGGTGGGGGAGATGCGCCGGTGTCCGGGTGGTTTGCTGGTGGGGAGAGGAGGACGAGGAGGGCTCCGGCTAGCTCCAATTTAGGCCGAGGCCGAGGCAGCCATGGTGGCCAACGGTGGACAGAGGAGGGGTGGGGCGGCTTCAGTGGTCAAGGGGCTTGTTTGAGAGGGCGAGGATGAGCGGAGGAGGTCGGACATCCTTATATAGGCACGGGGAGGGCTCAGGAAGTCTCGGGAGCTCGCAGGCAACCCAACAATGGCGGTGGCAGAGGCTGCAGGTCACGGGCGCGATTGCCGGTGCAAGAGGACAGTGATAGAGGAAGGGACCAATGTCGGCGTGCGACACCTATGGGATCCCGAGAGACCCCTTTACGATTCGGCGGGGGGAGAGGTATACGCAAAGAGCAGAACCAACGATCGACGCGGGAAGTTTTTACCCAGGTTCGGGCCGCTGATCAGCGTAAAACCCTACTCCTGCTTTGTGTTCTTATTAGTGTTCTTGAGCCCAGCAGCCTGAAGACGATTCTCCTCAAGGAGCACAGCATCATCTTGCCGCAGTTGCTCTTGCTCAAGCTCATCATAAGCGAGCACTCGAGGAGATCCGTATATGAGTTCCGTGGGGAGAACTGCTTCTGCTCCGTAGACCAGAGCGAAGGGCGTCTGGCCGGTGGCTCGATTTGGTGTCGTTCTGATTGACTAAAGAACCGCCGGCAACTCATCAATCCAGCGTCTTCCGCACTTTTTCAGCCTGTCAAAGGTTCTGGTCCTGAGACCGCGCAACACTTCAGCATTGGCCCTCTCCGCTTGGCCGTTGCTTCTCGGGTGAGCAACAGAGGCAAAACAAATCTTGCCGCCAAGGTCTTGGACGTACTGCATGAAGGTGCGACTTGTGAACTGCGTGCCATTATCGGTGATGATCCTGTTGGGCACACCGAAACGGCAAACAATTCCCTTGAAGAACTTGACAGCTGATTGTGCTGTCACCTTCCTCACTGCTTCCACCTCCGGCCACTTTGTGAACTTGTCGATAGCAACGTACAAGTACTCAAAGCCCCCGGTAGCACGGGGGAAAGGGCCCAGTATGTCGAGCCCCCAGACCGAAAATGGCCAGGAGAGAGGGATTGTCTGAAGAGCTTGAGCTGGCTGATGTAATTTCTTTGAATGAAATTGGCACGCTTCACACTTGGTTACTAGTGCAGTTGCATCCTGGAGAGCGGTGGGCCAAAAGAAACCTTGCCGTAATGCTTTCCCGGCAAGCGCTCTTGACCCTATGTGAGAGCCACATATGCCTCCATGTATCTCTGCCAACAACTCTAGTCCATCCTCCGGAGGAATGCACTTCAATTTCACACCGTTTGGTCTCTTTCTGTACAAGACGTCATCGACGAACTTGTACATAACAGACCGACGAGCTACTCTCTCTGCTTCTTCCTGTTCCTCGGGGAGTTCTCCTGTCTGAAGGAAATGGACAATGTGTTGCACCCATGCTGGAGCCTGAGGCTCGACAGCTGGGACTAAAGGCATCTCCTCTGCCGGGAGAACGTTTGTCTCGACAGCAAAGGCCTGAGGCCCTGCCGGAGCCTGTTGTTCCCCGACAGGCATGTCGATCCCGGCAACTTCCTTGCCGGCGGCTCCGAGGAGCTCTGCCGGGAAGTACTGGCCAGAGTTCAACTTTCTTCTCTTTTCTTGCCGCATCGATGGCGCCACGGATGGTTGAGTCAATTGGAGCACAAAAGTTCCTGGTTCCACAGGCAACTTGAGGGCAGCACGCTTTGACAGGTCGTCAGCAATACTGTTCTCGGCACGAGGAACGTGCTCCATTTGCAGACCATCAAAGCGCTCTTCCAATTTCCTCACTTCATCTACATAGGCTTGCATCAATGGACTTTGATAACTCTTGTTAACTTGCCTGACGACAAGTTATGAATCGCCTTCGATGACGAGCTTTTTGATACCAAGGTCTGCCGCGATCCTGAGACCGGCAAGCAAACCCTCGTATTCTGCAGTGTTGTTGGTTGAACTCTCCCGGGGAAAGCGCATTTGGACTACGTACTTGAGGTGCTCTTCGGTGGGTGCGACAAGCAGCACGCCAGCACCGGCGCCTTGCAGCGAGAAAGCCCCGTCAAAGTACATAATCCATTGCTGATCGATTTCCTTGCCAGGGAGAGTTGTTTCTTGAACTTCTTCATCTGGCGTTGGGGTCCATTCTGCAATGAATTCTGCCAAGGCCCTGCTTTGAATCGTCGAAGTGCTTTCAAACTTAAGGCCAAAGCTGGACAACTCCAACGCCCACTCCACGATCCTGCCGGTTGCCTCTGGATTTTGCAAAATCCGTTGCAACGGAAAGCGAGTGACGACGGTGATTTCATGTGCTTGAAAATAATGGCGCCGCTTTCTCGAGGCCATAAGAAGGCCGAAAAGCAATTTCTGCACACCAGAATATCTTGACCTAGCTCCTTGTAAAAGAGAGCTAACAAAATAAACTGGGCGCTGCACCACCTTCTTCTTCTGCACGGGTTCTTCTGTTTGCGCAGATCCTGTCTTGCCGGGATCAACCCTTGCCGGGGAAGATCTTGCTGCGTCATCTGGTGGTCCTGCCGCTGGTGTTGCTTCCTCATTAGCTTCTCTCTGCGCCACTAGCGCAGCACTAACCACTTGATTTGTTGCTGCCAGATATAGCAGCAACGGCTCTTGTGGTTTAGGTGCGACTAGTGTCGGTGGAGAGGAAAGGTATTTCTTCAAATCTAGTAGCGCAGCCTCCGCCTCCGGAGTCCATTTCATCGGACCTGCTTTCTTTAAAATTTTGAAGAAGGGCAGGGCGCGCTCAGCAGATTTGGAAATAAACCTGCTTAGAGCAGCAACACAGCTGGCAAGACAACGCACATCCTTGACGCGTCTCGGTGCTTCAATTTGGTCAATAGCTTTGATCTTGTCGGGGTTCGCTTCGATTCCCCGGCAAGATACAAAAAATTCGAGGAGCTTGCCGGAAGGAACACCGAACATGCACTTCTCAGGATTGAGCTTCAAGTTGATCTTGCGCAGATTTGCAAATGTTTCTTCTAAATCTTGAATGAGCGTTGCTTTGTCCTTGGTTTTGACCACTATATCATCCATATACGCCTCCATATTTCTATGGAGTTGAGGCTCAAAACCAATCTGGATTGCTCTGGCAAATGTTGAACCAGCACTTTTCAACCCGAAAGGCATTCATATAAAACAATACGTACCACATGGTGTGATAAATGCGGTCTTCTCTTCATCTTCTTTTGGCATAAAAATCTGATGATACCCTGAATAGGCATCAAGGAAGGATAGGAGATCACAACCAGCGGTGGCATCCACAATATGGTCGATGCGCGGCAAGGGAAAGGGATCTTTTGGACAAGCTTTATTGATATCTGTATAATCGATACAAAGCCTCCATTTCCCATTCGCTTTCCCCACTACAACCGGATTGGCCAACAAGGTTGGATGAAGCACTCCTTTGACCAGTCCTGCCTCCTCCAGCTTTCTGATTTCTTCGGCAATGAATTCTTGCCGCTCCAAGGCTTGCTTCCTGACCCTTTGCTTGACGGGCCGCGCATGAGGACAGACAGCAAGGTGGTGCTCAATTACCTTCCTGGGAACACCGGGGATGTCAGACGGTTGCAATGCAAACACGTCGACATTCGCCCGCAGGAAAGCAACGAGCGCGCTTTCCTATTTGTCATCTAGGGTGGAACTTAGGGTGAAAGTTCCCCCCGTTCCATCCTCTCTGACAGGCACCTTCTTGGTCTCCGGCGGAGCAGCCTTGGACTTCTTGTTCTTGCCGGTGGAACTCTCTGGTACGTCCTCGATGGAAGCGCAGCACTCCGAGGAGGTGCGCTTGCTGGAGTTCGCGCCAAGGTTCCTGCCGGTCTTCTTCTTCCTCCCGGGAGTTCCAGCGGCAGGAGCAGGTGCCTTGATGGCAGGTGCTGCAACTGCTTCCCGGTAAAGTTGATCGGCACAGATGAGCGCATCCTTCTTATCGGAATGGATAGTGATGATGCCCAATGGCCCAGGCATCTTCAAGACATTGTACGCGTAGTGTGATGCCGCCATAAACTTAGCCAGCGCTGGCCGACCAAGGATCCCATTGTATGACATGGGGATCTTGGCGACATCAAACACCACCTTCTCGGTCCTGAAGTTGAGCTCGCTGCCAAATGTTACCGGCAGCGTAATCTTGCCCTTAGGCTAGGTTCTTCCCGGATTGACCCCTTGAAACGTACCCATTTCTTCGAGGTCCTCGTCGGGAATTTGGAGCTTTCTGGGCACATCCGGTGAGATTAAGTTTAGGCCGGCCCCGCCATCAACTAACATTTTCGTCACCTTGAGGTTGCGAATCGTTGGCGAGACCAACAATGGCAAGCACCCGACCGCAGTTGTGCGATCAGGGTGATCCTCGGCGTCGAAAATGATAGGCGTGCTGGACCACTTCAGGGGCCTACATGCATCTGGGGATGGCTCTGCCGCATTGACCTCCCGCACCCACTGTTTGAGTTGGCGGTGGGAAGAATGCAGCGAGGCACCCCCATCGATACACATGGCCTACGTAGCCTTCTGGAATTCTTGCTCACTGGATTCATCATCTTCCTCATCATCATCTCCTTCTTTGTCTCGGCCCCGAGCGGGCCTATCCTTTTGTTGCTTGGCCTTGCCGCGGCGACCCCCTCGGCCACCGTGCTTCTTGCCGGACCCATCAGCACCATCTTGGGCCTTCTCCTTATCTCGCCTCTCATATTCGGCCCTCTGCTTCTCGGCAAGCTACTCAACTTGCCGGCAGTTCTGGAGATCGTGGCCCTTGGTGCGATGGATCTTGCAATACTGCTTGCCGGAGTTCTCCGACTTGTCGGCAGCCGCCAAGGCCTGACAGGAAGGGCACCCGGCAAGATCCTTGCCGGGGTCACCAACCTTGGCCTTCTTGGCGGCACCGGGGTTGTCGGATTCCTCGACAGCAAGCACGGCCTTGCCTCCATGCTTCCTGTTCCGCCGCCGGCCTTTCCTTGACGGGGCCGCGGCGTCTTCATCTTCTGATTCGCCCCCCGCGCCAACAGCCTCGCCAGGGAGTTTCCTCCCCTCTTCAGCTCGAACACATTTGTCGGCCAAAGCGTAAAGCTTGGCAATACTCCTGACTTTGTTCATTGCCAGCTCTTCCCGCATTTTGCGGTTACGCACGTTCTGGTGGAACGCGCTAACGACAGCGGCAGGGTGAACGTCAAGAATATTGTACTGCACCCGGCTAAATCTCTGGATAAACTTGCGCAGGGACTCGCCCTCCTTCTGAGGGATGATATGTAAATCGCTCTCTTGGCCAGGAGCTTGGTGGCCTACAACGAAGGCGCCAACAAACTGATGGCACAAATCTGACCAGGAAGAAATAGAATTCTCCGGCAGATGCATCTACCACGACCTGACATTGGGTTTGAGCACCAACGGGAAGTAGTTGGCAAGTATCTTGTCATCTCGGCCCCCGGCAGCCTGCACCGCAATGGTGTAGATGCTCAGGAACTCTGAGGGATGGGTCTTACCGTCATACTTCTCCGGGACCTCCGGCTTAAAGGTCCGGGAATTGGGCCACCGGACTTGCCGCAGCTCACGGGTAAACGCCGGAGTCCCTACCTCATAAGGCAAGTCTCCTACGTCCCCTGGCGCAGGCTCGTCAACAGCCGGCCCCGCGCGCTTATCAGACTGATAGCGCGCTTCCCGTCGCCGCTCGATGGTAGTTCGAGCGTCCTCCTTGCCTCGTTCCTGGAGAACTTGACGCTGATCGCGGTGCATCCGTGGATCGGACGACGCCGTGGAAACTTCTTCATGGCGGTCGACTTGCTGAGTTGTCGGCCGCCGCTGGTGCCGCGGAGGAGAGTGCACTGTGGTTGCACCACCTCCGGTTTTCTCTACATCGGCTCGCGCCGGATCGATGGGCCTCCGCTGCGAGGGCCCTGCCTCTTGCGGTCCATCCTTGTTGGCGAAGCCGATAAGGCTCTGGATAGTAGCTCGCCACTCCTCCATCTTCTCCGGGGCAGGAGGAAAATCGAGGAGCAGCTGCGCACGTGCCAAGGCTTCTGCTGGCATAGGCGGCGGCGACAGGTGAGAGGTACGTGAGGTGCTCTGACTCCTAACCATGTTAGAAGGAGCACCACCGCGGTCACGCGACCGCGCGCCACCTCCGCCAGCAGCTCGGTGTGCATGCTGGTCCCGCGCATCTTGGGATCGATGCGCAGAAACCTTTTCACGGGGACGCCCTGAACCACCAGCGCCATGACGTCGCTCATCATGCACGACCTGGGTAGGTCGTGAGGCTTGCGCCGGCGCGGGAGCTCCAGCAGGCGCCCTCCGATCTCTCGAGTTCGTTGTGCCACCCGTAGGCAACACAGCGCCATCTCTAGATCTAGCGGCGTGCAGGTTACCACTGCCACTGCGAACGATGCCACTCGCCTGGCTTGGATCCCCAGAACGCCGTGGGGGTTCTAATCCTCTTCCTTCTGCACCCACGCCGTCGCCCGTACGTGAAGGTGTAGGCAAAACAGACATGGACGGTTGCGCTGTCGCAGCACTCTTCTTCTTGGGTGGCATGATGATGAAGATGATGAAGAAACTAAGGCGCCGATCACTAGATCAGGTTCACGCAACCTTCAATCCCCCTACCTGGCGCGCCAAAGATGTCGGCGTGTGACACCTATGGGATCCTGAGAGACCCCTTTACGATTCGGCGGGGGGAGAGGTATACGCAAAGAGCAGAACCAACGATCGACGCGGGAAGTTTTTACCCAGGTTCGGGCCGCTGATCAGCGTAAAACCCTACTCCTGCTTTGTGTTCTTATTAGTGTTCTTGAGCCCAGCCTTCAGGAGCGCTCGCTGTGAACAGTACGTTCAAAGAGCAGCTACGCATGCAGAATGGGCCAGAAGTCCTCCTCCTCTGTAGCAGTTGCCTTGGGCCTCCTTTTATATGCTCAAAGGGGTCTTCACAGTGGCAAAATGTACATACATTGAGGTGTAAAGTAGCTACAGGGTATCATACCTAACCCCTGACGGATTAGGACAAACGCATTTAATGCACCGTGAGGTGTCCGTTTAGGTGTCCTCACTTTCTTGGGGATGGAAAAAGGGGCCATCCCATCAGCACCGCTTAAGCTTTCCTCCACTGGCGCGTTGCCACGCATCCAGAGAAGGACCCAGAATGTCAGACTTGTTACTGTGCCGAAGCGGTGGCACAGTGGCAGAATCTCGCCAGGCGCCGAATCTTGCCGGGCACCAAGCCTTGCCGGGCGCCAAGCCTTGCCGGGCGCCAAACCTTGCCGGGCTCCACAGGCCATCCCGGCAAGGATCTTGCCGGGGAAGCTGGCCTTCGGATTCCAGCTTTGCTTATCTGCTGATCCTCAGATCTCTGACTTGATGATTTCCTTGATGGCTTGAATCGACCTCGAGCTATTCCCGGCAAGCCTTACCGCGAGGATGGCTACAACTGCCCGTGCACAAGTACGGGGTACTAGTGGCCCAATACTTAGTACACCAACAACCAAGGCGGTGGAATGACCGCACGATTATGGGGAAGCTCTAGGACACGAAGAGCATTCGAGAGGAGGAGGAACGGACAAGAACAGAGGACAAGTTTTGCCAGAGTGCGGGTTTGTGCATGCTAGGCACATAGTCACCGCGTGAACAGGCACACGCGGTGCGCTCTGGCTGGCCTAACTTTGTCATGTAGATTGGTGATTCATCGAAGAGAGCCAAAGAAGAAAGAAACAAGCACATGGGCTCAAGATGTGATGAGAGGGAGCTCGAAGACAACAACACAACAAGGTGTTTGTTTTGAAGTGAGGAAGATTGGTCTGGAGAATCAGGCTAATATTTTGCTGAGGGTGAACAACCACTAAGATGACCATCTCTGCAAATTTTCAGCTCATTAGGATGACTATAAGTAGCACTTGCTGTACAAACCACCACACTGGACAGAAATGCAAATGATGAAGCTGTGCTCACATGGTTGCTTGGATTGAGCTGAAATTTGTAGGAGATGAATAATTTGGGAATATGAAGATACTTTTAAAATTTCATACCATTTGGGTACACCAAAATGGTACTTCCTTCACAGTGGTCCTCTTTGGACAGAAACTAAGAAAAATTGTAGAGGGAAAATGGCTAAATGAAATGAGGCCAAATTTGGTAGAGAGGGTTTATATGGGTAGGATCATGTCCTGGTAAATTTTCAGCAATAATGAAGTAATATCAAACATAGTTGCTTCACAACCTGAAAATCTGACTACAATCAAAGAGTTGATGTTGAGCTCACATGGATTGATGAATGAAACTCAAAATTTGAGGAGAGCTATGATTTGAGCACATTAAGGAGCTTGCAAAATTTCAACTCATTTGGATTAACCTAGCTAGTACTTCCTTCATAAAGGATTCCATCTGACAGAAACTTTGGAAATTTGCTGAGGAAGATTCACTAGGCAAATGGAGTTGAATTTTGGCATGAGGCAATGATATGGATAGGAAAGAATGCCCAAAATTTTTGGGGGCAAACAAGCAAAGATAAGTGGCACTTCCTTCACAAAAAGCCACTTTGAACAGAATTGAAGAATGAATATTGCTGAATTATTTTTGAACTGGACAAGGAAATTTTGGACATATTTGGGCATATATGATCCAAACAATTTATGAGAATTATTTGGGAATTTTGTGGAAGACATAAATATAGGTTGCTTCACAACCTAGGGCAAAAAGGATTATTCCTTGAACAGAAAAACGAATATCCCCAAGTAAAAGAATTTTGTGTTTGGGCTAAGATGGAAATGACATGGTCTTGGGATGGATTTGAGGATGACAAGCCACTTGGGAGCCTGAGAAGAGACGATCTTCCCAGGTTTCCAGACCACAGAGCCACAGAAAACAAATCGAAAACAAAAATCCAGAGAAATTCAAAAGAAAAAGAAAGGGCCAAAATCCAGGGTGTTACAGAGAAGTGCCACTTTATGGTTAATGAAGGTATTGTCTTGGGGCATAAAATCTCCAAAAGAGGTATTGAAGTTGATAAAGCTAAAGTTGATGCTATTGAAAAAATGCCGTGTCCTAAAGATATCAAAGGTATAAGAAGTTTCCTTGGTCATTCTGGTTTCTATAGGAGGTTTATTAAAGACTTCTCTAAAATTTCTAGGCCTCTTACTAATCTTTTACAGTTAGATGTTCTATTTGTTTTTTATGATGATTGTGTAGAAGCATTTGAAATCCTTAAGAAAGCCATAATTTCTGCACCTATTGTTCAACCTCCTGATTGGAACCTACCCTTTCAAATTATGTGTGATGCTAGTGTTTATGCTGTTGGTGCTGTTTTAGGACAAAGAGTTGATAAGAGATTAAATGTTATCCATTATGCTAGCAAAACTCTAGACAGTGCTCAAAGAAATTATGCTACCACTGAAAAATAATTTTTAGCAGTTGCGTTCGCTTGTGATAAATTTAGATCTTACGTTGTTGATTCCAAAGTAATTGTTCACACTGATCATGCTGCTATTAAATACCTTATGGAAAAGAAAGATGCTAAACCTAGACTCATTAGGTGGGATACTACAAGAATTTGATCTACATATTATTGATAGGAAGGGAGCTGAGAAAATATTCTTGATGACCCACTACCTATTGATGATAGCTTTCCTGATGAACAATTAGCTGTTATAAATACTTCTCGTAGTACCCCATGGTATGCAGACTATGCTAATTTTATTGTTGCTAAATTTATACCACCTAGTTTCACATACGTACAAAAGAAAAAAGTTTTTCTATGATTTAAGACATTACTTTTGGGATGACCCACACCTTTATAAAGGAGTAGATGGTGTTATTAGATGTTTGTGTGCCTGAGCATGAACATGATCAAATCCTACGCAATTGTCACTCCGAGGCTTACAGAGGACACCATGCTGGAGATAGAACTGCACACAAGGTATTACAATCTGGTTTTTATTGGCCTACTCTTTTCAAAGATACTCATAAGTTTGTCTTGTCTTGTGATGAATGCCAAAGAATTGGTAACATTAGTAGACGTCAGGAAATGCCTATGAATTATTCATTTGTTATTGAACCATTTGATGTTTGGGGATTTGGTTATATGGGACCTTTTCCTTCCTCTAATGGGTATACACATATTTTGGTTGCTGTTGATTATGTTACTAAGTGGGTAGAAGCTATTCCAACTAGTAGTGCTGATCATAACACCTCCATTAAAATGCTTAAAGAAGTTATTTTCCCGAGGTTTGGAGTCCCTAGATATTTAATGACTGATGGTGGTTCACACTTTATTCATGGTGCTTTCCGTAAATTGCTTGCTAAGTATGATGTTAACCATAGAATTGCATCTCCATATCATCCTCAGTCTAGTGTCAAGTAGAATTAAGTAATAGAGAAATAAAATTAATCTTGCAAAAGACTGTTAATAGATCTAGGAAGAATTGGTCTAAGAAACTTGATGATGCAGTATGGGCTTATAGAACTGCTTAGAAAAATCTTATGGGTATGTCTCCATATAAAATGGTTTATGGGAAAGCATGTCACTTACCTCTTGAATTGGAACATAAAGCTTATTGGGCAATTAAAGAACTCAACTATGATTTCAAACTTGCCGATGAGAAGAGGTTATTTGACATTAGCTCACTTGATGAATGGAGAACCCAAGTCTATGAAAATGCCAAACTGTTTAAAGAAAAGGTTAAAATATGGCATGACAAAAGAATACAAAAGCGAGAATTTTATGTAGGTGACCAGGTCTTGCTATACAATTCTCGTTCAAGATTTTTTGCATGAAAACTTCTCTCCAAATGGGAAGGTCCTTACATTATCGAAGAAGTTTATCGTTCTGGAGCCATCAAGATCAACAATGCCGAGGGCAACAACCCGAAGGTGGTGAATGTGCAAAGAATCAAACATTATATCTCAGGTACGCCCATAAATGTTGAAACTAATATTATTCATACCATAACACTTAAGGAGTACATAAGGGAAACCTTCCAACACACTCCAGAACCTTGAAAAGGAATAGGTATGTGATACGGTAAGTAAACCGACTCCAAAAGTTTTCCAAAAGCAATTTTACTCTGTTTTAGAATATTTAAAAAATTAGGAAAATAAAAAGTAGCCCAAAAAGTGCACGAGCAGGCGATAAGCCTGGGGGGCGCGCCCTACCCCCTGGGTGCGCCTCCCAAGCTTGTGGCCACCTCGTGTACCCACCGGACTCTGTTTTCTCCCAGAATACTTGTTTTGCACGGTAAAAATTCATTATATAATCTCCTGAAGGTTTTGACCACCATATCATGACAATATCCTCTGTTGTTGTTTCGAGCTATTTTTGCAGCATAGTTAGAGCAAGATGTCTTCGCAAGAGTCGGTTGGGGAGAGTCGAGTCTCTCACCCAACACCGGAGGCATACAACAAAGCTAACCCCTTTGGGTGTTCAACGGAGGAAGAGATGAAAATCGACCTGAAAAGAGTGGATGCCATGGAGGAGGATCAAGAAGTCACCTCTCTCCCTCAACCTGGAGCCATGCGTGTGGAACTCGATGACTCGGTCCTCCCAAATTCGGTCAAACCCCCCGTTGCTAAATTTATATCTTACAATAACTTGAAAAAGAGTGTTGCTTCTTCCTCTGCAAGAAGGATGCATATGTGGGTGGACGGTGCTTTAACTGTCACCGAAAAGCTGCTTAAGGAGATTATGGATCTCAAACAGCAAGTCAATAGGTTCGAGGAGGAAAATCGCATCCTGAGGGGCATCATTGCAAAGAACATCGCACCACCACCTCCAAAGAAGGAGACTTAAGTACATGGGTATGGCCACTCCCCTCGGCTTATGCCAAGCTTGAGGGAGGTGCCCCGGTATCGTATCACCATCACATCTTTATCTTTATCGTTTATCTTAGTTCGATCCTTTTGGTTAAATCTTGATCCAATAGAATAAAAGTTTTAGTATGATCTAGTCTTTGAGTTTTGCTTTGAGTTCTATCTATGTAATCGAGTGCGAGAGTTATATAATAAAGATTAGTTTTGAGTTAAGGGCTTTGCTTTCTTGCTTTGATCTTGGAAAAAAAGAATAAAAGAAATAAAAGAATATATATAATCTTATGGAGAGTGATGACTTCACATATAAAAAGTATGATGCATGAAATTTGTTGAGGGTTGACAAACATAGTATTGGTCATTGTTGCAATTAATAGGAATTAATAAATAAAGAGAGGTCTCACATATAAATACATCATCTTGGACATCTTTTGTGATTGTGATCACTCATTAAAATATTATATGCTAAAAAGTTGATGTTGGACAAGGAAGACAACATAATGTGTTATGTTTCCTTATATCCGAATAGAAGTTATATTGTCATGGATCCTCCAACATGCTAAGCTTGCTTCTCATCCTATGCTAGCCAAAAATTCCGCACTAAGTAGAGATACTACCTATGCATCCAAAAACCTTTAACCCAGTTTTGCCATGAGAGTCCACTATATCTACCTATGGATTGAGTAAGATCCTTCAAGTAAGTTGTCATCGGTGCAATCAATAAAAATTTCTCTCTAAATATGTATGATCATTTAGTGTGAGGAAAATAAACTTTATATGAACTTGTGATGGGGAAGAAATAAAAGCGACAGATTGCATAATAAAGTTCTCTATCACAAGCGGCAATATAAAGTGACGTTCTTTTGCATTAAGATTTCATGCATCCAACCATAAAAGCGCATGACAACCTCTGCTTCCCTCTACGAAGGGCCTATCTTTTACTTTTACTTTCTACCTTTATGCAAGAGTCGTGGTGATCTTCACCCTTTCTTTTATATTTTCTCTTTTTGGCAAGCACTATGTGTTGGGGGAAGATCCAGACATATATATCCACTCGGATGTAGGTGATCATAAATTATTATTATTGACATTACCCTTGAGGTAAATGGTTGGGAGGCGAAACTATAAGCCCCTATCTTCCTATGTGTTTGATTGAAGCTTTGATCTCATAAGTATCGCATGAGTGTTAGCAATTATGGAAGATTAAATGATGGTTGAGTATGTGAACTTGCTAAATAAAAGCTCTTACATTGACTCTTTCTGATGTTATGATAATTGCAATTGCTTCAATGACCGAGATCATAGTTTGTTAGTTTTCAATTAAGTTTTTGGTCTATACTTTACCTTGTGAATGAATTATCACTTTGGCATAAGAAGTTATATGACAATATATTGCTGTTCTAAGGATGATCATGATGCCCTCATGTCCGTATTTTATTTTATCGACACCTCTATCTTTAAACATGTGGACATGATTATCGATTTCGGCTTTCACACGAGGACAAGCGAGGTCTAAGCTTGGGGAGTTGATACGTCCATTTTGCATCATGTTTTTATGTTGATATTTATTGCATTATGGGATGTTATTTCACTTTATGATACAATTCTTATGCCTTTTCTCTCTTATTTTACAAGGTTTACATGAAGAGGGAGAATGCCGGCAGCTGGAATTCTGGACCGGAAAGGAGCAAATCTGAGATACCTATTCTGCACAACTCCAAATGTCCTAAAACTTTACGATAATTGTTTTGGAATATATAAAAAATATTGGGCTAAGAAACAATAGAGGGGGACCCACCAGGTGGCCATAAGCCTGGGTGGCGCGCCCTACCCCCCAGGGCGCACCTCCCGAGCTTGTGGGCCCCCTGGCCAGCCCCCGGTGCCCATCTTCTGCTATATGGAGGGTTTTGACCTAGAAAAAATCATAAAGAAGCTTTCGAGATGAAGCGCCGCCGTCTCGAGGCGAAACCTGGGCAGAAGCAATCTAGGGCTCCGGCAGAGCGATTCTGTCGGGGAAACATCCCTCCAGGAGGGGGAGATCGAAGCCATCGTTATCACCAACGATCCTCTCATCAAGGGAGGGTTAATCTTCATCAACATCTTCACCAGCACCATCTCCTCTCAAACCCTAGTTCATCTCTTGTATTCAATCTTTGTCTCAAAACCTCAGATTGGTACCTGTGGGTTGCTAGTAGTGTTGATTACTCTTCGTAGTTGATGCTAGTTGGTTTATTTGGTGGAAGATCATATGTTCAGATCCTTAATGATATTCAATACCCCTCTGATCTTGAACATGAACATGCTTTGTGAGTAGTTACATTTGTTCCTAAGGACATGGGAGAAGTCTTGTTATAAGTAATAATGGGAATTTGGTATTCATTCGATATTTTGATGAGATGTATGTTGTCTTTCCTCTAGTGGTGTTATGTGAACATCGACTACATGACACTTCACCATGATTTGGGCCTAGGGGAAGGCATTGGGAAGTAATAAGTAGATGATGGGTTGCTAGAGTGACAGAAGCTTAAACCCTAGTTTATGCGTTGCTTCATAAGGGGCTGATTTGGATCCACATGTTTCATGCTATGGTTAGATTTATCTTAATTCTTCTTTCATAGTTGCGGATGCTTTCGAGAGGGGTTAATCATAAGTGGGAGGCTTATCCAAGTAAGGACAGCACCCAAGCACCGGTCCACCCACATATCAAATTATCAAAGTAAACGAATGCGAATCATATAAGCATGATGAAAACTAGCTTGACAATAATTCCCATGTGTCCTCGAGAGCGCTTTGCTTTATATAAGAGTTCGTCTAGGCTTATCCTTTGTTATAAAAAGGATCGGGCCACCTTGCTGCACCTTTGTTACACTTGTTACCTGTTACGAATTATCTTACTACCAAACTATCTGTTACCGATAATTTCGGTGCCTGCAGAAAATACCTTGTTGAAAACAGCTTGTCATTTCCTTCTGCTCCTCGTTGGGTTCGACACTCTTATCGAAAGGACTATGATTGATCCCCTATACTTGTGGGTCATCAGGCCGCGCGACTCTGCTGAGCTGCTCTTGACTGGTCCACCCCCGTGAGGGGCCTCGGGAGGCAGCCTCAGGAGACCACCTCCTTAGGGGGCTTTGTGAGGCTCTTGGTGATGCCTGCTGACTCGTGCCTCATGAGGTGAGGGCCTCGCGAGGGTCTTGCTCGCGAAGCTCGGTGGTGGTCCATCTGCTGGGCCCCCGACATGCACTGCACACTGGTCCGCAGGCAGACGGGCCTGGGTACCCCCAGTCCCACGGGCCCAACAGTAGCCCCCGGGCCCGTGGCGCACATGACTCCGCCTGCTGGGGGGGCAAAACACCGCGGGCCCCAACCGCCTGCGGGCCAAGCTCGATGCGTGGCGCACGATGGAACATGGGGCGCCCCCACTTCTCCCGCGATGCCTCGGCAATTGCACAGGTTGACATAAAGCCTGCCTGCATGCGGCGTGAGGCCATCATTGCCTTCCTTGTGCATCTCTGATGTCGCTTGAGACTGCGTTGGTATTTCCCCAAAGAGGAAGGGATGATGCAGCATAGCTACGGCAGGTATTTCCCTTAGTTATGAAACCAAGGTATCAATCCAGTAGGAGAACCAAACAACACTATGTAAACAGTACCTGCACATGAAGAACAAATACTTGCAACCCGACGCGTATGAGGGGTTGTCAATCCCTCTTCGGGTAACGACGCCAGAAATTGTCAAGTTGACAGGATAAAATTTGTGTAGATTGGATAAATAGATCTCGATAAAACGCAAAATAAAATAGGTAATAAAAAAGTGCAGCAAAGTATTTTTGGGTTTTTGAAATAATAGATCTGAAAATAAAAGCGAATAAAAATAGATCTCAAAGCAAATATGATAAAGAATAGACCCGGGGGCCGTAGATTTCACTAGTGGCTTCTCTCAAGAAATAGCACACGGTGGGTAAACAAATTACTGTTGGGCAATTGATAGAAGATTGAATAATTATGACGATATCCAAGGAAATGATCAATATATAGGCATCACGTCCAGGATTAGTAGACCGACTCCTGACTGCATCTACTACTATTACTCCACACATCGACCGCTATCCAGCATGCATCTAGTGTATTAAGTTCATGGTGAAACGGAGTAATGCAATAAGAATGATGACATGATGTAGATGAGATCTATTCATGTAGGAATATCCCCCATCTTGTTATCCTTAATAGTAAGGATACATGCGTGTCTTGCTGCCCCTTCTGTCACTGGGAAAGAACACCGCAAAATTGAACCCATCACAAAGCACCTCTTCCCATGGCAAGAACAATCGATCTAGTTGGCCTAACTAAAACAAAGATTCGAAGAAAAAATACGAGGCTATAAATAATCATGCATATAAGAGATCAAAAGAAGACTCAAATAATATTCATGGATATAGATCTGATCATAAACTCAAAGTTCATCGGATCCCAACAACCACACCGCAAAAAAGAGTTACATCAAATAGATCTCCAAGAGACCATTGTATTGAGAATCAAAAGAGAGAGAGAGAGAGGAAGCCATCTAGCTACTGCCTACGGACCCATAGGTCTATGATGAACTACTCACGCATCATCGGAGAGGAACCAATGAGGATGACGAACCCCTCCGTGATGGTGTCTAGATTGGATCTCGTGGTTCTAGAACTTGCGGCGGCTGGAATTGTGTTTCGTCGACTCCGCTAGGGTTTCTGGAATATTTGGGAATTTATAGGGCGAAGAGGCTGTGCGGGAGGTCACCGAGGGGGGCACAACCCCCTGGGCACGCCTGGGCCTCCTGGCGCGCCCTGGTGGGTTGTGCCCACCTCGGGCCTCCCCTCTGGTACTTCTTTGGCCCACTGGGTGTCTTCTGGTCCAGAAAAAAACCTCCAAAATGTTTCGCTGCATTTGGACTCCATTTGGTACTGATATTCTCAGAAGTAAAAAACAAGCAAAAAGCAGCAACTGGCACTGGGCACTATGTCAATAGGTTAGTCCCAAAAAATGATATAAAGTTGCTATACAATGATTGTAAAACATCCAAGAATGATAATATAACAACATGGAACAAGCAAAAATTATAGGTATGTTGGAGATGTATCATCATCCCCAAGCTTAATTCCTACTCGTCCTTGAGTAGGTAAATGATGAAAACAGAATTTTTGATGTGGAATGCTGCCTAACATGTTCATCACATATTCTTTTCTTTTGTAGCATGGACATTTGGACTTTGATATGGTTCAAAGCAATAGTCTAGTTTTGACATGAAGATTTCAATACTCAAGCATATCAACAAGCAACCATGTCTTTCAAAATATCAACACTAAAGAAAGTTATCCCTAGCCCATCATGCTCAATCATTGATCCATTCATGAAACACACTCGCATATTAGCTACATCCAATGCTCAAGTATGATCATAGTGCTCCCTAGTTGGTGCTTTATAAGAGAGGATGGAGACTCAAATAAAAATAAAATTTCATAAAGTAAATAGATAGGCCCTTCGCAGAGGGAAGTAGGGATTTGTAGAGGTGCGAGAGCTCAAAGCTTAAATTGAGAGATAATTTTTTTTGGGAGGCATACTTTTCCCATCAACGAAAACGACCGAGTAATTCCCAACACTTTCCATGCTAGATATATCATAGGTGGTTCCCAAACAGAAAATAAAGTTTATTCCTTTTTCCACCATTCTTTCACAATCTAGGGCTAGCCATATCCACGGGTGCCTTCCATACCAACACTTTCCGTGGAATTTATTATTTGACAACATAAAGTAAATTTCTTTTTCATTTCGGGACTGGGCATCCCTATTACCGCCGTACTCTCGTGCAATGATAAGTGAATAAACACTCATCTTGAAAATAACACATCTAGCATGGAAAATATTGGCCACCCCCGCCTCTTCATGAGCGGTATAAGCACACAAAAAGGAAATTCATTTTAAAAATTAGAGATGGCACATACAAATTTGCTTAGAACGACATGGAAATACCGCATATAGGTAGGTATGGTGGACTCATATGGCAAAACTGGGTTTAAATATTTTGGATGCACAAGTAGTATTTCTACTCAGTACAAGTGGAGGCTAGCAAATAGATTGAGAAGCAACCAACCAAGAAACAAAAATTCACATAAGCGAACATTAAGCATAACTAACACCGAATAATGCACCACAAGTAGGATGTAATTTCATTGCATAACTATTGACTTTTGTGCTTGCATAGTGAATCACAAACCTTAACACCAATATTCTTACTAAAGCATAATTACTCACCAACATGACTCACATATTACTATCATCATATCTCAAAACTATTACAAAGAATCAAGTTTATTTTGTCCAATGATCTTCATGAAAGTTTTTATTATATCCCTCTTGAATATCTATCACTTTGGGACTAGTTTTAGATATTGCAATTGCTTTTGACAAGCTCAAACAAATTTAAGTGAAGAACATGAGCATAAAATTTTTTGTCTCTCAAAATAATATAAGTGAAGCATGAGAGAATTTCTTCAAAAATTTACTGACTCTCAAATTAATCTAAGTGAAGCATGAGAGCATTTCTTGAAAAATATTAAAGCACACCATGCTCAAAAAAGATATAAGTGAAGCACTAGAGCAATTCCATAGCTCAATTTTTTTAAGTGAAGCATAAAGAGCAATTCTAACAAATCATTGCATAATTTTGGCTCTCTCAAATAGGTGTGTCCAGCAAGGATACTTGTGAAAAACTAAAAAGCAAAAAAGCAAAGACTCATATAATACAAGACGCTCCAAGCAAAACTCATGATATGTGACGAATAAAAATATAGTTCCAAGTAAAATACCGATGGTCGTTAGAAGAAAGAGGGGATGCCTTCCGGGGCATCCCCAAGCTTAGTTGCTTGGTTCTCCTTGAATATTAACTTGGGGTGCCATGGGGCATCCCCAAGCTTAGGCTCTTTTCACTCCTTATTCCTTCATCCATCGCGATCTCGCCCAAAACTTGAAAACTTCAATCACACAAAACTTAACAAAACCTTCGTGAGATCCGTTAGTATAAGAAAACCAATATTTACTTTAATTACTATTGCAAACCCATTCAAATTTTGTTATTGAATTATATCTACTGTATTCTAACTTTGCCATGGCTTATACCCCCCGATACAATCCATAGATTCATCAAAATAAGGACACAATGCAAAGAAAACAGAATCTGTCAAAAACAGAACAGTCTGTAAAGATGCGAATTATTATCATACTTTTGTAACACCAAAAATTCTGAAACATTAGGAAAACAGATACAATTTGTATATAAATATTTTGTAAAAAATTCAGACTTTTTCGTCGCTTCTGTGAATTTAAACAATTCTGTTACTGGACGCAAAAGTTTCTGTTTTTCAACAGGATCAAATCAACTATCACCAAAGCTATCCCAAAGTCTTTACTTGGCACAAATACTAATTAAAACATAAAAAACACAATCATAACAGAGGCATAATTGTGTAAACACTCAATAACAGAAAGAAAAAGGCAAAAATAAATTTTATTCATTGGGTTGCCTCCCAACAAGCGCTATCGTTTTATGCCCCTAGCTAGGCATAATGCATAGATTTAAGTATTGTCATCTTTAGTTTTTGATCCATAGGATGCCCTCATGATTGATTCATATGGTGGCTTAATTCTTGTTCTAGGTAAGTGTTCCATACCCTTTCTTAGTGGAAATTGAAATTTAATATTGCCTTCTTTCATATCAATCACGGCACCAATAGTACGTTAAAACGGTCTACCAAGTATAATTGGACAAGATGGATTGCAATCAATATCAAGAACAATAAAATCTATGGGCACATAATTTCTATTTGCAAGAATAAGAACATCATTAATTCTTCCCAAAGTCTTTTTAATAGTAGAATCCGCCAAGTGAAAATTAAGAGAACATTCTTCAATATCGGTAAGACCAAGCACATCACATAAAGATTTCGGAATTGTGGAAACACTAGCACCCAAATCACATAAAGCAAAACACTCATAATTTTTAATCTTGAATTTGATAGTAGGTTCCCATTCATCATGTAATTTTCTAGGAATTGAAATCTCCAACTCCAGTTTTTCTTCCAAAGCTTTCATCATGGCATCTATGATATGTTTAGTAAAAACTTTATTTTGTTCATAAGCATGGGGTGAATTTATCATGGATTGCAACAAAGTAATACATTCAATCAAAGTGCAATTATCATAATTAAAGTCCTTGTAATCCAAAAGAGTGGGAACATCACTAGTTAAAGTTTTGACCTCTCCAAACCCACCTTTATCAATTTTTTCATCAAGATTTTCACCCTCCAAATTATCGGGACGCCCTCTAACTAAAGTTGACTCTTCTTCAGTCCCTTCATCATCAATTTTAATTTTACTAAACAAGGAATCTATAGAAGAAACAACAATCACTTTAAGATCTTCATTATTTTTATCTTCTAAAGAAATTGGTTTAGCGGCCATTTGATTTACTAGGGTAGCTTGTGCGTCGGATATTTTGCCTAGTAAATTTTTAGCATGAGCATACTTGGTTTGGAGATTGCAAACTCCTCTACTAATATCATCAAGTTGTTTTGTTATAGCATCTAACACAACAGAGTGTTCCTTAAGTTCTTCGGTAAAATATTTATTGTGCTCAAATTGTGTAGTCATATATTCCTTAGTACTTTTCTCAATTTCAAGCAAAATATTGGGGTAAGGAACCACATAGTACTTTCTCTAAGATATCGCAACTATGCAAACAAGATTGCAAACAAAAACAGATCTGACAAGAAAAAGGCGAACAAGCAAGAGGGCGAATAACACGGCAAATTTTTGTGAAGCGGGGGAGATGAAAAACGAGAGGCAAATGGCAAATAATTTAAATTGCAAGGAGATGAGATTTGTGATTTGGAACCTGATAGATGTTGATGATGTATCCCCGGCAACGATGCCAGAAATTCGTTTTGATGTCACTTGAGACTGCGTCGGTATTTCCCCAAAGAGGAAAGGATGATGCAGCACAGCTACTGTAGGTATTTCCCTCATTTATGAAACCAAGGTATCAATCCAGTAGGAGAACCAAGCAACACTATGTAAATGGTACCTGCACACAAAGAACAAATACTTGCAACCCGACGCGTATGAGGGGTTGTCAATCCCTCTTCCGGTAACGGCGCCAAAAATTGTCAAGTTGACGGGATAAAATTTGTGTAGATTGGATAAATAGATCTCGATAAAACACGAAATAAAATAAGTAACAAAAAAGTGCAGCAAAGTCTTTTTGGGTTTTTGAAATAATATATCTGAAAATAAAAGTGAATAAAAATAGATCTCAAAGCAAATATGATAAAGAATGGACCCGGGGGCCGTAGATTTCACTAGTGGCTTCTCTCAAGGAATAGCACACGGTGGGTAAACAAATTACTATTGGGCAATTGATAGAAGATCGAATAATTATGACGATATCCAAGGCAATGATCAATATATAGGCATCACGTCCAAGATTAGTAGACCGACTCCTGCCTGCATCTACTACTATTACTCCACACATCGACCGCTATCCAGCATGCATCTAGTGTATTAAGTTCATGGAAAAATGGAGTAATACAATAAGAATGATGACAAGATGTAGACGAGATCTATTCATGTAGGAATAGCCCCCATCTTGTTATCCTTAATAGCAGTGATACATGCGTGTCTTGCTGCCCCTTCTGTCACTGGGAAAGAACACCGCAAGATCGAACCCATCACAAAGCACCTCTTCCCATGGCAAGAAAAATCGATCTAGTTGGCCTAACTAAACCAAATATACGAAGAAGAAATACGAGGCTATAAATAATCATGCATATAAGAGATCAAAAGAAGACTCAAATAATATTCATGGATATATATTTGATCATAAACTCAAAGTTCATCGGATCCCAACAAACACACCGCAAAAGAGAGTTACATCAAATAGATCTCCAAGAGACCATTGTATTGAGAATCAAAAGAGAGAGAGGAAGCCATCTAGCTACTGCCTACGGACCCGTAGGTCTATGATGAACTACTCACGCATCATCGGAGAGGCACCAATGAGGATGATGAACCCCTCCATGATGGTGTCTAGATTGGATCTCGTGGTTGTGGAACTTGCGGCGGCTGTAATTGTGTTTCGTCGACTCCCCTAGGGTTTCTGGAATATTTGGGAATTTATAGCGAAGAGGCGGTGCGGGAGGTCACCGAGGGGGGCACAACCCCCCTGGGCGAGCCTGGACCTCTTGGCGCACCCTGGTGGGTTGTGCCCACCTCGGGCCTCCCCTCTGGTACTTCTTTGGCCCACTGGGTGTCTTCTGGTCCAGAAAAAATCTCCATAAAGTTTCGCTGCGTTTGGACTCCATTTGGTACTGATATTCTGCGAAGTAAAAAACAAGCAAAAAAACAGCAACTGGCACTGGGCACTATGTCAATAGGTTAGTCCCAAAAATTGATATAAAGTTGCTATAAAATGATTGTAAAACATCCAAGAATGATAATATAACAACATGGAAGAAGCAAAAATTATAGATACGTTGGAGACGTATCAACCTTCGAAGGCGAAGAGGCGCGGCCCGCTCCTTCTTCTGATGCTATATAAGGGAAAGGGGAAGGACCCCCGGCTCATCTTCTTCCTTCGACTCCTCTCTTCTGCTCCGCGCCCCAATCCACTCCTGCGACAATGGCGAGTGGGAGAGGCCATGCCGCGGCGCCCAAGGTGTTGCCCCGGGGGTGCCCGCAGCTGTGCTGCCTCCCTGGTCGCGGTACCACTTGGCCAAAGCGGTCCGCGAGTTCATCTTGGACATGCACCGTCGGCCCTGCTCCTGGCTCTGGCTCCCGGACTCCTTCGCGGCAGAGATGGCGGACCGTGCGCCGCTGGGACTGTGGTTGCAGGCGGACGGCTACTGCAATGGCTCCTCCTGGGTGGCGACGGAGTTCACCCCTACCAGCTTCATGTTCTTGAAGCGGGAGTGGAAGTCATTCGCCCTCGCCCGCAGCTTGAAGCGGGGGCACATCCTCCAGTTCAAGTTCGACGAAGCCGCCACACTCTTCGTGAAGATCTTCGGGGTCACTGGCGACCGCCTGAAGTGCTGCATGGAGAGCGACGATAGCGACACCTCCAACAAGGACGAGGACATCGGCGACACATCCCCCTCAGGCGCAAGCGAGAGCAGCGATGACTTCCCCCCACATCAAGAGCAAGGACGAGGACTCTAACTAGGGAGGCAACAGTGCCCGAGCCGGAGGCCTGGGGAGTAGGCGTGCCCGCCTGAAGTTTTTCTTTTATTTCTCTTATCTACACTGGATCAGCATAGGCCCCGTGGGGGCGTGTGAAAACTATGACTTTTGTGTTTTTAATGAATGATTTTGCGGTTCAAATCGTATGTTTCCCCCGATGCTTGCTCGCGAGGCATGCCCCTCTTTTTCTTGCTTGCCCAAATGCTCTACATCGTCAGGACCCAGCCCCCGAGCGAGCCTTAGCAGCCGCTGGTATGTCTGGTTGCGATGCTTGGGACAAGGCCAGGGAGTGAGGGGCATCAAGAGCTAGTGAGGGATCCTGAGCCGCGATGCTCTGGGATCCCCCCTTTTAACGTGCAAGCGGCTCACGCAAAAAAGAGGCGACAGGCTCTGCCAAGGCCGCGAGGAGAAGGGACTCTTAGCGAAGATAGAAGCACTCGTGAGGCGGTTAGACTTATCTTTTTTGCGCGGAGCGGCGTCAAGTAAGCCACGGCTCGATCCTTGGAGTCTTTGCCGCGCGAGGCCCTTCGGGTAGTCATGCGTGGCTCCCAAGCGCTTGCTTCCTGGGGCACTGCACATTTGAAAATTTTTGGGGCACGGGGGCGACGCATGCTCACCGACCTACTTGTGTCTGCTCCATGAGGAGATGAGGCACCAAGGATCTCGGTGAGGTGACGTGCATGGGAGCGGGCCCGTGAGCCAGAGCTCGATCGCTAGGATTTATCAGCACTGCAGGGACAGACCCGAGCACAAACGCCATGCCCAGCCCCCACTCATGGGATGGTCAGGAGAAGAGCCGCGAGGGCGCGATGCTCTCAATGGTGGCGCGACACCGAACACAGGGTTAAGCAAGTAGCATAAATTCATTAAGGCATAACCAGATTCGCTACACGACCAAAAAGTGATGCAACTGCAGGGATGGACCCTGGCCAGATTGAGGATGATGCAGCCCGCAGGGCACCCTCAATTTGAAAAAAGCCAAAAAATCACCTGGCGATATGCCGCTGTAGGAGCATCAGGCTGCTTGACGAAGTGTGCCACAGGGGTTCGCCTCTCAGGGGCTGATGGGCTCCTGAGGCCTTGGTGGCTCAAGAGGGGCTGAAGGCTCATGAGGCACCACCGTTAGCTGCGCCAATCTTTGGAAGGTGGCGCCGGTGTTCTCCAGGCCGAAGGGTACGCAGGTGTAGTTGGTGGCGAGGCCCCTGCTTAGGCCGACGCGTGACGGCCAAAAGAGGTCCCGGGAGCAGGCCTTGTTGAGGCTCGTGAAGTCAACGCACATGCGGACCTTGCCGCCCTTCTCGGGGATGGCAACCGGGTTAGCAGGACGCGCAGGGCGACACTTGCCACGGATGGACCGAGCTTCTCGCAGCTGTAAATCTCCTAGGCGATGAACTCTTCCGACCCTGGCGCCTGGCGCTGTGCTCCTTGCTTGAGGGGACGCACGCCAAGGCACACCTCCAAGTGGTGCCCGAACACCTCCCTCGGCACGCCGGTCAGGTCGGACGCTTTCCAGGTGGAAGTCCCCGAGCCCTCCCGAAGGGAGGTACCGAGCACGCCTTCCTATGCGGGAGGAAGGCAAGCTCCGACGGCAGGGCAGGGCCTTGGCTGCTGCCTCCAGCCGACGCCTTCTTTTCTTCGGGGCAGTCTTTGGTGAGCTGCTGCTTCTTCTTTGTGGGGGCAGCCCTGGGAGGCCTAGCGACGCCCTCGCCGTCATAACCCTCGGCTGCAGCGACCCGGTAAGCATGCCTGAGGGAGCAGACCGCGTCCTTCTCGTCGCAGGCGATGGTGATGATGCCGCTGCAGCCAGGCATCTTGAGGACATTGTAGCCGTGGTGGGCCGCAGCCATGAACTTGGCGAGAGCAGGGTATCCCAGGATGGCATTGTACGAGAGGCTGATGTGGGCCACGTTGAAGTCAATGAGCTCAGTGTGGTAGTTGTCTCGGGTGCCAAAAGGGACAGGAAGGTGCACTTGCCCCAGGGGGATGGTGGACCCATCCGTCATCCCGGAGAAGGGCCTGGTCAGCATCAGCTAGTCGTAGGGCACTTGGAGCGTCTCGAAGGTCCCAATGGAGATCACATTGAGGCCGGCACCCCCGTCGATGAGGGTCTTGGTGACGGTGATGTTGCTCATGGTGGGGGTGCACAACATGGGGAGCGCGCAGGCGGCGGCCATGCACTTGAGGTGGTCCTTGGAGTCGAAAGTGATGGCGTACTGCGACCACTTGAGGGGCCGCGCGGCCTCTGGCCTCGAGAGGGCAGCGTTCACCTCATGAGAGAACTGCTTGAAGAGGTGATTGGACACGGGGGCCTGGGCTCCCCCTAGGATGCAGGCTACCACGCAAGGCTCTTGGTAGCCCCCAGCCCCTTTGTCGAGTTGGTTGGCGTCGTTCCTTCTGGGGGGCAGCGGCGGAAGGGCAATGTTGGTGTGAGGGTGTGCCTTGCAAGGCTATTGCTCCAGGCGCCCTCAAGAGGCTGTTCGCGCCAAGCACCCTCACGCGGTTGGTTGCGCCAGCCCTGGCGGGAGTTACCGTTGCGGTTGTCCCATCGGCTGCTACCATGGCCGCCTCCACGGCCGGCGCCACGGTCGTTGCGGTCCCCTCGACAGCCCAAGCGCTCGTTGCAGAGTGACTTGAGCTCCTGGCAGTCTTCAGTGTTGTGGGTGCGCACGTTGTGGTAGACATAGAATGGGTGGTTATCCTTCTCGGGCTCGTCGTGGTTGCCGCGCTTCTGCTCAGGCTCCGCCGCCAACACGGCAGGGCCCTTGCATTTGACCTCCTTGCCCTTGGTCTTGCCGTCGTTGAGCACGACGTCGGGATCATTGTGGATGAAAAGGCGGCCTTCCTCAGCCTTGGCGCACTTGTCGGCGAGGTTGAACAGCTCCAGTGCTGAGCTCAGATCGTCGTTGATGGCGAGCTTCTCGCGCATCCTGATGTCCGTGACGCCGTTGGAGAATGCCAAGATGATTGCCTCGTCGGAAGCGCGCGGGATCTTGTGGCGCACCTGACTGAAGCACTAGGCGTACTTGCGGAGGGTCTCGCCAGGGCGCTGCCACACACGCCGCAGGTCGTTGACGGTGAGGGGGCGGTCGTGCATGCCCTTGAAGTTAGCGATGAACTACTCACATAGCTCGCTCCACGAAGAGATCGACTCCTCGGGCAGGTTCATGAGCCAGGAGCGTGCACCATCCTTGAGGGCCATGGGGAACTAGTTCGCCATGACCTTGTCGTCACTGTTCGTCACCTCGATGCTCAACACATAGAGCTGGAGGAACTCCGTGGGGTTGGGGATGCCATCATAACTTGGGGGCAGCTCCGGCTTGAACTTGACGGGCCAGACCACCCGGCTCAGCTCGTGAGTGAAGGTCGAGCAGCCCACACTGCTTGAAGGAACGCTGCGTGCGAGGGTGGCCCGATTCTGGTGCCCAGCCACCGCGACCTATTGGACAATTCGGTCTTGGCGCTGGCGCTATTGCACGAGGAGCATGCGTGCATCGGGCGGTGGATGATCTGGCAGCTGGCCTCATCTCGGGCCGGCGACGGCGCTCCGCTGGGTGGGTCGCGCGGACATGCATCACGCCAGGGCTCGCCGAGGTCGCTACACAAGTGTCGGTGTACACAAACAGGGGTGTTTGTTTCCCCCTGACCCGTGCACAGACCGGCAGGGCCTTTAGGCAAACCACCTCTTCTCCGAAGCATATCAAGAAACGCAGGACATCAGAAGGATATCACTTTGGGAAAGCCTGCCTTGCCGAGCAGGAGAGCCTGCCCAGGTCGAGACCGCTCCAAGGACAAGTCCATATTTGCCCCGGCAGGCTTGCCGGGGCCGCCAAGATCAAACCCCGCCAAGCTCTTTCAACGAGGAACCTCCACCAAGACGCCACCGCTCCACGTCACTACACCCAAGTCATTAATCCGTGCGGTGTCAAGGTATTAAGCAACCAGGTGGATCCTTTCAAGCACGTGGCAGCCTCAAGGAGATGAGATTAGCTTTATTGACACCCGTCCAGGAGGCGTGTCAAGCTGATAAGAAGAGGCAGATAAGCGGCATGACAGGCTTGCCGGGATTCGCCCTCGGCACGACACCTAGCAGTGCATTTAATGCACTTTGTCCTAACTGCCAGAGTTAGGTATGATAACACTATTAGCTATCTAATCACACCCAAATGACTATTTTGCCACTGTGGTTGCCCCTTAGCCTATAAAAGGAGGCCCGAGGCAACCTAGCAAAGGGTTCGAACACTTCGACCCCCAACATTTGTAAGCTCACGTTGCTTCCCCTAAGGCACCCTTGCCGGGCCAGAGCACGTCGAGCCTTCTTCCACCTCTAGATTAATCCACCAAAGCAGGAGTAGGGTTTTACGCTGCAAAGCGGCCCGAACCTGGGTAAAAGAGAGGGAGTCCATTGTCGTGTTGTCCCCCACTGCTTCTGCTCTTTGTGCAACACGGCCGTCCCCATGCCAAACCACAAAGGGCCACCCCTACCCCATAGGTGATCATGCTTCCACGCCGACATCTTTGGCGTGCCAGTAAGGGGGCGTTGCTTGTGCGAACCTGAAGTAGTGACCAGCGGGTCGATCTTCGCCATCCTCTGGCATCGCACGCAGTTCCCAAGATGAGAAGCGGAGCGGCGACACTGTTCCGTGCTTCATCGGTTCCTCCGTCCAAGGCTGCGAGCGCCGCAGATGCCGCGGCCACGACAGACAGGACGGGCGCTGTGAGTGGCACGACAAGCCATGGGCAACATTGCTGTTGTCCTCGCCATCGTCTCCCACAAGCGGAGGGGACAGCGACAGCGGCACGGGGGCGGATGATCCGATCGCTAACGATACAAGTCCGACAGTAAGGGCGTTCTCCTTGCAAGGATGAATGGTTCACCGAACCACGGGCCAAGGCCAATTCGTCGGATCTCCACTCCAGCCTACAGGGTAGCCTTGCCGCGGAAAAAGATCACAGCGGGGTGTGTTTCCACCCAACCCCGGCAAGCCCATCCACACATGGCGGTGCCTCACAACCGTATCACATACGGGCTGAGCGCAACTTTCTGTGTGCGGGACTGCCGTGGGAGAGGAGGATTCGCGCCCTCGTGACGACAAGACAAAAAAAGATAAGTTGTGAAACTTCGCTTAGTTTCAAGACCTTTCCATATGATCATCACAACTCCTTCAGTTTAAGTCCTAGCACTTGCATGAGAAATCCGAAACGTGAAAAGACTCTTCCGTTGTCGCTTGCATCCTTGTCTGTTTCGAGTCCACTCAATAGTCTAGGAAGCTGCATCGACAATGTCGAAGGGAAACTTGTCGGTGGCGCACATGCTTGCAAAATGCTAGGGACCTGTCCCTACAGTGGCACAGCTAGTGTCCGCCCCGTCAAGCTCCTAGTATGCGCAGGATTTATAATCATACAAGAGCAGGGGCCAATTTAAACTTGAAGGATAGCATCAGTTCATGCAACTACTTAAAGAGTACTATTACACACCATAAGATAGCAAAGCCTAACACAAGGCCAAATTATGTCTTTTTGTTTGACAGCGGCAGAATAAACGGAGCAAACGAAGTCAGTCTCGGCGGGCCCCCTGGACCCGGGGCACTCGGAGAACCTTGTCGGCCAAAGGCCCAACAACTTGAGCAACGACAGAAGTGTCCGTCTCGGCAGGCAAATTCTTGAAGGCGTCAGAAAGATCGGCCCCGGGATGGCGCTGAGCAAAGTTGACGAGGATGTTGAAGATGGCATCCCGGGTGAATTTACGGGACTCATTGGCAAATCAGACGGCTCTGTCGTCCTCATACGTCTTCAACCCATCGATGAGGCCCTCGAAAAAGTGCGTCAGCATGACACTAGGGGCTTCATGCTCGCTGACAGTGAAGGCCCAGCCCTTCATGTTCATCTTGGAGATCTGGGAGGAGATGCGCTCGGCTATGTCGACCATGCTCTGTATCCAGATGCTATACAACTCAGCCTGGTCCTTGAGTTTGGTCTCTGCATCCTTCCAGAGAATTCCAGCAGTGTTGGCCTCCTCCATCAAGGCCCTTTCCTGGTCCTTGGCCTCCTCAAGATCCTTCTCAAGGGTGGCAAGTTTGGCAGTCATGTCCTTGATGGAGCTGGAGGCAGTGTTCAGTTCTTGGTCCTTGGTGGCAAGCTACGATCGCAGCCCCTCTAATGTGGTGGCTGCCTTTTGCGCTTCCTCCCAGAGAGCCTCGATCTCTTTCTTGCCCCCGGCAAGTTCTTCCTCCAGATTCCCGATTCGGGTCTCCATCTCTGTCTTGGCACGAGAAGCTGCGGCAAGGTTATCAGTCACCTCCTTGAGTTTTGCTGCCGTGTCCAGGGCTTGTGAATCGATGGCTTTCTTATGGCCATCCTCCAGGTCCTTGACCCGCTGCTGAACAAGACCTTCCAGCTCATCGTCCTTGTTGCGCAAAGTGTCGGACAGAGCATGTTCACGAGCGGCAAGGTCTTTGGCCTTGGCGTTGAGCTCCACTTCATGCTCTGACAGCCTGTTGTCGCGAGCTCTTGCACTCTCTACAGTAGCGGCCATCCTCTCTTCTTGATCTCTGAGTTCGCGGGATCGGGTATTATACCAAGCGCGCAAGTCTTCCGCCTTATCCTTCAGTTGCTGGGTGGCCACGTCCTGAGCCCTACGCTCCTCTTGGACCACCTGCCACCTCTGGTCATACCTTTCCCGCATTTCCTTAAGTGCCGCAGCCACAAACTCTAGAAATGCCAAGTCCTTGGAATGGTCAGCAGAAACATTCGCTTCCTGGGCCCTCTGGGTCAAGGGAGCTAGGATACGGCTAATCTCCTTGTCAAAGGTCACCCCGGCAAGAGCCGATGAACCAGGGGCTGTCGGAGGAGGTTGGACAACAACCATCGCCAATCTGCTTATGGGGGGAGCCATTTTCAAGTGCGACGCATCGCTCTGGAGGGGTATCTTTTCCTCAACTTCCATGATGGGGCCAGTCGTGCTTACAGGGTTTTCCCCTTCTCCTTCGGGGGTTGCTTGGATGTCCTTGTGGGTTTCGACGCGGCCTTCCTCAGTGGCAATTCTGAGGGCCTTCGCGGCGGCGTCCTTCCCTATGTCGGCCACTTCTTCCAAGAGTTCTTTCTCTTCAGGAATGGGGGCTGCAAGGGAGTGAGGACAAGGATAATACAGGAATCAGTAATTTAAATCAAGAGTTGAGAAATGCAGAAGCCTTCGACAAGATTTCAAGGGTGGATAATTTACCTGCTGGCGGCTGGTGGGAAGAGACCTCTCCTTCCCCGATGATGCCTGCTGCCGGCAGATGATCAACATCCACTTCCTCCATGGGGGAAAGCTCGGCACGGACAGACCCGGCAGAAGGAGCCCTTGCCGGGGATTCCCTCCCCTGAGTATTGCTCACAGTAGGGGCTGAAGTGGCCATTGTCTGCTGTCGGGCTACTTCTTGAAGGTTCTCTCTAGTTCCCTTGGTGGGCGGCAGAAGAATTTCAACATGGCCACTGGCAGACGTAGTCTGGCCCATGCCTTCTCGCGGAGGGCTGGCCCGGGGGCTCGGTGCCGGATCACCCCCGGCAACCCTTGCCGGCTCAGTGCCCGACATCAACCCCAGCTCCTTCGTCGTCTTGGCTCGTTTGGCCCACTGGGCCAAGGTCTCTTCATCCCTGTTAAGGCCAGCGAACACGAGATCAATTGAGGATCGAAGGAAAGCAGTAGGACTTATGGAACTATGAGATTCTTCCTTACTCTGAATCGTCAAACATGGCGTCCATCTCATACACCAGTGGCGGGGGGGGGGGGGGGGGGGCAGGGATTCCTTGCCTCTTTTGAGTGGCGGTGGAGTCCTGCTCGCTACGAGGCTTGATGATGGTGTGGGATCAACACCGTTCATAGTCCGTTGCCGAGGAGGTGGTGACGGGGCTTGGGCGAGGTGAGCTGAATGGCGGCGAGAGGTGTCCTCCTTGGTGCTCTTGGCGGTCGTCTTCTTCACCTTGGGCGCAGCCTGAGACAAAGAATCGGCCACCGGCTCTTGGCTGCCTCTCTTGCGGAGCCGATGCTTCTGCTCTGGAGCCTGAGGGCCCGCCTCGAGCCCCTCCTCCTGCTCTGGCACCGCGGCAGCACCTGCCCCGGCAGTTTCTGCCCGGCAGCTTCGACCCCGGCAGCTACAGCATCCAGTGCCTCAAGCTCAACAATCTCTTCATCAACACGCTCCTCCTCTAAAGGGTTCCCTTCATCGTCATCACCAGCAGCCGCGACAGCCTTAAGCCTTCGGGCTTCTTCAAGCCTGCTGCAGATATACTTCTGCTCCTCTTCAGTCGTGCCCTTGGTGAAGTCTGTCTCCTTCCTCATGGCCTTCTCCTCCAAACTCGAAGTCCAGCTCATCTCCTCCTCCAAGCTGGGCAGTGGCCAGTCTGCTTTGCCCCATTGGCATTGCAGTCTGGCATCCACTTGAGGATCTAATCTCTGGCGGAGTTGATATGTAGCGGGACGATCCTTGCCGGTAGATGGAAGGTGCCGGACTTGTGGAACAATTTTTCGCACAGCCAGGCATGGTTCATGACCGTCAAATTGTTGGCAAGGCCAGGATACAGCCGCATCCAGTCCGTCGCATTCTTATACTCCCAGGCGAAACGGTCCCTTTGTTGCAGTGGCCCGATATGGCGCTGGAGGAAGTCGGTGCCTACATGCTCAATGGTGAGTCTGGCAGGTTTGAGGCGAGCAACCATGTTCAAAACTGGGCGGAGCTCCTTATCGGTTTCGCCCAGATCGCTCCAGTCACTACAAAAAAAGACACATCCATGACATTTTGGCCCGAACGAATTTTTTTTTGTCATGCTTATGACACTTCTATGACGATAATTGTGACAAAAGCACGCATCATCATAGATGTGGTGGGCTCCTACTTCTATGACAAAAAATCATGACAGAAAATGGGCTTTTCGTCCTGGGCGGGCCGGGGACGCACTTGCATGACATTCTTTGGGCCATCCATGACGAAAAAATCGTGGTAGAAGCGAGGGCGAGGAAAATATCGGGGAGTTCCCGGTTACGGTGGGTGGTCGGGGCCGAGCGATGCACAGAGGTTTGCGCGTTTCTCTCGTACACGTACGCGCGTGTGTGCGAGGCATTGGGCTCTAACTGAACCCGAGCGAGGTGTTCGCTTACTGAACTCAAGCGATTGCACTAGCTACGTTACTGAACCCGAGCGATCGATCCCTGGTTGTTAACTGAACCCGAATGATTCCTTCGCTACTGCTGCTAACTGAAGCCGATCGAGAACCTGCTGCTGCCTCTTGATGAACAGTGAATGTTGTTGGGGGTTGGATGAACAGTTCTCGGTGGGGGTTGGATGAACAGGACCCCGTGGTAGTAGAGGCCGTTGCCGCTGGATGAACTGGACCCCGATAGAGGAGGCCGCCACACACCCGAGCCGGTTGGGGGTGGATGAATAGGACCCCGTGGAGGGCTGGTTGAACAGTAGCTGGTGGCGGCTGGATGAACAGGTCCCCGTGGAGGGCTAGTTGAATAGTAGTCGGTGGAGGCTGGATCAACATGACCCCATGGATGAACAGTAGCTGGTGGAGGCTGGAGGAAGTCGACGGTGGATGAACATCAACCCGTGGAGGATGGAGCGAGGCACTAGACGGTGGAAGAATAGTAGCCCTTGGAGTCTCGTTTTGCGGTACGCCACACCCCTCCCGATCAACAAGACCCCGTTTCGACCGTCGCCGGTCGAACAGAAGGCCGTTTCCTTCGTACTGTGGTACGCCAGACCCCGTTTCGGCTGTTCCGTCCAAGCTGGTTGGCCCCCGATGAACACGACGCATTCCGACCCAGTCTGTTGCCTCCTAATGAACACGACGCTGTTTCTTCGTTCCGACCCAGCCGGTTGGCTGCCGATGAACAGGACGCCGTCGCTGTACGCGTTCGATACCCCACCCGTATGTACGTATGTAACCGTATTTACTTTCTTGCAGTGTGGCTGTACGTACGTGTACATGATATAGGCGGGACTGCCTGAACAACTACCGCTCCTTACTGGGCCACGGTTCATTGTGGCAGAAAGACCGATGGATCAGTATGTACATACACGTTTGCGACCAGAATGACAACGCTACGTACGCTTTGACCGGGTGTGTCCCGGCTGTCAGGGAGGATAAGGAGGCACTTCCTTGCGTGCGAAGATATTGATTTTGGGTCTGAGCTGACAGGGGGAGGATTCTTTTTTTTGCGCGTAATAAGGAGGCACTTCCTTGCGTGCGAAGATGTAGCTGGTGGGTCCATTTGTCAGCCTCACCGCGTACAGTCCTCTTCCGATGGCTGTCGTTCATTGACCACGTTGACCACGCCGCGGGGACAGCACCCAGGCGGTGGACGACGGTGAGGCAGGGAAGGACGCGGAGCATGGGAACACACATAGGGTAGTACATGGGTTGGCTGGTTCCGCTGCGGTGTGAGGCTGCCGTCGCCGCAGGATAGCAGGGGGTGTGGGTGAGTAGAGGGATGGCCTGGCCAGCGGTGGGAGTAGTAGGGGGCGGTGAGGCTTGCGTGGCAGCATAGCCGACCACGGGAGGCAGGAGCACGCGGTGGTTTGGACGGCTGGAGCAAGAAAAATCAGAGGTTGAAGAAGCAGGACGACCGTTGGATGTTAACAATCCAATGGTCACTGGTGATAGAATCGTTTGTTGACTAAGTTGACAAAGCCCTGCATACGCGTCAACTTAGTAGGGCCACAAGTCAGCCTCCAAATCTGGTGGGCCCCAGCTGTCATTGGGAGCACTCATTATTTTTCGCTTAATAAGGAGGTACTTCCTTCCGTGCCAAGATATAGCTGGTGGGTCCCAGCTGTCATGGGGAGGATTCATTCTTTTTGGCGTAATAAGGAGGTACTTGCTTGCGTGCGGCCATGGACCATGTGGGTCCCAACTGTCAACCTCTCCATGTACATCCCTCTTCCGATGTTGTCGTTTGTTGACAACGTTGACCACACCATGCCGAGAACACCAACGCGATGGACGATGGCGAGACCCAAGAAGGGAATGACCCATAGGCGGCGAAGCCATAGCAGTGGAATGATGTAGGAGAGTACAGGTATGACCTGGCCAGCGGTGGGAGTAGTAGGGGCGGCGAGGCCTGCGCGGCAGCACAGCCGGCCACGGGAGGCAGATGCAGGCGCTCCAGCCGGCGATGGTTTTGGCGGCTGGAGCAAGAGCAACTAGATCAGAGATTGAAGAAGCAGGATCGCCATTGGATGTCAATCCAACGACTATAGATGTCAGAATAATTTGTTGACTTTTTGTTTTAGACCATTAAATCGTTTTGTTCACTAAATGGACAACACCTTGCGCAGGCTTTGTCTAGTGGGCCAACAAAGTCAGCTTCAAAAGCTGTGGCGGAATGTAGCCCATTTATTTAGGTTTTATAGCCCATTTCATTTTGTTTGCCAATACATCTATTTCCTGGGCTTTGACTCAAAAAATAATCTATTTCCTGGGCTGTGTAAAAATAATAATGCTGATTTACTATTTATGATAATTTACAGCGCATTTGATTATTGATTCGAATACACCTATTTACTGGGCTGGGTGAAAAATAATATTGCGTACATGCAGCCCATTTATCATTTCTGATAATTTACAAGCCATTTGATTTTAGTAGAAATGGACCCATTTTCTGGGATGGGTGAAAAAACAATGATGGTCTGGACTGAGCATTTCATATAAGAAATAATATTCAGATAGGAACATTATTAAAAAATTAAGTTGGGCTTGGTAATCTTATTATATAAAAATTGAACTGAGCTGTGCATTTTATTAAAAGAAACATAGGCCAGGCTGCGCTTATTTTAGCATCTTGGGTACAACTGTCGGCCCAGTTGCATTGCTGATGTTCAACGAAAAAGGCCTGTGTAGTACAGTACAACTTTACATGGCTACTCAGCCCACATTCAACGACGCCTAAAAAGGCCCAAACAAGGCTTCTGTACAACTTTTTGAAGTCACTGAGCTCAATTAATAACTTAAAAAAATTAGAGCACAGTGGAACCTAATTAAAAGCTGTCACGAGCGAAGAAATAATTCAACGGTCCCACTTGTGTGTGTGTGTATGTGTGTGTGTGTGAGAGAGAGAGAGAGAGAGACCCATTGGTCGATGCTCGTAAATACATCTTTCAGCCATATGCATTGCTGATGCTTAATAAAAACTTATATAGTTGACACAATCATATAGAACATCATAACACACTAAACTTGCATACAAAAATTTCACGCAGGCAGCACAATCAGGGTGGAAGCAGTGGATCGCTACAGGTAGCGCTATGTTGAAACCAACGAACTCGTACATAACCGTTCATCATCATTATCAATGACGGGGAAATATCTTGAATGCGGTGCAAATAAAACAGAGAGACAACACAATAAGTTCTGCTAGCACATTAAGTTGGCGTACACCCCTTTCTAAAAAAAGTTCAGGTACAAAAAATAGAACAGGTCACAATCAAATCTACTGGCACATCGGTGCTTCACACCGATAGCTCGGATTTAACTAGTATCTGAGAAGATTCAGTTGTTACCTCAAATTAGAGCACATCCAGCCAGCCAGCCCTGCCTCTTCTCCCAAAGAAGCAGTGGCCTCCGCCGCGCGATGGAGTAGGCCCTGTGCCATCCATCATTCCGAGCAACACGGGGAAAGTCTAACGTTGACTCCTGTAATGGACGTCGTCGACGGATCCTGGCACTAGCGGCGGCGGCAGGACTTCGATTGATGGATTGACCACTTCTTCGACATGCACGAACACTCGATATGGGTACATCCCTAACGTGGTCCGCAGCGGCCTTGGTGGCGATGAATAGTACAACCCCGGTTCCTGCATCGGTATCTCAACACCAATCACCTTCGGTATGGTGGACGACTTCTTCATCCATGCCATAACCATGAGAGCCCAGCTGTCTGGAAGAACAAACATACTTACGAGCTCACCTCCTAGGTCATTGATAAGCTCATTCATGGACTCGCTGTTCCAAGCACGTCGAGGCATGCCTTGGAAGGTAAGCTTTGTTAAAAACTCAAGCTCAGAGGGCACCAAGCCCCATCCTGGGTGCCACCGATCAAAGCTCACTAGTGCGCCATCACAGAACAAACGCTGGGAAGATTCGAACAGATGACTACAGTTGAAAGTTGTCCGGAACCTGACGAAGAAATCAGCCGGTGGCGGACAGACTTCAATGCCAAGAGCTTTGACAAGGTCATCCGGCGAGACAGGAGGCCGGTCACCGTTGATGGTTACCATCAGCACTTTGCCGACAAACTGGTCATCAAGCGCCGCCATGCCACTGTTGAGCGACAGCACGCAGCGCCCGAAGGCAGGACGGACCTTAGGATCTCCGGCTCAGAGATCCGCGTTGACCGGTGACATGATACAACGCTTGAGTACAGGGAGTACAGGAGGGGGATTTGGGGGAACTGGAGTAGGAATCGAGATTCCAGAGGTGGGGGAGGGGCGGGAGATTGGGGATGAAAAGGTAGCATGAATTTCGAACACGCGCCAATATGCTCTCGGCGCGCAAGCACACGAAAACACCGGTGGCGCCCACATGTCGGCCTAAGAGTTCTTTTCTTTCTTTTTTTGAGCGCCCGGCCTGAGAGTCATAATTGACCTATTTGGCATTGCATTACTACTCAGCCCATATTCAACGACACCTCACTGGCCCAAACAAGTGTACATCATCGAAAAGACACTGAGCTCAAATTATAACTTGAAAAAAGGAGATATACTCTGAACACTGGAGAATAGTGATGCCTTCATTTAGCCCACCAGCAGTTCGAGACAATAAACAGTTTGAAACAATGATATATACAACATGCAAACACTGACTAGTGACTACTACTGACATAAACAACAAGACAAGATAGTTCATAAGAAGTCTTGCTACACCACCAAAACGCACCCATCTGCAGCGCTTAGATTCTTGTGATCTAGACAAGAATGACATTCTAAATAGAGGCAACTATTACATAGTAAGAGTGACATAGACGAGGATGACCAAACGACAAGGAGTATGCATAACAAGAGAGAGAACTAGCCATCCAAAACAAGCAGCAAAGACAACAAGTCATTCGAAGACGGATGATCCAACACCATCATAATTTGCAGCCCCGCTTCAGCCACCAGTGATTTGGAGACACCAGAACTCCACCCTTTCGACGCAACAGCCCAGTTACCTATCAACCTGAAGGCTTGAACCACATCACTGCCTGTCATACTTGAGACATCCAAGGATCAAAGTTAATCTAGATGCCTTTGTCATTCTCACCTTCTTTTGGCTGCAGGCGGTATCATTGACAATCAGGGGAGTCTGCTCCAGAAGTCCTAGGGCTCGCCATGTAGATACAGTTTCCCTAGCAAACAGAGTCTCTCTTCCATCAAGGTCCTTGCCATCGGTGATCTCCTGGTTAATCGGATAATTGAGTCCGAGAAACAGAGAGTGTGAACCAAGGCTGTTTACCCGCCTCCAACTCAAAAATCCTGAAGGCCCCAACAAGCTGGTATCCTGCTCATAGACGTAATAGCCACTGTCCGGATACTCACGTATTTCACGGTGCTTGTACACAGTGGGGTTTTTGCAATATAACTTTTCTGGCCCATGTGTGCGAATGATCATCAGTCTTTTGCCGTCGTTTGATCGAGCGAGGAACCAGTTGTGCTTCCCTATTTTTGGCAAAGGTGGTGTGATTACAAAGGGCAGTAACTGTAGGGACACTGCATCATATAAAAAAGGGCATGCATTGTTAATGTAAGATCAGCATTGTTCAGAGTATGAGTAGGATAATGCAAGAAACAACATTGATTTGTCCCTGTTGGAACTGAGAGGAAAATACAGTGAAATGTATACTGGGTTCGAAAATATAAAAGTGCCATGTATGGTTATACTCATGTTATCTCGCAATCGATACTTCACAGGAAACTACCATGCCATGCATGTTATGTAATCATGTTCTGTCCTCACAAATAAATTCTTCAAGGAAACTAACACACCATGCATGTTATGTAATCATGTTCTGTCCTCACAAATAAATTCTTCAAGGAAACTAACACACCATGCATTGTTATATACTCATGTTCTATGGGCAAAATTCTTGTGAGGATATTATTCTAGCCATTGATTGCTGAAGGGTGATATAGTTATGTACACATGGTAAGCATTACAGGATTTCACTACTTCCAAATATAGAGTTCTCCATATGCACATTTGCTTCCCTAATGTATGGTTAGATGAAACCAACAGTGTGATGCATGTTTCTACATCATGAAAATGAGGAAACTAACATGGCTACTGATACACACTCATATTTAGTAGCATATAGATTACTATAAAGTAAGGAGAATATCCATATCTTCCTAACCATTTGATTATTCAAGGGTACAAATTGGCTGTAATGACATGGTCACAATCGCATGAATTAACTCATTCCAAATATAGCTGATTTATGATGTCTCTAATACATTGCCATAGTTCTACTCAAATTCTGCTCAAACAGGGATATGCCAATCATCACAAAAAGTTCAAACAGTGTCATGACGTTATCATTAAAATCAGACAAAAACAACTTACACGCGCCGTCCCAGCAATACGTGGTGCCATCTGCTTTGTCGATCGCATAGATGATGCCATTGTGTTTAATAGCATCACAGAAGTGTGTATCAGCTTTGACGATCCACTGCGAGGTGAGTCGTCTCCAGCTAAAAAAGGCACCAGCGAAAAGATAGGCGAGTTCGCGGTTGAACAAGGCAATTAGCTTGAAGTCTGCGTAATCCGCATATCATGTGGGCACTTAGCAGATTACAATCTTCTGCAAAACAAGGTCCGTCTAACTGACATGGTAATCTAGATGACTTGGACCGCGACGGTAAAACCCTACATACTCCAACGGAGGAAGGATAATCTCATGGGAGGTGTGGAAGTTCACGAGCACCAACTTTTTTCCATCTTCTCTGACGACAACCATCCAGTGGGAGTTCATGCCGACCCAGTACATACCTGCCAAGAAGTTTCGGGCGATGGTGATCGGATCGAAGTCAAGGGAAATGATGTACGACGACCCACTACATACCTGCAAAGAAGTTTCGGCTAATGGAGGTCGGATTGAAGTCGAGGGGCATCATGTACGCCTCCATATCATGGTGAGCAAATCTCGCTAGACCAGATAGCAGCAAGCAGGGTGTCTTGAAAAGCTCAGGCCTCGCTTCGATGATGGCCGTGTGCTTGTCCCTCGAGCATGCAGCCAGCCGCATGGCGCTCAACATATCCATACATGAACAACAGAGGTCAAGGATGTTACTGGGGAGATTGCTCCAATCGCAGCTCATATGGATGCTGCGCGGTTCGTGTTCGGCCATGGTGGAGTTTGGAAGGTGGGGTTTTCGGGGCTTGATTTACGGGGGAGAAGGTTCTCGGTGCTGGAGCGGCTAGCGAGGGAATAGTGGTACTGGGGGAGGCGAGCGAGGCGTGGGTACGCGGGGGCATAGTGAGATGATGAAGAGTGACCTGAGGATCTCTGGCGAGACCGAGATGGAGATGGAGTGGTGCTAGGGGAGAGGGAGACGAGGCGAGGCATGCTATACATCGGCGGTGACAGTGACTGCATAGTGCACAAGGTGAGGCTGACTTTGGCAACCCGAACACGCCACCTGGACTAGTGTCACCTCAGGCGCAGGGTCTTGTCACTTCACTGTGAGGACCGGATGAATATTATTTTGACCATCAAGTGTACCACAGTTGTACTACTAATAGTAGTAACATACGGAGTAGTAGTACTGTATAGCGGAAATAGGTCTCCCGTGCTAGCATGCCTCTGGATTCACTTCATCCTCGAGGTAGCATCCATATTGCGAGCAGAACCAAATTCTTGTGCATGCGGAAGCGCGAAGAAGGGCTTTTCTTTTTTTAGGATAACCGCATATTCCTTAACCAGAAAAGGTTGTGTCTCGCAGGCACGCGCCAATATCAATCCGAACTAGCTACGACACATTTTGTGTGTGCAAAGAGATGTATATGTTTGTATATCTGTTCGTCCACCCAAGTGGGTTTTGTGTATGTCCCACCTGTCAGGAGGGGTGCAGAAATAAAAAGGAATCATAAAATGTTTCGCCACGGTGATTCGAAAGAGTGACCTCAACTAACCAGTGGAACATGTAGCGATAGAAGGATGGGCACGTACACGGACACGGACCACTCCTTAGTAGGCTACACGCATAGCCTTTTCGTTTTCCAGGTTGGTCTACCTAGCCATCTAATCAACTGCCTGCATGCCACTTCTCCCATTTACTTCTCCATCGGGAACCGATTTTCCTCGGCTTCTTCACCTCTCCTTCATTTGCATTCAAACCCCACTGGATTCACATCCTCCTGGAGTAATTCCGAAGCCCCTTTAAATAATCATCTTCTTCACTTAGACTAGCCATCTTAATCCTAATTCTCCAAACCATAGCCCTCTGGTCCAGCGGTTCCAAATGGCGAAAGAGATCCCTATGCAGGTTTTCAGCGTCAAACATGTCCTCGTTGAAGGCTTGTTGAGCATAATTGCCACCGTCACCGACCACCCAAGGGTCATTCTAGAGTGGATAAAAAATGTATCCAACTCCCTCCAAAAGGTGGAGATGAAGGCCGTCGGTCTCGACGCAGAGTACACAGAGCGTGCCACTGGGAAGATCCAATGCACTGCCGTCCTTCAGCTGTGCCTCGAAGATGAAGTTTTGGTGTATCACATCATACACGCGCCCTCCATACCAGGTGAGCTCCACGATTTCATGTCTCGGGAGGACATATACTTCTGTGGGGCAGCCATCAAAGGGGACAAAGAGAAGCTAGCGCCGTACAACCTTGACTTGAAAAACATCGCTGACCTACAAACCAGAATTCCTATAGACGATTGTGATAAAGAAACACCATCCCTGTTCGACGTAGCAAATTCTATGCTCGGAACAAATCTTGAAAAGGGTGATGAGACGCTGGGATTAAGGTCGTCTGGATGGGAGAATTATCCTTTGACCTACGAGCGGATAAAATATGCTGCCCTAGATGCCCGTGTGAGTTTCGAGATAGCTGCAAGGTCGAAAGAGCTTGTTGCGAAGCCGTCTCCCACAGAAAATGAGAAGAAGAAGAAGAAGAAGAAGAATAAGAAGAAGAAGAAGAAGAAGCCGCACCAGTAGCAGGGCATTATAGATGGATGAACTATTTCCTCTCTTGTAAAAATTATATTTCCTCTCTGTGTACATTGATGTAGATGAACTATTTCGCTGGTGTGCATGTCTTTGGAACAAGTGTACTCTGTGTACACTGATATAGGTCTGCTTGACTATAATGAACTATTTATCCGCCTAGTTTTCTTTACTACTACTCCTTGCAGTGAGCGGTATGCAATGCATGTGTCAGTAGACATGACAGATTGTCCATGGAAGTTGAACTATGACCATCACGTTTCTACCATTGCCACATGTGATTCCCACGACGCCGCTCCAACCGATGGCACCACGTCCCCCGACGTGTGCCTCACCCCTCTCGGCCCCACCATGTTCTCTGCCTTTGTGTGCATGACATGCGGGCCAGATGAACTGCGGCGACCATCAAGTTTCTACCACAGCCACACGCGATTCCCACGACACCGCTCGAACCCATGACACCACACGTCCCCCGACCTGCGCCTCACCCCCATTGGTCCCACCATCCCTCTGCTTTTATGAGAATGACATGTGGGCCAGCCGCATTTAGGGTCCACATGTCATTGACTCAAAGGCAGGTGCACTAAGCCGCTGAAGCTCGGTCCCGTGGGCCCCAAGAGGGAAATGTAACTCCTGCGCCAGGCCTTGTGGTGCTCCTGCAGTACGAACTCATGCCAAACTCGGAATTTGGTTCTTACTACTACCAATGTGCCAGCCCGTGCATTGCCATGGATCCAAAGTAGTAGAATAATACTTGTTCACAAACATGAAATATAAACACTCTAGTTTTGATATACATATATCAGTAAAAATAAATTATGCTTCACTGAAGACATATTCCTCGGGCTGTTTTGATGAGGTGAGGGGCGGGTGTGGCTAGTTTCAAGATAATAATAGATTTTTAAAACATTGGAGCAGTTTTTTCTAACATTTTGTAGTGTGGCACGGCATCCGGTGCACCTAAGCATCTGAAAACAAAAAGTGGAGTACACTCTAAAGATATTTACATGCTCCCATTTAGTGGAGTGCACTCTAAACACATCATCTATTTATTTTTCTCTAGCCTTTCCTAGCCATGCAACCAAGCCACATAAGCTAGTCATGCATGCAATCAATAAATTGCAATATACTCCAGCATGCAATGTCACCACATCATCTATTTATGCCTGTTAGTCATCGGTTGTTTTTTGCATTAGTCTTGATCCTTCACAGTTTGGTAGAGGTACGAATAATCCAAATATTAATGTTCCATAAAACTAAACTCCAAATGTTCGCCGGAGCCGAGGCAGAGGACGTATGACGGGGGCGGTGGAGGCGTCTTCGTAAGAGGAGAGCTCGAAGGATAATCTTGCACGTCCGCTGCCACCTGCATATCGGCGCGGGACTCCTCGAGCGCCCACTAGAGCTCGTGCTCCTCCAGGGAGCGGCGGAGTCACGGGATTTTGCTAAACCATGATGGGCACCATGCAGTACTCCTCGTAGCCGGGGGCGCGATGCTCGCGTGTCGACTCCTGGGGTACTGTCTGGAGCACGCGCTCAACCACCTTGTGAGCCGCGAGGATGCCATGCTTGGGGCCATGCTGTTGGAGCACACGCTCGTGCACCTAAGCAGCGAGGATGCGATGTTCGTGGGCGTGCTGCCGGAGCATGTGCTCGTCCACGTCGAGAGCGGCGACGATGCGATGTTCACGGGCGGCGATGATGCGATGCTCGCGGGCATGCTGCTGGAGAACGCGCTCGTCCACATTATGAGCGGCGAGGATGCGATGTTCGCGGGCGTGCTGCTGGAGCACGCGCTTGTCCACGTTGAGAGCGGTGATGATGCGATGTTCGTGGGCGTGCTCTCGACGATGCGATGCTCGTGGGCATGCTGCTGGAGAACGTGCTCGTCCACATTGTGAGCGGCAAGGATGCGATGCACCTCTTGTGACTGACCAGGGCATGCTGCTGCAGCACAGCTACCCCTCGTGGCTGACGAGGGCGAGCCGCTAGATCACATTGTCCTTCGCGTGGACAGTCAGCACGCGCTACTCACGGCCGTAGAGGGCGTGCTCCACCTCGGCGATGTCGGAGACTTCATCCTCATCCTAGGCCGCGGCGCCGTCCACTTTGGCAATGGCTGCGTGCTCCGGTGGGTGTTGTGTCCGTATGGGAGCTTCGAGCTATAGTACCAGTGGGGGCGGGTGGTGACCTTTTCGTGGTTTCACATGGTCTGAGGAGAAAAATAGAATCGGAAGTAGCACAATATGTTGGAACGTGTCGAAGGAAGGCTGGCAGGAGCAGTACAACAAACATCACATGCGCACCATATTTTGAGAAGGGTTTAATGTAATTTGTGTGAAATGGGTCTGTGTAGATGTATGAGTAGTACATCCATATCATTGACATTCATGCACGCAACAAACATTTGTGTGCATGATTTCACCCTATTTTCATATTCTGTTTGGGAGTGGATTTGATTTTTGTAGTTGGTTTCAATTTAGACTATGCATGTATCATTGCGAGAGATAGATATAGAGAGAATGTTTGTGTGACAAAGAGGGGCGCGGGGCAGCGATACCTAACGAGAGAGGGGCATATGCGTGTTTGAAAGACTGTGTGTGTCGTAGAGAGAGGAGTGTCCGAAAGGGAGAGCGAGGGTGTGTGCGTGTCTGCGTGTGTGTTAGAGAGAGAGAGAGAGGTGCATGTAACGTCGGGATCGACAAGGTTACGAGGTTGCGAATATGGGAGAGCGATAGTGTGTGTGCGATGAAGGGACACACAGACATCGTCTGTTTGCATGTGAGAGAGCTGGATAGACCTCGACAGCACGGCTGGCTAGGGGTGGAAGGTTATGTGTGGTAGAAAGAGATTGTAGAGAGACAAATGAATGCTTGTTTGTTGCAAGGAGACCTAACTACATAGATGGGGGTAGCAAGAAGAAGAGAATGGTGGTGTGCCTTTTTGTCATGGGATGGAAGAGAGACAAAGAGACACACATCATGTGGAGAGGTGTGTGTGTTTCGAGAGAGAGAGGGAGGCGTGGACCTGAATAATGAGATGGGTGCTCATTCATATGTTATAGGGAAGGAATTGTCTAGGTGGTAGTCTTATGATGGCGACCCAATCTTTCAATGAGAGTGGGGATAAGCATCGATTTGGTGGATTTTGACGTTGGCGATCCAACTATATCGTACCCGGTGATACAAATCAACAATCGTTACTAAACAAATCTTCGATGGACGATGATCTTGTCGTATGCACAAAATCAACCTGAATAACGAGATGGAGTTCCTCCAAGCAACTGAAGAACCGGCTAGAACTAAGATAATGCAATCGTAATTGCGAGTATGAATTAATTAAGGATAATGGTGGGGTTGCTGGTACTGAACAAAAGGCGGTAGTCCTACACACACCCCGCAAATGCAAAATATAGTGAAGCAAAACAATGTGTACACAACAACGCGGGTTCTAACCTAGAAAAAGGGTAGTAGCCTTATTTATATCTATAGACTATATTACTATATTTTTTATTTGTATAGTTATATCTATATCTATTCCACTCCCTCCGTTTGTAATTTACTCCACATGTATATAGCTTTCACTGCAGCCAAATTTTATAAAGCTTGACCGAATTTGGTGAAAACAATATGAACATTTACACTAACAAATTTACATGATGTGGAAATAAAAGCAATGATGAATCAAATGATATATATTTGGTGGTGTATATGTTAATACTTTTCCCTACGAATTGTTGAAAGTGTACAAAGTTTGACTTTAGAGAAACCCAATATGCGGTATTATATATTATATATTCTATATTCATTATATTTCCGGAGTCAATGCATGTATTTGCACATACATGATATAAACCGTTGATTGATGTTGATCTAATGGTCCAGGTGGCTGCGATTCAGATCTACTATAACCTAATTGTACCCATACACGTTCTTCTTGAACGAGCAGCACGATAGTGTGATCGATTCACACAAGAAGCTCTAAATAAGACCTCCAGACGTGCCACGTGGCTTCATGGGTGCCCCCACATCATATTATTCATACTATGTTGACTGAAAAAGATAAATCACCCAAAACAAGATCTACCCGTTTTTTGTTCCTACGATGTTGTGTCGTGCACGTACCTAGTTGTATAGTTGTAGTAGTAGTAGTACAAGCTTCGTAGAAGGAGTAGTACGGAGTGCTCCTACTCTATCAACGAGTCCCATCTGACACCAAATTTTTTGGCTTCCGTGCTACAACTAGATCTTCCCCTCCTCGTTTCTGTTTTCCAATGCGGCGGGCGGGGTGCAGTTTGCCGATAGTAGGTTTGCTCAACGGCGGTCCCACATGAAAGTGAAAATGCTAGGAAACACGCCTTCCCTAGCTATGTGGCGTGCCGGACGGGCCGTGGAGTACTCCCGATTCCTAGGTGTGTGGGGGTGCGACGCGAATGCGGCAGGCCTTTTCCTTTTACTAGCAACTAGCAAGATGCCCGTGTGTTGCACGGAAGATCAAGATGCATTTGTATGAGTAGTTTATCTTGTGGGAGAAAAGGATGAACGAGGGAAGGCCTTATTTGCAAATGTGGAGAGGGGTGTGGGTATCTTTTTGCAAAATTGCCATAGTTTCCTTCCTATCCGTCAAATATAAATCGGACGGCCTATATTGCAGGATGGCAGGCACACCATCATCACTAACTCTGTTTTTTATAAGATATAAGAGTAGAGAAAGAGTAGAGATGTGCCCGTGTGTTGCAACGGATCCAAAGTAGAATAGTACTTGTTCACAAACTTGAAAGAAAACACTCTTGTTTTGATATACATATACCACTAAAAATATATTACGTATCACTCAAATATATTTCTCAGGCTGTTTTGATGAGGTGAGGGAGGGATGTGGTTGCTTTCAAGATAATAAGGGGTTTTCTGCAAATTGGAGCAGAGAAGTGGGCTATTGTTACAAAAATGCCACAACTTACTTCATAGTCGTTAGATGTAGATCCAATGGTCAGAAATGATGGATGGCAGATACACCATCATCACCAACTGAGTCTTTTACAGGAGTAGAGAAACATGTATAAATTGTAACATTTGGTTCTGCTCCTTGGCACGATCGATAGATAGAAATATCGATTGGAAACGCTAGGGCGAGGCTTTTCCCGCCAGATAAGCAGGGTAGTAGCTAGGTTGGCGCATCGTCGGTTTGGTCACATGCGGTCCCACATGTTGTAATCATATAAAGCCTAGCCAATGCGCGTTGACCAGGGGGCCGGAACGACAGTGTGGTATGTGACGGGGAAGGGAAACATGCTTCATGTACGTGTTCCAGTTTCTCATTTTAAACTTGCGAAGGTGACATGCGTGCTGCACGAGTAGTTTTGAATTTATAAGTTTGGTCTCAGTTTTTGAATTTAGGAGTAGTTCGTAGGTCGGGTCAAGCATCGAACGTAAATTACGAAGTTGATGGAAAAGGTAAGCACAACTTATAAATTGACGGATGGAGTACTAGTTACAGTGATGCATATAATTGCCTCCAAATGTGAGCAAAGGGATAACACATGTCTTTATTGACTGGAATGAGAATGCGATAGCACAATAAGAATTAAGGCCATGATGATGTGATCGCAGTGGTGGTTACAGGAGGCAAGAAGAAAGATTCATCCATCAACGTACGACCTCCTCCTCCTCGACTCAGTGCACCGGGCCACCGACCGGCGGCTTAGGAGCGGCGGCTTTTGTGGTGAGGTCAAGGTGCTTCTCAACAAAGGCGTCCAAGGCTTCCAGCCGGTTAACAAAGGCCAATGTCATAGCATCCTCACCGGCCTTGTAGATACCTTTGTACACTACTTCTTCGTACACGTGGATGTTGTAGGTCGACGAATCCTTGGGTGAGGCACCTCACGGCGAGCGCGACCTCCAGGTGGACATTCTTCCGTGCGTCGGCGGGCAGTCGCAGGGCCACCAGTGCTTGAAAGAGGTTCGCACCATGGAGGCCAATTAGGGTGGCAGGCAATGAGGGAGCCCGGGCGCGCAGACTGGAGGAGTATGGCGATGTCGTCCGCGAGCTTCTTGACGACGGTGAACTTGTTGATGGTGGCAATGATCATCTTGTCCAACTAAGAGTCGTAGCTGGCGTGGACGATGGCCATGAACCAACCGGTCACCAATACCCTCTGGAGACGATCCTCGGTGCCATGCCGTAGGTCGGCATCGTGGACCATCTAGCACAGCCGCTGGCCGCTCGCGCGCATCGCCGCCATGGGTCTGGAGTGTGCACTTTTGCACTTAGTGTAGGTGCTTAGGTGCGTACGATGTGGTAGATGCATTGAAATGGAGGGGCGCCTTTATATGAGTGCAAACTGCGTTGCATTCACATCGTGCTGCCTCTTTTCCCTCAGCATGCTAATTAAAGGAGGATGCATCATTGGCCGTTCAACATTTCGGGAACCGCTACCCTCTCCCTCGTTTGCATTAAAGCCGTACCGGGAACTGTCCTGGTTTACTCAATATATTTTTACCATCTTGGTTTACTAGTAGTAGTTGTCAAATCGAATAGTACTGCGCCACCCGCTGCACACCCAACTGAACACGCCTCCTGACCTCCATCAAACGCCTCCGTTAAACCCGCATGCAAACCGGGAAACCTACCCCGGCCACATGTCCGTTCATGAGCGGGCCGGAATTAAACGCAATGTCGGCCGAGCTCCTCCTGTCCGCCCTCAGTTTAAACAAGGCCAGATGCCGGCCAAGCTCCTCCCGTTCGCCCTCTATTCAAACGAGGCCAGACAGCGGGCAAGAATCGCACCCCTCCGCCGCTCCCCCATCTCCTCCTTCACCATTTTCTCCACTCTTCTGATGGCTTCCGAGGAGCCATTCTCCGACATACTACCCGGTTGGGTGGCCAGCCAAGCCCTCCGGATACGAGCGAGGCCGCTCGATGCTTCACCTACCTCGCCTGGCCCGACGGAGCCAGTTGCCGCGTCAAGCCGGCGCGTGGTTCAGCAACTCGCCGCTCCAGTTCAGCTCGATGAGGAGTGGCGAGTTGCTCCACGCCGGCACGGCGGCAAGCATGGTGGCACAGGCGTCGTCGCTGCCATGTTGTACCTCGCCACCAGTGTCCATGGCCGCGCCTCCCGTGTCTGCGATGGCCGCGCCTCCCGTGTCTGTGGCCGTGCCTCCCGTGCCTGCGGCAGCGCCATGCAGGCAGAGACAGAAGCCGGGTGCGCGGAGAGCGTCGAGTCGGTGGCCAGCTTCTCCGTGTCCGCCGCCATCGTCGAGGAGAAGTAGAACATGGGAGGCCGCCACCGCTTGGGTCCCATGAAGGCCACCGCCGAGGCAATGAATGCGTATACAGGTGGTCTCTTGGCTGCTTCGTCTCTTGTGAGGACCTTCGTCGACCCCGCTAGTGTCTGCCGGACATGAGGAAGACAAAGGGATCCGCGGGCGGCCATTTAGATTAGATATTAATTATACCATGAGAGCTGGATTAGCACTGCTTAGTTCATGTAAATGTAATGAAATCCGTCATGTTTATATGAAGATCCGCCTTTTTTATACGAAATCCTTCATGCTTATATGAAATCAGTCTGTGTTTGCACGAATTTCCTCTGGTTGGTTAGAGTTGTGAAAATGCATGCCGCTGGCGTTGGATATCGTCCTCCGCGGAAGGAAGCGAGAGGAAATTTGCCAGTTGCCGTAGGAGATGCTCTTATGCTGGAAATAATAGAGTCACATCCAATCCATTTGAGTTAATTGCGTGTATGATTCTCCCTCTATAAAAAGTTAATTGCATGTACAGTGTACATGACTTGCAGGGTGGCTACAGATTTGTAACAGAAAATTAAAAAGAAACAAATCCATCCTTAATCTTGTATTCTAAGTACTCTGTGGGTTCCACTGTCAGTACAGTAGCGAAAGAAATATATATTAAAAAAATATAAAAATCTAAAGTTTTATTAAGACAGAATTCAAACTCAGGTCATCGCGTTGCGAGCATCCGGCGCTAACCAGTCCACCAGATGTTCATTGTGGATGATGTAGGAGATATATCCCTACTCTTATAAGGCTGGTCGTAATAGGGAGTATCATTTACTTGTATCATGCATATGATACTAGTGTATGATACTACTTCCATAATGCATAGTATCATAAGTTAGTATCTTAGCTTGCCTTATTAATTGCCATGCATGACACAAAGTAGTACAACATTTAATATGATACGGTATCATGATATGATACCACATCCTCTCTTTCCTCATTTAATTGTGTGCCACATCATCAAAAAAGTCTAGTTGGCATGCATGATACCACTTATGATACTCCCATTACGACCAGCCTAAAAAATAGAGTTGGTGATGATGGTGTGCCTGCCATCCAGCAATATAGGCCGTCCGATTTATATCTGACGGATAGGAAGGAAACTATGGCAATTTTGCAAAAAGATACCCACACCCCTCTCCAAATTTGCAAATAAGGCCTTCCCTCATTCATCCTTTTCTCCCACAAGATAAACTACTCATACAAATGCATCTTGATGTTCCGTGCAACGCATGGGCATCTTGCTAGTTTCTTTTTAAATAGTTACTGCGATAATTGGGTTGAAGTGATATATTTTGTGTCTGCCCCGAATGATCTCAATTCACTAGTAGTAACAAAGAAAAGGTTGCCTTGTAAATTAACAGAAAACAGGGTGAAAACTATCACATGAGATCGGTAAAAACAAGGCACACTGGGTTTAGCGTCATCGTCACTACAGCTGTGTGTCGTGGGAAACCACGGCCACCTATGGGGCCATGAGCCCCTTTTGGTTTGGTGGGGGGATGGGCACGTTGCACAAAGAGCGGAGAAGCGTCGCGCAGCACGGCAGAGATCACACAGGCAGTCTTTACCCAGGTTCGAGCCGCCGTGAGGCATAAAACCCTACTACTGCTTTGGTGCTTTGATGGTGGATAATGGTGGTGAACATAGCACACTCGCCCGGCAAGGTCGCTCTGGGGGCGAGAGTGGCTACGCGCGTATGGATATGCGAAAGTCCAACCCTTTCTACCGTTACCCCGGGCCTCCTTTTATAGATTAAGGGGTCACCACAGTGGCAAATCAGTCTTTGTGTACTGATTATATAGCTAATAGTGCTATCATATCTAACTCTGCAGGCTGACAGAGCGCATTAAATGCGCCGCTCAGTGTCACATCACAGCTCGCCCGGCAGGCCCTGCCGGGCTATTTTGCCAGCTTCGCGCCTGCTCGCTTGACACGTCTCAGGACGGGTGTCATATGGAGGTGTTTGCTGTAGGAAGTGGCTGCCATGTGGCAGAAAGCAGCCACTTAGTCACCTTGGAGCTTGACACCGCTTTGATTAATGACTTGTGTCGCTTGTGAGGTGGAGCGGTGGAGTGGCTTTCCTCCGCCAGCCCCGGCAGGCCTGCCAGGACGATCTGGGAGCTTGCTTCCGGGGCAAAACCCAACCCTGCCGGGGCTCGCCTGCCCGGCAAGGTAGGTCCTTCCCTTAGTGATGCCTTGTTCTTCTGGCTCACCTTGGCCTTCTCGACTTGCACTTGGATCCTTCAAAGGAATTGAACCTCCTTGTTTGGTCTGATCTTGGTCTTGTAATCTTGCCTCTGGCCTGTGCACAGTCCGTGCAATGGACCCATTGTCTGTTGCACCGAGAGGAGCCCCCGGGCCTGGCACGGACGCGCCACTGGGCGTCGTCAGGGTAGGCCCTAACCAGTGCACAGGTGGAAATGTAAGGATGGCTCCGCCCTTTGAGATCTTCTTTGCTTCTTCATTAACCTGAGCTTGGGTCAGTTTCCGGTTTTCCCGCGCGTCGTGCAAAACGCTTAGGGGAGAAACTGAAACACGATCTGCGGGTAGCCCACGCCCCACGATCACGGGGTAGGAAACTACCATCCCACTTGCCTCCTGCCCCGGGGCGCCTCCGCCACGTGTACTGCATGCATTGCATAGGGTAGGTGGTGGGCGCGGAGGGCGCGGGAACGGGTGCCATGGCAGAAAGCCAGGCGTCGCTGAGTGGTGTAGAGGGGCGGCTCTGATTCCCCGTGCCGTTGGAGGCGCAGGGGAACCGCATTGGAGGAGCAAGGCGGTCACCTACTGGATGAGAGCCCAGCCCCCTGCCTCGTTCTCCTATAAAAGGGGTAGGAGTAGTCTCACACACCCTCCTTCTCCCTTTCCTCAAAGCTTCCCTTGCTTGCCATGGTGAGGGGGCGAGGGCATGGTGGTACTCCGGTGGTGGCGACAAGAACTTCTGCTCGACAGCGTCTCCCCCCTCCTCTCGATGATGTGGGGGCGGAACCCGCTGTGAGAGGAGGCGGAAGGGGGCGCGGTCGAGGTCGTCGCGGTGTGTGTGGCTGAGGAGGCCGGGGCGGTGCCTCAATTGCGCCCGTACCAGACGCTCCTCCCCCGATGGAAGGCCACGTTGGAGATCAACCCTTGGAGCTCGTCATCAGGCTGTATAAGCCTCCGCGCGGCCGCCTCTGCCTCCCTACTCCATTTGCAAGGGTGATGGAGCTCGAACAGCCGCGTGCACTGAGGTTGCACATGAGGGGCTGTGGGAATGGCGGCATGCGGGGGGATGTTGACTTCCCTGCTCCTCATGTTATGTACCTCCACTGCGGCTGGAAGACCTTTGCTCGAGCCCACAGCTTGTTAGAGGGGCACGTTCTCTAGTTTAAATTAATGGAGAGCGGTCTGCTTTCCGTCAAGGTCTTTGGGCGCTCGGGAGCTCGCTTAGGGTGCTGCGCGGAGAGCTCGACCGATGACAAAAGCTCCTCCTCGAGCGAAAGCGACGAGGAAGACACTGATGGTGATGATGACGGCAGCGACCGGGAGGTCGACGACTCCGACTCCGGCTGAACGTCGCCCGCACCATCTTCATCAGGCGGCAACACCATCATTTGCACCTGTGTTCTCTCCCCGGCAAGGTGGTTTGCTGGGAAGTTGGATTGAGAGGTGGTGATGGTGCCCCCTGGCTCCTCCAGCAGTCCTCCAGCTGGACCTCGGCAGGCTTCCTCTCGGGCTGCAGCTCCGTTAGCCCTGCCATGCCCTGCTGGCCTTGGTGGTGGCGGTCGACGGGTCGCCTCCGCCATGCTCTCCATCAATGTCTTTGTCCACGCCCTCCTGCCCCCGCCGGGCATCCTCTCCTGGAGCCCGACAGGGTCAGGCTGAGCTTGTGCCAAGGCACTCCTTTTGCCCTCTTCGCCTTCTACTGCCATGCCTAGGAGGAGAGGGACAAGAAAGGGCATTACGGGGCACTTATGTTTTATTTAGTCTTAAATCTGTAGGCACTTGCCAAATTTTAGTTCAAATAATGTAATCTCTTGTATCCATGTTTATGTTCCATGAGATTTGTACTTGTTGATCAGCATATTAATGAAAAAGATAAGCTTTGCCAGGCACTTGTGCATGTATGATATCTATGCAGAGGTGAAACGCCTCCATACTTTCACGTAAACAAGTAGATCCCGGTAAGCTACCTTGCCGACACCCCATAAGACTGCTGCCGTGAGGCTGAGCCTGCCGGGCGCAAAACCCATTGGGAGAGACCAGCCCCCCTGCCAACCCCTTTCAGCCCAAAGGCCACTATGACCATCCTGACCGAAGCAGCGTTCATGTCAGTAGATGGGAGCACCTTTGTTTCCGAGGCGGCGAGGTTTTCATATGCACAAGTCCTACTCACGGAACATGTATGGATAAGAGATGGAACTTATCTGTTTGGCTTGCCGGAGACCGCAGTGCTGGCTTGTCTTCGCATCCTCTTCCCAGGACTAAGTCCACGGCAGGAGCCTACAGTTTATGCAAATGAAGATGATGCCAGATGCAATCTATCTACATGATCATGCAACCTATCTACATGAATCATGCAATGCTTATGAAATGCTTATGCATGCATGCAACTTGTCGGGGGCCCCCAGAGCTTCATTCACTTCTCTGTTGCTCAGGGTCTGCGCCTGGCTTTGTACAAGGGATTACATGTAGCTGAGGCAAGGCCTGTACAAAAGGGTGGCTGCTGGGCAGGGCCCGACAGCCGCGCCTTACGGGTAGAACTTGCGGAGATGCTCAATATTCCATGAGTTTTGCAATTGAATGCCATCTCCGGTCTCTAGACGGACTGCGCCAGGTCTGGTGACTCGTACTACCCGGTAAGGGCCTTCCCACTTCGGCGATAGCTTGTTTGTACCCTTGGCAGATTGAACGCGCCTAAGGACAAGGTTGCCTTCCTCAAAACACCAGGCATGAACCCTGCAGCTGTGATAGCGACGCAGGGCTTGCTGGTAGAGTGCAGCACGCGTTGCAGCCTGGAGACGGTTCTCCTCGAGAAGCATGGTGTTGTCACGCATATGCTGTTCCTGCGCTACTTCATCGTAGGCAAGCACTCGAGGTGACCCGTAAATGAGTTCCGTGGGGATAACTGCTTCTACCCCATAGACTAGGGAGAAGGGAGTCTGCCCGGTAGCTCGGTTTGGTGTCGTTCTGAGGGACCAAAGAACCACCGACAACTCATTGATCCATTGCCTGCCGTGCTTCCGCAGCTTATCAAACGTTCTTGTCTTGAGTCCCCGCAGCACTTCAGCGTTCGCCCTCTCAGCTTGTCCATTGCTTCTGGGATGTGCGACAGAGGCAAATGAGATCTTGCTTCTGAGGGCATGAACATATTGCATGAAGGCGCGGCTCGTGAACTGGGTGCCGTTGTTGGTGATGATCTGGGCAGGGACCCCGAAGCGGCACACCAATCCTTTCAAGAACTTGATAGCTGACTAAGCAATCACCTTTCTCACGGCATCTACTTCTGGCCACTTTGTAAACTTGTCGATTGCAACGAACAAGAAGTCAAATCCCCCGACAGCTCGGGGGAAAGGGCCGAGGATATCGAGCCCCCAGACCAAAAACGGCCATGACAAAGGGATTGTCTGGAGTGCTTGGGCAGGCAGATGGATATTTTTGGAATGGAACTGACAGGCTTCACACTTGGTGATGAGCTCAACCGCATCTTGGAGGGCTGTGGGCCAATAGAATCCTTGCCGGAATGCTTTCCCAACCAAAGCCCTTGATCCAATGTGGGAGCCGCACATGCCTTTGTGTATCTCTGCCAGCAATTCCTTTCCTCCTTCCCGGCAAATGCACTTCAATTTCACACCGTTGGGCCTTCTTCTGTATAGTGTGTCATCGATAAACTGATACATACTGGCCCTCCGGGCTACTCTTTCAGCTTCTTCTTGCTCTTCGGGAAGTTCTCCGGTTTGGAGGAAATGGACTATGTGCCTTGCCCAAGCTGGAGCCTGAGTCTCGGCAACGAGGACTAGCGGCACCTCCTCATTCGTGGGGGCGCATCCCTCGACCACGGGGACTAGTGGCCCGGCAGGAGGGTGCAGCCCGGCAATTGAAGGGGAGTTGTTCCCGGCAGGGTCCCTGCCAGGAGCCCCGAAAGGCTCTACCGGGAGAGGCTTACTAGATTCCAATTTCCTCCTCTTTCGGGCCATTGTTGTCGGCGATACGGAGGGCTGAGTAAGATGGAGAACAAAAGTCCCTGGTTCCACAGGAAGCTTCTGCGCAGCGCACTTTGACAAGCGATCAACAATGCCGTTTTCCGCACGGGGTACATGCTCTGTTTGCAATCCGTCAAAGCGCTCCTCCAATCTCCTCACTTCCTCGACGTATGCCTCCATCAATGGGCTTTGGTAATCCTTGTTGACTTGTCTCACCACCAGTTGTGAATCTCCTCGAATGATCAGCTTCTTGATTCCCAATTCTGTGGCAATCCTGAGCCCGGCGAGAAGCCCTTCATATTCTGCTGTATTGTTGGCCGCCTCCTCCCAGGGAAAGCGCATCTGGACGATGTACCTCAGGTGCTCTCCAGTGGGAGCCACGAGCATGCCAGCCCCTTCACCTTGCAGGGAGAAGGCACCATTGAAATACATGATCCATTCTTTGGGCGCTTCCTTGCTGGGGATAACTGTTTCCTGTACTTCTTCATCAGGGGTTGGCGTCCATTCTGCAATAAACTCTGCCAACCCCCTGCTCTGGATTGTTGACGTGCTTTCAAACTTCAGGCCAAAGCTAGACAACTCCAATGCCCACTCCACTATTCTGCCGGTGGCCTCTGGGTTTCGAAGTATCCTTTGCAACGGGAAGCGGGTGACAATCGTGATCTCATGGGCTTGGAAGTAGTGGCTCAGTTTCCTTGAGGCCATGACAAAGCCAAAGATCAATTTTTGCACGCCAGAGTACCTGAATCTAGCCCCCTGCAACAGGGACCTGATGAAGTATACTGGGCGCTGCACCACCCTCTTCCTTGCCGCGTCCTTGGGGTTGTTTCCACTGCCGTGCTCTTCTTTGTCCTGATCTGTATCTGGCCTTGCCGGGCTGCTCTCTTCCTCTTCCCTTGGCGGGACACTTGCTGAGGTGGCTGCTTCTTCTACTTCCCGCTGCGCTACTAGGGCCGCACTAACCACTTGATTAGTTGCTGCCAGATATAGCAGCAACGACTCTTGTGGTTTGGGTGCGACCAAAGTAGGCATAGAAGACAAGTAGGCGTTCAAATCCTGCAGCACTGCATCTACTTCCGGGGTCCACTTCATGGGTCCTGGCCTCTTCAAAATCTTGAAGAACGGCAAAGCGCGCTCGGCAGACTTGGAGATGAATCTACTAAGTGCGGCAACGCATCCTGTCAAACACCTCACATCCTTAACTGTCTTGGGTGCCTGTATCTGCGCAATAGCCTTGATCTTATCGGGGTTGACCTCTATCCCATGGTGGGACACAAAGAAACCAAGTAGCTTGCCGGAGGGAACGCCAAACACGCACTTCTCCGGATTCAGTTTCAAGTTGATCTTGTGCAGATTAGCAAATGTCTCTTCTAAATCCTGGATGAGGGTTGATCTGTCCTTGGTCTTGACCACAATATCATCCATATAGGCTTCAATGTTCCTATGCAACTGTGGTTCAAAGCCAATCTGGACTGCTCTTGCAAAAGTGGACCCGGCACTCTTCAACCCGAAAGGCATGTGCACAAAGTAGTATGTGCCGCATGGGGTGATGGATGAGGTCTTTTCTTCGTCTTCCTTGGACATAAAAATCTGATGGTATCCAGAGTATGCATCCAGAAAAGAGAGCAACTCACATCCTGAAGTAGAATCCACGATCTGGTCGATGCGCGGCAAGGGAAATGGATCCTTTGGGCATGCCTTGTTTAGATCCGTAAAATCTATGCAAAGCCTCCATTTTCCATTAGCCTTGCGCACAACCACTGGGTTTGGTAACCATGTTGGATGCAGTACTCCTCTGACCAAACCAGCTGCTTCAAGTTTCTTGATTTCCTCGGCAATAAACTGCTGCCGCTCCAAGGCCTGCTTCCAAGTCTTCTGCTTGACGGGCCGGGCATGTGGGCAGACAGCAAGGTGGTGCTCGATTACCTCCCTGGGAACATCGGGGATATCAGATGGTTGCCAGGCAAACACATCGATATTCGCCCGCAGGAAGGCAACAAGTGCGCTTTCCTATTTGTCATTAAGGGTGGCGCGGATAGTGAAAGTACCATCAGCGCCAGCAAGCCCTGCCGTGACCTTTTTCACTTGGGGTGGAGCAGCCTTGGATCTTTTGCTGTTGGAACTCTCTGGCATGTCATCAACGGGCGTGGCACATTCCATAGAGGTACGCTCCCCGGATTCCTTGCCAGTGCCTCTGCTATGCTTTTCCTTGGCGGGAACTGTGGCTTCCGCGACCTCTACCGCGACCGCGTCCCGGTACATCTTATCCACGCAAATAATTGCGTCTTTCTTGTCCGATAGAACGGAAATGACGCCCATCGGCCCTGGCATCTTCAAGGTGTTGTAGACGTAGTGGGATGCTGCCATGAATTTGGCCAGGGCCGGGCACCCAAGGATCCCGTTGTACGGCAGGGGGAGGTCAACCACATCAAACACAACTTTCTCAGTCCTGTAGTTCAACTCTCCTCCAAATGTCACTGGCAACATAACCTTTCCCTTAGGTCGGCTCCTATCGGGATTGACTCCTTGAAATGTGCCTGTGGCCTTAAGTTCTTCCTCTGCTATCTGGAGTTTGCTGATAACCTTTGGGGAAATCAAATTCAACCCGGCCCCACCATCAACCAGCATCTTTGTGACCTTGAGGTTGTGAATTGTTGGTGAGACCAACAACGGCAAGCATCCTACCCCAGCAATGCAGTCGGGATGGGTGGTCATCTTCATCAAAGATGATGGGCATGCGTGACCACTTGAGCGGCTTCCGAGAATCTGCCGCTGGCTCCATGGCATTAACTTCACGTGCCCACTGTTTAAGTTGGCGGTGAGAGGAGTGCAAAGATGCACCCTCGTCAATGCACAGGGCGTCAGTGGCTTTCTGGAACTCCTGCTCACTGGTTTCCTCTTCATTCCCTACATCACTCTCATTATTGCAATCCTCCTTCTCTCGGCCCTTGGCGGGTTTCCCTTGGTTCGGAGGAGCCTTGCCGGGGTGATTTGCTTCACCACCCCGGCCCTTCCCGCTAGCGCCATTCTGACCTTTTTCCTTATCGCGCTTCTCATACTCAGCCTTCTGTCTCTTGACGAGCTGCTCACCCTGATGACACTCCTGGAGATCATGGCCCTTGGTCCGATGAATCTTACAGTACGGCCCATCACTTTTCCCAGCTTTCTCGGCAGCTGCCGCCTCCCGGCAGTTAGTGCATGTGGTAGCCTCCTTGCCCGGGGCTTCAGCCTTGGCCTTCTTGCCGGTACTAGGCGTTCCTGACCCCTCAACAGTCATCACTGTCTTATCCTTGCGCTTCTTGTTGTGCTTCTTGTTCTTCTTCTTCTTACTGATGGTTTCATCGTCATCTTCTGAGTCGATGTCGACGCAATCTTCCTCTCTAGGAAGTTTCCTCCCCTCCTCCACCCGAGCACATTTGTCCACTAAGGTGTAGAGCTCCTTCACAGTCTTGGGCAACCGAACATTCATCTTGGAACGTATCCTGCGGCTGCGCATGTTGGATTAGAAGGCAGCTATCATGGCAGCTGGGTGGATATCTGGGATATTTCTGTGGACTCGACTGAATCTCTGCAAGTAGTTCCATAGAGTTTCTCCTTCTTTCTGCTGGAGAAGCTGCAGGTCGCTAGGTCGCCCTGGTTCTTGATGGCCGCCCGTGATGGCGCCAATGAACTCGTGGCATAGGTCAGCCCAAGTCGAAATGGAGTTCTCCGGCAGGTGCATCAGCCAAGACCTCACATTTGACTTGAGGGCCAAAGGGAAGTAGTTGGCGAACACCTTCTCATCTCTTCCCTCGGCATCTTGAACAGCGATGGTGTAGATGCTCAATAACTCTGCCGGGTTTAGTCTTCCATCATACTTCTCGGGTATCTCTGGCTTGAATGTGCAAGTGGACGGCCAACGGACTTGCCACAATTCACGGGTGAAGGCAGGGCACCCAACCTCAAAAGGCACGCACCCGCTATCTCCGAGCGCGGGCTCGTCGACATCGGGGCCATCATACCCATTGGACCGGTGGGGGTTGTCGCGGTGCCGCTCGTTGATGACGGACGCGCCTTCCCTTCGCCTACCCTCCAGGGCACGCTGTCGGCCTTAACGCGCTCGAGGGTCTGATGAGGCCATCGAGACATCATCGGGTGCTTGGTTTTGTGGCTCCCAGGCGGCTTGCAGTGGTGGGGATTGCACCGTGAGGGTGACCCCTCCCGCACGACCAGCTGCATGAGCCGTCGTTGCTGCCTGGGAAGGCCGTCGCGGTCCGGCCCGCTGTGATCCTTCCGCCTCGGCAAAACCAATCAAACTTTGGATGGTGGCTCGCCACTCATCCATCTGGTCTGCCGCCGGTGAAAATCTCAACAGCAGTTGGGCTCGCGCCATGGCCTCTGAGGCAGTGCTTGGCATAGGTGATGACGATGTAGACCGCAGTGTCACTCGGCTCCTGACATTGCCGGTGGCGACCGCGCCGCGCCCTTGCTGCTGTGAACCAGCCGTTTGGACGACATGATAACGCGGCGGGGGTGCCTGAGGGCCAGCGGCTCCGTTGGGCACAGTAGCTGGGTCAGCCCGCCCCGGGGGTGGCGCGTGCCCTGCGGTCGCGCCCGCAGCGGGGGCGGCCGAAGGGTTGGGATTCGCCCCAGAACGAGCATCATCACTGCGGCTGTGCCCGTTGGCGAGGAGAAGGGGTTCAGGCGGAACGATCCCTCCATCCGTACCTCGTGGAGCATGGCCGTCAGGATGTTGCTGATGCTGTCCTTCCCCGGTACCTCCCGTTCCTGCTTCGGGCGTGGGGGAAGTGGTGACGGCGCTGCCTGGGCCGACCACGTCTCCCGCAGCATCCACACCCTCGTGAGCCCCCGCATTCCCCGCGGCATCGGCGGTCGCAGGCAGCAGAGCCTTCGAGGTGGACGGGTGATTTGCAGCTCCGGGCTTCCTCTTGGGCGCCATAGTCGATGACGCCGTCGACGACGAAAATGTCGCTGAAGATGACGCGCAGCGTACGCTCTCAGTTTCGCGTAAGTGATCCCCCTACCTGGCGCGCCTAAGATGTCGTGGGAAACCACAGCCACCTATGGGTCCATGAGCCCCTTTTTGTTCGGTGGGGGGATGGGCACGTTGCACAAAGAGCGGAGAAGCATCGCGCAGCACGACATAGATCACACAGGCAGTCTTTACCCAGGTTCGGGCCGCCGTGAGGCGTAAAACCCTACTCCTGCTTTGATGGATTGATGGTGGTGAACGTAGCATACTCGCCCGGCAAGGTCGCTCTGGGGGCGAGAGTGGCTACGCGCGTATGGATATGCAAGGGTCCAACCCTTTCTACCGTTGCCCCGGGCCTCCTTTTATAGATTAAGGGGTCACCACATTGGCTAATCAGTCTTTGCGTACTGATTAGATAGCTAAGAGTGCTATCATATCTAACTCTGCAGGCTGACAGAGCGCATTGAATGCACTGCTCAGTGTCACATCACAGCTCGCCCGGTAGGCCCTGCCAGGCTGTTTTGCCAGCTTCGCGCCTGCTCGCTTGATATGTCTCAGGACGGGTGTCATATAAGTGTTTCCTGTAGGAAGTAGCTGCCATGTGGCAGAAAGCAGCCACTTAGTCACCTTGGAGCTTGACACCGCTTTGATTAATGACTTGCGTCGCTTGTGAGGTGGAGCAGTGGAGTGGCTTGCCTCCGCCAGCCCCGGCAGGCCTACCGGGATGATCTGGGAGCTTGCTTCCGGGGAAAAACCCAACCCTGCCGGGGCTCGCCTCCCCGGCAAGGTAGGTCCTTCCCTTAGCGATGCCTTGTTCTTCTGGCTCACCTTGGTCTTCTCGAATTGCACTTGGATCCTTCAAAGGAATTGAACCTCCTTGTTTGGTCTGATCTTGGTCTTGTAATCTTGCCTCTGGCCTGTGCACAGTCTGTGCAATGGACCCAGGGTCTGTTGCACCGACACTGTGCGAGCGCGAGAAATCTACATATCGAGGGAGGCTACGGAGAGAAATACGTATCGAGTGTGTGTGAGCGAGGCACGGAGACACACTAGCGAGTGTGTGTGTGTGTGTTTGAGAGAGAAGCCAATTCATAGATTAAGGTCAAGATCGAGGTGTCACTCTTCTGCTGTCATTGTTGGGGGGTGTGGAGGGGGGAGGGAGAGAAAGCCATATCGAGAGTGTGCACGCAGTAGGCACAAAGGCACAACTAGCGCGTGCGCGTGTGTGTTTGAGATAGAAGCCAGTAGATAGATTAGTATCAAGATCGAGGTGTCACCGTACTCCTTCGGTGTTGGGAAGTGTGTGTTTGTGTGTTTGAGAGAGAAGCCAGTAGATAGATTAGTATCAAGATCGAGGTGTCACCATACTCCTTCGGTGTCGGGAAGTGTGTGTGTGTGTGTTTGAGAGAGAAGCCAGTAGATAGATTAGTATCAAGATCGAGGTGTCACCCTACTCCTTCGGTGTCGGGATGTGTGTGTGTGTGTGTGTGTGTGTGTGAGTGTGTGGGGGGGGGAGGTGCCAGTGACACTTAGATATAGGGAGAAGGAGTTTGTGTGATACATATCTATATTAAGGGATAGGTAGATAGCATGTGTGCGAGGCATGCTTAAAGCATCACGGAGATAAACAAGAGGTGCGCATGCAAGTGCCGGAAAAAAATGAAGAGGGAAACAATGTCTGCGCGCGCGCGCGCGTGTGTGAGCGAAATCTCAAAACAAAGGGTGCTCTGCTGGAATCCCATTATATGTATTCATATGGTTCTGGGACTCGATTTAACCTTATGCATATGTGTGCGAGACATAGTTATACTTTGAGACATTAGTGGCGGTGGGTGGGCGGAATTAAAGGGGTGGGCGTGTTCGACAGAGAGAGCGTGCGTGTTTTTGTGTGAGAGACTTGTGGGACGGGGTAGAAAGACGAATTCTAACCTTGACGGAGGGAGAGAAATACACGAAGTGCGCGTGTGTGATTCTGATGCCCACGGAGAAACGAGATATGTATGCGTGTGAGAGAGATTGCACAATTCATTCACATATCACTATCTAGCAATCGTGGACGTGCATCGCTTGAACATAATCAATATCTACTTCATATCGTGGCCAACGATACAATATCGATTCAACGCTACAAAGATTGGACACTCACATATCGCATTTTTTTCAAATAGTGTTTTTCAATTGTGCATGCCAAAGTTATAGTGATGCTTCTTCAAACAACCACTGTAGTTATCATATACATGCACCATTGTTAGTTTTGCATTCAAATTCATTAGTCTTGGATGATTTAAGGTTCTATTATGAAGTAATATATGTAATATTCATATATGAATTCAACGGGTACGCAATTTATGAAATGGAGGCCATGTAATCATATGAGTTAACACTTTTAAGTAGCGGACTACAATATCCGTTTCTTTTGTGCATCTATATTATCAATTTGTTACTGTGCAATATAATTAAAATTAACACGTCAATGCATTGTGTTTAAAATAAATAACCAATGGCACTGAATTATATATTTACATGAGAAATACATAGGCTGAGCGTTTGATCCTTTTTTTTGTGAACGCGCCTCTACAACCGTACGATTGGCCGCACCCGTGTGAACGTCCAAGTTATCGGTGCATCATCCCAAGTTATTGTCTTTTTTTCTAGGGTGGACTTCATACCCGTTATTAACTGCTGACGTGTGCCCCGTGTACGCAGTCTCGCATGACCTTCCCGCTAGCACTATCCAAAATTAGTTGAAACTGGATACGAACGATCCCTCGGGCGGCAAAATCTCCCGCTTCCTTCTAAAATTTCCGCCACCTAATCTTTAGCATGTGAAATTCCCCTTATGTCCTTGGTGCAGGGAGAACAATAGTTACAATACGGGCCCTCATTTACATAATAGGTCGGGGTTGCTTTGGTAACTTCCGGTTCCCCCCACCACACAGCTCCCCCATTTCCTCTCCCCCTCCCGCAAAAACGACTACTCCACAGCACCAGAGCATCTTACATCACGCCGTACGTACTTCATCGGCCTTTCTACCCCTTCCCTCTCGAAACCCTAGACTGCTCATCCACCAGCGTACCAGAGCCCATTCACTGCCAGCGTCGTCCATCTCACCGGATCTGCTTCTGCGGCCGCATCTACCCCTCCCACCTCCCCTAGAAACAAGTAGACTGCTCATCCACCACTGTACCACAGCCCATTCAGTGCCGGCCTTGTCCACGACGCCGGATCTGCTTCGCCGGTACTCTCGTCAACTGCAGCGCATCTGCAGCTGCTCCTTCATACTCCCCGTCGGAGATGCTTCGTCCACACCCCCGGAGCCGCCCCACCGACGCCCCCGTCGACGGCCTCTGATCCTCTTCGCCGACACCTTCCTCAACCCCACCGGAGCCGCTTCGCTGACACCATCCTCAACCCTACCGGAGTAGCTTCGCCTATACCATTCTCAACCCTACCAGGGCCGCTTTGCCAATGCCCAAGTCCACGGCCTCAGATCCGCTTCATCGCACCCTTGTCCAACCTACCAGAGCAGCTTTTGACGCCCCGACCCATGGCCGTAGATCCGCATCGTCGACACCATCCTGAACCCAACCACCGGAGCAGCTTCACCGATGCCCTCGTCCACGGCCTCAGATCCGCTTCGCCCACACCGTAGTCCACCCTACCGGAGCCGCTCCACAAACACCCTGCTCAACAGTTCTAGATCTCCTTACCGGACCCCAACAGCCAGCGCAGCGTCATCACCCTTGATGTTTCTAGCCTGATTCCCACCGTCTGGCAAGATGCCAAGCACCCGCCGCGGCCTAGGTACTTGTCACCTTTAAACCCGTCCAGCATCACCTGCCCGATGTACTTCAAATATACTAATAGGTCACTTTTACATGTTATGCAGCTGGCAAGAACTAGAAGGATGATGTTTCTTCTAGATCTAACAGCTTGGCCAACCAAGATCCTGGATAGAGGCATTGCTATGATCTTGTAAGTGCATCTCTCTCTTGTATTGTTGTGTGCCTGCCAGTGTGCTTTGCTACGATTTTCGACCAGTAATCCCTTTTGCAGACAATGATTTCCACTACTGGCTGCTAAATTAGAGTTGTAGATGTCATATATGATACTCCCTTCGTTACTAAATATAAGTCTTTCTAGAGATTCCACTATAGACTACATACAGAGCAAAATGAGTGAATCTACACTAAAAAATGCATCTATATACATCTGTATGTGGTCCATAGTGGAATCTCTACAAAGACATATATTTAGGAACAGAGGTAGTACATTACACAAAATCGTAGGTGGCATGTAGGAATTCCAGTGCACTACATTAGGCTCCCTTAGAGTGCCTACTAGTCTAGTACACAGAGTCATGGCTAGTTTATGCTACGCACACAATTGTTAATTGGTGGTTTAAATATGCGCAAGGGATATGCAATGTATTATCATGTAGAGATATCTCAAATTAGCCATGTCAACTTGCAGATGGGGTGCCACAATGAAAAAGTACAAGATTTCTTAGTACAAGATGTATGTGGCAATTTCATGGAACATCGCAAAAAAAAGGAGAGGCAGCGGTGAGCCTATACAGTGTGCTATGGTAGGTTACTCCATTGCAATCATCGTGACATGCTATTTGTATGTCAGTGCTGTTGGCCAGGGTTCTTAGGGACAGTTATTTCGAGTTATCCTACGAAAATAAGCACCTTTGAATATAAGCTCCAGATAATAAGCCAACCAGTTCTTTTCATTGCCTGCCTTTTCTGCTTATCTGTGGTATGATCTGTGAAAAGTTTAGATTGCATTATATTTTTTCATTTTGCTGCCCATATGAAAATTAATTTGACTTGCAAACATCACAAATTGAACCCAGTGCAGTAATTAATATGATAGGAATACATACCATCAATATTTGTTCAAAATGCAAATACAAAGATACCATCTACTTGGCACAATCTACTTTGGTCAATGTCTTCCATAGAGAGCCCATTGCCTAATTTAAATGAAGAACGCATTGCCTAAATTTAAATGAAGAACCATTATTTATCGAAATTCGATGGTCCAAGTGGCTAGTTATTATCATATAGCAGCACCACCTGGAAGCATCATATAGCAGCAGCAGTAGCTCATAGCAACTCATCATACAACAGCAGCAGCAGTAGCTAGCAATTCATCATATACCAGCAGCCGCTCATAGCAATTCATCATATAGCAGCAGCAGGAGCAACTCATAGCAATTCATCATATAGGAGCAGCAGGAGCAGCTTATAGCAACTCATCATATAGCAACAGCAGCTCATAGCAATTCATCATATAGCAGCAGCAGCTCATAGCAATTCATCATATAGCAGCAGCAGGAGCAACTCATAGCAATGCATCATATAGGAGCAGCAACAGCTCATAGCAATTCATTGTATAGCGGATCAGAATGAAAATTTGGCAAAAAATCAGAGGAGATCATCACCTTGTTGGATGAGCTCATCCTTCAACAGCACCTCAAGGCCACGGCCTGGGAGGAGGGGAGGGGGAACGAGGTGCCTTCTGCCGGAGTGGGGCATCGGCCATAGTTGTGCGGCGACTACCGGAGTAGTGCGTTGGATGGACCATAGCGGAGCAGCTGCTGGAGACCATGAGAATGAGGGGCGGTGCCAGAGGGAGGAGCAGCCGGGGAGATTTGGCCCTACCCACCGGCCATGTAGCCTAGCTGGACAGAGCATCATCGAGGAGCAGGCCAGATGGGACCAGTGGCGACGGCTCGCTGGAGGAACCCTAGCTCTGCAGGCAGGGGATTGAGGTAGAGGGAAAGGGGAGAGGAGATGCAAGCGGGTAGGGCAATGAACGCTTGCATGTTTGTTTTTACTTGAGGGTCAGGTGTGACGTGGGCATGAGCAGTGGCATTTTGAGTGTAATATAGGAAGACAACAGAGTCATTTCGCTATTCCCCTTCCCTTTAATTTTTAGTGAGCTTCTACCCGAAGCACCCCCCCCAAAGCGAAATAAGTTAAGCCCAAGCCCGTAACTCAAAAACGAGTTCTTTACATCTTTTATGGCTTATTTTGACAATAAACTTTGAAAAGGCAGAATAGAACTGGCCCCTAACCTGCAATTCAATTGTGCGTGCAATGATGAATCACTCCTGCCTGCTATAGTGTACATTTAGGCATCATACATGGCATAACCTAATACATGTGCATTTCATTATAGAATCTGAAATATGCAATGTTTATGTTAGTTCATACATTGCACATGATGTTTAAATGCCCCTTAAATCTGGTCAGTCAAGTGATGGTCTTTAAGCCTCCTTCTATTCTTCTTTTATTGATATGTAATTCAGTGTTGTGCAAGATTTGGTCACACATCTGTTTAATTGCTTGTTTGTATCAACCAGCCATTCTAGGACTGTTTGCTTTGATTACTTACTGTTCTTGACTTAACAGAGCTTGTCAACCATTTAAACACTAAGGGCTGCTATAGTGGGGGCTTGTATTACTCATAGGTGACATAAAGGTTTGGCTGTACACTAAAGTAGGCTCTCCAAGAGTACCTGGAGGTCCAGTTCGAAGGTATGCCTAGTTTTTACACAGCGCACACATAGTAAATGCTCATTTCATTGTGTGCAAGAGATGTGTCATGTTTCATTATGTGGTGTTGTTTTGTTATAAACTCATCCTTTGGTGTTGTTCATAGACTGGAAAGTATGCATATTTATCTTCCAAGGAGACTAGTAACTAGTTTCTGTCACCTTGCAGAGGGGGTGCAATGAAGATAAAATTGAGGATTTCCAAGTACAAGATGTTAGGAAGGAGCCTTGCAAGAGAAGGAGGAGCAGTGCTAAGCTTGTTCAACCAGTTATGGTAAGTCACTATATTACAATTACCAGGACATCCTATTTGTCTGACATTGTGCTTGCGTAGGGTTCTTCACCTATAACCCAGTCATTGGGCCATTGATTAAAACTCCCTCCGATCACTACTATGATGTTCTAACTTTTTTGTAAATCAGATGTATGTAAACACATTTTAATGTGTCTGTTCACTCATTACGGATGTAGTCTACTTTTAAATATCTAAAACATCTTATAGTAGTGAACAGTGTGAAACTGCTTCCTGCTATGGTAGAGTTGTTGATGTCATAAATTTCATAACCCAACGCATATTCACATCATTAGCCTCCCTATCATTACTAGGATCTTGATTACATACTAGTCGAGATACTTCATAGGGGGCAAACAATAGTACATTACTTGTTCCTTTATATAGTAAATGTAGCTAGGCCATGGATGTTATTGAGGCGTGCATGTATGCATGCTGCCAACTCAACAGTTCAATTGCTTGTTTGTTTCACGCATAGTTAAATTGCTCTTTTCAATTGCTTTATTTATCCTCAGTTAATAAGATGCCCAAACAATGATGCCTGATGTAGGGTACTTGTATAACTATTAGTTGACATAATTAAAGGTCTTACCATTTAATTATTCTGGCGAAGTATGCCTGAAGCTTTGAAGTCTATTAACCAACTATTACTGCATGAGGCTCACAATCTAGTTTATACGAGGCTAATGAGTGCATAGTTTTGCTTGCTGTAGTAGGTTTGTATGAATCCCTTTGCTGTTCATTATGCTCCCTAAGACTCTTCTGGAACATGTTACACAATGTTGCAGCTAGTTAATTGAGCTACAGAATGGCCAACTGCTTGCTTACTTATACGCAAGATATATATATATATATATATATATATATATATATATATATATATATATATATATATATATATATATATATATATATATATATATATATAAATGTTCAGTAGCTCCGTGTGGTCTAAATTGGTAACCTATCTGTGTTTTGGATTTGGCCCCAACATCCAGCTCCTCTGGTGAGCTAAGAGAGATTTTTGTATGCGGGCTGCACATAATACCATTTTTATAATTTTTAAAATATCACCTACTTATGCTTCATGATGTGTAACATTATTGTTAGTCCTGTTTTGCCATGTACAAGATAGTCTGTCTTGCTCGCTTCACTGTTGTAACTATATTTTTGCCCTAGTCATGTGTACTTACAGAAACATTTTAGGATGAAGTGACATCAACAGAAAGATCTCAGAGAAGTGCGGCATGGCCGTTACCAAATGATTATAGATTGGAATTGGAATGTGCTGATGTTATCAAGCATCAACTAGAAGTGGCAAGACAACGTATATATGATTCTCAACATGTAATCAAAATGTTGAGGCTGGAGTTGCAGGTATTAGATGCAGGAGTCAAAAAAATGAAACAAGACATTGAGGTAACCACAAAGGAATTGGAGATTTTGCAGACTGAAATTTGTGCTATTTGAATCCGGCCAATCCTATTTTCTGAAGAGATTATAGTTCAAATGGTAAGTTCTGTTGATGCGCGTCCATGATGTATGAGCTTTATTTGCCAAGTGTATGTAATTTGCTATTTTTGTATGCTTTATTATCACTAGTGCCGAACTATAATGCCCAATGGATATAATCTGCTGTAAATTCTTTATTGTATAGTGTAGGATTATTCTTTGTTTCTATGCCTTAGTCTCTTTATTGTATAGTGTAGGTTTTTTAGAGGCGATAGTATAGAGTAGGATAATTCTTTGTATATGCTATATCGTTGAAACAGGGGCCAACACGCCCAAACATTACCTGGACGCCATCCGAACGAACAAAGATGTGTAGTCAAAGTGGGCCTTAATTCGGCTGGTCAACTAATATTTAGTGGATCCCAATTGTTGTGGCCCACCGTAACAACCTTAGCAGACCGTTAACAGGCCGAAAGCTCGGTTGAGCCGTATAAATGGAAATGGCCTGCGGGCCTCTAGCAGGTCAAAATAAATATCAATTTTGTCTCGGCCCTTTTACTTGACGGGCCAGTAAGAGGCCGAAAGTGTTTTGGGCCAAAAGAGGCCCAATTTACGAACTAGGCTTTTAACAGGCCGAAAGTCCTATCGGGCTGAAATTGTGCCCTGCTTAAAGTGGGATGCTAATGGACCAAAATTCAGGTGGCACCGACAAAGGCCCAACTGTTGTGTGTGCCGTTAATAGGCCGAAAGACAAAATGGGCTAGAAGTTGGCCCATGTACAGAATGGGCCGCCGAAAGGCCGAAAGTCACAACAGGCTAGAAGTTGGCCCAACTACAGAATGGGCCAAGAAAAGGCCGAAAGACGTACCGGCGGCATATTGGTCCATATCTATAATGGGCTGCTAAGAGGCCGAATGAAGGTCGGGCCGTAATTGAGCCCAAAGTCGTAGCGGGCCGTTAACGGGCTGGAACTGATGATGGGCTGGAAATTGTCAAATCTAAAATGGGCCTTTGATGGGCCGATTCTGTGTAACTCGTATGGGTCGTGGTTGTGAATGGGCCTGACGCAAGTAGGCCGCTAATGGGCCGGCCCGCTTATTCTGACAGGCCCAACCTTTTAACCTGAATGGGCCACTGTTGGGCCGAGCCACTGATACGTCTCCATCGTATCTACTTTTCCAAACTCTTTTGCCCTTGTTTTGAACTCTAATTTGCATGATTTGAATGGAACTAACCCGGACTTATGCTGTTTTCAACAGAATTGACCTGAAAATTTACGGAGAATATTTTTGGAATATATAAAAAATACTGGCGCAAGAATTATCCAGAGGGGGTCCACCCAAAGGCCACAAGCCTGGGGGGCGCGCCCCCTGGGGTGTGCCTAGAGGGCTTGTGGGCTCCCTGGACCTCCTCCGACCTGAACTCCAACTCTATATAACCCTATTCAGGGAGAAAAAAATCAGAGAGAAGGATTCATCACGTTTTACGATATGGAGCTGCCGCCACCTCCTGTTCTTCATCGGGAGGGCAGATCTGGAGTCTGTTCGGGGCTCCGGAGAGGGGGATTCGTCTCCATCATCATCACCAACCTTCCTCCATCACCAATTTCATGATGCTCACCGCCAGGAGTGAGTAGTTCCATCGTAGGCTTGCTAGACAGTGATGGTTGGATGATATTTATCATGTAATCGAGTTAGTTTTGTTAGGGTTTGATCCCTAGTATCCACTATGTTCTGAGATTGATGTTCCTATGACTTTGCTATGCTTAATGCTTGTCACTAGGGCTCGAGTGCCATGATTTCAGATCTGAACCTATTATGTTTTCATGAATATATTTGTGTTCTTGATCCTATCTTGCAAGTTGTAGACACCTATTACGTGTTATGATCCACATACCCCAAGGTGACAATAATTGGGATTCTTTTCGGTGATTACCGTAGTTTGAGGAGTTCATGTATTCACTAAGTGCTAATGCTTTGTTCTGGTTCTCTATTAAACGGAGGCCTTAATATCCCTTAGTTTCCATTAGGACCCCACTGCCACGGGAGGGTAGGACAAAAGATGTCATGCAAGTTCTTTTCCATAAGCACGTATGACTATATACGGAATACATGCCTACATTACATTGATGAATTGGAGCTAGTTCTATGTCACCCTAGGTTATAACTATTGCATGATGAATGCCATCTGACATAATTATCCATCACTGATCCGATGCCTACGAGCTTTTCACATATTGATCTTTGCTAAGTTACTTTGCCGTTGCTACTGTTACAATCACTACAAAACTGCTACTGTTACTTTTATCACCATTACCGTTACTTCCATACTACTTTGCTACTAAAAACTTTGCTGCAGATATTAAGTCTTTCAGGTGTGGTTGAACTGACAAGTCAGCTGCTAATACTCGTGAATATTCTTTGGCTCCCCTTGTGTCGAATCAATAAATTTGGGTTGAATACTCTACCCTCGAAAACTATTGCGATCCCCTATACTTGTGGGTTATCAAGACCTTTTTCTGGTGCCGTTGCCGGGGAGCATAGCTCTATTCTCTGAGCCACTTGGGATTTATATCTGTTGATCACTATGAGGAATCTAAAAGATAACAAAACCAAGATTTTTCCCTCTACTATGAGGGGAGGCAAGGAACTGCCATCTTGCTCTGCACTTGATTCACCTTCTGTTTTGAGTAAGCTTGCGACACCACCACCTGCTATTCATTCTGATATGTCGCAAGTAATTGATGATGCTACTTCTGCAATGCATGATGCTTATGATGATACTACTACTTTGCTTGATAATACTGTGCCACTGGGTGAATTTCTGGATGAACAAATTGCTAGAGTTAATGTTGAAACTGATGATATTTCTAAAACTAATGAAATTATTGAAACTGAACACTTTGAAACACCTGATAGACCTAGCTCTCCTAGATATGAATTGCCTGTTATACCTGAGGGTTATGTTATGGATGGAGAGGTAGCTAGGGACTTTCTTGCTTGTAAGGATAGAGATGATCTTAAGAAATTACTATGCAAGTGGAAAGAAAAATCTTTGAATGCTAGAATGCAATATGATCCTAAGTTTGCTACTTCACCTATCTTTGTTACTGATAAGGATTATGAATTCTCTGTCGATCCTGAGTTAATTACTTTGGTTGAATCTGATCCTTTCCATGGTTATGAATCCGAAACTGTTGTGGCACATCTTACTGAATTGAATGACATAGCCACCCTGTTTTCTCGTGAGGAAAAGATTCGCTATTACTATATTCTTAAGTTGTTTCCTTTCTCATTAAAGGGTGATGCTAAGATATGGTTTAATTCTCTTGCTCCTGGTTGTGTGCGTAGTCCCCAGGATATGATATATTACTTCTCTGAAAAAGATTTTCCTGCTCAGAAACAAGCTGCTTTACATGAAATATTTAACTTTGTGCAAATTGAAGTAGAGAGTCTCCCACAAGCATGGGGAGGCTTCTCCAATTACTTAATGCCTTGCCTGATCATCCTCTCAAGAAAAATGAAATACTTGATATCTTTTATAATGGACTAACCGATGCTTCTAGGGACCACCTAGATAGTTGTGATGGTTGTGTTTTCAGGGAATGAACTGTTGAACAAGCTGAAGTATTATTGAATAACATATTGAGTAATGATAATGATTGGACTCTTCCTGAACCACCCCCTAAGCCAACTCCGAAGAAAAGAGGTATTCTATATCTCAGTCCTGAAGATATGCAAGAGGCAAATAAATCTATGAAAGAAAAAGGTATTAAAGCTAAAGATGTTAAGAATTTACCACCTATTGAAGAAATACATGGTCTTAATACTACGACACAGGTAGTAGAGGTAAATTCTCTCTATAGATTTGATGAATTTGAGATTCCTTATGATAAGTCTGCTAGTCAATGCTTGGATGAATTTGCTAACTTTATCGTTAAACAAGAAAACTTCAATGCATATGTTAGTAGACAATTGAAACGTAATGCTTATATGCTTGACTGCTTGGGTGACTACATGTGTAGAACTATTAATGATCTCAAGATTATTAGTAAACATGCTTCCATGGTAAAAACTCAAGTAGAACATGTTCTCAAGGCACAAAATGATTTGCTTAATGAGATGAATAATAAGGTGAATGATAATGATATTAGAGTTATGACTTGAGGTGGTAAAATGACTCAGGAACCTTTGTATCCTGAGGGCCATCCTAAGAGAATTGAACAAGATTCTCAGAGAATTAATACTGATGCACCTAGTCCTTCAAAGAGGAAAAAGAGAACTGATAGGACTTTGCATGATTCTAATGAATCTGTTGTAGACACATCTGAGAATTCAAATGATATTTCTATTTCTGATGCGGAGACACAATCTGGTGATGAACATGAACCTAGTGGTAATGTTAATGATGATGTTCATGTTGATGCTCAACCTAGCAATGATAATGATGTGGAGATAGAACCTGCTGTTGATCTTGATAACCCACAACCTAAGAATAAAAGATATGATAAGAGTGACTTTGTTGCTAGGAAACATGGTAAAGAAAGAGAATCATGGGTTCAGAAACCCATGCCCTTTCCTCCTAAACCATCCAAGAAAAAGGATGATGAGGATTTTGAGCACTTTGTTGAAATGCTTAGACCTGTCTTTTTTGCGTATGCGTTTGACTGATATTCTGAAAATGTCTCCTTATGCTAAGTATATGAAAGATATTGTTACAAATAAAAGAAAGATACCGGAAGCTGAAATTTCCACCATGCTTGCTAATTACACATTTAAAGGTGGGATACCAAAGAAACTAGGAGATCCAGGAATACCAACTATACCATGCTCCATTAAAAGAAATAATGTTAAAACTGCTTTATGTGATCTTGGAGTCAGTGTTAGTGTTATGCCTTTCTCTTTGTATCGTAGACTTGATTTGAATAAGTTGACCCCAACTGAAATCTCTTTGCGAATGGCTGATAAATCAACTGCTATACCCATCGGTATTTGTGAGGATGTGCCTGTCATAGTTGCAAATGTTACTATTTTAACAGACTTTGTTATTCTTGATATACCCGAGGACGACAGTATGTCGATCATCCTTGGTAGACCCTTCTTGAATACTCCAGGGGCTGTCATTGATTGCAACAAGGGCAATGATACTTTTCATGTTAATGGTAATGAGCATACAGTGCACTTTCTGAAGAAACAACCTCAAGTGAATAGTATCAATTCTATTGGAAAAATTTCAACAATTACTATTGGAGGTTTTGAGTTTCCTCTCCCTACTGTCAAAAAGAAATATGATATTCTTATTGTTGGGGACATGCATATCCCCATTGTGGTAACCTAGTGTTATTCAAAGATTCTCCGGTTTCATGTCACTCGGAAGAAGTTTGTTAATAAGACTTGATCAACCTTGTTAATGGATTCCTTTTGATGGGCATGAGATGGATGAATTTAGTAAACACAACTCTCTGTACCCTCTTTTTACTTTCTATTATTGAGAATAAATAAAGCAAAAACACTGTTATTTCTCTGTTTTCTGAATTTTCTGTGCAATAAAAAATGACCAGAAAATAAATGTTCTCCAAATGCCCTGAAAATTTAGTATGATTTTTTCCATAATATTTAAGAATTTTTGGTACTGAAAACACATCAGGGGGTGCACCAGTGGGCCACAAGCCCACAGGGCGCGCCCACCCCCTAGGCGTGCCTATAGGGCTGTGGGTCCCACATGGGTCCCCCTCACTTATGCCAGCACCCATCCACTTCGTCTTCCTCCAGAAAAAATCCCACCATTGCTCAAACCCGTGTTCTAGCTCATTTTGCTGCCATTTTCGATCTCCTTGCTAAAAGCTCCATCCGCAAAACTGTTTTGGGGGATTGTTCTTCAGTATGTGACTCCTCCAATGGTCCAATTAGTTTTTGTTCTAGTGCTTTATATATTGCAAATTTTTGCTGCTGTGGTGACCCTGTTCTTGAGCTTGCATGTCAAATTTATATGGTCCAAAGTAGTTTTGTTGCATGATATAGCCTCTAGACACTTGTGGGAGTAGTTGCTATCAATCTTGTTGAGTTTTGTTCACTTTTATTTTGAGTCACTAAAAATTTCAGAATTTTTCAGAGTAAAGGAAAGAAATGATGAAGAGATGGTTAAGGGGTTCTTCAAGCCAGAATTCAAATGAAAATGAAAATGAGGAGAAGAAGAAGCCCAAGTACAACCTTCCGCGTGCGGCGGAGGTTCGGCCATGTGAATGGCGAAGCGATGCATTCTTGAGGGTGGCCAGAATATATGATGATTTTAATTATTTGGCGGAGAATGCAGGCATCACCGACTTCCTCCACGATAAGTGTGAGCAATACCTCCTACTCACTAATACCTTCGTGCAAAATTTTCACTTTTATGCTAGGAAGGATCCTCCTATGGTAGAATTTCACTTGTATGATGTGCCTAAGCGAATGCCACTTTATGATTTTTGCAATGTTTGCAAAATACCTTATGAGGGCAGCATTAGTGAACCACGTCCTAGACACATGGAGGACTTTATTGCTGAAACTACTGTGGGGGAAGAGAGAGGAGTGTCAGAGGCGAGAGTGCCTAGGTTACATTTTCCTGTTTTGCGCTATTATTCACTATTTGATGGGAGATGTTTGATTGGTCATGGAGAGGTGGATGCCTCAGTGCCCCTGACCTCGCCATTTTGCGCCACACTTTATTTGTTGATAGAACTTTTAGTTTGGGCGCTATTGTTGCTCGACGGTTGAACACAAACCATTCGAAGGGGGCTATTTTTGGAGGTATCTATGCCTCCCGCCTTGCTAAACATTTTGATATACCCATTAGGCATGATGATGAGGAGGAGATGCTGCTACCCACTAAATATTTAAACTATAAGAGTATGGTAGCACACGATTTTATTAAGAAGGACGATGACAAAAGACTCCTCTACAACTTAGTATTTAGTCAGGGTACTTGTGAGACTATTGCTCTGCCGACTTCTTCTTTGTTCGATATTCGTTCAGGCAGGTACACTATTATGCCCGAGGACATCTATAGATTTTGGGGTCTTTCACAACCCCCAACACCTGAGCCAGCACCAGTTCCTGATCCATATCAGGAGCCTATTTTTCAGTGGGAGCCACAGGAGCTCGCCAACCAGTGGAACCCTCAGGACCCTCCGGAGTATCGAGGAGAGGTTTTTTTTGAGCCGTGGCCCTAGACCGACTAAGGCCAAAAGCCTAAGCTTGGGGAAGTACGTATCTCTCACCGACATTACATTCATGTTCACACACTCATTTCAATTGTCGGTGTTCATACTTTTTCAGTGTATTATCCATGTTAGTTTATTTTTCTTGCTTTCTTCTTGTGTGTTTGAAAAACTTTGAGAAAATCCAAAAAAAAATATTTCTCACTTCATTTTAGTTTTTCTTTCTAGTTTAATTCAGTTGTAGTATTAAAAGAAAACCCAAAAAGATTTATTGTTCTTCTTTTGCTTGTTGGGAGCTTTCCCGTGTAAATAGTTTTTCTCATTTTTGTTTTACTTTCTTCAGAAAAACAAAAACTCCAAAAATATTTTAGTGTGTTTCTTTGAAATTCTTTTCCTTTTCTTTGGGTCGTAAGGAGAAGACCACAATGAAAATGTTGAGTGGCTCTCATATGCATTATTGTTGATCTAATAAAGAGCCCATATTACCTTGTCTTCTCCTTTGAATAAATCTTTGCATATTCCAGCTTAGTACAATGCACGTGCACTGTTATTATTATTCACACCGTTCAGTCATGCAAGTGAAAGGCAATAATGATGATATATGATGAAATGATTGAGATGGAGAAAAGCTGGTACGAACTCGACCTATTTTGTTTTTGTAAATATGATTAGCTCATCGTTCTTGATTCAGCCCATTATGAATGAAACATGTTTGCAATGAAAATTAGAGATTATAGTTACTCATGCCATGCTTAATTAGCTAGGAGTTGATAATGGTTTGTCTTGTGTGCCAACATGCAATTTAAAATGGTTATGATGTAGTATGATAGTATGGTATCCTTATTTGAATGATTCAAGTGGCTTGACTTGGCACATGTTCATGCATGTAGTTGAATCAAAATCAACATAGCCTCCACGATATTTATGTTCATGGTGATTTATATCCTACTCATATTTGCACTCAATGTTGGTTAATCTCAATGCATGTTTATGACCGTTGTCGCTCTCTAGTTGGTCGCTCCTCATTCTTTTGCTAGCCTTCACTTGTACTAAGCAGGAATACTGCTTGTGCATCCACTTCCTTAAACCCAAAGTTGTTCCATATGAGTCCACCATACCTACCTATATGCGGTATTTACCTGCCGTTCCAAGTAAATTTGCATGTGCCAAACTCTAAACCTTCAAATAATAATCTATTTTGTATGCCCGAATCGCTCATGTAGTAACTGGAGCTGTCAGTATCTTCCATGCTAGGTGGGTTATTCTCACAATGAGTATTTATTCACTTGTCATTCATGAGAAAGTGGCTAGTAATCGGGATGCCCAGTTCCATGCTCAAAATCAAATCAAAATATAATCATAAAACAAAACTCCCCCAGGACTGTTGTTGGTATGGACGGTACCCATGGATTCGGCCAGCTGTGGAGTGTGATTGTTGGTGGAGGGGGAGTAAAAACTTTACCATTCTGTTTGGGAACCGCCTATAATGTATCTAGCATGGAAGATAGCGAGATCTCTTGGTTTTTATGTTGACAATGAAAGCATACCGCTCAAAATTATATTCATCTCTGTTTTAAAAGCTCCGAGCTCTGGCACCTCTGCAAATCCTTGCTTCCCTCTGCGAATGGCCTATCTATTTATTTTTATTGTTGAGTCATCATCCTCTTATAAAAAGCACCAGCTGGAGAGCACCACTGTCATTTGTATGCTTTGTTATTAATTGATATTGAGTATGAGTGTGACTGGATCTCTTTTGCCATGAATTACAATGTCTAGTCAGTCCTTAATCTTCAGGGGTGCTCTGCATTTATGTTTTGCGGTCTCAGAAAGGGCTAGCGAGATACCATTTTGCCATATTATATCATGATTGTTTTGAAAAAAGTGTTGTTATCCGAGATATCTTATTATCACTCGCTAGTTGATTATGCCATTGATATGAGTAAATGTGAGACCTAAATGTTATTGTGAATATGGTTAGTTCATAATCTTTGCTGAAACCTTGAACGCTGGCTATACATATTTGCAACAACAAGATCAAACAGAGTTTGTAAAAGTTTTTCTTTGTCACTTTCAGTTTGTCAACTGAATTGCTTGAGGACAAGCAATGGGTTAAGCTTGGGGGAGTTGATACGTCTCCATCGTATCTACTTTTCCAAACTCTTTTGCCCTTGTTTTGGACTCTAATTTGCATGATTTGAATGGAACTAACCCGGACTGATGCTGTTTTCAGCAGAATTGCCATGATGTTATTTTTGTGCAGAAATAAAAGTTCTCGGATTGACCTGAAAATTTACGGAGAATATTTTTGGAATATATAAAAAATACTGGCGCAAGAATTATCCAGAGGGGGTCCACCCTGAGGCCACAAGCCTGTGGGGCGCGCCTAGAGGGCTTGTGGGCCCCCTGGATCTCCTCCGACCTGAACTCCAACTCTATATAACCCTATTCGGGGAGAAAAAAATTAAAGAGAAGGATTCGTCGCGTTTTACGATATGGAGCCGCTGCCACCTCCTGTTCTTCATCGGGAGGGCAGATCTGGAGTCCGTTCGGGGCTCCGAAGAGGGGGATTCATCGCCATCATCATCACCAACCTTCCTCCATCACCAATTTCATGATGCTCACCGCCGGGAGTGAGTAATTCCATCGTAGGCTTGTTGGACGGTGATGGGTTGGATGAGATTTATCATGTAATCGAGTTAGTTTTGTTAGGGTTTGATCCCTAGTATCCACTATGTTCTGAGATTGATGTTGCTATGACTTTGCTATGCTTAATGCTTGTCACTAGGGCCCGAGTGCCATGATTTCAGATCTGAACCTATTATGTTTTCATGAATATATTTGTGTTCTTGATCCTATCTTGCAAGTTGTAGACACCAATTACGTGTTATTATCCGCATACCCCAAGGTGACAATAATTGGGATTCTTTCCGGTGATTACCGTAGTTTGAGGAGTTCATGTATTCACTAAGTGCGAATGCTTTGTTATGGTTCTCTATTAAAAGGGGGCCTTAATATCCCTTAGTTTCCATTAGGACCCCGCTGCCACAGGAGGGTAGGACAAAAGATGTCATGCAAGTTCTTTTCCATAAGCATGTATGACTATATACGAAATACATGCCTACATTACATTGATGAATTGGAGCTAGTTTTGTGTCACCCTAGGTTATAACTGTTGCATGATGAATGCCATCCGACATAATTATCCATCACTGATCCGATGCCTACGAGCTTTTCACATATTGATCTTTGCTAAGTTACTTTGCCATTGCTACTTTTACAATCACTACAAAACTGCTACTGTTACTTTTGTCACTGTTACCGTTACTTCCATACTAATTTGCTACTAAAAACTTTGCTGCAGATATTAAGTCTTTCAGGTGTGGTTGAATAGCAACTCAGCTGCTAATACTCATGAATATTCTTTGGCTCCCCTTGTGTCGAATCAATAAATTTGGGTTGAATACTCTACCCTCGAAAATTGTTGCGATCCCCTATACTTGTGGGTTATCAGCCACCTGTCGACTTATCATAGGCGTGTCCCATCCATTGGCTGGATGACATCTGTCCCAAGGCTGAGCGGACACGTGGATCCTCCGGCGAATCAGAATTTTACACGTGGAAAATCCCCATTTGTCCGGGCTGTGAACGGGTTATCAGATCAAAACTAGAACCCGATAGCTTAACAGCGACCCGTTACGGTGGATGCCATGTGTCGGTTACCTTTGACAAAAGCACTTCCATGACGTGCCATTTATCGTCATGGAAGTGGACACTTCCGTGATGATAATTTTGGTATTGTCATGGAACACTTCTACGATAGCACATGTATGACTATCTTGATTCTGTCATAAAATCGTCATGGATGTGCATGCGTGACAGAAAACGTGACCTACTGTGACAAACATGTATCATCACGGAAGTGTAATTTTTTGTAGTGAGTCCTTGCCGCGCACTACACACTTAGTCCGCGTCAAGCAAAAAGAAGGGGCTTCTGGGTCCTGGATCTAGCACCAGTCGCCCCTCCACTCTTCCCACTTGCCGTGCAGTTGCCCTTTAAGGTAATTCCAATCTTCTTCCCTCCCCCGCGGGATCCACGATATATTTCCTGAAAGGGATTTATCTTCGATGCGGGGGATGTAGAAGTGATGGAACAGATCCACATTGGGGGTGACTCCAATGAAGTTCTCGCAGAAGTGAGCAGCACCACCATGCACATCATTCCATTTGGCGTGAAATCCAGCAAACGAAATCCGAAAGAATACATCATCGCGCTGAAAAAGTCAGAGAAGGGAGGAGAAAGCCCACAGTAGAAGTAAGCACAGAAGAACGGGTATGAGTCATTCGAAACCTTGGATCCTTCAGGGAGGACGACTGGCTCTCCATGCCCTTTGGTTTTCTCCCCCACATGAAGGCATACCTCTGGATCAAGGTGTTGCCGTCCAGGTTCGACAGCGAGAAAACTACGTTTCTCTGCCGCCGTAGGGCTAACTCCTCCGCCTCTCTCTTCTTCTTTTCCACCCTCTGATCTTCAAGATTGGTTGCCTGTTTTCCCTTCACACGCTCTTCTTATGCCCCATTTCCTAGGGTAATGAGGAGGGAAAGATCCGATACGGCGGAGGAAGGAAGTGGTGGCGGCGGAGGCAGTTTCTTTCTTGGCTTGAGGAAGAAGATGAAGCAAAAGGTGCGAAAGATGTGAATGAACCACGCTCCTTCGTGTCTTCTCTATTTTATTGGGACTACGTGAAGGGGCTGGCTCAACACTATTCCCCCTGCAAAACCGCCTTTTTTAGCCGCGCTCCCGAGAAACCGCTGCAAAATCACGACCGCACGATTCACGGTAATTGCGTGGAGTGGACATGTGATTGACAAGGCAGTAAAGTCATTCCACGTGGACAGGAGATTTCTGCCGCGTGTCTGTGCACTACTTGGGGCCCTAACCCAATGCACTCACAGCGCATTTGGCTTAGGCCTGGGGGCTACTATCGGTGTACACAAATAGGGGTGTTTGTTTCCCCCTGACCCATGCACAGAACGGCAGGGCCTTTAGGCAAACCACCTCTTTGCCGAAGCATATCAAGAAACGCAAGACATTAGAAGGATATCACCTTGGGAAAGCCACCCTTGCCGGGCAGGAGAGCCTGGCCAGGTCGAGGCCGCCCCAAGGACAAGTCCTAATTTGCCCCGGCAGGCTTGCTCGGGCCGCCAAGATCAAACCCCACCAAGCTCTTTCAATGAGGAACCTCCACCAAGACGCCACCGCTCCACCTCACTGCACCCAAGTCATTATTCTGTGCGGTGTCAAGGTATTAAGCAACTAGGTGGATCCTTTAAAGCACGTGGCAGCCTCAAGGAGACAAGATTAGCTTTATTGACACCCGTCCAGGAGGCATGTCAAGCTGATAAGAAGAGGCAGATAAGCGGCGTGACAGGCTTGCCGGGATTCGGCCTTGGCAAGACACCTAGCAGTGCATTTAATGCACTTTGTACTAACTGCCAGAGTTAGGTATGATAGCACTGTTAGCTATCTAATCACACCCAAATGACTGTTTTGCCTCTGTGGTCACCCCTTAGCCAATAAAAGGAGGCCCGAGGCAACCTAGCAAAGGGTTCGAACACTTCGACCCCCAACATTTGTAAGCTCACGTTGCTTCCCCCGAGGCACCCTTGCCGGGCCAGAGCACGTCGAGCCTTCTTCCACCTCCAGATTAATCCACCAAAGCAAGAGTAGGGTTTTAAGCTGCAAAGTGGCTCGAACCTGTGTAAAAGATAGGGAGTCCATTGTCGTGCTGTCCCCCACTGCTTCTGCTCTTTGTGCAACACGGTCGTCCCCTTGCCGAACCACAAAGGGGCACCCCTGCCCCATAGGTGACCATGCTTCCACACCGACAGCAAGGGGGGCAGCGAAGGCGCGCCGTGTGCCATGTCCCCTGCATGAGACGGCGGAGGACGGAGTGAGTGGGAGGGCGTCGGGGCTTCCCCGATGGTGTTGACGAGCTCGGTGATGCGGCCAAGCAAGGCGTCGTAGCCGGCGTCGGACGGGCGGTAGCGGAGCAGCTCACGTGCCATGAGCAGCGCGGCCTGCGCGTTCGGTGGCCCGCGGTGGCCAAGGCAGGAGGAGGCCGTAGCGGTGTGGCCGTTCGGCTGCACGGAGGGGTGCATGGAGGAGTCCTGCTATTCGTGGGTAGCGGGGTCGGTGTCGGGGTACACAAACAGGGATGTATGTTTCCCCTGACTTGTGCATGAACAGTAGGCCTCCGACCCGGCAACACCAAGCATTCAAGACAGAACCAAGCTAGAGAGAGGGTTTGTCGGTGTCAAAACCGGCAGACCTCGGGGTAGGAGGTCCCGAGCTGTGGATCTAGGATCGATGGGGAACAAGGGACGACGAACACAGTGTTTACCCAGGTTCGGGCCCTCTCGAAGAGGTAATACCCTACGTCCTGCTTGATTGTATTGGATGTATGATGTGGTTTACAGAGTAGATCTACCTCGGGATCAGCATGAGCTAAACCCTAAGGGGATGAGGTGATGAATGTAGCTCTAGCCCTAAAGACTAAAAACCCCTGGTTTATATAGACACCAGTAGGGTTAGGGTTACTGAAGATAGATTACAATAAGGGATTAAAGAGATTTTGCGCCTTCTTGACTTGGAGGGCACACCACGGCTTGATAGATCTCCTGCCATTGTACGGCTCCACTAGTCCGGCCCATGTATAATGGGCCATCACCCCGAGGACCCCTTAGTCCACGACTCCCTTAGTAGCCCCCGCACTTGCCTCCGACGCCAAGGCTTGTATCCGGCATTCGCTCACCCAACCAGTATTCAGCTTGCGAGGCGAGTTCTTCAGTATATTTTGCCCATGTTCGGAACCAAACAATATCCGGAATCTGAAATGGCAACTTTACTTAACACCGAAGGCAATAACAAAAAAAACCGTTCAAGTGTAAATAGTGCCTTCATCTGACAACTTTTTCTCCTTCAACGAAGAGTCGCTTCCGTCCATAACGCCGAGGAGTTACTATTTCTTGAAGCATGGCTTGAGGCTGACGTCAAGTTTGGCACGTCCCCTCGAGGTGGAGATCATGTCTCGTCTTTCGGGGGATATGGTTAATGATTTCGATTCCCCTCCCCGCATACGACGTTGCGGGTATATCGGGAAGTGGAGAAGCCAACGGCACGAAAAAAGGAACCCCAGGCTTGTCGACAGTCTATAAAGGGGGAGCTATCATAGTCAGCATCCCACGCCTTCTTCCACCTCCCGCTCATGCAGATCCTCAGAGCTCCAGCGCCCCTTTCCTCTGCTTCCACAGCAAATCCCGTCTCCTTCGACCATGGCCAGCTCGGGCGCCAACGGGAAGTTGGAGGCCTCCTCCGTCACTGACGACATCGTACAGCTGAAGCAGGCTGGCTATTTGTCGGCAGACGTTGCTCATCGGGCCCCCGAAGAGGGCCAGATCATCCCCACGCCCCAGCCGGGCGAGAGGGTCGTGTTTCTTCCCCATTTCCTTAGGGGGCAAGGATTTCCCCTGCGCCCCTTCGTGCGGGGGCTGTTGTTTTTCTACAGGCTAGATTTTCATGATCTAGCCCCCAACTCCCTTCTCCACATCTCGTCCTTCATTATCTTCTGTGAAGCCTTCCTCCGAATTCAGCCACACTTCGGCCTGTGGCTAAAAGCGTCAAGCCCAAGGTAGTCGGCGACGAGCAGGCGGATTGCGGCGGGGCCATGATCAGCAAACTGACACGGGTCCAGTGGGCAAAGGGCCACTTCATCGATACCGTCAGGATGTGGCAAAAAGAGTGGTTCTATATCACTGAGCCACGGGGAGCCGGCTGGGCGGTAGCTCCCGCATTCAGATCCGGACTCCCTATAGGTTGGCCTCATGGATCAACAAGAGCCCGGACTGGGGATCCGCTGATGATTTGAAGGCGCTTCAGAAGCGCGTCGTCAGCGTCATGGAGACCGGCGCGAAGCTGGTCGATGTGATTCAGGTCATGCTCCATCATGGATTCCTCCCCTGTCAGGAGAGGGCCAAGCCAATATGGGAGTATAACCCTGAAGATCCAGCCACCATGCAGCACCTCTTCGGCATGACCCACAAGAAAGTGTGGAGTCTGCTATTCAAACCGCAGAAGGAGTGGCCGGTCGAGGGTGAGGACATCGGCATCGATGCCGCGAACCCTCCGAGGAAGGTGAGTGATACTTATCTTGTCATAAATCCGCATATTAGCACCACACAGCTTGATCCGAACCTCTTTGTGTGGATTTTGCAGGGCTGGCTTGCCAAGGCCGAGAAGATCAGTGGCCCAGCGCCACTGCCAGAGGGGCCCCAATCTGAGTAGCTTGAGAAGCTGTTGGTCGTGGTGCCCTACAAGGCGCCTGACAAGAAGGGCAAGAGAGCGGGGGTACCGGAGGCCCGGGAGGGCCTCCGTCGCAAAGTTCGTCCAAACAGCAGGTCCGAAGACACTGCGGCCCAGTCCGCACAGGAGGGGGATGAGGACGAGGAGGAAAGCGCCTCCTCGCACTCGAAGAAGAGGGCGGCGTCCAGCGATGTCGAGGAGGTTCATCCTCCTCAAGCCCGGAAGAGATAGTGCCGGCCCAAGCTGGTTCTGTCCGATAGTTCAGACTCCGACAAGGAGTCTGAAGCGTCCGAGAAGTTTCCGGAGAAGGAGCCCAGGGTCAAGCCCCAAGCGGCCAGGTACGTACTGCGACGTTTTCAATTGCTTTATGCTTTCAGTAGTCCCTGATAGAACGTAGATTGATTGTTTTTCTAATGGTGCAGCCCTCTGTGTGGCCACCCCGCCGAGGAGACCTCTTCGGGGACGTCCCTGCCCGCTGAACTGGCGGACAGTGGCTCACGCTCGGCACCCCCTCCAATCCCCGAATAAGCTGGGGAGGTGGTGTCATGAAAGACCCCTCCTCCTCAGAACACGAGGGAGGAGGTCGATGCTACCATGGCCGAGGCCGACACCTCGGTCATTGAAGACCAGGGGGATGCTTCCCTCCTGGCTAACACGAGGAGGGAGTCCGGACCATCCGGACCCCCTCAACCACTTGCTCCTAAGCCCCCAAGGCCCTCGACGGCATAGGCTCCCCCTTCCGGTAGCGAAGGGGTTGGGGAGCCAACGCCAGCACCGAACACCTCCACACGGGCGGCGGCTGGCTGGCCAGATGCGCTGGGGGAGTTGGTGAACAACTCCGTCATCATTGATGGGCACCGCACTCTTATGAGTGCGGTCATGCAAGGTGTTCGGTCCATCCAGTCCGGACTGAACAATGATGTCCAAGGCCTTCTTATAGGCTTTGAGGTAAGTCAAGTAATGTTCCTTTCTCATAGAGCGGTTGTAATTTTTAGTTTGGGTAGGCCGTGTACGTAGCAGCCCCCGGGACTCTACAGGAACTTCGGAGAAGCCTGCAGAGGATCAAATTCGGTAGGCCGATTAATAATCTCGACATTTCTTTTGCTAACGCAGGCATCTTCCATGGCCATGGCTGCTAATGCCGCGACACTAGAGGAGATGGATCAGAAGCTCAGGCTTTCCGATAAAGAGCTTGACCTTGTCAACAAACGGCTTGACGAGGCACAAGGTAGGCCCTATAATGAGATGTGTATTTGCTTGATGCCGGGTATTGAATATCTGGACTGTATGCTAATCCTTTATCATGATGGTCCTATAGCTGCCGCCGCCGAGGTCGAGGGCTTGAGGGAGGCCTTGAAGAAAGCCGAGGCAGAGGCAACCGCGAATAAAACGGCCACTGAGAAGGCGGTGGCCGAGCTTGAGAAGGCCAAGCTTGCGGCCGAGCAGCACGAGGCTCGGGTGACCGAAGTCCAAGTGGAGCTCCAGGATGCCGCCAAGAAGCTGGAGGCCCTTGAGAAGGAGCAGGAGGAGCGATCCTCCCGGCTGTCCAAGGCGGAGAAGGAGCTCCGGGAGGAAAGGACCGAATCACGAGGTGTGCGGGAGGAGCTCTGCCAAGTCAGGAAAATTGCGAATGGTAAGAAATACTTACTGCAGAGTGTATTCGGAGGCAATAGGTTCGCCCTGCTGACGCGGGTCTGGCGCTTCGCAGGCATCTTTGCCGAACTTCCGAAGAATGTGGCGGCCGCGGTGAAGCACTACGCCACTCTCGAGGAGGACTCTACACAGCGGCTCTTCTGGTCACAGTTTCCAGACTCCGAGCGCCCTCCCCTCCTAAGCGATCAAATGAAGCAGCTGATGGAGATGCATCAGATGTCAGAGCTGGCCGTGAAGGACATCTATGTCAGTCTGTGGCTGGCCGAGCCCATTCCGGACACCTACTTCGACCTTGTGTAGAAGTTGCGGGAGGCGCCGCTCTGGATTGATGCCGTAAAGCGGTCAGCGTGCCTTGAGGGGGCGAGGCTTGCATTTGTGAAGACCATGGTGCAAATGCCGAAGATTAATCCAATGGAGATGGCCACTGGTCCTCCGCCCAAGGGAAAGGAGCAGTATTTTGTACAGGTGATGACCGGCGCGCGGGCGATTGAGGGCCAGTGTTCAAAAGATGTAATGCTTGAGTGATTGTATTAATTTTGTACCAAGTGGAACTCATGCTTTATAATGCATCTGCCTGACTTATTTTATATTATCATGATTTAATTTTGACTCCTGTGCGGCCGTATGTTTAGTCTGAAAGCTACCAGTCGTTGGCTTCAGCCCCCAAGTGAATATCACGAGGGGTGTTTTGTCTCCGCACTATTACCCTTAGCCAACGTCTTGGTACCCGGAGGAGGTAGTGCGTGAGCGAAACCAGGCAATCGGTCTATTCGGTTTTATCGCTTTCACTTAGCTGTTGGAGCTTGACGATGGGGGCTAAGGACTAGCCCCCGGTGTTTTGTGATGTACTTGGGGATCAACACCTACCCTTTCCGATCACCTGGTTTGTGTTAAGACGAACCCTTCATGTGACACGGTGAAATCGCCAACGACTTCTAGAGTCAAACCTTGTCATCGGATCACTGATCAGTTCGCGCTTACTATGACGGTCAGTTTTCGGCTTTCTCCTCCTGAGGTACTTGACCGGGCAAACCAGAAGTACAATCGCAGGGGTTCTCCCTTTGCCTTCTTAGCCGAATGTGCGGAACATAAGAGGCAAGCACAGGAGCCGGGCAACCCAACTATTGACCCAAGACATAGTTCGAAACTGATGCATATAATGCAATATCCGAGACGCCGGGCACCCCGCGGAAGGCGGTGCCGGACTTGAAGATATGGAGCTGATATGTAAATCAAACTCTTAGCTAGTTAATATGTTTTCGTGCCGGGCTGTTCGAAGAGTGAGTGGAGAATCGGAAAGGGAATAGAAAAATCACAAGATGCGGATATCCGAACACCATAAGGGGCGCTTTTATTATTTCTCGTAACATCAAGTCGTCTAACCGTACGATTCAAACTGCCAAGGCATTATAAAAAATAAAATAGTTTTACAGAATAAAGGTTTACGCAGGGCCTTGATGTGTGAGTTGAAGCCTTCACTTTGCCCTGCTGCACGTCTGCACCTTTGCTTCTGGGGGGGGGTGGGGTTTGGGACCTTTGATGTGACCTTGAGGGGTGAGGATTCTACCGCTGGAGCTTTATGCTTGGGGTTTCCGAAATTGGTCCCTGGGTCGTCCGAGGACGAGGTAATTCCGAAGTTCGATTTAGCCAAACATATATTTCGGATTTGTTGATATATGCCTCACGGCTGCCCATGGTATTTTGAGTGCGAAATTGTGCTGACGAGGCACGTAGAGTGCAAAGAATGTGGGCGTGCCAGTGGGGCGCGCATCCCTATTTGCGGTGAACACATGCGGGTTCCCATCACGGGGAACGAGTTCGAACCCATTTACTATTGTCGCCGGCCTTTACGGCGGGTCGGCATCCGGGCCTATATGGGCCGGTGTGGTCTTCGGCCGCTAGGGCCGCAGTGTGCTCTTCGGTTCAAAGTGAGCGTTCTGTGTTGCCGTTGATAGTTATGACGCCCGAGGGACCAGGCATCTTCAACTTGAGGTACGCGTAATGCGGAACGACATTGAATTTGGCGAATGCTGTTTGGTCGATGAGGGTGTGATAGCCACTGCGAAAAGGTGCAATGTCGAAGATCAAGTCCTCACTTCGGAAGTTATCTGGAGATCCGAACACTACTTCAAGCATCACAGTGCCTGTGCAGTGGGTCTACACTCCCGGAATGACCCCTTTGAAGGTGGTGTTGCTGGGTTTGATCCTTGACGGATCGATCCCCATTTTCCTCACTATATATTCGTATATCAGATTGAGGCTGCTACCTCCATCCATGAGGACTCTAGTGAGGTGGAATCCATTGATGATGGGGTCTAGCACTAAGGCTGCGGACCCTCCATGGCGTATGCTGGTGGGATGGTCCCTGCGATCGAATGTGATCGGGCAAGCTGACCATGGATTGAACTTCGGCGCTACTGGCTCGACGGAGTACACGTCTCATAGTGCTCCCTTCCTCTCCTTCTTTGGTATATGGGTTGCATAAATCATGTTTACCATCTTGACCTCGGAAGGAAAGGGTTTCTGGCCTCCACTATTCGGCATGCGGGGCTCATCATCGTCCTCGCTTCGTGGGCTTTTGCCCAAGTCTTCGGCTATGAGTTTGCCGGCCTATTTATCACCCAACAATTTCGGTTGGAGTGGTTGGCGGGCTTCTCTGATGTGCCGTTGTTGGATTTTGGGTTCCGCAAACCCTTGAGAGGTTCAAACTCTGGGGTGCGTGCGAAGAACTCATCCTCCCCAGTCTGCCTACTCGCTAATCTCACAGCCTAGCTCAACGAACTGTAAGGAAAAGAGACACAGCAGTTTACCCAGGTTCGGGCCACCTTGCGGTGTAAAACCCTACTCCTGCTTTGTGGTGGATTGGCCTCGAGGGGCTGAGGATGAACTAGTACAGTGGTGAACAGCCTCAGGAGGAGAGGCGTTCTTGAGCTCGAGTGAGCTGGTGGGGTGAGGGTGATCTGAATGATCCGTCCGGGGGTCCCTTTCGGTCTGATCCGATCCCTCTCTACGGTGGTGGCTAAGTCCTATTTATAGAGGCCTTGGTCCTCTTCCCAAATGAAAGGTGGGAAGGGATCCCAAAATGGCCAAATTTGAAGGGAGACAACTAGTACATGCTATCCTGACAAAAGTAGTCTTCGCCTGCAAAAGCCTCTGGTCGTGACGCCGTGGTGGGTTTGGTGATGACCTCTGTCCTGCCATCTTGGCGGTCTTGGTCTTGTTGCACAGGAATGGAAACCTTTGGTTGATTCCTCGGGACTCCGCGCCTGCGCGCCTCTTTAGCACCAAAGAGGAAGCTGGTACACTGCGCCCGCTGGCGCCCGCCTGGCCTTGGTCGTCATGGCTCACGTCATCCGGACATCACGAGGTGAGGCTTGCATAGAGATCTCCACTCCTCGGGAGCCAGCCTAAGGAGGCTGCTCCTCGTGGAGGTCTTGGTGTCATCCGCCTTGAGAGGCTTGGCCCCTCGCGAGGGTCTTGAGTTGTTGTCGCTGAAGCTGGGCCGTACCAGGCTGTCGATGGAGCCACGCCGTGGGCCGCAGGCAGGCAAGTCTGGGTACCCCCGTTCCCAGAACGCCGACAGTAGCCCCCAGGCCCAAGGCGCGCTCGAACTTGGCATCGAGGCGAAGCCAAGTGGCAAGTGTGGAGCGCCGCGGGCCCTAACCGCCTGCAGCCTTGGTCGATGCGTGGCAATTGATGGGACGTGGGCGTCTCCGCTTCCCCACGCTGCCTTGGCAACCGTTCGACTTGACGAGACTCTGCTCCATGCAGAGAAAAAACATCATTGCGTGGGATCGTGGAGGCCGGCGGTTGGCCTCCCTCCAGCTATAAATGAGGGGAGGGGCAGATCCCCCTCACTCATCTCCATCTTCTCGCTGCCCGTTCCCTCTTCTTCTTCACCTCCCTGTCTTGCCGTAGCATCCATGGCGCCGACGAGGAGGTTCTCTGCCGCCGAGAAAGGGAAGGCCCCCAAGGAGGGGCCGGGTTCGCCGCCGCCCAAGAGAGAGCGTGGCCGCCCCCGCAAGCATGCTGCGACCCCGGCGGTAGCTCCTCGGGGGCGCGGGCGCACTCCTTCGGGGGCCGGCGTCACTTTGGGTGGCCGCGGCAGCGCTTCTTCTCGAGGCGGGGGCCGCCAAGGGCGAGGCAGCCCCTGCAACGAGGGGCGGTGCGCCGTGGTTGCCCGGCCTCCTCGGTCGCGCTTCCACTCGACGGATGTGCTCTTGGAGTTCATCGTGTGGTCGAAGAGGCCCCCCGGCACCTGGCTCCCGCTCTCGCGCTTCTTCGTGAGTGAGCTGCCGGTCGCGGGGCTTGACGGCCTCTGGCTGCAGGCTGATGGCTGCTGCAACAAGGCTTCCTGGGTTGGTGTCGAAGTCACTGTGACGGGCAGTGTGTCCTTGACCCGCGGTTGGCAGGTGTTTGCCCGCGCGCGAGGCCTGAGCGGGAGGCACACCCTTCATTTCAGGTACAACAGCCTCGCGACCCTCTACGTGAGGGTGTTCAGGGAGGACGGCTGTCGTGCGGGGTGCTGCCCGGAAGACGGCAGCGGCGACGATGAGCTTGGCCTTGGCGACGGCCGCGCTTCCTTCAGCAGCGGCAGCTCCTCCTCCGATGAGAGCACCAGCAGTGGCGGCTATGACCAACCACCACGCCGCCGGGCTCGCATCGGGGAAGGTGGCGGGTCATCTCATCGTCGTGCTCTGGTGAAGCGGGAGGAAGACTCGGACTGAGCCCGGGGGCCGCCGGAGCCTGGCCTCGGGAGCTGCTGCGGTCGTGCGGACCACTTTTGTTTAACCTTTCCTTTCTCCTCCAGCACTTGAAAAAAGTAGAGGGCCCCGCTGGGGCGTGTAATGAACCAAGGCACTCGTGCCATTATGCTATGTTTGTTATTTTGATACTGTGCCGGGATACCGATATTCCGATCAGGTGCAGTTAGAATAACTTAGCTTGATATGCTTGCTGTAGTTTCCCGCCTCGCGAGGGTGCACCTCTACAACAACATCTGGCGAAGTTTGCTTCTTTAATGACTCAGGAGCCGTTGGGCCTCAGGAGGCATTGTACAGCTGCAAAATTATTAGAAAACTTCACAGGGTGTCATGCCCTTCCTTGCGCGAGCCCCCGAGCATGGGTTGGTTGTGGCTGGTGCACCGCATTGCGATGCCCGGAGGCACGGACTTGAGAAGGTACGCATGCCCACGAGGTCGTTTGAGAGCGTCTTGCAAGGATTTAAGGACCGAAGCTCTGGGGCGACAGGGCTTCGGTGAGGTGTGGTCGCGGTGAGCACCAAGCGCACACACCTACCTAGCCCCCGCGCGCGGGACGCGTGAGGAGGAGTGATGGGAAACTGCCGCTCTTCCTGGGACAAGGCTGGAGAGGCAAACGAACAAGAGGAAAAGAAAGTTCCAGCTATAGCCAACGAGAAACGCGAAAACTCCAAATTCCATTAAGAAGTTGCAAACCCACAATAGAAAGCAAGCAAAAGAACAGCCGCGTCCGGCACCTAGTCTAGTCTTCTCACCAGCGCGGAGCTAAGTGCTGCCACTAGGACGTGGGAGGGAGCCCCCATGAGGCCCGCGGGCGACACTCAGGAGACTCCGGGGCGTGTACAACCTCACTCATTATTACGTGAGAGTGTCACGAGCGGAGACCTTCTCAGGCGCGGGGCCTTGCTTCATGTCGCCTGACGAGGGCCCCGCCCTGTGCCTCCCCCGACCACCGTTGGGGCGTCCGGAAACCAGGACGGGACCAAGGGGCAAGGGGGACGCTAGCGGTGCCCTCGGCGACCGCAGGTCACGAGCGGAGACCTTCACAGGCGCGGGGCCTTGATCATGGGCGAGTTGAGGAACACTCCCCGCCCCCTGGGCAGGAACCCCGCTCGGCGCATCCCCCGGCCACCGTTGGGGCATCCGGAAACCAGGACATGACCAAGGGGCAAGGGGCCACGCGAGCGGTGGCGAGGGGGCTGTGGGCCTCCTCCGGGGGAGAGGGCTCGCCGGCTCCTTCCCCAGGAGAAGACCCGCTTCTGGCTTGCACACACTAGCGAGTTGAGGAACACTCCCCGCCCCTGGGCAGGAATCCCGCTCCGCGCATCCCTCGGCCACCGTTGGGGCGTCCGGAAACCAGGACAGGACCAAGGGGTAAGGGGCCGCGCGAGTGGTGGCGAGGGGGCTGTGGGCCTCCTCCGGGGGAGAGGGCTCGCCGGCGCCTTCCCCAGGAGAAGACCCGCTTATGGCTTGCACACACCGGGGTGGGGGTGGCACCGCTCGTAGTCTGACTCCGGAGGTTCCTGTGAGTTAGTCGAGGGAAGAGAACAAAGCACATAGATGCGCCTGCTGTCCTGCCATTGATATTTCCGCAAGAAGATGAAGGCACTGAGGATCTGGTGAGGTGACGTGCACAGGGCGGCCGCGAGCCAGAGCTCGATCTCTCAGATTTGTCAGCGTTGCAGGGACGGACCCGAGCACAAGCGCCGTGCTAGCATGTGTAGCCCCCGTTGCGGGATGAGCAAGAGGCTGGTCAGCAATGCGGGAGGCCGCGGAGGCTATAGAACACCAGGCAAGCAGGTGATAACATAAATCAACCCATAGATAAGGTAGAGCTAGTTCTGATAGATGCAAAATGATACATGCCGCAGGGACGGACCCACGCGGCTTGGGGATAATGCAGCCCGAGGGGCGCCCCCAACTGAACAAACCAGAAAATGTCACCTGGCACCGTTGCTGAAGAGATGTTGGAGTAGCTGAAGACGCGTGCCGCAGAAGTCGCTCCTCATGAACCGCTCAGGCCCTGAACCTTGGGAGGCTCTGGGGGCCCGGGGGGCTCGCGAGGATCCATGTCCTCCTCTGATAGGATCGCCTTGCTTCTGGCCTCATGAGCCGCCAGGACGCTCCGCATGTGGCGCTGGAGTGCAGTAGCTGCACTCGACAAGCCCAAAGGCATGTGAACATAGCTGTGAGGGGGACCCTCGCACCGGCCAGCGCAGGACAACCAGAAGCGCTCCTGAGATGCGGCCCTGTTGAGCCCTGGGATGTTGACGCAGACGCGCAGCTCGCTGTCCTCGCCGGGACACGGAGCCGCGCCGGGTGGTGGGCGATGGTCACCTCACATAACTCTTGCCTCCTGAAGCTCCTCAATTGCCTTGATGATGAACTCCTGAGCACCTGGCACCTCGTGCCTTGTACCCTCCTGGCAGAAGCGCGCGCTGAAGCATGCCTCCACATGGTGCCCGAGCGCCTCCCTCGTGACGTTGGCCAGGTCAGAGGCCCTCCAGAGGAGAGCCCCCGAGCCCAGCTTGAGAGGGGCGCCGGGTGCGCCTTCCTATGCGAGAAAGGGAGGCGCCCCGTCAGTGGGCGCTGGGCCTGAGGTGGTGCCGCTGGACACCCCGCTCTCCTGAGGTCCATGGCGGAGCAGCTGCTTCTTCTTCTTGGGGATAGCCTCAGGAGGGTAGACGGCACCTTCATCGTCTGGGTTCTCGACCGCCGCAGCCTGGTAGGCGCGCTCGAGAGAGCACACCGTGTCCTTCTCCTCGCAGGTGACCGTGATGATGCCGCAGCTCCCTGGCATCTTGAGGACATTGTAACCATGATGAGTCATCGCCATGAACTTGGCCAGGGTCGGATACCCAAGGATGGCGTTGTATGGAAGGTGAATGTGTGCGACGTCGAAGTCGATGAGCTCAGTGCGGTAGTTGTCACGCTTGCCGAAGGTGACAGGGAGGTGGATCTGCCCTATCGGGGTGGTGGAGCCGTCGGTCACTCCTGAGAAAGGCTTGGTAGGCTGTAGCTAGTCATAGGGCACCTGGAGTCGGTCGAATGTCTCGATGGAGAGAACGTTGAGCCCCGCACCGCCATCGATGAGAGTCTTGGTGACGAGCACATTGCTGATGGTAGGCGAGCAGAGCATCGGGAGAGCACCGGCAGTTGCCGCGCACTTGAGCTGATCGGATGAGCTGAAGGTGATGGTGCACTTGGGCCACCTGAGCGGACGCGTTGCCCCGAGCTTGGGGAGGGCCGCGTTCACCTCACGGGTAAACTGCTTGAAGATGCGATGAGAGGCAGGGGCCTGAGCGCCGCCCAAGATGCAGGCGATGGCATGAGGCTCCTGGAAGCCCCCAGCCCCCTCATCCTGGTGGTGGTCGCCATTCCTTCTTGGTGGTGGTGGCAGCGGAGGAAGGCCAGCGTTGCCCTGAGGATGGTCCTCACGAGGCTGGTCCCTCCAGGGGCCCTCGCGAGGCTGGCCCTGCCAGCGGTCCTCACGAGGCTGATCGCGCCATTCTTGGTGGGGGTCGCGGCCGTCCCAGCGTCCTCCACCTCGGCCTCCTCCGCGGCCGTAGCCTCGGTCGCTACGCTCGGGGCATCGACCAAGGCGCCCGTAGCGGATGGCCCTGAGCTCCTGGCAGTCGTTGGTGTTGTGGCTGTGCATGTTGTGGAAGACGCAGAACGGGCGGCTGCCCTTGGATGACTCTGGGTGGTCGCAGCCGCGCTTCATCTCTGGTTTGGCCGCGAGCACGGCCGGTCCCTTGCGCTTCACGTCCTTGGCTTTGGCCTTCTTGTCTTCTAGGTCAGCCCCTGGGAGCTCCAGGAGAGAGAGGCGACCTTCCTCAGCTCTCGCACACTTGGTTGCCATGTTGAACATCTCCAGAGCTGTGCACAGGTCCTCATGTATGGCGAGCTCCTCCTTCATCTTGACGTCACGGACGCCATCAGTGAACACCGAGATGATGGCCTCGTCCGACACCTAGGGGATCTTGAGGCGGACGCTGTTGAAGCGCTGGATGTACTTCTGCAAGGTCTCTCCTGGCTGCTGCTTGATGCGCCGCAGGTCACCCACAGCTGGTGGACGGCTGCGAGTGCCCTGGAAGTTGGCGATGAAACGCTCTCGCATTTTGTCCCAGGAGGAGATCGATCCCGCGGGCAGGTTCAGGAGCCACGAGCGTGCACCATCCTTGAGGGCCATGGGAAACCAGTTTGCCATAACCTTCTCATCACCGTTGGCTGCCTCGATGCTCAGCTCGTAGAGCTGCAGGAACTCAGCAGGGTCGAGGGTGCCATCGTAGCGCGGAGGCAGGTCGGGCTTGAAGTTCCCCGGCCAGACGACACTGCATAGCTCTGGAGTGAATGCGCGGCAACCCGCTGTGGTCACGGGAGTCCGTCATGGAGGTGGAGCCTGGTCTTGGCGCTCATCCGCCACCGCTGCAGGCGGTGCACGGTCTTGATGTGGCGGTGCTGGGAGTGCACGAGCATCTTCTTGCGGCCGCTGCACCACCTGGCAGCTTTCCTCTTCACGCGCCGGCGCCCTGCGTGGCGGGTCGCGCCGCGGGGCCTCGCGCCTTGGCCCGAGGGCGACGTCTTGACGGGGAGGTGGAGAAGGTGCTCCATGGGCCACTTCACCCGCAACAGGCGGCGGGTGAGGCAGCGAGCGAGACGGTGTAGGAGAGTCCCCAGCGGCGCTGACAAGCTCAGCGATGCGGTCCAGCAAGTCTTTGTAGAGGTCGTTGACAGGGCGGTAGCGCAGGAGCTCGCGTGCCATGAGCAATGCAGCCTGCGCGTTCGCCGGCCCGCGACGAGCATGAGATGACGAACCAGCCGGAGTCAGCGATGGGGTGGCGGTGCGCCCATCCCACCGCACAGAAGGGTGCAGCGACGAAGCTTGCTGCTCATGCCCCGCGGGGCCGGTGGCACCGTTCGCCACTGGAGAAAGGGGACGGTGAGGGCAGCCATCTCCCGCAGGCACTGTCTGAGCGACGCGGGCGGCGAGGCCGGCCCGACGCTCAGCACGAGCTCGACGAGCGTCAGCCATGGAAGAGGCTCCGACGCACCTCTACCTGGCGCGCCAAATGTCAGATTTCGGGTTCCGCACACCCTTGAGAGGTTCGAACTCTGGAGTGTGTGCGAAGAAGTCGTCCTCCCCAGTCTGCCTACTCGCTAATCTCACAGCCTAGCTCGACGAACTGTAAGGAAAAGAGACACAACAATTTATCCAGGTTCGGGCCACCTTGCGGTGTAAAACCCTACTCCTGCTTTGTGGTGGATTGGCCTCGAGGGGCTGAGGATGAACTAGTACAGTGGCGAACAACCTCAGGAGGAGAGGTGTTCTTGAGCTCGAGTGAGCTGGTGGGGTGAGGGTGATCTGAATGATCCGTCCGGGGGTCCCTTTTGGTCCGATCCGATCCCTCTCTACGGTGGTGGTTAAGTCCTATTTATAGTGGCCTTGGTCCTCTTCCCAAATGAAAGGCGGGAAGGGATCCCACAACGGCCAAATTCGAAGGGAGACAATTAGTACATGCTATCCTAACAAAAGTAGTCTTCGCCTGCAAAAGCCTCTGGTCGTGACGCCGTGGTGGGCTCAGTGATGACCTCCGTCCTGCCGTCCTGGCGGTCTTGGTCTTGTTGCACGGGAATGGAAGCCTTTGGCTGATTCCTCGGGACTCCGCGCTTGTGCTTGCCTCTTTAGCACCAAAGAGGAAACTGGTACACTGCGCCCGCTGGCGCCCGCCTGGCCTTGGTCGTCATGGCTCACGTCATCCGGACCTCACGAGGTGAGGCTTGCATAGAGATCTCCGCTCCTCGGGAGCCAGCCTGAGGAGGCCACTCCTCGTGGAGGTCTTGGTGTTGTCCGCCTCGCAAGGCTTGGCCCCTCGCGAGGGTCTTGAGTTGTTGTCGCAGAAGCTGGGTCGTACCAGGCCATCGATAGAGCCATGCCGTGGGCCGCTGGCAGGCAAGTCTGGGTACCCCCGTTCCCAGAACGCCGACAGCCATGGATCTGACAAGGCCTGTCCAAAATTGTATCGAGTCTGGATGGGCCATCATTGTTGCCTTTAGGGGCTTTCTTTCAGGGTCCGGACTTCTGGTTTCGGAATCCGTCATTTACTGCCGTATCCTGGCCCTCGCCGTCATTGTGGCGACGTTTGCTCTTGCTACGTCGGGGATTTCCATTTCCGTCTTGAACCTCGGAGGTACCAGGTGTGTCGGGATTGGTGTTTTTGCGAGCGAGCCAACTGTCTTCGCCTGCGCAAAAGCGGGTCATGAGAAAGGTGAGGGCTGCCATAGTTCTTGGTTTGTCCTGGCCAAGCTGCCGTATGAGCCATTCGTCCTTGACACTCTGTTTGAAGGCAGCCAAGGCTTCGACATCCGGATAGTCGACAACCTGGTTTTTCTTGGTCAGGAATCGGTTCCAAAATTGTCGGGCAGACTCTCCGGGTTGTTGTGTGATGCAATTTAGGTCATCAGCATCCGGAGGCCGGACATAGGTGCCCTGAAAGTTTGCTCGAAAAGCGTCCTCAAGCTCTTCCCAGCAGCCTATAGAGTCTTCGGGAAGGCTGTTCAACCAGTGTCGAGCTGGGCCTTTAAGCTTTAGCGGCAAATATTTAATGGCGTGGAGGTCATCTCCTCGCGCCATGTGGATGTGGAGGAGGAAATCCTCTATCCATACGGCTGGATCTGTGATTCCGTCGTATGATTCGATGTTCACAGGCTTGAAGCCTTCGGGAATTGGTGTTGCATCACCCTCTCTGTGAAGAACAGGGGCTGTGCAGCGCCCCGAACTCGGGCTACATCGCATCGGAGGTCTTCGGCCCTCTGAGCCTGCTGCTGCTCCCAGTTTCTATCGTTTCGGTTTAGCCGATCGTAGTATCATTCCTGGTGAGTAGGCAGGTCTTCTCTGGGTCCGTAGAAGGACCTGGTATGGCCTCCTCGAGCATCTAGGTCATGGCGGAGGTCGTAATCATAAGCAGGCCGCACTTGGCCCTTGTCGTGATGGCGAGGTGGGGCGGCTGGGTGTTCGGCCTCGTCAGCTTCCCTGTCCCGCCCTCTAGGGGGGCGGTCTGGCTGTTCGGTGCTTGTATATGTCGGACGTGTTAGCTCTACGGCCTCATCGTCGAACTGGGGCAATAGCCTTCGCTTGGGATAACTCTTGGTTGGCTGTTCCCGGCCATACCCCTCTTCGGTAGCTAGGACTTTAGTCCATCGATCGTTGAGGGTGTCTTGTTCGGCTTTGATTTTGCGTTTTTGTTTCTTTAGGCTGCGGGCGGTGGCTAAAAGCCTCCGCTTGAACCGTTCCTGCTCCAGAGGGTCTTCGGGGATGATGAAATCGTCCTCCCTAAGACTGACCTCCTCTTCAGAGAGTGGGACATAGTTGCTCTCCTCGGAGTCATCGGGGTTTTTTGAATTGAGCGGGTCCTCCTGCCCCGCGGGGTCATCCTGATGATGTTCGATGGCTGCGTCTCCGGCGAGGTCATATGTATTATTTATGGTGCCATTCTCTGCAGAGTCCATGTTGCTCGCATGGCTTCGACGTGGCCTTGATCGACGACGCTGTTTTGGCATTTGGGCGGCTCGTCTCTGGGCTTGCCCCGATCCTAATCAAGAGTGCCATCGCCGTCCTGGTGGTGTCCACCATGTAAATATTGTAGGTGGATGTGGCCGACCAGCGACCGGTGATGGGGGGGGGGGCGTGGGTCCGCCCTCCTAGTCCATGTATTCGGTATTCTCCGAATTGTAGTCTAGCATATCGGTTAAATCGTCAATACTGTCTACCAAGTGGATGGTGGGTTGGATGCAAAATTCCATGGGGTACGCCTCGAAGGGTTGATGATTGAAGGCGGAGGGCAGGTCCTCCTGGATGGTCATATTCTGAATTCGGTCCAGCGCCTCATTTAACATTGCGAGAGTCGCCGAAGGGTTCCGGGCCAAATTCCGGTGTAACGGAGTGGGGGGCAGTCAGTGCCCTGGACGGCCCTTGGTTTCTGCTGGCCGTGCTAAGCTCGGGGTGTGGAGCCGGATTCTTGACGGGGTCCAGATCGTCACTGGAGGTCAAGGACGGGCTTTGGTCCTTGCGTGTGGCTTCCCCGCCGGGGTTTGAGATTGGGCTGCTTTGGGCCGGGGGTGACCCCTGGCCGTTGGCTGCTGCTTTTTCGTAAGGGCTCAAGGCCAGGTGGGTGTCATGAGGGGAAGGTTCGACCAAGATTGATTTTGGCTTCTGCCTCTTGATTCTGCCTCGAAGGTAGAAGATAGGTCCTCCACCGTTGTGGTGTATCAGGACGGAGGCAGAGTCTGGCCCCTGCTCGAAGCGGAGTTCTCCTGGCTTGAAGCTGTTGAGGTCGATCCGTCGATCGGATTAGAAGGGGACTCCGGAGTGGGCATGGCGAAGGTGCGAAAGGGGCAGCCAATCCGGTGAAAACCAGATCACCCCCCATGTCCGCGACTTATTCCAGGCCGCTGAATCGAATTCGGTGTCCAGGAGCGAAGGTGTCGATCTGGCCCAGACGACTAGTCGGATCGGCGTGCAGCACGATGCTGCCGAATGCGAAGAGTTACCCGGGGACGAAGAAGTCCCCGGATCCGATGCTTTCTCCAATGATGAAGCGAGCCATCAATCCTTCGGGTGACCCCACAACAGAACTCTCAATGAAAGCACCAATGTCGGTGTCAAAACCGGCAGACCTTGGGGCAGGGGGTCCCGAGCTATGGATCTAGGATCGATGGGGAACAAGGGACGACGAACACAGTGTTTACCCAGGTTCGGGCCCTCTCGAAGAGGTAATACCCTACGTCCTGCTTGATTGTATTGGATGTATGATGTGGTTTACAGAGTAGATCTACCTCGAGATCAGCATGAGATAAACCCTAATGGGATGAGGTCATGAATGTAGCTCTAGCCCTAAAGACTAAAAACCCCTAGTTTATATAGACACCAGTAGGGTTAGGGTTACCGAATATAGATTACAATAAGGGATTAAAGAAATCCTGCACCTTCTTGACTTGGAGGGCACACCACGGCTTCATAGATCTACTGTCATTGTATGGCTCCACCAGTCCGGCCCATGTACAATGGGCCATCGCCCCGAGGACCCCTTAGTCCACGACTCCCTCAGGGCTCTTTGAGAGATCAAAGGGCGGATCAAGAAGGCCAAGACAAGCCAAGACAACAAGATATCACCAAAGGAAAGCCTCCCTTGTCAGGCAGGCGAGCCCGGTCAGGTCGAGGCCAACCCGAAGACAAGTCCCAAGACTTCCCCGACAAGGATTGCCGGGGCCAATGGCGGCCTATATTCCCGCCAAGACCCCACCGCTCCACCGCTCCACCGCATCGCAATGCAAGTAATCCATCGGTGTGGTGTCGAGCCCCCAGATAACTAAGCGGCTGTCATTTGGCACGTGGTAGCCATTTAGGAGGAAGATCACCTCTATATGACACCCGTCCAAAGGCGTGTCAAGCAGACAGGTGGAAGATGACTAAAGCGGTGCGGCAGGCCTGCCGAGCCGCGTCCACAGCGTGACACATGGCAGGGCATTTAATGCACTTTTTCCTAACTGCCAGAGTTAGGTATGATAGCACTGTTAGCTATCTAATCACTGGATAATGACCGTTTTGCCATTGTGGTAACCCCTTAGCCTATAGAAGGAGGACTGTGGCAACCTTAGAAAGGATTCGAACTGTCATGTACTCATACGCGCGTAGCTGCTCTCCCCAAGGCGACCTTGCCGGGCTCGAGCGCCGCGCGTTCTTCATGGTCTCTCCATCAATCCACCAAAGCAGGAGTAGGGTTTTACGCTTCTCAGCGGCCCGAACATGGGTAAAAACCACCAGCGTCATCACTGCCGTGCTGTCCGATGGCCTCCGCTCTTTGTGCAATGCGTCCTCCCCCCTGCCGAACCACAAAGGGGCCGATGGCCCCATAGGTGGCCGTGTTATACCATGACATCTTTGGCGCGCCAGGTAGGGGGCGCGCTTGTGCGAACCCGAGGTTGTGAACAGCGTGTCAGGCTACACCGACGTCAGCATCGATGCTTGCATCATCAGCGGCTCTCGAGGAGAGAGTCGATGCCGCTCCCTCGGTCTGCCTTGCCCGGGCCCTGTCACCCATGCCACCGCAACCACGGCGGCGGGAACGGGAGGTGGAGGCTGTGCGACGGTCCTGAGCCACTCAGCTGGCGTGACCACCGCACTGCTCCTATCCCAAGGAGAAGGACGAGACACATGGCGACACTGTCCTCCTGGCGGGTTCCCGCCAAGCACGCTCGGTGACTGATAGAATCACTAGGGCAAGCGAAAAGCATGGTATGTGGCCTCCTCCTCCTCCACTTTCGCTCGTCGATGATCGAAGCTGCACATGGGGTGACATCTTCGACGTCGATAAGCCCACGCGAAACTCGGTCCAGCATTTACCCCGCCGAGGGAAAATCCTGAGTGAAGCGCTGGTGCAAATCCGTTGATTGACGCCCCGGCAAGCGCGCTCCGGTAGGGCTGTTCGCGGTAGTGTGACCTTATGCCTACGGCCGTGGTATCATCAACATCAAAAGGGAGAGGAGAGAGGAATTGACCCTTCCTTTTTCGTTATGCATTGTCGCCTGCAGGCGTTCGATTATCCCCCTCCGGCCCTTGTCGGGGGCGGACGTGCAACTAATAAACTGCAAAGTTTCCCTCTTGCATGTGTTTTTCATGTTGATTCAACAGACTTGAGGCAAGTACGCGAATGCTGTCCTCTCAAAGTATGCGGACATGATAAACGGCCGCGGCAACGGAAGGAGGGAAGCATGAACGGAAAGAAAAAAAGCTAAGTCAACATGCTCGCCAACTCTCCCTCCAGAGTTTTGTATGTGCTTATCCCTCGGACACCTAAGTTCTCTTTGTATGGTTGAATCTTTCATGTGATGGCACCTTGCCGGATTTGTCAGTGCCCCTGCTTTGTTTCGAGCCTACTCAACAAAGTGGGCGGCTGCATCAAAGACTCCTAAGGAAAAACCTACCGGGGCATGTCCTCGCCAGCTGAATGCTAAGGACCCGCTCCTCATAGCAATCGCGGCAGCATGCTACTGGCGGGCAACCAAAATGCACAAAAAGAAGCCAACCATACAAGCATCCATGGGTAAAACACAAGAGGGATAACATGCTATTAAGCTTAATTAAATACCAGTTCGACAAGAGCAAAAGCAAATATAGTACGGGGCCTAAACACAAGACATGCATTATGTTTTTGTTACAGGGTACCACGGCAACAAGAATGGCTCGCGACTGTGCCTGGCGGTCTTCTCAGACCCTGGGGACGGAAAGAACCTTGTCGGCGAAGGGGGCATCCTTCTCCTCAGCAGCAGAAACATCGGTGCCCGCCAGCAGCCTCCTAAAGCCATCGGCAAGGTTGAGGTCCGGATGGCGTAAGGCAGGATTGCTCAAGACCATGAAGAGGGTGTTGCGGGCGAGCTTTCGGGACTCGTGGACAAAGCATGCATCCCTCTCATCCTCATACATCTTCAACCCTTCAATCAACCCCTCGAAGAAGAGCGACAACTTGAAACTGGGGACCTCATGTTGACCCACGGAGAAAGCCCAGCTCTTCATCTTCATTGTTGCGATCTGGGCAGAGAGGCGCTTGGTGATATCCACTAGATTCTTGATCCAGAGGTCGCGCTGCCCAACTTGGTTCGCCAGCTTGTCCTCTGCATCTTTTCGGTGGAGTCTTGCATTGTCCAGGTCCTTCGTCAGCTGCCTCTCACGGGCGTTGGCAGACTCAATCTTGCTTTCCAGAGTACCATTCGTGCCTTCATATCAGTGATGGAGCCATTGGCAGTGTTAAGGTCCTGGCTCTTGGATGAAAGCTGTGATTGCACCTCTTTCAGAAGGATTTCTGCCTTCCGCACTTCCTCCTTGAGGGCCGTAGTTTCCTTGGCACTCCCGGCAAGCTCCTCTGTCTGTTTTGCCACCTATTGGTTGAGATCAGCTTTGGCAGTGGACGCAGCGGCAAGGTCATCATCAATATTCTTTAGCTGGGCAGCAGAATCATGGGTGAGCGTGTCAAGGGCCACCTTGTGCTTGTCCTCCAGATCCTTGGTACACTGCTGGCCAAGGACCTCCAGCTCCTCGTCCTTGTTGCAGAGGGTGGTCTTGAGGTTCTCTTCCCAGGAAGAGATTTCCTTCTCTTTGGCGTCCAGAAGAGCTGCGCGCTCCACCACACGAGCTTCCTAGGCGGCGACGTCCTCCTTGGCCATAGTGATCACCTCCTGTTGCCGCTGAAGGATTTGGAACTGCTTGCTATGCCACTCGCGCAATTCATTGCCCTTGTCCCTCAGCTTCTGATCTAGGAGGTTGGCGGAGTTGCGCTGCTCCTTGAGTGCCTGCCCCTTCTAGTTGTACCTATTTTGCATCTCCTTGATGCCTGCCACCACGGACTCCAGAAAGGACAGGTCCAAGACTGCGCTCATCGAGTCATTAGCCTCTTCAACTCGCTGGGACAACGGTGCCATGATGCACTGGATCTCTTCATCGAGGTCGGCGCTTACTGCTGCGGACAAGCCGGGAACTCCAAGACCAGGTTGGGCAAGGACCAACGCCAGACTGCTCGAAGATGGTTGCAGGGCCGCAGCCGAGGTGCCAAACTGGGAAGGAGGGCTCATGGTCTGAAGAGGAACCTTCTCTTCGACCGCTACCCCCAGTCTTGGCACACTGCCGGGGGCCTTCTCTGGGACCTCTCGCACATCCCCAGCAGTGTGTTCCTGGCCTTCCGCAGTTGCAATCTTAGTAGCCTCTTCAGCAGCGTCCTTCCCAATGCTGGCAACCTCCTCCAGCAGCTCTGGTTCCTTGGCCACTGGGACTACAAGCAAGATCAGCAAGGGACTACAAGGAAATAATATGCATCAGAAAGCCAGAAACTTGAAGCAAAAATGAAACGAGCAACAGAAGGCAAAGAGCAAGCAAATTACCTGGAGATGTTTGCCATGGGAGGGCATCGGTTTCCCCGATGACACCCATTACCGGGGCATAACCCTCGCCCCCTTCCTCGGTAGTTATGACGTCAGCATGGGCCGATCCTTCCGTGGAGGCCCTTGCTGGGGATTTCTTGGCTTGGGCATCGGGCAGGGTGAGCCCCTCCTGGGGAGCCTCGCTCTGGACAAGCTCTCCCTTCCCCTTGGCGGAAGAAGGGACTCGCTCTCCCATGCCCTCGCTGGCAGGGAGGGCCTGCCCCATACCTTCGTGCCGGGGGCTAGGCCGGGGGCTTGGCGCGGGAGCATCCATGCTGCCTCCCGCCAAGCCCGTGCCCTCTGAAGGCCCCGACGCATCCACTTGCTTGGATCGCTTGGCCCGGTGGGCGAGGGTCTCTTCCTCATCTCTGCCAAAACTAACAAAGCAAGATTGGGTCAGCAAACCTACAAGTGCATGATGCCTCGACAAGAAGAGATGACGTTTTCCTTACTCTGAATCAATGAGCATGGAGCCCAGCGCGAACTCCATTGGCGGTGGGGTCGCTCTGCCTCTCTTCAGGGTCAGAGGAGTGGTGCTTCCCGGCAGCTTCAAGCCTTTTGAGGAGGCTGGGGGCTCCAGTGAGGATGAGCTGTGCGAAGAGCTCGAGCTTGATTCGGAGTTGGGTCGACCCCTATGATTGCTCGCCCCTTGGTGGGAGGGGTCTTGGCCCCAGAAAGACGAGAAGAATGGTGGTGCACCATGTCCGGCCCATTGCCCTTAGAGATGGTCTTCTTCTCCCTCTTGGCGACGGGCGCAGGGACAGGGGCCGCGATCCCCCGGCTAGGCCGCCTGCGGGGACGCTGCTCCAGGTCTGATTCGGGGGCTTGAGGGCCCACTGTGAGCCACTCCTCCTTAGCCTGCTCCACCTCCTCGGCCTCGTCCTTTTCCTGGGCTTCCGCTACCGCAGCATACAAGGCTTCGATCCCGGCAGGCTCATCCCCGATAGGATCACCCTCGGCAGGTTCGTCCCCGGCAGTTTCCTCCGTGGCATGCCCCTTGCTCCTACCGTGAGAAGAGCCCTCGTCTTCGGCCTCCTTCTCTTCCTCCTCCTCCACTCTTCTGGGCTTTGCCTTCCTGGCAGTCCGAAGCGCCTTGTCCTCCTCAATCCGCCTCTTGATAAACTCCGCCTCCACCGTGGAGGTGCGCTTGAACATGTTGCTCTCCACTCTGGAGGCCCTTTCCTCCTGACCGGAGACCCACTCCCTCTCTGCGTCAAGCTCGGGTAGTTGCCAATCAGCCGCAACCCCGTATGCATTGCAATCGGGCATCCACTTCAAAATCTGGTGCTGAGCAGAGTTGACATTCAGCGGGACGACACTTGCCGGCAATTTGAATGGCCCAAGGCTCCCGAACAGCTGTTCGCACAGCCAGCCATGGCCGTAAACCGACAAGTTGTTGGTAAGGCCTGGGTACAGGCGCATCCTGTCCCCTGCATCCCCATACCACCAGGTGAACCTGTCCCTCTTCTGCAGCGGCGCGATGCGGCGTCGGAGGAAATCGGCCCCCACCTATTCGATGGTTAGCCCGACAGCTTTAAGACAAGCAATCTTGTTCAGTGCCGGGCGAAGCCTGTCGTCGGTAAGGCCCAGTTCCCTCCACTCATTGCCGCGCACGATGCACTCCGTCCACGCCCGACAGTACTCTGGAGCTTCCTCATCCTGGATCCAGCACCAGTCCGCCCTCCATTCTTCCCATCTGCCCCGCTGCTGACCAGGAAGATAATCCCAAGCATTCCTCTTTTCCCGAGGAATCCAATTGATGTTCCCCGAGCGGTGTGCCTTGTTTTCAACCCGCGGAACAAAGAAATGCCTGAGCAGATCCACGTTGGGGGTGACTCCGATGAAGTTCTCGCATAGATGGGCGAAAATCGCCATGCACGCCATTGCATTTGGCGTGAAATCCAAAAGGTGGAATCCGTACACCACCATCATCGCCTCAAAGAAATCAGAGAAAGGAGGGCTGAGGCCGTAGAGGAAATACGCGCAGAAAAAGCGGTATGAATTTGGCGGGTCCTCTTTCCCCTCCGCCAGAACCGCGGGTGCGCCGTGCCCCTTCGGGACTTCCCTCCCCCACATGTATGCGTACCTCACAACCAGGATGTTGCTATCCAAGCTCGACGGGAAGAACACTACATCTTCCCGCCGCTTCCTGTCCAACTCCGCTGCCTTCTTCTTCTTCCCCTCCACCGTGGTTTCCTTCACGGTGGTTGGCCACTTCCCCCTTTCGGCGGCTTTCTTCCCCATCCTTCAGGGCCGTAAGAAGGGTGGGAGACTAGATGGGAGATCGGAGGTGAATGTGGGTGCAAGAGCGGTCGCTTGGCTTGAGGAAGAAGATGATGGAGGGTGAAATAGATGCGAATGAGCAGTGCCCTTTCGCGTTTTCCCTTTTTATGAGGAACGAACATGGAGGAGGATGGCTCTTCGCTGCTTTCTCTCAGAAAGTTACCGTTTTATATTAACTGCTACAGTCCCACGACCCCATGACCTGCGGTAATTGCGTGGAGTGGACGTTGAGTCAACTGGTCATCATGACAAATCGCTGCACGCGCAACGTTCCTTCGACACATGTCCGTGCACTATTTGGGGCCTAACCCAACGTGCCCGGCGACACGTATGGCTCAGGCCTGGGGGCTTCTGTAAGGGTGCACAAACAGGGGTGTATGTTTCCCCTGACTTGTGCACGGACAATAGGCCTTCGACCCGGCAACACCAAGCATTCAAGACAGAACCAAGCTAGAGAGAGAGGGCTCCTTGAGAAATCAAAGGGCGGATCAAGAAGGCCAAGACAAGCCAAGACAGCAAGATATCACCAAAGGAAAGCCTCCCTTGCCGGGCAGGCGAGCCCGGTCAGGTTGAGGCCACCCCGAAGAAAAGTCCCAAGATTTCCCCAGCAAGGATTGCCGGGGCCACTGGCAGACTACATCCCCGCCAAGACCCCACCGCTCCACCACATCGCAACGCAAGTCATCCATCGGTGCGGTGTCGAGCCCCCAGATAACTAAGTGGCTGTCATTTGGCACGTGGCAGCCATTTAGGAGGAAGATCACCTCTATATGACACCCGTCTAGAGGCGTGTCAAGCAGACAGGTGGAAGATGACTAAAGCAGCGCGACAGGCCTGCCGGGTCGCGTCCACAGTGCGACACATGGCAGTGCATTTAATGCACTTTGTCCTAACTGCCAGAGTTAGGTACGATAGCATTGTTAGCTATCTAATCACTGGATAATGACCGTTTTACCATTGTGGTAACCCCTTAGCCTATAAAAGGAGGACCGTGTAACCTTAGAAAGGATTCGGACCCTCGTGTACTCATACGCACATAGCTGCTCTCCCCAAGGCAACCTTGTCGGGCTCGAGCGCCGCGCATTCTTCACGGTCTCTCCATCAATCCACCAAAGTAGGAGTAGGGTTTTACGCTTCTCAGCGGCCCGAACTTGGGTAAAAACCACTAGCATCATCACTGCCATGATGTCCCATGGCCTCCGCTCTTTGTGCAATGCGTCCTCCCCCCTGCTGAACCACAAAGGGGCCGATGGCCCCATAGGTGGCCGTGTTCTACCACGACAGTCGGTGGTGGCAACCGCGGCCTCGATAGAGTGGTGGCGATTGCCGTGGCTTGCAGGCTCCGTCTGGGCGACGCGGGCCGCTCGGCGCTCTGCACGCAGGTGTTGAGCGTCAGCCATGGAGTTGATGGAGCGCAAGGGCGAAGCGAAGCGAAGCGGAAGAACGACGGTGCACCCCTACCTGGTGCGCCAAATGTCGGAATCGGGGCTCCAGGGACCCAAGAGGTTCAAACTCTGGGGTGCGCTTGTTTCTACCGTTCTACTTCTTCCAGCTCCAACCACGGCGAGGCTACGGTGAGTGCGTGCGAGCGGGGGTGGCCGGAGACACAGTAGTTACCCTGGTTCGGGCCACCTTGCGGTGTAAAACCCTACTCCTGCATTGTGGTTTGATTGCTCTCGCGAGGGAAATGAGAGTACAAGGGTTGTGTGGGGAGAGAATGGTCGACCTCCTCTACGGCAGCACCCTGCCCTCCTTTTATACTCGCCTTTGTCCTCTTCCCCCGAAAACACTGGTGGGAAGGGTTGCCACACAATGGTAGTTTGAAGGGGGACAGGGGCGCAGTCTATCCTGACTAAAGATGGTCTTCGCCTGCAAAGCTTCCATCCATGATGTGCCGGTGGGCTCGGTGACGACCTCTGCCCTAGCGTGCCCGTCATCTCAGTCTTCTTGCACCGTTTGGGCAACCTTTGGGGGTTGCTTTGGGAACCAGCGTGTTGGCCTTGCTCCCTTAGCACGAAAGAGGAAAGCCTCCACATCCGCGCCTGCCGGCACGACCTCTAGCGCTGTTCGTCGTTGTGCGTGTCACCCACGTGAAGGGGTAGGGCCGCGCGACTCTGCTGAGCTGCTCTTGACTGGTCCGCCCCTGTGAGGGGCCTCGGGAGGCAGCCTCAGGAGACCACCTTGCAAGGGGGCCTCGCGAGGCTCCTGGTGACGCCTGCTGATGCATGCCTCGCGAGGTGAGGGCCTCACGAGGGTCTTGCTCATGAAGTTCGGTGGTGGGCCATCTGCTGGGCCCCTGACATGCGCCACGCACTGGGCCGCAGGCACACAGTCCTGGGTACCGCCAGTCCCACAGGCCTGACAACATCATCCTTTCCTCTTCAAGGAAATCCCAACGCAGCTCACAAGTAGCAGGAAGAATTTCTGGCGCCGTTGCCGGGGAGACATCATCAACATCTATCGAGTACTATCGCATAAACTTTCATCTCCTTGCATTTACATTATTTGCCATTTGCCTCTCGTTTTCATCTCCCCCACTTATACAACATTTTCGCAGAAATACAAAAATATTTTCCATTTGCCTTTTCCGCGTTTGCCTTTTTGTTTGCTTGTTATCTTGTTTGCGTACTCATGATGTCTCAAGAAAATACCAAATTTTGTGATTTTTCCAACATAATAATAATGATTTTCTTAGTACTCCGATTGCTCCACCCGCCACTAGTGTGGAGTCTTGTGATATTAATGCCGCTTTGCTAAATCTTGTTATGAAAGAACAATTTTCCAGTAGTCCTAATGAAGATGTCGCGTCCCATCTTAACACCTTCGTAGAATTTTGTGACATGCAAAAGAAAAAAGATGTGGATAATGATATTGTGAAATTAAATTATTTTTGTTCTCACTACGAGATCGCGCCAAAACTTGGTTTTCATCTTTGCCATGAAATAGTATTGATTCTTTGGATAAGTGTAAAGATGCTTTTATTGCCAAGTATTTTGCTCCCGTGAAAATTATTTCTCTTAGAAATCAGATTATGAATTTTAGGCAACTTGATCATGAACACATTTCCCAATCTTGGGAGAGGATGAAATTAATGATAAGAAATTTCCCTACTCATGGTTTAAGTTTGTGGATGATCATACAATTTTTTTATGCGGGATTGAACTTTGTTTCTAGAAATCTTTTAGATTCCGCCGCGAGAGGTACTTTTATGGAAATTACATTAGGAGAAGCTACCAAATTGCTTGATAATATTATGTGAAATTATTCACAATGGCATACTAAATGAACACCTACTAGTAAAAAAGTGAATTCTATTGAGGAAATTAGTACTTTGAGTGATAAGGTAGATGCACTTATGAAATTGGTTGCTAGTAAAAATACTAATATTGGTCTTAATGATGTGCCATTGTCTACTTTGATTGAGCAAAATAATGAACTCGTAGATGTGAATTTTGTCTCGTGAAACAATTTTAATAGTAATGCTTATAGAGGTAATTTTAATCCTAGGCCGTTTCCTGGAAACTGCTCTAATAATTATGGCAATTCCTATGGTAATTCTTATCATAATAATAGGATGCCCTCTGATCTTGAAAGTAATATCAAAGAATTTATTAATGCTCAAAAAGTTTTCAACACTATGATAGAAGAAAAATTGAGTAAACTTGATGATGTGTCTAGGAGTATGGATAGAATCGTTCATGATGGGGAGAATCTAAAATCTAAAATTTTGCCACCCAATCTTGATATTAATGTCGGCGTATGACACCTATGGGATCCTTAGGGACCCCTTTATGATTCGGCGGGGGGAGAGGTACGCGCGAAGAGCAGAAACAATGATCAACGCAGGGCGATTTTACCCAGGTTCGGGCCGCTGAATCAGCGTAAAACCCTACTCCTGCCTTGTGTTATTATTATTGTTCTTGAGCCCAGGCTCCAGGAGCGCTTATAATGAATAGTATGTTCAAAGAGCAGCTACGCATGCAGAATGGGCCGAGAGTTCTCCTCCCCTGTAGCAGTTGCCTTGGGCCTTCTTTTATATCACAAAGGGGTCACCACAGTGGCAAAATGTACATACATTGAGGTGTAAAGTAGCTACAGGGCTATCATACCTAACCCCTGACGGATTAGGACAAACGCATTTAATGCACCGTGAGGTGTCCGTTTAGGTTTCCTCACTTTCTTGGGGATGGAAAAAGGGGCCATCCCATCAGCACCGCTTAAGCACTCCTCCACTGGCGCGTTGCCACGCATCCATGGAGGGACCCAGAATGTCGGGCTTGTTGCTATGCCAGAGGGGTGGCACAGCAACAAAATCTTGCCGGGCGCTGAATCCTGCCGGGCGCCAGGCCTTGCCGGGCGCCGAATCTTGCCAGGGCGCAAATCTTGCCGGGCGCCGAATCTTGGTGGGGCGCAAATCTTGCCGGGCTCCGCGGCCACCCCGGCAAGATCTTGCCGGGGAAGCTGGCCTTCGGATTCCAGCTCTTCTTATCTGCTGATCCTTATATTTCTGACTTAAGGATTTCTTTGATGGTATGAATCAACCTCGAACTGTTCCCCGACAAGCCTTGCCGCGAGTATGGCTACAACTGCCCGTGCACAAGTACGGGGTACTAGTGACCCAATACTTAGTACACCGACAGGAGCCCCCGGGCCTAGGCCACACACGAGTGCGAGGCGTTGTTGGGCTAGGCCCAAACAGTGCACGGGCACATGTGGCAGGGGATTAACTGCTCGTAATTATCCCGTTTACTGTGCCCCCCACTACACACACTGAACGCGCGACGTGGGAAGTGTGCATCAAAAGCTGCAACTGCGACACGCCTGCCGAGGCGCATTCACATTGGGGAGTAAAAGAGGCGGCCCCACTCCTTCCCCATAAAAAGGGAGAAGCCACAGAGGCACAGCCTATTTACCCCCCTCTTCTTCTTGATCTGGCCGCCGCCATTGCCTTCCTTCTCTCGAGCTTAGAGCAAAGCTTTCCCCCTTCTGCTCGTCGCCTCCACGCTCGCTCTATCCCCGGCTTCCGCCCTCGCAGCCGCCATGCCGGCCAAGACCAACAAAGGCAAGGACAAGGAAGCGAAAGTCGATGTCTCAGAGAGCGAGCTGGTGAAGATGCAGAAGAAGTACGTCGTCTTCGCCCCGTCGCTTGATGCTGAAGCTTTGAAGAGGCGGTACCATTGTATGTGGGCGAGGGAGACGCAGGCTCACCCCACCACACGCGTAATCCCAGGTTCTTGCTCCAAGAGTGGGTCAGACAGATACCCCTTTTTCGCTGCATATTTCTATTACGGGCTCTGTCCCCCGTTTTCTGACTTCTTCAACGACATCATGTACACATACGACTTTCATCTTCTCGATTTCACGCCGAATGCGATTCTTTGCATGTCAATCTTTGCTCACCTTTGTGAGAACTTTGTCGGAGTGATTCCCAACACCGCCCTTTTCCGCCACTACTTTTTCCCCCGAATCCAAAAAGGAGAGGCCCTCTCTGGTTCTATCGCCTGGATTCCAAGGGCTTGGAATAATGAAATATACCCAGAAGGAGTTTACCGTGAGAAGTGGGACGAATGTCGGGCTGAATGGTGCTGGGTCAAGGAAGCAGATCCCCATCCGTTCTGTCTGCTCCGGCGACAGAAAGTGGTCCGCGGCAGTGGCTGGAGCGGTCTTGCCGCTGAAGACGAGAAGCTCACAATCGCCACCACCAGGATTCTCCGCCTGAAAGCTGCCGGGCTGACAATGGAGATGATCGCCTTCGATTTCCTTCGTCGCCGCATCGCCCCGCTACAGAGCAGGGGAAGACCAGCTTGGGAGTACCAAAACGCAGCGGACATCATGAGGCTGCGCCCTGGCTTGAACAACAATCTGACTGTTATACAACTTGGCGCTCTCCGCTAAAAACTGCTTCAGCGCGACGACAAGCACCGGTTGCCGGCAAGGATTGTCCCTCTGTGCAATAACTCTGCTCTAGGGTCAATCATCGCCTTCATGCCGATGTTCAATGCCCACGGTCTTGACGCGACTTGGGCTGAGCCGACCGAGGAGGAAGCGCAAAAGTTTTTTGATAACTTGATGGAGAGGGCCGTCCGGGAAGAAACAGATTTGCTCTGAGCCACTACCGATGAAGAGGTGGCATACATCGCCACCAGGGCGGAGGAGGCAAACCTTGCCGCGGAGGCCGGCAGCGCTGGCTTCACAGATTGGGAAACCAGCGATGCAGAGGTAGTGGTGGAGGTAAAACCTGCCGGGAAGGACAAAGTTGGCGGGGAACAGAGCAGCACAGCTGCTGAGAGCTCGTCCGACGAGGACACAGCTGAAGAAGAACTGCAAGAAGAGCTCCCAGCCCCGAAGAAGACAAAGCGTGTTCTTCGAAAGGCTGCATCTGGCAGCCCGGCAAGCCAGCCTTCCTCGAGCGGCGAGGCTCCCGGCAAGAAAGCGGCCGGCAAGGCTACGCCGCGGCAAAGGGCTCGACAGCAACCTGCGCGGCGTGCGAGACCCACACCAGCGGCACCCGCCGAGGCGGCAAGGGTGTCTCGCACTGCCGCGCCGGAAGCTGAGGTGACGGAAAAATGCCAGCCCCCGGTGCCTGCTACAGCCAAGCGACCTAGGACCCCTCCTCCGCCTCCCTACTCAGACATCGCAACAGAGGTCGACTTCGACATCTCCGGCTTTTGTCTGGAGCAAGAAGAGGAAGAGTGAGTACCTTACCACAGCCTTTATCCTCCAATCTTGGATCAATTTTACTGACTCGCTTGTATTGTCTCTGCAGTGATGCAGAAACCTTGGCGGAGAGGATGGCAAAGAGGGTAAAGACTTCTACGGGCGACGAACCCCCAGCAGCCTCTACAAGCATGCCAGAAACTGTCGTCGTCAACCCGGAGCTCAGCCCGCAATGCAGCCCCCAGTGCAGCCCCCAGCGTAAGTTCACTACTCTTCTTCCGCTGGTGGGCGCTGAGGTTTTTATTCTCGCCGCTGATATCTCTGGGCTCGCAGGAGAAGAACGGCAACAGGGAGAATCATTGGAAGACGCCCCCGTCGTGCCGCCTCCATCGACTACACCGCCCACAAGCGCATCCCCAGCAAGAAATCCTGCTGACGAGCCCATCTTGATTGAGGAGGAGCCGGCAAGCACGAGTACCGGCAACCTTTCCCTGGCAAGCGAAGTTGCCGGGAGGGGCGAGGCCACCTCTCAACAGCTTGACGCAGGTAACTGATTGCCTCAGAGCGCTTGTTATTCTTTCCTTTATCTCTCTTTCTTTGGTCCCTTCGAACTTCAATCTTGATCTTATTCTGCTTCCCTCCTTTGTCTTCCAGAGTTCCCTGTGATGGAACACATGGACGTTGACGCTGTCATCGAGGAGACCGCCAGGGACGCTGCTGCCGAAGCAGACAGGATCGCCACCAGCGAGACCGCCAAAGATGCCGCTGTCGAGGCCGGTGGTGCCCTTGGCGAGGAGGCCGTCAAGGCTTCACAGGAGGAACCCGCCAAGGAATCTGCTAAAGAGGGCGACAAGGAGACCGATGACCGTACTGACGGCATTCCTGCCGCAGGAGCGCCAGGCGCTGCACCGGCGACGGAGCCCCCTGCCACTGGTGAGGCGGCTGCTGAAGACCGACCGTCAACATCTAAAGGCCCCTCATTCAGCAAATATCTCAAGGTTGGCGAGAACCTGTTCGTCAACTTGTCGGGGACGGCAAGCATTGGGGCACCAGCCGAAGGAGAAGCCTTTGACGAAGAAATCATCGCTGCTGCCGGGCTCGAGGTTGTCGACGATCCCAGCGCTAGCAGCGGCAAATCTGAAGAGGATCAGCTCCTTCAGGCCATGGGCGAGAATTTCTGCAAGCTCCAGGCTCTCCACCTCGCTCGGAAAGATAGAGCGGATTCCAGAATGGCAGTTGTCGAGGCGGCCGAAGCATATTTCCAGAGGCGCATCGAACAAATGCAAGTCTGGTACGCCGAGGCCCTCCAAGAGCTGACCGTTGGCCGGGAACAAGTGAGTCAACAGTGGACAGAAATCCTCCTGAAGCAATCTGATATGGAGAAGGCGCGGGATGAAGCTACTCAAAGAATTGCTGCCGAAGATGCCCTCCTGACGGGGCGCCACGTTGCTCTTGATGCTCACGAGGAAGATCTCGCCGCACGTGAGCAGGCGCTCGCCGCCAAGCTTCACAGCAAAGATGAAGATATCGAGAAGCTTGTCGCGCGGCGGATCCAGAAGCTAGAGCAAAAACATAAAGAGGCGCTCGAAGCTCTGACTGTAAGTCACGCCGGCAAGCTCAAGGAGGCCGTCGATGCTGCTGAAGCTGCAGAGGCCGCCAAGAACGAGCTGAGCGACAAGGTAAAGAAGCTGGAAGTAGATCTCGAAGAGCATGGCAAGGAGCTCTCGACGCTCAAAGGTGATAGGGAAAAAACCCTCCACTCCTTGGCGGAGATGCAAGTCGCCCTGTCCAACAAAACCAAGCAGCTCTCCTCTGCGGCTGATGCTATTGCAGTTCTGGAATTGAAGCTGACCACGTTGCAGAAGTCTCTCGAGGCCGGCAGGGCCCGCGAGAAGGCCTTGCTCAAAGATCTCCAAGGAGAGAGGAACCTGCTCAAGAGCGCTGCCGCCGCCCAAGCTGATTATGAAAAGGGGGTGGCAATCTGGACTGATCGCCTCATCAATGCTGCGGAGAAGCTCACGGCAGAACTGTCGACCATGGGCCTGTCAAATTTTCGATATTCATCCGAGGAAAGGATATCTTCAAGTGCCAGGTTGACGATGTTCTTCGAGAGCATCATTGACGCCTTGAAGTTGCTCCAGTCTAACCGGACGACTCAATTGGCCAACAAGACCCGCCGTCTTTGCCGAGCCGTCCTCCGCAAAGTACTTATCAAGGTGGTGCACCACAATCCCGGAATCGACCTCTCCAATGCGCTTGGCCACCTGCCAAAGGACGCAAATCTCGAAGTGCTTGAAGTGCTTGTCGTGCCTATCCTCGAGAAGGTGGACTCCATCAAAAGGATCGAAGGCCAGCGCAGGGATTAACTGCCCCACCTTTCCTTGCCGTCGTCATTCCATGCCAAAGACAATTAAGTCTTAGATTAGAATCGCGGCAACACATTGTTGTAATATAACTTGCTTTTGTTTGGGTACATGTATGCTACTTCCCTCGTCTGATTCCTTTGTGTATGGAGTTCACCCTACGCTATTGAAAAACTTGCCGGCGCGCAACCTGCCGCGAGCGCTGGGTGCGGGACTTCAGCAGCCTGCTGGAGGTGCAGCGGCCGGCAAGACTCCTTGGCGTTCTCAGTGCAGCCACTTAAATTGTTGAGCGGACTCGAAATAAAATAAGGGCGCAACCGATTACGACAAAGGTTCCTTCGCGTGCAAGTTTTCCGTACAAATGTCGGAATCGTCTAAGGAAAATAACTTTGTAATAAAAGAAACTTTCTCTAAGTTTTAGAACTTAACTTTCTGCCGTTGTCCTTTCTCCGGCAAGCGTCAATCTTGAACACCGCCAACTGGTACCCGTATCTTCCTTCCCCCCCCCCGGCAAACGTGCACGCGAGGAATCCTTCTGTCTTTTGAGAAACAGAAAGAATAAAGATATGGAACCTTGGCTGTTCGTTAGAACTTACCGGGATCAAGTGTCATACAACATCTTAGACAAACATGCATGTATATAAATATGAACATGGAAATCAATAAGGAAATGTACAACACTTAATTTTATACATCTGGGCTCAGGATCTGCGACTGGCTTTGTACAAAGGATTACATGCCTTGCCGGCAAGACTTGTACAAAAGGGTGGTTGCCGGGAGCCCCCGGCAACCGCGCCTTATGGGTAGAACTTGCGAAGATGTTCGATATTCCAGGAATTGCTCACTGGAACGCCATCTTCGGTCTCCAAGCGGACATCGCTGGGCCTGGTGACTCGTACTACCCGATAAGGGCCTTCCCACTTTAGCGTCAACTTGTTTGAATTCTTGGCGGACTGAATCCGCCGAAGAACAAGGTCGCCTTCCTCAAGGCTTCGGGCGTGAACTTTGCGGCTATGGTAGCGGCGCAAAGCTTGCTGGTAGCGTGCAGCTCGCACAACAGCCTGAAGACGATTCTCCTCAAGGAGCACAGCGTCATCTTGCCGCAGTTGCTCTTGCTCAAGCTCATCATAAGCGAGCACTCGAGGTGATCCGTACATGAGTTCCGTGGGGAGAACTGCTTCCGCTCCGTAGACCAGAGCGAAGGGTGTCTGGCCGGTGGCTCGATTTGGTGTCGTTCTGATTGACCAAAGAACCACCGGCAACTCATCAATCCAGCGTCTTCTGCACTTTTTCAGCCTGTCAAAGGTTCTGGTCCTGAGACCGCGCAGCACTTCAGCATTGGCCCTCTCCGCTTGGTCGTTGCTTCTCGGGTGAGCAACAGAGGCAAAACAAATTTTGCCGCCAAGATCTTGGATGTACTGCATGAAGGTGCGACCTGTGAATTGCGTGCCATTGTCGGTGACGATCCTGTTGGGTACACCGAAATGGCAAACTATCCCTTTAAAGAACTTGACGGCTGATTGTGCTGTCACCTTCCTCACTGCTTCCACCTCCGGCCACTTTGTGAACTTGTCGATAGCAATGTACAAGTACTCAAAGCCCCCGGTAGCACGGGGGAAAGGGCCCAGTATGTCGAGCCCCCAGACCGAAAATGGCCAGGAGAGAGGGACTGTTTGAAGAGCTTGAGCTGGCTGATGTGATTTCTTTGAATGAAACTGGCACGCTTCACACTTGGTGACTAGTGCAGTTGCATCCTGGAGAGCAGTAGGCCAAAAGAAACCTTGCCGGAATGCTTTCCCGGCAAGTGCTCTTGATCCTATGTGAGAGCCACATATGACTCCATGTATTTCTGCCAATAGCTCTAGTCCATCCTCCCGGGGAATGCACTTCAATTTCACACCGTTCGGTCTCTTTCTGTACAGAACGTCATCGACGAACCTGTACATAGCAGACCGATGGGCTACTCTTTCCGCTTCTTCCTGTTCCACCGGGAGTTCTCCTGTTTGAAGGAAATGGACAATATGCTGTGTCCATGCTGGAGCCTGAGGCTCGACGGCTAGGACTAAAGGCATCTCCTTCGCCGGGGGAACGTTTGTCTCGACAGCAAGGGCCTGAGGCCCTGCTGGAGCCTTTTGTTCCCCGGCAGGCATGTCGATCCCGGCAACTTCCTTGCCGGCGGCTCCCGGGAGCTCTGCCGGGAAGTACTGACCAGAGTTCAACTTTCTTCTCTTTTCTTGCCGCATTGATGGCGCCACGGATGGTTGAGTCAATTGGAGCACAAAAGTCCCTGGTTCCACAGGCAACTTGAGGATGGCACGCTTTGACAGGTCATCGGCAATACTGTTCTCGGCACGAGGAACGTGCTCCATTTGCAGACCGTCAAAGCGCTCTTCCATTTTTCTCACTTCATCCACGTAGGCTTGCATCAATGGGCTTTGATAACTCTTGTTAACTTACCTGACGACAAGCTGTGAATCGCCCTTGATGACGAGCTTTTTGATGCCAAGGTCTGCCGTGATCCTAAGACCGGCAAGCAAACCTTCGTATTCTGCTGTGTTGTTGGTTGAACTCTCCCGGGGAAAATGCATTTGGACTACATACTTGAGGTGCTCTCCAGTGGGTGCGACAAGCAGCACACCAGCACCGGCGCCTTGCAGCGAGAAAGCCCCGTCAAAGTACATAACCCATTGCTGATCGATTTCCTTGCCGGGGAGAGTTGTTTCTTGAACTTCTTCGTCCGGTGTTGGGGTCCATTCCGCAATGAACTCCGCCAAGGCCCTGCTCTGAATTGTCGAAGTGCTTTCAAACTTGAGGCCAAAGCTCGACAACTCCAATGCCCACTCCACGATCCTGCCGGTTGCTTCTGGATTTTGCAAAATCCGTTGCAGCGGAAAGCGAGTGACGACAGTGATTTCATGTGCTTGAAAATAATGGCGCAGCTTCCTCGAGGCCATAAGAAGGCCGAAAAGCAACTTCTGCACGCCAGAATATCTTGACCTAGCTCCTTGTAAAAGAGAGCTGACAAAATAAACTGGGCGCTGCACGACCTTTTTCTTCTGGGATGGTTCTTCTGACTGCACAAATCTTGTCTTGCCGGGATCAATCCTTGCCGGGGAAGATCCTGCCGCGTCATCTGACGATCCCGCCGCTGGTGTCGCTTCCTCATCGACCTCTCTCTGCGCCACTAGCGCAGCACTAACCACTTGATTTGTCGCTGCTAGATACAGCAGCAACGGCTCTTGTGGTTTAGGCGCGACTAGGGTCGGCGGAGAGGAAAGGTATTTCTTCAAATCTTGCAGCGCAGCCTCCGCCTCCGGAGTCCATTTCATTGGACTTGCCTTCTTCAAAATTTTGAAAAAGGGCAGGGCGCGCTCAGCAGATTTGGAAATAAATCTGCTTAGGGCAGCAACACAGCCGGCAAGGCGACGCACATCCTTGACGCGCCTTGGCGCTTCAATTTGCTCAATAGCTTTGATCTTGTCGGGGTTCGCTTCGATTCCCCAGCAAGATACAAAGAATCCGAGGAGCTTTCCGGAAGGAACACCGAACACGCACTTCTCAGGATTGAGCTTTAAGTTGATCTTGCGCAGAATTGCAAATGTTTCTTCTAAATCTTGAATGAGCGTCGCTTTGTCCTTGGTTTTGACCACTATATCATCCATATATGCCTCCATATTTCTATGGAGCTGAGGCTCAAAACCAATTTGGACCGCTCCTGCAAATGTGGAACCAGCACTTTTCAACCCGAAAGGCATTCGTATAAAACAATACGTACCACATGGGGTGATAAATGCAGTCTTCTCTTCATCTTCTTTCGCCATGAAAATCTGATGATACCCTGAATAGGCAACAAGGAAGGACAGGAGATCACAACCAGCGGTGGAATCCACAATCTGGTCGATGCACGGCAAGGGAAATGGATCTTTTGGACAGGCTTTATTGATATCTGTATAATCCATACAAAGCCTCCATTTCCCATTCGCTTTTTGCACTACAACCGGATTGGCCAACCAGGTTGGATGAAGTACTCCTTTGACCAATCCTGCCGCCTCCAGCTTTCTGATTTCTTCTGCAATGAATTCTTGCCGCTCCAAGGCCTGCTTCCTAACCCTTTGCTTGACGGGCCGCGCGTGAGGACAGACAGCAAGGTGGTGCTCAATTACCTTCCTGGGAACACCGGGGATGTCAGACGGTTGCCATGCAAACACATCGACATTCGCCCGCAAGAAGGCAATGAGCGCGCTTTCCTATTTGTCATCTAGGGTGGAACTTATGGTGAAAGTTCCCCCCATTCCGTCCTCCCTGACGGGCACCTTCTTGGTCTCCGGCGGAGCAGCCTTGGATCTCTTGTTCTTGCCAGTGGAACTTTCTGGTGCATCCTCGACGGAAGCACAACACTCCAAGGAGGTGCACTTGCCGGAGTTCGCGCCAAGATCCTTGCCGGTCTTCTTCTTCCCCCCGGGAGTTCCAGCGGCAGCAGCAGATGCCTTGACGGTAGGTGCTGCAACTGCTTCCCGGTAAAGTTGGTCGGCACAGATGAGCACATCTTTCTTATCGGAATGGATAGTAATGACGCCCAACGGCCCAGGCATCTTCAAAACATTGTACGCGTAGTGTGATGCCGCCATGAACTTGGCCAGTGCTGGCCGACCAAGGATCCCATTGTATGACATGGGGATCTTGGCGACATCAAACACTACCTTCTCGGTCCTGTAGTTGAGCTCGCTACCAAATGTCACTGGTAGCGTAATCTTGCCCTTCGGCTGGGTTCTTCCTGGGTTGACCCCTTGAAATGTACCCGTTTCTTCGAGATCTTCATCAGGAATCTGTAGCCTCTTGAGCACATCCGGTGAAATTAGGTTCAGCCCGGCCCCACCGTCAACTAGCATTTTCGTCACCTTGAGGTTGCAGATTGTTGGTGAGACCAACAACGGCAAGCATCCGACCGCAGTCGTGCGATCGGGGTGATCCTCAGCGTCGAAAATGATAGGTGTGTGGGACCACTTCAGGGGCCTACATGCATCTGGTGACGGCTCCGCTGCATTGACTTCCCGCACCCACTGCTTGAGTCGGCGGTGGGAAGAATGCAGCGAGGCGCCCCCATCGATACACATGGCCTCCATAGCCTTCTGGAATTCTTGCTCACTTGACTCATCGTCTTCTTCGTCATCACCTTCTTCTTTATCTCGGCCTCGAGCGGGCCTCTCCCTCTGTTGCTTGGCCTTACCGCGGCGACCTCCTCAGCCACCACGTTTCTTGCCGGACCCCTCAGCACCATCATGGGCCTTCTCCTTATCCCGCCTTTCATACTCAGCTCTCTGTTTCTCGGCAAGCTGCTCAACTTGCTGGCAGTTTTGGAGATCGTGGCCCTTGGTGCGATGGATCTTGCAATACTTCTTGCCGGAGCTTTCCGACTTGTCGGCCGCCGCCAAGGCCTGACAGGAAGAGCACCCGGCAAGATCGTTGCCGGGGTCACTAACCTTGGCCTTCTTGGCAGTGCCAGGGTTGCCGGATTCCTCGACAGCAAGCACGGACTTGCCTCTGCGTTTCCTGTTCCGTCGCCGGCCTTTCCTTGACGGGGTCGTGGCGTCCTCATCTTCCGATTCGTCCGCCGCGCCAACAGCCTCGCCGGGGAGTCTCCTCCCCTCTTCAGCCCGAGCGCATTTGTCGGCCAAAGCGTAAAGCTCGGCAATACTCCTGACTTTGTTCATCGCCAGCTCTTCCCACATTCTGCGGTTACGCATGTTCTGGTGAAATGCGCTAATGACAGCGGCAGGATGAACGTCAGGAATATTGTACTGCACCCGGCTAAACCTCTGCATAAACTTGCGTAGGGATTCGCCCTCCTTCTGAGGGATGATATGCAAATCACTCTCTTGGCCAGGAGCTTGGTGGCCTCCAATGATGGCGCCAACAAACTGATGGCACAGATCTGACCAAGAAGAAATAGAATTCTCCGGCAGATGCATCAACCACGACCTGACGTTGGGCTTGAGCACCAACGGGAAGTAGTTGGCAAGTATCTTGTCATCTCGGCCCCCGGCAGCTTGCACCGCAATGGTGTAGATGCTCAGGAACTCCGAGGGATGAGTCTTGCCGTCATATTTCTCCGGGACCTCTGGCTTGAAGGTTCGGAGATTGGGCCACTGGACTTGCCGCAGCTCACGGGTAAACACTGGAGGCCCTACCTCTTAAGGCAAGTCTCCTACGTTCCCTGGCGTAGGCTCGTCGACAGCTGGCCCTGCACGCTTATCAGATTGATAGAGCGCTTCCCGTCGCCGCTCAATGGTAGTTCGAGCGTCCTCTTTGCTTCGTTCCTAGAGAACTTGATGCTGGTCCAGGCGCATCCGCGGATCGGGCGACGCCGTGGAATCATCATCGCGGCGATCAACCTGCTGGGTTGTCGACCGCCGCTGGTGTCGTGGAGGAGAGTGCACTGTGGTCGCACCACCTCCTGTTTTCTCCACATCGGCTTGCGCCGTATCGGTGGGCCGTCGCTGTGATGGCCCTGCCTCTTGTGGCTCATCTTTGTTAGCAAAGCCAATAAGGCTCTGGATAGTAGCTCGCCACTCCTCCATCTTCTCCGGAGCAGGAGGAAAATCGAGGAGCAACTGCGCACGTGCCAAGGCTTCCGCTGGCGTAGGCGGCGGCGACAGGTGCGAGGAACATGAGGTGCTCTGACTCCTAACCATGTTAGAAGGAGCACCATCACGGTGATGCGACCGCGCGCCACCTCTGCCGGCAGCTCGGTGTGCATGCTGGGCCCGCGCATCTTGGGATCGATGAACAGAAATCTTTTCATGAGGGCGCCCTGAACCACCAGTGCCATGGCGTCGCTCGTCGTGCACGGCTTGGGTAGGCCGTGATGCTTGCGCCAGCGCGGGAGTTCCAGAAGGCGTCCTCCGATCTCTGGAATTCGTCGTGCCACCCGTAGGCAACACAACTCCGTCTCTGGATCCAGCGGCGTGTGGGTTGCCGCTGCCACTGCGAACGATGCCGCTCACTTGGCTTGGATCACCGGAATGCCGTGGAGGCTCTAATCCTCTTCCTTCAGCACCCACGCCATCGCCCATATGCGAGGGCACAGGCAAAGTGGACGTGGATGGCTGCGCCACTGCAGCGTTCTTCTTCTTGGGTGGCATGATGATGAAGATGATGTCGAAACTAAGGCGCCGATCACTAGAGCAGGTTCACACAACCTTCAATCCCCCTACCTGGCGCGCCAAAGATGTCGGCGTACGACATCTATGGGATCCTTAGGGACCCCTTTACGATTCGGCGGGGGGAGAGGTACGCGCGAAGAGCAGAACCGATGATCGACGTGGGGCGATTTTACCCAGGTTCGGGCCGCTGAACCAGAGTAAAACCCTACTCCTGCCTTGTGTTATTATTATTGTTCTTGAGCCCAGGCTCCAGGAGCGCTTACAATGAATAGTACGTTCAAAGAGCAGCTACGCATGCAGAATGGGCCGAGAGTTCTCCTCCCCTGTAGCAGTTGCCTTGGGCCTCCTTTTATATCACAAAGGGGTCACCACAGTGGCAAAATGTACATACATTGAGGTGTAAAGTAGCTACAGGGCTATCATATCTAACCCCTGACGGATTAGGACAAACGCATTTAATGCACCGTGAGGTGTCCGTTTAGGTGTCCTCACTTTCTTGGGGATGGAAAAAGGGGCCATCCCATCAGCACCGCTTAAGCACTCCTCCACTGGCGCGTTGCCACGCATCCATGGAGGGACCCAGAATGTCGGGCTTGTTGCTGTGCCAGAGGGGTGGCACAGCAACAAAATCTTGCCGGGCGCTGAATCCTGCCGGGCGCCAGGCCTTGCCGGGCGCCGAATCTTGCCAGGGCGCAAATCTTGCCGGGCGCCAAGCCTTGCCGGGCGCCGAATCTTGGCGGGGCGCAAATCTTGCCGGGCTCCGCGGCCACCCCGGCAAGATCTTGCTGGGGAAGCTGGCCTTCGGATTCCAGCTCTTCTTATCTGCTGATCCTTATATTTCTGACTTAAGGATTTCTTTGATGGTATGAATCAACCTCGAACTATTCCCCGACAAGCCTTGCCGCGAGTATGGCTACAACTGCCCATGCACAAGTACGGGGTACTAGTGACCCAATACTTAGTACACTGACAATTAATGAATCAATTAAGCTCTCTATGTATCCATGGATGAAATTAAAGAAAGAACCGCTAGGTTGAGGGCTAAGCAAGAATTCTTAGAAAAAGCGATTCCACCCGGTTTTTATCGTAGTAATGACGAAGATATTAAAAGATTTGTACTTCTCCCGTTGAATCTTTGTTTGGTAATATTAAACTTGATGAAAAGGGGATTGAATAAGATTCAACTTTAGCTAGAAGGTGTCCTCATAGCTCGGAGGGTGAAAATCTTGATGAAAATTTTGATAAAAGTGGGTTTGGAGAGGTAAAAACTTTAAATAGCGATGTGCCCACTCTTTTGGATTGCAAAGATTTTAATTATGATAGTTGTTCTTTGATTGAGTGTATTTCTTTGTTACAATCCATGCTAAATTCACCCAATGCTTATGAGCAAAATAAGGCTTTTACTAAACATATCGTAGAAGCAATGATGAAAGCTTTAGAAGAAAAGCTAGAACTAGAAATTTCAATTCCTAGAAAATTATATGATGAGTGAGAACCCGTCATTAAATTTAAAATGAAAAATTATGAGTGCTATGCTTTATGTGATTTGGGTGCTAGTGTTTTCCACAATACCAAAATCTTTATGTGATGTGCTGGGTTTTACCAATATAGATGAATGTTCTCTTAATTTGCATCTAGCGGATTCCACCATCAAGAAACCTTTGGGTAGGATTAATGATGTTCTTATTCTTGCAAATAGGAATTATGTGCCCGTTGATTTCATTGTGCTTGATATTTATTGCAATCCATCTTGTCCCATAATACTTGGTAGACCGTTTTTACGAACCATAGGTGCCGTTATTGATATGAAAGAAGGGAATATAAAATTTCAGTTTCCATTAAAGAAGGGTACGGAACACTTCCCTAGAAAGAAAATTAGGGCACCATATAAATCCATTATGAGGTCTACCTATGGAATTAATCTCAAATATGACAACACGTGAAACTATGCATTATGCCTAGCTAGGGCGTAAAACGATAGCACTGGTTGGGAGGCACCCAATAGTTATCTTAATTTTCTTGTTTCTTTTTCTGTTTTTTTGTGTGCACACAATTATGCCACTATTATGGTTGTGTTTTTGTGATTTAATTAGTGTTTGAGCCAAGTAAAGCCTTTGGGATGATATGGATGATAGTTGATTTGCTTCTGTGAAAAAATAGAAACTTTTGCGCCTGGTTCTGGAATTTTGTAAATTCACATAAACATGTTTTTGCTCTAAATGTTTTACACATGATTGATATACAAATTTCCCACGTTTTCATAAATTTTCAAAATTTTGGGAGTTATATAAGTAATTGTTCGAATTAGTACATATTGTTCTGTTTTTGACAGATTTTATTTTTCTTGCGTTGTTTGCTTGTTTTGATGAATCTATAGATTGCATCAGGGGGGGGGGATAAGCCATGGTGAAGTTAGAATATAATAGGTATAATGCAATAATAAAATATGATTGGGTTTACAACAGTACTTAAAGTAGTGATTTGCTTTGTTATACTAACGGATCTCACGAAGGTTTTGTTGAGTTTTGTGTGCTGAAGTTTTCAAGTTTTGGGTGAGATCATGATGGATGAAGGAATAAGGAGTGGCAAGAGCTTAAGCTTGGGGATGCCTGAGGTAATATTCAAGGACTCCCAAGCATCTAAGCTTGGGTATGCGCCAGAAGGCATCCCCTTTTTCTTCTAGAGACCTTCGATAATTTTACTTGGAGCTATATTTTTATTCATCAATTGATATGAGTTTTCTTTGGAGCGTCATGTATTATATGAGTCTTTGCTTTGTTTGATTTTTAGTTTGTCACAATCATCTTTGTTGGACACACCTTTTTGAGAGGGACACACATTATTCGTGATTTGTCAGAATACTCTATGTGCTTCACTTAAATCTTTTGAGCTAGGTAGTTGCTCTAGTGCTTCACTTATATATTTTAGAGCACGGTGGTGGTTATATTTTAAAGAAATAGTTGAACTCTCATGCTTCACTTATATCTTTTTTAGAGTTGATAATAGTAATGGAAATTAGTGTGGGTTATGAATTTGGTCCTAATATGATAGGTATTCAAGATGGATATAATAAAAACTTTCATGTAGATCACTGAATATGATAAGTTTGATTCCTTGCAATAGTTTTGCGATATAAAGGTGGTAATATGCGGGTTATGCTAGTGAGTAATTGTGGTTTAGTAAGAATATTGGTGCTAAGGTTTGTGATTCCTGTAGCATGCATGTATAGTCTCCCGTTATGCTAAGAAGTTGGAGCATGATTTATTATTGATTGTCATCCTTATGAGTGGCGGTCGGGGACGAGCGATGGTATTTTCCTACCAATCTATCCCCCTAGGGGCATGCATAGTAGTACTTTGCTTCCAGGGATAATAATTTTTTTTGCAATAAGTATGTGAGCTCTTTATGACTAATGTGAGTCCATGGATTATACACACTCTTACCTTTCTGCAATTTGCTTGCCTCTTCGGTACCGTGCATTGCCCTTTCTCACCTTGAGATGTGGTGCTAACTTCGCCGGTGCATCCAATCTCCGTGATATGATACACTCTATCACACATAAGCCTCCTTATATCTTCCTCAAAATAGCCACTATAACTACCTATTATGGCATTTCCATAGCCATTCCGAGATATATTGCCTTGCAACTTCCACCGTTCCATTTTATTATGACACACATCATCATTGTCATATTGCTTTGCATGATCACATAGCTGACATAGTATTTGTGGCTCAGACACCGTTCATATTTTTTATACATGTTACAATAGATCATTGCACATCCCGGTACACCGCCGGAGGCATTCATATAAAGTCATATTTTGTTCTAGTATTGAGTTGTAATTTTCTTCCGAGTTGTAAGTAAATATAAGTGTGATGATCATCATATTCATTATTAGAGCATTGTCCAAAGTGAGGAAATAAAAAAAGAGGCCAAAAAGAGCCCAACAAAAAAAAGAAAAAAAGGAAAAAGACGAAGAAAAAAAATGAGAGAAAAAGAGAGAAGGGGCAATGTTACTATCCTTTCCACCCTTGTGCTTCAAAATAGCACCATGTTTTTCATATAGAGAGTCTCCTATGCTTTATTTTCATATAACTAGTGGCAATTTTTCATTATAGAACTTGGTCTGTATATTCTAATGACGGGCTTCCTCAAATGCCCGAGGTCTTCATGAGCAAGCAAGTTGTATGCACACCCACTTAGTTTTATTTTTGAGCTTTCATACACTTATAGCTCTTAGTGCATCCGTTGCATGGCAATCCCTACTCCTTGCAGTGACATCAATTGATGGGCATCTTCATAGCCCGTTGATTAGCCTCGTTGCTACTTCTTGAGCTTGCGTTGATTTTTCCCTTGAAGAGGAAAGGGTGATGCAGCAAAGTAGAGATGAGTATTTCACTCAGTTAAGAACCAAGGTATCAATCCAGTAAGAGGTACAAGCAAGTCCCCAATAGATGCACCTGCACAAACTAACAAACACTTGCACACAACGCGAAAAAGGGGTTATCAATCCCTTCACGGTCACTAGCAAGAGTGAGATCTGATGGAGATAGATATAAAAGATAAGTAAAAGGCAAAATAAAGTAAATATAAATATAATGCAGCAAGGTATTTTTGGGTTTTTGGTTTTATAGATATGAAAATATATGATGAGAAATAGACCCGGGGGCCATAGGTTTCACTAGAGGCTTCTCTCTTGAAAGAACACATACGATGGCTGAACAAATTACTGTTGAGCAATTGATAGAAAAGTGCAAAGTTATGATGATATCTAAGGCGATGATCATGAATATAGGCATCACGTCCATGACAAGTAGACCGACTCCTGCCTGCATCTACTACTATTACTCCACACATCGACTGCTATCCAGCATGCATCTAGTGTATCAAGTTAACAAGAATAGAGTAATGCCTTAAGCAAGATGACATGATGTAGATGGATAGATCCAATCAATATGGTAAAAACCCCATCTTTTTATCCTTAATGGCAACAATACAAATACGTGCCTCGCTACCCCTACTATCACTGGGTGAGGACAACACAAGATTGAACCCAACACAAAGCACCTCTCCCATTGCAAGAAAAACCAATCTAGTTGGCCAAACCAAATCGATAGATCAGAGAGAAATACAAAGCTATCTTAATCATGCATAAAAGAGTTCAAAGAAGACTCAAATAATATTCATAGATAATCTGATCATAAATCCCCAGTTCATCGGATCACAACAAACGCACCGCAAAAGAAGATTACATCGAATAGATCTCCAAGAACATCAAGGAGAATATTGTATTGAAGATCAAAGAGAGAGAATAAGCCATCTAGCTACTAGCTATGGACCTGTAGGTCTGTGGTAAACTACTCACACATCATCGAAAGGGTAGCAAGGTTGGTGTAGAGGCCCTCCGTGATCAAATTCCTCTTTGGCAGAGTGCCGGAAAAGGCCCCAAGATGGGATCTCACGAGAACAGAAGCTTGCAGCGACGGAAAAGTATTTTTGGTGTATCCTCTGACGTAAAAGGAATATTTGGGTATTTATAGAGCAGAGATTAGGGTTAGAAGAGCCATGGAGGTCCACAAGCCTAGGGGCGCGCCCCTAGGGCTTGTGGACCCCTCGTGGGTCTTCTCGCCTCTTCCCGAAGCTTCGTGGTTGTCTTCTGGTCCAAGAAAAATACTCAAAAAGTTTCGGTCCGTTTGGACTCCGTTTGGTATTGATTTTCTGTAAAAGACAAAAACAAGGAAAAACTGCGACTGGCACTGGGCACTAGGTTAATAGGTTAGTCCAAAAAATGATATAAAATAGCATATTAATGCATATAAAACATCCAAGATAGATAATATAATAGCATGGAACAATAAAAAATTATAGATACATTGGAGACGTATCAAGCATCCCCAAGCTTAATTCCTGCTCGTCCTCGAGTAGGTAAATGGTCAAAACCAATTTTTTTGATGTGGAATGCTACCTAACATATTTATCAATATATTTTTTCTTATTGTGGCATGAATATTCAGATCCATAAGATTCAAAACAAAAGTTTAATATTGACATAAAAACAATAATACTTCAAGCATACTAATAAAGCAATCATGTCTTCTCAAAATATCATGCCTAAAGAAAGTTATCCCTACAAAATCATATAATCTTGTCATGCTCTATCTTCATCACACAAAGTATTTATCATGCACAACCCCGATGACAAGCCAAGAAATTGTTTCATTGTTTTAATGTTCTCAATTTTTTTTCAACTTTAATGCAATACATGAGCGTGAGTGTAACACCCTGGATTTTGCCCATTTCCTTTTTCTTTTGATTTTGGCCTGGATTTGCTTTTTGTGGCTTAGTAGTCTTGCAACCTGGAGGGATCACCCTTGATTACTCTTCCCTAGTGGCTTGCCAACCTCAAAATCATCCCAAGAACTTGACATTTCCAGCTTGGACCAATCCCAATATTCTTTTTCTTGGGAATATTCCTTTTTCTATTAAAGGAATAACCCTGTTTATCATGGGTTGTGAAGTAACCCACATTTCCATCATTCCCAAAAATTCCAAATAATTCTCATAAATTGTTTGGGTCATATCTTCCACAAATATGTCAAACCCTTCCTTGACATGTTTAAAAATATTTCCCAAATATTCCTTTTCTGATTCTGCCCTAGCTGTTAGATTGAGAAGCAAGTACCATTTATATTTGCTTGCTTGGTCTCAAACTTTTTGGGCATTCTTTCCTATCCATTTCATTTCCACATGCCAAAATTCAAACTTATTTGGATATTAAATCTCTCTTGGCTAATTTCCAAAGTTTCTGGGCAACTGGAATCTTTGTGAAGCAAGTGCCAGCTAGGAGTATCCAAATAAGTTGAAATTTTGCAAGGATGTTCTTATGCTCAAATCATGACTCTCTAGCAAGTTTCAACCCTATACAATCATCTATGTGAGAAAAGCATCAAATCTTGGTTTCTGGTCAGATTTTCACATTGTGAAGCAACTATATTTTATAGTGCTCCATAATTGCTGAAAATTTACCAGAGCATTCTCCTACCCATATAACCCATCTTCATAAAATTTGGGATCATTTCATCTTCCCAATAATTCCCTAGAATTTTTTCTAAGATTCCCGTCAGAGAGGATAGCTGTGAAGGAAGTACCATTTTGGCTTGTCCAAATGGCATGAAATTTTTATGGCACTCTCATATGACCAAATCATCATGCTATACCAAATTTCAGCCCAAGTGGCTACTCCATGTGAGTGGCACATCAAGATTGAGTTTCTGGACCAGATTGCTCAGTTGCAAAGCAACTATATTAAATATTGGTCCATTTCTCTCCAAACTCCACAGGATAATAGTTCTTCCTACCCTAAACCTCCCAAACATCTCATTTTGACCTTATCACTTCTCTGTTCATCTCAGTGGTGTGGTCAAGTTTGCTACAGCAAACTTCAGGTGATAACTCCCATCCAAACACAGTTCCTATCATCGATCAATCACCTCCCTGAGACTGTGCCTTGGAGGGACTACCCACTGGAAATCATTTGGCATTGAGTAGGGCGTGGCAACCCCATGGCCACATGGTGATCACGCGGCTGGCATGCCAGCCAGCGTGCTCCGGTGATGAGACCCCTCGGCCTCGTCGGGTTCCTCCTCGCACTCGCCACCTATTCATGTCCAGAGGCTTCGCCTCATCGTCGCCCTCGCTCTGGACCCCTCTTCCCGCTCTCACGTCCCCTCCTACGCGGTGCGGCAGCCGTGCCGTGTCGTGCAAGTTTCTGCCGCCACCGCGTTTGCTTGTTCGCGTCGCTCCCGAACCCTCCCGAGCACGCCCGAGCTTCCTCTGCTCCTCCTTGACCTCTCTGGATGCCTCTCCTCTCTTCATCGCATGTTCCCAAAGCTCCGGCGCGCGACGCACGCATCGCCATGGCCGTACTTGGCCACCCTCGCCGTCCGGCTATTTAAGCCCGCCCCCGAGTCCCTCGACCTCACCAAGCTCACCACCGCACTCCACTAGCCCTCCCAAGCAACTTCCCCAAGCTCCAGGAGCTCTCCTCGCCTCCCTCTACCGCCATGGCCACCGCTCGGTACCGGCGAAAATTCCAGCAATGGTGAGCTCCTCCCTTCTTCCCTCTACTACAACCAGCCTCCCTGAGCTCCAACGGATCCCCCCCGGCTCCTCCACTCGGCCGCCAGAGGCCCGCAACCCCGTGCCAGACTCGGCCGAAACCGCCGTCCGCCGCGGTCGTTGCCCTGCTCGTATTGGTGCTCCTCGGCGTTCGTGCTGTGCGTGGATGGATGCGCCGCCTTGTCCTGAGCTCGCCGGTACCCGGAACACCGGAAACGGTGGCCGGAGCTGGTTGGACGAGCGCCGGCGCCGGCGCCTCTCCTCTGCTCTGCGGGTGGGCGACGGGAAGAAGGAAAGGAGCGGGAGGAGAGAGAGGGAGCCAGCGCGGGCCCGGCGCATCAGCGAGCCAGCCGCTCGGTCCCGCCTCGCCACGCTGGATAAGTGGTGGGGGGAGCGAGTGGGCCGGCCCAGCTGCGGCAGTTGCTTCGCGGGCCAGCTGGCGCTCCGGCTGCGGCCAGTTTCAGCCCAGCGCGGCCCAGCGGCACAGCCCCCCTTTATCATTTTCTAGAAAAAAATAGCCAGGGACCCAAGAGTAAATAGTTTATTTACAGAAAGGTCCCTCCTCCTTCAAACAACCACATCTTTTCATCCGTAACTCCGATCAAGGTGAATCCAACGCCCAATTCTTCGTCTTGTCAAGCTCTATCTATTGGTACCATTTTTCACTATGTGGTCCCACTGTGGGAATGACCATTTTACCCTTGCCGTAAATAGCCCCCTCCAAGAGAGAACTGTTTCTGGCAGTCACCTCCGCGGACTCTCCGCACTTCTTCCCGAAGGTCCCTTCCTCCCCAGGCAAGCCACAACTCTCATCTGCATCATTGCATTGCAATATCATAGTTTAACTAATTACTTCAATAGCAAGTATGAGTTATTTGTGAAATGAATTGGACTATGCATTATTGGAGTTAATTCTCGGATAGGTGACTACCATGTTGAGTACCGGATTATTAGTGACTAGTAGTTTACCTACTCATTGATGCCATGATGTTGAGATTACCGTCTATGGTTATTTTGGATTGCTAGTTGGTTAATGTTTTGACTTGGATTATTATGATATCGGAAGGTCAGCTATGACGGAAATATTATTCGGAGATGTGATATTTAGTCGGTTGACCTTGAGTCACCTGTCCGGACTTATCCGTGCAACCACATTTGCCGGTATGAGACGGCCTTGACTTGGTCTGATCGCATACTCTTTCACCGGTACCGCCCGACAGGGAAGGTTATGCGTGCGCACTACCCTGGCCTGGTAGGCGGCGATAACCTTGTGAGCCTAGTTGAGTTATATGGTACCAGGTCCCCGTTTGGGACAGTTTGTTAGCCATGACGGTGGCAGGTGTCACGCGGTGATACAGGGGCCACCCAGGGTAGGATTCCGGGGGAGAATGATCGCCGGTGGTACGATGGGAGAGTCACGGGTCAGGCGGGTTTCGTTGGAGCAACGCTGGTCCACCCGAATGGGATCACGAGGTCAGGTGCTCCATGGTGTGGGTAAAGTGCGCAACCTCTGTAGAGTGTAAAATCTATTCGAATAGCCGTGTCCACGGTATTTGACAGTCCGTCCAGACCTCTTTAGGTGGTCAACCATAGTAGTGATAACGATGGAAGAACTCGTCGTAATATCGGAAGTACTCGGTGGATCGTGAGTATTCTGAGGGTTGTGAGGCAACCCAGAGGAGAGTAAGTTGGTCAGACTTGTGGTGTAGATGGTATCAGGAATATGATATGTTAGCCATGGGATGGCTATGAGATGAGTGGTCGGATGACCACATGATTTGGATTGGATTTGGAACAGATTCAGACTGGATTCTAAGATTATTCGGAGTATGGATTAAACATGCTTTACCTTACTGCATTTACTTCAGAAGTTATCTTGCTAGATAACCATGCTTGTTAATTTTGACTACTATGATGTTGTCTTGCCTTAATGCTGATGTTTGCTGTGAGCTTGCGAGTACATTTAAAGAACTCACCTGGCGTGTCATGCCAGTTTGCAGGTCATGCCTTCATTGCTTGCTTGTCGAGGATCCTGAGTTTGCGACCTAGGATACGAGTTCTAGCCAGAGTCCCTGCAGAGTGGAGTCCATCACCGTCGTCGCTGTTCTGCTGCCAAGAGAGTTACTCAGCTGTTAGCATAGAGCTACCCCAGGCAGGCGTAGTGTCGCCGTGCCGATGTAATCCTTGTACCCGTTGTAACCATATCCATTGTAATAAAGAGCTGATTTGTTCTATGCCAACAGTGTCGTATTCCAGAGGACTTGTCCCTGGGCTGGAATACGGGTCGTTCCGGTCTTCTCTGAGCAGGGGTGCCACAGAAGTTGGTATCAGAGCAGGTCTGGCTATAGGACGCGCGGTCTAGACGCGAGCGTTAGTAACCGGTAGTATAGGATCCAGTTGGTTTGATGCACTTGTTTGTTGCATTTGTTTGTGCATAGCATGCATATAGACTAGATATTTTATCACTAACGATGGATCTGGTGAGTGTAGGTGGCATCGGTTTCGATTCCCTACCTGCGCTCTCCAGTTTGCATATTTGTTTCTTGGAGGGTGTCATCTTCGTCCCAGCGGAGTGATGCCAAGGTACTTAGGGGTGTTGATCACTAGCAAGATTGATGCACCGGTACCACACCAATATATTCTCTTCAGCTACTCCTATCGTTTCGGTGATAGACAAGTTCTATCCCGGATCGTGCCATTCCACTAGCCACTTCGGCAACCCTTACTGATCCTTGTTATCAGAAAAGGGCAATGCCTGCAAGCCTTTCTCTCCACCACTATCTCATTCCGCCACCTATTCCCTGGACGGATACGGTTTCCCTCCGTATGCTTGATGATGTGGTCTTGACCTCCGTGTTCCGATCCCCGATCACCAAGTTCGTCCTTGCCTCCGTGTTCAGATGGAACCGGTGTTAAGCCCGTAACTGGTGTAGCTTTGTTTACACCAATTTTCTTCCACACATTGATTCACTTTCGTGCACATCGCCACAACATGTTAGACTGTAATACCGGAGTTCTTGCGAGATTTGTGTGCTTAAGTAGGAATGCATATTATTGCTGTTAATAGCTGTAGAATGTGATATTGCTTGTGTGTGTGATCTGGCTGCTTTGTGTGCTTTTGTTTTAGTCGTTTCTTTTGCTTATTTATTTGGGCCCTTGGTGTTACCTTATTTTCCCCTTATGGAAGTTGCTCACCGACACCGGACTCAAAGAGTCAGTGAAGAGACAGTCATTTGGAAGCTCAGCTCAGCAATATGGAATTCTCAGCAGACTGTGTTATATCGGGAATATCGGGCCTGAATACAAATGATATCCTAGCCGGATCGATTATCAGCATCAAGTATACATCAGTGCAACTTTCACAACAGTAATGATCGCACCAGCAAGAAGGCAAAGATGTGTGCATGATCAACAGTACATTTCGAGTCAAAGGTATGATTCATATACAAGGTTTGAGTCTGCTATGAGTACAATTTGAACCCTGCTATGTCTTGGAAGCAAGTCAGCATGAGCTATGAACTTAGTGTTCAGCAAGAAGGATAGCCGAATACCCCGTATGCATAATAGTGAGCTGTATGGGACGCGGATGAACCCTTGCCCGTCTTTCTTTGGTGACGGCACCACGCCTGTGTTCTGAGCTGTTTTCGGCCGTCCAGGGTGGATGCTGACTTTTATTTCACTTGTCAACAACTGGCCCGTGTTCTGAGCTGTTTTTCAGCCGTCTCGGGCAGCTGTTGAATTTCTCTCCATAGCAATGACCCTATGCTCTGAGCTGTTTTTCGGCCGTCTTAGGGAACTGCTACTTTCTTTTTATCGACACTGTCTCATGCTCTGAGCTGCTTTTTAGCCGTCTTGAATCAGGGTTGAGTTATTCCAGTAATGTCCCAGATCTGAGTTGTAAAGACCGTTCTGGTGGCTACTGGTTTATTTGCCGGTTTTATCCAAGGGTTCAGACGGTCGTTACCCTACAGCTACAACTTGTAAAGTGATATGCGTGCCGGAATATTGCACCTGACAACACCTATGGTCACACGGAGAATCAAGAACACATAAGGCCATGTTTTGTCAGCAAAGGACCCAGGCAAGGAGAACTATAATAAAAGAGCAAGGTTGTTCATACAGGTATGATAATGGTTGCAAGATCAACATGGTACAGATACTTAGAGTAGTCAGGTTCGATACCGACCACCATGGGTACACACCCATAGGGTCTATTCCATTTGCAAAGATCCCATATCGAGACAACCCGCCCAGCCAACCAGATATGCTCAGAATTGTCAGAAGAGGGCAACCAAGCTGGTTAGGTCAGCCGAAAGATTAACTCAGCAGTTCAAATTCAGCAACCATGTTAAAGCATTACATGGCCTACCATCCATATGGAGATGCCGACAGACTGAGTAATCAGAAGGATGAACAACAGTCTCCAAGCATGTGTCTTCACAGATGGGAATCAATTAAAAACTAACCTGCCGTGAACAAGATTCTGCTGCCAGGACCACTGTCAGTCAAGTTTATGGATAATATCACCGTACACCTTTATGCTGGTCACGACAGGTGACAGTCAAATATTTGACAGGAGCTTTATACCCTAGACAATGAAGACACCCAAGATGACTCAGCAATCCGTGCGAGAAGTCAGATTCCACCAGGAGAACGGTACGATTCACAGTACTGTTTTGAACCTGGAGGACGCCCAACCATTTGAAGTCACCCAACACAATGAGTAAAAGAATTCGTGTCCACCAAGAGGATCTATTCACAACTCAGTAAACGGTCGTTTGCATTGGACTCCGTCACGACACGTTCATGAAGAACCACCCTCGGACTTACGAATAGGGCATATAGTTCGGTCTGGATAATTTATTGGACCAGACAGGTCAGCAGACATAAAAGGATTGGAGTCAGAGTAACATATGAGGTAAGTTTTGCCAGAAAAAGGGTCCAGTGAAGCAAACCACCCCGAAGCAAGGCAGTCAGTCATATGAACTCAGTGGGAGCATTATACAAAGGTAAAAAGGAAACCTGAGTTGGAACGGTTTCCTCAAGTGGAAACATTCATGTTTGATCCCTAAGCAACCAAATCTCGAGGACGAGATTTCTTTAAGGGGGGTAGGTTTGTAACACCCTGGATTTTGCCCATTTTCTTTTGATTTTGGCCCGGATTCGCTTTTTGTGGCTTAGTAGTCTTGCAACCTGGAGGGATCACCCTTGATTCCTCTTCCCTAGCGGCTTGCCAACCTCAAAATCATCCCAAGACCTTGCCATTTCCAGCTTGGATCAATCCCAATATTCTTTTTCTTGGGAATATTCCTTTTTCTATTAAAGGAATAACCCTGTTTATCCTGGGTTGTGAAGTAACCCACATTTCCATCATTCCCATAAATCCCAAATAATTCTCATAAATTGTTTGGGTCATATCTTCCACAAATATGTCAAACCCTTCCTTGACATGTTCAAAAATATTTCCCAAATATTCCTTTTCTGATTCTGCCCTAGCTGTCAGATTGAGAAGCAAGTACCATTTATATTTGCTTGCTTGGTCTCAAACTTTTGGGCATTCTTTCCTATCCATATCATTTCCACATGCCAAAATTCAACTTTATTTGGATATTAAATCTCTCTTGGCTAATTTCCAAAGTTTCTGGGCAACTGGAATCTTTGTGAAGCAAGTGCCAGCTAGGAGTATCCAAATAAGTTGAAATTTTGCAAGCATGTTCTTATGCTCAAATCACGACTCTCCACCAAGTTTCAACCCTATACAATCATCTATGTGAGCACAACATCAAATCTTGGTTTCTGGTCAGATTTTCACATTGTGAAGCAACTATATTTTATAGTGCTCCATAATTGCTGAAAATTTACCAGATCATTCTCCTACCCATATAACATATCTCCACAAAAGTTGGGCTCATTTCATCTTCCCAATAATTCCCTAGAATTTTTTCTAAGATTCTAGTCAAAGAGGATAGTTGTGAAGGAAGTACCATTTTGGCTTGTCCAAATGGCATGAAATTTTTATGGCACTCTCATATGACCAAATCATCATGCTATAACAAATTTCAGCCCAAGTGGCTACACCATGTGAGTGGCACATCAAGATTGATTTTCAGGACCAGATTGGTCAGTTGTAAAGCAACTATATTAAATATTGGTCCATTTCTCTCCAAACTCCACAGGATGATAGTTCTTCCTACCCTAAACCTCCCAGACATCTCATTTTGACCTTATCACTTATCTGTTCATCTCAGTGGTGTGGTCAAGTTTGCTACAGCAAACTTCAGGTGATAACTCCCATCCAAACACAGTTCCTATCATCGATCAATCACCTCTCTGAGACTGTGCCTTGGAGGGACTACCCACTGGACATCATTTGGCACTGAGTAGGGTGTGGCAACGCCATGGCCACATGGTGATCACGCGGCTGGCATGCCAGCCAGCTTGCTCGGGTGATGAGACCCCTCGGCCTCGTCGGGTTCCTCCTCACACTCGCCACCTATTCATGTCCAGAGGCTTCGCCTCATCGTCGCCCTCGCTCTAGACCCCTCTTCCCCCTCTCACCTCCCCTCCGACGCGGTGCAGCAGCCGTGCCATGTCGTGCAAGTTTCTGCCGCCGCCGCGTTTGCTTGTCCACGTCGCTCCCGAACCGTCCCGAGCACGCCCGAGCTTCCTCTGCTCCTCCTTGACCTCTCTGGATGCCTCTCCCCTCTTCACCGCGTGTTCCCGAAGCTCCGGCGCGTGGTGCACGCGTCGCCATGGCCGTGCTTGGCCACCCGCGCCGTCCGACTATTTAAACCCGCCCCCGAGTCCCTCGACCTCACCAAGCTCACCACCGCACTCCACTAGCCCTCCCCAGTCCCTTCCCCAAGCTCCAGGAGCTCTCCTCGCCTCCCTCTGCCGCCATGGCCGTCGCTCGGTACCGGCAAAAATTCCAGCAACGGTGAGCTCCTCCCTTCTTCCGTCTACTACAACCAGCCTCCCTGAGCTCCAGCGGATCTCCCCTGGCTCCTCCCCTCAGCCACCAGAGGCCCGCAACCCCGTGCCAAACTTGGCCGAAACCGCCGTCTGCCGCGGTCAGCGCCCCACTCATCTTGGTGCTCCTCGGTGTTCGTGCTGTGCGTGGATGGATGCGCCGCCTTGTCCTGAGCTCGCCGGTACCCGGAACACCGGAAACGGTGGCCGGAGCCGGTTGGACGAGCGCCGGCGCCGGTGCCTCTCCTCTGCTCTGCGGGCGGGCGACGGGAAGAAGGAAAGGAGTGGGAGGAGAGAGAGGGAGCCAGCGCGGGCCCGGCGCGTCAGCGAGCCAGCCGCTCGGTCCCGCCTCGCCATGCTGGATAAGTGGTGGGGGGGAGCGAGTGGGCCGGCCCAGCTGCGGCAGTAGCTTCGCGGGCCAGCTGGCGCTCCGGCTGCGGCCAGTTTCAGCCCAGCGCGGCCCAGCGGCACAACCCCCCTTTATCATTTTCCAGAAAAAAACAGCCAGGGACCCAAGAGTAAATAGTTTATTTATAGAAAGGTCCCTCCTCCTTCAAACAACCACATCTTATCATCCGTAACTCCGATCAAGGTGAATCCAACGCCTAATTCTTCATATCATCAAGCTCTATCTCTTGGTATCATTTTCACTATGTGGTCCCACTATGGGAATGACCATTTTACCCTTGCCGTAAACAGCCCCCTCCGAGAGAGAACTCTTTCCGGTAGTCAACTCTGCGGACTCTCCGCACTTCTTCCCGATGGTCCCTTCCTCCCCAGGCAAGCCACAACTCTCATCTGCATCATTGCATTGCAATATCGTAGTTTAACTAATTACTTTAATAGCAAGTATGAGTTATTTGTGAAATGAATTGGACTATGAAATATTGGAGTTAATTCTCGGATAGGTGACTACCATGTTGAGTACCGGATTATTAGTGACTAGTAGTTTACCTACTCGTTGATGCCATGATGTTGAGATTACCGTCTATGGTTATTTTGGATTGCTAGTTGGTTAATGTTTTGACTTGGATTATTATGATATCGGAAGGTCAGCTATGACGGAAATATTATTCGGAGATGTGATATTTAGTCGGTTGACCTTGAGTCACCTGTCCGGACTTATCAGTGCAACCACATTTGCCGGTATGGGACGGCCTTGACTTGGTCTGATCGCGTGCTCTTTCACCGATACCGTCCGACAGGGAAGGTTATGCGTGCGCGCTACCCTGGCCTGGTAGGCGGCGATAACCTTGTGAGCCCAGTTGAGTTATATGGTACCAGGTCCCCGTTTGGGACAGTTTGTTAGCCACGACAGTGGCAGATGTCACGCGGTGACACAGGGGCCCCCAGGGTAGAACTCCGGGGGAGAATGGTCGCCGGTGGTACGATGGGAGAGTCACGGGTCAGGCGGGTTTCGTTGGAGCAACGCTGGTCCACCCGAATGGGATCACGAGGTCAGGTGCTCCATGGTGTGGGTAAAGTGCGCAACCTCTACAGAGTGTAAAATCTATTCGAATAGCCATGTCCACGGTACTGGATAGTCCATCCAGACCACTTTAGGTGGTCAACCATAGTAGCGATAATGATGGAAGAACTCGTCGTAAGATCGGAAGTACTCGGTGGATCGTGAGTATTCTGAGGGTTGTGAGGCAACCCAGAGGAGAGTAAGTTGGTCAGACTTGTGGTGTAGACGGTATCAGGAATATGATATGTTAGCCATGGGATGGCTATGAGATGAGTGGTCGGATGACCACATGATTTGGATTGGATTTGGAACAGATTCAGATTGGATCCTAGGATTATTCGGAGTATGGATTAAACATGCTTTACCTTACTGCATTTACTTCAGAAGTTATCTTGCTAGATAACCGTGCTTGTTAATTTTGACTACTATGGTGTTGTGTTGCCTTAATGCTGATGTTTGTTGTGAGCTTGCGAGTACATTCAACGTACTCACCTGGCGTGTCATGCCAGTTTGCAGGTCATGCCTTGATTGCTTGCTCGTCGAGGATCCCGAGTTTGCGACCTAGGATACGCGTTCTAGCCAGAGTCCCTGCGGAGTGGAGTCCATCACCGTCATCGCTGTTCCGCTGCCGAGAGAGTTACTCTGCTGTTAGCACAGAGCTACCTCGGGCAGGCGTAGTGTCGCCGTGCCGATGTAATCCTCGTACCCGTTGTAACCATATCCATTGTAATAAAGAGCTGATTTGTTCTATGCCAACAGTGCCGTATTCCAGAGGACTTGTCCCTGGGCTGGAATACGGGGTGTTCCGGTCTTCTCTGAGCCGGGGTGCCACAGAAGTTGGTATCAGAGCAGGTCTGGCTATAGGACACGCGGTCTAGACGCGAGTGTTAGTAACCGGTAGTATAGGATCCAGTTGGTTTGATGCACTTGTTTGTTGCATTTGTTTGTGCATAGCATGCATATAGACTAGATATTTTATCACTAACGATGGATCTGGTGAGTGTAGGTGGCATCGGTTTCGATTCCCTACCTGCACTCTCCAGTTTGCATATTTGTTACTTGGTGGGGTGTCATCTTCGTCCCAGCGGAGTGATGCCAAGGTACTTAGGGGTGTCGATCACTAGCAAGATTGATGCACCGGTACCACACCAATATATTCTCTTCAGCTACCCCTATCGTTTCGGTGATAGACAAGTTCTATCTCGGATCGTGCCATTCCACTAGCCGCTTCGGCAACCCTTACTGATCCTTGTTATCAGAAAAGGGCAATGCCTGCAAGCCTTTCTCTCCACCACTATCTCATTCCGCCACCTATTCCCTGGACGGATACGGTTTCCCTCCGTATGCTTGATGATGTGGTCGTGACCTTCGTGTTCCGATCCCTGATCACCAAGTTCGTCCTTGCCTCCGTGTTCAGATGGAACCGGTGTTAAGCTCGTAATTGGTGTAGCTTTGTTTACACCAATTTTCTTCCACACATTGATTCACTTTCGTGCACATTGCCACAACATGTTAGACCGTAATACCGGAGTTTTGCGAGATTTGTGTGCTTAAGTAGGAATGCATATTATTGCTGTTAATAGCTGTAGAATGTGATATTGCTTGTGTGTGTGATCTTACTGCTTTGTGTGCTTTTGTTTTAGTCGTTTCTTTTGCTTCTTTATTTGGGCCCTTGGTGTTACCTTTTTTTCCCCTTATGGAAGTTGCTCACCGACACCGGACTCAAAGAGTCAGTGAAGAGACAGTCATTTGGAAGCTCAGCTCAGCAATATGGAATTCTCAGCAGACTGTGTTATATCGGGAATATCGGGCCTGAATACAAATGATATCCTAGCCGGATCGATTATCAGCATCAAGTATACATCAGTGCAACTTTCACATCAGTAATGATCGCACCAGCAAGAAGGCAAAGATGTGTGCATGATCAACAGTACATTTTGAGTCAAAGGTATGATTCATATACAAGGTTTGAGTCTGCTATGAGTACAATTTGAACCCTACTATGTCTTGGAAGCAAGCCAGCATGAGCTATGAACTTAGTGTTCAGCAAGAAGGATAGCCGAATACCTCGTATGCATAATAGTGAGCTGTTTGGGACGTGGATGAACCCTTGCCCGTCTTTCTTTGGTGACGGCACCACGCTTGTGTTCTGAGCTATTTTCGGCTGTCCGGGGTGGATGCTGACTTTTATTTCTCTTGTTAACAACTGGCCCGTGTTCTGAGCTGTTTTTCGGCCGTCTCGGGCAGCTGTTGAATTTCCCTCCGTAGCAATGACCCTATGCTCTGAGCTGTTTTTCGGCCGTCTTAGGGAACTGCTACTTTCTTTTTATCAACACCGTCTCATGCTCTAAGCTGCTTTTCAGCCATCTTGAGTCGGGGTTGAGTTATTCTAGTAATGTCCCAGATTTGAGTTGTAAAGACCGTTCTGGTGGCTACTGGTTTATTTGCCGGTTTTAGCCAAGGGTTCAGACGGTCGTTACCCTATAGCTACAATTTGTAAAGTGATATGCCTACCGGAATATTGCACCTGACAACACCTATGGTCACACGGAGAATCAAGAACACATAAGGCCAAGTTCTGTCAGCAAAGGACCTAGGCAAGGAGAACTATAATAAAAGAGCAAGGTTGTTCATACAGGTATGATAATGGTTGCAAGATCAACATGGTACAGATACTTAGAGCAGTCAGGTTCGATACCGACCACCATGGGTACACGCCCACGGGGTCTATTCCATTTGCAAGGACCCCATATCGAGACAACCCGCCCAGCCAACCAGATATGCTCAGAATTGTTAGAAGAGGGCAACCAAGCTGGTCAGGTCAGCCGAAAGATTAACTCAGCAGTTCAAATTCAGCAACCATGTTAAAGCATTACATGGCCAACCATCCATATGGAGATGCCGACAGACTGAGTAATCAGAAGGATGAACAACAGTCTCCAAGCATGTGTCTTCACAGATGGGAATGAGTTAAAAACTAACATGCCGTGAACAAGATTCTGCTGCCAGGACCACTGTCAGTCAAGTTTATGGATAATATCACCGTACACCTTTATGCTGGTCACGACAGGTGACGGTCAAATATTTGATAGGAGCTTTATACCCTAGACAATGAAGACACCCAAGATGACTCAGCAATCCGTGTGAGAAGTCAGATTCCACCAGGAGAAAGGTACGATTCACAGTACTGTTTTGAACCTGGAGGACGCCCAACCATTTGAAGTCACCCAACGCAATGAGAAAAGAATTCGTGTCCACCAAGAGGATCTGTTCACACAACCTCCACCATCATATTCTATTCCACTTATAGTGCTATATCCATGGCTCACGCTCATGTATTGCGTGAAAGTTGAAAAGGCTTGAGAACATTAAAAGTATGAAACAATTGCTTGGCTTGTCATCGGGGTTGTGCACGATGAAATATTTTGTGTGATGAAGATGGAGCATAGCCAGACTATATGATTTTGTAGGGATAACTTTCTTTGGCCATGTTATTTTGAGAAGACATGATTGCTTTATTAGTATGCTTGAAGTATTATTGTCTTAATGTCAAATGATAGACTATTGTTTTGAATCACTCATGTCTTAATATTCATGCCATGATTAGATTATATGATCAAGATTATGCTAGGTAGCATTCCACATCAAAAATTATCCTTTTTATCATTTACCTACTCAAGGACGAGCAGGAATTAAGCTTGCGGATGCTGATACGTCTCCATCGTATCTATAATTTTTGATTGTTTCATGCCAATATTCTACAACTTTCATATACTTTTGGCAACTTTTTATACTATTTTTGGGACTAACATATTGATCCAGTGCCCGGTGCCGGTTCCTGTTTGTTGCATGATTTTTGTTTCGCAGAATATCCATACCAAACGAAGTCCAAACGCGATAAAAACTTACGGAGATTTTTTTGGAATATATGTGATTTTTGGAATTGGAATCAACGCGAGACGATGCCCGAGGGGCCGACAAGCCCTGGAGGCGCGCCCCCCTCCCCAGGGCGCGGGCAGGAGGCTTGTGGCCACCACGTAAGGCGGTTGGTGCCTTTCTTCAGCCGCAAGAATGCTAATATCCGGATAAAAATTGTGTTAAATTTTCAGCCCAATCGGAGTTACGGATCTCTGGGAATTTAAGAAATGGTGAAAGGCCAGAATCTAGGAATGGAGAAACAGAGAGAGAGATCCAATCTCGGAGGGGCTCCCGCCCCTCCGCTGCCATGGAGGCCATGGACCAGAGGGGAAACCCTCCACCCATCTAGGGGGGAGGTCATGGAAACTTTGCAAATCTTAAACTATAGATACTTTTCAATAAAAATAATTATTCCCTTGTACAAATCCATTGTACTATAAAAATATTGTGCCAAGATTTGCCTTTAGGATGATTAGATTGCTTTTTTCGTATGTGCTGTGGAAAAACAGCAACTTTGGCTGTACCGCATGAATTTACGTTTTTTACTGGAATGTCAAAAGTTTCTGAAATTTTTACGCAGTACTGATATACAATTTTTTTATATTTTCTAATTTTTCAGAATTTTTGGAGTTACAGAAGTATGGTGAATGTTCGGATTACTACAGACTGTCCTATTTAAGACAGATTCTGTTTTTGATGCATTGTTTTGCTAGTTTTGATGAAACTATCGATTTTATCGTGGTATAAGCCATGGAGAAGTTATAATATAGTAGCTACAATGCAAAGACAAAATATGAATGGGTTTGCAACAGTACTTAAAGTGGTGATTTGTTTTAATATACTAACTGATCTCACGAGGGTTCTGTTAAGTTTTGTGTGATTGAAGATTTCATTTTGGGTGAGATCACGATGGATGAAGGAATAAGGAGTGGCAAGAGCCTAAGCTTGGGGATGCTTGAGGCACCCCAAGGTAATATTCAAGGACTCACAAGTAACTAAGCTTGGGGATGCCCCGGAAGGCATCCCCTCTTTCTTCAAACGACCATCGGTAATTTTACTTGGAGCTACATTTTTATTCGTCACATGATATGCGTAAATTCTTGGAGCATGTTTTGTGTTTATTTTTCCTTTTTCTTTTATGCACCATGCTGGTATGAGATAGTCCTTGGTTGATTTATAGAATGCTCTTTGCACTTCACTTATATCTTTTGAGTATGGCTTTATAGAATGCTTCATGTGCTTCACTTATATCATTTGAAGTTTGGATTGCCTATTTCTCTAGACATAAAAAACCGCCATTTGTAGAATGCTCTTTTGCTTCACTTATATTTGTTAGAGCGTGGGCATATATTTTGTAGAAAGAATTAAACTCTCATGGTTCACTTATATCTATTTAGAGAGTTGACAGGAATTGGTCATTCACATGGTTAGTCATAAAATCCTACATAGAACTTGTAGATCACTGAATATGATATGTTTGATTTCTTGCAATAGTTTTGCAATATAAAGATGGTGATATTAGAGTCATGCTAGTGAGTAATTGTGGATTGGTAGAAATACTTGTGTTAAGGTTTGTGATTCCCGAAGCATGCACGTATGGTGAACCGTTATGTGATGAAGTCGGAGCATGATTTATATTTTGATTGAATTCCTTATGAGTGGCGGTCGGGGACGAGCGATGGTCTTTTCCTACCAATCTATCCCCCTAGGAGCATGCATATTAGTACTTTGTTTCGAGGGCTAATAAACTTTTGTAATAAGTATGTGAGTTCTTTATGACTAATGTTGAGTCCATGGATTATACGCACTCTCACCCTTCCATCATTGCTAGCCTCTTCGGTACCGTGCATTGCCCTTTCTCACCTCGAGAGTCGGTGCAAACTTTGCCGGTGCATCCAAATCCTATGATATGATAAGCTTTGTCACACATAAGCCTCCTTATATCTTCCTCAAAACAGCCACCATACCTACCTATCATGGCATTTCCATAGCCATTCCGAGATATATTGCCATGCAACTTCCATCATCATCATATACATGACTTGAGCATTCATTGTCATATTGCTTTGCATGATCGTAATATAGCTAGCATGATATTTTCATGGCTTGTCTGTTTTTTGATATCTTTGCTATGCTAGATCATTACACATCCTGGTACACTGCCAGAGGCATTCATATAGAGTCATACTTTGTTCTAGATATTGAGTTGTAACATTGAGTTGTAAGTAAATAAAAGTGTGATGATCATCATTATTAGAGCATTGTCCCAGTGAGGAAAGGATGATGGAGACTATGATTCCCCCACAAGTCGGGATGGGACTCCGGACGAAAAAATAAATAAAAAAAATAAAAAAAGAGGCCAAAAAAAAGAGAGAGCCAAAAAAAATGAGAGAAAAAGAGAGAAGGGGCAATGCTACTATCCTTTTACCACACTTGTGCTTCAGAGTAGCACCATGTTCTTCATATAGAGAGTCTCTTAAGTTATCACTTTCATTTACTAGTGGGAATTTTCATTATAGAACTTGGCTTGTATATCCAATGATGGGCTTCCTCAAATGCCCGAGTTCTAAATGTGCAAGCAAGTTGGATGCACACCCACTTAGTTTTTAGTTTGAGCTTTCATACAATTATAGCTCTTAGTGCATTCGTTGCATGGCAATCCCTACTCCTCGCATTGACATCAATTGATGGGCATCTCCATAGCCCGTTGATTAGCCGCGTCGATGTGAGACTTTCTCCTTTTTGTCTTCTCCACACAACCTCCAACATCATATTCTATTCCACTTATAGTGCTATATCCATGGCTCATGCTCATGTATTGCGTGAAAGTTGAAAAGGCTTGAGAACATTAAAAGTATGAAACAATTGCTTGGTTTGTCATCGGGGTTGTGCATGATGAAATACTTTGTGTGATGAAGATGGAGCATAGCCAGACTATATGATTTTGTAGGGATAACTTTCTTTGGCCATGTTATTTTGAGAAGACATGATTGCTTTATTAGTATGCTTGAAGTATTATTATCTTAATCTCAAATGATAGACTATTGCTTTGAATCACTCGTGTCTTAATATTCATGCCATGATTAGATTATATGATCAAGATTATGCAAGGTAACATTCCACATCAAAAATTATCTTTTTTATCATTTACCTACTCGAGGACGAGCAGGAATTAAGCTTGGGGATGCTGATACATCTCCGTCGTATCTATAATTTTTGATTGTTTCATGCCAATATTCTACAACTTTCATATACTTTTGGCAACTTTTTATACTATTTCATGTCGGTTCCTATTTGTTGCATGTTTTTTGTTTCGCAGAATATCCATACCAAACAAAGTCCAAATGCGTTAAAAACTTACGGAGATATTTTTGGAATATATGTGATTTTTGGGAATTGGAATCAACGTGAGACGATGCCCTAGGGGCCCACAAGCCCTGGAGGCGCGCCCTCTCCCCAGGGCGCGGGCTGGAGGCAAGGGGCCGCCCCGTAAGGCGGTTGGTGCCCTTCTTCTGCCGCAAGAAAGCTATTGTCCGGATAAAAATCGTGTTAAAATTTCAGCCCAATCGGAGTTACGGATCTCCGGGAATTTAAGAAACGGTGAAAGGCCAGAATCTGGGAACGCAGAAACAGAAGGAAACAGAGAGAGAGATCCAATCTTGGAGGGGCTCCCACCCCTCCACCGCCATGGAGGCCATGGACCAGAGGGGAAACCCTCCTCCCATCTAGGGGGGAGGTCAAGTAAGAATAAGAAGGAGGGGGGCTCTCTCCCCCTCTTTCCCGGCAACGCCGAAACGCCACCGGGGCCATCATCGTGATGGCGATCTGCACCAGCAACTTCGCCGCGGTCATCACCAACTCTCTCCCCCTCTATGCAGCAGTGTAACACCCCTTCTCCCTACTGTAATCTCTACTTAAACATGGTGCTCAACACTATATATTATTTCCCAATGATGTATGGCTATCCTATGATGTTTGAGTAGATCCGTTTTGTCCTATGGGTTTATTGATGATCATGATTGGTTTGAGTTGTATGTTTTATTATTGGTGTTGTCCTATGGTGCTCTCCGTGTCGCGCAAGCATGAGGGATCCCCTCTGTAGGGTTTGCAATATGTTCATGATTCGCTTATGGTGGGTGGCGTGAGTGACAGAAGCACAGACCCGAGTAAGTAGGTTGTTTGCGTATGGGAGTAAAGAGGACTTGATACTTTAATGCTATGGTTGGGTTTTACCTTCATGATATTTAGTAGTTGCGGATGCTTTATAGAGTTCCAATCATAAGTGCATAGGATCCAGGTAGAGAAAGTATGCTAGCTTATGCCTCTCCCTCATATAAAATTGCAATAATGATTACCGGTCTAGTTATAGATTGCCTAGGGACAAATAACTTTCTTGTGACAAAACCTCTCTACTAAAACTAACTTAATTGTTTCTTTATCTAAACAGCCCCTAAATTTTATTTACATGCTCTTTATTATCTTGCAAACCTATCCTACAACACCTACAAAGTACTTCTAGTTTCATACTTGTTCTAGGTAAAGCGAACGTTAAGCGTGCGTAGAGTTGTATTGGTGGTCGATAAAACTTGAGGGAATATTTGTTCTACCTTTAGCTCCTCATTGGGTTCGACACTCTTAATTATCGAAAGAGGCTACAACTGATCCCCTATACTTGTGGGTTATCAAGACCTTTTTCTGGCGCCATTGCCGGGGAGCAATACCGTGGGGTGAATATTCTCGTGTGTGCTTGTTTGCTTTATCACTAATTAGATTTTATTTGCTGTTCTAAGTTGTTCTCTATCTTTAGTTATGGATATGGAACACAAAATACCAAAAAAAAGGTGTACTTGCTACTCATGGAGACGGGGAACCTCCTAAAACCCTCAATGCTCGCTATGTGGAAAATATTAAACACTACTTTGATAATCCTGAGGAAACCCCATTCAACTTGATAATGGGAGACAAGTCGGATCAATGTGAATACTTTAGGGATTATCGCTTGACTCAAAAAGGGAAACTCTTATGGGATCAAATTCATATGTTGCATTGGTATGCTCGGAATTTATGCTTGAGATATGATTACACTTGTTGCTCTAGGATGAAGGCTCCACACCTTCCCTTTTCATGTAAATTTAGTGATAATGAAACCTTGGATTCTTATGCTAATGGTCTATATGATTACTATGATGTGGAACAAATAGAAGAATTTGTTGCTTTTAAGGGTTCTTATGAAATTGAATCTTTGTTTGAAAAGTGTGAAAATTATGATGATGCTGTTTATAGACCTGAAAATTTTGCTATACTTAAATATTCCTATGAGAATTATGAATATAATGCCGATATTAATGAGTTTATTGAGAAAGTCTCCGCTGTCCAAGAAGAGACTAATATTTTGCAGGAATCTATGGAAGAAGAAATTGATGACACTGTGAGCTCATTAGATGAAAAAGATGAGGAGGAGAGTGAAGAACAAAAGGAGGAAGAGCAGATTGATCATCAATGCCCACCTTCTAATGAGAGTAACTCTTTATCCCATACATTGTTTAGTTTCCCTTCGTGCTTACCGAAGGATGAATGCTATGATGATTGCTATGATCCCTTGAATTCGTTTGAAATATCCCTTTTTGATGAACTTGATGCTTGTGATGCTTGTGGCCATGATGCCAATATGAATTATGCTTATGGAGATGAACTTGCTATAGTTCCTTATGTTAAGAATGAAATTGTTGCTATTGCACGCACACATGATAGTCCTATTATCTTTTTGAATTCTCCCAACTACACTTTACCGGAGAAGTTTGCGCTTATTAAGGATTATATTGATGGGTTGCGTTTTACCATTACACATGATGATTTTGATAAATATAATATACATGTGCTTGCCGCTCCTACTTGCAATTATTATGAGAGAGTAACTACATCTCCGCCTCTCTATGTTACCGATACGATAAAATTGCAAGAAACTGTTTATGCTATGTATCGGCCTTTACTATGTGTGCATGAATTGTTCTTTTATGACATGCCGATGCACAGGAAGAGAGTTAGACTTCGTTGTTGCACGATATATGTTACTTTGTGCTCACTACTAAATTACAAATCATTGTTAATTAAAATTGGCTTTGATATACCTTGGGATCCGGGTGGATCAATTAATTGAGCACTTTATGCCAAGCTTAATGGCTTTAAAGAAAGCGCTACCAGGGTGTCGGGGATATCGTGCGACATATGCCAGGGGATGGCTTATCGTGGATGGGGACAAAAGTATGTCGCCGGGCTCTAGAAGCGGGAGTGAGCGAGACCGCGTACGCTTGCGAATCTTACCCAGGTTCGGGGCTCTCCTAGGAGATAACACCCCTAGTCCTACTCTGCGGGGTCTCCGCATGATCACTATTTCAACAGGTGGCTACAAGCTTGCTCCTTGAGCTACCCGGCTGGAGGAGGAAGAAGGGCAAGGCTAGCTCGACTCCACTCTCTCTGCGTGTGTGTGTGGTGCTGTGAGTGCTCGACGAGGCCTCTGCCAAGGAGCCAACCCCTTGCATGGGGTGACCTAGGGGGTTTATATAAGCCTACCCCCAGGGGTACAATGGTAATCTGGCTAGATGCGGGGCCCAGCAGTCAGTGTCACTGGTCGCCGGCTTCTCCGCCGACCGCCGGGGCCCACCGCCTGGTGGGTCCACCGACCGCCGCGATCTCAGCCGACAGGTGGGTCCCGCCGTCCACGGGCCGCGTTGACGGCTTTATGCTATAGCATTGCCCCTGATGACGAAGGCCTCGTCAGGGGGAGCGTGGATACAGTCCCGCCGCCTGGCGGGAACTCACTGTAGCCATACCCAGTCGTATCTGGTTAATGGTGCACAGACTTCGAGGGAGGAGGAGGGCCGCCTACTGGGAGCCGGCCTCCCACTGAGCCGACTGGTCTGGGCTCGCCGCCTTCTGGCTTGTCACGGACAAGTAGGGCCCGCCGCCTGTGGGTCGTACTGACCGCCCGTCACGGGAGCATGGCTTCCTCCACCATGGGTGACGTCATGTGTGGCATGGCAACAGTCCTGCGTTGGGCGCAGGATGCCTGCTCGGTACGCAGTACTATGGCCACGCCCTGCCCTGGATTCGGGGGTGGCAGGCCTGTACTGTAGCCATGCCCTGTCTCATCATGTTTATGTTGGCGCTGACTTTGAGGGCGCGAGGGGCCGCCTGCTAGGACTCGGCATCCTAGGAGGCCGCCTGCCAGGAGTCGGCCCACTTCATGGCCGTCTTGTGGACTCCGCCGCCTCCCGGCTACCGGCTGCTTGGACCAGCCGGCCTCAAGAAGGCGGCCCTTGTCCTTGATGTTTGAGGGGCGCAGCCTGCCCCGATGTCTTGAAATACCAAAGGGAGCTGATGGGGCTACCCGTGGTCATTTACACCAACAGTAGTCCCCGAAGCTGATGAGGCGCTGCGGCTGAAGGGGCGAGAAGCCTCAGCAGCTTCATACTCCGGGTCGTCTGGTATTTTGCTTTGTCCATCTTCCGAGGTGCCGGCTGGTAGGTGTCGGCCATGACCAGGCAGGCCGTCTGGCGATTTCGAAACGTCGTGGTGGGGACCAGGTGGCATGCTAGCCAGACGTTAGGCTTGCCGCCCATGCATGTCGGCCACGTGGCGTCGTCAGGTCAAGCCGGCCTGCCAGCCCATGCGCGTGACGGGACGGCGCCGTAGGCCGAGGCCCGCCACTATAGTGCCTCGGCCCACGTGTGGATCCGCTGCGGCCGAGGCGGACTGTTGGACTTCTGTGGTAGTTAATACACGCCTTTACCGGCGCCGCAATAGTGGGATCGTGGGGGAGTGGGCGTAGTTAATCCCACGATCCCCCACGCCCCCGCCCCCTCGGCTTCGCCGCCTGGGGCTATAAGTAGGGGGAGGTGGGGGGCGGCAGATGCACGCGCGCCCTCCTCTCCCTTCGTCGTTCTTCATTTTCTTCGCTGCCGTCGAAGTGCTGCCGTAGCCCGCCATCGTCGAGCGTCCTCTCACCGCGCCTTCTTTGCTCCGCCGCAGCCTCGCCCGCTCGCCACTGTGCCGCGCCTGCGACGAGCCCCTTCGTCCATGGCGCGCTCATGAGCCGGTGACTGGGACGGCTCCAACCTCCACGATGACCATCTCTCCTTCCTCCGTCAAACACGGCGGCTGCCCCGGGAGGCGAACGTGCAGGTGCACGTTCCCCCCGAAGCAGAAATCTCACCGGCGCCGAAGGACGTTGAACGCGTCGTCTTCTGGTCCCATTTCCTTCGCGGCTTCGGCCTTCCGGCCAGCGACTTCCTCCGCTCCTTCCTCGACTTCTACCGAGTCCAGCCGCACCACCTCACGCCAAACACGGTGGTGCTGCTGGCCACCTTCGTCACCATGTGCGAAGGGTACCTCGGCACTCTCCCCACTCTCGAACTCTGGGGGGAGTGCTTCTACCTCAAGCTGGGCACCGCCACCAAGGGCCAAGCGGCTCAATGCGGAGCCTGTGTGGCGGTGCGGCGCCCGGGCACCGGGAATCGCTTCCCGCCCATCTCCTTGCTGCAGTCGGCCAAGTTGTGGCAGAAATCCTATTTCTACGTCAAGAACATCCACCCGACAAGCGACTACGTCAACTTGCTGGCCTACGCAGCCGGCCCGTCGGCCGAGCCACGCGCCAACTGGCAGTACAGGCCGAGTTCTCTGTCGGCCGCCTCCTCCGCCGCCCTTGCCTGACTTCAGGCGATGTCGGAGTCGGAGGGCCTGAAGGGCTCGGACTTGCTGGCTGCCTTCGTGACGCGCCGAGTGCTCCCCCTCCAAGCCCGGCCTCACATCATCAGCTGCATGAGCGGGCACCGGGTCCCGTGCCGGATGTGCACATGGAACCTGCCAGACATGGAGGTGGTCCGGCTGGTCAACTATATCTCCAACTGCAAGCTGTCGGAGGTAGACTGGAGGTTCGGCATGCGGCCGTACGACCGCGCACATCCGCCGCCTGCGGTGAGTCTTGTAATTCTTTTCTCTTTGCTGGTCCGAGTTCTTGTTTTTCCGCCTGACCAGTCGGCCATGGTGCAGGTCCTCCCGGCCCAGTCGGCCGCCGGCGCTCTGGATCCAGGTCAGGAGTATATGCCGGATCGAACGAGGAGCGACGTGGAAGACCCCGACTTGGGGGCGGCTGCCATGGAGGAGGACGATGCCACAGGCGGCGGCGGTGGAACAGGCGGCTCCAGGGGAGGAGGCGGCCTTGAGGACTGGCCGGATGACGATGAGGAGGAGAACGGGCCGCGCCGCCCGCATGGCACCGACAGGGCGGGCGCGAGCTCCTCAGCCGCGCCGACCGCACCAGGCGGCCCAAAAAAGCGTCGGGCCGGCTCTTTGCTGTTCAGCAGCCGGCCGAAGAAGTCCAAGAACGCGGCCGCCGCGACCAGGCGGCAAGAGGCCGCCGCAAGAGCGGCCCAGTTCTAGAGGGCCCCGAAGCAGCCCCCGATGGTGTCCGCGTAAGTGCTTGGCTGTGTTTTCCTTTCTTCTTCCTTGCAAACTTTTTCTGAGTTTTCTCTTGTCTTGCTTGAATCAGGGCCCCACTCACTCTTGAGCGGTCTGCCGCCGCCTCCGTGATCAGGGAGGCTCAAGGCTCCGCCAATACCCGCCGCGTGGACCCGCTCGCCGACCTCCGGGCGGCGACGTAGAGGAACGCACTGGAGGCGCGCGAGGAGCGGGAGGAGGCGGAGAGGCAGGAGGCGGAGGCGACCAAGGCAGTGCGGGTGGACACCGCCGCCAAGGCTCGGGCAGACACGGCTGCTAGGGCACAGGCGGAAGAAACCGCGCACGGCTAGGCCCCGCAACTTGTCATTCCGTTGCGCGCGGCGCCACCAGCGCCAGAGATCCCGGTGCCGACTGGAGGAGACGGCGATGACCAGCCGGTCGTGGAGAGGGGAGGAGGCGACGCCATCGTCTCGGAGGCGAAGGTGCCCCCGCAAGCGTCGACTGCTGGGGCCCGAGGCAATCGGCCTGACGTGCCACCGGCGCCGCCGGTCAGCGTTGAGTTGGTGGTGGGGGCGACTTCCGTGGTCCGCCCTTCGGTGCGCCGACGCGTGGCGAGGGCGGCCTCGGCGCCGCGGGCGCAGGAGGTCGGGGCCGCGAGTTCGTCGGCCCTAGACGCAGAGGCCACCAGTGCCACCTCACCAGAATGGACGCCTGGGGGCGGGACGGGCGTGCTCAACAAGGCCGCGCAGGACGTTCAGGCCCAACTCCAGGCCCAAGGCGCCGCCCTCCAGCAGTGTATGAAGGCGTTCTTGGCGATGCGAACGGCCGTTCGGGTATGCTTCTTTGCTTTGTTTTTTGCTTCTTCTTGCAGTCTTCTGTGGGGGCGTGCCAGCGCACCCACTGGGTGTAGCCCCCGAGTTCCGGGCCGGCTGCTGAGCAGGCGGCTCGGAACTTTAAGGTAGGTTCCGAGTGCTAACTTGTTTTCTCTTCTTTTGTCTTCGTTGCAGGACTACCACAACATCCGCGCAGCCGCCTTCAACTCCCAGGTCCAGGAGTTGGCTAAGCGGACCGCCGACCTCACCGAAATCCGGCGTAAGCATTTTGTCTACTTCCTCGCGGGGGCGCGTCAGCGCACCCGCTGGGTGTAGCCCCCGAGATCCGGGCCGACTGCTGAGCAGTCGGGCTAGATCTTCTGGCAACCACTTTCTTTTTTGGTCATCTTTGTTGATTGTCCTCTCTTTCTCATTTTTGCAGGAGCCAACGCCACACTGCAGCAGCATCTGGGCGAAGTCCAGACCGAGCTCCGCGTCAAGGAGGAGGAGCGCCGTAAGGCGGCCCTCGAGCGCGACCGTCTGGCCAAGAAGTTGGCGGACCAGGCGGACCAGCACAAGGCGGAGCTCCAGAAGCTCAAGGAGGCGGAAGGCGCCCTTCAGGCCGAGTTTGAGGTTGAACGCTCAAAGTGGGCCGAGAAGGAGGCGATCCTCGCCGCTGGCTACGGCGAGATTGAGGACATGATCGACGGTAAGCTTCTTTCTTTGGAATAGCTGCCGACTGCATCGGGAGTCGGCTTCTGATCTCTGTTTTTCTTTTGCGTAGACTTCTTTCCTGGCCACGCCGTCACCGTCAGCCAGGCCATCGAGGCGCGGCGCGACCGGTGTAGGAGGGAAGGAGTGGAGATCCCGCCCGACGCGCCTCGGAACATGAACGAGCAGCTCCTGGCCGTCAGGACGCCTTTACAGCCGATTCACCGTCTGCTCCGCTGCCTTCAGCGTGCCGGGTCTCAGCTGGTTTCCGCCCTCTGGCCAGGCGGCCAAGCTCCACGCACCCCCAGTCGGACCGCCGACTGGTTGGAGGCGGCAATCGGCCGCTTCGAGGCTTGGAGGGGCTCCTCCGCTCGGGCAGGCGCCCGAAGAGCCTTGGAGTTCGTCAAGGCGTGGTATCCTGGGCTGGACCTAGCCCAGTTGGCCACGTTCCGGCAGGAGGCCATGGAAGAGTTGGTGGCAGCGGGGCCCGCGCTCACCCATCGTGTGGTGGCGATCGCCGAGTACACCGACACCGGTGTCTTCTTCCCCAAGCTGGACGAGGAAGGTGCCGAGGTGCCGATGGACTGGTTCGGGCTGAACCCGGATGACGGCGAGGACTCGGCGGAAGAAATCGCCTCAAGCGATGAAGGCGAGGACGAGGAAGATGAGGATGGTGAAGGCGACGCACCGGAGGGCGGAGTGGACGCCCAGCCTCAGCTTGATCGGGCCTCGAGCAACGAGCCGCGTGCGAGTGCGCTGACTGCTGCTGAAGGCGACCAAGCCGAGACTCGCCAGACGGCCACTCCACCAGCTGGCGCCGCCGACTCCACCAACCTGCCGGACCCGCCTGTTGCTCATTTGGCCTAGGCTGCCAACTTATCTTATCTTTTCCTGCTTTGGTAACCTTTAGAACAAACTTTGTTAAATTCGCGCAGTTCCACCCGCTGGGTGTATTCAAACTTTGTTGAATGCTGGCCGAGGGCCTCTTGCTATGTGATTTAATTCTCGCACAAGATGTGCTTCGCCGAGCTCTGACTTGTCTTGCTTACTGTTCTTTTGGCTTTTTCCTTTGCCGCTTTCCCTTGGCTGCCGCCTTGCCGGCTAGACAGCCATTCTTCGGTCTGCTGGCCGGGTCAAGTACTTGGCCATTTTGGGAAGACAACTACTTTGGCCACTTAGAACGTAGCAATTTAAGTGAGAAGCCAGCCGGCCGGCTGCTCAGCAACTGGACGGCTAGGCGAGGAGCCGACTTGGCCTATGTGGGTGCTTTCGTCCTTAGCCATTTTTCGTGTGAGCACCATTTCTTGCCTTTGACTCTTGCCTGCCAGACAGTCACTCTGCGAGCTGCGGCTTATGGCAAGGGTGGGCTTAGATGCCGGCACACTACTTGTCCGACTGCAGATAGAGCCAACATAGTACAAGGCGGCAAGCCCCCGGGCCGACTGGTCGGACCCGGTGCCGGGCGTAGGAATGAAATAACATACTCACAGGCATGAAACTTATCATACAGATAAGAAAGGTAGCCCCCGAGTGCTCCTCGAGGGACCCGGTGCCTTTGCCCTTAGTACAAAAGGTAGCGTGGTACATACTGCTTTTAACTGTAAAATCTTCGGAGAAGATTTGCGTTCCATGGGCGCTCTGCTTCCTTGCCGGAATCGTCCCTTTTGCGTGCCCTGGGCTTCTGCGCGTCGATGAGGTAATAGGAGTCGTTGCCCAAGGCTCTGCTGATGATGAAGGGGCCTTCCCAAGGGGCCGAGAGCTTGTGCTGGCCGGCTGTTCGCTGGATCAGCCGGAGCACAAGGTCTCCCTCTTGGAAGGATCGTGGCTTGACCTTCCGGCTGTAGTAGCAGCGCAGGCTCTGCTGGTAGATGGCAGACCGGCTGAGTGCTAACAGCCAGCCTTCTTCCAGCAGATCGATGCTGTCTTCTCGTGCTTCCTCCGCCTCCGCCTCCGTGTACATGGTGACGCGAGGCGAGTCGAACTCGATGTCAGTTGGGATGATGGCCTCGGCCCCGTATACGAGGAAGGAGGTAGTGAAACCGGTTGATCTGTTCGGAGTGGTGCGGAGACTCCAGAGGACGGCTGGCAGCTCATCAATCCAGCAGCCAGCCGAGCGCTCCTGTGGCTCGACCAGTCGGGGTTTGATGCCGGATAAGATGAGGCCGTTTGTTCGTTCTACCTGGCCGTTTGACTGCGGATGGGCAACGGACGCTAAGTCCAGTCGGATGCCCTGCGTCGAGCAGAAACGGGCCAAGGCGCCTTTGGCAAAGTTAGTGCCATTGTCGGTGATGATGCTGTGTGGTACATCGTACCGGACGGTGAGATCTGCGATGAAGGTCACAGCAGTCGGACCATTTAGTTTCTTGATTGGTTTTGCTTCAATCCACTTGGTGAATTTGTCCATGGCGACCAGCAGATGGGTCATGCCACCGCGTGCTGTCTTGAATGGGCCCACCATGTCCAGCCCCCAAACGGCAAAGGGCCAGGTAAGGGGGATGGTCTTGAGTGCAGAAGCCGGCAGATGTTGCTTGGAGCTGAATTTTTGGCACCCCTTGCATTTCTTGACCAGATCCTTGGCGTCCTCCAAAGCAGTCGACCAGAAGAAACCATGGCGGAAAGCTTTGGCGACAAGGGATCTGGAGGCCGCGTGGTGGCCGCACTCTCCTTGGTGTATGTCTCTGAGGATTGCCTTGCCTTTCTCTGGTTCGACGCAGTGTTGGAAAACATCGGTCACACTGCGCCTGACAAGCTCTCTGTTTACTATCATGTAAGCTCCTGCCCGGCGTTGCACCTGCCGGGCCGAGATCTCATCAACTGGCAACTCTCCGCCTACCAGAAAGTTGAGGATGGGCTGCGCCCATAATGGTGCTTTGACTTTATCCACTGTCATTACGGTTACTGAAACTAGGGCGGTTGGGTCTGGAGGTGGTGGGGCGGAGTCGGCCGCGTCTTGCTGCGTTGTTAAAGTCCCCGGGATGGCCGCTGCAACCCCCGAGCCGGGTTGTAGAGTCCCTGGGCCAGGTGCGACTACCGCAGTCCCCGAGCAGCTTGCCGAAGTCCCCGGGCCGGTTGCTGCAGCCCCCGGGCCAGGTTGCGAAGCCCCCGGGCCGGGTGCGACTACTGCAGTCCCCGTGCCGCTTGCTGAAGTCCCTGGGCCGGCTGCTGCAGCCCCTGGGCCGGGTTGCGAAGCCCCCGGGCCCGGTGCGACTGCTGCAGTCCCCGTGCCGCTTGCTGAAGTCCCCGGGCCGGCTGCTGCAGCCCCCGGGCCGGGACCGACTACTTCGGGCGCAGCCGGCACGAAGATGGATTCTGATTCCGGGGAAGGCTTGATAGATGGCTTGCGGAGGCACTGAAGGGACACGCCGGCTGGTATGGCTTGCCTGGTGGAGCCGATCCATCAAAATATTCGCTGATCTGCTGGACGAGGAAGCGGTAGCTCGCCATATTTGCATCCTTGGCATCCCAGTCGCCGGACGACTATTGGACCACCAAGTCCGAATCGCTGTAGCACAGAATCCGGCGGATGCCAATCTCCTTGGCCAGCCTGAGTCCGTGTACTAGCGCCTCGTACTCGGCCACATTGTTGGAGGCGGCAAAGTGGATTTGCAGCGTGTATCTGAGCTTGTCGCCTTTGGGAGAGGTGAGGACGACGCCGGCTCCCAAACCGGTGCGCATCTTCGAGCCATCAAAGTGCATCCGCCAATGAGTGGAGTCTGGAGCTGGCGGCAGGTACTGGGTCTCGGCCCAGTCGACGAGGAAGTTGGCCAGTGCTTGGGACTTGATGGCAGCGCGAGGCTGGTAGAAGATGGTGTAGGGGGCCAGCTCGATGGCCCACTTGGCCACTCGGCCCGATGCGTCTCTGCTGCCTATGATCTCCGCAAGCGGGGCGGTGCAGACGACAGTGATGGGATGCTCTTGAAAGTATGGCTTGAGCTTCTTGGCGGCAAAATGCACGCCATAGCACAACTTTTGGTAGTGGGGGTAGTTCTTCTTGGAAGCTGACAGCACCTCACTCAAGTAGTAGACGGGCCTCTGGACCAGCAGCGCCTTGCCATCCTCTTGGCGCTCTACCACCATAACTGTACTGACCACCCTGCTTGTGGCGGCGATGTAGAGAAGCATGGGCTCCTTGGCAGCCGGAGCGGCCAGGACGGGCGGCGTGGTCAACATCTTCTTGAGCTGGAGGAACGCCTCGTCCGCCTTGTCGTTCCACTCGAAATGAGTGGTCTTCTTCATCAGCTGGTACAGGGGAAGAGCCTTCTCGCCCAGCCGACTGATGAAGCGGCTGATGGATGCCAAGCAGCCGGTGAACTTTTGAACGTCTCGCAGTCGGGTGGGCCTCTCCATCCTCTCGATGGCCTTGATCTTGACAGGGTTGCACTCTATGCCGTGCTCTGAGACAAGGAAACCGAGGAGCTGGCCGGCTGGCACTCCAAAGACACACTTCTCTAGGTTGAGCTTGATTTGAAAACAACGCAGATTATCAAAAGTTTCCTTGAGATCTTCCAGGAGGGTACCGCGCTTCTCCGTCTTCACCACAATATCGTCTACATAGACGTGGGCATTTCTGCCAAGTTGCTTGAGGAGGCACTTCTGCATGCAACGCTGGAATGTGGCACCAGCATTTCTCAAGCCGAATGTCATGGTCAGGTAGCAGAAGGCTCCGAATGGTGTGATGAAGGCGGTCTTCAGGCGGTCGGCCGGGCTTAACATAATCTGGTCGTACCCCGAATAGGCATCCAAGAAACTCAACAGCTCGCATCCGGCTGTGGAGTCTATCACTTGGTCAATCCGAGGTAAGGCGAACGGATCCTTCGGGCAAGCTTTGTTGAGGCTGGTGTAGTCAATACACATGCGCCATTTGTTGTTCTTCTTTAGTACAAGGACTGGGTTGGCTAGCCACTCTGGGAATAATACTTCCATAATGAAGCCGGCTGCTAGAAGCCGGGCTATCTCTTCACCAACAATTCCTCTCTTCTCCTCCGACAGGCGGCGGAGGGGTTGCTTGACTGGTTTTGCATCTGCTCTGACATGCAGCTTGTGCTCGGCGAAATCTGTCGGCACACCCGGCATGTCCTTTGGAGACCATGCAAAGATGTCCCGATTCTCACGGAGGAAATCGACGAGCTCGCTTTCCTATTTGCTATCAAGGTGAGCTCCTATGACAGCGAACTTCTCCGGGTGCTCTGGGTCCAAGGGTATCTTCTTGGTTTCTTCGGCCGGCTGGAAAGAGCCTTGAGCTTCTGACTCCTTGGGCTCTGGCGATTGGTCCGGCTGCTTGCCGGCCATCGCCACAACCCGGTCAAGGAGCCGCTTCTCGGCAGCAATCACAAGGGACTCGGCCAGCCGACTGCTGGCTGCAGCACACTCGGCAGACTTCTGGTAGTCGCCGGCTATGGTGATAATGCCCTTGGTGCCCGGCATCTTCATCTTGAGGTAGGCATAGTGGGGGACCGCCATGAACTTGGCCAGAGCAGGCCGGCCAAGCAACGCGTGGTAGGGGCTCTCAAGGTCAACCACCTCGAACCAGATTGGCTCTCAGCGGAAGTGACTCTTGTCTCCAAAGAGGACATCTATCTTGATCTTGCCGATTGGTGAGCAGGATAGGCCAGGCACAATGCCATGGAAGACAGTCTGGCTGGGCTGGAGCTGTTTCTCTTTGATGCATAACTTCTCCATGGTGTCGTGGTAGAGGATGTTGATGCTGCTACCATCGTCTATCATAATTCGGGAGAAACGAGCAGCTCGCCTCTCTGTTGCGAAGGTGGCATCCAACACCAGGGCATAGGAACCCGGAGAAGGCATCACCTCCGGGTGGTCGGCCCGGCTCCAACTGATCGGCTTCTCCGACCAGTGCATGAACTCTGGGGCTTCAGAGGCGACATTATTCACTTCTCGGCGCTGTTAACGCTGGCTGTGCTTGTCGTCAGCCACGCTGGTGAAGACGACGTAAGCTCCATGCTCTTCAGGAAACTCGTCTTGGATCGCGCCGACTGGTCGGACCGCCGGCTGCTGGGGAGGCGGAGGCGGCGGGCCAGCAGGCGGCGGAGGTAGTCCTTCGCCTCTGGCGATGCGGGTGAGCTAGTGGCACTTACGGGTGGTGTGGTTGGATGGCTTCGCGCCGCTGTGGAACTTGCAGGGAGCGTCAAGGGTTTGCTCAAACGAGAAGGCGGGCAACCAGGCAGGCTTGCCGCCCTTCTGGCGTTTGGGGCCGGGCTGCTCTTCTGGCTGCTGGTCTTCGACTGTCGCCACCTGCCGGCTGGTGGTAGCCGGCTGCGGGGCCTTGCGCTTATTGTCGTTTGACTGTTGGCGCCGACTGGAATCACCTGCCGGTGTCTGAGGAGCCGGAGGGAGCATCATTCTTGACGCATCCACTCGGAGTTCCGACTTCATGGAGGAGTCGGCAGTAGCGTACTTGTCCGCTATGATCAACAGCTCGTCGAGCATGGCCGGCTCATCGCAGAGGAGCCGGTGCTTGAGTAGGGTGCCCTCTCGGCACCCGGCAGTGAAGTATTCAATGGCTTGCACCTCATGAACCCCTTCGCAGGAGTTGCGCAGCTCGGCCCACCGCGTTAAGTATTCGCGGGCGTACTCGATCGGGCCTTGGATGCACAGGGAGAGCTGGCGAGGCTTGGGCGGCCGCTTGTAGGTGCTGGTGAAGTTGCGGATGAAAACTTCGGTGAAGTCTAGCCAGTTGTTGACGCTGTAGGGCTTAAGGCTGTTCAGCCATGTCCGGGCCGTGCCCTGGAGCATGAGCGGAACATACTTCACGGCGACACGCTTGTTGCCATTCGCTCTATTGACGGCAGTGGAGTAGTCGACCAGCCAATCTTCCGGCTTCACAGAGCCATTGTACTTAGGAGTGTCCCGAGGGAGCGAGAACCCCTTGGGGAAGGGCTCATCGCGAATGCGGGGGCCGAAACAAGGCGGGCCGATTGCATCTTCTTCTTCCAACGCCAGGGACCGAGCCAAGCGGTCGATCCGGTTGCGAGCGTCGTTCTCTCCAACTCCTTCGCGGGGGCCCAGCCGGCGCCCGAGAGTCGGATGCTCAACAGGCGGCGGAGGGGGGCGCCTCTCTCTGCGCGGGGGAGGGGGCTGACGATCGTCCCGCTGCTCCACTGCTCATGGGCGGCCGTCTTGGTCGCGCTCAATGGAGATGCGGGTGCCGCTGCGGCTGGCAACCGGCTCTGGGTCTCCTCGGTCACGGGCGCCGGCTGTCGTCGTCCGGGAGGTCGCGCCGTGCTCCCGGCGAGGGGGAAGGTTCCCACCCTGTAGGCCAGGTTCCACCATGCGGCGGCCGGCTTCTTGCTGCGCGGCGGCCGCGTCGATGAGCTGCTGGACGCGTTCCGTCATGCAGCGACGCTCGTCTCCCTCCAGGCGGTCCAGCTCGTCTGCCGCTGCCTGGGCGGCGCGCAAGTTCTCCATGGGCGTGGCGTAGACCGGGCGGTCGGCCCCCAACATGCTGGCGATGGCGGCGCCGCGCTGCCGGACCGTGCCCACGCGGCTGGGCTCGTCAGCAGCCGGTGTGCCGCAAACGGCGTGGTCGATCTCGCGGTGGTAAGCCTCGGTGAGGCGTCTCATGGCCGCCAACTTGTTGGCGCTGTCGAGAAGTGCGATACGACATGCCTCCAGTGTTTCACCGCTCGCACCGGGCGCTACGAGAGCGGACAGGTCCCGCATTGCCGCCTGCAACGGGTCCCGGCCGGCCTGGTCGAAGGTTCCGTCATGGCTGATGACCAGCACCTCAGTGACGGTGCTGGTGCCGGCGCTGCCGTCTGCAGCGGGAAGTGGGTCGTCGAAGATCACCACGTCACTGGGGAAGGCATCAGGAAGCGCGGTGTTGGCGTCGACGACCATGTCGACGAGCAGGTCGGTGGAGCCAACGGACTCCGAATCGGAGACCGGCTCGTCGGCGATGTGAAGCTTGCCGAGGAGATCGACGAGGCAGCTCTCGGAGCTAGCTGCGCCCGCGTCGAGTGCGGGCTCGTCCAAGAGGCGGGTCCCGCCGATTAGATAAGTGAGGTTGCTTGCGGCGCAAACAACTTCCACGCCGTGCAGTGTGTCGGCGCAAACGCCGTCGGGCGTGCCGGGCTGGCTACGATCGCCAGGGATGAAGAGGGTTCCCGTCCAGAACGTGTTTCTGGACGACGGCGCACCTAGCCCCACGGTGGGCGCCAAATGTCGGGGATATCGTGCGACATATGCCAGGGGATGGCTTATCGTGGATGGGGACAAAAGTACATCGCCGGGTTCTAGAAGCGGGAGTGAGCGAGACCGCGTACGCTTGCGAATCTTACCCAGGTTCGGGGCTCTCCTAGGAGATAACACCCCTAGTCCTGCTCTGCGGGGTCTCCGCATGATCACTATTTCAACAGGTGGCTACAAGCTTGCTCCTTGAGCTATCCGGCTGGAGGAGGAAGAAGGGCAAGGCTAGCTCGACTCCACTCTCTCTGCGTGTGTGTGTGGTGCTGTGAGTGCTCGACGAGGCCTCTGCCAAGGAGCCAACCCCTTGCATGGGGTGACCTAGGGGGTTTATATAAGCCTACCCCCCAGGGGTACAACGGTAATCTGGCTAGATGCGGGGCCCGGCAGTCAGTGTCACTGGTCGCCGGCTTCTCCGCCGACCGCCGGGGCCCGCCGCCTGGTGGGTCCGCCGACCGCCGCGATCTCAGCCGACAGGTGGGTCCCGCCGTCCACGGGCCGCGTTGACGGCTTTATGCTGTAGCATTGCCCCTGATGACGAAGGCCTCGTCAGGGGGAGCGTGGATACAATCCCGCCGCCTGGCAGGAACTCACTGTAGCCATACCCCGTCGTATCTGGTTAATGGCGCACGGACTTTGAGGGAGGAGGAGGGCCGCTTGCTGGGAGCCAGCCTCCCACTGAGCCGACTGGTCTGGGCTCGCCGCCTTCTGGCTTGTCACGGACAAGTAGGGCCCGCCGCCTGCGGGACGTACTGACCGCCCGTCACGGGAGCATGGCTTCCTCTGCCATGGGTGACGTCATGTGCGGCATGGCAACAGTCCTGCATTGGGCGCAGGATGCCTGCTCGGTACGCAGTACTGTGGCCACGCCCTGCCCTGGATTCGGGGGTGGCAGGCCTGTACTGTAGCCATGCCCTGTCTCATCATGTTTATGTTGGCGCTGACTTTGAGGGCGCGAGGGGCCGCCTGCTAGGACTCGGCATCCCAGGAGGCCGCCTGCCAGGAGTCGGCCCACTTCATGGCCGTCTTGTGGACTCCGCCGCCTCCCGGCTACCGGCTGCTTGGACCAGCCGGCCTCAAGAAGGCGGCCCTTGTCCTTGATGTTTGAGGGGCGCAGCCTGCCCTGATGTCTTGAAATACCAAAGGGAGCTGATGGGGATACCCGTGGTCATTTACTCCAACACAGGGAGACAACCGGAAGTTTTAGAGAGTCATTAATTCTCTTGAGTGCTTCTATAAAGTTTTAAAACAAAAAAATATAGAGGGGAACCTAAAACTTTAAAAAAAATAAAAGTGAAAGTAAGAAAGACGAGCACCGTTGAAGTGGGGGAGATCCTTGAACTTTTGCATGCCCATGAAAACTTTGCAAATCTTAAACTACAGATACTTTTAGACAAAAATAATTATCCCCTTGTACAAATCCATTGTACTATAAAAATAATGTGCCAAAATTTGCCTTTAGGATGATTAGATTGCTTTTTTGGTATGTGCATTGGAAAAACAGAAACTTTGGCTGTAGACCATGAATTTACATTTTTACTGGAATGTCAAAAGTTTCTGAAATTTTTACGCAGTACTGATATACAATTATTTTATTTTTTATTAATTTTTCAAAATTTTTGGAGTTACAGAAGTATGGTGAATGTTCAGATTACTACAGACTGTCCTGTTTAAGACATATTCTGTTTTTGATGCATTGTTTTGCTAGTTTTGATGAATCTATTGATTTTATCGGTGGTATAAGCCATGGAGAAGTTATAATATAGTATCTACAATGCAAAAACAAAATACGAATGTGTTTGCAACAGTACTTAAAGTGGTGATTTGTTTTAATATACTAACGGATCTCATGAGGGTTTTGTTAAGTTTTGTGTGATTGAAGATTTCAAGTTTTGGGTGAGATCACGATGGATGAAGGAATAAGGAGTGGCAAGAGCCTAAGCTTGGGGATGCCCGAGGCACCCCAAGGTAATATTCAAGGACTCCCAAGCAACTAAGCTTGGGGATGCCCCGGAAGGCATCCCCTCTTTCTTCAAACGACCATCGGTAATTTTACTTGGAGCTATATTTTTATTCGTCACATGATATGCATAAATTCTTGGAGAGTCTTTTGTGTTTATTTTTCCTTTTTCTTTTATGCATCATGCTGGTATGAGATAGTCCTTGGTTGATTTATAGAATGCTGTTTGCACTTCACTTATATCTTTTGAGTATGGCTTTATAGAATGCTTCATGTGCTGCACTTATATCATTTGAAGTTTAGATTGCCTGTTTCCCTAGACATAAAAAACCGCCATTTGTAGAATGCTCTTTTGCTTCACTTATATTTGTTAGAGCATGGGCATATCTTTTGTAGAAAGAATTAAACTCTCATGGTTCGCTTATATCTATTTAGAGAGTAGACAGGAATTGGTCATTCACATGGTTAGTCATAAAATCCTACATAAAACTTGTAGATCACTGAATATGATATGTTTGATTCCTTGCAATAGTTTTGCGATATAAAGATGGTGATATTAGAGTAATGCTAGTGAGTAATTGTGGATTGGTAGAAATACTTGTGTTAAGGTTTGTGATTCTCGAAGCATGCACGTATGGTGAACCGTTATGTGATGAAGGCGGAGCATGATTTATTTTTTGATTGTATTCCTTATGAGTGGCAGTCGGGGACGAATGATGGTCTTTTCCTACCAATCTATCCCCCTAGGAGCATGCGTATTAGTACTTTGTTTTGAGGGCTAATAAACTTTTGCAATAAGTATGTGAGTTCTTTATGACTAATATTGAGTACATGCATTATACGCACTCTCACCGTTCCATCATTGCTAGCCTCTTCGGTACCGTGCATTGCCCTTTCTCACCTCGAGAGTCAGTGCAAACTTCACCGGTGCATCGAAACCTCGTGATATGATATGCTCTGTCACACATAAGCCTCCTTATATCTTCCTCAAAACAGCCACTATACCTACCTATCATGGCATTTCCATAGCCATTCCTAGATATATTGCCATGCAACTTCAATCATCATCATCATATACATGACTTGAGCATTCATTGTCATATTGCTTTGCATGATCGTAAGATAGCTCGCATGATATTTTCATGGCTTGTCTGTTTTTTGATATCTTTGCTATGCTAGATCATTGCACATCCTGGTACACTACCAGAGGCATTCATATAGAGTCATACTTTGTTCTAGATATCGAGTTGTAAGTAAATAAAAGTGTGATGATCATCATTATTAGAGCATTATCCCATTGAGGAAAGGATGATGGAGACTATGATTCCCCCACAAGTTGGGATGAGACTCCAGACGAAATAAAAAAAATAAAAAATAAAGAGGCCAAAAAACAGAGAGAGCCAAAAAAAATGAGAGAAAAAGAGAGAAGGGGCAATGCTACTATCCTTTTACCACACTTGTGCTTCAGAGTAGCACCATGTTCTTCATATAGAGAGTCTCTTGAGTTATCACTTTCATATACTAGTGGGAATTTTCATTATAGAACTTGGCTTCTATATTCCAATGAAGGGCTTCCTCAAATGCTCGAGGTCTTCATGAGCAAGCAAGTTGGATGCACACCCACTTAGTTTTCAGTTTGAGCTTTCATACACTTATAGCTCTTAGTGCATCCGTTGCATGGCAATCCCTACTCTTCGCATTGACATCAATAGATGGGCATCTCCATAGCCCGTTGATTAGCCGCGTCGATGTGAGACTTTCTCCTTTTTTTCTTCTCCACACAACCTCCACCATCATATTCTATTCCACTTATAGTGCTATATCCATGGCTCACACTCATGTATTGCGTGAAAGTTGAAAAGGATTGAGAACATTAAAAGTATGAAACAATTGCTTGGCTTGTCATCGGGGTTGTGCATGATGAAATACTTTGTGTGATGAAGATGGAGCATAGCCAGACTATATGATTTTGTAGGGATAACTTTCTTTGGCCATGTTATTTTGAGAAGACATGATTGCTTTATTAGTATGCTTGAAGTATTATTGTCTTAATGTCAAATGATAGACTATTGCTTTGAATCACTCGTGTCTTAATATTCATGCCATGATTAGATTATATGATCAAGATTATGCTAGGTAGCATTCCACATCAAAAATTATCCTTTTTATCATTTACCTACTCGAGGACGAGCAGGAATTAAGCTTGGTTATACTGATACGTCTCCATCATATCTATAATTTTTGATTGTTTCATGCCAATATTCTACAACTTTCTTATACTTTTGGCATCTTTTTATACTATTTTTTGGACTAACATATTGATCCAGTGCCTGGTGCTGGTTCCTGTTTGTTGCATGTTTTTTGTTTCGCAGAATATCCATAACAAACGAAGTCCAAACACGATAAAAACTTATGGAGATTTTTTTGGAATATATGTGATTTTTGGGAACTGGAATCAACGCGAGACGATGCCCGAGGGGCCCACAAGCCCTGGAGGCGCGCCCCCTCCCCAGGGCGCGGGCAAGAGGCTTGTGGCCACCCCGTAAGGCGGTTAGTGCCCTTCTTCGGCCGCAAGAAAGCTAATATCCGGATAAAAATCATGTATAATTTTAGCCCAATCGGTGTTACGGATCTCCCGGAATTTAAGAAACGGTAAAAGGCCAGAATTTGGGAACGCAGAAACAAAAGGAAACAGAGAGAGAGATCCAATCTCGGAGGGGCTCCCGCCCCTCCGCCGCCATGGAGGCCATGGACCAGAGGGGAAACCCTCCTCCCATCTAGGGGGGAGGTCAAGAAAGAAGAAGGAGGAGGGGGGCTCTCTCCCCCTCTCTCCCGGTGGCTCCGAAACGCCGCTAGGGCCATCATCGTGACGGCAATCTACACCAACAACTTCGCCGCCATCATCATCGCCAACTCTCTCCCCCTCTATGCAGCAGTGTAACACCCCTTCTTCCCGCTATAATCTCTACTTAAACATGGTGCTCAACGCTATATATTATTTCCCAATGATGTATGGCTATCCTATGATGTTTGAGTAGATCCGTTTTGTCCTATGGGTTGATTGATGATCATGATTGGTTTGAGTTGTATGTTTTATTATTGGTGTTGTCCTATGGTGCTCTCTGTGTTGCGCAAGCATGAGGGATCCCTGTTGTAGGGTTTGCAATATGTTCATGATTCACTTATGGTGGGTGGCGTGAGTGACAGAAGCACAGACCCGAGTAAGTAGGTTGTTTGCGTATGGGAGTAAAGAGGACATGATACTTTAATGCTATGGTTGGGTTTTACCTTAATGATCTTTAGTAGTTGCGGATGCTTTCTAGAGTTCCAATCATAAGTGCATAGGATCCAAGTAGAGAAAGTATGTTAGCTTATGCCTCTCCCTCATATAAAATTGCAACAATGATTACCAGTCTAGTTATCGATTGCCTAGTGACAAATAACTTTCCTGTGACAAAAACCTCTCTACAAAAACTAACTTAATTGTTTCTTTATCTAAACAGCCCCTAACTTTTATTTACGTTCTCTTTATTATCTTGCAAACCTATCCTACAACACCTACAAAGTACTTCTAGTTTCATACTTGTTCTAGGTAAAGCGAACGTTAAGCGTGCGTAGAGTTGTATCGGTGGTCGATAAAACTTGAGGGAATATTTGTTCTACCTTTAGCTCCTCATTGGGTTCGACACTCTTACTTATCGAAAGAGGCTACAACTGATCCCCTATACTTGTGGGTTATCAAGACCTTTTTCTGGCGTCGTTGCCGGGGAGCAATAGCGTGGGGTGCATATTCTCGTGTGTGCTTGTTTGGTTTATCACTAAGTAGATTTTATTTGCTGTTCTAAGTTGTTCTCTATCTTTAGTTATAGATATGGAACATGAAATACTAAAAAATTAGGTGTACTTGCTACTCATGGAGATGGGAAACCTCCTAAAACCTTTGATGCTCGCTATGTGGAAAATATTAAACACTACTTTGATAATCCTGAGAAAACCCCATTCAACTTGATAATGGGAGACACGTTGGATCAACATGAATACTTTAGGAATTATCACTTGACTCAAAAAGGGAAACTCTTATGGGATCAAATTCATATGTTGCATTGGTATGCTCGGAATTTATGCTTGAGATATGATTACACTTGTTGCTCTAGGATGAAGGCTCCACACCTTCCCTTTTCATGTAAATTTAGTGATAATGAAACCTTGGCTTCTTATGCTAATGGTCTATATGATTACTATGATGTGGAACAAATAGAAGAATTTGTTGCTTTTAAGGGTGGCTATGAAATTGAATCTTTGTTCGAAAAGTGCAAAAATTATGATGATGCTGTTTACAGACCTGAAAATTTTGCTGTACTTAAATATTGCTATGAGAATTATGAATATAATGCCGATATTAATGAGTTTATTGAGAAACTTTCCGCTGTCCAAGAAGAGACTAATATTTTGCAGGAATCTATGGAAGAAGAAATTGATGACACTGTGATCTCATTAGATGAAAAAGATGAGGAGGAGAGCGAAGAACAAAAGGAGGAAGAGCGGATTGATCACCCATGCCCACCTTCTAATGGGAGTAACCCTTTATCCCATACATTGTTTAGTTTCCCTTCGTGCTTACCGAAGGATGAATGCTATGATGATTGCTATGATCCCTTGAATTCGTTTGAAATATCCCTTTTTGATGAACTTGATGCTTGCGATGCTTGTGGCCATGATGCCAATATGAACTATGCTTATGGAGATGAACATGCTATAGTTCCTTATGTTAAGAATGAAATTGTTGCTATTGCACGAACGCATGATAGTCCTATTATCTTTTTGAATTCTCCCAACTACACTTTACCGGTGAAGTTTGCGCTTATTAAGGATTATATTGATGGGTTGCGTTTTATAATTACACATGATGAATTTGATAAATATAATATGCATGTGCTTGCTGCTCCTACTTGCAATTATTATGAGAGAGGAACTACATCTCCGCCTCTCTATGTTTCCGATACGATAAAATTGTAAGAAACTGTTTATGCTATGTATCGGCCTTTACTATGTGTGCATGAATTGTTCTTTTATGACATGCCGATGCACAGGAAGAGAGTTAGACTTCATTGTTGCATGATATATGTTACTTTGTGCTCACTACTAAATTACAAATCATTGTTAATTGAAATTGGCTTTGATATTCCTTGGGATCTGGGTGGATCAATAAATTGAGCACTTTATGCCTAGCTTAATGGCTTTAAAGAAAGCGCTGCCAGGGAGACAACCCGGAAGTTTTAGAGAGTCATTTATTCTCTTGAGTGCTTCTATAAAGTTTAAAAACAAAAAAATATAGAGGGGAACCTAAAACTTTTTCAAAAAGAAAAGTGAAAGTAAGAAAGACGAGCACCGTTGAAGTGGGGGAGCTCCTTGAACTTTGTGCATGCCCATGGAAACTTTGCAAATCTTAAACTACAGATACTTTTCAACAAAAATAATTATCCCCTTGTACAAATCCATTGTACTATAAAAATAATGTGCCAAGATTTGCCTTTAGGATGATTAGATTGCTTTTTTGGTATGTGCTGTGGAAAAACAGAAACTTTGGTTGTAGCGCGTGAATTTAAATTGTTTACTGGAATGTCAAAAGTTTCTGAAACTTTTACACAGTACTGATATACAAATTTTTTATTTTGTCCTAATTTTTCAGAATTTTTGGAGTTACAGAAGTATGGTGAATGTTCAGATTACTACAGACTTTCCTGTTTAAGACAAATTCTGTTTTTGATGCATTGTTTTGCTAGTTTTGATGAAACTATCGATTTTATCGGTGGTATAAGCCATGGATAAGTTATAATACAGTAGATATAATGCAAAAACAAAATATGAATGGGTTTTCAACAGTACTTAAAGTGGTGATTTGTTTTAATATACTAACGGATCTCACAAGGGTTTTGTTAAGTTTTGTGTGATTGAAGATTTCAAGTTTTGGGTGAGAACACGATGGATGAAGGAATAAGGTGTGGCAAGAGCCTAAGCTTGGGGATGCTTGAGGCACCCCAAGTTATATTCAAGGACTCCCAAGCAACTAATCTTGGGGATGCCCCTGAAGGCATCCCCTCTTTCTTCTAACGACCATCGATAATTTTGCTTGGAGCTATATTTTTATTCGTCACATGCTATGCGTAAATTCTTGGAGTGTCTTTTGTGTTTATTTTTCCTTTTTATTTTATGCACCATGCTGGTATGAGATAGTCCTTGGTTGATTTATAGAATGCTCTTTGCAATTCACTTATATCTTTTGAGTATGGCTTTATAGAATGCTTCATGTGCTTCACTTATATCATTTGAAGTTTGGATTGCCTATTTCTCTAGACATAAAAAACTGCCATTTGTAGAAAGCTCTTTTGATTCACTTATATTTGTTAGAGTGTGGGCATATCTTTTGTAGAAAGAATTAAACTCTCATGGTTCGCTTATATCTATTTAGAGAGTTGACAGGAATTGGTCATTCACATGGTTAGTCATAAAATCCTACATAAAACTTGTAGATCACTAAATATGATATGTTTGATTCCTTGCAATAGTTTTGCGATATAAAGATGGTGATATTAGAGTCATGCTAGTGAGTAATTGTGGATTGGTAGAAATACTTGTGTTAAGGTTTGTGATTCCCAAAGCATGCACGTATGGTGAACCGTTATGTGATGAAGTCGGAGCATGATTTATTTTTTGATTGTCTTCCTTATGAGTGGCGGTCGGGGATGAGCGATGGTATTTTCCTACCAATCTATCCCCCTAGGAGCATGCGTATTAGTACTTTGTTTCGAGGGCTAAGAAAATTTTGCAACAAGTATGTGAGTTCTTTATGACTAATGTTGAGTCCATGGATTATACGCACTCTCACCCTTCCATCATTGCTAGCCTCTTCGGTACCATGCATTGCCCTTTCTCACCTCGAGAGTCAGTGCAAACTTCACCGGTGCATCCAAACCCCGTGATATGATACGCTCTGTCACACATAAGCCTAATTATATCTTCCTCAAAACAGCCACCATACCTACCTATCATGGCATTTCCATAGCCATTCCGAGATATATTGCCATGCAACTTCCATCATCATCATATACATGACTTGAGCATTCATTTTCATATTGCTTTGCTTGATCGTAAGAAAGCTAGCATGATATTTTCATGGCCTGTCTATTTTTTGATATCTTTGCTATGCTAGATCATTGCACATCCTGGTACACTGCCAGAGGCATTCAAATAGAGTCATACTTTGTTCTAGATACCGAGTTGTAAGTAAATAAAAGTGTGATGATCATCATTATTAGAGCATTGTCCCAGTGAGGAAAGGATGATGGAGACTATGATTCCCCCACAAGTCAGGATGAGACTCCAGACGAAAAATAAAATAAAAAAGAGGCCAAAAAAAGAGAGAGCCAAAAAACAAAAAAAATGAGAGAAAAAGAGAGAAGGGGCAATGCTACTATCCTTTTACCACACTTGTGCTTCAGAGTAGCACCATGTTCTTCATATAGAGAGTCTCTTGAGTTATCACTTTCATATACTAGTGGGAATTTTCATTATAGAACTTGGCTTGTATATTCCAATGACGGGCTTCCTCAAATGCCCGAGGTCTTCATGAGCAAGCAAGTTGGATGCACACCCACTTAGTTTTCAGTTTGAGATTTCATACACTTATAGCTCTTAGTGCATCCGTTGCATGGCAATCCCTACTCCTCGCATTGACATCAATAGATGGGCATCTCCATAGCCCGTTGATTAGTCGCGTAAATGTGAGACTTTCTCCTTTTTGTCTTCTCCACACAACCTCCACCATCATATTCTATTCCACTTATAGTGCTATATCCATGGCTCACGCTCATGTATTGCGTGAAAGTTGAAAAGGCTTGAGAACATTAAAAGTATGAAACAATTGCTTGGCTTGTCATCGGGGTTGTGCATGATGAAATACTTTGTGTGATGAAGATGGAGCATAGCCAGACTATATGATTTTGTAGGGATAACTTTCTTTGGCCATGTTATTTTGAGAAGACATGATTGCTTTATTAGTATGCTTGAAGTATTATTGTCTTAATGACAAATGATAGACTATTGCTTTGAATCACTCGTGTCTTAATATTCATGCCATGATTAGATTATATGATCAAGATTATGCTATGTAGCATTCCACATCAAAAATTATCCTTTTTATCATTTACCTACTCGAGGACAAGCAGGAATTAAGCTTGGGGATGCTGATACGTCTCCGTCGTATCTATAATTTTTGATTGTTTCATGCCAATATTCTACAACTTCCATATACTTTTGGCAACTTTTTATACTATTTTTGGGACTAACATATTGATCCAGTGCCCAGTGCCGGTTCCTGTTTGTTGCATGTTTTTTGTTTCGCAGAATATCCATAACAAACAAAGTCCAAATGCGATAAAAACATACAATTTTTTTTTGGAATATATGTGATTTTTGGGAATTGGAATCAAGGCGAGACGATTACCGAGGGGCCCACAAGCCCTGGAGGCGCGCCCCCTCCCCGGGGCGCGGGCAGGAGGCTTGTGGCCACCCCGTAAGGTGGTTAGTTCCCTTCTTCAGCCGCAAGAAAGCTAATATCCGGATAAAAATCGTGTTAAAATTTCAGCCCAATCGGAGTTACGGATCTCCGGTAATTTAAGAAACGGTGAAAGGCCAGAATCTGGGAACGCAGAAACAGAAGGAAATAGAGAGAGAGAGATCCAATCTCAGAGAGGCTCCCGCCCCTCCGCTTCCATGGAGGCCATGGACCAGACGGGAAACCCTCCTCCCATCTAGGGGGGAGGTCAAGGAAGAAGAAGAAGGAGGGGGGCTCTCTCCCCCTCTCTCCCGCTGGCGCCGAAACACCACCAGGGCCATCATCGTGACGACAATCTACACCAACAACTTCGCCGCCATCATCACCAACTCTCTCCCCCTCTATGCAGCGGTGTAACACCCCTTCTCCCCGCTGTAATTTCTACTTAAACATGGTGCTCAACGCTATATATTATTTACCAATGATGTATGGCTATCCTATGATGTTTGAGTAGATCCGTTTTATCCTATTGGTTGATTGATGATCATGATTGGTTTGAGTTGTATATTTTATTATTGGGTTTTCCTATGGTGGTCTCCGCGTCGCGCAAGCATGAGGGATCCCCGTTGTAGGGTTTGCAATATGTTCATGATTCACTTATGGTGGGTGGCGTGAGTGATAGAAGCACAAACCCGAGTAAGTAGGTTGTTTGCGTATGGGAGTAAAGAGGACTTGATACTTTAATGCTATGGTTGGGTTTTACCTTAATGATCTTTAGTAGTTGCGGATGCTTTCTAGAGTTCCAATCATAAGTGCATAGGATCCAACTAGAGAAAGTATGTTAGCTTACGCCTCTCCCTCATATAAAATTGCAATAATGATTACCGGTCTAGTTATCGATTGCCTAGGGACAAATAACTTTCTTGTGGCAAGAACCTCTCTACTAAAACTAACTTAATTGTTTCTTTATCTAAACAGCCCCTAAATTTTATTTACATGCTCTTTATTATCTTGCAAACCTATCCTACAACACCTACAAAGTACTTCTAGTTTCATACTTGTTCTAGGTAAAGCGAACATTAAGCGTGCGTAGAGTTGTATCGATGGTCGATAAAACTTGAGGGAATATTTGTTCTACCTTTAGCTCCTCGTTGGGTTCGACACTCTTACTTATCGAAAGAGGCTACAACTGATCCCCTATACTTGTGGGTTATCAAGACCTTTTTCTGGCGCCGTTGCCGTGGAGCAATACCGTGGGGTGAATATTCTCGTGTGTGCTTGTTTGCTTTATCACTAAGTAGATATTATTTGCTGTTCAAAGTTGTTCTCTATCTTTAGTTATGTATATGGAACATGAAATACCAAAAAATTAGGTGTACTTGCTACTCATGGAGATGGGGAACCTCCTAAATCCGTCGATGCTCGCTATGTGGAAAATATTAAACACTACTTTGATAATCCTGAGAAAACCCCATTCAACTTGATAATGGGAGACACGTTGGATCAACGTGAATACTTTAGGGATTATCACTTGACTCAAAAAGGAAAACTCTTATGGGATCAAATTCATATGTCACATTGGTATGCTCAGAATTTATGCTTGAGATATGATTACACTTGTTGCTCTAGGATGAAGGCTCCACACCTTCCCTTTTCATGTAAATTTAGTTATAATGAAACCTTGTCTTCTTATGCTAATGGTCTATATGATTACTATGATGTGGAACAAATAGAAGAATTTGTTGCTTTTAAGGGTGCTTATGAAATTGAATCTTTGTTTGAAAAGTGTGAAAATTATGATGATGCTGTTTATAGACCTCAAATTTTTGCTATACTTAAATATTGCTATGAGAATTATGAATATAATGCTGATATTAATGAGTTTATTGAGAAAGTCTCCGTTGTCCAAGAAGAGACTAATATTTTGCAGGAATCTGGAAGAAGAAATTGATGACACTGTGATCTCATTAGATGAAAAAGATGAGGAGGAGAGCGAAGAACAAAAGGAGGAAGAGCAGATTGATCACCCATGCCCACCTTCTAATGGGAGTAACTCTTTATCCCATACATTGTTTAGTTTCCCTTCGTGCTTACCGAAGGATGAATGCTATGATGATTGCTATGATCCCTTGAATTCGTTTGAAATATCCCTTTTTGATGAACTTGATGCTTGCGATGCTTGTGGCCATGATGCCAATATGAACTATGCTTATGGAGATGAACATGCTATAGTTCCTTATGTTAAGAATGAAATTGTTGCTATTGCACGCACGCATGATAGTCCTATTATCTTTTTGAATTCTCCCAACTACACTTTACCGGAGAAGTTTGCGCTTATTAAGGATTATATTGATGGGTTGCATTTTATAATTACACATGATGAATTTGATAAATATAATATGCATGTGCTTGCTGCTCCTACTTGCAATTATTATGAGAGAGGAACTACATCTCCGGCTCTCTATATTTCCGATACGATAAAATTGCAAGAAACTATTTATGCTATCTATCGGCCTTTACTATGTGTGCATGAATTGTTCTTTTATGACATGCCAAAGCACAGGAAGAGAGTTAGACTTCTTGTTGCATGATATATGTTACTTTGTGCTCACTACTAAATTACGAATCATTGTTAATTAAAGTGGGGGAGCTCCTTGAACTTTGTGCATGCCCATGGAAACTTTGCAAATCTTAAACTACAGATACTTTTCAACAAAATTAATTATCCCCTTGTACAAATCCATTGTATTATAAAAATAATGTGCCAAGATTTTCCTTTAGGATGATTAGATTGCTTTTTTGGTATGTGTAGTGAAAAAAGAGAAACTTTTGCTGTAGCGCATGAAATTAAATTGTTTACTGGAATGTCAAAAGTTTCTAAAAATTTTATACAGTACTGATATACAAATTGTTTATTTTGTTCTAATTTTTCAGAATTTTTTGAGTTACAGAAGTATGGTGAATGTTCAAATTACTATAGACTGTCCTGTTTAAGACAGATTCTATTTTTGATGCATTGTTTTGCTAGTTTTGATGAAACTATCGATTTTATCGGTAGTATAAGCCATGGAGAAGTTATAATACAGTAGCTAAAATGCAAAAACAAAATATGAATGGGTTTTCAACAGTACTTAAAGTGGTGATTTGTTTTAATATACTAACGGATCTCACAAGGGTTTTGTTAAGTTTTGTGTGATTGAAGATTTCAATTTTTGGTTGAGATCACGATGGATGAACGAATGAGGAGTGGCAAGAGCCTAAGCTTTGGGATGCCCGAGGCACCCCAAGGTAATATTCAAGGACTCCCGCCCCTCCGCTTCCATGGAGGCCATGGACCAGAGGGGAAACCTTCCTCCCATCTAGGGGGGAGGTCAAGGAAGAAGAAGAAGGATGAGGGTTCTCTCCCCCTCTCTCCCGGTGGCGCCGAAACGCCACCGGGGCCATCATCGTGACGGCGATCTACACCAACAACTTCGCCGCCGTCATCACCAACTCTCTCCCCCTCTATGCAGCGGTGTAACACCCCTTCTCCCTGCTGTAATCTCTACTTAAACATGGTGCTCAATGCTATATATTATTTCCCAATGATGTATGGCTATCCTATGATGTTTGAGTAGATCCGTTTTGTCCTATGGGTTGATTGATGATCATGATTGGTTTGAGTTGTATGTTTTATTATTGGTGCTGTCCTATGGTGCTCTTCGTGTTGCGTAAGCGTGAGGGATCCCCATTGTAGGGTTTGCAATATGTTCATGATTCACTTATGGTGGGTGGCGTGAGTGACAGAAGCACATACCCGAGTAAGTAGGTTGTGTGCGTATGGGAGTAAAGAGGACTTGATACTTTAATGATGTGGTTGGGTTTTACCTTAATGATCTTTAGTAGTTGTGGATGCTTGCTAGAGTTCCAATCATAAGTTCATAGGATCCAAGTAGAGAAAGTATGTTAGCTTATGCCTCTCCCTCATATAAAATTGCAATAATGATTACCAGTCTAGTTATCGATTGCCTAGGGACAAATAACTTTCTTGTGACAAAAACCTCTCTACTAAAACTAACTTAATTGTTTCTTTATCTAAACAACCCCTAAATTTTATTTACGTGCTCTTTATTATCTTGCAAACCTATCCTACAATACCTACAAAGTACTTCTAGTTTCACACTTGTTCTAGGTAAAGCGAACGTTAAGCGTGCGTAGAGTTGTATCGGTGGTCGATAAAACTTGAGGGAATATTTGTTCTACCTTTAGCTCCTCGTTGGGTTCGACACTCTTACTTATTGAAATAGGCTACAACTGATCCCCTATACTTGTGGGTTATCATGTATGAAAGCTCAAAAGAAAACTAAGTGGGTATGCATCCAACTTGCTTGCTCATGAAGACCTAGGTCAATTTGAGGAAGCCCATCATTGGAATATACAAGCCAAGTTCTGTAATGAAAAATTCCCACTAGTATATGAAAGTGATAAAATAGGAGACTCTCTATCATGAAGAACATGGTGCTATTTTTGAAGCACAAGTGTGGCAAAAGGATAATAGCATTGTCCCTTCTCTCTTTTTCTCTCATTTTTTTTGTTTTTTTGTTTTGGGCTCTTTGGCCTTTTTTTATTTCTCGTCCAGAGCCTCATCCCTACTTGTGGGGGAATCATAGCCTCCATCATTCTTTCCTCACATGGGACAATGCTCTAATAAAGATGATCATCACACTTTTATTTACTTACAACTCAAGAATTACAACTCGATAATAGAACAAAGATATGACTCTATATGAATGCCTCCGGCGGTGTACCAGCATGTGCAATGATCTAGCGTGACATGTATAAAAATATGAACGGTGGCCCAGCCACAAATACTATGCCAACTATGTGATCACGAAAGCAATATGACAATGATGGTATATGTCATAATAAACGGAACGGTGAAAGTTGCATGGCAATATATCTCGGAATGGCTATGGAAATGCTATAATAGGTAGGTATAGTAGCTGTTTTGAGGAGGGGTATATGGTGGGTTTAATGCACCGGCGAAAGTTGCGTGGTACTAGAGAGGCTAGCAATGTTGGAAGGGTGAGAGTGCGTATAACCCATGGACTCAACATTAGTCATAAAGAACTCAGATACTTATTGCAAAAAATTATTAGCCATCGAAGCAAAGTACTAATACGCATGCTCCTAGGGGGATAGATTGGTAGGAAAAGACCATCGCTCGTCCCCGACCGCCACTCATAAGTAAGACAATAAAAACTAAATCATGCTCTAACTTCATCGCATAACGATAGACCATATGTGCATGCTTCAGGAATGTTGGTGCAACAAACCCTGGTGTATGTTGCCCGGACTGTACACAGGCTCAAGAGCAAAGTTGCAGCATCTAAGACAAGGCCAAACAAAAGGTATAGCTCTTTGAGAAATCAAAGGGCGGATCAAGAAGACCAAGATGAGCCAAATGAGCAAGATATCACTAAGGAAAAACCTCCCTTGTCGGGCAGGCGAGCCTGGTAAGGTCGAGGTCACCCCGAAGGAAAGTCTCGAGACTCCCCCGGCAAGCTTGTCGGGGACGCTGAGGGCGGACCACCCTGCCAAGACGCCACCGCTCCACCTCAAAGCAATGCAAGTCACCCATCGGTGCGGTGTCGATCCCCCAAGTGATTAAGTGGGTTTTATTTGGCACGTGGCAGCCATTTCTGAGGAAGATCACCCCCAAATGACACCCGTCCAGAGGCGTGTCATGCAGTCAGGCAAGAGGGTGGATGAATAGCACGGCAAGGCTTGCCGGGCTACCCCCACGATGTGACACTAAGCGGTGCATTTAATGCACCCTGTCATGTCTGCAGAGTTAGGTATGATAGCACTGTGGCTATCTAATCAGTGGATAATGACTGTTTTTCCATTGTGGTAACCCCTTGACCCCTAAAAGGAGGGCCGTGGCAACCTTAGAAAGGATTTTCCCTTGTACACTCATACGCGCGTAGCTGCTCTCGTCCCGAGGCAACCTTGCCGGGCTTGAGCGCTGCATCTCCACCATGGTCCTTTCATCAATCCACCAAAGCAGGATTAGGGTTTTAGGCCTCGCAGTGGCCCGAACCTGGGTAAAAACTGCCGGTGTCATCACTGCGGTGCTGCTCTACGGTCTCCGCTTTTTGTGCAATGCGCCCTTCCCCCTTGCCGAACCACAAGGGGCCGATGGTCCCATAGGTGGCCGTGTTGAACCACGACAGGGAATCATAAACATTAATACAAGTATTTATACTAATCCACAATTATACTATAGCATGACTCTAATATCACCATCTTTATATCTCAAAACAAATGCAAGGAATTAAACTTCTCATATATTCAATGCTCTTTATGAAAGTTTTTATTATATCCTTCTTGGATACCCATCATACTAGGACCAAATTCATAACCTAAGAAAATTTCCATACTATTTTTAAGAATCTTAAAATAATATAAGCGAAGCATGAGAGTTCATCAATTTCTACAAAATAAAACCACCGCCGTGCTCTAAAAAGATATAAGTGAAGCACTAGAGCAACTACCTAGCTCAAAAGATATAAGTGAAGCACATAGAGTATTCTAATAAATTCACGATTAATGTGTGTCCCTCTCAAAAGGTGTGTACATCAAGGATTGTTGTGGCAAACTAAAAAGCAAAGACTCATATAATACAAGATGCTCTAAGCAAAACACATATCATGCGGTGAATAAAAATGTAGCCACAAGTAAATTTATCGATGGATGGAAGACAAAAGTGGGGATGCCATCTGGGGCATCCCCAATCTTAGATGCTTGGTTGTCCTTGAATATTACCTTGGGGTGCCTTGTTCATACCCAAGCTTAGGCTCTTGCCACTCCTTATTCCGTACTCCATCAAAACTTTACCCAAAACTTGAAAACTTCACAACACAAAATTCAACAAAAAACTCATGAGATATGTTAGTATGATAAAACAAATCTCCACTTTTATATACTGTTGTGAACTCATTCCAATTTTATATTGGTGTTATATCTACTTTATTCTAACTTCTCCATGGTTCATACCCCCGATACTACCCATAGATTCATCAAAATAACCAAACAAAACATCAAAAAATAGAATCTGTCAAAAATAGAACAGTCTGTAAAGACCCAAATATTAGTCCTACTTCTGAAACTCCAACTATTCTGAAAAATTAGGACCACAGAGGCAATTCATATATCAATCTTTTTTGAAAAATTCAGAGTTTTTACACACTCCAGTGAATTTTAACAATTCTTTTACTGGACCCAAAAGTTTCTGTTTTTCAGCAAAATCAAATCAACGATATACCAAAGCATCCCAAAGGTCTTGCTTGGCTCAACCACTAATTAAAACACTAAAACACAACTACAAAAGAAGTAATATTGTGTATTTATTGAAAAATAGAAGCAAAAACAAAAAACACAAAAATAAAATTGGGTTGCCTCCCAACAAGCGCTATTGTTTAACGCCCCTAGCTAGGCATAATGCATAGATCTAGGTATTGTCATCTTTCTTCTTAATTTCCATGAAAGTGTTTTTGTCAGGAGTTTTTTTAAATATAACATGAAACACATCATCCATAGAAATTTTAGCATTATCAAGTTGTCCCTCAGCATATCCCCTTTGATTACCGGCTACAATCCAGGAATGTTGTTGGTTAACATCATTGAAAACTTGTTGGATCATATCTAAAACAGGAATTGCCTTTGTAAGGTTGTCATCAAAGATTTGATTATTGCCAAGCAAAGTTCTTAAAACATAATCACTATTGTAGAGGATCTCATCTATTACCAGTTTCTCACGGTTCATACCATAAAAATCAAAGATCTCCCTAGCTTCCCGTACTATATGATCAAACTCATTCATAAGGGCAAGGGTAGCTATTTTCTTAGCTTTAGGGTCCTTTATCACAGGTAACTCATAAAAAAATCTTTGCAAGGTGGGGTGTGTGCGAATAAATCTTTTCTCAAGTTTAAGAACAAGAGGTGAAATAGCATCTGCATAAGTTTTAGTTCTTTGAAGTATGGGAACATCATCACAAGTCAGAGTTCCAACGCAATTAAAGAACTCTTGGATGGTTTATTTTCCTATAATATTCCCTTGTCCCAAGACAAAAGTTTAGCATCCAAATTAGCAGAACGTCCAATTTTAGTTCTACCATCATCTTTTTTTGCCATACCGAAATCACTCATGATAATAGGTTCAAAGCAAGCGATCTAGCACACAAGCAAACGAAAAGAAGAACGAAAAAAGGCGAATAAAAAGGCAAATATTTTTATGTTTTTCTGTAAACATTTTAGAAGTGGGGGAGAGCAAAACCAGAGGCAAATGGCAAATAATGTAAGTGCAAGAGATGAGAGTATATGATAGGTACTTGGTAGACATGATGTAGAACCTCCCCGGCAACTGCGCCAGAAATTCTTCCTTCTACTTCTTGAGCTTGCGTTGATTTTCCCTTGAAGAGGAAAGGGTGATGCAGCAAAGTAGAGATAAGTATTTCCCTCAGTTAAGAACCAAGGTATCAATCTATTAGGAGGCACAAGCAAGTCCCCAATAGATGCACCTGCACAAACTAACAAACACTTGCACACAACGGGAAAAAGGGGTTGTCAATCCCTTCACGATCACTAGCAAGAGTGAGATCTGATAGAGATAGGTATAAAAGATAAGTAAAAGGTAAAATAAAGTAAATATAAATATATTGCAGCAAGGTATTTTTGGGTTTTTGGTTTTATAGATGTGAAAATATATGATGAGAAATAGACCCGAGGGCCATAGTTTTCACTAGAGGCTTCTCTCTTGAAAGAACACATACGGTGATTGAACAAATTACTGTTGAGCAATTGATAGAAAAGCACAAAGTTATGATGATATCTAAGGCAATGATCATGAATATAGGCATCACGTCCGTGACAAGTAGACCGACTCCTGCCTGCATCTACTACTATTACTCCACACATCGACCGCTATCCAGCATGCATCTAGTGTATTAAGTTAACAAGAACGGAGTAACGCCTTAAGCAAGATGACATGATGTAGAGGGATAGATCCAATCAATATGGTAAAAAACCACCTTTTTATCCTTAATGGCAACAATACAAATACGTGCCTTGCTACCCCTACTGTCACTGGGTGAGGACACCGCAAGATTGAACCCATCACAAAGCACCTCTCCCATTGCAAGAAAAACCAATCTAGTTGGCCGAACCAAATCAATAGATCGGAGAGAAATACAAAGCTATCTTAATCATGCGTAAAAGAGTTCAGAGAAGACTCAAATAATATTCATAGATAATCTGATCATAAATCCACAATTCATCGGATCTCAACAAACGCACCGCAAAAGAAGATTACATCAAATAGATCTCCAAGAACATCGAGGAGAACATTGTATTGAAGATCAAAGAGAGAGAAGAAGCCATCTAGCTACTAGCTATGGACCCGTAGGTCTGTGGTAAACTACTCACAATCATCGGAAGGGCAGCAAGGTTGGCGTAGAGGCCCTCCGTGATCGAATCCCCCTCCGACAGAGTGCGGGATAAGGCCCCAAGATGGGATCTCATGAGAATAGAAGCTTGCGGTGGCGGAAAAGTATTTTTGGTATGTCCTCTGACGTAAAGGCAATATTTGGGTATTTATAGAGCAGAGATTAGGGTTAGAAGAGCCACGGGGGCCCCACAAGCCTAGGGTGCCCCCAGGGCTTGTGCCCCCCCCCCCGCGTGGGTCTTCTGGCCTCTTCCCGAAGCTTCGTGGTTGTCTTCTGGTCCAAGAAAATCCCTCAAAAAGTTTCATTCTATTTGGACTCCGTTTGGTATTGATTTTCTGTAAAAGACAAAAACAAGGAAAAAACAACAACTGGCACTAGGCACTAGGTAAATAGGTTAGTCCCAAAAAATGATATAAAATAGCATATTAATGCATATAAAACATCCAAGATAGATAATATAATAGCATGGAACAATAAAAAATTATAGATACGTTGGAGACGTATCACTTGTCAATGTGAGACTTTCTTCCTTTTTTGTCTTCTCCACACAACCTCCAACATCATACTCTATTCCATTCATAGTGCTATATCCATGGCTTGCGCTCATCTATTGCGTGATAGTTTAAAAAGTTGTAGCATGTTAAAAAGTATGAATGAATTGCTCGGCTTGTCATCGGGGCTGTGTATGATAAATACTTTGTGTTAAGAAGATGGAGCATAACAAGGTTATATGATTTTGTAGGGATAACTTTCTTTAGCGTTGATATTTTGAAAGACATGATTGTTTGTTGGTATGCCTTATTATTATTGTTTTTATGTCAAACAGTAGACTATTGCTTTGAATCATTCGGATCTTTATATTCATGCCACAAAGAGAAATTACATGATGAACATGATAGGTAGCATTCCACATCAAAAATTCTGTTTTTATCATTTACCTACTCGAGGACGAGCAGGAATTAAGCTTGGGGATGCTTGATATGTCTCCAACATATCTATAATTTTTTATTGTTCCATGTTATTATAGTATCAATCTCGGATGTTTTATATGCAATTATATATCATTTTTTGGGACTAACCTATTAACCTAGTGCCCAGTACCAGTTGCTGTGTTTTGCTTGGAAAGCCAAAAACAAGCAAGAAACAACTATTGGTGTTGGGCACTAGGTTAATAGGTTAGTCCCAAAAAATGATATATAATTGCATATAAAACATCCAAGATTGATGCTTTAATAGCATGGAACAATAAAAAATTATAGATACGTTGGAGACGTATCACGCTCGAACGGATGTATCTCGATGTATTATAGCGGTAGATCATCCATTTGAGCGGGAAGTAATATGCATCTGAGGGAGCAGTTCAAACACAAGAACATAAAGATTACTCATCGATTAGAATGAGATCTTGGGGTACTTTTACCATCATAGCAACTGGGGCGCAGCAGAACACCGTCCGTCGGGAGCGGCTCCCTGACCAAACAATTTGTGGCCATAGCGGGCGAAAACCACCGGTGGGGAGGGGGATGGATCTGGAGAGAGAGAGAGAGAGGTAAAGGAGGAGACATGTTGCTTTATGGAAGGGGATGTGATTAGTGTGGAAAAAAGAGGAGGTATTTGGGGAGGGTTGGGATTAGGTGGGCACGGGCAATTCAAAAATGAGTGGAGGGAAGGGAAAACTTGAGGGAACATTTAGTGTGGGAGGCAAGGATAAAACTGAGCTTTGTTTAGTTTCAGATTATTCTTTTCCTTCATATTATGCGAGAACAACTTTCTGTGAACTTACAACACCTTCACAAATAGTCATGACCACTTTCATATGAAAAAAATAAACCACAGTTCATGTGACGCCATGTTCCTCGCATAAATGTTGGTTCTACTTTGCTTTGTAATGTGTTCATATAGTACCGTGTTTATTTAGGTTTGCAACGCACAGTCGTTTTGTTCGTGCATGCCACTTGAAGAAAGCACATTCCTCATGTGAGTGTGTCATGGCCGTTTTCAAATTCAAGCTCACGGTGCCAGTTGTCATGTGACAATTTTAGATTATACTTTGCACACAGCTAGATGCCACTATCAGATGGATTTGAGAGAGGATGAATCCAAACACGCTACATACTTTGCAATAATGATTCAAACCACTTAGTGATGTGATCTTTTTAAAATAAGTACTCTTCATTGTTTACATCACACTATGGACTTTAAGCGTGCAGACAAGCTTAGGTTATGCATGGTATCATATATCGGCCATAGTTGATTTGTGATAAAACTTTCTGTATTTGACATTTTGTTTGCTTCTATAATTCTGATCATGGCAATATGTGTTCATGTGGTACCTTGTTCCTCACATATTTAAGGTGAACCCAATAGGTTAAAATACATAATCATTTTTTTTGTTTATCATGTGAAGTGTATTGTTTACACATTGTAGTGCGTATGGCCAGTTGTCACGTCATACTCTGAGCTTCTACTAGGAGCATGCGGAAAGGTGCCTCCATAGGTGAATGTTCACAAAAGTATGTGCATTTGACATTTTATTTTTGCGTATGTACTATTGATGGGTAAATGTTCATGTGTTGGGATGTTTATTGCATATGTAAGGTGATCCCAATTAGTTTGCAATGCACATACGTTTCTTTTGTGAGGGTATCTTGAATAAAGCAAGTTCATCATGTCAAGTGTCACGTCCGGTTAGAAATTAAAGTCCGGGGTGCCAGTTGTCACATCATAATTTGATATATCCTTTAAAACATAACAAGTGGAGCGTGCCATATCAAGACCACGCACAACGCAGGCATGTCGACCGTGCAATGTCGGCGCGGTACAAAATATATTGCTTGAACCCACCTAAAAAATTGCTTCAACTCAAAAGAAAAACTAAAAAAAATTGCTCGAACATATGCTTGATTCCCGTGCATCCTGGAACCGCTGGGCGACGTTGAAACTGCTCTGGTCGGTTACCTTTTTTGCATGAGAACTTAATGATCGCATTCCTTTTACTGCGTCCATTTGCATATTCTTCCTCGACCATTCCTAGTCCTCCACAATACCCCACCATCTCCCTACAGCCATGGACGACAAGAAACTAACAACGGAGACCCACCACATCACTGCCCATGGCACAACCATGCTGGAGGTGGTGTACACCAATGAGCCTAGGACTGTGAAGCGAGTCATCGCCATGTACGAGCAATGGCTCTAGGAGGAGAAGAACAAGTTAGTTGGACTCGACCTCGAGTACACCCGTTCAAGCAGTTACAGACGACAAGGGGTCATCATCGTGCAACTCGCAATGCGCGAGCATGTCCTCGTGTACCACTAATGCAGGTCCGAGTGGTGCCAGGCATCGGATCAATTCTTGCAATGCAAATCGATATCTTTTGCTAGCATGGACACGATGGGCGACAAGATCATGCTTGCGAGTGCATGGATAACTATTCCAGACGAACACCAAGTCGACATCCAAGAGCAGTTTCCATATCAAAGGTGGTGGAGAAAGGGACTCCATGGGTGACCTTGCAGCGGCCATCATCGACCCGTCGTACAAGAACATGAAGAAATCATTCCCAAGGGACAAGCACCAGTACAGGAGTCGAAGCCGCTTTCCTCGCTGCACCTTGAGTACGCAGCAAAAGACGGGTATGTTAGCTACGAGTTGTACCATAGGATCCTAATCATTAAGGATGGGCTACTTCACCTTCTCCAACCACCATTGAGGGAACGACTCTGCCCTCGTAAGAACAAAGACGAGGGATCTTCGAACGGCTGGAAGCGCTGGAAGGGAAACAACGGGTGGTGAATTGCAAGAACTTGGGTGTGTACATTAAACTAGTAGTATGTTCATTTATATTGAGTGAATATATGTTCTAACTATGATTGTAGTAGGTCAAATATGTCATGTGTTATTGCAAGAACTTGGGTGTCTACATTCAACTAGTAGTATGTTTAGGTATGAGCGATGATATGTTCTAACTATGGTTATAGTAGGGCAAAGATGTCGTGTGTTATTATATTATACTTATTTACGTAGAATAAGTGGTGTGGTGATGTACAAATACCTGGTGCTTATGTAAAAATATGTGATTGTATCTTTGTTAACCTTCTGCAAATGTTTTCTCGCGAATAGTGTGAGCACTTTAAGAAATATTTGCAAGGGCCTTCAAAATATGCATGACCATCTTTCAGAAACAATATGAGCGCTTCCACAATACATCGAGAGCGCTTTCATAGTCTTTGCGCTTTGAAAAAAAGCAATACACTGTCACGTCTTCGTGTGTAGAAAAAAGAAACGGATGGTCAAGTCTTCCTATGCCTTGATACGTCTCCAACATATCTATATTTTTGATTGTTCCATGCTATTATAGTATCAATCTTGGATGTTTTATATGCAATTATATATCATTTTGTTAGGACTAACCTATTAACTTAGTGCCCAGTGCCAGTTGCTGTTTTTTGCCTGTTTTTGGCTTTTCAGGAAATCAATATCAAACAAAGTCCAAACGGAGAAAAAACTTTGGATTAATATTTTCTGGACTAGAAGAGACCCTAGAAGGTTCGGGAGAAGACCTGAAGAGCCATGAGGGAGCGACAACCTCGGGAGGCGTGCCCCAGGCTTGTGGGCCTCTCGTGGCACCTCTTTACCTAATTCCGCCTCTATAAATTCTCAAATATTCCCCTGACATCAGAGAGCCAACCGAAATACTTTTTCTGCCGCCGCAAGTTTCTGTTCCCACAAGATCCCATGTGGAGGCCTTCTCCAGTACTCCGCCGGAGGGGGAATTGATCGTGGAGGGGCTCTACATCAATGTTGTTGCCCTTCTAATGATGCGTGACTAGTTTACCACAGACCTACGGGTCCATAGCTAGTAGCTAGATGGCTTCTTCTCTCTCTCTCTCTCTCTCTTTGATATTCAATACAATGTTCTCCTTGATGTTCTTGGAGATCTATTTGATGTAATGACTTTTTGCGGTGTGTTTGTTGGGATCCGATGAATTGTGAGTTTATGATTAGATCCATTCATGAATATTATTTAAGTTTTCTCTGAACTCTTTTATGCATGATTGTTATAGCTTTGTATTTCTCTTGGATCTATTGATTTAGTTTGGCCAACTAGATTGATTTATCTTGTAATGGGAGAGGTGCTTTGTAATGGGTTCGATCTTGCGGTGCTCAATCCCAGTGACAGAAGGGGACATGACACGTATTGTTCCATTGCCATTAAGGATAAAAATATGGGGTTTATTCATACATGAGTTTACTTTGTCTACTTCATGTCATCTTGCTTAAGGCGTTACCCTGTTCTTTATGAACTTAATAATCTAGATGCATGCTGGATAGCGGTCGATGTGTGGAGTAATAGTAGTAGATGCAGAACCGTTTCGGTCTACTTGTCTCGGACATGATGCCTATATACATGATCATTGCCTTGGATATCGTCATGATTATTTGCTTTTCTATCAATTGCCCAACAGTAATTTGTTTACCCACCGTAGGCTATTTTCAAGAGAGAAGCCTCTAGTGAAAACTATGGCCCCCGGGTCTACTTGTTATCATATATTAAAATCAAAAATACTTTGCTGCAATTTTTCTTTCTTTATTTTATTTTGTATTTTTGTTCGATCTATCTATCTATCACCATACAATTTAATCTTGCAAGTAACCACCAAGGGATTGACAACAACTGTCGGTGCAACAGACCCTGGGTCCATTGCACGGACTGTGCACAGGCTACAAGACCAAGATCAGACCAAACAAGGAGGATCAATTCCTTTGAAGGATCCAAGTGCAAGTCGAGAAGGCCAAGGTGAGCCAGAGGAACAAGGCATCGCCAAGGGAAGGACCTACCTTGCCGGGTAGGTGAGCCCGGCAGGGTTGGGTTTTGCCCCGGAAGCAAGCTCCCAGATCGTCCCGGCAGCCCTGCCGGGGCTGGCGGAGGCAAGCCACTCCACCGCTCCACCTCACAAGCAACGCAAGTCATTAATCAAAGCGGTGTAGAGCTCCAAGGTGACTAAGTGGCTGCTTTTTGCCACATGGCAGCCACTTCCTACAGCAAACACCTCCATATGACACCCGTCCATATACTGCATCCTAGGCAAGCATCAAGAGCCCCGGACGCCTCGCCAACAGAGTGGCGACCCCTGGCGACGCGCGACACTAGACCAGACTCACTCCCCAAGCATCATCACAAGCATTTGACATCGTCAGCAACTCCAAGCTAGGGCCCGGCCCCGGGCTCTTCTTTTCAGCATACCCAGAAGAAGCAGAAGGTGGAGGAGAAGAGGAATGTGGATGAATGCCTCCGCTCCTCCTTTTATAGGTGAGCTGGGGGCTGATTCCCCGGCGAGTACCCGCCGTCCTCCTCCACCAATCCAAGAAGATCGGGCCCCTGCCTTGATGCTGTCCCGCACCACGCGCCTCCATTACCTACCCCACACAATGCATGCGGCATACGTGGCTAAGGATAAGGGCGCGGTGGGAAGAGTGAATTGGCAGTTATCCGCCCGTGCGTTAAAGTCATTCACGGGCCATTACAAGAATGGCCCCACCACAATTGGCATTGCACGATGCGCGAGAAAACCGGAAACTGATCCAAGCTCAGGTTAATGAAGAAGCAAAGAAGATCTCAAAGGGCGGAGCCGCCCTTACATTTCTGCCTGTGCACTGGTTAGGGCCTACCCAGACGACGCCCAGTGGCGTGTTCGTGCCAGTCCCGGGGGCTCCTGTCGGTGCAACAGACCCTGGGTCCATTGCACAGACTGTGCACAAGCCAGAGACAAGATTACAAGACCAAGATCAGACCAAACAAGGAGGATCAATTCCTTTGAAGGATCCAAGTGCAAGTCGAGAAGGCCAAGGTGAGCCAGAGGAACAAGGCATCGCTAAGGGAAGGACCTACCTTACCGGGCAGGCGAGCCCGGCAGGGTTGGGTTTTGCCCCGGAAGCAAGCTCCCAGATCGTCCCGGCAGGGCTGTCGGGGCTGGCGTAGGCAAGCCGCTCCACCGCTCCACCTCACAAGTGACGCAAGTCATTAATCAAAGCGGTGTCGAGCTCCAAGGTGACTAAGTGGCTGCTTTTTTCCACATGGCAGCCACTTCCTACAGCAAACACCTTCATATGACACCCGTCCTGTGACATGTCAAGCGAACAGGCGTGAAGCTGGCAAAACAGCCCGGCAGGACCTGCCGGGCGGGCTGTGATGTGACACTAAGCGGCGCATTTAATGCGCTCTATCAAGCCTATAGAGTTAGATATGATAGCACTGTTAGCTATCTAATCAGTACGCAAAGACTGATTTGCCACTGTGGTAACCCCTTAATCGGAGGCCCATGGCGACCGTAGAAAGGGTTGGACCCTCACATATTCATATGCACGTAGCCACTCTTGCCCCTAGAGCGACCTTGCCGGGCGAGTGTGCTGTGTCCACCACCATTATCCACCCATTAATCCACCAAAGCAGGAGTAGGGTTTTACGCCTCACGGCGGCCCTAACCTGGGTAAAGACTGCCCGTGTGATCTCTGCCGTGCTACGCGATGCTTCTCCGCTCTTTGTGCAACGTGCCCATCCCCCCCCCCCCCGAACCAAAAGGGGCTCATGGCCCCATAGGTGGCCGTGGTTTCCCACGACAACAACCCCTTGTTCGCGTTGGGTGCAAGGACTTGTTATCTTGTGTGTAGGTACTGCTAAAAAGGTGTTGCGTGGTTCTCCTACTAGATTGATAACCTTGGTTTTTAACTAAGGGAAATATTTATCTCTACTGTATTGCATCATCCTCTCCTCTTCGAGGAAATCCCAACGCAACTCACAAGTAGCAGGAAGAATTTTTGGCGCCATTGCCTGGGAGACATCATCAACATCTATCAAGTACCTTAGCATAAACTTTCATCTCCTTGCATTTACATTATTTGCCATTTGCCTCTCGTTTTCATCTCCCCCACTTCTAAAATGTTTTCACAAAAATACAAAAATATTTTTTGTTTGACTTTTTGCTTGCTTGTTTTCTTTGCCTTCTTGTGCACACTTAACATAGAAAATGAAAGCAAAAAATTAAGATGACTATGGATCCACTTAAAGTTTTCTACTTGGATCATCTTCGACCCGTATGTGCTCGTGCTGAAACCCCAACAAGTTTAGTTGAGGGAAAATCATTAGATGAGCATGCTCATTTTGCGCATCATCGTTTGTCTCAAAAAGGGAGACTCTTATGAAATCAAATAATTTTTTTGCTATGCTATGCTTGGAATCTATGTGAAATTTATGATTTTACTTGTTGCTCAGAGAACCCTAAAAACACCTTCCCTACCTATGTGAGTTTAATGATAATGAAATCTTATCTTCTTATGCCAAAGGTGTTTATAGTTACCATGATATCGAACAAATCGAAGAATTTGTTGCTTTTAAGGGTGCTTATGAAGTTGCTTCTTTCATGAAAAGTATGACATTACTCTCTACAAATCTGAAAATTTTGCCATACTTAAATATTGCTATGATAACTATGCTTCTAATGCCTATGTTAGTGAATTCATTAGGAGAATGTCTGTTGCTTTGGAAGAGAATAATGATATGCATGAATCTATAGATAATCATGATTTCGTTGATTTCACTGAAATACCCCCCCCCCCTTGATGAGCATGATGCTTGCTACTCTTATGGCCATGATGCCAATATTAATGATGCTTATGGAGATGAACTTGCTATAGTTCCTTATGTTAAACATGAAATTATTGCTATTGCACCCCCACTTGATAGCCCCTTCAATGAAAAGCATGATTGCAATGATGTTATTACGGATTCTACTAATGGCAATCGTGTTAATGATATGCAAAGCTACAAGCTTGGGGTGATAATTTTGTTATGTCTACTACTTATGGCAATGATCATGATTGGGGTGATAATGTTTCTTATGATCTTGAAATTTTATTTAAGCCTCATGATGAATATGATATTGATAATAATGTTTGCAATAATATTGAAAGTGAGTTTGGAAGAGTGTCAACTTTAGGTAAAAATAATCCCACATATTTGGAGAGTGTTCAGTCTTATGAATTTTTTGATAAAGGTGGGTTTGGAGAGGTCATGACTTTAGTTGACGTTAATCCCACTATCATGGAAGATTATAAAACTTTTATGCATGTGGATCATGAAGAGAAAATTATATGATAGCTATATTGTTGAATTTGATTATGATCCTACATGTAATTATTATAAGAGAGGAAAATATGGTTGTAGAAATCTTCATGTTACTAAACTACCTCTCTTCATGTTGAGATTGTTATTATTTCTTTCTTCTTGCTTGCATATGTTAGATATTTCGTGTCTTGATAATTTGTTTGCTTATAAAATGCCTATGCATAGGAAGAGAGTTAGACTTAAATGTGTTTGTCACATGTTTCATGATGCTCTCTTTATGTTTCAATTATTATCTTTCGTGTGAGCATCGTTGAAATCTCAAGCCTATCTTAATAGCTATAAAGAAAGAGCTTATTGGGAGGCAACCCAATAGTTATCTTTATTTTCTATTTCCTTGTGTGCACACAATTATGCTACTATTATGATTGTGTTTTTGTGTTTTAATTAGTGTTTGTGGCAGGTAAATCCTTTGGGATGATTTGGATGATAGTTGCTTTGATTCTGTGCAAAAACAGAAACTTTTGCGTCGAGTAGCAGAATTGTTAAAATTTGCTGGAGCGTGATAAAATTCCGATTTTTTACACATGATTGATATACAAATTTCCCACGTTGTACTTATTGTTTCAGAATTTTTGGAGTTACAGAAGTATGGTCATTGTTCGAATTATTACAGACTTTTCTGTTTTTGACAGATTCTGTTTTTGATGCATTGTTGTGCTTGTTTTGATGGAACCATTCATACGTCTCCAATGTATCTATTATTTTTGATTGTTCCATGCTGTTATATTATCAATCTTGGATGTTTTATATTCATTTTATAGCAACTTTATATCATTTTTGGGACTAAGCTATTGACATAGTGCCCAGTGCCAGTTGCTGTTTTTTGCTTGTTTTTTACTTCGCAGAATATCAGTACCAAACGAAGTACAAATGCCACAAAATTTTTTGAAGATTTTTTTTCTGGACAGAAGACAACTTGGGAGCCGAGGATGTGCACGAGGGGAGTAGAGAGATCGGAGTTTCCACCGCCGCAAGGTCCAGAACCACGAGATACAATCTAGAGGCCTTCTCCGGCACTCTGCCGGAGGGGTGAACGATCACGAAGGGGTTCTTCATCAACACCCTTGCCCCTCCGATGATGCATGAGTAGTTTACCACAGACCTACGGGTCCGTAGGCAGTATCTAGATGGCTTCTTCTCTCTTTTTAATCTTCAATACAATGTTCTCCTCGATGTTCTGGGAGATCTATTTGATGTAACTCTTTTTTTGCGGTGTGTTTGTTGGGATCCGATGAATTGCGAGTTTATGATTAGTTCTATCTATGGATATTATTTGAGTCTTCTCTGAACTCTTTTATGCATGATTGTTATAGCCTCGTATTTCTTCTCTGAAAATTTGGTTTGGTTTGGCCAACTAGATTGATTTTTCTTGCCATGGGAAGAGGTGCTTTGTGATGGGTCGATCTTGCGGTGCTCAATCTCACTGACAGAAAGAGACATGACGCGCATGTATCATTGTCATTAAGGATAAAAAGATGGGGTCTATTCCTACATGAATAGATCTTGTCTACATCATGTCATCGTTCTTATTGCATTACTCCATTTCTTCATGAACTTAATACACTAGATGCATACTGGATAGCGGTCGATGTGTGGAGTAATAGTAGTAGATGTAGGCAGGAGTCGGTCTGCTACTCTTGGACGTGATGCCTATATACATGACCATTGCCTCGGATATCATCATAATTATTTGCTTTTCTATCAATAGCCCAACAGTAATTTGTTTACCCACCGTATAGTATTTTCTCAAGAGAAGCCTCTAGTGAAATCTATGGCCCCCGGGTCTATTTTCTATCATATTGCTTCAGATCTATTAATCCAAAAATCCAAAAATACCTTGCTGCACTTTTTATTTATTTATTTTAGTTTGTGTTTTTGTTAGATCTATTTATCTAATCTCATACAATTTAATCTATCTCAATACCGAGGAGGGATTGACAACCCCTCTTACGTGTTGGGTTGCATGTTTTTGTTATTTGTGTGAAGGTACTGTTTACATAGTTTGGTGGATCCTCCTACTCGATTGATACCTTGGTTTCATAACTGAGGGAAATACTTACCGTTGCTGTGCTGCATCATCCTCTCCTCTTCGGGGAAATACCAACGCAGATACAAGCAACCAGGAAGAATTTCTGGCGCTGTTGCCGGGGAAGATCAAGTCCAGATCTATCAGGGACCTAATCAAAAATCTCATCTCCTTGCAATTTACTTTATTTTCCATTTGTCTCTCATTTTCATCTCCCTCACTTCTAAAACATTTTCAGAAAAACACAAAAAAATTTGCCTTTTTATTTGCCTTCTTTTCCGTTTGCCTTTTTGCTTGTGTTGCCATGTGCCTTCTATTTGCTTGCATCTTTGTTTGCTAAAAATCTATTGATAAGGATGCTCATCCACTTGCTAATCTTTTTAAAATACCAAATTATGATGAACCAATTGCTAGTGAGTTGAGTGCCCTCGATTATCTCTACGAAGTTTTGCTTGAAAATCATGAATCTGAAAATTGTTATGAAGTGTTAAACAAAGAAATTTATAAAGTGATTCATGATAGCTCCTTGAATGAAAAACATGGTTGCAATGATTTTTTACTATAAATTCTATTAATGTCAATTGTGCCAAAAATATACAAAGGTACAAGCTTGGGGATGATAATTTTGTCATGTCCACTACTTATTGCAATGATCATGATTGGGGTGATAATTCTTCTTACGATCTTGAAAATTTATTTAAGCCTCATGATGAATATGATATTGATAATAACGTTTGCAATAATATTGAAAGTGGGTTAGGAGAGTTCATGACTTTAGTTGATGTTAATCCCACTATTTTGGAAGATTATAAAACTTTTATGCATGTGGATCATGAAGAGAAAATTTTATATGATAGCTATATTGTTGAATTTGATTATGATCTTACATGTAATTATTATGATACAGGAAAATGTGGTTGTAGAAATTTTCATGTTACTAAATTACCTCTCGTTATGTTGAGATTGTCAATGTTTTATTCCTCTCCTTTGCATATGCTATATATTTCTTGTCTTGATAATTTGTTTGCTTATAAAATTCCTATGCATAGGAAGTATGTTAGACTTAAATGTGTTTGTCACATGTTTTATGATGCTCTCTTTGTGTTTCAATTATTATCTATCATGTGAGCATCGATAAAATCTCAAGCCTATCTTAATGGCTATAAAGAAAGAGCTTGTTGGGAGGCAACCCAATGAATAAAATAAGTTTTTCTCTTTTTATTTCTGTTCTTGTGTATTTACACAATTATGCCTCTGTAATGATTGTGCTTTTTATGTTTTAATTAGTGTTTGTGCCAAGTAATGCCTATAGGATGGCTTGAGTGATAGTTGATTTGATCTTGTTGGAAAACAGAAACTTTTATGTCCAGTAGAAGAATTGTTAAAAATCACTGGAGCGGTGAAAAACTCCGAATGTTTTACACAAGATTGATATATGAATTGCCTATGTTGTCCTATTTTTTCAGAAATTTTGGAGTTACATAAGTATGAGTAAAATTCGAGTCTTTACATACTATTCTGTTTTTGACAGATTCTGTTTTCGTTGCATTGTGTGCTTATTTTTATGAATCTATGGACTATACCAGGGTTTTTTTAGCCATGGTAAAGTTAGAATACAGTAGGTATAATGCAATAACAAAACATGAATGGGTTTGCAACAGTACTTAAAGCAAAATTTGGTTTTCTTATACTAACGGATCTCACGAAGGTTTTTGCTGAGTTTTGTGTGATTGAAGTTTTCAAGTTTTGGGTGAGATCACGATGGATGAAGGAATAAGGAGTGAAAAGAGCCTAAGCTTGGAGATGCCCATGGCACCCCAAGGCAATATTCAAGGAGTACCAAGCAACTAAGCTTGGGGATGCCCCGGAAGGCATCCCCTCTTTCTTCTAACGACCATCGGTGATTTTACTTGGAGCTATATTTTTATTCGTCACATATAATGTGTTTTGCTTGGAGCGTCTTTGTGCCGCCCCCGACTCAATCATACACTAATCATACACGCAAATGTGTACGATCAAGCACAGGGACTCACGGGAAGATATCACAACACAACTCTAACACAATTAAACGGGGATCCACAATATTACAGACCAGGGATCCGAAGATCCGAATACATAAGTCAGTCATACAAATATTATCTGAGTACAGACATAGTTAGACAAGTTTTGCCTTAAGAAGGCTAGCACAAACAACGACTCTAGATCGAAAGGCGAAGGCCTCCTGCCTGGGAGCCTCCGATCCTACTCCTGGTCGGCTGGCTCGATCCAGTAATACGTGCCCTCTGGACCCTCCTGGTAGTAAGCTCCTGAGGTGGCATCTGGCTCCGGGGCTCCATCGTCTGATGTATCATCAAGGTGGGGTATGGGGAAAAAAGAAAGTAAAGCAACCGTGAGTACTCATCCGAAGTACTCAGCAAGCAAGGATCTATACTACATATGCAACATTATCAATGGAGAAAGGCTGTATATGTGGACTGGGCTGCAGAAATGCCAGAATAGAGAGAAGGCCTAATCCTATCGAAGACTAGCATCTTCAAACATCTTCACGAAGCCATCATCTTGCAGCAGTAGAAGAGAGTAGAATAGCATTTTATTTAGCAAACATGTTGAAGCAAAGCCTAGAGATCCTTCCTCGTCTCCCAGCGAGAAAGTGATCCCGAAGCTTCAATTAAGTAACAAGTATCCAGTTCAAGTAGTAGATCGGGATACACAAACTGAGCGTCCTTTACCGTAGGACCGGCTATCAATAGATCATTCATCCCTGCAGGGGTGCACTACTGTTACCCAACACGCTCGATTAACTCTGGCCGGACACACTTGCTGGGTAATGCCCGTCCTCGGAAGATCAACACGAAGCAGCGCCCTACCTAGGCTCGGCAGAGAGGTCAGCACGCTGGACTAACCTATGCACCCAGAGGTCTTGGGCCATCGCCCTGGCCACCCTGCGTGTTGCGTGGCTGGCCAGGGTGCAGGCGCGACACTAAACTCGTCAGTGAAGTATCCAGCCCAGTCCCGGCGATCAGCCCGCACGGTGAATCGTGACGTCTGACGAGCTTTCGGGAGAAACGTACATCGCAGAGGGCCCCATAACCATTATCCTGCGTGGTGGTAGTGCGTATAGGGCACGTCGACCCACTCAGATCACACACCCAAATCCAATAGGCTCATTTAGTATCACGCGGAGACAATCAGAGAGTCTGATGCTCCGCCACAATATCACACTCGAGTGCCCTTCCGGCACACTCGACATCATAGATCCCCAGCGGGTACCCACCAGGGCGGACCCGCGTGTAACAAAGGTCAAAGTAACCGTGTGGTCATAACATCAAGGGGGAAACCCGAGGAATCACCCTCGGCGGATTCTACTCGACGAAATCATCAGGGTGAACAGATGTGGCATCACCCTCGAGGTTCACACTGAGGGGTTGCACGACAGAGTCGCATAGGAAGTAGAGAAGGAGGAATCACCCTCGATGACCACGACCGAATAGCTACACTGCAGAGTATTCATCAGGAGTGCGTTACGAGGTATCACCCTCGGCACTCGATAGTAACTAAGCAGAGTCGTACAACTAAGGGGGTGTGAGGTGAGGTGTCGGTCTCTGGTCGATGACCGCGTTGATCGAGTCATCAACGATCAAGCAGGGGCAACAAGGTTAAGGTGGTGGGGTCACTGATGGTTCATTACCAACCTATATTAAACAGTTTATCATAGGCAGGTAAGGTAACAATGAACAGGTTACAAAAGCAGGCTATGCATCAGAATAGGAGCATACATTAACAGTAGCAAAATCTAATGCAAGCAGGAGAATAGAATGGGCGATATTTGGATGCTCAAGGGGGGGGGGGCTTGCCTGGTTGCTCTGGCAAGAGAGAGAGGTCGTCAACGGGCTGCTCGTCGGTAGTGTAGTCGTACCCAGGTGCAGCGTCGTCGGTCTCGGCGTCTATCGAGAGAGAAGGAGGGGGAGAGAAACAATAAATTCACGGCAAAAATGCAAATAATATGCATGACATGTCTAAATGATTTGCCGGGGTGTTCTACTGCCTAACTAAATGATTTAGTTAATTTAGGAATTTATTCGGATTTATTTAATTAAAGTTGGGCACTATTCATTTATCGAAATCGGTCTAAAAGTTCAATGTTCTTATAGCTAGAGGCATCTGACAGGAATACGGAGGGCGTATTTGGGTTCGTATCGGAATTCTGAGCAAGTTTCATGTATAAACTATTTTCATCGGAGTTACATATTATTTAATATGATTTTCCAAAGTTTTAATTAATTTTTGGAATTTAATTATTTATTTAAATTAAACATTATTTATTTAATATGACGTCAGCAGTCAACCTGACAGGTGGGGTCCACCTGTCATAGACTGTTTAGTCTAATTAGGGATTAGCTAATTAATTACTGTTTAATTAAACTAACTACTTAATTAGATTAACCTAATCAGAGTTAATTAGCTTAATTAATTAACTAATTAATTAATTAATTATTAATTTTATTAATTAATTTTATTTTCCTTTCTCTCTTTTTTTAAACGTTTCAGGGGCTGGGCCAAGCGGTCAATGGCACAGGGCGTCGGGCCCCACCTGTCTGTGGCCCAATGGCCACAGCGGGCGAGGGCGCGTGGGCGTCGGCCAGGGCGAGCGGGCGCTGGGCACGGCTAGGGCCGGAGCGCGGCGGGGCGAGGCCGGCGGAGCAGAGCGGCAGCGGGGTGGCTGCAGTGGCGCGACGACGAGTGCACGGGCGGGGCCAGTGTGGGGCAGCGCGAGCAGGCGGACGGGCGCGGCAGCGCAGCGGAACGGGCGCGGGCGCGCGGCGAGCGAGGCCGCGGTGAACGCGCGCGAGCGAGCGCGTGCGCGCGGGGCGAGGCGAGCGACGCTGGGGGCGGGCGCGGTCCGGTGCAGGAGCAAGGGAGAGAGAGGAGGCCGGAGCCTCACCGGCGTTGCAGGGGAGAGGGGGCGGCGAGGCTCGAGGGAGCGGATCGGGGTGGAGGTCGGAGACGGCGAGGCGTCGACGGGGACGAGGGCGAGGCGGCGATGGTCGACGGGCGCGTCGAGCGTGGTGGGGCGAGCGGCGCGGGGTCTCGGCCCGATCCAGAAATGGATTGCGGGGGGGAGCGAGGGGGGAATGGGTGTCGGTGGGGGGTTAGGGTTTCGGGGGTGGCCGGGGTAGGCCATATAGGAGAGTGGGGTGGGCCGGCCAGCTGGGCTATGGCCCAGTTGGGCCGGGGGGGGTTTCTCTTTTTATTTTTTTGTCTTGTTTTCTTTTCTTTATTCTTATTTTCTGTTTTGTAATTAGTTAGGCCTCAAAATGGTTTTTGTAAAATATGGCATTTGCTCCATTAATTACTAGGCATTGTCTACCACTGCCAAAAAATGGTTTGGAGACAAATGGGGTTCACACAAATTTTATAATAAATAAAATGTATTAATCCTTGCTGTTTTGGTAATGTTAGAGCCACCTAATTAATTTATTAATTGTTGGTTACAATTTTAGAATAGTCTCTGGAATATTTGTTATTTATTGAACATTTTAGTTTCTATGTTGGACAACTTTTATTTTCCACTTTCTTTTAAATATTGAATTTGAGTTAGGAGTTGAAATGCAATATGATGCTAATGATGATCATGCACTCTTAAACTTGCTGACTTGTCATTATCAAAAGTGATTACTGTGGCTAATGACATGGGGTGTTACAATTCTCCTCATCTATCAATAATTCTCGTCCCGAGAATTAAGAGGAAGACTGAAAGAAAGAGGGGTATTCTTCACGAAGACGATCCTCGCGTTCCCAAGTGGCTTCATCTTTAGAATGATTCGACCACTGAACCTTGAGGAATTTGATTGACTTCTGACGAGTTCGACGCTCAGCTTGATCAAGAATACGGATGGGATATTCTGGATAAGACAGATCTTCCCGTAATTCAAGCATTTCGTGATCCACAGCTCGAATAGGATCCTTGAAGCAGCGACGGAGTTGGGATACATGAAAGATATCATGTACTTGTGAAAGATTTGGCGGCAATTGCAACTGATATGCCACTTCTCCTCGACAGGCAAGGATACGGAACGGGCCAATGTAGCGAGGAGCTAACTTGCCTTTGATTCCGAACCGATGAGTGCCTTTCAACGGAGTGACGCGAAGGTAAGCTTGCTCGCCAGGTTGATAGACCATTTCCTGGTGCTTTCGGTCATAGTTGCTCTTCTGACGAGACTGAGCAGTTTTCAGATGTTCATGGACAATGCGGACTTGTTCTTCTGCTTGCTGAATAATGTCCGGTCCGACGAGTGAGCGTTCCCCAGTTTCTGACCAATTCAGAGGGGTTCGACACTTACATCCGTAAAGAACTTCAAACGGTGCCATCTTCAAACTAGCTTGATAGCTATTGTTGTAAGAGAATTCGGCATATGGGAGAGATTCTTCCCACTTCTTACCGAAGGAGATGATGCAAGCTCGAAGCATATCTTCAAGCACTGGATTAACTCGTTTGACTTGACCCTAAGACTGAGGGTGAAAAGCGGTGCTGAAAGACAGATGTGTTCCCATAGCTTCTTGGAAACTATTCCAGAATCTGGAGGTGAAGAGGCTGCCACGATCAGAACTGATCTCCAACGGAACACCGTGGAGTGACACAATTCGGGAAACATACAAGTCTACTAACTGACTAGCAGTGATTGTCTCCTTAACTGGTAGAAAGTGAGCAACCTTTGAGAATCGGTCAATGACGACAAAAACAGCGTCATGGCCCTTCTGAGATCTGGGAAATCCAGTAATGAAATCCATTTGGACCTTGTCCCATTTCCATTCAGGAATTTCAAGGGGTTGCAGAGTTCCAGCGGGCCTTTGATGTTCTGCCTTAATGCGGCGGCAAACGTCACACTCAGAAACATAACGAGCAATGTCTCGCTTCATATTAGGCCACCAGTATCTCTGACAAATGTCACGGTACATCTTTGTGCTACCAAGATGAATTGACAGAGGAGTGTCATGAGCTTCTTTCATAACGTGTTCCCTCTCATCCTTGAACTTGGGTACGAAGAGACGGTGTTGGAAGAATAGGATCCCATCATCATCAAGATGGAATTCCGACGATTTTCCTTTCTCGAGGTATCGCTTGATCCTTTCAACTTCAGAGTCATACCGTTGCATAGTCTTAATGCTGTGCTCTAAATCTGGTTTGACAACCAGGGTACTGAGATAACCCTGTGGAACAATATGGAGGTTCAATTTGCGAAGCTCTTCATAAAGAACAGGTTGTGCTTCCTGAACCATAAGATTGTTGCAATAAGCCTTACGACTCAAAGCATCGGCCATTACATTAGCCTTGCCAGGGGTATATGAGATATTCATATCATAATCGGCAATTGTTTTGAGCCATCTTTGTTGATGAAGGTTCAGATCTGGTTGAGTATATAAATACTTCAAACTTTGATGATCCGTGTATATCTCGCAACGATTACCGAGAAGGTAATGTCGCCATAGCTTCAGAGCATAAATAACCGCAGAAATTTCAAGGTCATGCACTGGGTAATTTTCTTCATGAGGACGCAATTGTCGAGAGGCATAAGCAATCACCTTACGCTCTTGCATTAGGACACAACCTAATCCTTGACGAGATGCATCACAGTATATCACGAAATCTTTTTGGGAATCCAGGGGTGCTAAGACTGGGGCAGATGTTAACTTATCTTTCAGTGTCTGAAAGCTTTCTTGACATTTTTCTGTCCACTCAAATTTAACACCCTTGTGAAGCAGATTTGTCAATGGCTTTGCAATTTTGGAAAAGTTCTGAACGAATCGACGGCAATAACTAGCGAGTCCGAGAAAACTTCTGACTTGCTTAACATTCTTCGGGGGAGTCCAATCAAGAATAGCCTGAACTCGTTCGGGGTTAACAGCATTTCCATCCTTGGAAATCACATGACCAAGATAGGTCACTTCAGATAACCAGAATTCACACTTGGAGAATTTAGCATACAACTGATGTTCTCGTAGCTTCTCCAATACAAGCAGAAGATGTTCGGCGTGTTCTTCTTCATTCTTGGAATATATAAGGATATCATCCAGATAAACTACGACGAATTTGTCGAGGTAATCCATGAAGATATAGTTCATCAACTGGGAGAAAGTTCCTGGAGCATTGGTTAAACCAAACGACATGACGGTGTACTCATATGAGCCATATCGAGTAACAAAGGCAGTCTTCGGGATATCCTCTTTGTAGGAGATATGCCCTAGAGGCAATAATAAATGTTATTATTTATCTCCATGCTCATTATTATGTTTATGTTCCATGCTATAACTGATGTGGTTCCCGAGCCCGTATATCCATAAAGGCTCTGGGGAAAACCCATGTGCACGTGTGGAATAATAAACGGTAAAATGTATTCCTAGTCATGCCTCTAAGACTAGCTCAAGTGTTGCATGATGATTATGTTTTCCCATTCATGGGCATGTCTATGCCTGCAGCTTTGAGGGCACAATGTTAGAAGAACATTTGTGTTGAATCGACCCGATTGATGTTATGCTATGAGTTACATTCGTCACAAGTTAAATGGTTAATAACACAGAGATGGTTAATGTTTGCATGATTCCTTAGACCATGAGAGTATCGAGTTTCTTCATGCTTGCTTCATGAACTTTGGGGTTTGTTAAATGTCATCCGTAAATGGGTGGCTATTACGGCGGCTTACGGGTTCATGGAAAAGTATGTCAAGTAACTTGATAGCTCAAGATTGGGATTTGCTCCTCCGACGATGGAGAGATATCTCTAGGCCCTCTCGGTGTTACGGTATCCATCATCGTCTGGCCAGACACTTTGTGATTTGATCACGGGGATGCCGGAACACGGTAACGAGAAAAGGGAACAATACCGGTAACGAGGTAACTAGCATAGTGGACAAGTTGTTGATCCACGGGAATGCCAACATGTCTCACCTCGGGTATTTGTAACATATCGCGAAGCAACAGGAATAGCACACGACAACTGGAGGTTCACTCGAGTATTCATTCGTGTGGGTATAGGGGTCAATATGGGTGTCCACGGCTTCGATGTTTATCATTGATCGGAAGGGGTTCCGTGTCATGTCTATACTTCACCGAACCTATAGGGTCACACGCTTAAGGGTCATCTATCTGCTGAATACTAGACAGGGAGTCTGAGAGAAAAACACCGGAAAAGTTTCGGACAGCGGAAAAGTTCCGCAGAGAGAGGTCACCGGATGAGTTCCGGTGAAACTGAAAAGTTGTTTCAGAGGATACCATAAAGTCAAATTGGTTTCGGCACATGCCCGATAATTCTTGGAGGGTGCCAGAATCATTCTGGAAACTTTTGGGAATTTTCTGGAAGAAAAACCGGAAATGTTCCGGAGCTGCCGGAACCACTACAGATGCTTTTTGCAGATGAAAATCACTAATCTGGAATTGTTCCAGAATGCATTGAAAATTATTTTAGTGGGTACTGGAAATGTTCTAAGCCCACATAAATATTTTCAGTTCGAACGGACGCTGAAAAATGTCGTCATGAATAGTGAAAGTGCTTTTTGGGTTACTTTTTGGAAAGCCATTATTTTGGGCTTTGTCCCAAGATATTTTTTGGGGGTGACATGGATGGATGAGGCTCCCTTGGGGGGCCCCTCCTAGGTGTGGTCGGCCACATGGGGACTCCTCCTTGGAGCCCCCTCTTGTGCCTTGGTTTCACATTTGGGTCCTTGTGGAAGGACTTCATTCATGTGCTTTTTGGATTTTATTGTAAAACCACCCTACCCCTTGGGATTTCCTATAAATAGAGGTGGAGGGGCAGCCCTCCGCACTCATCCCTTCTCACATACAAGTGCCATGCAATGATCTGGCTTCTCTCTCCCTCCCCGCGAAATAGTTTCGTAGAGCCGAAAGGCTGTCTGGGTTCCGGTGGGAACTAGTTCTGGACGGCGAAGCCCTATCGGATAGATGACATCGTATGTGTGCAACTCTATAGAGAGGTCGTAGTTTCGATCTTAGTGCCTGAGGGGCTGTTCGTAAGTGCCTCCCGAAGGGCTGTCCAAGTGACGGTCCGAGTTCTGTGAGTCCTCCCGAAGGGCTGTCCGAGTGACCGTCTGAGTTTCGAAGGTCCTCCCGAAGGGCTGTCCGCGACACCGTCCGGGGAACTGTTCGACCGCCTCCCGGAGGGCTGTCCGGGGTGCGGATGAGGGTATACATCCTCGCGGTTGGGAGGTTGTAAATCCTAGCTACGGGGATCTGCACCGCCGATCGTCATCGACTCTACTTTCGCTGCGCTACGAGTCGGTAACGAAAATGATCAAACCTTGTATGCAGTCTCCATAGTGGTCCTGGGCTAGTGCATAGGTCAGAAATTTTTTGTTTTCTTCTGCGTTACCCTACTGTGGCATCATGAGCCATGCTATGCGTAGATGCAGGTTGCGATCTAGAATACATGGAGATGTATGGGTGTTGCACAATATAATTAGGTAGTAGATGAGTTCTATTACTGAAAATTATTTGTGCGGGTAGCAGATGAAATCTATTACCTGATATTCTTGTTGCTTCCTTGAATTTGCGTAGTCCTAATCTTGACGGCATGGTGGAATCTCACAAAGTTCTGGCAATCCGCGATCCTTTCATGCTGCTCCTGAGTATGCTGATTGACAGATCAACGAAGTGCTAACAGTTCTTTGGTTTCCACCATAGTTAAAGAAAGATGGATGTTTCGCAGACGAAAGGGCAATGCAGATTTGATCTGCACGGGGGTCATGTGTATGATGAAGTTTAGTATGGGGCTTGAGATTTTATTATCTCGGTTTTCATACACCCTAGGAAGTTAATCTAGCGCTTGAATTATCATACTTGATGATGGACGTTGGTAGCTTTGGTTTGTTTCAAAACCTTAGTAGCCAGTAAAACAAGTTTTTGCATGAACCGATTAGAGACGTCTAACTTGGTTTTGCAGGAGGGTTTGCATGTGCATGTGATGTGGTATAGCAGTGCTCATATTAATTTGATTATGTATGAGATGACTATATGATGTAAATTGATTAACATGACCTGCGTGTCATGATTCGGCATGATGGCTAGAGCCATATGATTGTCACTTTATTGACCTGCGTGTCAACCTTAAGTAATGTATTATTTTATTAGCTATAGAGATAGCAATATTATCTGGTGCATCGACAAGGTGGTGGCAATCTTCGCGAAGGTGAACACCGACGCGAATGCCGAAGACGAAGAAATACAAGACTTCTCCGTCAGAAAGGGCTATACCATATCATGCTATTATGAATTGCCTGAGATGTTTATCCCTTATGATGCACCCTTCTTGATTGCGCGGTAGTCACTTTTTATTAGGGTGATCTCTCACAAAAATATCAAGTAGTTAGTGTTCTCCCAAGTGTAGCACCGTCACGGCACCTAACTTTTCGGGGTGCGCCATGGTTGCATGGGTACGAACGATTAGGGATGTGTGAGGCGGGTGAGGTCAGACCTCGCAGCAAGATCACTTGGTTGTCTTGACGTTCATGGCAGGATCGTCCTGAGCTCGGAACACACGCATCGAAAGATGAACAAGAGTCACATAGAGATGTGATCGGCAAGTTGGCCTACCGATTAAAATTCCCGTCATGAGATGATGATTCTATGGCGATGAATTGAAGTCTGGATCTTGAATCACTCACAATCAATTATGAGAGATATTGATTTGAGTGGGAGCGCACTTTTGAATTAACTTGTTTAATTCTCAGTGCAATTAATTTTGAACAGTGTCTAAGTGTGATTTGCATAATAGTTGTAGATTTATGGCTCGCATTTCCACCTTCCCTATTTAAAATTGAATAGCTGTTAAATATCTGGTTAAAACTTTACGGTTGGTAACGTAATGTGAGGATTGTCCTCAAGAGTGCCAAGAAGGACTTTGTCCTATCGCATACTTTCGGTATTCTCTCGCTTATGCTATGGATCATGTGACTCTCGTCCTTCGATCCAAAAGCTAGAATTCCGTTTCAGTCAAGTGCAATATGTTTGCTTCCATGAGACCCGAACTTCGAAAGTTTGGATAGTTATGTGATATTCATGGAATCTAAAAATCATTTTCAGAGACAGACAAAGGCTAAAAGATATGAGATATCCAAAGCAATGTTTGTTTGCAAACTATTAGTAAAGGAGTTTACTATGCATTATACTGATAGGAGAGGGATCCAGAAGAACGCCTGTCATATGATGAAAGGTGAATAAAACAACAACTTAAAGAGAAAGGAAGTATCCGAAGGGTGTTAGTGAAACTTTCACGCCTAGGAAGTCCAGGGCTAACGCCACTCTTAAGTTGGGTGCTTCTTCTGAGAGTAGGAGAAATGCTAAAAGTTAAACTGTTAGAAGTATAAAGGCAAAAAGAAAGAAGACTGGAATATCCAGCTCATGTATGAATGTCATACAAGTTTTTGATGTATAGAAGGCTGGTCAAAGATATAGTTCTTGGGAATTATGGTTAAACATGTTAATCACTAATTCTTGGGTATTGTGAGTTAATCACAAAGATACCCGCTTGATTGCATTCTGTTGCAACTCGATGTAAGAACTACTATGGCCTGAAAGACTAGCCAGGGATGAGGTTTAGGTATACACAGGGAACATAGTAAATGTTACTATACCTTCCATCGGTGTATTACTGTCTGTATTTATTTTCATAATTCATTTAGAGTTTTACAAACTCTAGCCCATTGCATAAGGTATCTTGCAAGAAGGTTGTTCATAAGAGAACTTTTTATGTTCGATGTTATGAATAACATAAGGGCCATACTTTCATTGAGAATGAGATGTATGTTATGAATAATGATATTAATATATTACCTCTGGATTTACTTTCATAATTCATTTTAGAGTTTTACACTCTAGCCCCTTGCACAATGTTGTTGCAAAAGGGTTGTTCATAAAAGAACAATTGTTGTTCAGTATTATGAATAACATGAAGGGCCATGCTTCCATCCAAATGGGATGTATGTTATGAATATTGATAGTAATATGATACATCCATAACACTAACGCTAAATGTTGTAAGACTAAGAGAATACCACACAAGTGTGGCACTGCATTTGGTCACATTGGAGAAACCTGCATGAAAAAATTCCATTATGATGGATTTTGAAGTCGTTTGATTTTGGATCATCTGACACTTGCAACTTTCCTCCGAAAAGTTTAGTGACTAAAATACCGTTCACAGGCCATAAGGAACGAGCAAAGAACTTATTGGTGATCATACATTTTGATGTATGTAGTCCGATAAATGTTGTTGCAAACAGTGGATTTGTCTACCTTCAAAAATGACTCAAGTAGATATATGGATATTTACTTGATGAGACGTAGGTATGGATCTTTTGAAATCATTCAAAAGGTTTTCAAAATGAAATAGAAGTTATTGTAACAAGAAAATTATGTTTCTACAATTCGATTGCAGAAAGGAATATTTGAGTTACAAGTTTAGCGAATGTCTGATGAGTTGTGAAAGGGGTTTCATAACTTGCACCTCCCGGAACACCACTACAAATGGAACGTCTGTGAAGATGTAATCGAACCATTTATGACATGGTAAGATCAAAGATGACATAAATTAATTTACCATTATCCCTTTTAAAGAGTGATGCTTTAGAGACTGCGGCTTTTACACTGAAAAGAGCTCCATCAGGTCTGTTGAAATGACGCCATGGTATGGTACGACCAACCATGTTATATCTTTTCTTAAACATTTGGAATATGGGGCTTGTGTAAAAGGTTACAAACCTATTCCAAATCAGACAAGTGCTACTTTGTAGGTTATCCCAAGTAATTGGGTATTCCTCCCTCACTATACCGAGGCACATAGGTTTGCCACAAAGAATGGTATGCTTTTTGAAGAAAATGGTTCTTTCAAAAAGGTGAGTGGGAGAACAATGCAACTCGACAAGATAACAATATCTTCATCATCAGATCAAAGAAAAGAGACCTTGGAAGTAATTCCAGAGTTTCCTACTGCGACTGATACGGAAGTCTCTACAATAAAATGTATGGACTTCGGTCGAACTTGCAGCTGAACCACGTAGGCAAAAGCTCGTGCAAACCTCTCAGGTGCGCAAACGAGATATTGTTGTTAGACAACAATATACCTACAATACACAAGGAAGCGTTGATGGGCCCTGACTCCGGAATTGGCTAAATGCCAATAGAACCCGAGTTAGTTTCCATATAAGTGATTCAAGATTAAAACCTTGATACACCTTTCGGAAGACTTAGAGTCTAACGAATATTTATGGAACTTAAAACTGATACGGATAAAAATGTTTTATCCATAAAGCTCGACTTGTTGCAATAACAAGTTCAAGGAGTTGACTACGATGAGGTTGTTTCATCGTAGCGATGCTAAAAGTCGGTTCGGGTTGAACTAGCAATTAATACATATTTCAATCATGAGATATGAAACAAAGGATGACAAAAGGATTTTCATCTGATGGAAATGAAACCAAGGACTTGCATGTGTTACAGTCCAAGGTATTTTGTCAATCCAGAGGATGCTAGTAAGTATGCAAACTTCAGAGTTCCAGCAATGGACAGAAGAGAGCAAAATGGAGTTGGAATCTTCGTGTTTTGATGAAATAGTCAAAGGGGTTTGACTTCATCAATGGGTAACGAAGATGCTTATGATTCAAGAAAGTAAGTGGGAGCATAATAAAATTTCTAAAAAAAACGTTGTGTGCTTGACACATTGTTAATTGGAAATAAATTTCTTGACACGAATTAGGACTTCATTTGAAAATAGTTTTTCGATGAAGTGCTTGGGCTAAATAGCCTTGATATTAGGCATGATGATCTATGGAGATAGATTTACCTGATGGGGCTGAGCAAAGATACATATTGACAAAATGCTAAAACCTTTTAGCATTAAAAACGTCAAGGAGTAATTCTTGCCGAAGACACATGGAAAGAGTTTTTGCAAGACTCGGTGTCCCAAAAACACTGATGAGCAAAATACATGATGGAGATTCCACACACCTTCATGTTTGGATTAATCATGTATTCCATTGTATGTAAAAACAACCAGATATGTCCAATACTCCAAAGTTGTTGCGAGTATAGATACCAAAGTGATCAAAAGTTCTGATCATGGGACAACAGTGAAAAAGGGTCATTGAGTACTATAGTAGCACTGATGACATGTTTTCTCGCAAGCGGAGATCATGAAGAGTTCGTTGTAAAAGGTTACATCGATACAGTCTTCATCCATGCTCCAAGCGATTTTCGATTGAGGTTTTTTTGTGTAACACACAATATGGTGGCACGGTAGTTGGAAATTGTTCCAAACAAGTTACTGTGGCGAATTTTATAACAGAGGCAAAGTATGTTGCTGCTTTTAAAAGCGACAAAGAAGATGTTGAATCATATAGTTCATTTATGAACTTAGTATGGTTCCAAGATGGCTTTTGTCAATGGGACACTACTACAGGTAGTTGCTCCATAACTCAGTCTGAGGAATCCAGGTTCGACCTGTGATTCACATACAAACAAAACCAAGTCCACACAAAATATGAATTTTGTGAAAGCGTGAAAACGCGAGGATATGCTAAGATACACACGGAGCTGAAGTCGTCAGATCCGTTGGACATCAGGCTATACCACAAGCTAAGCATATTTACACCGGTGTGCCACAGGTGTAAAGTGCATTAAGCATTAACTAGATTATTGACTCTAGTGCAAGTGGGAGTCTGTAGGAGATATGCCCTAGAGGCAATAATAAATGTTATTATTTATCTCCATGCTCATTATTATGTTTATGTTCCATGCTATAACTGCTGTGGTTCCCGAGCCCGTATATCCATAAAGGCTCTGGGGAAAACCCATGTGCACGTGTGGAATAATAAACGGTAAAATGTATTCCTAGTCATGCCTCTAAGACTAGCTCAAGTGTTGCATGATGATTATGTTTTCCCAATCATGCGCATGTCTATGCCAGCAGCTTTGAGGGCACAATGTTAGAAGAACATTTGTGTTGAATCGACCTGATTGATGTTATGCTATGAGTTACATTCTTCACAAGTTAAATGGTTAATAACACAGAGATGGTTAATGTTTGCATGATTCCTTAGACGATGAGAGTATCGAGTTTCTTCATGCTTGCTTCATGAACTTTGGGGTTTGTTAAACGTCATCCGTAAATGGGTGGCTATTACGGCGGCTTACGGGTTCATGGAAAAGTATGTCAAGTAACTTGATAGCTCAAGATTGGGATTTGCTCCTCCGACGATGGAGAGATATCTCTGGGCCCTCTCAGTGTTACGGTATCCATCATCGTCTGGCCAGACACTTTGTGATTTGATCACGGGGATGCCGGAACACGGTAACGAGAAAAGAGAACAATACAGGTAATGAGGTAACTAGCATAGTGGACAAGTTATTGATCCACGGGAATGCCAACATGTCTCACCTCGGGTATTTGTAACATATCGCGAAGCAACAGGAATAGCACACGGCAACTGGAGGTTCACTCGAATATTCATTCGTGTGGGTATAGGGGTCAATATGGGTGTCCACGGCTCCGATGTTGATCATTGATCGGAAGGGGTTCCGTGTCATGTCTATACTTCACCGAACCTATAGGGTCACATGCTTAAGGGTCATCTATCTGCTGAATACTAGACAGGGAGTCTGAGAGAAAAACACCGGAAAAGTTTCGGACAGCGGAAAAGTTCCGCAGAGAGAGGTCTCCGGATGAGTTCCGGTGAAACTGAAAAGTTGTTTCAGAGGATACCATAAAGTCAAATTGGTTTCGGCACATGCCCGATAATTCTTGGAGGGTGCCAGAATCATTCTGGAAACTTTTGGGAATTTTCTGGAAGAAAAACCGGAAATGTTCCGAAGCTGCCGGAACCACTTCACATGCTTTTTGCAGATGAAAATCACTAATCTGGAATTGTTCCAGAATACGTTGAAAATTATTTTAGTGGGTACTGGAAATGTTCTAAGCCCACATAAATATTTTCAGTTCGAACGGACGCTGAAAAATGTCGTCATGAATAGTGAAAGTGCTTTTTGGGTTACTTTTTGGAAAGCCATTATTTTGGGCTTTGTCCCAAGATATTTTTTGGGGGTGACATGGATGGATGAGGCTCCCTTGGGGGGGCCCCTCCTAGGTGTGGCCGGCCACATGGGGACTCCTCCTTGGAGCCCCCTCTTGTGCCTTGGTTTCACATTTGGGTCCTTGTGGAAGGACTTCATTCATGTGCTTTTTGGATTTTATTGTAAAACCACCCTACCCCTTGGGATTTCCTATAAATAGAGGTGGAGGGGCAGCCCTCCACACTCATCCCTTCTCACATACAAGTGCCATGCAATGATCTGGCTTCTCTCTCCCTCCCCGCGAAATAGTTTCGTAGAGCCGAAAGGCTGTCTGGGTTCCGGTGGGAACTAGTTCTGGACGGCGAAGCCCTACCGGATAGATGACACCGTATGTGTGCAACTTTGTAGAGAGGTCGTAGTTTCGATCTTAGTGCCTGAGGGGCTGTTCGTAAGTGCCTTCCGAAGGGCTGTCCAAGTGACGGTCCGAGTTCTGTGAGTCCTCCCGAAGGGCTGTCCGAGTGACCGTCTGAGTTTCGAAGGTCCTCCCGAAGGGCTGTCTACGACACCGTCCGGGGGACTGTTCGACCGCCTCCTGGAGGGCTGTCCGGGGCGCTGATGAGGGTATACATCCTCGCAGTTGGGAGGTTGTAAATCCTAGCTGTGGGGATCTGCACCGCCAATCGTCATCGACTCTACTTTCGCTGCGCTACGAGTCGGTAACGAAAATGATCAAACCTTGTATGCAGTCTCCATAGTGGTCCTGGGCTGGTGCGTAAGTCAGAAATTTTTTGTTTTCTGCTGCGTTACCCTACACTCTTCACGAACACGGATCTGATGATAACCCAACCTCAAGTCGAGTTTCGAGAAGACAGAGGATCCAGCAAGCTGATCATAAAGATCATTGATCCGGGGTAGTGGGTATTTATTCTGGATTGTGGCTTGGTTAATGGGCCGATAATCCTGAACCAATCGGTTAGTTCCATCCTTCTTCTTAACGAAGAGTGAAGGTGCTCCCCAAGCAGAGGAACTGGGGCGGATGAAACCTTTCCTAAGTGACTTGTCGATTTCTTCCTTAAGCTCAAGAAGGTGGTGCGGAGGCATCTTATAAGGAGGCTTGGCAATAGGGATAGTGCCAGGCTTCAAGTCAATGACAAACTCGACAGCTCTAGCCGGGGGTATTCCTGAAGTTCTTCTGGAAAGACGTCCGGAAAATCTCGAACGACAGGAACGTTCTCAATCCCTTCCAGAGGTGAGGCATTCAAAGCATTCAGAACATATATCTGAGCTTCAGCGTCCCGTGTAATGCGGGCAGTATAGTTCACTATCTCATCAGAGGGGTGAAGAAGTTGGATAACTTTAGTGGCACAATTGATCGAAGCAATGTGAGCTTTCAACCAATCCATTCCGAGAATGAGGTCTATAGTGGAAGACTTCAGGATAATAGGTGAGGCAAAGAATTTGAATCCCTCGATTTCAACAGGGACATTGTGTGCCATCATAGTGGTTTGACACTGGCCTCCAGGGGTACGGATAACTACTGGCAGATTCATCTTTTCGAATGCAATGTCATGAGATAATGCAAATGCTTCTGACATGAATGAATGCGATGCTCCTGAATCAAATAATATAGAAGCGGGTACTGAGTTAACGAAAAGGGTACCCATCACAGTAGCAGGTTGATCCTGGACTTCTTCAATGTCAATGTTGTAAGCGTGTCCATGACCATGTGCAGCAGACCCAGTATTATAGTTGCGGGCCTGATTGTTGCCACGACCATTGCCACGGCCAGTACGAGGGAAAGCCAACTGATTCTGAGTCTGGCGGCAGTCCTTAGCTTGGTGACCTGGTTTGCGGCACTTGAAGCACAGACCATCTTCAGGACGAAGAGGAGCATTGTTTTGAATAGCTTGAGCCTTTGGCTGCCTCGGCGGTGGAGGAGGCAGACGTGGTGCAGCATAGTTGTTCTTTGGCGCAGAGGTATTTGGACGGAATGCATTATTGGGAATCCAGACCCGACGCTTTGGTGCTGAGCCCGAAGATGAGCCAGCATCACGATAGCGCTTCTGCGAGTCCTTGTGTTTCATCTGAGCGGTCTCAACCAGAATAGCCTTGTTCACAAGAGTAGAAAAGTCGTTGAAGTCTTGAGGAGCAAGGGCAAGTTCGAGGTCTGGGTGGAGTCCATTACGAAACTTCTCTTGTCTACGGGCATCCGTGGCGATGTCTTCTTCAGCATAGCAGGAGAGGTCAAGAAATTCCCGCTGAGAAGCTTCGACAGTCTTGTTGCCCTGAGTGAGGTTGCGGAACTGGGTCTTCATCCGTTCCATTATTGCCTGAGGGATATAACGTGCACGGAAAGCAGCCTGGAATTCATACCAGGTAACCACTGTTCCAACAGGCAGTGTACGCTTGTGTGTGTCCCACCATTGAGCAGCGGGGCCCTTTAAGAAAAAGGCCGCGAAGTTGACGAAGTTGGCAGGGGCGACATTAGCAGACTCCATCTTGTGAGTGATGTCATGGAGCCAGTCATCAGCATCCAGTGGCTTGTCAGAGTTGCGGGACTGAGTGGGGTTGAGTCGCATAAACTCTGTCAAAGTTATTGAAGCTGGGTTCTGGTTCTGGTTGTTCTGATGCAGAAACTGAGCCATAATTCCAGTCATGAACTGGCGGTTAAGCTCAAACTGTTGCATCATAGCTGCCATATAGTCTGGCGGTGGTGGGCGTTCAGGGGTACCACGACCACGACCACCTGGTCTAACCATCCTGCTAAGTATCAACATGGGGTAGTTTAGTAAAAGCAATGGCGAGTGTTTAGCGACAAGCATGATGTAACTCGACAACAATTAAGTAGTGTAACAGATACATAACAGTAGTTGATTAAGACATACAGATCCATACACAGAGTTGGGTACATGCGGACAGCATAATGGCACAAATTCAAAAGCTAGACATACTAGGCGGTGCGCAGGCACGCGGTAAGGAAGTACACAACGAGACATAGCAAAGGCTACATCAACGTCGGAGAAAACCACCGAAACGGGGTAACTACAAGTGCGGACGACGAATGTTCGTCGCGGAAGGATCCTGCGCTCCATGTGCACTCTGATGCAGAATCCGGTCTCGAGCTGTAAGAAGAGGTCAACGTGCAGGTGTGTGACCTCCAACAGCCGGCCAATCAATACCAGCATACATCTGAGTCCTGCACGGATAAAGGATGTGCTCAGGATGTATCCCTGCGCGAACAGCGGGTAGCAACTACGTCATAGCATCGTAGAGACGTGCTCGAGTGGCAACCAACTCGACGGCAAGAGCCCGAACAGTGCGATCCAGAGCCTGAGTGCACTGAATCAGAACGCGCGGGTCATAGCGACGAGGCTCGTGCGGGGCACAGATAGCTGTGTAGTATCTAGTAGCATCTCCAGCAGGGGCATAAGAAATGTATCGGAACTCAGAGTCATCCAGGATATCGCTGAACTGTCCTCGGAGACGTGCGATGGCAGAGTAGGCGGCATCATGAACTGCCATCTCAATTGTCACGCCGATACCGTGGTAAAGGTGTAGCTCAGTGTCTGAGTCATCTTGCCGATCATAGATACGAACATCAGCATGGTACTGCTCCTGGTTGAACTCACGGTAATCCTTGTAGACCATGTACTCGGGGTACCAGCGGTAGCCAAGTCTGGTCATGAGAGCGATCAGGATAGCTGGAAACCCAGGGGCATCACGAGCCCAAGTGCGAAGCACAAGCTGTGTCGTAGGACGTGGTGGAAACAAACGATCCATCTGAAACAGAGGAAATTCAGGATTGTCAAATGACAATGAGAAGTTTAACACAAATCGGAGAGAAAGGTTAAACAAAACAATGGAAAGGAAAATGATTATCAGACTAATCAGATCAATGACAGGGAAATCGCACAGATATCCAGCTCTCCGGGTAGACGAAATTTACGAGATCCTAAGTGTTGGCGTTAGTAAAATTTATTTAACCCGAACAGAAGAGAGATCAGTGTCCCAGAGTATAGATGAGGAATAAAAGATCCTAATACCACCCAGTTGGCGACGTGGGCCCGTAAGCCACACAGCCAAGTTAGTAAAAGTTTTTCAATGACTAGACTCGACTTCGGCCATGGAGTTTGGAAGGGGGATTCCTACAGGAAGTCGGCTCTGATACCAACTTGTGGCGCCCCCGACTCAATCATACAGTAATCATACACGCAAACGTGTACGATCAAGCACAGGGACTCACGGGAAGATATCACAACACAACTCTAACACAATTAAACGGGGATCCACAATATTACAGACCAGGGATCCGAAGATCCGAATACATAAGTCAGTCATACAAATATTATCTGAGTACAGACATAGTTAGACAAGTTTTGCCTTAAGAAGGCTAGCACAAACAACGACTCTAGATCGAAAGGCGAAGGCCTCCTGCCTGGGAGCCTCCGATCCTACTCCTGGTCGGCTGGCTCGATCCAGTAATACGTGCCCTCTGGACCCTCCTGGTAGTAAGCTCCAGAGGTGGCATCTGGCTTCGGGGCTCCATCGTCTGATGTATCATCAAGGTGGGGTATGGGGAAAAAAGAAAGTAAAGCAACCGTGAGTACTCATCCGAAGTACTCAGCAAGCAAGGATCTATACTACATATGCAACATTATCAATGGAGAAAGGCTGTATATGTGGACTGGGCTGCAGAAATGCCAGAATAGAGAGAAGGCCTAGTCCTATCGAAGACTAGCATCTTCAAACATCTTCACGAAGCCATCATCTTGTAGCAGTAGAAGAGAGTAGAATAGCATTTTATTTAGCAAACATGTTGAAGCAAAGCCTAGAGATCCTTCCTCGTCTCCCAGCGAGAAAGCGATCCCGAAGCTTCAATTAAGTAACAAGTATCCAGTTCAAGTAGTAGATCGGGATACACAAACTGAGCGTCCTTTACCGTAGGACCGGCTATCGACAGATCATTCATCCCTGCAGGGGTGCACTACTGTTACCCAACACGCTCGATCAACTCTGGCTGGACACACTTGCTGGGTAATGCCCGTCCTCGGAAGATCAACACGAAGCAGCGCCCTACCTAGGCTCGGCAGAGAGGTCAGCACGCCGGACTAACCTATGTACCCAGAGGTCTTGGGCCATCGCCCTGGGCACCCTGCGCGTTGCGTGGCTGGCCGGGGTGCAGGCGCGACACTGAACTCGTCAGTGAAGTATCCAGCCCAGTCCCGGCGATCAGCCCGCACGGTGAATCGTGACGTCTGACAAGCTTTCGGGAGAAACGTACATCGCAGAGGGCCCCATAAACATTATCCCGCGTGGTGGTAGTGCGTATAGGGCACGTCGACCCACTCAGATCACACACCCAAATCTAATTGGCTCATTTAGTATCACGCGGAGACAATCAGTGTCTCTGATGCTCCGCCACAATATCACACTCGAGTGCCCTTCCGGCACACTCGACATCATAGATCCCCAGCGGGTACCCACCAGGGTGGACCCGCCTGTAACAAAGGTCAAAGTAACCATGTGGTCATAACATCAAGGGGGAAACCCGAGGAATCACCCTCGGCGGATTCCACTCGACGAAATCATCAGGGTGAACGGATGAGGCATCACCCTCGAGGTTCACACTGAGGGGTTGCACGACAGAGTCGTATCAGAAGTAGAGAAGGAGGAATCACCCCCGATGACCACGACCGAACAGCTACACTGCAGAGTATTCATCAGGAGTGTGTTACGAGGTATCACCCTCGGCACTCGATAGTAACTAAGCAGAGTCGTACAACTAAGGGGGTGTGAGGTGAGGTGTCGGTCTATGGTCGACGATCGCGTTGATCGAGTCGTCGACGATCAAGCAGGGGCAACAAGGTTAAGGTGGTGGGGTCACTGATGGTTCATTACCAACCTATATTAAACAACTTATCATAGGCAGGTAAGGTAACAATGAACAGGTTACAAAAGCAGGCTATGCATCAGAATAGGAGCATACATTAACAGTAGCAAAATCTAATGCAAGCAGGAGAATAGAATGGGCGATATCTGGATGCTCAAGGGGGGGGGGGCTTGCCTGGTTGCTCTGGCAAGAGAGAGAGGTCGTCAACGGGCTGCTCGTCGATAGTGTAGTCGTACCCAGGTGCAGCGTCGTCGGTCTCGGCGTCTATCGAGAGAGAAGGAGGGGGAGAGAAACAATAAATTCACGGCAAAAATGCAAACAATATGCATGACATGTCTAAATGATATGCCGGGGTGTTCTACTGCCTAACTAAATGATTTAGTTAATTTAGGAATTTATTTAATTAAAGTTGGGCACTATTCATTTATCGAAATCGGTCTAAAAGTTCAATGTTCTTATAGCTAGAGGCATTTGACAGGAATACGGAGGGCGTATTCGGGTTCGTGTCGGAATTCTGAGCAAATTTCATGTATAAAGTATTTTCATCGGAGTTACGGATTATTTAATATGATTTTCTAAAGTTTTAATTAATTTCTAGAATTTAATTATTTATTAAAATTAAACATTATCCGAAACAGTGTATGCTGATGTCATCATGATGTCAGCATGACGTCAGCAGTCAACATGACAGGTGGGGTCCACCTGTCATAGACTGTTTAGTCTAATTAGGGATTAGCTAATTAATTACTATTTAATTAAACTAACTACTTAATTAGATTAACCTAATCAGAGTTAGTTAGCTTAATTAATTAACTAATTAATTAATTAATTATTAATTTTATTAATTCATTTTATTTTCCTTTCTCTCTTTTTTTTAAACGTTTCAGGGGCTGGGCCCAGCGATGAGTGGCACAGGGCGTCGGGCCCCACCTTTCTGTGGCCCAATGGCCACAGCAGGCGAGGGCGCGTGGGCGGCGGCCAAGGCGAGCGGGCGCTGGGCACGGCCAGGGCTGGAGCGCGGCGGGGCGAGGCCGGCGGAGCAGAGCGGCAGCGGCAGCGGGGTGGCTGCGGCGGCGCGACGGCGAGTGCGCGGGTGGGGCCAGTGCGGGGCGGTGCGAGCGGGCGGACGGGCGCGGCAGCGCGGCGGAATGGGCACGGGCGCGCGGCGAGCGAGGCCGCGGTGAACGCGGTCCGGTGTGGAAGCGAGGGAGAGAGAGGAGGCCGGAGCCTCACCGGCGTTGCAGGGGAGAGGGGGCGGCGAGGCTCGAGGGAGCGGCTCGGGGTGGAGGTCGGAGACGGCGAGGCATCGACGGGGACGAGGGCGAGGCGGCGGTGGTCGACGGCGTCGACGGGCGCGTCGGGCGCGTCGAGCGCGGCGAGGCGAGCGGCGCGGGGTCTCGGCCCGATCCAGAAATGGATCGGGGGGGGGGGAGCGAGGGGGGAATGGGTGTCGGTGGGGGGTTAGGGTTTCGGGGGTGGCCGGGGTAGGCCATATAGGAGAGTGGGGTGGGCCGGCCAGCTGGGCTATGGCCCAGTTGGGCCGGGGGGGGGGGGGTTCTCTTTTTACTTTTTTTGTCTTTTTTTCTTTTTGTCTTTTTCTTTTCTTTATTCTTATTTTCTGTTTTGTAATTAGTTAGGCCTCAAAATGATTTTTGTAAAATATGGCATTTGCTCCATTAATTACTAGGCATTGTCTACCACTGCCAAAAATTGGTTTGGAGACAAATGGGGTTCACACAAATTTTACAATAAATAAAATGTATTAATCCATGCTGTTTTGGTAATGTTAGAGCCACCTAATTAATTTATTAATTGTTGGTTACAATTTTAGAATAGTCTCTAGAATATTTGTTATTTATTGAACATTTTAGTTTCTATGTTGGACAACTTTTATTTTCCACTTTCTTTTAAATATTGAATTTGAGTTAGGAGTTGAAATGCAATATGATGCTAATGATGATCATGCACTCTTAAACTTGCTGACTTGTCATTATCAAAAGTGATTATTGTGGCTAATGACATGGGGTGTTACAGTCTTGTATTATATGAGTCTTTCCTTGTTTTGATTTTTAGTTTGTCACAATCATCCTTGCTGGACACACCTTTTTGAGAGAGTCATAGTTATGCTATGATTTATTAGAATTGCTCTATGTGCTTCACTTTTTTTTGAGCTATGGAATTGCTCTAGTGCTTCACTTATATCTTTTCGAGCATGGTGGTGCTTTGATTTTGAAGAAATATGCTCTAATGCTTCACTTAGATTATTTTGAGAGTTAGTGAAATTTTAAAGAAATATCCTCGCATTGCTTCACTTATATTATTTTGAGAGATGAAAATAGTTTTGAACAAATATATCCTCTCATGCTTCACTTATATTATTTTGAGAAATGAAAATTATTTTGAAGAAATATGTGCTCTCGTTCTTCACTTATTTGTTTGGGAGCTTTGTTAGTAGCAATGGTAATATATGAAACTAGTCCCAAAGTGATAGATATTCAAGAGAGATATAATAAAAACTTTCATGAAGATCATTGGATATTAAAAGCTTGATTCCTTGTAATAGTTTTGAGATATGATGATAGTAGTATGTGAGTCATTGCTACTTCTTGAGCTTGCATTGGTTTTTCCCTGGAAGAGGAAAGGGTGATGTAGCAAAGTAGAGATAAGTATTTCCCTCAGTTTGAGAACCAAGGTATCAATCTAGTAGGAGGTACAAGCAACTCTCCAATCTATGCACTTGCACAAACAATCAAAAACTTGCACCCAACACGATAAAGGGGTTGTCAATCCCTTCACGGTCACTTGCAAGGATGAGATCTGATAGAGATAGATATAAAAGATTACTAAAACATAAAACAAAGTAAAAACAAATAAATTGCAGCAAGGTATTTTTGGGTTTTTTGGTTTATAGATCTGAAAATATATGATGGAAAATAGACCCGGGGCCCCTAGGTTTCACTAGAGGCTTCTCTCTTGAAAGAAAATAATATGGTGGGTGAACAAATTACTGTCGAGCAATTGATAGAAAAGCGAAAGTTATGACGATATCCAAGGCAATGATTATGAATATAGGCATCACGTCCGTATCAAGTAGACCGACTCCTACCTACATCTACTACTATTACTCCACACATCGACCGCTATCCAGCATGCATCTAGAGTATTAAGTTCAAAAGAACGAAGTAACGCCTTAAGTAAGATGACATGATGTAGAGGGATAAACTCAAGCAATATGATGAAAACCCCATCTTTTTACCCTTGATGGCAACAATACAATACGTTACTCGCTACCCCTACTTTGTCACTAGGTGAGGACACCGCAAGATTGAACCCAAAACTAAGCACCTCTCCTATTGCAAGAAGAACCAATTAGTTGGCCAAACCAAACCGATAATTCAAAGAGAAATACAAAGATATCAAATCATGCATATAAGAATTCAGAGAAGATTCAAATAATATTCATAGATAATCTGATCATAAATCCACAATTCATCGGATTAAACACACTGCAAAAGAATATTACATCGGATAGATCTCCAAGAACATCAAGGAAAACATTGTATTGAATATCAAAGAGAGAGAAGAATCCATCTAGCTACTAGCTATGGACCCGTAGGTCTGTGGTAAACTACTCACGCTTCATCGGAAGGGCAATAGAGTTGATGTAGAAGCCCTCCATGATCGAATCCCGCTCCGGCAGGATGCCGGAAAAGGCCCCAAGATGGGATCTCATAGGTACAGAAGGTTGCAGCGATGGAAAAGTATTTTCGTGGACGCTTCTGGTCGTTTGGGAATATTTCTGAATTTATAGGCCAAGAATTACGGTTAGAGGAGCTCCGAGGGGCCCAGAAGCCCTCAGGGCGCGCCCCTGAGGCTTGTGGCCGCCTCGGGACTCCTCTGACTTCATCTCCAAGTCCTATGTGTGTCTTCTGGTCCAAGAAAAATCATCGCGAAAGTTTTATTCCGTTTGGACTCCGTTTGGTATTCCTTTTCTGTAAAACTCAAAAACAAGGAAAAAACAGAAACTGGCACTGGCTCTGGGTTAATAAGTTAGTCCCAAAAATAATATAAAATAGCATATTAATGCATATAAAACATCCAAAATAGATAATACAATAGCATGGAACAATAAAAAATTATAGATACGTTGGAGACGTATCAAGCATCCCCAAGCTTAATTCCTGCTCGTCCTCGAGTAGGTAAATGATAAAAACAGAATTTTTGATGTGGAATGCTACCTAACATATTTATCCATGTAATTTTCTTTAATGTGGCATGAATATTCAGATCCATAAGATTCAAAACAAAAGTTTAATATTGACATAAAAAACAATAATACTTCAAGCATACTAATAAAGCAATCGTGTCTTCTCAAAATAACATGGCCAAAGAAAGTCATCCCTACAAAATCATATAGTCTGGCTATGCTCTATCTTCATCACACAAAGCATCAAATCATGCACAACCCCGATGATAACCCAAGCAATTGTTTCATACTTTTGATGTTCCCAAACCTTTTCAACTTTCACGCAATACATATGCGTGAGCCATGGATATAGCACTATAGGTGGAATAGAATATGGTGGTTGTGGAGAAGACAAAAAGAAGGAGAAATTCTCACATCAACTAGGCGTATTAACGAGCTATGGAGATGCCCATCAATAGATATCAATGTGAGTGAGTAGGGATTGCCATGCAACGGATGCACTAGAGCTATAAGTGTATGAATGCTCAAAAGGAAACTAAGAGGGTGTTCATCCAACTTGCTTGCTCACGAAGACCTAGGGCAATTTGAGGAAGCCCATCATTGGAATATACAAGCCAAGTTCTTATAATGAAAAATTCCCACTAATATATGAAAGTGACAACATAGGAGACTCTCTATAATGAATATCATGGTGCTACTTTGAAGCACAAGTGTGGTAAAAGGATAGTAGCATTGCCCCTTCTCTCTTTTCTCTCATTTTTTTCCTTTTTTTATTTGGGCTTCTTTAGGACTCTTTTATTTTTTTCAAAGTTCGGAGACTCATCCCAACTTGTGAGGGAATCATAGCTTCCATCATCCTTTCCTCACATGGGACAATGCTCTAATAATGATGATCCTCACACTTTTATTTACTTACAACTCGATTCTAGAACAAAATATGACTCTATATGAATGCCTCCGGCGGTGTACTGGGATGTGCAATGATCAAGAGATACATGTATAAAAAATATGAACGGTGGCCTTGCCACAAATACTATGTCAACTACATGATCATGCAAAGCAATATGACAATGATGAAGCGTGTCATAATAAACGGAACGGTGGAAGTTGCATGGCAATATATCTCGGAATGGCTATGGAAATGCCATAATATGTAGGTATGGTGGCTGTTTTGAGGAAGGTATATGGTGGGTTTAATGCACCGGTGAAAGTTGCGCGGTACTAGAGAGGCTAGCAATGGTGGAAGGGTGAGAGTGCGTATAATGCATGGACTCAACATTAGTCATCAAGAACTCACATACTTATTGCAAAAGTCTATTAGCTATCAAAACAAATTACTACACGTATGCTCCTAGGGGGATAGATTGGTAGGAAAAGACCAGTGCTCGTCCCCGACCGCCACTCATAAGGAAGACAATAAATAAATAAATCATGCTCCGACTTCATCACATAACGGTTCACCATACGTGCATGCTACGGGAATCACAAACTTTAACAAAAGTATTTCTACCAATCCACAATTACTCACTAGCATGACTCTAATATCACCATCTTTATATCTCAAAACAAATGCAAGGAATCAAACTTCTCATAGAATTCAATGCTCTTTATATGAAAGTTTTTATTATATCCCTCTTGGATGCCTATCATATTAGGACTAAATTCATAACCTAAGTAAATTACCATGCTGTTTAGAGAATCTCAAAATAATATAAGTGAAGCATGAGAGTTCAACAATTTCTATAAAATAAAGCCACCGCCGTGCTCTAAAAAGATATAAGTGAAGCACTAGAGCAAATTGCCTAGCTCAAAAGACATAAGTGAAGCACAAAGAGTATTCTAATAAATTCACGATTCATGTGTGTCCCCATCCAAAGGTGTGTAAATCAAGTATGATTGTGTCAAACTAAAAGGTAAAGACTCATATCATACAAGACGCTCCAAGCAAAACACATATCATGTGGTGAATAAAAATATAGCCTCAAGTAAATTTACTGATGGATTGAAGACGAAAGAGGGGATGCCATCCGGGGCATCCCCAAGCTTAGATGCTTGGTTGTCCTTGAATATTAACTTGGGGTGCCTTGGGCATCCCCAAGCTTAGGCTCTTGCCGCTCCTTATTCCATAGTCCATCAAATCTCTACCCAAAACTTGAAAACTTCACAACACAAAACTCAACAGAAAACTCATGAGAACCGTTAGTATAAGAAAATAAATCACCACTTTTTGGTACTGTTGTGAACTCATTCTTTATTTATATTGGTGAAATATCTACTGTATTCCAACTTTTCCATGGTTCATACCCCCCGATATTACCCATAGTTTCATCAAAATAAGCAAACAACACATAGAAAACAGAATGTGTCAAAAACAGAACAGTCTGCGAAGATATGAATTGTTCTCATACTTATGTAACTCCCAAAATTCTTAAAAATTAGGACAACATAAAAAATTTGTATATAAATATTTTTTAAAAACTTCAGAGTTTTTACACACTCCAGTGAATTTAAACAATTCTGTTACTGGACGCAAAATTTTCTATTTTTCAGCAAGATCAAATCAACTATCACCGTAAGACATCCCAAAGGTCTTACTTGGCTCAAACACTAACTAAAACACCAAAACACAATTACTACAGAGGTAATAATGTGTATTTTCATAAAAACAGAAAATAAAAAGATTGGGTTGTCTCCCAACAAGCATTTTTCTTTAAAGCCTTTTAGCTACGCATTGATAATTTTAACGATGCTCACACGAAAGATAGCAATTGAAACGCGAAGAGAGCATCATGTGGCATGTTAAAAACACGTTTTAGTCTAAAATACTTCCTATGCATAGGCATATTATAAGCAAACAAATTATCAAGACAAGCAAAAAAAGCATATGCAACGAAGAAGAAAGAAACAATAGCAATCTCAACATAACAAGAGGTAATTTAGTAACATGAAGATTTCTACATCCATATTTTCCTCTCTCATAATAATTGCATGTGGGATCATATTCAAATTCAACAATATATCTATCACATAACATATTATCTACATGATCCACATGCATGCAAAGTTGACACTCTTCCAAAATAGTGGGATTATCATCAAATAAAGTCATGACCTCTCCAAACCCACTTTTAGCAAAAATTTCATAAGATTGAGCATTATCCAAAGTAATGGGATCATTATTACCTAGAGTTGACACTATTCCAAACCCACTTTCAATATTATTGCAAACATATTCATTATGAGGCTTAAATAAATTTTCAAGACCATAAGAAGAATCACCCCAATCATGATCATTACAATAAGTAGTGGACATAGCAAAAGTAGCATCCCAAGCTTGGGGTTTTGCATATTATTAGCACAATTGACATTAATAAAATTTATAATAACATTATTGCAATCATGCTTTTTTTTCAAGGAGCTATCATGAATCACTTCACAAATTTCATAACAATTTTTAGATTCCCAAATTTCAAGCAAAACTTCATAAAGATAATCTAGTGCACTCAACTCACTAGCAATTGGTTCATTATAGTTGGATCTTTTAAAAAGATTAGCAAGTAGATGAAGATCCATAAGCTTTTTGGTTCCTAATTTTCAATAAACACATAATTATACCAAGCGAACGAGTAAACAAACCAAGGAAGACATTAAGGCAAACGAAAAGACAAACGAAAAGAGGGCGAATAAAACGGCAAATATTTTTGTGTTTTTTCTGAAAACGTTTTAGAAGTGGGGGAGAGGAAAATGAGTGGCAAATGGCAAATAATGTAATGCAAGAGATGAGAGTTTATGGTGGGTACTTGGTAGGCTTGATGCAGAACCTCACCGGCAACGGCACGAGAAATTCTTCCTGCAACTTCTTGATCTTGCGTTGGTTTTTCCCTTGAAGAGGAAAGGGTGATGCAGAAAAGTAGAGATAAGTATTTCCCTCAATTTTTGAACCAAGGTATCAATCCAGTACGAGGTACAAGCAAGTCTCCAATCTATGCACCTGCACAAACAATCAAACACTTGCACCCAACGCGATAAAGGGGTTGTCAATCCCTTCACGGTCACTTGCAAGGATGAGATCTGATAGAGATAGATATAAAAGATTACTAAAACGTAAAACAAAGTAAAAACAAATAAATTGCAGCAAGGTATTTTTGGGTTTTTTGGTTTATAGATCTGAAAATATATGATGGAAAATAGACCTGGGGGCCATACGTTTCACTAGAGGCTTCTCTCTTGAAAGAAAATAATACGGTGGGTGAACAAATTACTGTCGAGCAATTGATAGAAAAGCACAAAGTTATGACGATATCCAAGGCAATGATTATGAATATAGGCATCACGTCCGTATCAAGTAGACCGACTCCTGCCTGCGTCTACTACTATTACTCCACACATCGACCGCTATCCAGCATGCATCTAGAGTATTAAGTTCAATAGAACGGACTAACGCCTTAAGTAAGATGACATGATGTAGAGGGATAAACTCAAGCAATATGATGAAAACCCCATCTTTTTACCCTTGATGGCAACAATACAATACGTGCCTCACTACCCCTACTTTATCACTGGGTGAGGAGACCGCAAGATTGAACCCAAAACTAAGCACCTCTCCTATTGCAAGAAGAACCAATCTAGTTGGCCAAACCAAACCAATAATTCGAAGAGAAATACAAAGATATCAAATCATGCATATAATAATTCAGAGAAGATTCAAATAATATTCATAGATAATCTGATCATAAATCCACAATTCATCGGATCTCGACAAACACACCGCAAAAGAATATTACATCGGATAGATCTCCAAGAACATCGAGGAGAACATTGTATTGAAGATCAAAGAGAGAGAAGAAGCCATCTAGATACTAGCTATGGACCCGTAGGTCTGTGGTAAACTTCTCACGCTTCATCGGAAGGGCAATAGAGTTGATGTAGAAGCCCTCCGCGATCGAATCCCCCTCCGGCAGGATGCCGGAAAAGGCCCCAAGATGGGATCTCACGGGTATAGAAGGTTGCGGCGGTGGAAAAGTATTTTCATGGACGCTTCTGGTCGTTTGGGAATATTTCTAAATTTATAGGCCAAGAATTAGGGTTAGAGGAGCTTCGAGGGGCCCACAAGCCCTCAGGGCACCCCCTAGGGCGCGCCCTGAGGCTTGTGGCCGCCTCGGGACTCCTCTGACTTCATCTCCAAGTCCTACGTGTGTCTTCTGGTCCAAGAAAACTCATCGCAAAAGTTTTATTCCGTTTGGACTCCGTTTGGTATTCCTTTTCTGTAAAACTCAAAAACAAGGAAAAAACAGAAACTGGCACTGGGCTCTGGGTTAATAAGTACTCCCAAAAATAATATAAAATAGCATATTAATGCATATAAAACATCCAAAACAGATAATATAATAGCATGGAACAATAAAAAATTATAGATACTTTGGAGATGTATCAGTCATGTTGGTGAGTAAGTATGCTTTAATAAGAATATTGGTATTAAGGTTTGTGATTCGCTATGCAAGCACGAAAGTCAATAGTTATGCAATGAAATTACATTCTACTTGTGGTGCATTATTTGGTGTTAGTTATGTTTAATGCTCTTTTATGATCGTTTTCATTTCGTTGTTGGTCGCTTCTCAATCTATTTGCTAGCCTCCATTTCTACAAAGTGGGAATACTACTTTTGCATCCGAACTCCTTAAACCAAGTTGTGCCAAATGAGTCCACCATACCTACCTATATGCAGTATATCCATGCCGTTCCAAGTAAATTTGTATGTGCCAACTCTAATTTTCAAAATGAATTTCCTTTTTGCATGCCTGTACCGCTCATGAAGCGGCAGGGGGTGGCCAATATTTTCCATGCTAGATATTTTATTCGCAAGATGAGTGTTTATTCACTTGTCATTGCATGAGAGTGTGGCAAGGTAATAGGGATGCCCAGTCCCGAAATGATTTTTATTTATTTATGTAGTTCAATAATAAATTCCTTGGAAAGTGTTGGTATGGAAGGCACCCATGGATACGACTAGCCATGGATTGTGAAAGAATGGTGGAACAAGGAAACTTTATTTTCTGTTTGCGAACCGCCTCTGATTTATCTAGCATGGAAAGTATTGGGAATTCTCGATCGTTTTCGTTGACAGGAAAAGCATGCCTCCCAAAATAATTTTATCTCTCAATTTAAGCTTTGAGCTCTGGCAATTCTACAAATCCCTACTTCCCTCTACAAAGGGCCTATCTATTTACTTTATGCATTTTTTATTTTTTGAGTCTCCATCTTCTCTTATAAAGCACCAACTAGGGAACACTATTATCATACTTGTGCATTTGCCATAGTTAATATTTGAGTGTGTTTCATGAATGGATCAATGATTGAGCATGATGGGCTAGGGATAGCTTTCTTTAGTGTTGATATTTTGAAAGACATGGTTGCTTGTTGATATGCTTGAGTACTGATGTCTTCAAGTCAAATATAGACTATTGCTTTGAATCATCTAAAAGTCCAAATGTCCATGCTACAAAAGAAAAGATTATGAGATGAACATGTTAGGCAGCTTTCCACATAAAAAATTTTGTTTTTATCATTTACCTACTCGAGGACGAGCAGGAATTAAGCTTGGGGATGCTGATACGTCTCCAACGTATCTATAATTTTTTATTGTTCCATGTTGTTATATCATCAATCTTGGATGTTTTATATTAATTTTATAGCAACTTTATATCATTTTTTGGGACTAACCTATTGACATAGTGCCCAGTGCCAGTTGCTGTTTTTGCTTATTTTTTACTTTGCAGAATATTAGTACCAAACGAAGTCCAAATGCCAAGAAACTTTTTGGAGATTTTTTTTCTGGACAGAAGACAACTTGGGATCCAAGGAAGTGCACGAGGGGAGTCGAGAGATCGGAGTTTCCATCGCCGCAAGTTCCAGAACCACGACATCCAATCTAGAGGCCTTCTTCGGCACTCTGCCGGAGGGGTTAACGTTCACGGAGGGGTTCTTCATCAACACCCTTGCCCCTCTGATGATGCGTGAGTAGTTTACCACAGACCTATGGGTCCGTAGGCAGTAGCTAGATGGCTTTTTTTTAATCTTCAATACAATGTTCACCTCGATGTTCTTGGAGATCTATTTGATGTAACTCTTTTTTTGCGGTGTGTTTGTTGGGATCCGATGAATTGCGAGTTTATGATCAGTTCTATCTATGAATATTATTTGAGTCTTCTCTGAACTCTTTTATGCATGATTGTTATAGCCTCGTATTTCTTCTCTGAAACTTTGGTTTGGTTTGTCCAATTAGATTGATTTTTTTGCCATGGGAAGAGGTGCTTTGTGATGGGTTCGATCTTGCGGTCCTCAATCTCAGTGACAGAAAGAGACATGGCGCGCATGTATCATTGCCATTAAGGATAAAAAGATGGGGTCTTTCCTACATGAATAGATCTTGTCTACATCATGTCATCATTCTTATTGCATTACTCCATTTCTTCAGGAACTTAATACACTAGATGCATGCTGGATAGCGGTCGATGTGTGGAGTAATAGTAGTAGATGCAGGCAGGAGTCGGTCTACTAATCTTGGACGTGATGCCTATATACATGATCATTTCCTTGGATATCATCATATATTTGCTTTTCTATCAATTGCCTAACAGTAATTTGTTTACCCACCATATGCTATTTTCTCGAGAGAAGTATGGCCCCCGGGTCTATTTTCTATCATAATGCTTCAGATGTATTAATCCAAAAATCCAAAAATACCATGTTGCACTTTTTCTTTATTTATTTTCTTTTGTGTTTTTGTTAGATCTATTTATCCAATCTCATATAATTTAATCTATCTCAATACCGAGGACGGATTGACAACCCCTCTTACGCGTTGCGTTGCAAGTTTTTATTATTTGTGTGAAGGTACTACTTACATAGTTTGGTGGATCCTCCTACTGGATTGATACCTTGGTTTCATAACTGAGGGAAATACTTCCCGTTGCTATGCGGCATCATCCTCTCCTCTTCGGGGAAATACTAACACGGATACAAGCAATCAACTATGGATTGTATCGGGGGGTATAAGCCATGGAGAAGTTAGAATACAGTAGGTATAATGCAAAAATAAAATATGAATGGGTTTGCAACAGTAACTAAAGTAGTGATTTGCTTGGTTATACTAACGGATCTCATGAAGGTTTTATTAAGTTTTGTGTGATTGAAGTTTTCATGTTTTGGGTGAGATCACGATGGATGAAGGAATAAGGAGTGGCGAGAGCTTAAGCTTCGGGATTCCCAAGGCACCCCAAGGTAATATTCAAGGACTCCCAATGTAACACCCCATGTCATTAGCCACAGTAATCACTTTTGATAATGACAAGTCAGCATGATTAACAGTGCCTAATCATCATTTGCATCATATTGCATTTCAAACTCCTAGTTCAAACTCCAATTAAAATCAAAGTGGAAAATAAAAGTTGTTCAAAACAGAAACTAAAATGTTCATTAAATAACAAATATTCTAGAGACAGTTCTAAAATTGTAACCAACATTAATGGAATTGGATAAGTGGCTCTAACAACCTCAAGCAGTAGCAAACAGCCACCTATAATAACCTTTTATTTAAACTAAATTAATTATGAAGTTATGTTTTGCCCAAACTAGTTTTTGGTGTTAGGATATAATGCACTGTGATTTATGAACTAGGTCACACTTTTACAAAATTCATTTAGTGCCCAAACAATTAACAAAACAGAGTTAAAAGGGAAACAGAAAAAGGAAAAATAGAAAAAGGCCTAAAGCTCTACTGTGCACTTAGGCCTGTTGCTACAACGCGGCCCAGCCCACTCCGCGCCATCCCCCACCTCCCGCAATGCTCACTGCCTCGCTGTCGAACACCTCGCGCCCGCACGCACGCGCGCACCCGGCCCCCCTCGCTCGCCACGCGTGCTGGGGATAAGAGCAGCTCCCTGCACCCCCCTGGCGAACCCTAGCTGCCTCACTCCCTCTCCCTCGCCCTCTTCTGCCGCACCCGAGCGCCGCCATGTTCAGCCGCGGCTGAGCTGCGCGGCCACCGTCACCGCCCCGCCTCGCGAACGTGCCCACCGTGCTCGCCGTCGTCGCCTGCTTCGACCGCGCCAACGACCCGGAGCCAGGAGACACTGCAGCGCCTCCCCGAGCTCTTCTTCCTCCTCGGATCCTCGCCGCCATTCACCATCGATTCCGGCCACCCCACGCCTTCCCCACGCACGCTTTGCACCTCTGCAGGATCACTGTGAGCTCCCCTTCCTCCTCCCCCTCGTTGCGCTCCGTTCCCGCCACCATAGCCCCCTCTCACCGTCATGGCCGTGCTCGTCTCCGCACGAGCTCGTCGCTGGCAGCCCTACGGCGACCATTTGGTCCAGTGCCTGTGCCCGTTTAGCTCGCCCGCGCGCGTAGAGCGTCGATAGCCTTTTGCCTCGCTCTTGCGCACTGCTGCTACTGGTCCACTTCCGCCCGAAGCTCGCCATCCGCTGCGGTGCTCGCCGCCGGTGATTCCGACCACCTCGGCCCGCGAAACCACCGCAGAACGACGAGGCTCGGAACGCCCGATCGAACGCGCCAAACCCCGCACGAAATGGTGCACCATAGGCAAAACCCGACCTCGCTGGAGTTCGCTGCCGCGCTCGGGTTCGCCGGAGTGCTCTCTGGCCGGCGCCGACGTGGCCAGCTAGGGCCCGCCCCTATGCCACTGCCACTGGGCCCCGTTGACCTCGGTCAGCGCTGACGTGGCCGCCCCTGTGTCTATGACATGCGGGCCCCACTCCATTAGCTGTTAAAATAAATAGATAATTAGTTAATTAACCTAATTAGTTAATTAGCTAAATTAATAGACACTGACAGTAGGCCCCACACACTAATTAACCCTATTTAGTTTAATATAACTCTGTTTAAATAGTTTTGTCACTGACATGTGGGTTCCACTGGACCCACCTGTCAGGTTTGACCCAGGTCAGCCGGGTTTGACCTGCTGACGTCATGGTGATGTCATGCTGACATCATCATTTACTATTCTGGATAATTCGAATTAATAATAAATCTGTAATTTCAGAATATTGTTTAAACTTTAGAAAATCATATAAAATAATCCGTAACTCCGATGAAAATAATTTATATATGAAAGTTGCTCAGAATTTCGATACAAATCTGAATACGTCCTCCGTATTCCTGTCAGATGCCCCTAGCTAGATGGACATGGAACTTTTAGACCGATTTCGATAAATGAATAGTGCTCAACTTTAATTAAATATATCCGGATAAATTCCTAATTTAATTAAATCATTTAGTTAGGCAGTAGAACACCTCGGCATATCATTTAGACATGTCATGCATATTGTTTGCATTTTTTTCGTGAATTTATTGTTTCTCTCCCCCTCCTTCTCTCTCGATAGACGCCGAGACCGACGCCGTTGCAGCTGGGTACGACTACACTCCAGACGAGCAGCCCGTTGACGACCTCTCTTTCTTGCCAGAGCAACCAGGCAAGCCCCCCCTTGAGCATCCAGATATCGCCCATTCCATTTCTCCTGCTTGCTTTAGATTTTTCTACGGTTAATATTTGCTCCTGTTCTGATGCATAGCCTACTTTTGTAACCTGTTTAATGTTACCTTACCTGCCTATGTTAAACTGCTTAGTATAGGTTGGTAGTGAACCATCAGTGACCCCCACCACCTTACCCTTGTTGCCCCTGCTTGATCAGCGATGACTCGATCAATGTAATCGTCGACCAGAGACCGACATATCACCTCACCCCCCTTAGTTGTACGACTCTGCATAGTTACTCTCGAGTGCGGAGGGTGATACTTCTAACGCACTCCTGATGAATACTCTGCAGTGTAGCTGTTCTGTCGTTGTCATCGAGGGTGATTCCTCCTTCTCCACTTCCAATACGACTCTGTCATGCAACCCCTCAGTGTGAACCTTGAGGGTGATGCCTCATACGTTCACCCTGATGATTTCATCGAGTGGAATCCACCGAGGGTGATTCCTCGGGGTTCTGCCCCCTTGATGTTATGACCACACGGTTACTTTGACCTTTGTTACAGGCAGGACGACCCTGATGGGTACCCGCAGGGGATCTATGATGTCGGGTGTGCCGGAAGGGCACTCGAGTGTGGTATTGTGGCGGAGCTTCAGAAACTCTGATTGTCTCCGCGTGTTACTAAATGAGCCTATTGGATTTGGGTGTTTGAGCTGAGTGGGTCGACGTGCCCTATACGCACTACCACCACGCGGGATAATGGTTATGGGGCCCTCTGCGATGTACGTTTCTCCCAAAAGCTCTTCAGACGTCACGTTTCACCGTGCGGGCTTATCGCCGGGATTGGACTGGATACTTCACTGACGAGTTCATTGTCACACCTACACCCCGTACAGCCACGCAACGCGCAGGGTGCCCTGGGCGATGGCCCAAGACCTCTGGGTGCATAGGTTAGTCCAGCGTGCTGACCTCTCTGCTGAGCCTAGGTAGGGCGCTGCCTCGTGCTGATCTTCCGAGGCCGGGCATTACCCAGCAAGTGTGTCCGGCCAGAGTTGATCGAGCGTGTTGGGTAACACTAGTGCACCCCTGCAGGGAAGAATAATCTATCGATAGCCAGTCCTACGCTAAAGGACGCTCAGTTTGGTATTCCGATCTATTACTTGAACTAGATACTTGTTACTTAATTGAAGCTTCGGGATCGCTTTCTCGCAGGGAGTCGAGGAAGGATCTCTAGGCTTACTTCAACATGCTTGCTTAATAAAATGCTTTTCTACTCTCTTCTATTGCTGCAAGATGGTGGCTTCGTGAAGATGTTTGAAGATGCTAGTCTTCGATAGGACTAGGCCTTCTCTCTATTCTGGCATTTCTGCAGCCCAATCCACATATACATCCTTTCTTTGATAATGATGCATATGTAGTGTAGATCCTTGCTTGCTGAGTACTTCAGATGAGTACTCACGGTTGCTTTGTTACTTCTTTTTCTCTATATTCCCCTACTTGATGATACATCAGATGATGGAGCCCCGGAGCCAGATGCCACCACAGGAGCTTACTACCAGGAGGGTCCAGATGGCACGTACTACTGGATCGAGCCAGCCGACCAGGAGTAGGATCGGAGGCTCCCAGGCAGGAGGCCTACGCCTTTCGATCTAGAGTCATTGTTTGTGCTAGCTTTCTTAAGGCAAAAACCTGTCTAACTATGTCTGTACTCAGATATTATTTGTATGACTGACTTATGTATTCGGATCTTTGGATCCCTGGTCTGTAATATTGTGGATCTCCGTTTATTTGTGTTAGAGTTGTGTTGTGATATCTTCCCGTGAGTCCCTGTGCTTGATCGTGCATGTTTGCATGTATGATTAGTGCACGATTGAGTCGGGGGCGCCACAAGTTGGTATCAGAGCTGACTGCTTGTAATAAGCCCCCTTTCCAATTCCTTGGCCAAAGTTGAGTCTAGAAACCGAAAAACTAATTTACTAACTTTGTTGTGTGGCTTACGTGCCCACGTCATCAACTGGGTGCTATTAGGATCTTTTATTCCTCGTCTATACTCTGGGACTCTGATCTCTCTTCCATTCGGGTTAAATAAATTTTACTAACGCCGACACTTAGGATCTCGTAAATCCCGTCTACCCGAAGAGCTGGATATCTGTGCTTAATTCGTTACCATTGATCTAATTAGTCTGATAATCATTTTCCTTTCCATTGTTTTGTTTAACCTTTCTCTCCGAGTTGTATTATACTTCTCATTGACATGCTGACGTGATAGCACCTGACGTTACCGTCGAAATTAAAGGATTGGAATTCCTTGCCTCACCCATCATCTTGAGATCTTCCACCATAGACCTCATCCTCGGAATGGATTGGTTGAAAGCTCACATTGCTTCGATCAATTGTGCCACAAAAGTCATCCAATTTCTTCACCCCTCCGATGAGATAGTGAACTACACCGCCCGAATTACTCGAGACACTGAAGCTTAGATATATGCTCTGAATGCTTTGACTGCCTCACCTCTGGAAGGGATCGAGAACGTTCCTGTTGTTCGAGATTTTCCGGACGTCTTTCCAGAAGAACTTCCAGGAATACCCCCGGCTAGAGCTGTCGAGTTTGTCATTGACTTGAAGCCTGGCACTACCCCTATTGTGAAGCGTCCTTATAAGATGCCACCGCACCACCTTCTTGAACTTAAAGAAGAAATCGACAAGTCACTTAAGAAAGGTTTCATCCGCCCCAGTTCCTCTGCTTGGGGAGCACCTTCACTCTTTGTTAGGAAGAAGTATGGAACTAACCGATTGGTTCAGGGTTACCGGCCCATTAACCAAGCCACAATCCAGAATAAATACCCACTACCCCAGATCAATGATCTTTATGATCAGCTTGCTGGATCCTCTGTCTTCTCGAAACTCGACTTGAGGTTGCGTTATCATCAGATCTGTGTTCGCGAAGAGGATATTCCGAAGACTGCCTTTGTTACTCAATATGGCTCTTATGAGTACACTGTCATGTCATTTGGTTTAACAAATGCTCCAGCCACCTTCTCCCGGTTGATGAACTATATCTTCAGGGATTACCTCGACAAATTCGTCATGGTTTATTTGGATGATATCCTAATATATTCCAAGAATGAAGAAGAACATGCTGAACATCTTCGGCTTGTATTGGAGAAGCTACGAGAACATCAGTTGTATGCTAAATTCTCCAAGTGTGAGTTCTGGTTATCTGAAGTGACCTATCTTGCTCATGTGATTTCCAAGAATGGCATTGTTGTTAACCCCGAGCGAGTTCAGGCTATTCTTGACTGGACTCCCCCGAAGAATATCAAGCAAGTCAGAAGTTTTCTCGGACTCGCTAGTTATTGCCGTCGATTCGTTGAGAACTTTTCCAAGATTGCAAAGCCACTTACTGATCTGCTCCACAAAGGTGTTAAATTTGAGTGGACAGAAAAATGTCAAGAAAGCTTTCAGACACTGAAAGATAAGTTAACATCTGCCCAAGTGCTAGCACCCCCGGACTCCCAAAAGGATTTTGTGATATTCTGTGATGCATCTCGTCAAGGATTAGGCTGTGTCCTAATGCAAGAGCGTAAGGTGATTGCTTATGCCTCTCGATAATTGCGTCCTCATGAAGAAAATTATCTAGTGCAAGATCTTGAACTTTCTACGGTTATTTATGCTCTGAAGCTATGGCGACATTACCTTCTCGGTAACCGTTGCGAGATATACATGGATCATCAAAGTTTGAAGTATCTATATACTCAACCAGATCTGAACCTTCGTCAACAAAGATGGCTCGAAACAATTGCCGATTATGATATGAATATCTCATACACCCCTGGCAAGGCTAATGTAATGGCCGATGCTTTGAGTCGCAAGGCTTATTGCAACAATCTTATGGTTTAGGAAGCACAACCTGTTCGTTATGAAGAGCTTCACAAATTGAACCTCCATATTGTTCCACAGGGTTATCTCAATACCCTGGTTGTTGAACCAGATTTAGAGCACAGCATTAAGACTCTGCAACGGTATGAATCTGAAGTTGAAAGGATTAAGCGATACCTCGAAAAGGGAAAGCCGTCGGAGTTCCATCTTGATGATGATGGGATCCTATTCTTCCAACGCCGTCTCTTCGTACCTAAGTTCAAGGATGAGAGGGAACATGTTATGAAAGAAGCTCATGACACTCCTCTGTCCATTCATCCTGGTAGCACAAAGATGTACCATGACATTTGTCAGAGATACTGGTGGCCTAATATGAAGTGAGACATTGCTCGTTATGTTTCTGAGTGTGACGTTTGCCGCCGCATTAAGGTAGAACATCAAAGGCCTGCTGGAACTCTGCAACCCCTTGAAATTCCTGAATGGAAATGGGACAAGGTCCAAATGGATTTCATTACTGGTTTTCCTAGATCTCAGAAGGGTCATGATGCTATCTTTGTCGTCATTGACCAATTCTCAAAGGTTGCTCACTTTCTTCCAGTTAAGGAGACAATCACTGCTAGTCAGTTAGCAGACTTGTATGTTTCCTGAATTGTGTCACTCCACGGTGTTCCGTTGGAGATCAGTTCTGATCGTGGCAGCCTCTTCACCTCCAGATTCTGGGCAAGTTTCCAAGAAGCTATGGGAACTCATTTGTCATTCAGTACCGCTTTTCACCCTCAGTCACAGGGTCAAGTCGAGCGAGTTAATCAAGTGCTCGAAGATATGCTTCGAGCTTGTGTCATCTCCTTCGGTAAGAAATGGGAGGAATCTCTCCCGTATGCCGAATTCTCTTACAACAATAGCTATCAAGCTAGTCTGAAGATGGCACCGTTTGAAGTTCTATACGGACGTAAGTGTTGAACCCCTCTGAACTGGTCGGAAACTGGGGAACGCTCACTCGTCGGACCGGACATTGTTCAGCAAGCTGAAGAACAAGTCTGCATTGTCCGTGAACATTTGAAAACTGCTCAGTCTCGTCAGAAGAGCAACTATGACCAAAAGCACCAGGAAATGGTCTATCAGCCTGGCGAGCAAGCTTACCTTTGCGTCACCCCGTTGAAAGGCACTCATCGTTTCGGAATCAAAGGCAAGTTAGCTCCTCACTACATTGGCCCATTCCATATTCTTGCCCGTCGAGGAGAAGTGGCATATCAGCTGCAATTGCCACCAAATCTTTCTCAAGTGCATGATGTCTTTCATGTATCCCAACTCCGTCGCTGCTTCAAGGATCCTATTCGAGCTGTGGATCATGAAATGCTTGAATTGCGGGAAGATTTGTCTTATCCAGAATATCCCATCCGTATTCTTGATCAAGCTGAGCGTCGAACTCGTCAGAAGTCGATCAAATTCCTCAAGGTTCAGTGGTTGAATCATTCTGAAGATGAAGCCACTTGGGAACGCGAGGATTGTCTACGTGAAGTATACCCCGCTTTCTTTCAGTCTTCCTCTTAATTCTCGGGACAAGAATTCTTGATAGATGAGGAGAATTGTAACACCCCATGTCATTAGCCACAGTAATCACTTTTGATAATGACAAGTCAGGATGATTAACAGTGCCTAATCATCATTTGCATCATATTGCATTTCAAACTCCTAGTTCAAACTCCAATTAAAATCAAAGTGGAAAATAAAAGTTGTTTAAAATAGAAACTAAAATGTTCATTAAATAACAAATATTCCAGAGACAGTTCTAAAATTGTAACCAACATTAATGGAATTGGATAAGTGGCTCTAACAACCTCAAGCAGTAGCAAACAACCACCTATAATAACCTTTTATTTAAACTAAATTAATTATGAAGTTATGTTTTGCCCAAACTAGTTTTTGGTGTTAGGATATAATGCACTGTGATTTATGAACTAGGTCACACTTTTTACAAAATTCATTTAGTGCCCAAACAATTAACAAAACAGAGTTAAAAGGGAAACAAAAAAAGGAAAAATAGAAAAAGGCCTAAAGCTCTACTATGCACTTAGGCCTGTTGCTACAGCGCGGCCCAGCCCACTCCGCGCCATCCCCCACCTCCCGCAATGCTCACTGCCTCGCTGTCGAACACCTCGCGCGCGCGCACCCGGCCCCCCTCGCTCGCCGCTCGAGAGCGCGTCGCCGCGCGCGCTGGGGATAAGAGCAGCTCCCCGCACCCCCCTGGCGAACCCTAGCTGCCTCACTCCCTCTCCCTCGCCTTCTTCTGCCGCACCCGAGCGCCGCCATGTTCGGCCGCGGCTGAGCTGCGCGGCCACCATCACCGCCTCGCCTCGCGAACGTGCCCACCGTACTCGTCGTCGTCGCCTGCTTCGACCGCGCCAACGACCCGGAGCCAGGAGTCACTGCAGCGCCTTCCCGAGCTCTTCTTCCTCCTCGGATCCCCGCCGCCGTTCACCATCGATTCCGGCGACCCCACACCTTCCCCGCGCACGCTTTGCACCTCTGCAGGATCGCTATGAGCTCCCCTTCCTCCTCCCCCTCGTTGCGCTCCGTTCCCGCCACCGTAGCCCCCTCTCCCCGTCATGGCCGAGCTCGTCTCCGCACGAGCTCGTCGCCGGCAGCCCTACGGCGACCATTTGGTCCCGCGCCTGTGCCCGTTTAGCTCGCCCGCGCGCGTAGAGCCTTGATAGCCTTTTGCCTTGCTCGTTTGCGCACTGCTGCTACTGGTCCACTTCCGCCCGAAGCTCGCCATCCGCTGCGGTGCTCGCCGCCGGCGATTCCGACCACCTCGGCCCGCGAAACCACCGCAGAATGACGCGGCTCAGAACGCCCGATCGAATGCGCCAAACCCCGCACAAAATGGTGCACCGTAGGCAAAACCCGAGCTCGCCGGAGTTCGCTGCCGTGCTCGGGCTCGCCGGAGTGCTCTCCGGCCGGCGCCGACATGGCCAGCTGGGGCCCGCCCCTGTGCCACTGCCACTCGGCCCCGTTGACCTCGGTCAGCGCTGACGTGGCCGCCCCTGTGTCTATGACATGCGGGCCCCACTCCATTAGCTGTTAAAATAAATAGACAATTATTTAATTAACCTAATTAGTTAATTAGTTAAATTAACAGACACTGACAGTAGGCCCCACATGCTAATTAACCCTATTTAGTTTAATATAACTCTGTTTAAATAGTTCTGTCACTGACATGTGGGTCCCACTGGACCCACCTGTCAGGTTTGACCCTGGTCAGCCGGGTTTGACCTGCTGACCTCATGGTGATGTCATGCTGACGTCATCATTTACTATTCTGGATAATTTGAATTAATAATAAATCTGTAATTTCAGAATATTGTTTAAACTTTAGAAAATCATATAAAATAATCCGTAACTCTGATGAAAATAATTTATATATGAAAGTTGCTCAGAATTTCGATACGAATCTGAATACGCCCTCTGTATTCCTGTCAGATGCCCCTAGCTAGATGGACATGGAACTTTTAGACCGATTTCGATAAATGAATAGTGCTCAACTTTAATTAAATAAATCCGGATAAATTCCTAATTTAACTAAATCATTTAGTTAGGCAGTAAAACACCCCGGCATATCATTTAGACATGTTATGCATATTTTTTGCATTTTGCCGTGAATTTATTGTTTCTCTCCCCCTCCTTCTCTCTCGATAGACGCCGAGACCGACGCCGTTGCAGCTGGGTACGACTACGCTCCAGATGAGCAGCCCGTTGATGACCCCTCTTGCTTGCCAGAGCAACCAGGCAAGCCCCCCCCCCGCCCCCCTTGAGCATCCAGATATCGCCCATTCCATTCTCCTGCTTGCATTAGATTTTGCTACTATTAATGTTTGCTCCTATTCTGATGCATAGCCTGCTTTTGTAACCTGTTTAATGTTACCTTACCTGCCTATGTTAAACTGCTTAGTATAGGTTGGTACTGAACCATCAGTAACCCCCACCACCTTACCCTTGTTGCCCCTGCTTGATTAGCGACGACTCGATCAATGTGATCGTCGACTAGAGACCGACACATCACCTCACCCCCCTTAGTTGTACGACTCTGCATAGTTACTCTCGAGTGCCGAGGGTGATACTTCGTAATGCACTCCTGATGAATACTCTACAGTGTAGCTGTTCGGTCGTGGTCATCGAGGGTGATTCCTCCTTCTCCACTTCCGATACGAATCTGTCGTGCAACCCCTCAGTGTGAACCTCGAGGGTGATGCCTCATACGTTCACCCTGATGATTTCATCGAGTGGAATCCACCGAGGGTGATTCCTCAGGGTTTCCCCCCTTGATGTTATGACCACATGGTTACTTTGACCTTTGTTACAGGCGGGACGACCCTGATGGGTACCCGTCGGGGATCTATGATGCCGGGTGTGCCGAAAGGGCACTCGAGTGTGATATTGTGGCAGAGCTTCGGAAACTCTGATTGTCTCCGCGTGTTACTAAATGAGCCTATTGGATTTGGGTGTTTGAGCTGAGTGGGTCAACATGCCCTATACGCACTACCACCACGAGGGATAATGGTTATGGGGCCCTCTGCGATGTACGTTTCTCCCGAAAGCTCTTCAGACGTCACGTTTCACCGTGCGGGCTTATCGCCGGGATTGGGCTGGATACTTCACTGATGAGTTCAGTGTCGCGCCTGCACCCCGGCGAGCCACGCAACGCACAGGGTGCCTAGGGCGATGGCCCAAGACCTCTGGGTGCATAGGTTAGTCCGGCGTGCTGACCTCTCTGCTGAGCCTAGGTAGGGCGCTGCTTCGTGTTGATCTTCTGAGGCCGGGCATTACCCAGCAAGTTTGTCCGGCCAGAGTTGATCGAGCGTGTTGGGTAATAGTAGTGCACCCTTGCAGGGAAGAATAATCTATCGATAGCCGGTCCTACGGTAAAGGACGCTCAGTTTGGTATTCCGATCTATTACTTGAACTGGATACTTGTTACTTAATTGAAGCTTTAGGATCGCTTTCTCGCAGGGAGTCGAGGAAGGATCTCTAGGCTTACTTCAACATGCTTGCTTAATAAAATGCTTTTCTACTCTCTTCTATTGCTACTAGATGGTGGCTTCGTGAAGATGTTTGAAGATGCTAGTCTTCGATAGGACTAGGCTTTCTCTCTATTCTGGCATTTCTGCAGCCCAATCCACATATACATCCTTTCTTTGATAATGATGCATATGTAGTGTAGATCCTTGCTTGCTGAGTACTTCGGATGAGTACTCATAGTTGCTTTGTTACTTCTTTTTCCCTATATTCCCCTACTTGATGATACATCAGACGATGGAGCCCCGGAGCCAAATGCCACCACAGGATCTTACTACCAGGAGGGTCCAGATGGCACGTACTACTGGATCGAGCCAGCCGACTAGGAGTAGGATCGGAGGCTCCCAGGCAGGAGGCCTACGCCTTTCGATCTAGAGCCGTTGTTTGTGCTAGCCTTCTTAAGGCAAAAACATGTCTAACTATGTCTGTACTCAGATATTATTTGTATGACTGACCTATGTATTCGGATCTTCGGATCCCTGGTCTGTAATATTGTGGATCTCTGTTTATTTGTGTTAGAGTTGTGTTGTGTTATCTTCCCATGAGTCCCTGTTCTTGATCTTGCATGTTTGCGTGTATGATTAGTGCACGATTGAGTCGGGGGCGCCACACCCAAGCAACTAAGCTTGGGGATGCCCCGAAATTCATTCCCTCTTTCTTCTACCAACTGTCGATAATTTTACTTGGAGCTATATTTTTATTCATCACATGATATGAGTTTTGCTTGGAGCGTCGTGTATTATATGAGTCTTTGCTTTGTTTGGTTTTTAGCTTGTCACAATCATCTTTGCTGGACACACCTTTTTGAGAGGGACACACATTATTCGTGATTTGTTAGAATACTCTATGTGCTTCACTTATATCTTTTGAGCTAGGCACTTGCTCTAGTACTTCACTTATATATTTTTTAGCACGGCGGTGATTATATTTTTAAGAAATAGATTGACTCTTATACTTCACTTATATCTTTTTGAGAGTTGATAATAGTAATGGTAATTTGCACAAGATATGAATTTGGTCCCAAAGTGGTGAATATTCTAGAAGGATATAATAAAAACTTTCATATAGATCATTGGATATGATAAGTTTGATTCCTTGCAATAGTTTTGTGATATGGAGATGATAATATGTGAGTTATGCTAGTGAGTAATTGTGCTTTAGTAAGAATATTAGTGTTAGGGCTTGTGATTCCCTATGCATGCATGTAAAGTCAATAGTTGTGCGATGAAGTTACATCCTACTTATGATGCATTATTCAATGTTAGTTATGTTCAATGCATGTTTATGACCGTTTTTGTATTTTGGTTGGTTGCTTCTCAATCTATTTGCTAGCCTTCATTTGTACTAAGCGGAAATACTGGTTGTGCATCAAATTCCTTAAAACCAAAGTTGTGCCAAATGAGTCCACCATACCTACCTATAGGAGGTATTTACGTGTCGTTCCAAGTAAATTTGCATGTGCCAACTCTAATCATTCAAAAAAAATCCATTTTGTGTGCCTATACCGCTCATGAAGCGGCAGGGGGTGTCCAATATTATCCATGCTAGGCGTGTTTGTCTCACGATGAGTGTTTATTCACTTGTCATTGCACGAGAAAGTGGCAAGGTAATAGGGATGCCTAGTCCCGAAATAAAAATAATAATATCAATAATAAATTCCTTGGAAAGTGTTGGTATGGAAGGCATCTGTGGATATGGCTAGCCATGGATTGTGAAAGAATGGTGGAAAGGAACTAAACTTTATTTTCTGTTTGGGAACCGCCTATAATGTGTTTAGCACAGAAGATATTGGGAATTCTCAGTCGTTTTCGTTGACAGGAAAAGCATGCCTCTCAAAATAAATCTTCCTCTGTATTTTAAACTTTGAGCTCTGGCACCTCTGCAAATCTCTGCTTCCCTCTGCGAAGGGCCTACCTATTTTACTTTTACGCAATTTTTATTTTTATTTTGAGTCTCCATATTTTCTTATAAAACACCAACTGGAGAGCACTATTGTCATACTTGTGCATAGGGTGTAGCTAATATTGAGAGTGTTTCATGAATGGATCAATGACTAAGCATAATGGGCTAGGGATAACTTTCGTTAGCATTGATATTTTGAAAGACATGGTTGCTTGTTGGTATACTCCAGTATTTATGTTTTCATGTCAAAATATAGACTACTACTTTGAATCACTCAAGTCCAAATATCCATGCCACAAAAGAAAAGATTATATGATGAATATGATAGGTAGCATTCCACATCAAAAATTCTGTTTTTATCATTTACCTACTCGAGGACGAGTAGGAATTAAGCTTGGGGATGCTTGATACGTCTCCAACTTATTTATAATTTTCAATTGTTCCATGCTATTATAGTATGAATCTTGGATGTTTTATATGCAATTAAATATCATGTTTTTTGGGACTAACCTATTAACTTAGTGCCCAGTGCCAGTTGTTGTTTTTGCCTGTTTTTGGCTTTTCAGGAAATCAATATCAAACAGAGTCCAAATGGAGAAAAAACTTTGGATTAATTTTTTCTGGACCAGAAGAAACCGTAGAAGGTTCGGGAGAAGATTTGAAGAGCCACGAGGGAGCGACAAGCTCGGGAGGCCCGCCCTCCAGGCTTGTCGGGCCCTCGTGGCACCTCTTAACCTAATTTCACCTCTACAAATTCTCAAATTTTCCCCTGACATCAGCGAGCCAACCAAAATACTTTTTTCACCACCGCAAGTTTCCGTTCCCACGAGATCCCATCTGGAGGCCTTCTCCGATACTCTGCCGGATGGGGAATCGATCACGGAGGGACTCTATATCAACCTTGTTTCCCTTCCGATGATGCGTGAGTAGTTTACCACAGACCTACGGGTCCATAGCTAGTAGCTAGATGGCTTCTTCTCTCTCTTTGATCTTCAATAAAATGTTCTCCTTGATGTTCTTGGAGATCTATTTGATGTAATGACTTTTTGTAGTGTGTTTGTTGGGATCCGATGAATTGTGAGTTTATAATTTGATCTATCCATGAATATTATTTGAATTTTCTCTAAACTCTTTTATGCATGATTGTTATAGCTTCGTATTTCTCTTCGATCTACTGGTTTAGTTTGGCCAACTAGATTGATTTATCTTGCAATGGGAGAGGTGCTTTGTAATGGGTTCGATCTTGCGGTGCTCAATCCCAGTGACAGAAGGGGACATGACACGTATTGTACCATTGCCATTAAGGATAAAAATATGGGGTTTATTCATACGCTAGTAGCTAGATGGCTTATTCTCTCTCTTTGATCTTCAATACAATGTTCTCCTCGATGTTCTTGGAGTTCTATTCGATGTAATTTTTTTTGCGGTGCATTTGTTGAGATCCGATGAATTGTGGATTTATGATCAGATTATCTATGAATATTATTTGAGTCTTTTCTGAACTCTTTTATGCAAGATTAAGATAGCTTTGTATTTCTCTCCGATCTATTGATTTGGTTTGGCTAACTAGACTGATTTTTCTTGCCATGGGAGAGGTGCTTTGTAATGGGTTCAATCTTGCGGTGTCCTCACCCAGTGATAGAATCGGTAGCGAGGCACATATTTGTATTGTTGCCATTAAGGGTAAAAAGGTGGGGTTTATTCATATTGATTGGATCTATCCCTCTACATCATGTTATCTTGCTTAAGGCGTTACTCTGTTCTTGTTAACTTAATACACTAGATGCATGCTGGATAGCGGTCGATGTGTGGAGTAATAGTAGTAGATGCAGGCAGGAGTCGGTCTACTTGTCACGTACGTGATGCCTATATTCATGATCATTGCCTTAGATATTGTCATAACTTTGCCTTTTTCTATCAATTGCTCAACAGTAATTTACTTACACATCATATGTGTTCTTTCAAGAGAGAAGCCTCTAGTGAAAACTATGGCCCCCGGGTCTCTTTTATCATATTATTTTGAGATACAAAACCAAAAACCCAAAAATACCTTGCTGCAATTTATTTACGTTTACTTTATTTTGCACTTTTATTTATCTTTTATACCTATCTCTATCAGATCTCATCCTTGCAAGTAACCGTGAAGGGATTGACAACCACTTTATCACGTTGGGTGCAAGTATTTATTTGTTTGTGTAGGTACAACCATTGGTGACTTGTGTGTTCCTCCTACTGGATTGAAACCTTGGTTCTCAAACTGAGGGAAATACTTATCTCTACTTTGCTGCATAGCCCTTTCCTCTTCAAGGGAAAAACCAACGCAAGCTCAAGAAGTAGTAGGAAGAATTTCTAGCACCGTTGCTGGGTTGGGGAGCTCTGTGATGCACAAATCGCGTATGCGTGCATGGACATGTACGCACGCTTAGTCGTATGGAGACGGATCTACCTCATCAAACAGGGTCGGCTAGAAGCAAAAGAAAGGCAAGTGATGCAGGCCATCCATGAAAACATCAAGAAGACGGAGAGGATGCAGCGCAAAATGGAGAAGGCGCAACATGGGAGATATTAGTTTTGAATAGATTAGTTTTATTATGATTTATGTAATTTAAATTTTGATGAACTTGGCCGATTTATGCTGAAGTTGTGAGTTCCAATGTTCTGAACATTTGTGGTATCATCTTATTAAGCCAATTAATGTACCTGTCGACCCTTAAAAGTTGTACCTTCGCACACTACATTGTCAATTCTTAACTTTTCCCGTTCACCATCATGCCCCGAGCGAAACCCTAGCCGTCAATGGGTAAAAGATATCCATGCACTGAGGAAAGAAGGAGGGTCACCGGGTTGCAGGATTGATGGGGGAGGCAAGCAATCCTCGTCCCGCCACCGTAGCGGCGACAACATCACGGGCAGCGTTGGTGGCGAAAGCATCACGGGTGGAGGCGGTGGCAGCAACTTGCCTGGCGAATGGAAGATCACATCAGAGCTGCTGTTCAGAAGGAAAAAGCCGACACAGGTAAGTCAAACTGGTGCCCATGTCCCTCATGAAACGCGGTGCATTATTTGTTCACTGAACTATCTAGTATCTGTGAATAGGACGGTGAAATCCTTCCTGTGTTGAACCATAGTATTCCGATGTCTGAGCAAAGTCCTTAGTTCAGCGGAATACAGAAGACAGAGACATGCGGGCACCTGTGTACCCCATTTCATAGAGTCTGCACGAACGGATTTGATTTCGGGCGTAGGTTTCTGGTCTGCCGAAAAGAGGTTTGAAATGAAACAAATTGTTTTCTATGTTATGTGTTCATCAATTAAATCCATGATTTAACTCCATTTTTCCTGTACTATAGGGATATGACGTGTGGATATTTGAAGTGGATGGATGAAGAATTGAAGGGGAGAGCGAGGACTGTAATCCACAAGCTCGCTGAAGACAATTTGGTGCTACTGAAATCAAATATGGAGATGGACAAGCAGATAGCTTGCATGAAAGAAGAGAGGAAGGTGCAAATGGCGACCTGAAGCACGCCATTAAGAGCATGGATAGAAGGGATTTAGCTGCACTGTCTGTCATAGGTGGATGTGTACTGATGTATGCTCTCCTGCAGTTCTTTATCAGGTGAATTATATAAAATGATTTTGTTACTTTCTGAACTTTTTGTTTTGGAAATAAAATGGATACATTTCGGAAATAGTTTCAAGCACTTTCATAAATATATGATAGGAAGTTCAACAAATGTCTGCGATATTCAACACAAGTCTCCCTAATACGAAATTACATCAGCATCTTAAACAACCAAGCCACATGCTAGTAACACAACTTTTAATCAAGATCACTGTCCATCTCATCTAGACCTATTTCCTCCTCGTCAACCACTTCATCCTCGCTCATGTCAAAGTCTTCATTGCCCTTCTCAAATTTATGCCGAGTTTCTTCCACCACACTAGCAGGAACTAAAACCCCTAATGCTTCATCTCTTTCGCGGTGAACATTTGGTACAACATCATCTTCCTCCCCTTCATCCTCAACATCTCTGGCAGCATCATGATCCTCCACTTCTTCCTCAACATCCACAGCTAAACCATGTGGTGAAGAATGGGTGGCTTCTTTATAGGCTTGTACAGTCGTGTCCTGCTCACCATCAAAATTTTCTGGAACATCATATGTGCCTTTGGACCCAATAGGCACAACCACCTTCCATGGCTGAAAAACTTTGTGTCCTCCAAGTAAATACGTGTGGTTGCTTGGGATGCCAGCATGGATGGAGCATCCTTGTACCATAATGCGGAAATATTCACGCTTCGAAAAAAGCATCAGACTTCATCTTCAAGATTTTCTTTTTCAGGCCATCAAGGTCAAACCAATCACATCTAAATAGAAATACCGATCTCTCCACAATTTACCTCAAGAACTTGCTTCAGCACCCCGTATAGTTCCCTCTCTTCTTTAGAGTTTTCAACACCTACCTTCATCATGTCGCCCGAATTATGAGTCCTTCGGTCCTTTTCAGAATCCATGGTACGAAACCTAACACCATTGACAGTGCATGCATCCCACGGACATACATGCATGTCTGGCCCTTTTGATAGTAGTCTTATATCTTCGGGCGCATTTCTTAACTTCCTTACATGATCTGCAAACCAGTCAACAAACTCCGCCTTGTGCTTCTGCTCCAAGTTTTGCACACCCCTTTCATTAATTCTTCCTTATGAACCCTATGGAAAAGAATTAAACTAGTCATGAACTTAGTTAAGATATACTCGTTCGCAACATTGTAGTACGACTTTGTTAGGTGATTGAAACTTACTCCATGTACTTAGGTACTTCTGGACAAGTGTTAAGTATGTATCTATGCATTTTGCCCCATTCCTCAGAGCATGTTTTCTTATGGGCCGCCCCAATGCCAACATGACCACCATCTGAAAATATGCCTACACTTCCTCTCATAGATTTCTGCTTTTTCTTCTTCTTATCATTCTTACTCATGTTTCTATCCGACTTGTTAAAACTAGTCTCTATGTCTTCTTTCAAATATCTGGAGCAAAAGATCAAGCACTCAACGCCGATATATTACTCCGTAATTGTGCCTTCTGGCCTTGCTTTGTTATGCACAGTTGACTTGAGGTACCCAAGCCTTCTCTCACATGGAAACATCCAACCATACTGGATAGGTCCCCTTAGTAGCGCGTCATTTGGAAGACGTACAACTAGGTGCACCATTACGTCGAAGAAAGAACGTGGGAAGACCTTCTCAAGCTTGCAAAGAATTTCAGGAATGTTATCTCTCAATTCCTTCATGACGTCAATTCTTAATGTCTTGGCACACATCTCCTTAAAGAATCTTCCTAGTAAATCGATAGCCTCATACATCTCCTTGGAGACAATGCCTCTAAGACCAGTTGGTAAGATAGTCTGCAGGAGTATGTGGTAATCATACATCTTCAAACCATGTAATTTACCAGCCTGAAGACCCACATATGTTGCCTGGTTTGCAGCATGACCATCTTGGAATTTTACATTAGCCAGAAACTTGCACAACTTTATTTTGTTTTCCTTACTAAGTGTCCATGGTGCAGGATACTTTTTGTATGAACTCGGCTTCTTGTTATCTTCTTGCAACCAATGATCTTTCCACATTTTCACATGCTATAAATCCAATCTTGCGCTGATGGTATCCTTGTTCTTACCATCAAGTTCATGGTGTGTACCAATGATACTGTCACATATGTTCTTCTCAATGTGCATAACATCCAGGTTCTGAGCTAACAAGATATCCTTCCAGTATGGCAAGTCGTGTAAGCTCACCCTCAGGTGCCATGTGGGATTATTATCCGTGCACTTTCTCTTTCTACTAGCATTACTAGGGTACTTACCTGGTTTGAAATTCTCCCTAGCAAGCTATAAGTACTGATCAACTTCTTCACTTGTGAACTTCCTTGGTCGACCCCTATGCCCTGTCTTGTTAGTAAATGGTTTTGCCTGCCTTCTAAAATGATTATTTCTATGAAGGAATCGACGATAGCCAATGTATCCAATTTTATTTTTCTGTTTCTCAAAGCAAGGATAACCCTTTCTACTCCGATCGGTGGTTGGTCCATATGCATGATAATCATGAATGGACCAAATAAACATCACACGCAAATTGAAAGGTTTTCCCGTGCATACATCTGCTGTTTCCACACCATCCCACAGCTTCTGAACATCTGCTATCAGAGGCTGCATAAATACATGAAAATCCTTACGTGGTGAGTATTTTCCAGGAATCAGCAATGCCATCATGAAATTGGATTGGTCCATGCACCTCCAGGGTGGGAAGTTGTATGGAATGACAAAAACAGGCCACATACTGTATGCACTACTCATGTGTCCAAACGGATTGAATCCATCAGTTGCAATTCCTCACCTCAAGTTGCGGGCATCTTAAACAAATCGTCCATGTTTTCCATCGAAGTACTTCCATGCATCGCCATCAGCGAGGTGCCTCATTACATTATCCTCTTGAACCCTCTTTTTCTTGTGCCACCGGGTGTGCTTTGATATTTCCCTCGAAGAAAAAAATCTTTGTAACCGTGGTCTTATCGTAAAGTATTGAAGGATCTTGTGAGGAACCTTTTTCTTCCCATCGATGTGTCTCCACCTTGATGTACCACAATGGGGACAGCGAGTACTATTGGCATAGTCTCCCCAATACAAAATGCAGTCATACTTGCATACATGAATTGTCTGGTATCCAAGACCAAGATCAGAAAGAGTTCTCTTAGCATCAGTGTAAGATTTTAGAAAATCCACCTTAGGCAAAGCAGTATTCAACAGCTGACAAAGCATATTGAATGTCTTGTTGGTCATATGTGTATATGTTTTGATATGTAGCACCATGATAATGAACGCCATCTGTGTCATACCGCCACATTCCTTGTGAAGGGGTTTCATTGCTTCTTTGTTGAGCTTCTTAAAAATGTCTAACCCAGCAGGTGCATCTTCTTTATTTCCAGCCGTCCTACCCATGTCATCCACTAGAGCTCCCACCATATGAAACACAGATTGTTGGTACAACTCAAAATCATCAGAGTCGTCAGATTCATAACCATCATCATTGGAAGTACAATTGCATGCACCGATGTCCCCTGATTCCCCATGAGAGATCCACCTCGTATAGGACCTGAGCATACCAGTAACATTTACATGACATCTTACAACATCAATAGTTTCACGGATCCCATTACGGCAATTTCTGCATGGGCACAACATATCTTCGCCCCCGTTGTAGTGAGCAAGCGCGAATTCCATAAACTGATTCATTCCAGGCATGTATGCTGGCATGAGTGTCGTTCCATGAGTAATCCAACCATGATCCATTTCTTGGACAACATGAAAAGTAATAGAACGCACCTGATATTTGCTACGATGTCTTTCAGTAAACAGATCTCACTTGAAATCGCCCCTATTTGACGCTATCGCTATCGCACGTGACTTTGCCCTTCAACTGTGGCGCATGCCCTCGCCGTACCCTCGCAACCATCTTCACCTCACCGTGCCGGCCTCTCGACTTGCTGGGGGCATGGTATTAGTGGAGGGCCCTAAGCCGATGATCCTGATTCCCTTTGTTAGGAGGGAACCAGATGATCCCAATTCCAAGTTCCCACTATTATGAAAAGAGATCCCGCTAAATGAGTTAGCTGAAAAACAATTACTTTTACTTTTCTATTTACATTTACAAAAAATGACCCATCAACATTAACTGTGACAGCAAGACCCGTCCCAGAAAATGGACATGCATAGTGACGGCCCAACACGTCACCAAAACTCAGTCTGAAACATCGCCAAAGTTGGCTAGGGCACTAGAAAACACCTCGTCATGGTGGAACGTCATAGAAAATGGTTTTAAGCCACGGTTCATGTTTCATCGCCAGGGTTTTTGTCACTGGTTAGAGCAAATTTTGTAGTGTTCATAGCCTGCAGTGCGCCTTCCTCGGTGACAGGTCTTCGGAGAATGAGCTTCCTCCGCCTGAAATGGCGGAGAGCAGGACGGACGAGCACGCCCCTCCCTCCCCTACTCGTGATGGGCTAGGGGAGGTGTCTGATACGTCTCCAACGTATCTATAATTTATGAAGTATTCATGCCATGTTTACAACAATTTTATATGGTTTTGGTATGATTTGGATGGAACTAACCCAGACTGACGCTATTTTCAGCAGAACTACTGTGGTGTTGTTTTTTGTGCAGAAATAAAAGTTCTCCAAATGCAACGAAACTTTTTGACAATTTTTTTGGAACAAAAGAGGCACTAGAAGCTTCGTGGGAGGGCCAGAAGACCCACGAGGTGGGCATAACCCGCCAGGGCGCGCCAGAGGGGCCTGGCTTGCCCGGGTGGGTTGTGCTCACCTTGAGGCCCATCTTCGCGTGATTCCAATGCTGAAAAATCCTATAAATAGAGAAACCATCAGAAATAACCCTAGATCATAAGTTCCACTGCCGCTAGCCTCTGTAGCCATGAAAAACCAATCTAGACCCCGTTCCGGCACCTTGCCGGAGGGGGAAATCATCACCGGTGGCCATCTTCATCATCCCGGTGGCCACCATGATGAGGAGGGAGTAGTCCACCCTCGGGGCTGAGGGTTTGTACCAGTAGCTATGTGTTTAATCACTCTCTCGTGTTCTAGAGATGGCACGATCTTGATGTATCGCGGGCTTTGTTAATATAGTTGGATCATATGGTGTTTCTACCTCTCTATCTTGTTGTGATAAATTGAGTTTTCCCTTTGAGATTTCGTTTTATCGGATTGAATACTTTTATGGATTTGAGAGCGCTTGATCTATGTCTTGGCACTCAACTCACGGATTCCCGAGGTGACATTGGGGTAATCTATGCATAGGGGTTGATGCACGTTTTCGTCCTTGTTTCTCCGGTAGAAATCTTGGGGCACTCTTTGAGGTTCTTTGTGTTGGATTGAGTATTATGAATCTGAAATTGTTTGATGCATATTGTATAATCAACTCACGGATACTCGCGGTGACATTGGAGTATCTAGGTGACCTTATAGTTGGTTGATGTGTATCATATGGTGTTATTTTAGTACGAACTCTTGGTTAGATCGATCGAAAGAATAGCTTGGTGTTATTTTATTACGAACTCTAGGATAGATTGATCGGAAAAAATAGCTTTGAGGTGGTTTCGTACCCTACAAACAATTTCTTCTTATGTTCTCCGCTAGATAGGAACTTTGGAGTGATTCTTCATCGCATGTTGAGGGAAGGTTATATGATCCAATTATATTAGCATTGTTGAGAGATTGCACTAGCGAAAGTACGGACCCTAGGACTCATTTTCAAGCATTGCAATACCGTTTGTGCTCCATTTTATCAATTGCTACCTTGCTGTTTTTTATTGTTCCTATTACAAAAATCAATATCTACTATCATTACTACGCTTTTATTACCATCTCTTCGCCGAACTAGTGCACCGATACAAATTACCATTGTATTTGGTGTGTTGGGGACACAAGAGACTCTTCGTTATTTGGTTGCAGGATTGTTTGAGAGAGACCATCTTCATCCTACGCCTCCCATGGATTGATAAAACTTAGGTCATCCACTTGAGGGAAAATTGCTACTGTCCTACAGAACTCTGCGTTTGGAGGCCCAACACGAGTCTACAAGAATAAAGTTGCGTAGTAGACATCAAGCTCTTTTCTGGCGCTGTTACCGGGGAGGTGAGTGCATGAAGGTATATCTTTAGATCTTGCAATTGAATATTTTAGTTTCTTTTTTTATCACTAGTTTGGTTTATAAAAAGAAAACTACAAAAAAAATGGAATTGAGATGGCCTCATATTATTCGTCTTTATCATGTCTTTCTTGAAAATGATGAAAAGGAAAATTGTGATCAATTGATAGAAGAAGAATTCAATAAAATATTTGGAATAAAATCTTTGAATGATGAGCATGATTGCAATGTTGCTAGTATGAATTCTTTGAATATCCATGATGTTAATGATATGCAAAGCTACAAGCTTGGGGATGTTATGTTTGATGAAGATGATATTTTTTATCCCCCAAGTTTTGATGAGAAAATTTATTATGATGAAAGCATGCCTCCTATTTATGATGATTATATTGATGAAAGTGGGTTTGGAAGAGTGTCAACTCTAGGAAGTAATGATCCCACTATTTTGGAGGGTGTTGAATCTTATTGTAATAATTATGAAAGTGGATTTGGAGAGGTCATGACTTTATTTAGTGATGAATCCACTATTTTGGAAGAGTTTTCAATTGACTATGATAAAAAAGTTGCTATTTATGATGATTATGGTGATGACATGTATGTTATAAAGAATAATGATAACCATGAAACTTGTCATCATGAATTTAATTTTCAAACCCATGATAGTTATTTTGTTGATTTTGCTCCCACTACTATTCAGGAGAATAAATTTGCTTATGTGGAGAGTAATAAATTTCTATGCCCGTGGATCATGAAAAGGATGCTTTATGTGATAGTTATATTGTTGAATTCATTCATGATGCTAATGAAAATTATTATGAGAGAGGGACATATGCTTTTACATATTGCAATAATATCAAGTTTCCTCTCTATGTGTTGAAAATCTTGAAGTTTTGCTTGTTTTGCCTTCCTATGCTAGTTGATTCTTGTTCCCATAAGTTGTTTGCTGACAAAATCCCTATGCATAGGAAGTGGGTTAGGCTTAAATGTGCTAGTCATATGCTCATGATGCTCTCTTTATGTTTCAATTCTTTACTTTTATGCGAGCATCATTGAAATCTTCATGCCTAGATAAAAGGCATTAAAGAAAAGCGCTTGTTGGGAGACAACCCAACATTTACCCCTACTGTTTTTGTGTGTTCACATGATTAGGCTACTGTATTAATCATGTTTTATAGCTTTTGTTTCAATAAAGCGCCAAGTAAAGCCTTTGGGATAGTGTGGATGATAGTTGACTTGATTCTGTGCAAAAACAGAAACTTTTGTGCCCAGTAACAGAATTGTTAAAATTCACTGGAGCGTCTAAAAATTCTGTATTTTGTACAGTTTATGGGCATACAAATTTTCTATGTTTTTCCTAATTTTTCAGAATTTTTGGAGTTACAGAAGTATGACTACAATTCATATCTTTACGTACTGTTCTGTTTTTGACAGATTCTATTTTCAATGCATAATTTGCTTGTTTTATGGTTTCTATGGCTTATATTGCTTAATATAAATTGCGGAAATTGTAGAGTACATTTGTAATTATGTGGAAGCAATTATGAATATTATATTTACAGTCCCAAAGTGAATGATTTGTCCTTATCATACTAACCCATCTCACGAAGTTCCGTTAAGTTTTGTGTGATTGAAGTTTTCAAGTTTTGGATGAGATATCGATATGAGAAGAATAAGGAGTGAAAAGACCCTAAGATTGGGGATGCCCAAGGCACCCCCAAGGTAATATTCAAGGAAGATCCAAGCAACTAAGCTTGGGGATGCCCCGGAAGGCATCCCCTCTTTCGTCTTCAACATTATCGGTAACCCCACTTGGAGCTACATTTTTATTCGTCACATGATATGTGTTTTGCTTGGAGCATAATTTTATTTTATTAGGATTTTCTTTCTGTTATTTGTAATAATGTTTTATTTCTTTTACTTCAAGAAAAGTGTCAAGTATAGCCTTTGCCATGCTTATTTTGCAAGTCTATGTGTTGCTGTTTGAAAACAGAAAGTTTGCCGCTATTGTGTGAATTCTTGAGAAAAGTACGAATGTGATAAATATTGAAATATTTTGAATAATAAGATATGATAAATTTTCTACAGTGTGGTAAATTTTCAGAATTTTTTGAGTTAGGTAAGTATGAGTAAAATTGCACTCTTTACAGACTGTCCTGTTTAGACAGATTGCTGTTATGTTTGCATTGTTTGCATATGTTTGCTTGTTTAATGTTTCTATTTGAGGATGGAAGTGTTAAATATGCAGAGGCATTTAGTATGCAATGTTAAATAATAATTTTAGTGATTTTCTACAGTAGAGAATGATAAGGTTATTGCGTTGATTTATACTAACTTATCTCACGAGTTCTTGTTGAGTTTTTAAGATTTGTGTTGAGTTTTCTGCGCTTGGAGGCCCAACACGAGTCTACAACAATAAAGTTGCATAGTAGACATCAGTGTCATCGCACTAGGGCACCTCCGCTATTAATGCGGAAGGTGCCACCGGCGTTGATACGCCCGAGCCAACACCTCGGCCACCGAGGGCCAATGGGAGGAAACCCCTTTGGCTGAAGAGGGAGGGCTCGGACGACCCGAGTCCTCGGTCCCGCTCGTCCCGAGCCACTACGGCAGTCGGAGACCTCCAACCCTTCTTTTAAGGAGGGTGGAGCCGGCATGACCCCACCATCCCCTCCTGCTCGAGAGCAAGCTTCGATGGGGTAGCCCGAGGAGATGGAGGTGGCTTTGACGAGCTCTTCCATCATTATGTAGCATCGTGCCCTTGTTGGCACGGCGCTGGATAGCTTTCGGTCCACAGAGACCGGAATTAGGGAGCCTTCAAAGGCACTTTTAAGGGTTTTTAGGTATGTCACATATAACTTGTTTATTATTTTAGTAATTTATAAGCATTCAATTTGACACTCAACCTATCCAGTAGCCCTTGACAGACGTCTCTGAAAAGAGTTGTCCAAAGACTATAAAAAGATTAACTACAGAAGTGCCCATATGAGCGTAATGAGCAGTAGCCCTCGAGCCCTAAGTTAGTTGAAAAAACTGACTTGAGGGTCGTTGTTTGTAGTTATGTAAGAGCGAATATTCAGTAGCCCCCGAGACTCTGGTTGGATTGATAAAGCTGACCAGAGGATCAAAATAGGTAGCGGAGACAAATAACAACTTAAATTGCAGGCCTCGGCTTCGGCTCTGACCACCAACTCCGAGGAGTTGGCGGAGCTAAATCACAAGCTGGCGCGGTCCGAGGAGGACATGGATCTGCTTAAAAAGTAGATGGATCGGACACAAGGTAAGCAGTGATAACATTGACTGTTTTAACACAGATGTGTTTGATTATTTTGCCAACCGCCACTTCGGGGCTGGAGGCCCTTCGAGCTAAGGTAAAAAAGGCTAAGCAAGAAGCTGAATAGCAAAAAGCTATGGTGAAGAAGGCCAGCGAAGAGCTGGTCGAGGAGAAAGCGGATTGTGGCAAGGACCAAGCTCGGGTTATCGGGGTCGAGGAGGACATGAAGGGTCTGTACATAGAGCACGACAGCCTTCAGGAGGTCCAAAAGAAGAAGGCTGCTGTCGGGGACGAATCCGCGATCACCTATGGGACCCAGGGAAGGACCCCTTTACGTTCGGCAGGGAGAGACGGTCGCACGAAGAGCAAATCTAGCGAAGAACACGACAGCGCACGAGAGAGATTTACCCAGGTTCGGGCCGCACGGATGCGTAAAACCCTACTCCTGCTTTTTGGTGTATTATCTGGATGATTATTCTAGCTCCAGGAGCGCTACAGTACAGAGTAGCTGCGTACAATAATGGAGTTCTCAATGTCCCAGTTCCTCACCCCGCTCCACGTTGCCTATGGGCCTCCTTTTATACGCACAAAGGGGTCACCAACAGGTGGCAAACAGTAAAGGTAGAGGTGGAAAGTTGCTACAGTAAGGCCATTATTACTAGGATGACATGTCCTACCTACCACTGACGGCAGGGGACAAGGGCATTAAATGCCCATGCCTTAGCTGTCCAGATACATGTACCCGGACGTCTTGGACGTGGGAAAAGCCTATCCCACCTGCTCCTGCACCGCTAGCTACAGAGTACCGCCGTCTATACAGTGCCCTGCCACACACGCTTGGAAGGACCCAGAGCGCCACGCTGGCAGAGGCACCGGAGCAGCACAGTAGCACAGTGGTACAGTAACGCTTGCCGCGGCAAAACCTTGCCGCACCTGACAGCTTGCCGCAACCAATAGCTTGCCGCGCAAGGTAACTTGCCGGGGCAAGTACCTTGCCGCAGCTGCTATCTTGCCGTAGCCAATACCTTGCCGCAGCCAATGACTTGCCGGGGCAAGTACCTTGCCGCGGCAAGTACTCTGCTACAGCAAACCTCAGGCTGGGCCTCAGCTGTCCCTCCCGGCAAGCTCCTCTTGCCGGGGCCTTGACTCTTGCTTTGTATACTTTGTTCTTGAATGGCTTAATAACCTTGAGCTTCTCTCTGGCTGTCCTCCCGTAAGCATGGCCGCGGGATGCTGCTACTGCCCGTGCACAAGTACGGGGTACTAGGGTACCCCTATTCTAGTACACCGACAGGAGCCCCCGGGCCTGGGCCACACACGGTGCCGGGCGTTGTTGGGCCAGGCCCAAACAGTGCACGGGCACGCGTGGCTGGGATAAGCCGAAACGTCTCTACGCTATTTAATTGCACGCTCTCCCATGCGTCGCGCGTTGAATGCGGAGCGTGGGAAGCGTGCGCAGTTATCTCGAATGACGAAGAGGCGGATGGTTCCGCATCTTTCCCCATAAAAGGAGGGACCTGCAGAAGCACTCACACACTCCTCTCACCATTCTCGATCTCCAAATCTCCGCCTTCTTCTTCCTCCGCTCCAAAACAAAGCGGTTTCCCAATCCTCCGCCACCGCGCGCGTCCGCATCTCCCTCGGACCTCAGCTCCGCCTTCGCCATGCCTCCCAAAGGAGAAAAGGGGAAGACGGGGAAATCCTCAAGGACGGAGACCCAGGCGCAGTTGAAGAGGCAGAAGTACGTGCTCTTCGCTCCGACGCTCACGGGGGCGGATCTGAAGGCCAAGTTCCAAGGCATGTGGGCCGTGAGGACCAAGGCGCATCCGGCCACCCGCGTTCGCCCAGCCACCAACGAGAGCGAAGTGAGCAAGTACCCCTTCTTCGCTTGCTACTTTTGGTGCGGGCTCTGCCCGCCGTACTCGGATTTCTTCAGCGACGTCATGTACACCTTCAATCTCCGTCTGCTGGATCTCACACCGAATGCCGTATCCACCATGGCAATATTCGCGCATCTGTGCGAGAACTTCGTCGGCGTCGCACCCAACACCGCGCTGTTCAGGCATTACTTCACTCCCCGTGCTGAAAAGGGGGAGCCTCTCACTGTTGGCGTCTCGTTCGTTTCAAGATTGGGCGCCAAGGAGCATTATTTGAAGGGGGATCTCCGCCCAAGATGGGGAGAAATCCGGTCTGAATGGTGTTGGATTATTGACGATGAGCCGCCACCATACTGTGAGCTTCGCAAGACCCCAGCAGCGTGTGGCACGGACTGGAGCGATCTGGATCCTCAGGACAAGAAGCTGGAGATTGCCGCTACCAGGATCATACGGCTCAGGGAGGCCGGGCTCACCATAGGGATGGTTGGCGCAGACTTCCTCCGCCGCCGCATTGCTCCTCTGCAGCAGAGAGGAAGGCCGGCCTCTGATTGGAAGAACCCAGCCGATATCATGCGGCTGCGCCCTGGACTGATCAACAACTTCACAGTTCTGTAGCACGACTTCTTCATGCGAGAACTGTTCAAGCAAGAGACAGATCCAGAGAAGCGCGACAAGGCGTTCACGCTGCCGAAGCACATCGTGCCCCTTTGCAACAACTCCGCATTAAGTGCAATCATCGCTATGATGCCGCTCTGTAATGCGCACAGCGTTGAAGCAACTTGGGACGTGCCGCTCGAAGAAGACGTGCGGCGATTCTTTGACTCCACGGTCGAAAAGCAGGTCCGGGTGGAGGAGTGGCTCGTCCACAACACCACTGAGCAAGAAATAGAATTCATTGCTCGAAGAGTGGAGGAGGACAGGCTCGCCAGGGAAGCTGGCGATTTTGGTTATACTTTGGCGGAGCTCGACGAGGCACAAAAAGAGAGCCTTGCCGAGCAGGGGATGCTTGCCGGGAAGGGCGAGCTCGCCGCACCCGGCAAGGATGTCGGGCCAAGCCAGCCTGCCGACGAGTCAGGCAGCTCGGAGGATGAGGGCTCCTCTTCCGAGGAGGGCATCGAAAGCCCACCGCAGTCAGAGTCCCCTGCCCCTCTGAGGAGGAAACGCCTTCGCAGGCTTGGCAAAGTGGCTGAGCGGCAAGAAGTTCAACAACCGCCGGAGCGCCGTTCGACGCGCTCGACCGCGGCAAGGGCTGGTGCTGCGGGAGCGTCTCACGCGGCCCCGGCAACTGGAGCAGGGTCATCAAAGACCGCTGCTACTACCCCCGCCAAGCGGCCAAGGAGCCCAGCTCCCCCTCCTCCCCCTCCTCACACGGAGGCGGACTTTGATTTTTCCGCTCTCAGCAAAGAGGACGACGGGGAAGAGTAAGTTCCCTTGCCGCAACCCTCAATCTTTGTAAGATTTTGTTTCTGTCCTCACTTGTCGCACTCCGGCCTTGCTTCCGCAGGGAGGAAACCTTGGCGGAGAGGATGAGGAAGAGAGCTAAGGTCTCGACGAGCAAGACCGTGGTGGTCGTCGAAGATGAGCCCACGGCAACCACCGGGGGAGCGCCTGAGACCATCCCGACCAGCTCGGAGCCCAGCCCTCGTCGCAGCCCCCAGCGTAAGTATTCCAACTACCTTTCGCTGGCGGTCACTGAGGAACAAGCATTTGTCACTGACGTCTTTGGGCGTGTAGGAGAGGAGCAGCAAGTGGAGCCATCTGAAGGTGCTCCAGAAGTACCACCCCCCTCGACCACACCGCCAAGGAGAAGATCTCCGGTAAGGGCTCCCACTAGCGAGCCGAGCCACGAAGAGGAGCCGGCAAGCGCCGAAGCGCCAAGCACCAGCGCTGGCGACCCCACCCCAATGACAAACGTTGACGGGGGAGGGGAGCCCACCGCTCCTGAGCTCAACACGGGTAAACCCACTTGCCGCAAAACTCTTTCTGCTTTCTTTCTTTTGTCTTCTTGAATTTCTTCCTGAAGCTCTTTTTGCTTTACTTCTCGGGTTGGCAGAGCCCTCCTCGGTGGAGCCAATGAACATTGACTCTTCTGCCGAGGAGAACACCGCAGGGGCCATCGACGACGAGGCCGCCAAGGCCGCTGCTGCCAAGGCCGACAAGCTTGCCGACGAAGAAGCTGCCAGGGCTGCCGAAGAGGCCGGCAAGGCCACCGAGGATAATACCGCCGAGGCGCCCACCGATGAAGCCGCCAAGGCTGCTGAAGCTGAGGCTGCCCAGAAGGCTGCTGAGGAGGCCGGCGAGGGAGCCGGTGGTCGTACTGACGGCCCTGAGGCCACAGGAGCGCCAGGCGCTACTCCGACCACGGGTCCCTCAACCACTGAAGAGGCGGCAGCGCCCAACTTGCCTCCGCCAAGCAAATACATCCGGGTCGGCGAGAACATCTACGTCAGCCTCCCCTGGACGGTGGGCTCCAGAGCGCCAACCGAGGAGGATGTTGTGGACGAGGAGATCCTTGCCGCTGCCGGGCTCCAGCTTGTGGATGCGCCAGGCGCCAGCAGCAGCAGCACATCTGAAGAGGAGCAACTGCTCCAAAAGCTGCTGAATCTTCATCGCGCCCGACGGGAGAAGCTAGCTTCCAGGGAGGCACTCATCGAGAAGGCCGAAGCTGACATGTTGAGGTGCGCGGAGATCTTGGCGGACATCCGCGCGCGATCTCTTAATGCGTTAGAGGTCAAGCGGGCACAGCTGGCCGAAGAACGGCAGGCCCTCTTCCTGATGAAGCAAGACATTGAACAAAAATAGGAGGAGACCGCCAAGGAGTTGTCTGCTCAGGCCGGTGATCTGAACCAGCGGAAAGTGGACCTCGATGCCCACGAAGAGGAACTTGCCGAGCGCAAGAAGAAACTTGCCGAAACCCTCCAGCAGAAAGACGAGGAGGTGGCAAGACTTGTCGCAGAGCGGACCCAGGGGCAGGCACAAAAACACCAGAAGGAAATCGAAGCCTTGGCCCAAGAGTACGCCAGCAAGTTGGTGGAGGCCACCAACGCTGTCGCTGCTGCAGAAGTGAACAAGAAGGAAACGGAGGAGAAAGTGGCAAGACTAGAGGCCACCCTCAAGGCAAACGGTGACAAGCTCTCAACGCTTGAAAGTGAGAGGGCAAAGGTGACCCACACTTTGGCGGAGGTGCAAGTTACCATAGCCAAGAAGAACAATCTGCTTGCCGCCGCCAACGACTCCATAGCAGACCTGAAGCTGAAGCTGACCACGCTGAAGGAGACGCTCCACACCACCAGAAAGCGCGAAGGGCTTCTAATGACAGAGGTCCAGAAGGAAAAGGGTCTTCTTCAAGACGCTATTGCAACCCACAAGAAGTTCAGGGATAACGTGGGGATCTTCACAGACAGGCTTGCCAGCGCCGCCGAGGGCATCGACAAGGAGCTGACTGCCCTGAAGGTGCCGGACTTCGGGTACTCCACCGACAAGAACACGCAAACTAGCGTCAAGCTAGCCGAGTTCTTCGACGGAGTAGTAGAAGCACTCCAACAGCTCCAAGTCAATCACAAGGCTCAACTGGCCGACGAGTCACGCAGGCTTTGCCGGGGAGTTCTCCGGAGGTTGTTGGTGAAGATAGCATACAGAAACCCGGGCGTCGACTTCAGCAACATCTTCAAAAGCTTGCCGAAGGGATACGACCCCGCGCCACTAGAGGCCCTTGTCGCGCCCATCGTGGAGAGGGTGGACCATATCCAGAGAGTCGAAGGCGAGCACCGCAATTAGAGAGCCCATTCTTCTCCCTCCTTGCCGCCGCTAGACATGTTAAAGAACAATCTGTTTAAGCCGCGGCAACTTATCTTGTAATATAACTTGCAATATTTTGGAGTTAATGCATGTCATCTCCCTTGAGCAATTTCTTTCTTTGTGTGTACTTGCCCTACGCTTATAGGGAACTTGCCGGTGAGCGCACCACTGCTGCGAGCGCTGGGTGCGGGACTTCAGCAGCCTGCTGGCGGTGCCGCTGTCGGCAAGCAACCTTGTCGCGCTCAGTGCAGCCACTTAGGTTGTTGCGCGGACTCGAAACAAGATAAGGGCGCGACCGATTACGCTTAGGTTCCGTCGCGCACAGGTTTTCCATACAAAGAGTAGTATCGTTCAAGGAAAATAACCTTGAAAATAAAAAAGAATTTGATTGTTCAAACTTTGGCACTTAGCTTTGTCGCTGATCTCTCCGTGGCAAGGTCTTGTCACTGCTTGCCGCTGCCTTCTTCCCGGCAAGGCAAAGTTTTTTTGAACGCCGCCTGGTCCATATCATTATCCCATCCCCCCGGCAAACTTGTGCGCGAGGGAAGCTTCTGTCTCTTTGAGAAAAAGAAAGAAGAGAAAATAAAGATATAGGAACTTGGCGGCTCGTTAATGCTTACCAGGGAGGCTGTACTGCACAGTATGTCAGATAATCATGCAAAATAAAAGTAAACATGAAATCATCAAAAACTGCGAAATACAAAAGCTTTATTTATGCACAGGGTCTGCGCTTGGCTTTGTACAAAGGATTACATGCAACAGCGGCAAGACTTGTCCAAAAGGTGGTTGCCGGGGAAGGGCCCGGCAACCGCGCCTTATGCAAAAAACTTACGAAGATGCTCAATGTTCCAGGAATTGATCACTGGAATGCCATCCTCGGTCTCCAGGCGGACAGCGCCAGGCCTGGTGACTCGTTTCACCCGATAAGGGCCTTCCCACTTCGGCGTCAACTTGTTTGAATTCTTGGCCGACTGAACGCGCCGAAGAACAAGGTCGCCTTCCTCGAGACTTCTGGCATTAACTTTGCGGCTATGGTAGCGACGCAAAGCTTGCTGGTAGCGAGCAGCTCTCACAACAGCCTGAAGACGATCCTCCTCGAGGAGCACAACGTCATCTTGCCGCAGTTGCTCTTGCTCAAGCTCATCGTAAGCGAGCACTCGAGGTGACCCGTATATGAGTTCCGTGGGGAGAACTGCCTCTGCTCCATAAACTAGAGCAAAAGGCGTCTGGCCAGTAGCTCGATTTGGCGTCGTCCTGATCGACCAAAGAACCACTGGCAGCTCCTCGATCCAGTTCTTGCCGCACTTGCGCAGCCTGTCGAAAGTTCTCGTCTTGAGCCCACGCAGCACTTCAGCATTTGCCCTTTCAGCTTGACCGTTGCTTTGCGGGTGAGCAACAGAAGCGAAACAGACCTTGGCGCCAAGGTCTTCGACATACTGCATGAAGGCGTGGCTCGTGAACTGGGTACCGTTGTCGGTGATGATCCTGTTAGGAACACCAAAGCGACAAACAATTCCCTTGAAGAACTTGATGGCTGATTGTGCTGTCACCTTCCTCACTGCTTCCACTTCCGGCCACTTCGTAAACTTGTCGATGGCCACATACAAGTACTCGAAGCCCCCGGTGGCACGGGGAAAGGGGCCGAGGATGTCGAGCCCCCAGACCGAAAATGGCCAGGAGAGAGGGATTGTCTGGAGCGCTTGAGCTGGCTGATGAATCTGCTTGGAATGAAACTGGCACGCTTCACACTTGGTTACTAGTGCAGTTGCATCCTGGAGGGCGGTGGGCCAAAAGAAACCTTGCCGGAAAGCCTTTCCAGCAAGGGCTCTTGACCCTATGTGGTGACCACATATGCCTCCATGAATCTCCGCCAACAGCTCCTGTCCTTCTTCCCGGGGAATACACTTCAATTTCACACCGTTTGGTCTTTTTCTGCACAGCATGTCATCGACAAATTGATACATATTGGACCGTCGGGCTACTTTCTCCGCTTCTTCCTGCTCTTCGGGAAGTTCTCCTGTCTGAAGGAAACGGACGATCTGCTGCGCCCACGCTGGAGCCTGTGGCTCGACAACGAGGACTAAAGGCATTTCTTCTGCTGCGAGAACATCAGACCCTACGGCAAGAGCTTGTCGCTCTACCAGAGCCGGCCGTTCCCCGACGAGCTTGGCGGGAACAGCCGCTTCAACGACAAGAGCCTGGGGCCCTGCTGGAGCGTGCTGTCCTTCAACAAGCTCGTCGGGAGCAGTTGCTTCAACGACGGAGGCCCAAGGCCTCGTCGGAGCATCTTGCTCCTCAGCGCTTCGATCAGGAGCGCCTGCTTCAACGACAAGGACCCGAAGTCTTGTCGGAGCAAGTTGCCCCTTTGCCTCTTGCCTAGGAGCACCCGCTTCAACGACAAGAGCGTGAGGCCTTGTCGGAGCAAGTTGCCCCTCTGCATCTTGCCTAGGAGCACCTGCTTCAACGACAAGAGCGTGAGGCCTTGTCGGAGCAAGTTGCCCCTCTGCATCTTTGGCGCTGGCTTTGGCAGCCTTCTTGCCGGTGGCTTCGGGGAGCTCTGCCGGGAAGTAGTCGCCAGAAGCCAACTTCCTCTTCCTGCCTTGCCCTACTGATGGCGTCACGGATGGCTGAGTTAGTTGGAGCACAAAAGTGCCTGGTTCCACAGGCAATTTGAGTGCGGCGCGCTTTGACAAACCATCGGCAATGTCATTCTCAGCACGTGGGACGTGCTCCATTTGTAGGCCGTCAAAGCATTCCTCCAACTTCCTCACCTCATCTACATAAGCTTCCATCAATGGGCATTGGTAGTTCTTGTTCACTTGCCTGACGACAAGCTGCGAATCTCCCCTGACAATAAGCTTCTTAATCCCAAGGTCTGCCGCGATCCTGAGACCGGCAAGCAACCCCTCATATTCTGCAGTATTGTTCGTCGCCTGTTCCTTGGGAAAGTGCATTTGGACCACGTACTTGAGGTGCTCTCCGGTGGGTGCGACAAGCAGTACGCCAGCACCGGCGCCTTGCAGCGAAAAGGCACCATCAAAGTACATAAGCCACTCTTTGCTTGTCTCCTTGCCGGGGAGAGTCGTCTCTGGGATTTCTTCGTCTGGCGTTGGTGTCCATTCTGCGACAAACTCTGCCAAAACTCGGCTCTGTATGGTTGATGTACTCTCAAACTTGAGACCAAAGCTCGACAACTCCAACGCCCACTCGACAATCCTGCCTGTCGCTTCTGGATTTTGCAAAATCCTTTTCAGCGGGAAGCGAGTGACGATGGTAACTTCATGTGCTTGAAAGTAATGGCGCAGCTTTCTCGAGGCCATGAGAAGGCCGAAAAGCAGCTTCTGCACACCAGAATACCTTGACCTAGCTCCCTGCAGAAGAGAGCTCACAAAGTAGACCGGGCGTTGCACCATTTTCTTCTTTTGTATCACTTCGCCTGACTGCGCAGACGAATCCTTGTCGGCAGCAAAACTTGTCGGGGGAGCCCCCAGCTTGTCGCTGGACGTGCTTGCCGCAGTTACTGCCTCCTCATCCACCTCTCTCTCCGCTACTAGCGCAGCACTAACCACTTGATTGGTTGCCGCTAGATACAGCAACAACTTCTCTTGTGGTTTAGGTGCGACAAGTATTGGAGGAGAGGAGAGGTATCTCTTCAAGTCTTGTAGCGCTGCCTCCGCCTCTGGAGTCCATTTCAATTTACCTGCCTTTTTTAAGATTTTGAAAAATGGCAGGGCGCGCTCAGCTGACTTGGAGATAAACCTACTGAGAGCGGCAACACAGCCGGCAAGTCGTCGTACATCCTTGACGCGCTTCGGTGCTCCAATTTGCTCAATGGCTTTGATCTTGTCAGGATTGGCTTCAATTCCATGTTGAGACACAAAGAACCCGAGAAGCTTGCCGGAGGGAACTCCAAACACGCACTTCTCGGGGTTGAGCTTCAGGTTGATCTTGCGCAGATTTACAAAAGTTTCTTCTAGATCTTGAACCAAAGTAGCCCTGTCCTTGCTTTTGACCACTATATCATCCATATAGGCTTCCACATTTCTGTGCAGCTGAGGCTCAAAAGCAATCTGGACGGCTCTTGCAAATGTTGAACCAGCATTTTTCAAACCAAATGGCATACGTATGAAACAGTATGTGCCACAGGGTGTGATAAATGCGGTCTTTTCCTCATCTTCCTCAGCCATGAAGATTTGATGATACCCTGAATATGCGTTAAGAAATGAAAGCGAATCACATCCTGCCGTGGAGTCAACAATCTGGTCTATGCGGGGCAAAGGAAATGGGTCTTTGGGACAAGCTTTATTGACATCAGTGAAATCAATACAAAGCCTCCATTTTCCATTCGCTTTGCGCACGACAACAGGATTGGCCAACCACGTAGGATGGAGCACTCCTCTGACGAGGCCTGCTGCTTCCAACTTCTTGATTTCTTCCGCAATAAACTCTTGCCGCTCCACAGCTTGCTTTCTGGCTTTCTGCTTGACGGGCCTCGCGTGGGGACAGACGGCAAGGTGGTGCTCAATTACTTTCCTGGGAACACCGGGGATGTCGGACGGTTGCCATGCAAACACGTCGACATTCGCCCGCAGGAAAGCAACGAGCGCGCTTTCCTATTTGTTGTCAAGTGTGGCACTGATGGTGAAGGAACCACCAGTGCCGTCCTCCTTGGCGGGCACCTTCTTTGTCGCCGGCGGAGCGACTTTGTTCTTCTTGCACTTGCCGGTGGAGCTCTCTGGTGCGTCCTCGACGGCAGCGCAGCACTCCGAAGAGGTGCGCTTGCCAGAGTGGGCACAGGAGCTCTTGCCGGACTTCCTCTTGTTCTTCCCCCCGGGAGCTTCAGCGGCAAGTGCCTTGGCGGCAGTTGCGGCAGCTGCTTCCCGGTAGATCTTGTCGGCGCAAATAAGTGCATCCTTCTTATCGCAGGGAACTGTGATAACACTTACTGGGCCTGGCATCTTCAACACGTTGTAGGCATAATGAGAGGCTGCCATGAACTTGGCGAGCGCTGGATGGCCAAGTATCCCATTATAAGGCAATGGAATATCGGCAACGTCAAAGGTGACCTTCTCGGTCCGGTAGTTCAGCTCGCCGCCAAATGTCACTGGCAGCGTGATCTTCCCTTTCGGCTTGCTCCTTCCTGGATTGACTCCTTGGAAAGTACTAGTTTCCTCAAGCTCGCCGTCAGGGATTTGAAGTTTCCGGAGCACAGCGGGCGAAATCAGATTCAAGCCGGCCCCACCGTCAACTAACATCTTCGTGACCTTGAGGTTGCGGATCGTTGGTGAAACCAACATCGGCAAGCACCCGACCGCCGTTGTGCGGTCAGGGTGGTCCTCAATGTCAAAGACGATAGGCGTGTCGGACCACTTCAGAAGCTTTCTGGCGTCAACAGATGGTTCCGCCGCATTGATCTCTCGCACCCACTGTTTAAGTTGGCGGTGAGAAGAATGCAACGAAGCACCACCGTCAACACACAAGACTTCTGCGACTTTCTGAAATTCGTGCTCACTGGATTCTTCATCATCTAGATCATCATCATCATCATCTTTGTCGCGGCCACGAGGAGGCCTGTCTCTCTGCTGCTGCTTGGCCTTGCCGCGACGCCCTCCTCGGGCAGTGCGCTTCTTGCCAGACCCGCCAGCACCTTCTGGGGCCTTCTCCTTGTCGTGCCTCTCATACTCAGCTTTCTGCTGCTCGACAAGCTGCTCGACTCGTCGGCAGTTCTGGAGATCGTGTCCCTTGGTGCGGTGGATCTTGCAATATTGCTTGTCGGAGTCGTCCTGCTTGTCGGCAGCCGCCAAGGCCTGACAGTTGGCGCACGCGGCAATCTCCTTGTCGGAGCCCTCGACTTTGGCCTTGTCGGCGCTGCCGTTGCCGCTGGACTGTTCGACGGCAAGCACAGCTTTGCCCTTTTTCTTCCTGTTGTTCCGCCGCCGGCCCTTCTTTGCCGGGGTGGTACCTTCGCTGTCAGAGCTCCCCCCTGCGCCAACACCTTCACCGGGAAGTTTCCTTCCCTCTTCAGCACGCGCACACTTGTCGGCGAGAGCATATAGCTGGCCAATGTCTCTGACCTTGGTCATCGCCATTTCTTCCCGCATCTTGCGGTTACGCACGTTCTGATGGAACGCGCTAATAACCGCAGCGGGGTGAACATCTGGGATGTTGTACTGTACACGGCTGAACCTTTGAATGTATTTGCGCAGGGGCTCTCCTTCCTTCTGGGGGATGAGATGAAGATCACTCTCCTGGCCATGAGTTTGATGACCGCCAGTAAAGGCACCAACGAACTGATGGCACAGGTCCGCCCATGAAGAAATGGAGTTCTCCGGCAAGTGCATGAGCCATGAGACGATGTTGCGCTTTAACACGAGCGGGAAGTAGTTAGCAAGAATCTTGTCGTCTCGTCCCCCGGCAGCTTGCACCGCAATGGTGTAAATGCTGAGGAACTCCGACGGGTGTGTCTTGCCATCATACTTCTCCGGCACGTCAGGCTTGAAAGCCTTGCGGTTGGGCCACTGGACCTGCCGTAGCTCACGGGTGAACGCTGGACAACTTACCGCGTACGGCAAGTCGCCAGGATCCCCTGGCGCATGCATGTCAACAGCGGGCCCTGCGCGTCTGTCGGACTGACGATGCGCTTCTCTCCTTCGCTCGATAGTGGTACGAGCGTCTTCTCCTCTGCGTTCCTGAAGAACGAGGCGCTGGTCACAATGAGCTCGCGGGTCAGACGACGCCGTGGAATCATCGCCACGGGCGTCGTTTCGACGTGTCGGCGACCGAGGCCGTCTGGGCAGGGAGTGTACGGTTGTTGCCCCCTCGCCGTTCTTGTTGGTGATAGCATTGTCACCAGTTCTCTTGTCGGCCGCGCGCACCGGGTCGGCATCAGCGAAGCTGAGAAGGCTCTGAATGGTTGCCCTCCACTCGTCAAGCTTATCTGCTGGTGGAGGGAAGTTCAGGAGCAGCTGCGCACGCGCCAACGCTTCTGCTGGTGAGGGAGGTATCGAGTGGCGTGAGGACTGTGGGATGCTCTTACTCCTAACAGTGTTAGAAGGAGCATCTCCACGCCCAGGCGACCGTACCTCGACCCCGCCAGCGTGTTGATGCGTATGGTGACCCTGCGCATCTCGAGATCGATGTGCAAGTTCATTATCCAGGGAGCGCCTGGCACCTGGGGCGTCAGGACGCTGCCTATCACGGGCTTCTTGCGAAGGCCGCGGCGTCTGAACTGGCGCAGGTGTTCTAGAACGCGTAGCACCGTTTCTGGAGCTTGCAGGGCCAGCAGCAGCGAGCAGCGCTGCATTCCCAGACCCAGCAGCGCCAAGATTGGCGTTGTTGGCCCTGTTTTGGACAGGTGGAGGTAATGGGAGCTCTCGCTCTCCAGTCCCTCCAGCAGCCGCAATCACGTCGGCACCCTCCTGCATGGGAGCAGGCGGGTTGGACGTAGACGCACCGATGGCCGAAGTCTTCTTTTTTGGAGCCATAAGGCGGAGGATGGCCCAAAAACTAACGCGCAAATCGCTAGATTAGGTTCACACAACCTCTCCCCCTACCTGGCGCGCCAAAGATGTCGGGGACGAATCCGCGATCACCTATGGGACCCAGGGAAGGACCCCTTTACGTTTGGCAGGGAGAGACGGTCGCACGAAGAGCAAATCTAGCGAAGAACACGACAACGCACGAGAGAGATTTACCCAGGTTCGGGCCGCACGGATGCGTAAAACCCTACTCCTGCTTTTTGGTGTATTATCTGGATGATTATTCTAGCTCCAGGAGCGCTACAGTACAGAGTAGCTGCGTACAATACTGGAGTTCTCAATCTCCCAGTTCCTAACCCCGCTCCACGTTGCCTATGGGCCTCCTTTTATACGCACAAAGGGGTCACCAACAGGTGGCAAACAGTAAAGGTAGAGGTGGAAAGTTGCTACAGTAAGGCCATTATTACTAGGATGACATGTCCTACCTACCACTGACGGCAGGGGACAAGGGCATTAAATGCCCATGCCTTAGCTGTCCAGATACATGTACCCGGACGTCTTGGACATGGGAAAAGCCTATCCCACCTGCTCCTGCACCGCTAGCTACAGAGTACCGCCGTCTACACAGTGCCCTGCCACACACGCTTGGAAGGACCCAGAGCGCCACGCTGGCAGAGGCACCGGAGCAGCACAGTAGCACAGTGGTACAGTAACACTTGCCGCGGCAAAACCTTGCCACACCTGATAGCTTGCCGCAACCAATAGCTTGCCGCGCATGGTAACTTGCCGGGGCAAGTACCTTGCCGCAGCTGCTATCTTGCCGCAGCCAATACCTTGCCGCAGCCAATGACTTGCCGGGGCAAGTACCTTGCCGTGGCAAGTACTCTGCTACAGCAAACCTCAGGCTGGGCCTCAGCTGTCCCTCCCGGCAAGCTCCTCTTGCCGGGGCCTTGACTCTTGCTTTGTATACTTTGTTCTTGAATGGCTTAATAACCTTGAGCTTCTCTCTGGCTGTCCTCCCGTAAGCCTGGCCGCGGGATGCTGCTACTGCCCGTGCACAAGTACGGGGTACTAGGGTACCCCTATTCTAGTACACCGACAGCCGCCGAGCTCGAGAAATTGAGCTCAACATGCAAAGAGGCCCAGACCCAGGCCGAGCGGACCGCGAGGAGCTTCAACAAGTGAAGCAAATTGCTGCTGGTAAGCCATACTTGCTTCGATGCATTTTTGCTGACATCAGGTTTGCCTAGCTCATGCAAATCTGGTGTACCTCAGATGCCTTTGCGAACCTACCGAGAAGCGTGTTGGATGCCAGCTGCCACTATGGCTCCATCTCTTGTGACTCCAAGCAGAAGACCTTATAGGGGCAGTTCCAGGCATCATCGCATCCACTGTTGTCAAACAATCAAATGAAGTAGCTAATGGAACTGTACCGCATGGCGAGGCCGGTCATGGAGGACATCTGCATCAACCTCTGGCTCCAAGAGCCATTGCCGAGTGATGACCCACAACTTTAGGGGATCAATCATAGTCATTTTGATAAGTAAGAGTGTCGAACTCAACGAGGAGCAGAAGGGAATGATAAGCAGTTTTGAGGAGGGTATTCTTTGCAAGTACTGAAAGTAGCGGTGATAGATAGTTTTGTAGTAGGATAATTCGTAACAAGTAATAAGTAGCAATAGTAACAAAGGTGCAGCAAGGTGTCCCAATCCTTTTTATAGCAAAGGACAAGCCAGAACGGTCTCTTATAATAAGTTCTCGAGGACACATGGGAATTATCGTCTAGTCACTTTCATCATGTTTATTTGATTCGTGTTAGCTACTTTGATAATTTGATATGTGGGTGGACCGGCGCTTGGGTGCTGTTCTTACTTGAACAAGCATCCCACTTATGATTACCCCCTCTCGCAAGCATCCACAACTACGAAAGAAGAATTAAGATAAATCTAACCATAACATGAAGCATATGGATGCAAATCAGCCCCTTACGGAATAATGCATAAACTAGGGTTTAAGCTTCTGTCGCCCTAGCAACCCATCATCTACTTATTACTCCACAATGCCTTCCCTTAGGCCCAAATATGGTGAAGTGTCATGTAGTCGATGTTCACATGACACCACTAAAGAAGCAGTAACATACATATCATCAAAATATCGAACGAATACCAAATTCACATGATTACTTATAACAAGACTTCTCCCATGTCCTCAAGAACAAAAGTAACTACTCACAAATCATATTCATGTTCAAGATCAGAGGGGTATTAAATATCATTAAGGATCATGTTGGCGTACGACACCTATGGGATCGCGTGGATCCCTTTTACAGTTCGGCGGGGAAAAAGGCGTACACAAAGAGCAGATCCAACGATCAACGCCAGGGATTTTTACCCAGGTTCGCGGCGCTGAGGAGTGTAAAACCCTACTCCTGCTTTGGTTTATTGTGGGTGTTTAAGCCCAAGCTCCGGGAGCGCCTGCGGTGAACATTATGTTCGAGCAGCAGCTACGCATGTAGAATGGGCCAGAGAGTCCTCTCCCCTGTAGCTACGCCTTGGGCCTCCTTTTATACATCCAAGGGGTCACCAACAGTGGCGTACAGTACATACAAGAGGTGTAAAGTTGCTACAGTGTTTACATGCTTATCACTGATGACTTAGGACAAACGCATTAAATGCCCCGTTTAGGTGTCCCTTTCTTTCTTGGGGACGAAAAAAGGGCCCGTCCCATCAGCACCGCTTAAGCCCGTCCACCGCTAGTGCCATGACACGCATCCAGGAGGACAAAACCCAAATGGCAGGCTGGTCGCTGCGCTGGAGCGGTGGCAGGGTGGCGGGATCTTGCCGGGGCTTCACAAGCCATCCCGGCAAGTATCTTGCCGGGGACCCGGCCTTCGGGCTTCTGTCTTCTAACCACCGGCTTGAATGCCTCCTTGATAGTCTTGCATCCACTTCCAGCTATTCTCTCGGCAAGCCTTGCCGCTGGTATGGCTACAACCGTTCGTGCACAAGTATGGGGTACTAAGGGACCCAAGCTTTAGTACACCGACAGGAGCCCCCGGGCCTAGGCCATACACGGGTGCGAGGCGTTGTTGGGCTAGGCCCAAACAGTGCACGGGCACGCGTGGCAGGAGTTAGCTGTCGTAATTACCTTCTTTACCGCGCTTCCCTCGACGCATATTGAATGCGCGACGCGGGATATGTGCGCGGAACAACCGCAGTAGCAGCGCATTCGTAAAAGCGCATTCACATTGATTTAGAAAAGAGGCAACCCCGCACCTTCCCCATAAAAGGGAATCCGCAGAGGCGCTGTTCATTTACCTCCCATCTTTTCCAATCTGGAAACCGCCGTCGTCTTCTTCCTCAAGCTCGAAACAGAGTCTCTCCTAACCATGCGCCGCGTCCACACCCTCATCGTCCTCGGCCTCTGCTTCCACAGTCGCCATGCCGCCCAAAGCGAGCAAGGGCAAAGAGGTGAAAGCCGTCGACTCGGATGCAGAGGCGGAGAAGATCGATCTGGTGAAGATGCGGAAGGAACCCATCGTCTTCGCCCCGACACTCGATGCGAGGGCCCTGATGGATCGGTACCTGTGCATGTGGGGGAGGGAGACGAGGGCTCACCCTGCTACTCGCGTGCGCTCAGCTTCCTTCGAGGGTGGTCCAGATAAATTCCCTTCCTTTGCCACCTACTTCTACTGCGGGCTCTGCCCTCTGTTTTCTGATTTCTTCATCAACATCATGTACACATACGGCTTCCATCTCTTGGATTTCACGTCGAATGCCGTGACATGCATGTCAGTCTTCGCCCATCTCTATGAAAATTTTGCTGGAGTAGTCCGCAGCACAACCCTCTTTCGCCACTATTTCATTCCCCGCATCAAAAAAGGAGACGCCCTTTTCTGGTTCTATCACCTGGATTCCAAGGGCATGGAATAAAGAGATATACCCAGATGGGCTGTTCCGTAAGAAGTGGGAAGAATGGCGGGCCGAATGGTGCTGGATTAAGGAGGAAGATCCTTACCCTTCTGTTTGCCCTGACAAACGAAAGTGGTCCGCGGCAATGACTGGAGCGCTCTCGATCCCCAAGATGAGAAGCTCACAGTCGCAATTACCAGGATCCACCATCTCAGGGTTGCCGGGCTCACAATAGAAATGGTTGGCGCTGATTTCCTTCGTCGCCGCATCGCCCCTCTGCATAACAAAGGGAGACCAGCTTGGGAGTTTCGGAATGCAGCAGATATCATGAGGCTGCGTCCTAGTCTGAATAACAACTTGACAGTCCTGCAGCACACAACTCTCTGCCACAAACTGTTCAGGACCGACGGGAAATATAAGTTGCCGGCGAGCGTAATTCCTCTGTGCAACAACTCCGCTTTGACCTCAATCATCGGCATGATGCCAGTGTGTAATGCTCACGGCCTTGACGGAACTTGGGTCGAGCCATACGCAGAGCGCACACAGGAGTTCTTTGACAATTTGTCAGAGAGAGCCATCCGGGAAAAGACAAACCTCATCCGCCCCACAACTGATGAAGAAGTGGCGTACAACGCCAGCAGGGCGGAAGAGGCTAATCTTGCCGCGGAGGCCGGTAGAGTTTGTTTCACGGAAGGGGAAACCATTGAAGAAGAAGTGATGTCAGAGGAAGATCCCGTCGAGCAAGGTGAGACTGTCGAGAAGCAGAGTGGCACAGTTGCCGGGAGCCCTTCCGTCGAAGACGCAACCGAGGAGCAGCTGCACGAGGAGCCCCCAGCTCCAGGGAAGAAGAAGCGTGTTCTTTGAAAAGCCATCTCTAGCGTCCCAACACATCAGCCTTCCTCAAGCGGTGAGGTTCCCGGCAAGAGGGTGGCCGGCAAGGCTGCGCAGCGGCAAGAAGCTCAACAGCAACCCACGCGACGTACGAGACACACGACCGCGGCAAAAACTGGAGCGGCGGGGGCGTCCCATACGACAGCACCAACGGCCGGAGCAGCAGGATCACATCAACCTACCGCTTCTGCCGCAGCCAAGCGACCCAGGACCCCTCCTCCACTCTCTTGCACGGACACTGTAATGGAGGACGACTTCGACATCTCCGCTTTTAGCGCGGAAAGAGAAGAGTAAGGGTCCAGTCGCATCTTTTAACTTCTGAGTTCCTGGTTTTGCTTAACTCATTTGTCTTGCTTTGGCCTGTCTCCGCAGAGATACGGAAACATTGGCGCAAAGGATGGCGAAGAAGGCTAAGACTTCAACGGGCGATGAGCCTTCGGCAAGCACCGTAGGCACACCAGAGCCCATCGTCATCAGCCCGGAGCACAGCCCTCAACGCAGCCCTCAACTCAGCCCCCAGCGTGAGTCCGCTACTCATTTTCCGCTGGCGAGCGTTGAGATGTTTATCTTTGCTACTGACATCTCCGGGCTCGCAGGAGAAGAACGGCAACAAGGAGAGCTATCGGAGGTCGTCCCCGACGTGCCGCCTTCGTCAGCCACGCTGCCTAGAGATGAATTTCCGGCAAGGGCTTCCATTGGCGAGCCCATTCGTGTTGAAGAGGAGCCGGCAAGCACGGGCACTGGAAGTCTTACATCGGCAAACAATGTTGCCGGGAAAGGAGAAACCACCCCTCAACAGCTCGACACAGGTAAACCACTTGCCTCTAAGTACTTGTCATTCTTTCTTTATTTTTGTTTTGCTGAACTTCAACCTTGGTCTTATCTTGCTTTCTTTCTCGGTCTTTAGATCTTCCCTCGATGGAACAAATGGATGTTGATACTGTCATCGAGGAGACTGTCAAGGATGCTGCCGCCGATGCCGACAGAGTCGCTGCTGACGAGTCCGCCAAGGTTGCACAGGAGGAAACCGCCAAGGGGTCTGCTGAGAGGGTCGGCAAGGAGTTCAGCGACCATACTGACGGCATTCCTGCCGCAGGAGCGCCTGGCGCTACACTGGTCACAGAGCCTCCAGTTGCCGGCGAGGCGGTTGTCGAAGACCGACCGTCAACATCCGAAGCCCCTCCGTCAAGAAGATACCTTAAGGTTGGCGACAACCTATTTGTTAGCATACTAGGGACGACAAGCACTGGGGTGTCAACCGAAGGGGAAATTTTCGATGAAGACATCATCGCCATTGCTGGAGTCAAGATCGTTGACGAGCCATGCGCCAGTAGCAGCAAGTCGAAAGAAGAGCAGCTCCTCCAAACCATGAGCAGCAATTTTCAAAAGCTCCAGGCGCTTCACCGCACCCGAAAGGAGAAGTTGGACTCCAGGGCAGCAGTTATTGAAGCAGCGGAGGCAGATTTCCAGAAGCGCGTCGAGGAAATGCAAGTCTGGTATGCCGAGGATTTCTAGGAGCTGACGGCTGGCCGGGAACAACTAAATCAATGTTGGAGCGAGTTCCTCTTAAAGCAGTCCGACGCCGAGAAGGCACAGGAAGAGGCCGCGCAGCGGGCCGCTGTAGAGGAAGCTCGCTTAACGGAACGCCATGTCGGGCTTGATGCTTATTAAGAGGACCTTGCTGTTCGTGAGGAGGCGCTTGCCGCCAAGCTCTGCAGCAAAGACGACGAGATCGAAAAGGTTGTCGCGCAGCGAACCCAGGAGCTGGAGCAGAAACACAAAGAGACACTCGAAGCTCTGGCCATAAACCACGCCGGCAAGTTAAAGGAAGCTGTCGATGCTGCTGAAGCTGCAGGGGCCGCCAAGGACGAGCTGGGCGACAAAGTGAAGAGGCTGGAGGCGGATCTCGAGGGTCATGGCAAGGAGATCTCGACGCTCAAAGCTGACAGAGAGAAGACTCTTTACAGCTTGGCGGAGATGCAAACCACCATATCCGACAAGACCAAAAAGCTCACCTCAGCCAACGAATCCATCGCTGACCTGAAACTGAAGCTGACGACACTGGAGGAGTCCCTGGAGAACGGCAAGGCTCGCAAGAAGACTTTGATCAAGGACTTCCGAAATGAGAAAGACATGCTCGAGAGCGCCGCCACCACTTATAATGATTTTGAGAAAGGTGTGAAGATCTGGACCGAGCACCTTGTTGACGTCGCGAAAAGACTTGCAGCAGAACTGTCCACCATGGGCCTGCAGAACTTCAACTACTCTTCTGACGATAGGATGTCTCCGAGCGCCAGGCTGACCATGTTCTTCGAGAGCGTCATCGATGCCCTGAAGTTGCTCCATTCTAAACGAGCAACCCATCTGGCCAACGAATCCCGCAAACTTTGCCGGGCCGTCCTCCTCAAGGTGCTCGTCAAAGTGATGCACAAGAATCCTGGCATCAACCTTACCAATGTTCTTGATAGCTTGGCGGAGAATATAGACCTCAAGGCACTCGAAGAACTTGTCGCGCCCATCGTCGACAAAGTGAGCCAAGTCAAGAGGGTCGAAGGCCAGCGCAGGGACTAGCCACTTCACTTCTTTTTGTCGCCACCATTTCATGGCAAAGACAGTTTCATCTAAGTTAGAATCATGGTGACTATCAATGTAATATAACTTGCTATGTTTCGTATAAATGCACGCTATTTCTCTTGTCTGATTTCTTTTTGTATGGTACATGCCCTACGCTTCTTGGAAACATGCCGGCGCGCACACCCTTGCCGCGAGCGCTTTGAGGAATGCATCCTTAGCAGCCTGCTGGAGGTGTCGCTACCGGCAAGATACCTTGATGTTTTCAGTGCATCCACTTAAGCTGTTGAGCGGACTCGAAACAAAGTAAGGGTGCAACTGATCACGACAAGGTTCCTTCGCGTGCAGGTTTTCCATACAAAGGCCGAAATCATTCAAGGAAAATAAGTTTATAGAAAATTTACTTAAAATCTTGCAACTTAGCTTTTTGTTGCTATACTCCTTCCTGCAAGATGTCAACTTTGAACGTCGCCTGTTGGTGTCCATACCATCACTTCCCCCGGCAAATTTGCACGTGAGGGAACCTTCTATCCTTCGATAAAAAAAGAAAGAAGAGAGGATATGGAACCTTGGCGGTTCGTTAACGCTTACCGGAAGCAAGTGTAATACAATACCTCAGACAAGCATGCATTATAGATGAACATGAAAATCTACAGGAATTGTAAAACATTTAGACTTATTCAACTATGCACAGGGTCTACGCCTGGCTTTGTACAAAGGATCATATGCCTTGCCGGCGAGACCCGGCAACCACGCCTTATGAATAGAACTTACGAAGATGTTCAATATTCCAGGAATTGCTCACTGGAATGCCATCCTCGGTCTCCAGGCGGACTGCGCCAGGCCTGGTGACTCGTACTACCCGATAAGGGCCTTCCCACTTCGGCGTCAACTTGTTAGAATTCTTGGCCGACTGAACGCGCCGAAGAATAAGGTCACCTTCCTCAAGACTTCGGGCATGAACCTTGCGACTATGGTAGCGGTGCAAGGCTTACTGGTAGCGTGCAGCTCGCACAGCAGCCTGAAGACGATCTTCCTCAAGGAGCGTAGCATCATCTTGCCGCAACTGCTCTTGCTCAAGCTCATCATGAGTGAGCACTCGAGTTGACCCGTATATGAGTTTCGTGGGGAGAACTGCTTCTGCCCCGTATACTAGGGAGAAGGGTGTCTGGCCAGTGGCTCGATTTGGTGTCGTTCTGATTGACCAAAGAACCGCCGGCAGCTCATCAATCCAGCGCCTTCCGCACTTGCTTAGCTTGTCGAAAGTCCTTGTCTTGAGACCTTGCAACACTTCAGCATTTGCCCTTTCTGCTTGGCCGTTGCTCCTCGGATGAGCAACAGAAGCAAAACAGATTTTCTGCCAAGGTCTTGGACGTACTGCATGAAGGTGTGGCTCGTGAACTGTGTGCCGTTCTCGGTGATGATTCTGTTTGGCACACCAAAACGGCAAACTAGTCCTTTGAAGAACTTGACGGCTGATTGTGCTGTCACCTTTCTCACTGCTTCCACTTTGTCGGCGTGCGACACCTATGGGATCCCAAAGGACCCCTTTACGATTCGGCGGGGGGAGAGGTATGCGCAAAGAGCAGAACCAACGATCGACGCGGGGAGATTTTACCCAGGTTCGGGCCACTAATCAGCGTAAAACCCTACTCCTGCCTTGTTTTATTATCGATGTTCTTGAGCCCAGGCTCCAGGAGCGCTCGCAGTGAACAGTATGTTCAAAGAGCAGCTACGCATGCAGAATGGGCCAGAAGATCGTCCTCCCCTGTAGCAGTTGCCTTGGGCCTCCTTTTATACCACCAAGGGGTCACCACAGTGGCGAAATGTACATACATTGAGGTGTAAAGTAGCTACAGGGTCATCATACCTAACCCCTGACGGATTAGGATGAACGCATTTAATGCACCGTGAGGTGTCCGTTTAGGTGTCCTCACTTTCTTGGGGATGGAAAAAGGGGCCATCCCATCAGCACCGCTTAAGCTCTCCTCCACTGGCGCGTCGCCACGCATCCAAAGAAGGACCCAGAATGTCGGGTTTGTTGCTATGCCAGAGCGGTGGCACAGCAACCAAATCTTGCCGGGCACTGAACCTTGCCGGGCGCCGAGCCTTGCCGGGCGCCGAACCTTGCCGGGCTTCGAATCTTGCCGGGCTTCGCAGGCCACCCCGGCAAGATCTTGCCGGGGAAGCTGGCCTTTGGATTCCAGCTCTTCTTATCTACTGATCCTCAGATCTTTGACTTGAGGGTTTCTTTGGTGGCCTGAGTCAACCTCGAGCTGTTCCCCGACAAGCCTTGCCGCGAGTATGGCTACAACTGCCCGTGCACACGTATGGGGTACTAATTGCCCAATACTTAGTACACCGACAGGAGCCCCCGGGCCTAGGCCACACACGAGTGCGAGGCGTTGTTGGGCTAGGCCCAAACAGTGCACGGGCACACGTGGCAGGGGATTAACTGCTCGTAAATATCCCGTTTACTGTGCCCCCCACTACGCGCGCTGAATGCGCGACATGGGAAGCGTGCATCAAAAAGCTGCAACTGCAACGCGCCTACAGAGGCGCATTCACATTGGGGAGTAAAAGAGGCGGCCCCGCTCCTTCCCCATAAAAAGGAGAAACCGTAGAGGCACAGCCTATTTACCCCCCTCTTCTTCTCAATCTGGCCGTCGCCATTGCTTTCCTTCTCTTGGGCTCAGAGCGAAGCTTTCCCTCATCCGCTCGTCGCCCCCACGCCCGCTTCATCCCCGGCTTCCGCCCTTGCAGTCGCCATGCCGCCCAAGACCAGCAAAGGCAAGGGCAAGGAGGTGAAAGCCGATGTCTCAGAGAGCGAGCTGGTGAAGATGCGGAAGAAGTATGTCGTCTTCGCCCCGTCGCTTGATGCGGAAGCTTTGAAGAGGCGGTACCAGTGCATGTGGGCGAGGGAGACGCAGGCTCACCCCGCCACTCGCGTGATTCTAGGTTCTTGCTCCAAGAGTGGGTCAGACAGATATCCCTTTTTTTGTCGCATACTTCTATTGCGGGCTCTGTCCTCCATTTTCTGACTTCTTCAACGACATTATGTACACATACGGCTTTCATCTCCTCGATTTCACGCCGAATGCGGTATTTGTGCATGTCCATCTTTGCTCACCTTTGTGAAAACTTTGCCGGAGTGGTTCCCAGTACTGCCCTTTTCCGCCACTACTTTTTCCCTTGTATCCAAAAAGGAGAGGCCCTCTCTGGTTCTATCGCCTGGATTCCAAGGTCTTGGAATAAGGAAATATACCCAGAAGGGGTTTACCGCGAGAAGTGGGACGAATGGCGTGCTGAGTGGTGCTGGATCAAGGAAACAGATCCCCATCCGTTCTGTCTGCCTCGACAGCAGAAAGCGGTCCGCGGCAGTGGCTGGAGCAGTCTTGCTGCTGAAGATGAAAAACTCACAATCACCACCACCAGGATTCTTCGCCTGAAAGCTGCCGGGCTAACAATGGAGATGATTGGCTTCGATTTTCTTTGCCGCCGCATTGTCCCCTTGCAGAATAAAGGAAGACCATCTTGGGAATACCAAAATGCAGCAGACATCATGAGACTATGCCCCGGGTTGAACAACAATCTGACTGCTATGCAACTTGGCGCTCTCCATCAAAAGCTGTTCCAGCGCGACAACAAGCATCGGTTGCCGGCAAGGATTGTCCCTCTGTGCAACAACTCTGCCTGGGGTCAATTATCGCTACCATGCCACTGTTCAATGCCCACAGTCTCGACGCGACATGGGTTGAGCCATCCGAGGAAGAGGCACAGAAGTTCTTTGATAACTTGACGGAGAGGGCCGTCCGGGAAGAAGCAGACTTCATCCGAGCCACCACCGACGAAGAGGTGTCATACATCGCCACTAGGGCGGAGGTGGCAAATCTTGCCGCGGAGGCGGGCAGCGTCGGCTTCACAGAATGGGAAACCAGTGACGCAGAGGTAGTGGTGGAAGGAAAACCTGCCGGGAAGGACAAAGCTGCCGGGGAACAGAGCAACACAACCGCTGAGAGCTCGTCCGACGAAGACGCGGCTGAAGAAGAACCGCAAGAAGAGCTCCCAGCCCCGAAGAAGACAAAGCGTGTTCTTCGAAAGGCTACATCTGGCATCCCGGCAAGCCAACCTTCCTCGAGTAGCGAGGCTCCCGGCAAGAAAGCGGCCAGCAAGACTGCGCCGCGGCAAGGGGTTCGACAGCAACCTGCGCGGCGTGCGAGACCCACATCAGCGGCAACTGCTGAGGCGGCAGGGGTGTCTCGCACTACCGCACCGGAAGCTGATGTGACGAAAACACGCCAACCCCCGGCGCTTGCGACAGCCAAACGACATAGGACCCCTCCTCCGCCTCCTCACACAGACACTGCAACGGAGGTCAATTTCGACATCTCCGGCTTCAGTCCGGAGCGAGAAGAGGAAGAGTGAGTACCTTGCCACAGCCTTTATCTTCTAATCCTGGATCAATCTTATTAACTTGCCTATATTGTCTCAGCAGTGATGCAGAAACCTTGATGGAGAGGATGGCGAAGAGGACAAAGACTTCTACAGGCGACGAGCCTCCGGCAGGCTTCGTGAGCACGCCAGAAACTACTACCATCAGCCCGGATCTTAGTCCTCGACGCAGCCCCCAGCGTAAGTTCATTATTCTTTTCGGTTGGTGAATGCTGAGGTTGCTATCCTTGCCGCTGATATCTTTGGGCTTGCAGGAGAAGGATGGCAACAAAGGGAGTTATCAGGAGATACCCTCGTCACGCCACCTCTGTCAACCACATCGCCCACAAGCGCGTCCCCGGCAAGTGATCACACCGACGAGCTTGTCTTGGTTGAGGAGGAGCCAACAACCATGGATGCTAGCATCTTACCCCCGGCAACCGAGGTTGCCGGGAGAGGCGAGGCCACCTCTCGACAGCCCGATGCAGGTAACCAATTGCCTCAGCGTGCTTGCTATTCTTTCCTTTATCTCTCTTTCTTTTGTCTTCTTGAACTTCAATCTTGATCTCATTCTGTTTCTCCCCCTTGTCCTTTAGAACTCCCTGAGATGGAAGACATGGACATCGACGCTGTCATCGAGGAGACCGCCAAGGATGTTGCCGCCGAAACTGACAAGATCGCTGCCAGCGAGGCCGCCACGGATGCCACCGTAGAAGCCGGCGGTGCTTTTGCCAAGGAGGCCACCAAGACTGCACAGGAGGAACCCGCCAAGGAGTCTACTGAAGAGGGCGGCAAGGAGGCTGGTGACCGTACTGACGGCATTCCTGCCGCAGGAGCGCCAGGCGCTACGCCGGCCACGGAGCCCCCTGCTACTGGTGAGGCGGTTGTTGAGGATCAACCGTCAAGATCTGAAGGCCCCTCATCCAGCAAATATCTCAAAGTTGGCGAGAACCTGTTTGTCAAGTTGCCGGGGACGGCAAGCATTGGGGCACCAACCGAAGGGGAAGTCTTTGATGAAGAAATCATCGCTGCTGCCGGGCTCGAGGTTGTTGATGATCCAAGCGCTAGCAGCGGCAAGTCTAAAGAGGATCAGCTCCTTCAGGCCATGGGCAAAAATTTCCGCAAGCTCCAGGCTCTCCACCGCGCCCGGAAAGAGAAAGCGGATTCCAGAATGGCAGTTGTCGAGGCGGCCGAAGCAGATTTTCAGAGGCGCGTCGAACAAATGCAAGTCTGGTACGCCGAGGCCCTCCAAGAGTTGACTGCCGACCGGGAACAAGTGAGCCAACAGTGGACAAAATTCCTCTTGAAACAATCTGACATGGAGAAGGCGCAAGAGGAAGCTACGCAAAGAATTGCTGCTGAAGATGCTCTCCTGACGGGGCGTCGCGTTGCGCTTGATGCTCACGAGAAAGATCTCACCGCACGTGAGCAGGCGCTCGCCGCCAAGCTTCACAGCAAAGATGAAGATATCGAGAAGCTTGTCGCGCGGCGGACCCAGGAGCTGGAGCAGAAACACAAAGAGGCGCTCGAAGCTCTAACTGTAGATCACGCCAGCAAGCTCAAGGAGGCCGTCGATGCTGCCAAGGCTGCAGAGGCCGCCAAGAATGAGCTGAGCGACAAAGTAAAGAAGCTGGAAGTGGATCTCAAAGAACACTGCAAGGAGCTCTCGACGCTCAAAGGTGATAGGGAAAAAACCCTCCACACCCTGGCGGAGATGCAAGTTGCCATGTCTACCAAGACCAAGCAGCTCTCCTCAGCAAATGATGCTATTGCCGTTCTGGAATTGAAGCTGACCACGTTGCAGAAGTCTCTCGAGGCCGGCAGGGCCCGCGAGAAGGCCCTACTCAAAGATCTCCAGGGAGAGAGGAACCTGCTCAAGAGCACTGCCGCCGCCCAAGTTGATTACGAAAAGGGGGTGAAGATCTGGACTGGACGTCTCATCGACGTTGCGGAGAAGCTTACGGCAGAACTGTCAACCATAGGCCTGTCAAACTTCAGGTATTCTTCCGAGGAAAGGATATCTTGGAGTGCCAGGTTGACGATGTTCTTCGAGAGCATCATTGATGCCATGAAGTTGCTTCAGTCTAACCGGGCGACCCAATTGGCCAACGAGTCACGCCGGCTTTGCCGGGCCGTCCTCCGCAAGGTACTTATCAAGGTGGCGCAGAACAATCCTGGCATCGACCTCTCCAACGTGCTTGGCCACCTGCCAAAGGACGCAAATCTCGAGGCGCTTGAAGAGCTTGTCGCACCTATCCTCGAGAAGGTGGATTCAACAAAAGGATCGAAGGCCAGCGCAGAGATTAACTGCTCCACCTCTTCTTGCCGTCGTCATTCCATGCCAAAGACAATTAAGTCTTAAGTTAGAACTGCGGCAACTTATTAATGTAATATAACTTGCTTATGTTTGGGTACATGCATGCTATCTCCCTTGTCTGATTCCTTTACGTATGGAGTTCACCCTACGCTTACTGAAAATCTTGCCAGCGCGCAACCTGCCGCGAGCGCTGGGTGCGGGACTTCAGCAGCCTGCTGGAGGCGCTGCGGTCGGCAAGACTCCTTGGCGTTCTCAGTGCGGCCACTTAAATCGTTGAGCGGACTCGAAACAAGATAAGGGCGCAACCGATTATAGCAAGGGTTCCTTCGCGTGCAGATTTTCCATACAAAAGTCAGAATCGTCCAAGGAAATAACTTTGCAATAAAGAAAACTTGTTCTAAGTTTTAGAACTTAGCTTTCTATCGCTGTCCTTCCTCCGGCAAGCGTCAATTCTGAACGTCGCCAACTGGTACTCATATCTTCCTTCCCCCTCGGAAAATGTGCACGCGAGGAATCCTTCTGTCTTTTGAGAAAAAGAAAGAAGAGAAAATAAAGATATGAAACCTTGGCGGTTCGTTAGAACATACCGGGAGTAAGTGCCATTCAACAACTTAGACACACATGCATATATATATGAACATGGAAATCAATAAGGAAATGCACAACACTTAAATTTATTCATCTGTGCTCAGGGTCTGCGCCTGGCTTTGTACAAAGGATTACATGCCTTGCCGGCAAGACTTGTACAAAAGGGTGGTTGCCGGGGGCCCCCGGCAACCGCGCCTTATGGGTAGAACTTGCGAAGATTATCGATATTCCAGGAATTGCTCACTGGAACGCCATCTTCGGTCTCCAGGCGGACAGCGCCGGGCCTGGTGACTCGTACTACTCGATAAGGGCCTTCCCACTTCGGCGTCAACTTGTTTGAATTCTTGGCGGACTGAATCCGTCGAAGAACAAGGTCGCCTTCCTCAAGGCTTCGGGCATGAACTTTGCGGCTATGGTAGCGGCGCAAAGCTTGCTGGTAGCGCGCAGCTCGCACAGCAGCCTGAAGATGATTCTCCTCAAGGAGCACAGCGTCATCTTGTCATAGCTGCTCTTGCTCAAGCTCATCATAAGCGAGCACTCGAGGAGATCCGTATGTGAGTTCTGTGGGGAGAACTGCTTCCGCTCCGTAGACCAGAGCGAAGGGTGTCTGGCCGGTGGCTCGATTTGGTGTCGTTCTGATTGACCAAAGAACCGCCGGCAACTCATTAATCTAGCATCTTCCGCACTTTTTCAGCCTGTTAAAGGTTCTGGTCCTGAGACCGAGCAGCACTTCAGCATTGGCCCTCTCCGCTTGGCCGTTGCTTCTCAGGTGAGCAACAGAGGCAAAACAAATTTTGCCGCCAAGGTCTTGGACGTACTGCATGAAGGTGCGACTTGTGAATTGCGTACCGTTGTCGGTGATGATCCTGTTGGGCACACCAAAACGGCAAACTACCCCTTTAAAGAACTTGACGGCTGATTGTGCTGTCACCTTCCTCACTGCTTCCACCTCTGGCCACTTTGTGAACTTGTCGATAGCAACGTACAAGTACTCAAACCCCCCGGTAGCACGGGGGAAAGGGCCCAGTATGTCGAGCCCCTAGACCGAAAATGGCCAGGAGAGAGGGATTGTCTGAAGAGCTTGAGCTGGTTGATGCGATTTCTTCGAATGAAATTGGCACGCTTCACACTTAGTTACTAGTGTCGTTGCATCCTGGAGAGCGGTGGGCCAAAAGAAACCTTGCCGGAATGCTTTCCCGACAAGTGCTCTTGATCCTATGCGAGATCCACATATGCCTCCATGTATTTCTGCCAACAGCTCTAGTCCATCCTCCCGAGGAATGCACTTCAATTTCACACCATTTGGTCTCTTTCTGTACAAGACGTCATCGACGAACTTGTACATAACAGACCGACGGGCTACTCTTTCCGCTTCTTCCTGTTCCTCCGGGAGTTCTCCTGTTTGAAGGAAATGGACAATGTGTTGTGCCCATGCTGAAGCCTGGGGCTCGACAGCTAGGACGAAAGGCACCTCCTCTGCCGGGGGAACGTTTGTCTCGACGGCAAGGGCCTGAGCCCCTGCTGGAGCCTGTTGTTCCCCGGCAGGCATGTCGTTGATCCCGGCAACCTCCTTGCCGGCAGGTTCCGGGAGCTCTGCCGGGAAGTACTGACCAGAATTCAACTTTCTTCTCTTTTCTTGCCGCATTGATGGCGCCACAGATGGTTGAGTCAAATGGAGCACAAAAGTTCCTGGTTCCACAGGCAACTTGAGAGCAGCGCGCTTTGACAGGTCGTCAGCAATACTGTTCTCGGCACGAGGGATGTGCTTCATTTGTAGACCGTCAAAGTGCTCTTCCATTTTCCTCACTTCATCCACGTAGGCTTGCATCAATGGACTTTGATAACTCTTATTAACTTGCCTGAAAACAAGCTGTGAATTGCCTCTGATGACGAGCTTCTTGATACCAAGGTCTGCCGCGATCCTGAGACCGGCAAGCAAACCCTCGTACTCTGCAGTGTTGTTCGTCGAACTCTCCCGGGGAAAATGCATTTGGACTACGTACTTGAGGTGCTCTCCGGTGGGTGCGACAAGCAGCACGCCAGCACCGGCGCCTTGCAGCGAAAAATCCCCGTCAAAGTACATAACCCATTGCTGGTCAATTTCCTTGCCGGGGAGAATTGTTTCTTGGACCTCCTCGTCTGGCGTTGGGGTCCATTCCACAATGAACTCTGCCAAGGCCCTGCTCTGAATTGTCGAAGTGCTTTCAAACTTGCGACCAAAGCTCGACAACTCCAATGCCCACTCCACAATCCTGCCGGTTGCTTCTGGATTTCGCAAAATCCGTTGCAACGGAAAGCGAGTGACGATGGTGATTTCATGTGCTTGAAAATAATGGCGCAGCTTCCTCGAGGCCATAAGGAGGCCGAAAAGCAACTTCTGCACGCCAGAATATCTTAACCTAGCTCCTTGTAAAAGAGAGCTAACAAAATAAACTGGGCGCTGCACCACCTTTTTCTTCTGCAATGATTCTTCTGACTGCACAGATCTTGTCTTGCCGGGATCAACCCTTGCCGGGGAAGGTCCTACCGTGTCACCTGACGGTCCTGCCGCTGGTGTTGCTTCCTCATCGGCTTCTCTTTGCGCCACTAACGCAGCACTAACCACTTGATTTGTCGCTGCCAGATACAGCAGCAACGGCTCTTGTGGTTTAGGCGCGACTAGCGTCGGCGGAGAAGAAAGGTATTTCTTCAAATCTTGCAGCACAGCCTCCGCCTCCGGAGTCCATTTCATCGGACCTGCCTTCTTCAAAATTTTGAAAAAGGGCAGGGCGCGCTCAACAGATTTGGAAATAAACCTGCTTAGAGCAGCAACACAGCCGACAAGACGACGGACATCCTTGACGCATCTTGGCGCTTCATTCTGCTCAATAGCTTTGATCTTGTCGGGGTTCGCTTCGATTCCCTGACAAGATACAAAGAATCCGAGGAGCTTGCCGGAAGGAACACCGAACACGCACTTCTCAGGATTGAGCTTTAAGTTGATCTTGCGCAGATTTGCAAATGTTTCTTCTAAATCTTGCATGAGTGTCGCTTTGTCCTTGGTTTTGACCACTATGTCATCCATGTATGCCTCCATATTTCTATGGAGTTGAGGCTCAAAACCGATTTGGACCGCTCTCGCAAATGTAGAACCAGCACTTTTCAACCCGAAAGGCATTCGTATAAAACAATACGTACCACATGGGGTGATAAATGCGGTCTTCTCTTCATCTTCTTTCGCCATGAAGATCTGATGATGCCCTGAGTAGGCATCAAGGAAGGACAGGAGATCACAACCAGCGGTGGAATCCACAATCTGGTCGATGCGCGGCAAGGGAAAGGGATCTTTTGGATAGGCTTTATTGATATCAGTATAATCGATACACAGCCTCCATTTCCCATTCGCCTTGCGCACTACAACCGGATTGGCCAACCAGGTTGGGTGAAGCACTCCTCTGACCAATCCTGCCGCCTCCTGCTTTCCGATTTCCTCGGCAATGAATTCTTGCCGCTCCAAGGCTTGCTTCCTGACCCTCTGCTTGACGGGCCGCACGTGAGGACAGACAGCAAGGTGGTGCTCAATTACCTCCCTGGGAACACCGGGGATGTCAGACGGTTGCCATGCAAACACGTCGACATTCGCCCGCATGAAGGCAACGAGCGCGCTTTCCTATTTGTCATCTAGGGTGAAACTTATGGTGAAAGTTCCTCCCGTTCCGTCCTCCCTGAGGGGCACCTTCTTGGTCTCTGGTGGAGCAGCCTTGGATTTCTTGTTCTTGCCGGTGGAACTCTCTGGTGCATCCTCAACGGAAGCGCAGCACTCCAAGGAGGTGCGCTTGCCGGAGTTCGCACCAAGATTCTTGCCGGTCTTCTTCTTCCCCCCGGGAGTTCCAGCGGCAGGAGCAGATGCCTTGACGGCAGGTGCTGCAACTGCTTCCCAGTAGAGTTGGTCGGCACAGATGAATGCATCCTTCTTATCGGAATGGATAGTAATGACACTCAACGGCCCGGGCATCTTCAAAACATTATAAGCGTAGTGTGATGCCGCCATGAACTTAGCCAGCGCTGGCCGACCAAGGATCCCATTGTATGACATGGGGATCTTGGCGACATCAAACACTACCTTCTCGGTCCTGTAGTTGAGCTCGCTACCAAATGTCACCGGTAGCATAATCTTGCCCTTTGGCTGGGTTCTTCCTGGATTGACCCCTTGAAACGTGCCCGTTTCTTTGAGATCTTCATCAGGAATTTGAAGCCTCTTGAGCACATCTGGTGAGATTAGGTTCAGCCCGGCCCCACCGTCAACTAGCATTTTCGTCACCTTGAGGTTGCGGATTGTTGGTGAGACCAACAATGGCAAGCACCCGACCGCGGTCGTGCGATCAGGGTGATCCTCGGCGTCGAAAATGATAGGCGTGTTGGACCATTTCAGGGGCTTACATGCATCTGGTGACGGCTCTGTTGCATTGACTTCCCGCACCCACTGTTTGAGTCGATGGTGGGAAGAATGCAGTGAGGCGCCCCCATCGATACACATAGCCTCTGTAGCTTTCTGGAATTCTTGCTCACTAGACTCATCGTCTTCTTCGTCATCATTTCTTCCTTGTCTCGGCCTCGAGCGGGCCTCTCCCTCTGTTGCTTGGCCTTGCCGCGGCGACCCCCTTGGCCACCGCGCTTCTTGCCGGATCCGTCAGCACTGTCATGGGCCTTCTCCTTATCTCGCCTTTCATACTCAGCCCTCTGTTTCTTGGCAAGCTGTTCAACTTGCCGGCAGTTTTGGAGATCGTGGCCCTTGGTGCGATGGATCTTGCAATATAGCTTGCCGGAGCTTTTCGACTTGTCGGCCGCCGCCAAGGCCTGACAGGATGAGCACCCGGCAAGTTCCTTGCTGGGGTCGTCAACCTTGGCCTTCTTGGCGGCGCCGGGGTTGCCGGATTCCTCGACAACAAGCAAGGCCTTGCCTCTGCGTTTCTTGTTCCGCCGTCGGCCTTTCCTTGACGGGGTCGCAGCGTCTTCATCTTCCGATTCGCCCCCCGCGCCAACAGCCTCGCCAGGGAGTTTCCTCCCCTCTTCAGCTCGAGCGCATTTGTCGGCCAAAGCGTAAAGCTCGGCGATACTCCTGACTTTGTTCATTGCCAGCTCGTCCCGCATTTTGCGGTTACGCATGTTCTGATGAAACGCGCTAACAACAGTGGCAGGGTGAACGTCAGGAATATTGTACTGCACCCAGCTGAATCTCTGGATAAACTTGCGCAGGGATTCGCCCACCTTCTGAGGGATAATATGCAAATCACTCTCTTGGCCAGGAGCTTGGTGGCCTCCAACAAAGGCACCAACAAACTGATGGCACAGATCTGACCAAGAAATAGAATTCTCCGGCAGATGCATCAACCACGACCTGACGTTGGGTTTGAGCACCAACGGGAAGTAGTTGGCAAGTATCTTGTCATCTCGGCCCCCGGCAGCCTGCACCGCAATGGTGTAAATGCTCAGGAACTCCGAGGGATGAGTCTTGCCGTCATATTTCTCCAGGACCTCTGGCATGAAGGTTCGGGAATTGGGCCACTGGACTTGCCGCAGCTCACGGGTAAACGCCGAAGTCCGTACCTCGTAAGGCAAGTCTCCTGCATCCCCTGGCCCAGGCTCGTCGACAGCCGGCCCTGCGCGCTTATCAGACTGATAGCGCGCTTCCCGTTGCCGCTCGATGGTAGTTCGAGCGTCCTCTTTGCCTCGTTCCTGGAGAACTTGACGCTGGTCGCGGCGCATCCGTGGATCGGATGATGCCATGGAAACATCATCATGGCGATCGACCTGCTGGGTTGTCGCCCGCCGCTGGTGTCGCGGAGGGGAGTGCACCGTGGTTGCACCACCTCCAGTTTTCTCCACATCGGCTCGCGCCGGATCGATGGGCCTTCACTGTGAGGGCCCTGCCTCTTGTGGCCCATCTTTGTTGGCGAAGCCAATAAGGCTCTGGATAGTAGCTCGCCACTCCTCCATCTTCTCCGGAGCAGGAGGGAAATCGAGGAGCAGCTGCGCACGTGCCAAGGCTTCCGCTGGCATAGGCGGCGGCGACAGGTGCGAGGTACATGAGGTGCTCTGACTCCTAGACATGTTAGAAGGAGCACCATCACGGTCACGCGACCGCGCGCCACCTCCGCCGGCAGCTCGGTGTGCATGCTGGGCCCGCGCATCTTGGGATCGATGCGTAGAAACCTTTTCATGGGGACGCCCTGAACCACCAGCACCATGACGTCGCTCGTCGTGCACGAACTGGGTAGGCCGTGACGCTTGCGCTGGCGCGGGAGCTCCAGAAGGCGTCCTCCGATCTCTGGAATTCGTTGTGCCACCCGTAGGCAACACAGCTCCGTCTCTGGATCCAGCGGCGTGTGGGTTGCCGCTGCCACTGCGAACGACGCCGCTCGCCTGGCTTGGATCATCGGAATGCCGTGGAGGCTCTAATCCTCTTCCTTCTGCACCCACGCCATCGGCCGTATGCGAAGGCACAGGCAAAACAGACGTGGATGGTTGCGCCGTCGCAGCGCTCTTCTTCTTGGGTGGCATGATGATGAAGATGATGAAGAAACTAAGGTGCCGATCACTGGATCAGGTTCACACAACCTACAATCCCCCTACCTGGCGTGCCAAAGATGTCGGCGTGCGACACCTATGGGATCCCAAAGGACCCCTTTACGATTCGGTGGGGGGAGAGGTATGCGCAAAGAGCAGAACCAATGATCGACGCGGGGAGATTTTACCCAGGTTCGGGCCGCTAATCAGCGTAAAACCTTACTCCTGCCTTGTTTTATTATCGATGTTCTTGAGCCCAGGCTCCAGGAGCGCTCGCAGTGAACACTACGTTCAAAGAGCAGCTACGCATGCAGAATGGGCCAGAAGATCGTCCTCCCCTGTAGCAGTTGCCTTGGGCCTCCTTTTATACCACCAAGGGGTCACCACAGTGGCGAAATGTACATACATTGAGGTGTAAAGTAGCTACAGGGTCATCATACCTAACCCCTGACGGATTAGGACGAACGCATTTAATGCACCGTGAGGTGTCCGTTTAGGTGTCCTCACTTTCTTGGGGATGGAAAAAGTGGCCATCCCATCAGCACCGCTTAAGCACTCCTCCACTGGCGCGTCGCCACGCATCCAAAGAAGGACCCAGAATGTCGGGTTTGTTGCTGTGCCAGAGCGGTGGCACAGCAACCAAATCTTGCCGGGCGCTGAACCTTGCCGGGCGCCGAACCTTGCCGGGCTTCGAATCTTGCCGGGCTTCGCAGGCCACCCCGGCAAGACCTTGTCGGGGAAGCTGGCCTGCGGATTCCAGCTCTTCTTATCTGCTGATCCTCAGATCTTTGACTTGAGGGTTTCTTTGGTGGCCTGAGTCAACCTCGAGCTTTTCCCCGACAAGCCTTGCCGCGAGTATGGCTACAACTGCCCATGCACAAGTACGGGGTACTAATGGCCCAATACTTAGTACACCAACACACTTCCGGCCACTTTGTGAACTTGTCGATTGCGACGTACAAGTACTCAAAGCCCCCGGTAGCACGGGGAAAAGGGCCCAATATGTTGAGCCCCGAGATCGAAAATGGCCAGGAAAGAGGGAATATCTGAAGAGCTTGAGCTGGCTGATGCAATTTCTTTGAATGGAACTGGCACGCTTCACACTTGGTTACTAGTGCAGTTGCATCCTGGAGAGCAGTGGGCCAAAAGAAACCTTGCCGGAATGCCTTACCGACAAGAGCCCTTGAGCCTATGTGGGAGCCACATATGCCTCCATGTATCTTTGCCAACAGCTCCAGTCCATCTTCCCGAGGAATGCACTTCAATTTCACATCTTTCGGTCTCTTTCTGTACAAGACATTGTCCACGAATTGGTACATATTAGACCGACATGCTACTTTCTCTGCTTCTTCCTGTCCTTCGGGGAGTTCTCCTGTCTGGAGGAACTGGACAATGTGCTGTGCCCATGTTAGAGCCTGAGGCTTGACAGCAAGGACTAAAGGCATGTCTTCTGCCGCCGGAGCGTTTGTCTCTATGGCAAGGGCTCGAGGCCCTGCTGGAGCCTGTTGCTCCCTGGCAAGCTTGACGTTGTTCCCGACAACTTCCTTGCCGGCGGCTTCTGGGAGCTCTGCGGGAAAGTACTGGCCGGAACCCAACCTCCTTCGTTTACCTTGCCTCACTGATGGTGTTATGGATGGCTGAGTCAATCGGAGCACAAAAGTACCTGGTTCCACAGGTAACTTGAGGGCAGCACGTTTTGACAGGTCGTCAGCAATGTTGTTCTTTGTTCGAGGAACATGCTCTGTTTGCAGACCATTAAAGTGTTCCTCCAATTTCCTCACTTCATCTACGTATGCTTCCATCAACAGGCTCTGATATTCTTTGTTAACTTGCTTGACAACAAGCTGTGAATCACCTCTGACGATGAGCTTCTTAATTCCAAGGTCTGTCGCGATCCTGAGACCGGCAAGCAGCCCTTCATATTCTGCAGTGTTGTTTGTTGATCTCTCCCGGGGAAAGTGCATCTGAATTACATATTTGAGGTGCTCTCCAGTGGGTGCGACAAGCAGCACGCTAGCACCGTCGCCTTGCAGCGAGAAAGCCCCGTCAAAATACATTATCCATTCTCAATTTGTTTCCTTGCCGGGGAGAGTTGTCCCTTGACTTTCTTCGTCTGGCGTTGGGGTCCATTCTGCAATGAACTCTGCCAAGGCTCTGCTCTGAATTGTTGAAGTGCTTTCAAATTTGAGACCAAAGCTTGACAGTTCCAACGCCCACTCCACAATCCTGCCAGTCGCATCTGGATTTCGTAAAATCCACTGCAACGGGAAGCGAGTGACGACAGTGATCTCATGTGCTTGGAAATAATGGCGCAGCTTCCTCGAGGCCATAAGGAGGCCGAAGAGCAACTTCTGCATGCCAGAGTATCTTGACCTAGCCCCCTGCAAAAGGGAGCTGACAAAATAAACTGGGCGCTGCACCATCTTCTTCCTCTGTGTTGCTTCATTCGATTTCGCAGATCCTGCCTTGTCGGCACCACACTCTGCCGGGGAGAATCCCAACTCGTCGTTTGGCGGTCTTGCCACCGCCGCTGCTTCCACGTTGACTTCTCTCTGCGCCACTAACGCAACACTAACCACTTGATTTGTCGCCGCTAGATATAGCAGCAACGACTCCTATGGTTTAGGTGCAACTTGTGTCGGCGGAGAGGGGAGGTACCTCTTCAAATCCTGCAGCGCTGCCTCTGCTTCCGGAGTCCATTTCATTGGACCTGCCTTCTTCAAGATTTTGAAAAAAGGCAGGGCATGCTCAGCAGATTTGGAGATGAACCTGCTCAGAGCAACGATGCAGCCGGCAAGTCGACGCACATCTTTGACGCATGTCGGTGCTTCAATCTGCTCAATTGCCTTGATCTTGTCGGGATTTGCCTCGATCCCACACTGAGATACGAAGAACTCGAGAAGCTTGCCGGATGGAATGCCAAACACACACTTCTTAGGATTGAGCTTCAGATTGATCTTGTGCAAATTTGCAAATGTCTCTTCTAAATCTTGTATGAGCGTTGCTTTGTCCTTGGTTTTAACCACTATGTCATCCATATAGGCTTCCATATTTATATGTAGCTGAGGCTCAAAACCAATCTGGACCGCTCTTGCAAACGTTGAACCAGCACTTTTCAACCCGAAAGGCATACGTAAGAAACAATACGTACCACACAGGGTGATAAATGCGGTTTTCTCATCGGCTTCCTTTGCCATGAAAATCTGATGGTATCCTGAATAGGCGTCGAGAAATGACAAAAAATTGCAGCCGGCAGTGGAGTCCACAATCTGGTCGATGCGTGGCAAGGGGAAAGGATCTTTTGGACAGGCTTTATTGATATCTGTGTAGTCAATACATAGCCTCCATTTTCCATTCGCCTTGTGCACTACAACTGGATTGGCCAACCATGGTTGATGGAGCACTCCTCTGACCAAACCTGCCGCTTCCAACTTCCTGATTTCTTTGGCAATAAATTCTTGCCGTTCCAAAGCTTGCTTCCTAACTTTCTGCTTGACGGGCCGTGCATGAGGACAGACAGCAAGATGGTGCTCAATTACTTCCCTGGGAACACCGGGGATATCAGATGGTTGCCATGCAAACACATCGACGTTCGCCCGCAGGAAAGTAATGAGCGCGCTTTCCTATTTGTCATCGAGGGTGGAACTTATGGTGAAAGTTCCTCCCTTACCATCCTCCTTGAAGGGCACCTTCTTAGATTCTGGTGGAGCTGCCTTGGATTTCTTGATCTTGTAGGTGGAGCTCTCCGGCACATCCTCAACGGGAGCGCAGCACTCCGAGGAGGTGCGCTTGCCGGAGTGTGCTAGAGATCTTGCCGGTCTTCCTCCCCCCAGGAGCTTCAGCGGCAGGAGCAAGTGCCTTGGCGGCAGATGCTGCAACTGCCTCCCGGTAGAGTTGGTCGGTGCAGATAAGCACATCCTTCTTGTCAGAGTTGATAGTGATGACGCTCATCGGCCCGGGCATCTTCAATACATTATAAGCGTAGTGCGATGCTGCCATGAATTTGGCCAGCGCTGGACGGCCAAGAATCCCGTTATATGGCAGCGGGACCTTGGCGACGTCGACAACGATCTTTTCCGTTCTGTAGTTCAGCTCACTACCAAATGTTACCGGCAGTGTGATCTTGCCGTTCGGCCAGCTCCTTCCTGGATTGATCCCTTGAAACGTGCCCATTTCCTCGAGATCTTCATCAGGAATTTGCATCCTCTTGATCACATTAGGCGAGATCAAGTTCAAACCGGCCCCACCGTCAACTAACATTTTTGTCACCTTGAGGTTGCGAATCGTTGGTGAAACCAACAATGGCAAACACCCGACCGCGGTTGTGCGATCAGGGTGATCCTCAGCCTAAAAAATGATAGGCATGTTGGACCATTTCAATGGTTTCCGGGCATCGACTGACGGCTCTGTCGCATTAATCTCGCGTGCCCACTGTTTAAGTTGGCGGTGAGAAGAATGCAATGAGGCACCTCTGTCAATGCACATAGCTTCTGTAGCTTTTTGGAACTCGTGCTCGCTGGACTCGTCGTCCCCTTCATTGTCATCGTCACCCCCCTCTTCCTTGTCACGGCCTCGAGCGGGCCTCTCTTTCTATAGCATGGCCTTGCCGCGGCGACCTGCTCGACCACCGTGTTTCTTGCCAGACCATTCAGCACCATCTTGGGCCCTCTCCTTATCTCGCCTTTCATACTCAGCTTTCTGCCTCTCGACAAACTGCTCAACTTGCCGGCAATTTTGGAGATCATGGCCCTTGGTGCGATGGATCTTGCAGTACTGCTTGTCGGAGCCCTCCGGCTTGCCGGCAGCCGCCAATGCCTGACAAGAGGCACACCCGGCAACCTCCTTGCCGGGGCCATCAGCCTTGATCTTCTTGGCGGTGCCGGGGTTGCCGTATTCCTCGACGGCAAGCACGGCCTTGCCCTTGCGCTTCTTATTACGCCGTCGGTCTTTCTTCGTCGAGGCGATGGCGTCTTCGCCTTCAGAGTCGATTCCTGCGCTAGCATCCTCGCCGGGGAATCTCCTTCCCTCCTCAGCCCGAGCACATTTGTCAGCCAGAGCATAGAGCTCGGCAACATCCCTGACTTTGTTCATCGCCAGCTCTTCCCGCATCTTGTGATTGCGCACATTCTGATGAAACACACTAATAACAGCGGCAGGATGAACATCTGGGATGTTGTGTTGTATACGGCTGAATCTCTGTATGTACTTGCGCAAGGGCTCGCCCTCTTTCTGGGGGATGAGATGCAAATCGCTTTCCTAGCCAGGAGCTTGGTGGCCTCCGGTAAAGGCGCCAACAAACTCATGACACAAATCTGCCCAGGAGGAAATGGAATTCTCCGGCAGATGCATCAACCACGACCTGACATTGGGCTTAAGTACCAACGGGAAGTAGTTAGCGAATACCTTGTCGTCTCGAGCCCCGGCAGCCTGCACCGTAATGGTGTAGATGCTCAGGAGCTCTGACGGGTGAGTCTTGCCGTCGTATTTCTCCGGGACCTCCGGCTTGAACGTTCGGGAATTGGGCCACTAGACTCGCCGCAGCTCACGGGTAAACGCTGGACAACCCACCTCATAAGGTAAGTCGCCAGAATCCCCTAGCGCAGGCTTGTCCACAGTGGGTCCCGCGCGCTTGTCGGATTGATAGCGCACTTCCCGCCGCCGCTCAATGGTAGTTCGAGCGTCTTCCCTGCTTTGCTCCCGAAGAACTTGATGTTGATCGCAGCGAACTCGCGGATCAGACGACGCCGTGGAATCATCATCACAGACGTTGATCCGCCGAGTTAGCGACCGCTGTTGTCGTCGTGGAGGAGAGTGCATCGTAGTTGTACCATCTCCAGTCTTTTCGCCATCAGCACGTGTCGGCTCGATGGATTGCCGCCGCGAAGGCCTCATCATCAACAACTTGCGACATATCAGGATTAATAACATGTGTGGTGTTGCAAGTCTACTAAAAACAGAAGGTGAATCAAGTGCAGAATGTGATGGCAGCTCCTTACCTCCCCTCGTCCTAGAGGGAACGATCTTGGTTTTTGTATCCTTCATATTTTTCATAGTGATAAATTGATAATAATCCCAAGTGACTCAACAAATATAGCTATGCTCCCTGGCAACGGTGCCAAAAAAAGGTCTTGATAACCCACAAGTATTGGGGACCGCAACAGTTTTTGAGGGTAGAGTATTCAACCCAAATTTATAGATTCGTCACAAGGGGAGCCAAAGAATATTTGTAAGTATTAGCAGCTGTGTTGTCAATTCAACCACACCTCGAGATTAAATATCTGCAGCAAAGTGATCAGTAGCATAGTAGTATGTTAATTTTGATAGCAGTGATAATAGTAGCAGTAACGGTAACGGTGATAGCAATGATTTTGTAGCAAGTGTAACAGTAGCAGCAGCAGTCGTAACTTAGCAAGCACAATATATGGAAAATTCGTAGGCATTGGATCGGAGAATTCGTTGGATGATCTTCATCATATAATAGTCATAACCTAGGGTGATACAAAACTAGCTCTAGTTCATAAATATAATGTAGGCATGTATTCTGTAATTAGTCATACGTGCTTATGGAAAGAACTTGCATGACATCTTTTGTCCTACCCTCCCGTGGCAGCGGGGTCCATAAGGAAACTAAGGGATATACCGGAACAAAGCATTAACACATAGTGAATACATGAACTCCTCAAACTACGGTCATCACTGGAAAGTATCCCGAATATTGTCACCCCGGGGTTTACGGATCATAACACGTAATAGGTGAATATGACTTGCAAGATCGGATCTAGAACATAGATATAATGGTGAAACCATAAACGGTTCAGATCTGAAATCGTGGCACTCGGGCCCAAAGTGACGAGCATTAAGCATGGGAAAGTCATAACAACATCAATCTCAGAACATAGTGGATACTAGGGATCAAGCCCTAACAAAACTAACTCGATTACATGATGAATCTCATCCAACTCCTCACCGACCAGCGAGCCTATAAAGGAATTACTCACTCCTGGTGGGGAGCATCATGGAATTGGCTATAGAGAAGGGTTGGTGATGACGAAGACGGAAGATCCCCCTCTCCGGAGCCCCAAACGGGCTCCAGATCTGGCCTCTCGATGAATAACAGGATGTGGAGGAGGCTCCGTATCGTGAAACCCGATGAAACTTTCTCCCTGATTTTTCTCCAAAAATAGGATTTTATAGCGTCGGAATCAGGGTCTGCGGGGTCACCAGGTAGGCACAACCCACCTCGGCGTGCCTGGAGGGGGGGGGGGGGCGCCCTGGTGGGTTGTGCTCACCCAGGGCCCCCCTCCGGTGGTTCTTGGCTCCAGTATTTTTCTGTTATTGTAAAATAAATCTCCAAAAAGTTTCGTTCCATTCCGAAAACTTTTATTTCTGCACAAAAACAACACCATGGTAGTTCTGCTGAAAACAGCGTCAGTACGGGTTAGTTTCATTCAAATCATGCAAATTAGAGTCCAAAACAAGAGCAAAAGCATTAGGAAAAGTAGATACGACGAAGATGTATCAATGACCAGGAGTAGTTAGGAGGTCCCAGGCAGGAGGCCTTGCCTTTTCGATCGTTGTTGCTTTTGTGCTTGGCTTCTTAAGGCAGTCTTGTTTAACTTATGTCTGTACTCAGATATTATTGCTTCCGCCGACTCTTGTGTTTCGAGCTTCTGTATTCGAGCCCTCGAGGCCCCTGGCTTGTAATATGAAGCTTGTATTATTTTATTTGTGTCTAGAATTGTGTTGTGATATCTTCCCGTGAGTCCCTAATCTTGATCATACACATTTGCGTGGATGACTAGTGTATGATTGAATCGGGGGCGTTACAAGTTGGTATCAGAGCCGACTACCTGTAGGAATCCCCCTTCTAAACTCCTTGGCCGAAGTCGAGTTTAGTCATTATGAAACTATTACTAACATAACTGTGTTGCTTACGGGCCCACGTCGCCATTGGGTGGTATTAGGATCTTTTATTCCTTGTCTATACTCTGGGACTCTGATCTCTCTTCTATTCGGGTTAAATGATTTTGCTAAGTCTAACATTAGTATCTCATGATCACATCCACCCGGAGATTTGTATTACCCCTTTCTTGAATTGAGGACCAAGATCTGCTTCACATTGTTCACTGGCCGCAGGATCCTCATATCGAGGGCACCCTGCGTTGGCACTTGCAGATCCCTCACTCTAGTGGTTTTATCTGACGCTGATGTGACCTTTGCTATGTCCCGCTGTTGTAGCCCTCCATCGCGTGCATGTGTGCCGCCTAGTATGTCTAGGATGCTCCTCTTGTCCGAACTCATTCGAACAGCGTGTAATTGGCTCCGTATATGTATCGGTATGTCTTCAATGACTATTGCTTTGTACATACTGCGCCTTTGCTCATTGTTCAGGTTACCTCATGAATGACTCCATACACTTGCTCCACCCCTTTGCTAAACTACCCCCCTATTGCATTTAAGCAGGATGGTTAGACCCAATGGCCGTGACCATGGTGGTGATAATCCACCACCGCCCGAATACATGGCCGGAATGATACAGCAGTTGAGTTGAACCGCCAGTTTATGGAAAATGTAACGGCTCAGTTCCCGCGCCCCAATATGAATCAGCAACCCGCCCCAGTGACTCTGCAAGACTTTGTGCGTCCAACCCTGTCATTTACCACAGCTCATCTCAGCCCCTTGATGCTGATAACTAGCTCCGTGACATCACTTTCGAGTTGGAGTCTGCTGATGTAGCCTCTACCAACTATGTCGCCTTCGTGGCTTATTACCTGAAAGGTCCCGCCGCTCAATGGTGGGACAGCCACATGTGTTCCTTACCTGTTGGAACTGCCATCACTTGGCCGGGATTCCAAGCTGCATTCCGCGGGCCAATGTCGAACCACCATGGTTAGTCATAACGTCCCCGTCGAATTTGAAGGGTTGGAATTCCATGTTTCCCCCATTGTTTTGAAGTCATCCAATATTGACCTCATTCTGGAAATGGAATGGTTGAAAACATATACCGATTCTGTGACGCCCCCGGCTCAATCGTGCACTAATCATACACGCAAATGCACATGATCAAGCCTAAGGACTCACGGGAAGATATCACAACACAACTCTAAAACTTAAATAAAGTCATACAAGCTTTATATTACAAGCCAGGGGCCTCGAGGGCTCGAATACATAAGCTCGCATACAAGTGTCAGCGAAAGCATCAGATATCTGAGTACAGATATGAAACAGAAATAGATAAGCCCTTAGAAAGGCGGGGCAAAAGAAAACACTACGATCGAGAGGCGCAGGCCTCCTGCCTGGGACCCTCCGATCCTACTCCTAGTCGCCGGCCAACTCGTAGTAGTATCCACCCTCGGGGTAGTAGTAGCGATCATCGGCGGGGCAGCTGTCCTAGGGGCTCCGTCATCTGGTTGCATCAAAAGGGTATGGAGGAAAAAGAAAGCAAAGCAACCGTGATTACTCATCCGAAGTACTCAGCAAGCCAGGATCTACACTACATATGCAACATTATCAAAGGTAGGCTGTATATGTGGACTGCGCTGGCTAGAATAGAGAGAAGTCCTAGTCCTATCAAAGACTAGCATCTTCAGTGGTCCTGCAGCATTAGAAGAGTGTAGATTAGTTACAGTATAAAGTAATAGTATCAATAAGTATCAACCTCGTCCAGAGATCCTTCCTTGACTCCCTGCGAGAAAGCAATCCCAGAGCCATACGGTCGTCAACCTCATCCAGAGATCCCTTCTCGACTCCCTGCGAGAAGCAATCCCAGAGCCATAGTATCCAATTCTAGTTGTATCGATCGGGATACAACTCTGAGTGTCCGTTACCGAGGATCCGGCTATGCATAGATTAGTTCTTCCCTGCAGGGGTGCACCAACTTACCCACCACGCTCGCTTAACTCCGGCCGGACACACTTTTTCGGGTCATGCCCGGCCTCGGTCAAACGACACACCGCAACCCTACCTAGAGCTCAGCAGAGAGGTCCCCGCCGGTCTACATCCTAAGCGCTCAGGGGTCTTGGGCCGTCGCCCTGTGACTCCGGGTCGTTGCGAGCAGGGTGGATACCAGCGCCAACGGCACGATCCGACCCGGCCACAATGCTGAACTCGACGTCTGACAGAGCTGTCGGCTGATACCACGATGCCGAGTACCCATATTTATTCCCGCGTGATGGTTAGTGCTATCGGGGTAAAGGCCCACTCAGATCAAATATCCAAATCGTAGTGTATTGGTAGTGCGGTAACAAGCAGAGACTCATTATCGATGTGACCCCGTCGCCCCGTCTCGAGGACTTGCGGCAAGGGCCAAGAATGCCCGGCCACGCCTCGTATTCATCACTCGGGCACCATCCAGGTCAACCCGTCTCCATATCACTCGCGGGTACCAATCAGGGTCGACCCGCTATTCCAAATGACAGTGTAAAGTCCAAGTATTCGTGTGTCCACAACATCAGGGGAATCCGATGTATCACCCCTCATTGGATTCCTACTCGATGTATCCGTCAAGGTGAACTCAGAGGAATCACCCTCGATGGGTTCACACTTGAGGTGTTGCATGCCAGCGTCGTTATCGGAAGTGGGGAAGGAGGAATCACCCTCGATGACCACGGCCGAATAGCTACTCTACAGAGTTAACATCATGAGTGCTACACGAGGTATCACCCTCGGCACTCGATAGTAACGCTGCAGTGTCGTTACAACTAAGAGGGGGTGATGTGCGGTGCCGGGGCCTGGTCGTCGAGTCTTCTGATAATCCAGCGGGGCAATCGGCGACAAGTGGGGTCACTGATAGATCTCTACCCAGCCTATACTAGACAGTTTAGGATAAGCAGGTAAGGTTTCAATAGCAGGTTACAACAAACAGGCTATGCAACAGAATAGGTAAAGCAGTAGCAGCAGCAATTCTAATGCAAGCATGAGAGAGAAAGAATAGGCGATATCGGTATGCTCAAGGGGGGGTGCTTGCCTGGTTGCTCTGGCAAAGGCAAGGTCGTCAACGGTGGCGTCGGGCTCCTGAGCTGCGTCGGTCTCGGGAACTGCGTCGGTACCGGGATCTACCGAGAGAGAAGAGGGGGAAGAAACAGATAAATACACAACAAACATATGCAACACAGAGCAGGCTATGCTAACATGCAGTGCAGGGTGGCCTAAAGACATGTCTAAACCATATTAGTTACTTTAGGATTTATGTTGGAATTATTAAGCGGTGTATATGCACTATTCATCTATCGGAAACAGGCTAAAAGTTGCGGGTTCACCTCCGTAGAGGGTCCCGACACGGAAATAGATAGCACGGTTGGATTTTTCTCGTCGTTCTGAGCAACTTTCATATATAAAACTTTTTCATCGGAGTTACGGTTTATTTTATATGATTTTTCAAAGTTTTATTGATTTTCTAGAATTTACTGGAATTAATTTAAATTCGACATTAAATTGGAAAATGCTACGGGTACCCAGCTCTGTGCACACAGAGTGTACACAGTGGCTGACCAGTGGGCCAGGTTGACCAAGTCAACCGCCCAGTCATCAGTGGCTGACGTGTGGGCCCTCTGCTGAGTCAGCAGGGCACAGTCAGCAGACCTTATCCATTTGAATAGTAAAAGTGGGCCCCACATGTCAGTTTATTAATTTTAACTAAATCATTTTCAATTGGCTAATTAATTACGTGGGGCCCAACTGTCAGTCAGTGTTTAGGGTCGGGGTTAGTGGCTAATTACGCCGGGCCCACACGTCAGTGGCCCAGGCCAGTGTTTAAACTGCGCGCGCGTCGGCGACGGCGCTCCAGCGAGGTAGAACACCGCGGCGAGGGTCGGATCTCACCCACAGGTGACCAAATCATGCGCCGCGACCACCGGCGAAACAAGGAGGCTTGCGCGCGTCGATCGGTGGCAGCAGCGTGGGCTGCAGCGGTCGGGAGCGGCGTCGGCGATGGACAAGGGCGGCGGCGGCATTCGGGAACACGGCGGGGATGGGGTTAGGGGCACGGCGAGGCGAGCCAAAAGGCTCGTCGGACTCCTGCGAACCCCAGGAACGCAGTGGTGCACTCGGGCGCGAGCTTGGCCGGGCGTGGCCGCGTCGGTGAAGCGACAGGCGGCGGCCGGAGTACGGTTGCGGGGCAGCTAGCTAGGGTGCTCCCGGGGGTAAAGAGAGAGAGAGGGGATTTGAGGTGGTGCTCACGATGGTGCTGTAGGGAGAGGCAGTGGGCTCGGGGAGGTCCGGGGGTGGCACATCGGCGGCGGCGATCTTCGGCGTCCGAGAGGGGAGGTGAGGTCGTGGGCGAAGAAGCAGGGGCTCCCGGCTCGAATGCGGAGGTGTAGGAGGTGTAGCCGGCGACGGGGAGGCCGATGGGCACGTCTAGGAGGCAAACGGAGCTCGGTGGCCGCGAGCTCAACGGAGCGCACCCATGGCTGCGCTTGGTTTGTGGTGGAGAGCAAGGGAGGAAGGGAGAGAGAGGAGCCAGAGGGGTCAGGGGAGTGTGGAGCGGCGTCCTTATCCTCCAGGCGGGCGCGGGGCTGTGCGGTGTCGAGCGAGGAGAAGGGGGGGCCCGGGGCGCGGCATGCGGTGTGGGCGATACCGGCGCGTGGTGAACAGAGAGGTAGGGGACGAGCGAGGGGAGTGGGCTGGGCCGCGCGGGTGACTAGAGCCCAGCCACTGTGGGCTTTTTCCCCTTTTTCTCTTTCCTTTTCTGTTTTCTTTTGTTACACTGCTTTGCAAAATGTGTGGGCTCATATATAGCTCTGTAAAATATGTGACCCAGCCACATAAATATAGTGCAATATTTGTCTCTGCTAGAAATTGGTTTGGAGGCAAATGAATTTTATTTGGATTTTAATTAAATGAAAATGGATTAAATATCTCTGTTTTGTTGCTGTTTGAGGCACATAATTAATTTAGTAAAAGTTGATTATAATTTTAGAATTGTCTCTGGATTATTTACAATATTATGAACATTTTAGTTCCTGGATTTGAACCAATTTTATTTGCACTTTCAATTTGAATTTCCATTTGAATTTGAATTTGAAAAGAGATATGATCCAAATAATGTTTAGGCACTGTTGATCATGATGACATGGAATTATCAAAAGGGGAATTACTGTAGCTAACCACTGGGGGTGTTACAAATCTCCTCCACTAATAAGAATTCTCGTCCCGAGAATTAAGAGGAAGACTGAAAGAGAGCGGGGTATTCAGCTCGGAGGTTATCCTCGCGTTCCCATGTGGCTTCATCTTCAGTATGATTTGACCACTGCACTTTGAGGAACTTGGTCATCTTCTAACGGGTTCGATGTTCAGATTCATCGAGAATGTGGATCGGATGCTCCTTATAAGAAAGATCATCTTGCAATTCGAGCAATTCATGGTCCACTGCTCGGTGCGGAGATTCCTTGAAGGAACGACGAAGTTGTGACACATGGAAGACGTCGTGCATATGAGAGAATTTCTGCGGCAATTCCAATTTATAAGCCACCTGACCACGTCTAGCAACAATGCGGAAAGGACCAATGTAGCGGGGAGCTAACTTGCCCTTAATTCTGAAACGATGAGTGCCCTTCATAGGAGTGACACGAAGATAAGCTTGATCACCAGGTTGATAAGTCAAACCCCATCGTTTGCGATCGTAGTTGCTCTTCTGGCGGTCTTGACCCGCCTTGAGATTTTCTCGAACAATACGGACTTGTTCTTCAGCGTGTTGGATAATGTCTGGATCCACAAGTGGTCGTTCCCCAGTTTCTGACCAATTCAGAGGGGTTCGACTCTTACGTCCATAGAGTACTTCGAAGGGAGCCATTTTCAAGCTGGCTTGATAGCTGTTGTTATACGAGAACTCAGCATATGGGAGAGATTCTTCCCACTTCTTACCGAATGATATAACACAAGCCCGAAGCATGTCTTCAAGCTGACTTGATTAACGCGCTCGACTTGGCCTTAGGATTGGGGGTGATAAGCTGAACTCCAGGTGATATGAGTTCCCATAGCTTGTTGGAAACTTTCCCAGAACTTGGAGGTGAAAAGACCGCCACGGTCCGAACTGATCTCCTTTGGAATACCGTGGAGTGATACAATTCTGGAGATATATAATTCTGCTAACTGACTAGCAGTGATTGTCTCCTTGACAGGCAGAAAGTGTGCAACCTTAGAAAGTTGGTCGACGACGACAAGAATAGCATCGTGACCCTTATGTGACTTGGGAAGGCCGGTAATGAAATCCATTTGCACTTTATCCCACTTCCATAAAGGAATAGGAAGTGGTTGTAGAATTCCAGCAGGCTTCTGATGTTCTGCTTTCACGCGACGGCAAACATCACATTCAGCAACATATCGAGCAATATCCTGCTTCATTCTAGACCACCAGTACCTTTGACGGAGATCACAATACATCTTGGTGCTACCCGGATGAATAGACAGCAGTGTATCATGTGCCTCTTTCATGACCTTGCCAGTCATAAGTTCGAAACGAGGTACGACAATGCGGTCTATGAAATACAAGGTCCCATCTTCAGACAGCGAGAAATCCCTGTACTTTTCAAGGTGAAGATCTTTATTCATCAAATCAATTTCAGCATCTTTAGCTTGTGTGTTCTTAACAGCTTTCTCAAGATCTGGTTGTATCACAAGGTTATTAAGAGAACCCTGTGCAACAATACACAGATTTAGCTTGCACAGTTCTTCAAAAAGACGAGGTTGAGCTTGCCTAACCATGAGGTTGTCGCAATAGGACTTGCGGCTTAAGGCATCAGCCATCACGTTAGCCTTGCCAGGGGTATAAGAAATACCCAAATCATAGTCCGTAATGGCCTCCATCCATCTTTGCTGATGGAGGTTCAGAGATGGCTGAGTGAACAAGTACTTCAGACTTTTATGATCCGTGTAGATCTCGCAACGATTACCGAGGAGGTAATGTCGCCATAACTTCAATGCATAGATGACAGCAGCTAGTTCTAGATCATGGACCGGGTAGTTCTCTTCATGAGGACGCAACTGTCGAGAGCCATAAGCAATCACCTTATGCTCTTGCATTAGGACACAGCCTAATCCTTCACGGGATGCGTCACAATAAATCACAAAGTCTTTGCGAGAATCTGGAGGAGCAAGTACTGGGGCAGATGTTAGTTTGTCTGAGTGTTTGAAAACTTTCTTGACATTTGTCTGTCCACTCAAACTTAACGCCCTTGTGAAGCAGATCAGTCAAAGGCTGAGCAATCATAGAAAAGTTCTCGACAAATCGACGGCAATAGCTTGCAAGGCCGAGAAAACTTCTCACTTGCTTGACGTTCTTCGGAGGAGTTCAGTCAAGAATAGCGTGAACCCGCTCCGGGTTAACAGCAATTCCATCCTTGGAAATCACATGACCAAGGTAGGTTACTTCAGAAAGCCAAAATTCACATTTGGAATACTTGGCATAGAGCTGGTGTTCTCAGAGCCTTTCCAGTACAAGACGGAGGTGTTCAGCATGTTCTTCTTTATTCTTTGAATAGACCAGAATATCATCTAGATACACCACGACGAATTTGTCGAGGTAATCCATGAATATATAATTCATCAGGCGGGAGAACGTAGCTGGAGCATTTGTTAGGCCAAATGACATTACAGTGTACTCATAAGAGCCATAGCGAGTAACAAATGTAGTCTTGGGAATATCCTCTTCACGAACACGGATCTGATGATAACCCAACCTCAAGTCGAGTTTAGAAAACACCGATGACCCAGCAAGTTGATCATACAAATCATTGATCCGAGGAAGCGGATATTTGTTCTGGATTGTGGCTTGGTTAATGGGTCGATAATCCTGAACCAATCGGTTAGTTCCATCCTTCTTCCTAACGAAGAGTGAAGGTGCTTCCCAGGCGGAGGAACTGGGGCGGATGAAACCCTTCTTAAGTGACTTGTCGATTTCTTCCTTAAGCTCGAGAAGGTGGTGCGGAGGCATTTTATAAGGACGCTTCGGAATAGGAGTTGTGCCCGGTTTCAAGTCAATGACAAACTCGACAGCTCTAACAGGCGGTATTCCTGGAAGTTCTTCTGGAAAGACATCTTGAAAATCACGAACAACTGGAATGTTCTCGATGCCTTCAAGAGGTGAAGCATTCAATGCATTTAGAACATATATCCGGCTCTCAGCATCCTGAGCTATTCGGGCTGAGTATTTGACTGTCTGGCCAGAAGGATGGGTAAGTTGGACTTTCTTAGCGGCACAGTCAATCAAAGCATTGTGGGCGGTCAACCAGTCCATACCGAGAATGATGTCTATGTCGGAAGGTCCAAGAGCAATAAGGGAAGCAGAGAACATCAACCCTTCAATTCTGATCTGATTGTTGTGACTTACCATTTTGGTTTGCCACCTGGAACGGGGAGTGATGATTTCTAAAGGAGTGGGTAATGAGCTCATAGCTAACCCATGCAATTGTGCAAATTGCTGGGACACGAAGGAATGTGATGCACCTGAATCAAAAAGAACAGAAGCTGGCACTGAATTCACAGAGAGTGTTCCCAGCATGATAGTCGGTTCCTTCTGAGACTTTTCAGCATTGACGTGATTGGCATGGCCAAGTACAACAATAGATGGCATGACATTATGGTTTCTGAATCGGCGGTTTCAAGAATTCTTCTTACGACCAACAGGAGGACAAGATGCATTCTGATCATTATTGGATGGAGCCACAACATTGGACTGTCCACCCTGAATCGTTAGCTGTCTCGGCGGTGAAGGCAAACAAGGTGCAACATAAGGCGGCCTTGGCGTTGGAGCAGGTAGATGATGTACACTGTGCGGAATCCACACTCGACGTTTCTGAATAGGCTGACCCGAGGATGAGCCAACATCTCGAGTACACTTGAGCGACTCCTGGTACTTAGTCAGAGCAGTTTCAACTTGGAAAGATTGGCTGACAAGCGTTGCGAAGTCTGTGGAATCATGGACAGCAAGTGCAATGTTTATATCAGTACGCAGTCCTTCACGGAATTTCTCCTACTTGCGTGCGTCAGTGCAGATGTGATCTTCAGCATAGCGGGACAATTCAAGAAATTTCCTCTGATATTCATCCACAGTCATTGCACCTTGTGTGAGTTTGCGGAACTCCTGCTTCTTCTGGTCCATCAGACCTTGAGGAATGTGCCGTGCACGTAAAGCTGACTGAAATTCCTGCCAAGTGGTTACAGTTTCAGCAGGCAACATACCCTTGTGGCTTTCCCACCATTGAGCAGCTGGGCCCTTCAGGTGGAATGTCGCAAAGGTGACGTAACTGTCAGGACCAACATTAGCTGATTCCATCTCAAACAGAATGTCGCGAAGCCAATCATCAGCATCCATAGGATTGGTGGAGTTGCGGAAAACAGACGGGTTGAGGCGCACAAATTCTTGCAGTGTTATTGGGGTAGGTTGTTGTTGAGCATTCTGGTTTGGGAACTGAGCCAATATCCCGGTTATAACCTGACGGTTCAGTTCAAACTGCTGCATCATTGCGGCAATATAAGGTGGAGGTGGGGGATCGTCAGCCATCCTGCCAAATCAACAGGGGCAGTTTAGCAATAAAAACTGCATTTGTATGAGGCCATTCATGATGTAACATGAGTAATGAACAAGAAGGGCATTAGATATATGATAGTAGTCATTAAAGACATACCAATCCATGCACAGAGTTGGATTCAAACGGATAGTACGCGCTCGGGAACGCTCACAGCTAGACAAACTAGGCGGCGCGCAGGCACGTGGTAAGGTAGCACACAACGAGACATAGCAAAGGCTACATCCACGTCGGAGAAAATTGCTGGGGCGAGGAATCTGCAAGTGAGAACACAGGGTGCCCTCGATAAAAGGATCCTGTAAGCAGAACCTGGTCCACAATCTTGAAGGAAGGGGGAAAATTTCAGAACACCGGGTGGATGTGATCACAAGAACCTAATGTTGGAGTTAGTAAAATTTTAACCCGAAAGGAAGAGAGATTAGTGTCCCAGAGTATAGACGAGGAATAAAAGATCCTAATACCACCCAGTTGGCGACGTGGGCCCTTAAGCCACACAGCCATGTTAGTAAAAGTTTTTCAATGACTAGACTCAACTTCGACCAAGGAGTTGGAAAGGGGGATTCCTAGAGGCAGTCGGCTCTGATACCAACTTGTGACGCCCCCGGCTCAATCGTGCACTAATCATACACGCAAATGCACATGATCAAGCCTAAGGACTCACGGGAAGATATCACAACACAACTCTAAAACTTAAATAAAGTCATACAAGCTTTATATTACAAGCCAGGGGCCTCGAGGGCTCACATATATAAGCTCGCATACAAGTGTCAGCGGAAGCATCAGATATCTGAGTACATATATGAAACAGAAACAGATAAGCCCTTAGAAAGGCGGGGCAAAAGAAAACACTATGATCGAGAGGCGCAGGCCTCCTTCCAGGGACCCTCCGATTCAACTCCTGGTCGTCGGCCAACTCGTAGTAGTATCCACCCTCGGGGTAGTAGTAGTGATCGTCAGCGGGGCAGCTGTCTTAGGGGCTCTGTCATCTGGTTGCATCAAAAGGGTATGGAGGAAAAAGAAAGCAAAGCAACCATGAGTACTCATCTGAAGTACTCAGCAAGCAAGGATCTACACTACATATGCAACATTATCAAAGGTAGGCTGTATATGTGGACTGGGCTGCAGAAATGCCAGAATAGAGAGAAGTCCTAGTCCTATCGAAGACTAGCATCTTCAGCGGTCTTGCAGCATTAGAAGAGTGTAGATTAGTTACAGTATAAAGTAGTAGTATCAATAAGTATCAACCTCGTCCAGAGATCTTTCCTTGACTCCCTGCAAGAAAGCAATCCCAGAGCCATACAGTCATCAACCTCGTCCAGAGATCCCTTCTCGACTCCCTGCGAGAAGCAATCCCAGAGCCATAGTATCCAATTCTAGTTGTATCGATCGGGATACAACTCCGAGTGTCCGTTACCGATGATCCGGCTATGCATAGATTAGTTCTTCCCTGTAGGGGTGCACCAACTTACCCACCACGCTCGCTTAACTCCGGCTGGACACACTTTTTTGGGTCATGCCCGGCCTCGGTCAAACGACACACCGCAGCCCTACCTAGAGCTCAGCAGAGAGGTCCCCGCCGGTCTACATCCTAAGCACTCAGGGGTCTTGGGCCGTCGCCCTGTGCACTCCGGGTCGTTGCGAGCAGGGTGGATACCAGCGCCAATGGCATGATCTGACCCGGCCACAATGCTGAACCGGACGTCTGACAGAACTGTCGGCTGATACCACGATGCCGAGTACCCACATTTATTCCCGCGTGATGGTTAGTGCTATCGGGCCAAAGGCCCACTCAGATCAAATATCCAAATCGTAGTGTATTGGTAGTGCGGTAACGAGCAGAGACTCATGATCGATGTGACCCTGTTGCCCCGTCTCGAGGACTTGCGGCAAGGGCCAAGAATGCCCGGCCACACCTCATATTCATCACTCGGGCACCATCTAGGTCAACCCGTCTCCATATCACTCGCGGGTACCCCTCAGGGTCGACCCGCCTTTCCAAATAACAGTGTAAAGTCCAAGTATCCGTGTGTCCACAACATCAGGGGAATCCGAGGTATCACCCTCGTTGGATTCCTACTCGATGTACCCGTCAAGGTGAACTCGGAGGAATCACCCTCGATGGGTTCACACTTGAAGTGGGGAAGGAGGAATCACCCTCTACAGAGTTAACATCATGAGTGCTACACGAGGTATCACCCTCGGCACTCGATAGTAACGCTGCAGTGTCGTTAGAACTAAGAGGGGGTGATGTGCGGTGCCGGGGCCTGGTCGTCGAGTCTTCTGATAATCTAGTGGGGCAATCGGGACAAGTGGGGTCACTGATAGGTCTCTACCCAGCCTATACTAGACCGTTTAGGATAAGCAGGTAAGGTTTCAATAGCAGGTTACTATAAACAGGCTATGCATCAGAATAGGTAAAGCAGTAGCAGCAGCAATTATAATGAAAGCACGAGAGAGAAAGAATAGGCGATATCGGTATGCTCAAGGGGGGGTGCTTGTCTGGTTGCTCTGGCAAAGGCAAGGTCGTCAATGGTGGCGTCGGGCTCCTGAGTTGCGTCGGTCTCGGGAACTGCGTCGGTACCGGGATCTAGCGAGAGAGAAGAGGGAGAAGAAACAGATAAATACACAGCAAACATATGCAACACAGAGCAGGCTATCCTAACGTGCAGTGCAGGGTGGCCTAAAGACATGTCTAAACCATATTAGTTACTTTAGGATTTAAGTTGGAATTATTAACCGGTGTATATGCACTATTCATCTATCGGAAACAGGCTAAAAGTTGCGGGTTCACCTCCGTAGAGGGTCCCGACACGGAAATAGATAGCACGGTTGGATTTGTCTCGTCGTTCTGAGCAACTTTCATATATAAAACTTTTTCATCGGAGTTACGGTTTATTTTATATGATTTTTCAAAGTTTTATTGATTTTCTGGAATTTCCTGGAATTAATTTAAATTCGACATTAAATTGGAAAACGCTAGGGGTACCCAGCTCTGTGTACACAGAGTGTACACAGTGGCTGACCAGTGGGCCAGGTTGACCAAGTCAACCGCCCAGTCAGCAATGGCTGACGTGTGGGCCCTCTGCTGAGTCAGCAGGGCACAGTCAGCAGACCTTATCCGTTTGAATAGTAAAAGTGGGCCCCACATGTCAGTTTATTAATTTTAACTAAATCATTTTCATTTGGCAAATTAATTACGTGGGGCCCAACTGTCAGTCAGTGTTTAGGGTCGGGGTTAGTGGCTAATTACGCCGGGCCCAAACGTCAGTGGCCCAGGCCGGTGTTTAAACTGCGCGCGTGTCGGCGACGGCGCTCCGGCGAGGCAGAACGTCGCGGCGAGGGTCGGATCTCGCCCACAGGCGACCAAATCGTGCGCCGCGACCACCGACGGAATGAGGAGGCTTGCGCGCGTTGATCGGTGGCAGCGGCGTGGGCTGCAGCGGTCGGGAGCGGCGTCGGCGATGGACAAGGGCGGCGGCGGCATTCGGGAACACGGCGGGGATGGGGTTAGGGGCACGGCGAGGTGAGCCAAAAGGCTCGTCGTACTCCTGCGAGCCCCAGGAATGTAGCGGTGCACTCGGGCGCGAGCTTGGCCGGGCGTGGCCGCGTCGGCGAAGCGACAGGCGGCGGCCAGAGTACGGTTGCGGGGCAGCTAGCTAGGGGGTCCCGAGGGCAAAGAGAGAGAGAGGGGATTCGAGGTGGTGCTCACGACGGTGCTGTAGGGAGAGGCAGTGTGCTCGGGGAGGTCCGGTGGTGGCAGATCGGCGGCGGTGATCTTCGGCCTCCGAGACGGGAGGCGAGGTCATGGGCGAAGAAGCAGGGGATCCCGGCTCGAATGCGGAGGTGTTGGAGGCGTAGCCGGCGACGGGGAGGCCGATGGGCACGTCGGGGAGGCGAATGGAGCTCGGTGGCCGCGAGCTCAATGGAGCGCGCACATGGCTGCGCTCGGTTTGTGGTGGAGAGCAAGGGAGGAAGGGAGAGAGAGGAGCTAGAGGGGTCAGGGGAGTGCGGAGCGGCGTCCTTATCCTCCAGGCGGGCGCAGGGCTGCGCGGTGTCGAGCGAGGAGATGGGGGGGCCGGGGCGCGGCATGCGGTGCGGGCGACAGCAGGGCGTGGCGTGCGATGCGGGCGACAGCGGCGCGCGGTGAACAGAGAGGTAGGGGACGAGCGAGGGGAGTGGGCTGGGCCGCGCGGGTGACTAGAGCCCAGCCACAGTGGGCTTTTTCCCCTTTTTCCCCTTTTTCTCTTCCCTTTTCTGTTTTCTTTTGTTACACTGCTTTGCAAAATGTGTGGGCTCATATATAGCTCTATAAAATATGTGAACTAGCCACATAAATATAGTGCAATATTTGTGTCTGCTAGAAATTGGTTTGGAGGCAAATGAATTTTATTTGGATTTTAATTAAATGAAAATGGATTAAATATCTCTGTTTTGTTGCTATTTGAGGCACATAATTAATTTAGTAAAAGTTGATTATAATTTTAGAATTGTCTCTTGATTATTTACAATATTATGAACATTTTAGTTCCTGGATTTGAACCACTTTTATGTGCACTTTCAGTTTGAATTTCCATTTGAATTTGAATTTGAAAAGAGATATGATCCAAATAATGTTTAGGCACTGTTGATCATGATGACATGGCATTATCAAAAGGGGAATTACTGTAGCTAACCACTGGGGGTGTTACAGATTCTATCATTTGCGCCACTAAAACCGTCCATCTACTACATCCTTCAAGTGAGATAGTAAGCTACCAAGCTCATCCTGTTCGCAATGCCGAAGCACGCAGTAATTCCTTGAATGTGTTAAAATGCTTTTCTTGAGAGAATTGGAAACGCTCGAGTCATTTGTGAATTCCAAGATGTCTTTCCAAAAGAACTACCCAGTCCATGACCTTGAACTTGCTGCAATAAAGTTTGCACTGAAATTGTGGTGACATTTCCTTTTTGCTAATCGTTGCGAGATCTTCACTGATCATCAAAGTCTGAAGTATCTTTTACTCAGCTAGATCTGGATCTCCGTTAGAAGCGATGTACGGAAACAATTATAGACTATGACTACGGTATTTCTTATACCCCTGGCAAGGCTAATGTCACAGCCGATGCCCTAAGTCGCAAGTCTTATTGCAACAACCACATGGCTTATAAAACTCAACCCCTACACGGTGATCTCACTTACGGAGAGCACCCGGTCCGCATTCTCGATCAAGCTGAACGTCGCACCCGTCTGAGGTCTATCTAGTTTCTTAAAGTCCAGTGGTCAAATCATTCTAAAGATGAAGCCACTTTTTTTGACCAGTTACAGTAGGGAAAAATCCCTACTGTGATCTTTTTACCATTAATAGTTAGGGGTTAATACAAAAGTTCCATACAAGATGGCATGATCATGCCAATTATAGTCAGAAGTTGAGGACCAAATGAAATGAAAATTACATGCTATCTAGCCATGAAAGCATTCCCTCCTTGATACCAGGCTTAGCCCTGATCATTGTGTCTTTAAAATATCCCATGAAATTGTTCCTGCAGTGTGTTAAAGAACATCTGATACCTTCAAATATTTGATCATTTCTTTGATTCCAGATGGCCCAGCATCTTGTGATAATAATTTCCATGAAAAATTCCCATTTGTATCTATGTTTTGCATCCATAATCATCATATTGATGTTCAAATCAATGTTCCATTCAATACCAATGCTCCACCAGAAGCTTTGACTAAAAGGGCAGCCAAAAAGCAGGTGAGTTCTGTCTTCTATTGATTGGTCTCTGCATAGGACACATGTGGTAGTATCCAGTGGATAATTTTTCCTTGTAAGCAGTTCACAGGTGTTTATTCTATCATTAAGTGCTAGCCAGCCAAAAAATTTGTGTCTAGGAAGACAACATGATTTCCATATCCATTGTATTGGCAGAGTGGCTTGATGATTTCCCATTAGAATCTCATAGATTTTTTTAGCGGAGTATATTGAGTTGCCCAACATAAAAGTCCATATGTCATCTTCTTCTGTATCTTTGATTTCCTCCAGCTGCTCTGATAATGTGTTGAATTGATCATATGCAATCATGGATAATGGCAGTTGAAAGAGGCTGGAATAATTTGCAGCAGATTTTGCCTCATGGACAGTGATGTTAGTATTTCCAGCAAATGAGTGCAGCTCAGCCCATTTCCTGGTTAGGATGTTTCCATTCCATACATCCTCCCACAACATAACAGTGTCCCTTTTTTGATCTGACTGATGGCCAACCCTCTATATAAATCAGTTACTTTAATACAGTCTCTCCACCAAAAATGATCCTTTATTATTGCTGTTGTGTGGGACATTGTTGTTTGAGTAGTAGGCCTGCCAAACAAGATTAACCCATGGGATGTCCTCTTTATTGTAGAATTTGTGCAAATGTTTGATCATAAGGGCAATGTTCTGGACTCTGAGATTGAGGATACCCAGTCCTCCTTGTTTTTTTGGTTTGCAAATCATCTTCCAGCTAGCAAGACAGTTTCCTCTCTTGTTGATGTCATTTCCATACCAAAGGAAGTTTTTGCTGGATTTATTAACATGATCTAGAATGGTGTAATGAACTTTGAAAGTGCACATTGCAAATATAGGCATGGATGCAATGACAGAGTTTACATATGCCAATCTTCTAGCATATTTCATAAAGTTTGCAACCCCAGATAATCTCTTATCAATTCTTCATATGATGGGCATAAGATCATGAACAGAGGGTTTGGTGGTGCCCAATGGTAATCCCAGATATGTAAATGGTAAACTTTCAATTTTGCATCCAAAATTCTCAGCCAGTTCTAAGGCAATAGCATGGTTTATATTGATAGGCACAATGGATGACTTACTATAATTGACATAAAGGCTAGTAGACATGTTGAATATTTGTAGCAGACTTTTAAGATGCATCGGTTGATCTTTGTCAGCAGGCATAATTAGTAGGGTATCATCAGCATACTGGATTATTGGGTATTGTTGACCATAACATTCCTCAATAGGAAGAGATAGTTCACCATTCATCCAAGCTAGATTAATAATGGGTTGTAGAAGATCTGCAGTAAGGACATATAGCAGAGGGGATATAGGATCACCTTGTCTTACACCTCTTTTACATAAAATTTTCTTCCCAGCAACTCCATTAAGCAAAACTGAGATAGAGGCTGAGTTCAAAGTTCTTGTAACCCAATTTATCCATCTAGGTCCAAATCCTTTGGCCTTAAGCATATCAATAATAGCAGAGTACTCAATTTTATCAAATGCTTTCTCAAAATCAAGTTTGAGAATGATAATGGGTCTTTTTGATTTGTGGCATATGCTGAGGTATTCAAAAGTGTATCCTAAGCAATCCTGGATATTTCTTCCTTTAATGAAACCATTTTGGTTATGGTGCACAATCTTAGTAATTTCCTTTTGTAACCTATTGGCCATGAGCTTGGTAAAGAATTTCAGTGGCAGAGTAACCAAAGAAATGGGCCTATAATCATTCATATTTTTAGGAGATTGCTTCTTAGGAATGAGTGTAATATATGCAGTGTTGATGCTCTGGATGTCCATGTGTCCTTCAAAGAAGTCCCATATCATTTTGTAGAAATCTGGTTTGATTATATGCCAACATTTTTTCAGGAATCTCCCATTAAATCCATCAGGTCCTGGGGCCCTATCATCATGAAACTCTTTGACAACTACTTTAATTTCCTCCATACTGAAAGGTTCATCCAAATGCTCAAGATTGTGTGGATGTATTATCTCTGGTAGGTTAAGAAGCATAGTTGGTTTGATAGATGTACCCAACCTTTCTTTGTATGATTGCCATATGACAGTAGCTTTCTGATCATGAGAGGAATGCACAGTGCCATCATTGGTGGTGATGGTGGAAATATAATTTCTCCTATAGTTCATTGTGGCCATAGCATGAAGAAGTTTAGAATTTTCATCCCCAAATAGAATATTCCTTCTCTTGTATCTGCTTCTCCAATAAATTCTATTTGCTTCAAATAGTTTTAGCAGATGACTTTTCAATATTCTCCTGAAATTTGGTTTCCATAATTGATAAGCTTCTCTGTTCTTCAAGGCCATCTATAAGTGTCATAACATAATTGCATTTTTCAATAGTAGAGTTGAGTTTGGACAAATTCCTGCTCCATTGTTTAAGCCCTTGTCTGAGGCATTTGAATCTGGTAGTTACATCCTGTGTTGAGTTGTCAATAGCATTACAAGAGTTCCAGGAGTTTTGAACTACTTAATAAAATCCCTCAAAATCCATCCAATAGTTTTCAAATCTGAAAATATTTGCTTTTGGAATATCACTCCCAATTTTAATGTGGATAGGTGTATGATCAGATGTAATTCTAGCCAGAGGACAAGCCATAGTGTTTGGAAATGATATAGTCCATTCTGCATTAGTGAATATCCAGTCTAGCTTTTCTAATAATGGATAATCTTGCATATTACTCCATGTAAAACTCCTGCCTTTCAGTGGAATCTCAACTAGGTTGTGGGCCTGGATTTAGTTATTAAATAGGAGCATATTGTTGACATCTCCACCTGGTCTGTTTCTGTCTTCTGGTCTTCTGATTAGGTTGAAATCCCCCAATATCATCCAGTGATCCATATTAGCTGTGTCAATAGAATTGAACAAGTCTATGGAATCTGCCCTTTCTTCATTCTGACAAGGAGCATAGATGTTGGTAATGTAGAATATGTTGCCAGATAATATGCAATTCAGTTTGACAATCAGTTGAAACTTTTCCTGACTGACAATTTGACCATCAAATAAACTTCCATTCCAAATAGTGATAATGCCTCCTGAGCTTCCCAATGATGGCACATAAGCAAATTGGTTAAATCTTCCTGGGGAGAAATTCCTGAGATATGATATATCAAAAATCTTCTCTTTTGGTTTCTTGTATGCATATAATGTTACAGTTGCTTTCTTCAATTTTCTGTCTCAAATCATCCCATCTGTGCTGTGAGTTTATGCCCCTCATATTGCAGTTCAATATGCTCCAGCTTCTATTCATGGTACACATGATATATCAGGATTGTTCTCACAGTGTGTGTAATCACTATGTTAAAATGTGCCAAAATTAGATTAGCAAGGTCGTAACCTTCTCTGTAAACCCTTGAGGCCATGTATTATGTGTTATTGCAACTAGAAAGACATGTCACATCCCTAGTGCATGTATGGATAGCAGCAAGGTATCATAACATATCAGAAGATGACTCCAGATAGAACGTTTGCCAGCAATATAGTTGCTAGAGGAATAATACAAAAGTATATCATTGTGCATGCAAGCACACATCACTAAATAAGGGACATGAAGATAGCAAACTGGAACAGGTTCAAAAGCAGGGTTCAGGAAATATTTATTACATACCATTACATAAGATGGCCAAATATTTCTAATAAGAGATCTATTCATTGGGAACTGGGGCATTCAGCTTATCCTTTGTCACCTCACTAGGAGAGATCTGGCATTGCTTGGTTGCTAAGGCTTGAATGGTGTCCAGGGGAAGTTCTAGAGGTGGTGGGGCTTCAATATCTCTGATGTTATATTCAAATTCTCCAGCAAGATTCTTTCCGGTATTTTCTTTGGAAGCTGCTTCCTTGTCCTTGAACCCCACACTCAATCTAGCCAGTCTTCTGCTGCGCCTGACATCCATTACATTGATTGGTGTTGTAGATTTCTTCCTCTTGCAGATAGGGGTTTTCATTGGAGTATCACTATGATTATCACAAATAGTTGGTGCCACATTCATGCCCTCCAGTACTGAATCAGCCAAAAGCTCTGGACTATTGTTATTGATGTTATATTCATTACTGCAGATAGGCTCTTCATTGTTGCAGATGATGTTATCATTGTTGCATATGTTGTTGGGGATAGCAGAAGAGATAATATCCTCAGACATGCCGTCTTCAATCTCAGTAATCACACATGAGCTTTGCATTGGAATATATTCAGCTGAAGTGATAAAAGAGATCAAGCATTTTCTAACTGGGCCAAACTCATCATCTACATCCATCATTTGGCACCTAGTGCTTTCCACAGTGTACCCTTCAAGTTTTTTAAGCAGTTTTGGTGCAGATGCCATAAACTTGTGCATAATATCTTGCATAGCAACAAAGCAATCAAATTCCTTAACAGAAAGTTTTGCATTAGCAGCAGGTGCACCATGATCCATCTCAGGAATCTGTGGTGGAGTGGGGATCATAGGCTCTCAATCATAATCAGGTTCATGTTGCATGTGATTGTTATCATCAAAATCAGCATCATTCCATATACCACCAAATGGGGCATTGGGCAAAGGGTGGATCATACCATCAGGTGGGATAGGATCTTCATCACCCCCAATAGCCCCAAGTAGATTAGTATGCAGAATGTAAACAGCTACAGTCCATGATTGCCCATGCCCAATATCATCAAGGTTTTCACATATAACATGGCTAATAGGAATATTAAGGAGATCTGGCACACGGATCCTGACTAAAATTCTAGCTCTGTTTGACATATCCATATCCTAGGTAAGAAACTTCCCAAAACCACAGACAGATTCTCTGACCTTATCCATCCTCCTACACTCCAATGGGAAATTAACCATCATAATCCAAGCATCATGAGTGAAGGTGCAGTTGCGATAGTTAATACCTCGATCATGATGAATGACACGAAGGACAAAATCACCCACGAAGAAAGGTCCATGGTTGATTGCCGTATCAAGATCGCATGCATGCACGAAACGAACCATGGCCACCCCCATGGCGCAGCGGGAGGACTCGGCGAGACGCCATCCGCACTCGTGGTCGAGGAAGTGTCTGATGATCTGAACGTCGGCAGCGTAGTGTGCTGGGTCGGGTGGAGGAGCAAGGGTGATTATGGCCCACCACTACTAGGGAAAACCTTATACAGAGAGGTATAGCAGTAGTGCTGGTTAGAACTAAGCGCTACTGCTACTTAGTAGTAGCGCGTGTCAAGAAAGCGCGCTACAACTATAGTTGTAGCAGTAGCGCGTCTGCGCAAAAAAGCGCTACTACTATAATTCCCACACTGTTGCCGATAGGCTAGGAATAGTAGTAGCGAGCCTGAGGAAAACACGCTATTGCTAAGTGCCTTGTAGCAGCGCGTTTCTGTTGTAGAGCGCTACTGCTAAGAAAAAGAAAATAAGTAGAAAAATAAATAGAAAAGTAAATGAAAATGAAATAAATAGAAAAAGGAGAAATGAAAAAAAGAAAAACAAAAGAAAAAGAAAAATAGAGGAGAAAGGCATAGCAGTAGCGCTTGCTCTCACAAAGCGCTATAGCTACGTTAGCAGTAGCGCTTTTGGCGTACCAGCGCTATAGCTAAGTTCTTTAGATAAAAGGAAAAGAAAAAGGAAAATAAATAGCTACTTCCTGTAGCAGCAGCGCGTTTTGGTGGAAAGCGCTATAGCTAACTTAGCTATAGCGCGTTTTTCGTACCAGCGCTACTGCTAGTTTGACTTAAGCATGCTCAAAATTTTGCTAAGTCCTTTTCCCCCCTCTCCCCTTCTCCCCACACTCGATCTGTCGCCGCCGTCGCCCGAGCCCGCCCTCGCCCTGCGCCCGAGCACGCCCGAGACACCGGCCGTCGCCCGAGGCCGCCCTCACCCTCACTGTCGCCGCCCGAGGCCGCCCTCGACCTCATCGCCGCCGCCCTGGACCTCACCGCCGCCGCACTCGACCTCGCCGCCGCCGCCCGAGCCCTGCCTGGACCGTCGCTGCCCGAGCCCGCCCGAGCCATGGACCGTAAGCCTCTCCCTCTCCTCTCCCCTGCCCTCCTCTCTCTCTCTCTCTCTCTCTCTCTCTTTGCTAGCTAGGGCAAATTTCATAGAGCGCTACTGTGATGATGTTCATATGAACCCTAGGTGTTCATATGAACCCTAGATTTGTTTAGGACAGTAGAATTTTTTTTAGCATTTAGGAAAATAATTTAGCAATTTTTTTAGGAAATTAGCTAGGGCAATTTTTTATAAAATGCCTAAACAGTAATTCCATTTAGCTTTAAATTAATAGAGGGTATATAAATAATAGTAGCATTTAGCTTTAAATTAATAGAGGCTATAAACAAAAAACAGTAGCATTTAGCTATAAAAAATTATTTGGACTATGGACCTGAATCTGGTCCAAATTTCATTCAAATGAAATTTGAATTATTTGGACTATGGACCTGAATATTTTTGAAGAAATTGGGAGTAGGTACTAAGGTCTTGCTGTGAAAATTTTGGTGAGGTCAGAAGGGTTAGAGAAAATGGAGTTCCTTTGCAATTTCTAATAAGGTCAAGTATTATTGGAATATTTGCTCTAAAACAATTTGGATGAAAAGAAAATAATGTGTGTGCGTGTGAGAGGAATAGCTAGAACAGAATTTGGGTTCTGTCCTAGGCAGAGAAGTGTTTAGTGAGGTCATTTTGCAAAGGTTTTTTGTTTTGGAAAGACCATTATTTTCAAGCAAAAGAATTTAGGGAAGTTTTATTTTAAAGATGATCCCTTCCTAGACTTTTAGCTTTAGACGAAAAACAAAAGTATTTAGCTATAAATAAAAAACAGTAGCTATGGCATTTAGCTATAAACAAAGAACATAATTGTTTTTCTTTTTCAAAAATTGGTTAAAGTAATTGTTGCTATGTAAACGAAAAACAAGATTGATGTTATATGATATATGTCATTAATGTTCATTTGCATATTCCATTATTGTTGATTATATCTTTTCATTGAAGTGGTCATGTTATATGCAAATTCCTCAATAGTGTTTGCTCATGTTATATGCAACATTGAAGTGGTTCGATTGTGCCCAAGTGGCCTTTTGTTCTTTCCAGGGAATGAAGCCGAGTGGCCTATGTTTTGCTGGAATGTTGATTCATTTCCGTTCTGGCAAATTTTAGGTGCTCGATTTGTCCACTTTTTAGCAAAGGTCATGCCGAAATTTTCCGTGAATTTCGGCATGACTTGTGCTACAAACTAGGACATATCGAGAGCCCGGGATTTGCCGCACCGGGAAGGAATCAACGTTCCTGCAAAACATAGGCCTCACAGCAGCCCGTCCTCCATCTCGGACGTGCTCGGCGATGCTTCATCTTTGGTTGAGCTCGACGCCCTCATGGTACCTGTCACACCGGCCCTCTTCAATAAATGTATAATCTCCCATTTTCGTTGCCTTTCGGATGTCTCACGTCGCAGACATGTCTTTGCAGGCCGACGTAACCCCGTGCACCATATTGTACACCATCAGCAGCCAGAAGGTGGACGTCGGGAAGGCGATGATAGTGAAGACGAAGGAACAATTGTTCCACAGCCGACCGATCCCCCCTGACGTCTTCAAGGTTTCCGTGGCCAGTGTCAAACTGGGCCACGAGAATTTGCCTCCTCCGGTACTAGGGGGAGATGACGACGAGACCCCGCGGTGGCTTGGCGATTGCAAGAGGTGGGTCCTATTGTGGCCAAAGAGTCTACTTCGTCTGGAGGCGGCTGGGAGCACACCCATGACCACGCAGCCTTAGCAAGGTATGAACATCAACACCCCACCTACCCAATTAGCGTCGCCTGTCATGCCGGGTGATAGCGGATGGGGTGAGGAAGAGGCTCCATTAGTCGCTGATGACATCGCCGCCGTCGAAGAAGCAATGCATGATATCGATGTCATCGATGAGGATGAGGATGACGATGACACTCTACAGTATCTCAATACCGGCGCCTTTACTTGGACTCATCGAAGAACATGAACAAAAAGGATTACACCCACATCAAGTCTGTTCTCGACAGTGCTATCTTTATCTACGGCGTACGGGGTGGAGAGATCAAGACCAGGAAGACAAGGAACCGCAGGCCCGCCTTCGGCCATAAGACCGACTTCTGCTGCATCCAGCAACCGAGTGGTACTCTTAGTGATGGATTCTATGTCCTACACCACATGCTGGAGTACAGACGGAATCAGCAGAACCTTCACATGTCACCTACATCCGGCGATGCCCATATTCTGCAATGGAAAAAGAACCTAGGAGATATCCCGGATCATCGACTTCGAGCTGAGTTCTATCACATCCAGCGTGAACTTGCCCAAATCATCATGAAGGAGGTCATCGAAAAAACAGGGATGTTCTATGAAGAAGGGCAAATGTTGCGGGAAGACGTCCGAACACGCGTATCGGCTCAGTGTCTCGACCTGAAGCCTTTCACTGCGCTCGGGGATTATCTCCGTGACTTGGCTGGATGGCACGACATGTTGGAGTGATTGACGATATATGACAATGTGTCCATTTAGTCCATACTTTCTCTATGATGAAACTTTGAGTTATGCACGACGAAACTTTATTTGTGATGCAATTAAACCGTCCTCCTCAACTAGCGAAGATCACTCTAGTTAGGGCATTTTGGGTACGATGAACTTTGATATTTACGCTTATGATATGTTGCTTCTATTTTTGCCAAGTCTATCTCTTTCTATTGCTCAACTATATATGTTGCATATCATCGACTAATGTGACGATGCAGGTGCATAGATCATCGATGGCGAAGAAGTGCTACGCTAGGAGTATACGACGAATGGCCGGAGTGTCAGGCCCAGGTGTACCGGTTTATGATTTCCGAGCGACAGCCAGTAGTTAGTTTAGGTTCACGCTAGTGCGAGGGAGGGATACGAACCGACGCCTCAAGAAGTACTACATTATGTATGATGAGACATGTGTCATGTAACTTGTATAGCTATATCGCGTGATTATGATGTGATGACATGATTTGTGTTGGATGATGTGATGAGACTATTATGTGTATGATATGATGAGCATATTGCATGTTTATGATATGATTAGAATACTGTATAAAACCTGTACAAAAAGATCGCAAATATGTAGCAAAAAAAAGAGATATGAGAAAATATAGTAGTAGCGCTCTTTAGCGCTGGACAGGAAAACGCTACTGCTAAGTTGGTATAGCAGTAGCGCGGCTCAACACAAAACGCTGCAGCTATTAGTAGTAGCGCGTTGCCGCAAAGCACGCTACTGCTACGCATGTATAGCAGTAGCGCGGGCCATCACGCGCTACTGATACAGGTTAGCTGTAGCACCGTATCAGTAGCGCGGGTACCCGCACTACTGATACACCAAATACCCGTGCTACTGCTAGGCTTTTCCCTAGTAGTGCACTCGTTGGATTCCACCAGTGGTTGACCACCAACGAAGTGGTAAGTGCGGTGTCGGCGGTGACCATTGAGCTCGAGGATATCCGTGCCAGGGGGAAGGTGAGGGATGGGATCGCAAGGGTAGGTTGCCATGTCGTCAAGCTTGGATAAAGCAGGTTGGGGGGAGTTGGGGTTGTCGAAGTGGTCGAAGAGGCCGGAGCTGAGGTTGGCGAGGTGGTCGGAGAGGCCAAGGTGGAGGTGTTCGTAGCAGTGATCAAGGCAGCAGAGGCGATGGTGGTGGAGGTGTCAGATAGCAGAGGAAGCAGAGGGGGGGGGGGTGGGAGGTGGACGGGAAGATGAGTCGTCAAGAGGGGGGTTTGTTTGGATAGCGACAAGGTTGGCTGGGATAGGGCGGTAAACGAGGCGATTGTTGGGTTTGTTAAAACAAGATTTTGCAATGTGCCCGTATCTAAAACAGATTTTGCAGCGAATATCGCTATGGCAGTCGAACTTGACATGACCATGGCCAAGGCAACGTAGGCAGAAAAGGAGGCGGGGACTATGGTTGGGTTGGGTTGGATTAGATGTGGGCCGATAAGCAAGAATACTGGATCTGGACTGGGGGTTTTCTGGGCTGATGATGTCGGGTTGATCAGAGAGTTGGGTCGGGTGATGGGCTTGAGTGGCAGTGGAGCTGGAGACGGGCTGGATGGGATTTGAAAAAGAGAAGGCTCCAACGATCACGCGGTCGGCAGGCGCCTGATCTGTGGAAAGAGTGTGGGTGTTGCGATCAACATGGGCATCGACCGGGAGTTTGTTGGAAAGGCGGCGAGGTCTGATCGGAGTGGCGTTGGCGCCGGACATGTTGGGGCCGCGTTTATGAGTGGAAACCAAAGTCCATGAGTTGGATTCTTTGTTAGACCATAGGAAAAATTCACGTTTCCACAGTGGTCCTCCAAATCCCCATAGATGAAAGAAACATCGAAAGGAGGCAGACGTGAAGGATCTAAGGTTATAAACCATGAAACCCACCGCCTTAGAGGCAACCGAGAACTTGAAAACATATCCTCTACTATGAGTAACATAAAAACCTATAGGATCACCTCCTAGGCATGCATGTAATGCATTACCAACACCAAAGACGGTGAGAGGGAAAAAAGATCTAATAAAAGAGACCACAAGATGAAAAGCATCTTGAGGGTTGGAGGCGTGGACAGGGGATGCAAAACGAGCTCCGACCTTGGCAGCAATGGAGGCCCCTGGAGAGGGATCTAGGTTGGACCCCATGGTGGAAGGGAGGGCAGATCAGAGGCGACCAGCATGGTGGATTTGGTGGAGCGCCGGAGTTGCCAAGGTGATCGCCAGAGGAGTCGCCAGAGGGGTCGCTGGATGAAGCCACTTGGGAACGCGAGGATCGTATTCGCGATGAATACCCCGTTTCGTTTCCTTATACCTCCTAAAATCTCGAGACGAGATTTCTTGTAGTGGAGGAGAATTGTAACACCCAGATAATTAATCTACAGTAATCCCAAGTTAATGGTGCCTAGTCATCACGGTTACTGTTGCTAATCTCACTTGGTTCGAAATCGGTTCAAATTCAAATTTAAAATAAAGTCAAAAATAAAAGTTTTCAATTGTCAAAACTAAAATGTGCAAACTCTGGCAAATAATTCATAAGTATTATTGGTGAAGAAACCAAATTTTTATAAAATGTTTAAGTGCTCAAAAATAATTAAAATGGTGGCATTAACAATTAATTAATTGGTTTTCTAATTTATAAAATACTAAACTATTTTATTTAGGAGTCAAAGTTAATGTGGCAGTAGTATATCTAGTAACTCTAATTTAGGTGTTGTTATTACATTTTATAAAATAAAAAATAAATTGGAAAATAAAATAAATAGAAAAGAAATTAATTAAATAAAAGAAAAACAAAGCAAAACAAAAAAAACAAAACCCCCCTCCCCCTACTGGGCCTCGACCCAGCCGGCCCAGTCAGCCACCCCACAGGCCAGCCCACCCGCACCTCCTTTCCCCCTCCCCTGTTCACGGGAGGTCGTGGGCGTGCCCGATGCCCGCCACGGCACCGGCCGGCGCCGTGGCGGCCATCTGCAGCCACTCCGGTCCCCCCGCCTATTTAGCCGCCTCCCCCGCCCATCACCGAACCCTAGCTCCCCCGTTCCCCCTCCCCACTTGCCCCCTCGCGCTCCTCACTCCTCACTCCTCCCCTCGCCCTCTCCTCGCCTAGATCCCCTTCGCCCCTCCTCACCCGACGCGGTCGCTGCCGTTCACCGCGCTCCACCACGGCCACTGTGCCCTCCTCACCGCCCCGACTTGTCCACGACCATCGCCGTTGTCCTCTACATCTACCGGTGCCACCAATTGGAGCTCCTCACCTCTACATCGTCGGATCCTCGTCACCCTCGCCCGCCTCGTCCGTCGTCGATCTCCTCCAACTCCAGCCATCACGTGCCCTCCCTGAGCCCACTCATGCACACCTGCAGGACCACGGTGAGCCCGCGGTCTCCCCCTCGCTTGCTAGCTCGATCCTACGCCAGTAGCTCACCCCCCCCCCCCCGACGTTCTCGAGCTCGTTGCCGCAGTGGTACTCGCCGCCGTGGCCATGGCTCGCGGAGCTCGCAGCCGACCACCCCGTCATGCTCAGCGCCTCCTCCCGCTCCCACTGCACGCGCCCGCTACTCCTCCCGCCCCCTAGCACCGTCCCCGACGGGCCACCGCTTCGGCCGCCGACGCGAGCTCGTCTCCGGCGAGCTTGTCGCCTCCTGCCTGCTGCCGACTGCGGCAATGGACGCGCGTGAGCACAAGCGGCCCGTAGAGCCGCTCCGCATGTCGAATCGTACCCCGAAGCTCCGTCACCGTCGAGCGCCCGAACATCGCCGCCGCCCTCGCCGCTCGCCGGTGCCACTCCGGCCAACCCCCGCACCCACTGATGCCCCAGTTGGAAGCGCGCCACCTCCTGCATCTGTAGGTGCTCGCGACAGTCCAAACGGCCCCCGGTGGCCGTTTTCCGACCGTGGCCGAGCCGCGCCACCGTCCAGGAGGTCGCTGCCAGCGCGTCACCGCCGCCTTGCCGTCGTGGCAGACCGGGGCCACCCCCCAGGGTCACTGCCTGGTGTCCCAGGGTCCCGGGCGGGCCAGTTGACCGAGGTCAACTCTTACTAGGCAGCCCCCAGTCACTGACTGGTGGGCCCCGCCCTTAATTCTAATTAAATTATTTAATTTAATTAATTTAATCTAACTAGTCATTGACAGGTGGGCCCAAAGTTTAATTAACTAGGTTTAGATTAGTTTTAACTCTGTTTAAACCCACTGTCTATGACAGGTGGGTCCCCCATGTGAGTTTTGACCAGTCAACGTCCTGTTGACTGCTGACATCACCCTGACCTTATGCTGACGCATTAATTTATTTTTTGAATTAATTTAAATAATAATAATTCCAGAATATTATTAAAACTTTAGAAATTCATATAAAATAATCCGTAACTCGGATGAAAAAGTTTTATACATGAAAGTTGCTCAGAAAAATGTGAAGATTCCGAGTATGCCCTCCGTTTGTCTGTCACATGCCCCTAGCATAGCGAACATGGAACCATCCCCTCCGTTTCATCTGTCCGAAAATGCCAAACTTCGGGAAAACATTCCCGGATGTTTTCCCCCTTCGCCCGTATCGAGTAGCACCGCGTTAGAACGCCCCTAGCTCTGCCTGTTGTCATGTCATTCATCTGTTTGCTTATATTTACTGTTTCTTCCCCCTCTTCTCTCCGGTAGACCCCGAGACCGCTGCTGATGCCCCTGTGATCGACAACGTCACCGACGACCCTCCTTCCTTTTCAGCAGAGCTTCCAGGCAAGCAAACCCCCCTTGATCATTTTGATATCGCCTATTCCATTCCCTCTCATGCTTGCATTAGATTTTGCTACTGTAATTGATTGCTGCTATTCTGATGCATAGCCTACTTTTGTAACCTACTCATTGTACCTTACCAGCTTATCCTTAACTGATTAGTATAGGTTGGTTACTGATCCACCAGAGAGCCCTCACCTTGTCTCAGTTGCCCTCGCTTGATGACCGATGACTCGATCAACGTGATCGACATCCAGGACCAGACACAGCACATCACCCCCTTTAGTTGTCCGGCTCTGCAGAGCTACTATCGAGTGCCGAGGGTGATACCTCGTAACGCACTCCTAATGATAAATCTGTAGTGTAGCTATTCGGTCGTGGTCATCGAGGGTGATTCCTCCTTCACCACTCCCGATACGACTCTGTCGTGCAACACCTCAAGTGTGAACCTCGAGGGTGATTCCTCCTAAGTTCAGCTTGATGATTACATCAAGTGGATTCCATCGAGGGTGACTCCTCAGATTCCCCCTTGATGTTATAGACACACAGTTACCTGGACTTTACTTGAGACCTTTGTTAAAGTCGGGTCGACCCCGAGGGGTACCCGCGAGTTGATGTGAAAGTCGGGCGGGCTCGGAGAGCACCCGCGAGATAATTACGAGGCACGGTCGGGCAGGTAGACTTCCCTAGTGAGAGGGTTGGGCCTGGCCATTGCCGTATTTCCTCGAGACGGGGCGACGGGGTCACATGATCGTGAGTCTCTGCTCATCTCCGCGAGCTCCTAATACACTAAGGGTTTGGGTATTTGATTTGAGTTCGCCACTGGCCTATATGCACTAACCACCATGCGGGAACAGTTATGGGCACTTGGCGTCGTAGGTTTCTTCCGAAAGCTCTGTCAGACATCCAGTTCAGCATTGCGGCACGGTCGGATCACGCCATTCAGGACCGAAGTTGCGCTGGTATTCACCCTGCGGGCAACGACCCAGAGTGCAATGGGCGATGGGCCCAATACCCCGGAGCACTTAGGATGTAGACCGGCGGGGACCTCTCTGTGGAGCCTAGGTATGAGTATGACGTGTTGATCTTTCGAGGCCGGGCATGACCCAGGAAAGTGTGTCCGGCCAGAGTAATCAAGTGTGTTGGGTAATGTGGTGCACCCCTGCAGGGAAGTTATCTGTTCGAATAGTCGTGTCCATGTTAATGGATGCTCGCAGTTGTATCCTGATCTATTACAACTAGAAATGGATACTTGTTACATGAGATGGATATGTTGGCTCCGGGATTGCTTTCTCGCAGGGAGTCAAGGAAGGATCTCTGGGCATTAATGCTACAACATGCTTGTTAATTATAAAATGCTATTCTGTACTCTTCTGAATGCTGCAAGATGCTTGAAGATGCTAGTCTTCGATAGGCTAGGCTTTCCCTTCTCCTCTGTCATTCGGCAGTTCAGTCCACAGACACATTCCTTCCTTTGATACCAATGCATACTTAGTATAGATCTGATGCTTGCGAGTACTTTGGATGAGTACTCACGGTTGCTTTGCTACCTTTTTCCCCCTTCTTTCTTCTTTCCGGTTGTTGCGACTAGATGGTGGATCCCAGGTGCCAGATGCCACCACCGACGGCTACGACTACCCGATGGTGCCTACTTCTATGTGGAGACCACCGACGACCAGGAGTAGTTAGGAGGCCTACTTCTACTTGATCGTTGTTGTTTTTGTGCTTGCCTTCTTAAGGCAATCTTGTTTAACTTATGTCTGTACTAAGATATTATTGCTTCCGCTGACTTTTGTGTTTTGAGCTTCTGTATTCGAGCCCTCGAGGCCCCTAGATTGCAATATGAAGCTTGTATTATTTATTTGTGTCTAGAGTTGCGTTGTCATATCTTCCCGTGACTCCCTGATCTTGATCGTACATATTTGTGTGTATGATTAGTGTACGATTGAATCGGGGGTGTCACACCGGTCTCCTCGGCGACAAGAGGAGGTGTGGTGCATGATGCGGTCCTGCTCTCCGCTAGCTCAGCTAGCGGAGAATCCCCCTCCAAACCTAGGTCGGTGGGGAGGTTGCGCAGCGGGCTGTAACATCAAAAAGTAAGCATACGGTTGACAATGAACTTGGTTTGAATACACAAGAGAGTCCTTGGATAAATACCTCTAGGCTGGGGGCTTGACCATGGGGTTCCTTTGGGGAACCTCTTCAGAAGCCTCAGACTCGTCGACGGAGTCCGAGCTATCATCTGACAGGGACACTTTAGCCCTGTGTTGCTTCTTTGGGGCGGGAGGCGGTTGATCCTCCTCAGCGTCTTCGGACACCACCCTTTCTTTGATCAGGAGGAGCCGCTCTCCTCCCCATCTTCACCCTGCCCTGGCTCCCCGTCAAGGGCAGAGGGGGCCTGGGTCTCCCCGGATCTAGTGTCCGGGGGTCCTCTGGGACGGAGGCCTTCTCCGGCCTCCTTTTTCCCTTCTTTGTTCTTCTCCTTCTTCTCCGGCGCCTGGTACGGCGCCGTGGCCAACATCTTTGTTAGCAAGTGATGACCTACAAGTATAGGGGATCAATCATAGTCCTTTCGATAAATAAGAGTGTCAAACCCAACGAGGAGCAGAAGGAAATGACAAGCGGTTTTCAGCAAGGTAATTTCTGCAAGCAATGAAATTGTCGGTAACAGGTACTTTGATAGCAAGATAATTTGTAACAAGTAATAAGTAGCAATAGTAACAATAGGTGCAACAAGGTAGCCCAATACTTTTTGTAGCAAAGGACAGGCCAAAACAATCTCTTATAGTAAGCAAAGCGTTCTTGAGGACACATGAGAATTTTATCTAGTCACTTTTATCATGTTGGTTTGATTCACATTCGCTACTTTGATAATTTGATATGTGGGTGGACCGGTGATTGGGTGCTTGTCGGTGTTCTGGGAACCAGGGTACCCAGACTTGCTTGCCTACGGCCCACAGTGTGGCTCCATCTGTGGCCTGGTACGGCCCATCTTCTGCATCAACAACACAAGACCCTCGCGAGGGGCCAAGCCTCGCGAGGCGGACGATGTCAAGACCTCCAGAGGAAGCGGCCTCCTTAGGCCGGCTCCTAAGGAGCGGAGATTTCTATGCAAGCCCCACCTCGTGAGGTTCAGATGACGCAAGCTCTGACGACCAAGGCCAGGCGGGCGCCAGCGGGCGCAGTACAGCAGGCTTCCACTTTGGTGCTAAGGAAGCAAGCATAGGCGCAGAGTCCCGAGCAATCAGCTAAAGGTTTCCATTCTCGTGCTACAAGACCAGGATAGTAGAACAGAGGTCATCACCGAGCCCACCATGACGTCACAACCAGAAGCTTTACAGGCGAAGACCACCTTTCATCAGGATAAGATGTACTACTTGTCTCCCTTCAAACTTGGCCGTTGTGGGATCCCTTACCGCCTTCGTTTTGGGGGAAGAAGACCAAGGCCACAATAAATATAGCTAGGCCACAACCGTAGGAGGGGACGGATCAATCAAATCACCCCCACCAGCTCACACCAACACAAGAACACACCTCCTGAGGTTGTTCTCCCCCTGTACTAGTTCATCCTCAGCCAACCTCGAGGCCAATCCACCACAAAGCAGGAGTAGGGTTTTACACCGCAAGGTGGCCCGAACCTGGGTAAACTGCCATGTCCCTTCCCTTTCCAGTTCATCGAGCTAGGCCGTGAGATCGACGAGTTGGCAGACTGGGGAGATTGAGTTCTTCGAACGCATCCCAAAGGTTGAACCTTTCTTGGGTCTGCGGAGCCCTGAATCCGACATTTGGCGCGTCGGGTAGGGGTGCGTCGGAGTCACTCTTCCGCCGGACGATCAGCTACCACTTCATTGTTCTCATGGCTGATGCTCGTCAAGTTCGTGTTGAGCGCCGGGCCACCCTCACCGCCCGCGTCACGCGGACAGCACTGGCGAGCACTGGCGACCTCTCCATCGTGTGCTTCGCGGCGCCGGCGCCCTACGCCATCGCGGCCATCCTCGGCGGGTCGCAGGCGCCGGCTTCAGACTGCCATGTCAAGCAGTTCTTCCGCCAAGTGGGTGCCGCCCGCGCGCAGCGAGGAGCTCCTTCGGGCTAGGTGGTGCCTAAGGCCGACCTCACCTTTGACGCAAAGGGACCACCCCAAGACCATGGTCGGCGCCGACGCGCTCCCTATGCTCTGCACCCCCACCATCTACAACGTAGCAGTCACTAGGACCCTCATCGATGGTGGCGCCGGCCTCAACGTCCTCTCCGTGGAGGCGTTCGGCCTGCTTCACGTGCCCTACGGCCGACTCCTCCCCACCAAGCCTTTCTTTGGGGTCGATGATGGCTCCACCTGCCCCCTAGGGCAGATCCGCCTCCCCGTCACCTTTGGCACGCGCGACAACTACCGCACCGAGCTCATCGACTTCGACATCGCCTGCATCGGCCTCCCGTATAACGCCACTCTCGGGTACTCGGCCCTGGCCAAGTTCATGGCGGCAACCCATCCTGGCTACAATCTCATGAAGATGCCGGGAAGCAGTGGCGTCCTCACCATGGCAGGGGATACCAAGGATGCGCTCTCGTCCCTCAAGCTCGCCTACAGGGCCGCAGCAGCCGCGCGGCCGAGCGGGGAGGGGGCTCCAGAGGGCCCAGGGGCTGCGCCAACAAAGAAGAAGCAATTGTTCTCTCAAGACAAGGCTAAGACGAAGCAGGTGCCGGTCGACGAAGACGGAAGACCAGGCCCTACTTTCACCACAGGCGCCAGCCTCCCTCCAGACCAAGAGGAGGCGCTGGTCAGCTTCCTCTGCGCGAACAAGGGCGTTTTTGCGTGGAAAGCTGCGGACCTGGTCGGGGTTCCACATGGGGTAATTGAGCACCACCTGATGGTGTGCCCCAACGCATGCCCAGTGAAGCAGAAGGCACGGCGGCAAGCCTCAGAGAAGCAATCGTTCATCGTCCAGGAAACCCACAAGCTGCAGGAAGCCGGCGTCATTCGGGAACTGCGGCATCCAGATTGGCTTGCGAACCCAGTTATCATTCCCAAGAAGGGCGGGAAGGAGTGCATGTGCGTCGATTTCACCAACCTCAACAAGGCCTGTCCTCAAGACCCTTTCCCTCTCCCGCGCATCAACCAGATTGTCGACTCCACCGCCGAGTGTGATTTACTGTGCTTCCTGGACGCCTTCTCGGGCTATCACCAAATCAAAATGGCGGTGCAGGATGTTGAGAAGACGGCTTTTCTAACCCCGTGCGGGGTATACTGCTACACCTGCATGCCGTTCGGGCTGCGTAATGCAGGAGCAACCTTCCAATGGTTGATGCACATCGCCCTGGGGCGGCAGCTCGGGAGGAACGCTGAGGCATATGTCAACGACATAGTGGTGAAGTCTCGGGAGGCGAGAACCCTTATCGAAGATCTGGAAGAGACATTCACCAGCCTGCGCAAAGTAAACCTGCGGCTCAACCCGGAAAAAATGCGTGTTTGGCGTCCCGTCTGGCAAGCTGCTGGGTTTCCTGGTGTCGCACCGAGGGATCGAGGCCAACCTAGAGAAGGTCAAGGCCATAGAAAGGATGAGTCCGCCGCAAACCCTCAAGGAGATGCAGAAGCTGGCAGGCTGCGTGACCTCGCTCGGGCGTTTCATCTCCAAGTTAGAAGAGCATGCCCTCCCCTTCTTCAAGCTGATTAAAAAGAAGGGCCCTTTCGAGTGGACTCTGGAGGCTGACGCGGCCTTCCAAGACCTCAAGAGATACCTCACCAGCCCACCAGTGATGGTGGCACCACACCCACTTGAACCCTTGGTGCTCTACTTGGCCGCCACGCCTCACTCTGCCAGTGCAGCACCGGTGGCGGTCCGGGAGGAGCGCCTGGTCAAGAACTCACGGAGCAGCTCCTCGCACTCAGTTGGGACGCCGCAGCCTCAGGACGGCACTCCTGAGGCCCCGGCCATTCCACTGGTCAGCAAGGCCCTCGAGGGTGGTGCCCCTGAGGCCACGGCCGCCCGAACAGATGACAAGACTCCCGAGGCCCCCAGGGCTCAGGAGATCCAGCCCCCCGCCAATGCCTCCGCCCTCGTCGAACACCCAGTGTACTTCGTTAGCATGGTGCTGCATGATGCGCGGGCGCGCTACCCCATGCCGCAAAAGCTCTTGCTCGTGCTCCTCGTCGCCTCTTGAAAGCTGCGTCACTACTTCCAGGGCCACCCCATCAAGGTTGTCTCAGCTTACCCCTTGGAGAGGGTGCTCCGGAGCCCCAACGCCGCTGGAAGGGTCGCTGAGTGGAACGTTGAACTGCAGGCGTTACAGTTGGAGTTCAGCACCACCAGGATCATCAAGGGTGCAGCCCTTGCCGATTTCGTGGCGGAATGGACTGACGCCCCCGACCGGGGAGTGGGCGAGAACCATTCCCTCGCGCCTGGAGATGAAGCACCGGATGGTTGGGTCATGTACTTCGACGGCGCATTCGCGTGCCAGGGCGCGGGGGCTGGAGCCGTACTCATCTCGCCCACCCAGGACAAGCTCTACTACGCCGTGCAGCTCTGCTTCCAGCATGGCGAGAAGGTCTCCAACAACATCATGGAATACGAAGGCCTAATCGCCGGCTGTCGGTGTCAAAACCGGCGGATCTCGGGTAGGGGGTCCCGAAATGTGCGTCTAAGGTCGATGGTAACATGAGACGGGGGACACGGTGTTTACCCAGGTTCGGGCCTTCTCTATGGAGGTAATACCCTACGTCCTGCTTGATTGATCTTGATGAATATGAGTATTACAAGAGTTGATCTAGCACGAGATCGTAATGGCTAAAACCCTAGAAGTCTTGCCTGTCTGATTATGATTGCCTCTACGGACTAAACCCTCCGGTTTATATAGACACCGGAGGGGACTTAGGGTTGTACAAAGTCGGTTACAGAGAAAGGAATCTTCATACGCGAGCGCCAAGCTTGCCGTCCACGCCAAGGTGAGTCCCATCCGGACACGGGAGAAAGTCTTCTGTCCTGTATCTTCATGGCCCATCAGTCCGGCGCACCTTACGTAGCCTGGACGCCCGAGGACCCCTTAATCCAGGACTCCCTCAGTAGCCCCTGAACCAGGCTTCAATGACGACGTGTCCGGCGCGCAGATTGTCTTCGACATTGCAAGGCGGGTTCCTGCTCTGAATACTCCAAAACAGACTTCGAGCACAGAAAGCGTGTCCGGCTCTGCAAAACAAGTACCACACACAACCGCAGAAAGCATAATATTTCATGAGTCCAATCCGCTGACAACTTTTTGTAACGCGACACCACGTTCCTGCACGGTCATTATTTCGAACCGTTCTTTAGCTTCCCACTCCACGCTTTAAGATGCGGTTTCCAGTGGCATGTCTTGTCACAGCAGAGATCGTGTCCCTTTATTACGGGATTCTCATCAATACGGGCATGGGTAATCCAACCGTGCAGTCTGCACGGCCCTTGGGAATAGCCGAGTTTTAAGGCGAGTAGGGAGGCGCTTGATATTCACTGCCTTTATAAGGAGATAAGGATTCACCCCTTTCACCCACGCCTTCTCTTTTCCTCATCCTTTTCAACCTCGAGTTCTAGCACCCAAGGTTCAATTTATTCTCTCCGAGCCTCCTAGTCATGTCCGGACCCAACCCTCAAGGCCGGTGGGTGGCCTCCTCCGTCACAGAGGAGGATATCGCGAAGCTCCGGGCGGCAAAATACCTGACCGCAGAAATCCCCCACAGGCTCCCTGCTCAAGGGCAGGTCATTCCTACTCCCTGATCCGGTGAGAGGGTCGTATTCATCTCCCGCTTCCTTCGAGGGCTAGGGTTCGCTCTCCATCCCTTCGTCCGCGACTCATGTTCTATTACGGGCTAGATTTTCATCATCTGGCTCCGGACTCCTTTCTTCACATCTCGGCGTTCATCATCATGTGCGAGGCCTTTCTCCATATTCCCCCACACTTCGGCTTATGGCTCAAGACCTTTAATATGAAGCCGAAGGTAGTCGATGGGAAGCAAGCAGAGTGCGGCGGTGCGATGGTGAGCAAACTCACCCACACACCTTGGCCAAAAGGATCTTTCACGGAAACCTCCAACCTATATCAACGGGAGTGGTTTTACATCACTGAACCCCGTGGTACCAAGTGGGCAGCTACACCTGCGTTCCAGCCTGGCCCTCCATTACGGCTCGCATCATGGATTAATAAGGGGCTGGACTGGGGATCAATGGACGAAGTGCAGACGCTACAAAGCCACATCCGGAGCCTCCTCGAGAAGGACATCGGCCTCATTGACGTAATCCAGGTAATGCTAGTCTGCCGGGTCCTGCCGTGCTAGCGACGGCCCCTCCGCATGTGGGAGTTCAATCCGGAAGGACCATGGACTCTTCAGCACTTCTTTGGCACGACGCACAAAGGAATGTGGAAGTTATTCTTCGGGACCCGAAAACAGTGGCCGGATACTACCCAGGACATCGGCCTCGACTGCAACCATCCGGATACCTCGGTAGGCCCTCGACTCCTGAACACAACTTAGTTAAATATCTCGTAACAATATACTGAGAAAACCATCTTCGACCAGGGCTGGATCAAGAAGGCGGAAAGAATTAGGTGTTCGGCCCCTCTTCCCGAAGACTCAGCAGATCCTGTGTTAACAAGGATGCTGTCTCCGGCGCCATACCAAGTGTCGGCGAAGGGGGACAAAGAGGAGAGCAAGAAGGCCAAAGGTGGCCTCTATTCTAAAGGTACACCAGACAATATGTCCGGGGAGATTGGAACTCCCTCTTCCGAAGACAAAAGAGAAGGAGAAACTGACATCCCCTCTCCCGATGGGAAGAAGAGGGCCGCCTCCGAAGATTTGGAAGCAAAGGCTCCTAAGCGAGGGAAGATGTCCCTGTCAGGTGGCTCGGGTTCAGAAGACGATGTTGTCGCACAGTTCCTTCATAAGGACAAGCCTTCAGCCGAATCGTAGGTGAATAGGGGCGTCCGAAACATATCCCATTGCTTTCCGGTTACCAGGGTAACATTTAAAATATATGTTTGCAGTCCGGCACGCAGTCTTCCTCAACAGTCCTCCTCCTCGGGGGATCTTCTTCCGGAGATGATGGAAAGCGAGACACCTCCACAGATCTTCTCGCCCGACAGGGCAGACGACTCCGAGGTGTCGTCCCGGAGGATCTCTCCCGACCAACAAGCGGTGCGAGGGACAATGAAAACTACGCTCGAAGGTGATACTTCGGCCGTCCAGAGTCCGGGGCATGCGGACCCTATGGGGACCAACAATAAAGGGCCCGGACTATCAGGTTTACAGCCGGGGACGACTCTAGAGCCGGGTAAACATATTCTTTCGAAAGAAGTCCATACTCCTGCGGCCGCTCCCAGGGATCCGGGGGCGCCGGATACAATGACGGGCATGCTGCAACATGCATCCGTTTCAGAGGAACATCGTACCTTGATGGGTATGGTAGTTGAGAGGATTCTGTCCGCGAGAAGCGGATTGAACGAATCCTTCATGAGACTGCTAAGAGGCTTCGAGGTATGCAATGTAATATCTTTAATTGCACTTCTATGTGCAAAATGCACCTGTGTATAGATAGTAGCCCTTGAGACTCTGGTTGGCGTCCGAAGGGAGGCGATCAGAGGATCAAAAAAGATATTCCTAGGAAATAATCTGATGGATTGGAACATAGGCTGTTTCATCCATGATGATTGCCCAAGCTACAGAGGTTGCAAGGCTGAAGCAAAAACTTGATGTGGCGGATGACGACCTCACACTTATTAACAGGCGGCTTGACGAGGCGCAAGGTATGTTTTTGGGGCAATCAGTATATGTAAGTATGATAATATGAGCATGACGCTGAAAATTGTATACTGAGATATGCATAACTGCAGATAATGCTGCCGCAGTTGAGGCCCTACGGGCTGAGCTTGCCCGGGCCAAGGAGCAAGCCAGGATGAGTGAGGCAACTGCCAAGAAGGCAACTGCTGAGTTAAAGGCCGAACAGGCTGCTCGGCGCTAGTGCGAGGATACAATATCTACCATGACGCGCGAGCTAAAGGATGCCAATGTTCGATGCGAATTCCTCGAGAAGGATAACAAAGCCAGAACGGTCAAACTCGGCAAGGCCTTACAAGAGGCGAGAGAAGCACGGTCCGAGTCTAGAGCGGCTCGGGAAGAGATCCGGCAAGCTGGGGAGATAGCGGCCGGTAAGCCTTTCTTATTACAGACTAAATTCGGCGATCCGAAGTATGCCCCGCTTAATCAAATGTGGAGTTCTCCAGACGCATTCTTGGACTTGCCGAAGAGTGTCTCCGATGCGGCGCAGTTTTTCCAAGCGCAAGAAGGACGTGCAACGGAAAAGGTTTTCTGGTCGCAATTCAGCATGCTGAAGCGTCCGCTGTTGCTGAATGAATAGATGGCCCAGTGGGCCGAGCTCCACAAGATATCCGGATCTACCATGAAGGATGTCGTGGTCCGGCTGTGGCCAACTGAGCCAATTCCGAATAGTTATTTCGGTTTGGTGCAGCGACTTGTTGATGCGGTGCCACGTATCGACGTTGTTAAGCGGTCAACATGCATTGAGGGTGCACGGATGGCCTTTGCCCGTGTCAAGACGTACTGGGCGAAGATGAAGGCCACCGATATTGCAGCGAAGAGTCCACCCGAGGGCCAGGACCATCACACGCCAGAGCATTATTTTGAGGATGTCCTAGAGGGTGCCCACTTGATAGAGGGTCAGTGCTTGAAAGATATGATGTTCGAGTGAATATACCAGATTTGTAAAAACAATATTATGATATATTAAGGCCATATTTTTATACTTTTTCCCGAAAGTTTTGGTTCCTCCTGTGCAGCCGTTCTTCGTATAATCTGAAAGTTTGCCAGTCGTCGGCTTCAGCCCCCTCGCATATAATACGGGGGTGTTCGGAAAAGCACTTGATCACTCTTGACCCAATGTCTTGGTCCATGAAGGAGGTGTCAATGCGGCGAACTAGGCAATCGGACTATAGGGCTTTAACACTTTCACTTAGCCATAGGAGTTTGACGGCGGGTCTACGATATAGCCCCTGGTATGTACGCGTTTACCCGAATACGGTGCGTTACATAGGTGACCAGAAAAACGGTCCTTCGTGTAATACGGAAAGAATCGCGAAGGATTCTGATGAGTCATCAAGTGGTTGACCAGCTCTCGCCGCATCATGACAGTCAGTTTTCGGCTTTCTCTACTGAGGTTCTCATCCGGATAAACCAGGACACAATCGTAGTAGTTCTCCCTTTACTACCCTACCCGATATGGCGGAACATAAGGTAGTAAGCACAGGAGCCGGGCAACCCAACTATTGACCAAAGACATGATTCGGAGCTGATGCATATAAGGCCAAACTCGTGACGACGAACTGTGCTAAAAAGCTGTTCAGACTTATCGGCAACTCATGTGTTGCCGTATTGAGCCCCTGGCAATTTGTGCCGAGGTGCGTTCATGAAACAACCGAAGAAGCAAAATTCAGTGCGTAGAAAAAGCGAATACTGAATACGGGTTATGTTCACTGGAATCTGATTGACACGTCAAACATAATTCTACAGATTATAACGCCCCTATCCGGGCTATTTGTCAAGCCGGGGGCCGAGGGCTGAGGAAAAAGGCACTTTACAGGTTTAAAATAAAGAGTGCGGTCTTACAAAACTCATTAGGACCTCCTGTCGCATGTCTGCGCTGCCTTGCCTCGGTTAAAGGACTCCTTAGTAGGAATAGCCTTTGGTTATTTATACGAAGCCAAATTTTAGAAAGAGTCCGTAAGATGACCAGGCTTGGAATCACCTGTTGAAAAGGATAAAAAATAGTTAGAAAAAGTAAAAAGACTATGAGGGTGCGGACCGCATTGTAGGCCTGTCCGTACTGTGCCTCTGCCGATGACCATGGTATTTTCAGTGCATAATTATATATGCGCGGTATAAACTTCGCGGCTATATGGGGCGGACGACGGAGGCCGAACTGCTAATCCAGCTCTGAGATTGATTGGTCCTGTTTAGTAGAGACTGGCGGCTTGACGGCCAATGAGATACACGGCTTGATAAGGCCGCTTTGTACTTCGGCTACAGCAGCCATAGTACGCTCCTCTGTACGGACGGAGCATTCCGTATTTCCATTTATCGTGATGACGCCGCGTGGACTGGGCATCTTAAGATTGAAATAGGCGTAATGTGGGACCGCATTAAAACGAGTAAAAGTGGTACGCCCGAGTAGTGCGTGATAGCTGCTGCGGAACGGTACAATATCGAAGGTCAACCTTCGCTTCTAAAGTTGTTAGGCGAGCCGAAAATGACTTCCAATGTAATTGAGCCCGTGTAGCGAGCTTCTACGCCGGACACTGCTCCCTTGAAGGTAGCTGTGGTGGGCTTGATTCGTGAAGGATCAATGCCCATTTTGCGGATAGTGTCTTGGTAGAGTAGATTAAGACTACTGCCGCTGTCCATAAGGACTTTCGTGAGATGGAACCCATCGATAATTGGATCGAGGATCAGAGCTGCCGAACTTTCATGACAGATACTGGCTGGGTGGTCCTTGCGATCAAAAGTGATCGGGCAGGCCGCCCATTGGCTTAATTTTGGGGTGCCTGGCTCTATGGCATTGGCGTCCTGTAGTGCGCACTTGCGCTCCTCTGTAGGGATGTGTGTCACATATACCATGTTGACTGTTTTTACTTCGGGGGGAAATTGCTTCTGACCCCCGGTGTTCGGTTGGCGAGTCTCTTCATCATCACTGTCACTGGGCGGCCCCTTCCCCTTGTGTTCGGCGTTAAGCTTGCCGGCTTGTTTGAAGACCCAACAGCTTCTATTGGTGTGATTGGCTGGTTTATCGGGGGTGCCATGAATCTGGCAGGGCCGATCCAGTATCTTCTCTAAATTGGATGGTCCGTCTTTGTTTGCCTTGAATGGCTTTTTCCGTTGACCGGTTTTGGAGCCACTGAATCCGGCGTTTACAGCCGTGTCTTGCGTTCCTTCATTGTTATTTCGACGCTTGTGTTTATTGCGTCGTGGCTTGCCGTTGCCGTCTCGAACTTCGGAAGTGCCCGGATCACTGGTGCTGTTGCTTCTATGAGCGAGCCAGCTATCTTCTCCCGCGTAAAAGCGGGTCATCAGAGCGGTAACGGCTGCCATGGATTTTGGTTTTTCTTGACCGAGGTGGCGGGCAAGCCATTCGTCTCAGACGCTATGTTTAAAGGCCGCAAGGGCTTCGGCGTCCGGACAATCGACAATTTGGTTCTTTTTAATTAGGAACCTAGTCCAGAGCTTCCTGGCTGACTCCTCGGGCTGCTGGATGATGTGACTTAGGTCGTCGGCATCCGGAGGTCGGACATATGTACCTTCAAAGTTATCGTGGAAGGCGTCTTCCAAGTCTTCCCAGCTGCCAATGGAGTTCTCTAGGAGGCTGTTCAGCCAGTGCCGCGCTGGTCCCTTTAATTTTAGTGGGAGGTATTTGATGGCGTGGAGGTCATCGCCGCGGGCCATGTGGATATGGAGAAGGAAATCTTCAATCCATACTGCGGGATCTGTTGTTCCATCGTATGATTCGATATTCATGGGTTTAAACCCTTCCGGGAATTCGTGTTCCATTACTTCATCAGTGAAGCAAAGGGGATGTGCGGTGCCTCTATATCGGGCCAAGTCGCGACGTAGTGCGGATGTAGTCCGTCTGCGGTTTTCGGCCCGGACGTGGTTATGCTCGTTACGTCTGGCTTGATAGCCGTCGTCGCGCGCCAGGGCATACCCCCGCGATCCGTAGATCGATCTGGACTAACCTGCTCTATTCTCCAGGTCTTGCCGCAGGTCATATGTGTATTCCCGAGCTGTAGTGTCTTTGCCTTTACGGCGAGGTAGTATGGGCAGGTGTTTGGCTTGGGTTGCCGCTTTGTCCCAGCCACGTGGTGGTCGGTCAGCCGCATTACGTGTTGATGGCATGGGCTCAAGTGCCTTATCGTCGAATTGGGGTAGCAGTTTACGCTTCGGGTAACTTTTAATGTGGCGCTCGAGTCCATATTCCTCGGCTGCCAGGACATCAGTCCATCTGTTGTTGAGTAGATCTTGATCAGCTTGAAGCTGCTGCTGTTTCTTTTTCAGGCTCCTCACAGTGGTTATTAGCCGGCGCTTAAAGCGCTCCTGCTCGACGGGTTCCTCAGGCACGTTAAAGTCTTCGTCGCCGAGGCTCACCTCGTCTTCGGAGAGTGGAAGATAGTTGCTATCCTCCGAGTCTTCGTTTATGGCCTGTTTATCAGGGCTGACTTGCCCATCTTCCCTATCGTCCTGTTCGGAAGTCGGCTCGACGGGATCTTCTTTGTCTTCGGCATCGTCCGGAGTATTGTTTTCTCTCGTGCCGGTATTGCTGTCTTTTCCACGGCGTGATTTAGAGCGGTGCCGCTGACGTCGGCGCTTTGGCTGTGTCTCAGGAGGTTTATCCTTGACTGGATCTTTCTCGTTATCGCCGTTATTCTCTTTGGGAGTATCCACCATGTACACGTCATACGAGGAGGTGGCTGTCCAGCGCCCAGTAAACGGCGGGTTTTGGGCCTGCTCCTCTCCGGCATCGTCGTCCATACCGTCGATGTCTTCGGAGTCGTAATCGAGCATGTCGGTTAAGTCTTCGACAGTGACAATGAAGTGGGCGGTGGGTGGGAAGCGAAATTCTCTGTCATCAGCCTCTAGTTCAAACCGGATATAGTTCGGCTGTGAGTCCCCCACTAAGGAGAGGGTTTTTAATGTGTTTAGCACATCACCCAAAGGTGAGTGCCGGAAGATGTCCGCATAGCTAAACTCGACGGTCTGCGCCTGATCGAGCTCGATGGGCGCGGACGCACGCGGTTTGGAACCTGTGGCCGGAGACGAATCCGAGGTTCTAGTCCCGTTCGAAGTTGGGTCTGTGTGCGGCTCCAACGCCGCTGAGTCGGCGGCTTCCGTGGTGGGGTTGAGCTTCCCGTCCTCGGATGGTGCAATCTGCTCCGGATCTAGGGCCAGAGCAGTTATAGGCGCTATCTCCCGGGTATGGTCCGATGACAGATTTAGGTCATGTTCATCGCGGTGGCAGGGAGCAGCTGCCATGGGCTCGAATCCGTCGAAGATCAAGTCTCCGCGGATATCAGCAATGTAGTTCAAGCTTCCAAACCTAACCTGATGGGCAGGGGCGTAGCTGTCGATCTACTCTAGATGGCCAAGCGAGTTGGCCCGCAGTATGAAGCCGCTGGATACGAAGATCTGGCCGGGGAGAAAGACCTCCCCCAAGGCAGCATCATTGTGGATGATTGATGGAGCCATCGAGTCTTCTAGCGACGACACAGCGGAACTCTCAATGAAAGCACCAATGTCGGTGTCAAAACCGGCAGACCTCGGGTAGGGGGTCCCGAACTGTGCGTCTAAGGTCGATGGTAACAGGAGACGGGGGACACGGTGTTTACCCAGGTTCGGGCCCTCTCTATGGAGGTAATACCCTACGTCTTGCTTGATTGATCTTGATGAATATGAGTATTACAAGAGTTGATCTACCATGAGATCGTAATGGCTAAAACCCTAGAAGTCTAGCTTGTCTGATTATGATTGCCTCTACGGACTAAACCCTCCGGTTTATATAGACACCGGAGGGGACTTAGGGTTGTACAAAGTCGGTTACAGAGAAAGGAATCTTCATACGCGAGCGCCAAGCTTGCCGTCCACGCAAAGGTGAGTCCCATCCGGACACGGGAGAGAGTCTTCTGTCATGTATCTTCATGGCCCATCAGTCTGGCCCACCTTACGTAGCCTGGACGCCCGAGGACCCCTTAATCTAGGACTCCCTCACCGGCCCCAAGGCTGCGGTGGCCTTGGGGGTGAGGCGCGTCACCATCAGGGGCGACTCCCAGCTCCTCGTCAACTTCTCCAACAAGGCGTACAAGCCAAAGGACGAGCACATGGAGGCGTACCTTGAAGAGGTACGCAAAATTGAGAAACGATTCTTGGGCTTGGAATTGCAGCACGTACCGCGCGGCACAAACATGGAGGTAGACGACATCGCCAAGAGGGCATCCCGACACCTACCTCAGGATCCTGGCGTCTTCGAGGAGCGGCTCTTCAGGCCGTCAGCAGTTCCCCCCGCTGTGGGACCGGCATCACCTCAGGAGGAGCTCCCCCCGGTGCCTCCCTCTGGCGCCCCAGCCTGTGGGCCAACCTCAGGGGCCTGCCTGCTCCTTGTGCTCGAGCCTCAGGAGGGATGCTAGTCCGAGGAGTTCAAGACGTACCTGCTTCAGGGTGTCCTGCCGGAGAAGGAAGAAGATGTGGAGCGTGTGGCCCGCTAGGCCACACCATACTGCATCCAGGATGGTGAGCTATACCGAATGCGCCCAAACAATGTTTCTTTGCGATGCATCTCCAGGGAGCAGGGGCATGAGCTGTTGGCCGACATACATGGCAGGGACTGCGGGCACCACTCTTCATCGCGCACCCTCGCGGGCAAGGCCTTCCACAATGGATTCTACTGGCCCACGTCGCTCAACGATGCCACCGAGCTGGTGAGATCTTGCGAAGCCTGCCTGTTCCATGCTAAGCAGATCCACCAGCCCACTCAGGGCCTCCAGACCATCCCGCTCTTGTAGCCGTTCGCAGTCTGGGGATTGGACATCCTGGGCCCATTCCCTCGAGCGCCCGGGGGCTATCGCTACCTCTACGTCGCCATCGACAAATTCACCAAGTGGGCGGAGGTGGAGTCCGTTCGCACCATCCCAGCCGGCTCGGCTGTCAAGTTCATCAAGGGCCTCGTGAGCCGCTTCGGGGTTCCCAACCGCATCATCACCGACAACGGCTCGCAGTTCACCAGCAACCTTTTGAAAACATATTGTGCTAACCTTGGAACGCAGATATGCTATGCTTTGGTGGCGCACCCTCGGAGCAATGGCCAGGCTGAGCGCGCCAACGCAGAGGTCCTGAGGGGCCTCAAGGCAAGGACCTTCAAGAAGAAACTCCAGGCCTGTGGCAGGGGCTGGCTCGATGAGCTCCAGTCCGTGCTGTGGTCCATGCACACCACCGCGACCAAGCCTACGGGCGAGACTCCATTCTTCCTCGTCTACGGAGCCGAGGTGGTCCTCCCTCACGAGGTCAGGCATCGCTCCGCGTGGGTCTTGGCGTTTGAGAAGGCATGCCAGGATGCCTCGTGGGGGATGGACCTCGTGCTGGGGGAGGAACGCCGCCGCCAAGCCTCGCTCCAAGCAGCGAGGTACCAGCAGGCGCTGTGGCGGTACCACTGCCGCAGCGTGCGCTCCAGGATGCTCGAGGTGGGTGATCTCGTCCTGAGGCGGGTGCTCTCCAGGGAAGGGCTGCATAAGCTCTCGCCCATGTGGGAGGGCCCGTTCAGGATCGCCCGTATCTCCAGGCCTGGCGCCGCGCGCTTGGAGACACAGGACGGGATCCCCATCCAGAACGCCTGGAACATCCAGCACCTCCAGAAATTCTACCCATTAAGCAAGGCCCCGCGCCTGTGAAGGTCTCCGCTCATGACACTCTCACGTAATAATGAGTTGTGGCTATACACGCCTCGGAGTCTCTTGAGTGCCGCCCCTGGGCCTCACGGGGGCTCCCACCCACGTCCTAGTGGAGGCCCCATGCTCCACGCTGATGGGAAGACAAGAAGACTAGTCTAGGAGCCGGACGCGGCTGTTCTTTTGCTTGCTTTCTGTAGCTGGTTTGCAACTTCTTGAATGAAATTTGGAGCTTTCGTGTCTTTCGTTTGCAAGGGTTGGAAAGTTTCTCTCTTTTTCTTTTTCTCTTCATAGTGTTCGCCTTTCCAACCCTGTCCCAGGAAGAGCGGCAGTTGCCCGTTGCTCCTCCTCGCGCGTCCTGCGCGCGGGGGCTAGGTACGGTGTGTGTGCGCCCGGGCTCGCCCGCGACCACACCTCACCAAAACCTTGCTGCCCCAGCTTCGGCGCCTTAATCCTCGCGTGACACCCTCGAATGAGCTCATGGGCATGCACACCCTCTTAAGTCCATGCCTCCGGGCATTACGAAGTGGTGTACTGGCTACAACCAACCCACTCTCAGGGGCTTGCGCGAGGTAGGACGAGACGCCTCATGAGGTTTTCTAACCCTGCAGCTACATGACGCCTCCCGAGGCTCAATGACTCCCGAGTTTTCAAGAAGGAAGCCTTTGGAAGATGCCCCTAGAAAGGCATGCCCTCACGACATGGAAGTCTACCACGAGCACATCGAGCTAAGTTACCCTAAACGCATGTAGTAGAAACATGGACATCACAACATGATATGAAAACAACGAGCATAGCATAACGGTGCATGCGCCATGGTTCATTACACGCCCCAATAGGGCCCTCTACTTCTTTCAATGCAGGAGGAAGAAAGAAACAAAAGCAAGCTGCGCGACTACGGCGACTCCTGAGGCTCTGCCCCGGCAGCACCCAAGCTCAGTCAGACTCTTCCTCCTGTTTCACCGGGGCGCGCCGGCGATGCGGCTTGTCGCCCTCCCCGGTCCGAGCCGGCGGTGTGGCGGCTCGTAGTAGTCGCCGTCGCTCGTACTCCGCCCAGAAGAGGAGTCCCCGCTCCTGGAGCCAGCGCGGCCGTCACCAAGGGCAAGCTCACCGCCAGCAACGGCGCCGTCGCCGTCGTCATCATCGTCGCTGTCGCTCTCCGGGCAGCACCCCAGGCGCCGGCCACCTTCCCCGAAGACCCTTATGTAGAGGGTCGCGGCGCCGTCATACCTGAAGTGGAGGTTGCACCTTCCATGCAGGCCGTGTACGCGGGAAAACGGCTGCCATTCGCGGTTCAGGAACACGTTGCCGGTGGCGGTGACTTCAACATCCACCCATGAGGCCCTGCTGCAGCAGCCGTCAGCCTGCAACCAGAGGCCACCAGGCTCTCCAGCCGGCAGCGCGCTCGTGAAGGAGCGCGGCAGCTGGAGCCAGATGCCCGCTGGCCTCTCCGACCACACGGCGAACTACGGGGGCACGTTGTCTAAGTGGGAGCGCAGTCGTGGCGGCCGGACGATCGCCGCGCGCCTCCCCTCATCACCGAGGTCGCCCCATCCGCGGCAGCCCTTGCCGCGGGAAGAAGCTCCGCCGCGGCTGCCGGAAGCAGCGCCGGCCGTCGAAGGAGTGCGCCCGCGCCCCCGAGGGGCCGCTACCGGAGTCGCTGCGTGCTTTCGGGGTCTTCCACGGCCTCTCTTGGGCGGCGGCGAGTCGGGCCCCTCCTTGGGGCCCTTCCCCTTCTCCGCCGCGGAAAACCTCCTCACCGGCGCCATGATGCTTCGACGAGATGGTGGGACAAGAAGGAAGAAGAAGGAGCAGGCAGCGGGAAGACGGAGATGGGGCTCCGCTCCTCCCCTCATTTATAGCCAGAGGGAGGCCAACCGCCGGCCTTCACGATCTCCGGTAATAATGATCTTTTTGCATGCAGCAGGCTATTGTCAAGCTGAACGGTTGCTGAGGCAGCATGGGGAAGCAGAGACGCCCACGTCCCATCAAGTGCCACACGTCGACCGGGTCCGCAGGCGGTTAGGGCCCACAGCGCTTCGCCCTTTCCCTTTGGCTTCGCCTCGAAGCCAAGTCCGAGCGCGCCTTGGGCCCGGGGGCTACTGTCGGCGTTCTGGGAACCAGGGTACCCAGACTTGCCTGCCTGCGGCCCACAGCGTGGCTCCATCTGCGGCCTGGTATGGCCCATCTTCAGCATCAACAACACAAGATCCTCGCGAGGGGCCAAGCCTCGTGAGGCGGACGACGTCAAGACCTCCAGAGGAAGCGGCCCCCTTAGGCCGGCTCCTGAGGAGCGGAGATTTCTATGCAAGCCCCACCTCGTGAGGTTCAGATGACGCAAGCTTTGATGACCAAGGCCAGGCAGGCGCCAGCGGGCGCAGTACAGCAGGTTTCCACTTTGGAGCTAAGGAAGCAAGCGCAGGCGCAGAGTCCCGAGGAATCAGCCAAAGGTTTCCATTCCCGTGCTACAAGACCAGGACGGCAGAACGGAGGTCATCACCGAGCCCACCACGACGTCACAACCAGAAGCTTTGCACGCGAAGACCACCTTTCGTCAGGATAAGATGTACTACTTGTCTCCCTTCAAACTTGGCCGTTGTGGGATCCCTTCCCGCCTTCGTTTTGGGGGAAGAGGACCAAGGCCACTATAAATATAGCTAGGCCACCACTGTAGGAGGGGACGGATCAATCAGATCACCCCCACCAGCTCACACCAACACAAGAACACACCTCCTGAGGTTGTTCTCCCCCTGTACTAGTTCATCCTCTGCCAACCTCGAGGCCAATCCACCACAAAGCAGGAGTAGGGTTTTACACCACAAGGTGGCCCGAACCTGGGTAAACTGTCGTGTCCCTTCCCTTTCCAGTTCATCAAGCTAGGCCGTGAGATCGACGAGTTGGCAGACTAGGGAGACTGAGTTCTTCGCACGCACCCCAGAGTTTGAACCTTTCTTGGGTCTGCGGAGCCCTGAATCCGACAGTGCTGCTCTTACTTGAACAAGCCTCCCACTTATGATTAACCCCTCTCGCAAGCATCCACAACTACGAAAGAAAAATTAAGATAAAATCTAACCATAGCATTAAATATATGGATCCAAATCAGCCCCTTACGAAATAGCGCATAAACTAGGGTTTAAGCTTCTATCACTCTAGCAACCCATCATCTAATAACTACTCCACAATGCATTCCCTTAGGCCCAAAGATGGTGAAGTGTCATGGAGTCAACATTCACATAACACCACTAAGGGAATCACAACATACATATCATCAAAATATCGAAAGAATATCAAATTCACATGATTACTTGTGATAAGATTTCTCCCATGTCCTCAAGAACAAAAGTAACTACTCACACAATATATTCATGCTCAAGATCATAGGGGTATTGAATATCATAATAGATCTAAACATATAATCTTCCACCAAATAACCGGCTAGCATCAACTACAAGATGTAATCAACACTACTAGTCACCCATAGGTACCAATCTGAGGTTTTGATACAAAGATTGAACACAAGAGATGAACTAGGGTTTTGAGATGAGATGGTGTTGTTGAAGATGTTGATGGACATTGGCCCTCCCACGATGAGAGGGTTGTTGGTGATGACGATAGCTTCGATTTCCCCCTCCCGGAGGGAAGTATTCCCGGCGGAATCGCTACACTGGAGAGCAAAAGTGCTCCTACCTAAGTTTTGCCTCAAGACGGCGGCGCACCATCCCGAAAGTCCTCTCCTTATTTTTTCTAGGGCAAATGACCTTATGTACCAGAAGATGGGCATCGGAAGCAGGCCAGGCGACCCACTACCCACCAGGGCGCGCCAGGGGGGCAGGCGCGCCCTGGTGCCTAATGGGCACCTGGGTGGCCGTCTCTGGTGTTTCTTTATTCCAATATATTACAAAATAATTCTCCGTAACAGCTCATTTGGAGATGTGCAGAATAGGTATCTCTGACATAACTTTTTCAGGTCCAGAATTCCAGCTGCCTGTAATCTCCCTCTTTGTGTAAACCTTGCATATTGTGAGAGAACAGGCATTAGAATTACTCCACAAGGTGTTATATTGCATAAAAACACTATAAATAATATTAAGAAAACATGATGCAAAATGGACGTATCAACTCCCCCTAGCTTAGACCTCGCTTGCCCTCAAGCGAAAGCCGATATCGAAAATGATGTCCACATGTTTAGAGAGAGAGGTGTTGATAAAAACAAAATACGGACATAGTAGCATCATGCTTATTATTATAACAGCAGTAAACTTTATCATAAAACTTCTCATGAGCAAGTAACAATTCATCACAACATCGAAGTATAAAGCATAAACTTTCTTAAAAACTAACAAACTATGTTCTCAGTCAACAATGCAATTGCAATTCATCATATTTTCAGGAAGGGTCTCATGTCGGAGCTTTTTAGCAAGTCCACATACTCAACCATCATTTAGTCTTCTATGATTTCTAACACTCATAACATATATATGGAGCAAAAAGTTTCAGCCAGACACATAAAAAGATAGGGGCTTATAGTTTCGCCTCCAAACTTATTCACCTCAAGGGTGATGTCAACAATAATAACTCATGATCACTCATATCCAACTGGATATATGTGCCTAGATCTTTCCCCACAACATGATGCTTGCAAAAGAGAAAAATAAAAAGGAATAGAAGAGAACACTTTGACTCTTACATAAAAAGTAAATACATAAAATTAAAAGATAGGCCCTTCGCAGAGGGAAGCAGAGGTTGTCATGCGCTTTTTGTTTTTGGATGCACAAGCTCTTAATGCAAAAGAATGTCATGTTATTTTGCCCCTTATGATAACAACCTTTATTATGTAGTTCATTGCTTTTATTACTTTGCCATCACAAGTTCGCGCAACGCTTATTTTCCCTTACACCAAAAGATCATACATATTTAGAAGCAATTTTTATTGCCTTATGCACCAATGACAACTTACTTGAAGGATCTTATTCAATCCATAGGTAGGTATGGTGGACTCTCAAAATATGAATTTGGGTTTAAGGTTTTTGGATGCACAAGTAATATCTCTATTTTGTGTGGATTTTTGGCTAGCAAAGATATTGGGCAAGCACCACATGTTGGAGGATCTATGACAATATAACTTCTATGTGAATATGAACAAACATAAATCATTACATTGTCTTCCTTGTCCAATGTCAACAATTTGACATAAAATAATTAATGGGGGCCCACAATCGTAAAAGATGTCCAAGATAGTATATTTGCATGCGAATCTTCTCTTCCCTTATTAATTCTTTCATGAATTGCATCATTGACCAATGCTATGTTTGTCAACTTTCAATAAATTTTACCACTTATACTTTTCCTTATGTGATGTCATTACTTTCCATAAGATTAGTATATGATCTTTTTCATTATTTTCTACATTTTGATTGAAATAAGAAAGTAAAGAAGCAAAACTCAAACTGAACTTTATTATTTAACTGTCAACTCAATTACATAGATGGATAGATCACGAAACTACCACTCGAAAATAGATCATACTAAACTTTTATTCAACTAAATCACGAAATAACTAAGGATCGAACTAAAAACTAGTGAAGATAATAAAAGTGATGGTGATATGATACCTGGGCATCTCCCCCAAGCTTGGAACAAGCCAAGGGGAGTACCCATACTCGTGTACTCAAGTCTCCTTCTTCCGTGATGGTGGTGGTGGTGAAGAAGTGATGGGGTAGTCCTCCGACTTCCATGGCATAGGTTCACCATCATAGCAAGATGCACGAGTCTCCGGAGCCCTGAAACTTCCAGCTAAACTCATACCTTTGAATCTTGCATCATACTCAAAATTTTGGTTTTGAAGATCGTAAATTTGGCCTTGAAGATGATTAATTTCCTCATTGAAGTTGAAGACGATGTCCTTCATGGACTGGCCATCCACCTTGTGATCACGGGTGAATTCTGTGATCATGGAGTGGTTGGCGCTAAGTCCACGCTCCACCATCCCTTGGCACTTGAAGATCTCCTGCTCCACTGCCTCAAGTCGGGCCTCCACGCTTCCTGTCTTCTTGGGTCCTTGAACATCCCAGATGTGGAACACCCCCTCACGCATCTCAATGGCTTGAGGGTGCTTCAACGCCTCCGGTAGGTAGGGGTTAATGACCTTCTCATAGAACTTGTCCTTGGAGGAGCTTGGTGAAGCCATGGCGATCAAGATCTGTCAGAAAAACAGCACGAAACAAGAACAGAGGATATTTCTGTGATGCGGTGCTCAAATTGTCCGGGGGCATATCTAAAGAATTTTTATCTTGGGGAACAAGTATACCACAGGAAAACTAAGTTGGGAAGGTTCCCGTGGGGCCCACTACCCACCAGGGCGTGCTAGGAGGGGCAGGCGCGCCCTGGTGCCTAGTGGGCACCTCGGTTGCCTTCTCGGGTGTTTCTTATTTTTGTATTTTTCTAATATTCCAAAACTAACAGAAAATATTTTTGCAGAATTTTTGGTGTCCGTTTACTTACCGTATCATGCACCTCTTCCTTTTTAGGGTTCTGGAGTGTTTTGGAAGATCTCTTTTATGTATTCCTCCGGTGTTATGGTTTGAATAATGTTAGTTTCAACATTAATAGGTGTACTTGAAATATAGTGCTTAATCCTTTGTCCATTGACCACCTTTGGATTAGTGCCTTCGGCATTATTCATCTTAATGGCTCCAGAGCGATAAACTTCTTCAATGATATATGGCCCTTCCCATTTGGAGAGAAGTTTTCCTGCAAAAAATCTAAAATGAGAATTGTATAATAGAACATACTCACCCACTTTGAATTCCCGCTTTTGGATTCTTTTGTCATGCCATCTTTTAACTTTTTCTTTGAATAATTTGGCATTTTCATAGGCTTGGGTTCTCCATTCATCTAGTGAGCTAATATCAAATAACCTCATTTCACCAGCAATTTTGAAGTCATAATTGAGTTCCTTAATTGCCCAATATGCTATATGTTCTAACTCAAGAAGCAAATGACAAGCTTTTCCATAAACCATTTTATATGGAGACATACCCATAGAATTCTTATAAGCGGTTCTATAGGCCCAAAGTGTATCATCAATTTTCTTAGACCAATTATTTCGAGACCTATTGATAGTATTTTGCAATATTAATTTTATTTCTCTATTGCTAAGTTCAACTTGTCCACTAGATTGAGGGTGATAAGGGGATGCAATTCTATGGTTGACATCATATTTAGCAAGAAATTTACGGAAATCACCATGAATAAAATGTGAACCACCATCAGTCAATAAATATCTAGGGACTCCAAACCTCGAGAAAATAACTTCTTTCAACATTTTAATGGAGGTGTTATGATTAGCACTGCTAGTTGGAATAGCTTCTACCAACTTAGTGACATAATCAACAGCAACCAAAATATGTGTATACCCATTAGATGATGGAAAAGGTCCCATATAATCACAGCCCCAAACATCAAATGGTTCAATAACAAGTGAATAATTCATAGGTATTTCCTGATGTCTACCAATATTACCAATTCTTTGACATTCATCACAAGACAGAACAAACTTACGAGCATCCTTAAAAAGGGTAGGCCAATAAAAACCAGATTGTAATACCTTGTGTGCAGTTCTATCTCCCGCATGATGCCCTCCGTAGGCTTCGGAATGACATTTCCGTAGGATTCGTTGTTGTTCATGCTCAGGTACACAACGTCTAATAATACCATCTACTCCTTCTTAATAAAGATGTGGGTCATCCCAAAAGTAATGTCTTAAGTCAAAGAAAAATATTTTCTTTTGTTGGTATGTGCAACTAGGTGGTATAAAATTAGCAACAATGTAATTAGCATAGTCCGCATACCAAGGAGTATTATGAGAAGCATTTATGACAACTAGTTGTTCATCAGGGAAGCTATCATCAATAGGTAGTGGGTCATCAAGGATATTTTCTAACCTAGACAAGTTACCAGCTACGGGATTCTCAGCTCCCTTCCTATCAGTAATATGTAAATCAACATCTTGTAGCAAAAGAACCCACCTAATGAGTCTAGGCTTAGCATCTTTCTTTTCCATAAGGTATTTAATAGCAGCATGATCAGTGTGAACAATCACTTTAGAATCAACAATGTAAGATCTGAATTTATCACAAGCAAACACAACTGCTAGAAATTCTTTTTCAGCAGTAGCATAATTTCTTTGGGCACTTTCTAGAGTTTTACTAGCATAATGGATAACATTTAATTTCTTATCAGCTCTTTGTCCTAGAGCAGCACCAACAACATAGTCACTAGCATCACACATAATTTCAAAATGTAAGTTCCAATCAGGTGGTTGAACGATGGGTGTAGAAGTTAAGGCTTCCTTAAGTGTTTCAAAGGCTTCTACACAATCATCATAAAAAACAAATGGAACATCTTTTTGCAAGAGATTAGTAAGAGGCCTAGAAATTTTAGAGAAGTCTTTAATAAACTTCCTATAAAAACCAGCATGACCAAGGAAACTTCGAATACCTTTAATATCTTTAGGACATGGCATTTTCTCAATTGCATCGACTTTAGCTTTATCCACCTCAATACCTCGCTCAGAATTTTTTTGCCCCAAGACAATACCTTCATTTACCATAAACTGGCACTTCTCCCAATTCAAGACAAGATTAGTTTGCTCACATCTCTGCAAAACTCGATCAAGGTTGCTTAAGCAATCATCAAAAGAAGTTCCGTAAACGGAAAAATCATCCATGAAAACCTCAACAATCTTTTCACAAAAGTCAGAGAATATAGCAGTCATACATCTTTGAAAGGTAGCAGGTGCATTGCATACACCAAAAGACATATGTCTATAAGCATAAGTTCCAAAAGGACAAGTAAAGGTGGTTTTCTCTTGATCAGGTTGTGATACAGGTATTTGAGAGAAGCTGGGATATCCATAAAGAAAGCAAAAGTGTGTGTGCTTTGACAATCTTTCTAACATTTGATCAATAAAAGGAGAAGGGTAATGATCTTTTCTAGTGGCGTTGTTTAATTTTCTAAAATCAATTACCTTTCTATAGCCAGTAACAATTCTTTGTGGAATTTGTTCATTTTTGTCATTAGGAACAACAGTAATACCTCCTTTCTTAGGGACACAATGAACAGGGCTTACCCATCTACTATCAGCTATAGGATAAATTATACCTTCTTCTAGAAGATTTAGTATTTTAGATCTTACCACTTCCTTCATCTTAGGATTCAATCGTCATTGATAAGCAATAACGGGTTTAGCATCAGGTTCCACATTAATTTTGTGCTGACAGAGAGTGGGACTAATGCCCTTAAGATCATCAAGAGTATATCCAATAGCAGCACATCGGTTCCTCGAAATTTTTAACAATCTCTTTTCTTCCTGCTCTGTAAGGTTAGCACTAAGAATAATATGATATATCCTTTTATCATCAAGATAAGCATATTTCAAAGTATCAGGCAATTGCTTTAATTCAAACAAAGGATCACCTTTAGGTGGAGGAGGGCCTCCTATAGTTTCAACAGGCAAATTGTGTTTAAGAATAGGTTGTTGCTCAAAGAATATTCTATCTATTTAATTTTTTTTTCATGCAAGTGCATATCATTTTCATGGTATAGCAAGTATTGTTCTAACGGATCAGCAGGAGGTACAACAATAGAAGCAAGACTAATTATTCATCCTTACTAGGCAATTCTTTATTATGAGGTTGCCTAGGAAACTTAGAGAAATTAAACTCATGAGACACATCAGCAAAATTGACACTGATAGTTTCTTTATGGAAATCTATCTTAGCATTGATAGTGTTCAAGAAAGGTCTAGCAAATATTATGGGACAAAAATCATCTTGTGGAGAACCGAGCACTAGAAAATCAGTAGGATATTTGTTGGATTCAGGGCTCCGCAGACCCAAGAAGGTTTGAACTCTAGGGCGTGTGCGAAGAACTCAACCTCTCAAGCCTACCAACTCGTCGCCCCACAGCCTAGTCTAGCCGAACCTGCGTGAACAAGGAAGAAGATGAACATGACAGTTTACCCAGGTTTGGGCCACCTTGCGGTGTAAAACCCTACTCCTGCTTTGTGGTGGATTGGCCTCATGAGGGGCTGAGGATGAACAAGTACAGAGGATGAACAACCTCGCGAGGGTTCGGGGGTGAGAATGAGTCGACCCCTTCTACGGTGGTTGCTAACCTATATTTATAGTGGCCTCGGTCCTCTTCCCCCAAAATGTAGGCGGGAAGGGATCCCATAGTGGCCAATTTGAAAGGGGACAAGTAGTACATCTTATCCTGATGAAAGGTGGTCTTCGCCTACAAAGCTTCTGGCCGTGACGCAACGGTGGGCTCGGCGATGACATCCGTCTTGCCGTACCGGTGGTCTTGGTCTTGTAGAACCGGAATGGAAACCTTTGGTAGATGCCTCGGGAACCCACGTCTGTCCTTGCTTCCTTAGCATCAAAGAGGAAACTGCCTCCTCTGCGCCCGCTAGCGCCCGCCTAGCCTTGGTCATCATATCTTGCGTCATCGTAGCCTCATGAGGCTGGTACCTACATAGAAATCTCCGCTCCTCGGGAGGCAGCCTAAGGAGGCCGCTCCCTCCGGAGGTCTTGGTGTCGTCCTCCTCGCGAGGCCAGGGGACCTTCATGAGGCTTTTGTCTTGGCAGTCTTGCAGATGGGCCGTACCAGGCCGTCAAAGGAGCCACACCGTGGGCCGCAGGCAGGCAAGTCTGGGTACCCTGGTTCCCATAACGCCGACAGTAGCCCCCGGGCCCAAGGCGCGCTTGGGCTTGGCTTCGAGGTGAAGCCAAAAGGGCAAGGACGAAGCGTCGCGGGCCCCAATCGCCTGCGGACCAAGTTGACGCGTGGCGCTTGACGGGACGCGGACACCTTCCGCCTTCCCACGTTGCCTCGGCAACTGCTCGGACTGACAAAAGGCTGGCTCGCACTGCTAGGCCATCATTACTCCTCCTCACCTTGCTTCAGATCCCCTTTCCCCTTCCGAGGACCTCTCCTTATCCAATCAGGCTTAGCTTCCTCTTTCCCTTCTCCAACTCCGGCACCGGCGACCTTGCAGATGGCCGCCAAGAAGTTGAAGCCTGCGGCACAAGCCGCAAGCTCTCCTCCTTCTCCTGCGCTGGCACTCAACATGGCCTCCATCACTGAGGAGGGGCACCTCGCCGTTGTGCTCTCGTTCGCGGCGAGCGACGAGAAAGATTGGAAGGAGACCACGGTCCTGGCCGGCTTCGCCGAGCAGCGGACTTTGGCTCAGACGGTTTACCCCTTCTTCCTCCATAGCATCTTCGCAAGGCTCATCCCCCCTCTCTCTGAGTTCTTCACCGCCATCCTTGACCACTACCAGATCCATGCCCTGCATTTTCAACCCAACTCCATCCTCCTCCTACCCATCTTTGCCTTCTACTGCGAGGCATTCGTGGGCGTGAGACCCTCCGTGCCACTTCTCCGGCACTTCTTCTCCGTGCGGCTCCATGATCCTACCCAGCACTCCGTCTGTGTGTCCTTCATTGCGGTCCATAAGAACAACATGCTCATGAGGGCCGGGAAGAAGGTGGAAAGCTTACGGCGCCGCTGGGTCTTCATGGACACAAAGGGCCTCGACGAACGGCTGGAGCTACCGACCGCGCTGCCCGAGCGGCTCGAGAGGTGGAGCCATGAGAAGTTCTCCGACCCCCGGGCGGCACCTGTCCTGAGGAAGATGACCTCAGACATGGATGCCAGGGCGCTGACGGGGGTCATGCTCGTGAAGGAGTTCCTGACGCAGCGTCTTGCCCCGCTCTAATCGCACACGTGCCCCATGTGGGAGTTCCAAGGCGTGATAGACGACATCAGGCTGCGCTCGGGGAGCTTGATGGGCGAGGAGCTGGACAAGGCCATGAACATCCTGCTCGAGGGCGAGCCAGGTGACCTTCCGGAGGCCTACGCTCCGCTGTACCGCCGTGCCGATAGGGAGGCCTTGGTCGCCGCCATGCCCGTCTTCAACGAGCTGAGGCTCGCGTCGCCTGAGCACCCCAACTCCCCGGTGCCAGTGTCTTCCGGCACCAGTGTCGGCAAAGAGGGCGAGGAGGACTCGAAGGCGACTGAGGAGGACATGGCGGAGATCTCTCCCCCATCTCAGAGCGAGCTCCTCCACAGCCTTGCGGACGACGACGCCGATGAGCCCCCGGCCGTAGAATCCCCATGCTTCGTTGGGGTCCTCACGAGGTCCGAAGCCACTCCCCGGACCCTGCGAAGGTCAGGCCAGGTGACCCCGAAGAAGAGCGAGGCGGCACCCCTCCTGAGGGGCACCCTTTCGACCGCCGGAGCGGATGCGGTCCTGCAGGTCGTGGCCCCTCAGGGTGACGCCTCCACCCTGTCAGGCGGCGACTCCCCAAGCCCGACCAAGGCCACGCCAAGGAAGAGCGGGGGTGCCCCAGCCCCGGCCAGGAAGAGGGCGTACATCGACCTCGACGAGTAAGTGCTTTACCTTGCTTCTGTTTATCATAGACCGGCACCATGCCCATAGCGTTCCCCTCCTGATGACCAGGATGGGCGTCGTGGTGAAGAAGAGGAAGGAAGGAGCCGGGACTCAGGAGGCACCACCTCTTGCCGCGGTCGTAGCGACGCTGGCACGGGTGGAAGAGGCCGTCTCGTGCCCCCTCGCGATGGAGCAGGCCCCCCAGCATGCGGTGATGCAGCCTCAGGAGGAGCCGGCTCCCGCACGCTAGCAAGCCACAGAGCCGTCCGCCCTTGCCGTGCCCGAGGGGGGCTCAGAGCCTCTGGTGCCCCAAGCCATCCTCACCACCGCATCCTTGGTGATGGCGCCAGCCGACGCGCCGGTGCCGCCTCCTCCCCAAGCCCTTGCACTGGCGGACTGTGACCCTCTGATCAGGACGGCTGCCCTGGATGAAGCCTACGCCGCGCTGGGTCGGCTCCATGCCGACCTCCAAGACGTGGACAGGTGCCTCATGAGGGAGCGCCTGGGCATTGTCTCGGGGTGACTCCAGGCCAACACGTCTACCAAGATGTCCTGGGGCCGGGCCGAGGTCGCCATCGCGGAAGGCAGGAAGGAGGCCGCCAAAGCCAAGGAGGCTCGTGACGCAGTGTTAGCCAATGCTGCGTCCGCCGAGGAGCGCCACACCAAGGTGGAGGCCTAGCTAAAGGCCCTCCAGGAAGAGCAGGCCATGCACGCCCAGCGGCTCTAGCAACAGGAAGAGGACCTGAAGGCCCGTGAAGCGGAGTGCACCGACCGCGACGCCAAGCTGAAGCAGGTGGGCGCCGACCAGGCCATGGAGCGCGGCCGCCTAGCTGCGCTGAAAAAGGAGGTGGCTGATGCTCAAGCATCACACACCCAGCACGTCTCCGAGTCGGCAGCCCAACTGGAGGCCAGGGAGAAGGCCCTTGCCGCTATTGAGAAGGAAGTGACAGTAGGGCGTGAGGCCTTCCTCTCCCTTGAGCTCGTATTTCACGAGGCGCTGCGCTCCATCCACGGAGGAGGGTACAAAGAGCCACTGGTGACCCCTGAAGATGGCCTTGCAGGGCTCTTCCCCAAGCTTGCCAAAGCGCTTAAGGGTGCCGCTGCTGAAGTGGACTCCCTCTTGGAGGTGGAGTGCCGCTCGCTCTTCACCGCGGCTGCGACGCGCGTCTTCAGCCATTTTTACCTCCAGGACCCAAGCTTTGACCTTGACGCGCTGATCCACTCGGTGGCCCCTGAGTCTCACGCCACTGCTGCGGAGGCCATGAAGGATCAGGTAGACGCCCTGCTGAAGAAGTTCCTCTGCGTCCCCGATCCCAAGGCCCTGGCGATGGAGGTTGGCGGCGGCAAGGATGGAGGCAGCAGCATCGATGACGAGCTCCCGGCGACCAGGACAAGCAGCGGTGATGGCCAAGGCAGTGGTGCCGCTTCTTCCTAGCTTTATTCCTGCAATATTTACCGTGCCTCGTGGAGGCGTAAGACTTCTGTTTGAATTTATGGAACACTGCGTGTTTTGTAATAATTGCTAGAACTCCGCGATTTTATTTTTGTGCTTGGTTTCCTCCTAGTTTGCTTTTGTGTTCTGCGTCGGCAGGGCCCAGCCCCGTGCATACCTCGACTGCCATTGGGGCGTCCAGATTACCAGGACGAGACCAAGGGGCGAGGGGCTACATGACTAGTAAGGCCCCTGAGTCGCGATGCTCAGGGGTCCCCCTTGACGTACGAACAGCCTTAGTGTTCTGCGTTGGCAGGGCCTAGCCCCGCACATACCTCGACCGCCGTTGGGGCGTCCAGATCACCAGGACGAGACCAAGGGGCGAGGGGCTACATGGCTAGTGAGGCCCCTGAGTCGCGATTCTCAGGGGTCCCCCTTGACGAACGAACAGCCCTCATGAAGGAAAAGTGAGCAGCGTCTAAGCTAATCTGGAGTCCTCCATACCTTTCCTCGCCAGCTTTCGCCTGGGGGTATGCGAGAAGACCAGGTACCCAGACTTGGTAGGGTGGCGTGCGCCAGGCCTAGCCTGAGCACAGCCCCCGTGTCCTGCCCCCTCACGCGATCCTCCCGAGGGGAAAGCTGTGGGGAGTTACCGGGCAAAGAGCCGAGAGGCTGTCCTGAGGTTGGTGCGGCCACAAGGGCGCCCTCAGTTGTTTATTCACCAGCGCGGAGCATGGTGCTTCCACTTTAGCGTGGGCATAGCCGCTCCTCGGCCGTGTCATACGTCAGCGTGGAGCATAGGGCTTCCACTAATACGTGGGCATAGTCGCTCCTCGACCGTGTCATCCGCCAGCATAGAGCATGGGGCTTCCACTGGTATGTGGGCATAGTCGCTCCTCGACCGTGTCGTCCGCCAGCATGAAGCATGGGGCTTCCACTGGTGCGTGGGTGGGAGTTCCCTCTAGGGGAGACTCCGGGGCATGTACAGCCCCGTTCGTACGCGTGGCTAGCACGGCAGAACTGGAGGAGGTGTATCTGGGCACTCGTGAGCCAGCGTGGGACCCACGAGGCCCTACCTCAAGGCGGGTTGCGCCTGATTTTTGCGGCGCTGGGCGCGCTTAAGACACATGTAGAGCGATGGGGGGTCCTGCGCCGAATGCCCCTCCGGAGGGGGTTGCATGAGAAGGCCGGACACTAATGACCCCAGGAGGTGACGTGAACGGGGCCGGCCCGCCAGACAGAGCTCAGCCATTGGTTTTATCGACGCTGCAGGGATGGACCCGAGCACAGACGCCGTGCCAAGTCTTCTCATGCAACGATCCCACAGAAAAACACCTGGCCCACGGCTCCCGCTATGGCGAAGCGCCAAACTACGGTTGTACGAACCGGGCCGCGCGCCCTTACTTGCCCACACGTGATTAGCTCATGCGAGAACAAGGCACCAAGGACCTCGGGAGGTGACACGCATGGGAACTGGCCCGCGGGACAGAGCTCGGTCGCTTGGATTTGACAACGCTGCAGGGACGGACCCAAGCAGAGATGTCGTGCCAATCCTTAATCATGAGGAGGTCGCGGGCGGGTTTGCGAGGGCGCAGCGAAATCATAGTGATGAAGCACCGGACATGCAGTTGAAATACTTCGGAAATTCATAAAGGCCAGGCCAGTTCTGATACATGCGAAAAATGAAACATCTGCGGGGCTCGGCCCTAGCAGCCTAAGGATGATGCAGCCCGAGGGGCGCCCTCAGTTGAACAAGCCAAAAAGTCACCTGGCACCATCGTTGTAGAACCGTTGGAGTAGCTGAAGATGTGCGCTGTAGAGATCGCTCCTTACGAGCCGACCGGCTCCCGAGGCCCGGGAGGCTCAGGAGGTCCGGGGGGCTCGCGAGGGTCCGGCACCTCCTCCGTCAGGACGGCCTAGCGCCTGGCCTCATGGGCCGCCATGGCACCCTGCGCGAAGCGCTGGTACGAGGCGGCCACATTCAGTAGGCCAAACGGCATGCAGACATAGCTGCAGGGGTAGCCCACACTCCGGCCAATGCGGGACGGCCAGAAGAGGCCCTGCGAAGCGGCCCTGTTAAGGCCTGGGATGTTGACACAAACGCGCTGCTCACCGCCCATGTCGGGGGGCGGAGCTGCACTCGGTGGTGCGGAGCGACGCTCGCCACGCATGGCTCGCGCCTCCTGAAGCTCTTCGATTGCCTTGGTGATGAACTCTTGCGCGCCTAGTGCCTCGCTCCTTGCTCACGGGGGCGCGAGTTGAAGCACAGCCCCAGGTGGTGCCCGGACACCTCCCTTGTTGCACTGTTCAGGTCCGAGGCCCTCCAGACAACAGCCCCCAAGCCCGTCCTGAGGGGGGCGCTGGGCGCGCCTTCCTATGCGAGAGGGAAAGGCGCCCCAGCATTGGGCGCGAGGCCTGAGGCACCATCGGCAGGAGCCCCAGCCTCTTGACGACCCTTGGGGAGTAGCTGTTTCTTCTTCTTGGGGATGGCCTCAGGAGGCAGGATGGCGCCCTCGTCGTCAGAGTTCTCGACCACCACAGCCTGGTAGGCGCGCTCGAGGGAGCACACTTCCTGGCACACTTTTCGTCGCAGGCGACCGTGATGATGCCGCCACTTCTTGGCATCTTGAGGACATTGTAGCCGTGGTGGGTTGCCGCCATGAACTTGGCGAGGGCTGGATACCCGAGGATGGCGTTGTACGGGAGGCCGATATGGGCGATGTCAAAGTTGATGAGCTCAGTGTGGTACTTGTTGCGGTTGCCAAAGGTGACGGGGAGGCGTACTTGCCCTAGGGGAACGGTGGAGCCATCGATCACTCCGGAGAAAGGCTTGGTGGGCAGGAGCTGGTCATAGGGACCTTGGAGCGTCACAAACGTCTTGACGGAGAGAATGTTGAGCCCTGCACCACCATCGATGAGGGTTTTGGTTACGAGGACATTGCTGATGGTTGGCGTGCAGAGCATAGGGAGCGCGCCAGCAGCGGCTGAGCACTTGAGTTGGTCCATGGAGTCAAAGGTGATGGCGTGCTTGGACCACCTGAGGGGACACAATGCCTCGAGCTTGGGGAGGGCCGTGTTCATCTCGCGAGAGAACTGCTTGAATATGCGATGGGAGGCGGGAGCCTGAGCACCACCCAGGATGCAGGCGATCGCGCGATGCTCCTCGAAGCCCCCAGCCCCATCGTCTTGCCAGTTGTCATTGTTTCTCCTTGGCGGCGGCGGCGGCGGAGGGAGGCCGGCGTTGCCCTGAGGATGGTCCTCACGAGGCTGGTCCTGCCAGGGGCCGTCACGAGGCTGGCCTTGCCAGCAGTCCTCGCGGGGTTGGTCGCGCCAGTCCTGGCGGGGGTCGCGGTTGTCCCAGCGGCCTCCATTGCGGCCTCCTCCAAGGCCGTAGCCGCGGTCGCTGCGCTCGGGGCGGCGGCCAAGGCGCCCGTCTCGGATTGCCCTGAGCTCCTGGCAGTCATTGGTGTTGTGGCTGTGGACGTTGTGGAAGATGCAGAACGGGCAGTTGCCCCTGGAGGATTCACCGTGGTCACGACCACGCTTCATCTCGGGTCAGCCAGTGCAGGAGCGCGGTCGCGGGTGCCCTGAAAGTTGGCGATGAAGCACTCGTGAAGCTCGTCCCAGGAGGAAATCGACCCCTCCGAGAGGTTGAGGAGCCAGGAGCACGCGCCGTCCTTGAGGGCCATGGGGAACCAGCTTGCCATAACCTTCTCATCGCCGCTCGCTGCTTCGATGCTCAGCGCGTAGAGCTGGAGAAACTCCATGGGGTCAGGAGTGCCGTCATAGCGCGGAGGCAGATCCGGCTTGAACTTGCCGGGCCAGACGATGCGGCGCAGCTCCGGGGTGAAAGCACGGCAACTAGCCGCGCTTACAGGTGCGGGCTGCATGGGTGGAGCTTGGTCTTGACGCCCGCGCGCCGCGGCCTTCGGCGGCCCGCGGTCTTGGTGTTGGCGCTGTGGCACCGGGAGCGCGCATCGGCCTGCGGCCGCTGCACCACCTGGCAGCTTGCTTCATCCCTTGCCGGCGCCCTGCGCCGTGGGTCGCGTGGGGGCGTGTCGCGCCTGCGCTCCGGGTCCTTGTCGCACCGAGGAGGAGGAGGAGGCACACTGTGAGCCATGTCGCCCGCCTGGGATGGCGGGGGAGGCAGCGAGCGGGACGGCGTAGGGGCTCGCCGGCAGCGTTGACGAGCTCAACAATGCGGCCGAGCCAGTCATCGTAGAGGAAATTGGCGGGGCGGTAGCGCAGAAGCTCACGCGCCATGAGCAGTGCAGCCTGCATGTTCGCCGGCCCACGGCGAGCATGGGAGGACGACGCCGTGGCGGGAGTAGGCGATGGAGTGGCGGTGCGGCCATCACGCAGCACGGAAGGCGGCAGCTACGAGTCCTGCTACTCACGAGCAGCAGGGTCAGTGGCAGTGTTAGCAACCGGGGAGGCAGAGCGGCGAGGAGCGCCATTGCCCACGGGTGCCGTCTGGGTGACACGAGTGGCCCGACGCTCGGCACGGACATGGCGAGCGTCGGCCATGGGAACGACGGAACGGAGGTGAAAAGAACGGTGGAAGGACTTCGACACGCCCCTACCTGGCGCGCCAAATGTCGGATTCAGGGCTCTGTAGACCCAAGAAGGTTCGAACTCCGGGGCGTGTGCGAAGAACTCAACCTCTCAAGCCTACCAACTCGTCGCCCCACAGCCTAGCCTAGCCGAACCCACGTGAACATGGAAGAAGATGAACATGGCAGTTTACCCAGGTTCGGGCCACCTTGCAGTGTAAGACCCTACTCCTGCTTTGTGGTGGATTGACCTCACGAGGGGCTGAGGATAAACAAGTACAGAGGATGAACAACCTCGCGAGGGTTCGGGGGTGAGAATGAGTCAACCCCTTCTACGGTGGTGGCTAACCTATATTTATAGTGGCCTCGGTCCTCTTCCCCCAAAACATAGGCGGGAAGGGATCCCACAGTGGCCAATTTGAAAGGGGACAAGTTGTACATCTTATCCTGATGAAAGGTGGTCTTCGCCTGCAAAGCTTCTGGTCATGACGCAGCGGTGGGCTCGGCGATGACATCCGTCCTGCCGTACTGGTGGTCTTGGTCTTGTAGCACCGGAATGGAAACCTTTGGTAGATGCCTCAGGAACCCACGCCTGTCCTTGCTTCCTTAGCATCAAAGAGGAAACTGACTCCTCTGCGCCCGCTGGCACCCGCCTGGCCTTGGTCGTCATGGCTTGCGTCATCGCAGCCTCACGAGGCTGGTACCTACTTAGAAATCTCTGCTCCTCAGGAGGCAGCCTGAAGAGGCCGCTCCCTCCGGAGGTCTTGGTGTCGTCCGCCTCGCGAGGCCAGGGGGCCTTCGCGGGGATCTTGTCTTGGCAAGCTTGCAGATGGGTTGTACCAGGCCGTCGAAGGAGCCACGCCATGGGCCGCAGGCAGGCAAGTCTGGGTACCCTGGTTCCCAGAACGCTGACAATATTTTATTTTTTCACACAAGACTTCAACATCTCTAACCATCCCAAGTGGTGTGATGGTGTCTCTGTTTACAAGTTTAATAGTGATAGTAATATCTTCTATTTCATCAGGTGCAATGTCATTCATAATTTCTTGGTATAGAGTAAAAGGAATAACACTCATACTAGCACACAAATCACATAAAACATGATAGCAATGATCTCCTATTTTAACTGAGACAATACGCATGCCAACAACGGGCTTATTCTTCTCTTTAATATCGGGTTTGGCAATTCTAGCAGCTTCATCACAGAAATAAATAACATGCCCATCAATATTATAAACCAAGAGATCCTTAACCATAGTAATATTAGGTTCTACTTTAATTTGTTCAGAAGATTTAGGTGCTATAATATTACTTTTGTTAACCACGGTTGAGACTTTAGTATGTTCCTTTATCCTAATAGCGAAATGTGGTTTTTCAATGTAAGCGGTAGGCACAACTGGGTCAACATTATATATGATAGTTTCATCTTTATCTATGACTGGCTCCTCAATATTTTGTTTATAGGGGGATGATATTTATACCACTTCTCCTTGGGGAGGTCAACATGAGTAGCAAATGATTCACAAAAAGAGGCAACTATCTCAGAGTCAAGTCCATATTTAGTGCTAAACTTGTGAAAAGCATTGGTATCCATAAAAGATTTAACACAATCAAACTCAAGCTTTATACCAGACTCTTTACCTTCGTCGAGTTCCCAATCTTCAGAGTTGTGCTTAATTCTTTCAAAAAGATCCCACCTGAATTCAATAGTCTTCTTCATAAAAGAACCAGTACAAGAAGTATCGAGCATGGATTGATCATCACGACAAAGCCGAGCATAAAAATTATGTAACAATTTCTCTTGAGAGCTCATGATTGGGGCATGAATATAGCATTAATTTAAGCCTCCCCCAAGATTGAGCGATACTTTCTCCTTCACGAGGCCAAAAATTATATATATAATTCTGATCACGATGAACTAGGATGCATAGGATAAAACTTTTGGTGAAATTTCAATTTCAATCGATTCCCATCCCAAGCTCCAATATCATCACATAGCCTATAACATGTCAATGCTTTTCCCCCCAAATATAAATGGAAAACCTTCTTCTTAACTTCATCTCTGGGTAAACTTGCAAGTGTAAATAATCCACAAACTTCATCCACATAGATTAGGTGCATATTAGGATGTAGTGTTCCATCTCCTGCATAAGGATTAGCTAGCAGTTTCTCTATCATACCCAATGGAATTTCATAACCAATATTTTCAGTAGGTGCAGTATGTTGAGGAGCAACTCTTTGTGCTTCTGGTCGAGGTGAAGATACCCCGAACAAACCCCTCAAAGGATTGTTTTCCATGGTAACAAGTAACAATAAATTTCAGCACGTTATATAAATTTTTCCTTACCAAATTCCACTTACCAAGAGCGCTTCACTCCCTGGCAACAGCGCCAAAAAAGAGTCTTGATGAACCACAAGTATAGGGGATCAATCATAGTCCTTTCGATAAGTAAGAGTGTCGAACCCAACAAGGAGCAGAAGGAAATGACAAGCGGTTTTCAGCAAGGTAATTTCTGCAAGCACTGAAATTGTCAGTAGCAGGTAGATTGATAGCAAGATAATTTGTAACAAGTAAGACATAGCAATAGTAACAATAGGTGCAACAAGGTAGCCCAATCCTTTTTGTAGCAAAGTACAGGCCAAAACAATCTCTTATCATAAGCAAAGCGTTGTTGAGGACACACGGTAATTTCATCTATTCACTTTCATCATGTTGGTTTGATTCGTGTACGCTGCTTTGATAAGTAGATATGTGGGTGGACCGGTGCTTGGATGCTGTTCTTACTTGAACAAGCCTCCCACTTATGATTAACCCCTCTCACAAGCATCCAGAACTATGAAAGAAGAATTAAGATAAAATCTAACCATAGCATTACACATATGGATCCAAATCAGCCCCTTATGGAATAGAGCATAAACTAGGGTTTAAACTTCTGTCACTCTAGCAACCCATCATCTAATAACTACTTCACAATGCATTCCCTTAGGCACAAAGATGGTGAAGTGTCATGTAGTCGACGTTCACATAACACCACTAAGGGAATCACAACATACATATCATCAAAATATCGAACGAATATCAAATTCACATGATTACTTGTGGCAAGACTTCTCCCATCTCCTCAAGAACAAAAGTAAGTACTCACACAATATATTCATGCTCAAGATCAAAGGGGTATTGAATATCATAATAGATCTGAACATATAATCTTCCACCAAATAACCGGCAAGCATCAACTACAAGATGTAAACAACACTACTAGTCATCCACAGGTACCAGTCTAAGGTTTTGATACAAAGATTGAACACAAGAGATGAACTACGGTTTTGAGATGAGATGGTGCTGTTGAAGATGTTGATGGAGATTGGCCATCCCACGATGAGAGGGTTGTTGGTGATGACGATAGCTTCGATGCCCCCCCCCCCTAGAGGGAAGTATCCCCGGTGGAATCGCTCCACCGGAGAGCAAAAGTGCTCATGCCCAAGTTTCGCTTCAAGACAGCGGCGCTCTGTCCCGAAAGTCCTCTCCTTATTTTTTTTCTAGGGCAAATGACCTTATGTACCTGAAGATGGGCACCGAAAGCAGGCCAGGGGGCCCACTACCCACTAGGGCGCGCCAAGGGGGCAGGCGTTCCCTGGTGCCTAGTAGGCACCTGGGTGGCCCCCTCTGGTGTTTCATTATTCGAATATTTTTTTTATATTCCAAATTAATTCTCCGTAAAATTTTAGCTCATTTGGAAATGTGCAGAATAGGTATCTCTGAAATAGCTTTTTCATGTCCAGAATTCCAGCTGCCGATAATCTCCCTCTTTGTGTAAACCTTGCATATTATGAGATAAAAGGCATTAGAATTACTCCACAAGGTGTTATATTGCATAAAAACACTACAAATTATAGTAAGAAAACATGATGCAAAATGGACGTGTCAGCAAGGCTGTCCTAGGGCCCTCGGGAAGCGGGGCTGGATCACTGATCTGCCCGGCTTTCTGTAGCCAGCTCTGTGGACGGGGGATGAAGGGGGTCAGGAGCTTTATCAAAAAGGAACAAAATCCGAAGATAAGAGTAAAACTTATTATACCTCCTGTGGAGGGGTTGCGGTGTCGAGGCGGATATCTTCTTCCTTGGCCGGCCAGTCCTTTTGGGGATTGAACAACACCTTCCACAACTTGGCATGGGTGGTGCGGTAGAAGTGGAGCACGATGGCGGGGTCTTCGAGCTTGTAGGACCACATGGGGACAGCCCGGTCTTGAAAGGGTAGGAGGCGGCACCGAAGCATGATCTGAACCACATTGCTCAGCTCGACCTTCTTCTTTATCATTTGGGAGATGCGCTTCTGCAGCGACGCCACCTCCATAGGGGACCCCCAATCGAGACATTTCTTGGTCCATGAGGCCAACCTTGTAGGGGGGCAGATCGGAAAGTGAGGATTGCCGCCCAGTCTGGACCGCGCGGCTCTGTGATATAAAACCACTCCTTTTGCCAGATCTTGACAGTGTCTATGAAGGTGCCTTCCAGCCACTCAACTCGGGGGAGTTTGCTGATCATTGCCCCCCCACAGTCCGCTTGCTGGCCATTCACGATCTTTGGCTTGACATTGAAAACTTTCAGCCACAGGCCGAAGTGTGGCCGGATTCAAAGAAAGGCTTAGCAAATGATGATGAAAGCTGAGATGTGCAAAAATGAGTTCGGGGCAATGTCATGAAAGTCTAGCCCATAGAAGAACATGAGACCCCTGACAAAAGGGTGGAGAGGAAAGCCAGGTCCCTCGATGAATTGGGGAAGGAACACCATCCTCTCACCTGGCCTAGGCGTGGGGACGGCCTGGCCCTCCTCCGGGGTGCGGTGAGCGACATTGGCTGGGAGGTAGCCCGTGCTCTTCAGCTCCTGGATGTCGTCATTGGTGACGTAGGAGGCCTCCCACTTGCCCTTCGAGCCAGATCCAACCAAGGCTGGATTGAGGAAATGGCTGGGAAGTTTTTCAAAGGAGGAATGGATCTGTGCGCTGGAGCTCAGGAGATTGGGAAGGCAATGGCGATGGAGGAGGGGAAAGCGTACGGAGAAAATTGGCGGTCACTCCTCTTTTTATAAGCTACTATAAACCCAAAGGTCCCCTTTACTGCACCGCAGACCTAGCCGCTTCCCGGTATAATCGTGCCATTATGCGCGCATGGGATAACCCAAATCATTGATCATATCCCTTAAAAAATGGGACATGATCTCCATATTAATGGGATGTGCCACTGGAGAAACTACCTCGAACCGCGAATCAAGTTTTCATAACTGGGCAGTGGTTATGGCCGGTTGCGACCTTTCGCAAAAAGTTGTCAGGTGAAAGGCACTGTTTACACTTGAGCGGCTGGCCTTCGAGGCTAAGTGAATCATACAATTCAGAAATCAGGACATAATTTGGACAACGCATGAATGGAATTGACCGGACAACCCTTGAAGTTTTGGCTAAAAGTAATTACATGCCTAGTGCAAGTACCATGGAAGGAAGGAACAGGTCCACAAAGCCGATGACTCCCATGCATACCTGGCTTGGAAGACTAGTTCGGGGGCTACTAAGGGTGTCCTGGATTAAGGGATCCTCGGGATGACAGTCAATCTCTTGTGGGCCGGGCTGGTGGGCCGCTCTGGGTCTATTGCTGGAAGACCGAACTATAGGCAACTTCATGTTCGGGTAGCAAACCTCCAAAGCCTTGGTGTATCCTTCAAGTCAAGATCATGGAGATGGCATGTTTATCTCCTGATGGTAACCGACCATGTGTAACCCTAGGTACCCCTGGTGTCTATACAAACCAGGGAGTTTAGTCCGTAGAGGCTAGAAGAACCATCATCCTACTCATCTAGGATTTGTTCATCCGATCTCGTGGTAGATCAACTCTATAACCCTCATACACACATCAATATAATCAAGCAGGACGTAGGGTTTTACCTCTTCGAGAGGGCCCGAACCTGGGTAAATACTGTCTTTGCATTCCCTGTTCCCCATTGATCCAAGATCCACAGATCGGAACCCCCTACCTGAGATCTCCCGGTTTTGACACCGACAGGGAGCATCTCAAGTATGTGATCCAAGTGCATTTTCCCAGGGAGAAAGCAACCAACAACACTGCAGAGTATGAAGGACTCCTTGCTGGTGTTAGGATTGTAGTGGATTTAGGAATCAGAAAATTGATCGTCCGTGGAGACTCGTAGCTTGTTGTGAAGCAAGTGAATAAAGATTATCAGAGCCCATTGATGCAAGCATATGTGGAAGAACTGAAGAAATTGGAGGAACACTTTGACGGATTACAAACAGAGCACATTCCTCATGCGGAAAACAACATTGCTGACCACCTGTCAAAGTCTGCCTCTCAAAAGCTTCCTGTGGAACTGGAAACTTTTGCACTCCATTTGAGTCAGCCATCGGTCACTCTGTCAACACAGGCCAGCAAGAGAAGAAAGTTGAACACCAGCAAAAAAATTCAGATAGAGCTCCCAGAAGCCACCGGCAAGGATGTCGCCAAGAACAAAGACACGACCGTCGGTGAGCAGCGGCTTCGTGCACAGCCTCAGGTTCTTGCTGCTGAGGCAAGCGCTCCCATGGCCAAAGAGATGCCTTTAATCCTTGTCGTCGAGCCACAGGCTTCGGTATGGGCACAACACATAGTTCATTTCCTTCAAACAGGAGAACTTCCCGATGAGCAAGAAGAAGCTGAGAAAGTAGCCCGTCAATCAAGTATGTACCAGTTTGTGGATAATATTCTGCACCGAAAAAGACCAAACGGTGTGAAATTGAGGTGCATTTGCTGGGAAGATGGACTAAAGTTGTTAGCAGAGATGCATGGAGGCATATGTGGCTCTCACATAGGATCAATAGCACTTGTTGGGAAAGCTTTTCGGCAAGGCTTCTATTGGCCTACTGCCCTCCAGGATGCAACTGAGCTAGTAACCAAGTGTGAAGCATGTCAGTTCCATTCAAAAAACATACATCAGCCAGCTCAAGCTCTTCAAACAACCCCTCGCTCCTGGCCTTTTTCGGTCTGGGGGCTTGATATTTTGGGCCCCTTCCCCCATGCTACCGGGGGCTTTGAGTTCTTGTACGTCACCATCGACAAGTTCACAAAGTGGGCTGAAGTGGAGCTAGTGAGGAAGGTGACAGCAGGTCAGCCGTCAAGTTCTTCAAAGGATTAGTTTGTCGTTTTGGGGTTCCTAACAGAATCATTACTGATAACGGCACCCAGTTCATGAGCCGCACCTTTATGCAGTACATCCAAGACCTTGGAAGCAAGATTTGTTTTGCCTCTGTCGCTCACCCGAGAAGCAATGGACAAGCAGAACGGATGAATGCTGAAGTACTGCATGGTCTCAAAACAAGAACCTTTAACAGGCTGCACAAGTGTGGAAGATGCTGAATTGATGAGTTGCCGGCAGTTCTTTGGTCACTTAGGATGACACCAAATCGAGCTACCGGCCAAACACCCTTCTTCCTAGTCTATGGTGCAAAAGTGGTACTCCCCACGGAACTCACATACGGGTCACCTCGAGTGCTGGCCTATGATGAAGCGGAGCAAGAGCAGTTGTAGCAAGATGATGCAATGCTCCTTGAGGAAGATCGTCTTTGGGAGGCTGTGCGAGCTGCATGCTACCAGCAAGCTTTGCGCCGTTATCATAGCCACAAATTCATGCTCGAAGCTTTGAGGAAGGCGACCTTGTTCTTTGGCGCATTCAGTTCGCCAAGGGATCAAACAAGTTGACGCCAAAGTGGGAAGGCCCTTATCGGGTAGTGCAAGTCACCAGACCTGGCGTAGTCCATCTAGAGACCGAGGATGTCATTCAAGTGCAGAACTCATGGAATATTGAGCATCTTCGCAAGTTATACCCATGAGGCGCAGTTGCCGGGCCTTGTCCCCGGCAACCCCTACAAGCTTTGTCGACAAGACTTGTAATCCTTTGTACAAAGTCAGGCCCAGATCCTGTGCATATATGAATAAAGCTAAGTGTTTCGCAACTCTTTGTGCATATTCATTTATGTATAAATGCATGTGATTTTGTGATTATGCTTTAATTTGTATGGAATGGCTAATGAACCCCCGAGGTTCCCAAACCAGTCTATTCTCTTCTTTCTTTTTCTCAAGAGACAGAAGGATTCCTCGCGTGCAAGTTTCCCCGGGGGAGTGACAATGGGAATACCATTTAAATGACATTCAAGTGATCATTTTGTACAACAAGAAAGACAGTACAAGGAAAGGCTAAGCTAAAAAACTTTGAAAAAATTTCCTTGTTACATTTGAAATTCCCCTTAAACGATTTGGTGTTTGTATGGAAAACCTGCACACGAAGAAACCTTGTCGTGCTCATTCGCGCTCTTACTTTGGTTCGAGTACGCTAAACAATTTAAGTAGCCGCATTGAAAACTTCAAAGGAAAAGCTATTGGCGGCAACACTACCGGTAGGCTGCTAAGGACCCGTTCCTCAAGCGCTCGTGGCAAGTGCATGCACCCGCAAGCTTCTAGTACACGTAGGGTATAAAATCAAATCATACAAAGGCAAAGAGAAACTAGGGAGATAGCATACATTCATTCATTAGCTCAAGTTATATTACATCACAAAGCAGTGCAGATCTAACATGAGATCGAATGTATCTTTTACATGACAACACAACGGTGTGTATAACGACAAGCTTAATCCCGACGATCGCCTTGGATCCTGGGAACTTGGAGAACCTTATCGGCAAGAGTAGCAGCAATCTTGTCGGCGGCCGTGACGTCAGTATCCCGCGATAGCTTCTTGAAGATCCCGGAGAGATCAAGGCTGGGATAGCAATGAGCAAGTTTGAGCAGTACCGTGTAGAGGACGCTGCGCGCAAACTGTCTAGATTCGTCGGCAAATGAGGCGGACCTGTCGTCGTGATATGTCTTCAGTGCATCGATGAGGCCATCAAAAAAATTGGTCAATCTGACACTGGCGGCCTTGCATTCATTGACAGTGAAGCTCCAACTCTTCATATCCATGACCGCAAGTTGGAAGTGAGGCGCTCAGCTATATCAACAAGCCTACTCGTCCAAAGGGAGTGCAGCTCACTCAGTTGTGCGAGTTTGTTCTCGGTGTCTTCCCGAAGAGTTCCTTCTGCGGCAAGCTTTTCTGTCAAGAGCCTTTCCCGTTCCTTGGTGAATTCGAGATCTGTTTCCAGGACGGCAAGTTTGGATTTCAAGTCCTCAGTTATGTTAGTAGCGGTATTCTGATCTTGATCCTTGGATGAAAGTTGCGTCCGTAGTTCTTCCAGGGTAAGGGCTATTTTCCGCGCTCACACTTGAGTATCTCGATCTCTTTACTGCTACCGGCAAGCTCTTCTTTCAGCTTGCCCACCTGGATTTCAAGATCTACTTTGGCGGTGGCAACGGCAGTAGCTTTGTCAGTAACCTCCTTAAGCTTGGCGGCATTTTCCAAGGCTTGGGTTTCGATAGATTTCTTGTGTTCATCCTCCAGCTCTTGGGTCCGTTGCTTTAGGAGCGTTTCTATTTCTTCATCCTTACCGTGGAGAGTGGCAGTAAGGGCTTTTTCCCGGGTGGCAAGATCTTTTTCTTTGGTGTTGAGCAGCGCCTCGTGCTCTGTCAACTTGCTGTCACAGATTACTGCCTCTACCTTGCCGGCAGTAAGATTTTCTTCTTGCCTCATAAGATTGCGGGCCTGCTCATTGTACCACGTGCGCAACTCACTCGCTTTCTCCTTCAATTTCTGGTCAACCAGATCTGCAGATTTGCACTCTTCTTGGACCCTGTTCCACCTTCGACTATACCTTTCTTGGACATCTTTGAATCCGACGCCCATGATCTCCAGGAAGGCGAGATCCTCAGCATCATCAGTAGCATCAGTGGCTTTGGTAGTTCTTTGGGAAAGAGGGAGCAGGATTCGAGCAATTTCTTCATCAAATTTTGGTCCTGCAGTGCCAGATGAACTGGGGGCTCCAGACTCATGCTGAGAAGTGACTAGCACTAAGCTGCTTGATGGGACTTGAAAGGTTGACGCTGCTGGTTGGTTGTCGGGGTTTGGTGTGTCAGTGTTGACAGGCGCCTTCTCCACATCCATCCTGGCAGGGTCAGACGCATTGCCGGAAGGCTTCTTGGGTTCTTCGGGGATTTCTTCGATCCTCTCGGCAAATTGCACAAGACTTTCTTCAGCAGCAATCTTGGCGGCTTTGTCAGCGGCATCCTTTGCGATATCTTCTACCGCTACAAGGATTTCACCTTCTTCAGGAGAGGTTGGAGCTGTAGAGTGAAGCAGAGGCAAGGGCAAAATGAGATTCAAATTACAAGTGAAGTTTAAGAAAACAAATGTTCTGTGAGAGGTGTGTAAAGGCAAGAGGATTACCAGTTGGCACTTGTTGAGGAAGGGCGTCACCTTCCCCGGTAACTTGGGTTGCCGGTGCACAGTCGTCGATAGCCTCGCTTGTCAAAGTGGCTTCCGTGCGGACAAGTTCATCGGTGGAGGCCCTTGCCAGAGAAGCACTCTCGGGACCGATGGTTGATGGGGAAGCCATAATAGGATTCGCCCCATGGCATTCTTCCTGTTGGTGGACCTCTCCCATCTCTTTATCAAGCTCAGAGGGAGGAACTTCAGTGCCGGCCATAGTGGGCGGAATCTGTACCACGTTCTCATGCAGGGGGATGGGCTGGGGGCTGGTAACAATGGTTTCAGTCATTATAACCCCCTGCCCAACACTAGTCGTGGGGCCTGTTCTGTTGCAGACTTGGCCCGCTTCGTCTGGTGCATGAGTGCTTCTGGATCTCTGTCAAAACAAAATAAATCAAGTCAAAGTGGCAACAAGATGAAACCACGACTTGATGAAGATAAACAATTCCACTTACGCCTCTTCTTTAGGCTCGATGATGGCGGAGAGATCGTATCTCGCCGGCGGAGGCGATTCTGTGGTCCTCTTGAGTGCCGGAGAAGATGAACTTGCCAGCTGAGAAGACCCAATTTCCCGGACAACCCCTTGCTGGAAAGGTGGACGCTGAGTTCGAGGACGTCGAGTGGATTGCTGGTTTACTTCCTCTTGGTGGCCAGTTTTGGTGGTCATTTTCTTTACCGTGGGACCAGCTCTTGGTGGAGAAGTGAGCACTGACTCTTGACTGGCCACCTTTTGAAGACGACATTTCCTTTTCGGAGCTCGAGGGCCTTGCTCCTCTTCAGGCTCTTCGGAAACCACACTCCCGGCAACTTCAGGTCCGGCAACCTCGCTCCCGGCAAGCTCTTCCTGTTGCTCCTTGGCAGTATCTTCCTCATGATGTTCTTCATCATCATCCTCAGCTGCCGTGGTAACAGAACTGCCTACCGCGTTAATTCTCGCGGCCTTGTTGGCTATGTACACTAGTTCTTCTTTTGGTGGCCTGGATGAGATCCGTTTCTCTCCGGGAGGCTTTCTCCGTCAAGTTGGAAGCCCAATCCATCTCGCTCTCCAGTGTGGGCAATCGCGAGTCTGCTTTGACGCCGTTAGCGTCACAATCCGGCATCATCGCCAAGATAGAATCCTTGGCGGAATTGATGTGCAGTGGGACAATTTGGTCCGGCAAGTGGAATGTGCCGGATTTTCACAACAACTATTCACAAAGGCTGGCGTGCTCTATAACTGTCAAGTTATTGCCGAGTCCAGGATACAACCGCATAATATCAGCGGCACCTTGATATTCCCAAGTGAACCTCTGCCTCTTTTACAACGACGAAATGCATCACCTAAGGAAGTCAGTCCTACCTTTTCTATGGTCATCTTGGCGGCCTTGAGGCGAGCAACCCTGTTCAACGCCGGGTGAAGTTTCTTCTCGGTGGCACCAAAATCACTCCAATTATTGCTGTGTTCGACCCTCACTGTGCGCGACAAGCAGAACAGAGGGAAATCCTTCTCCTAAATCCAACACCATTCTTCCCTCCATCCCTCCCATTTGAGATGGAGTTGCTCGGCAAGGTACTGGCCCTTGGTTTTAGCCCTTGGGATCCATGTTGGAGAGCGATTTGTCTTCGATGTAGGGATCGAACAAGTGGCGGAATAGATCCACGTTGGGGGCAACTCCAACAAAATCCTCACATAGATGGGCGAAGACTGCCATCCAAGTCATAGAATTTGGGGTAAAATCCAACAGTCTCAACCCAAAATTGGACATCATTGCGCTGAAGAAGTCTGAAAATGGAGGAACCAGACCACAGTAGAAGTAAGCGCAGAAGAACGGATACGAATCCAATGGAATGTTGTCGCCTTCAGGAAGAACCACTAGGGCCTTGTGGTCTTTGGTATCCGTTCCCCACATGTAGTCGTACCTCTCAATCAGAGTGTTGGCATCCATGGTAGAGGTGAGAAAATAGCATTCTCCCTCTGCCGCTTGTCTAATTCCTCCAACTCCTTGTTCTACTTCTCTGCCTTGAAGTCGAGTGGTTTGGCAGGCTTATTCCCCTCCGCGCCGGCTTTCTTGGGTGCCATCAGGGCTCCAGGAGGAAGAAAAGGGTCAAGTTTTAGTTGAGATGCGGATCGACGGCGGATGCAGTTGTGGCGAGAGGAAGAAGATGAAGCAGGGGAATACAAGAGTAAATGAGCAGTGCCTCCTCGCACTTTCCTTTTTATGGGGAAGGCACGAGGGGGTTGGCTCTTCATTGTTTAGCTCAGCAACGCTTTTACACGCGCACTACCGCGGGATAACCACAACAGTCCACGTTCCCACGGTCCACACTTAATGCACGGATTAGACGTGCGTCAGAAAAACCATTATAACTAAAAATTACGGCATCAGTTTCCCGCCATGTGTCCGTGCATCGTTTGGGCCTAGCACAACAATGCTTCGGCATCGCCTATGGCCCAGGCCCGGGGACTCTTGTCAGTGTATAAATTATGGGTATTTTTTGCCCTGAATTATGGACAGACGGTAGCAGCTCCCTTGCTGGCCAAGCCTTGCCGGAAATTACCAGGATCAAGATTCAAAACCCAGTTGCTTATGCTACTGGGGAGAAGATCAAGACAAAGCATCAAATTCAAATACCGAAGACAACCTTGGCCGGCAAGGTATGAGCCGGCAAGCTCTCGCTAGCTGCCAGCGCTCCACCTCATCGAGCAGCTAGTTGCTAACCAGTGAGGTGTTGAGCCTGCAGGCAGTTATGTGAGATTTGTCGGGCACGTGTCAGCATGCTGGAAGGAGATTTACCTTCAATGACACCCATCCAGAAGGCATGTCAAGCAAATAGGAGGTAGCTGGGCGAGTGGTACAGAAACCTTGTCGGGGCTCCTCCTCCACATGACACCTAACGGAGCATTTAATGCTTTTGTCCTAAACAGGCAGAGTTAGGTATGATAGCACTATTTGCTATCTAGTCAATATGTAATGACTGTTTTGCCACAGTGGTGACCCCTTTGAGCTATAAAAGGATGGCTAGGGCAATGTTTACAGGGATCGAACCCTTGCACAACTTGCATGTGTGGCTGCTCTCTCTTTGCACCTTGCCTGGGGAAGCGCTCCTTGTATGTATGCTCATACACATCCAATACACAAAGCAGGAGTATGGTTTTCTCACGGTGGCCCGAACCTGGGTAAAAACCTTTGCGTTCTCTGTTGATTTTGCTCTTTGTGCTTGTGCATTCCTCTAGTCAAATCACAAAGTGGCTAGATGGCCGCATAGATGGACGTACGCACGACAGTTGTGTTTTCAAGGAAAGAACGATTGAACAAGCTCAGGAATTGTTGAATCACTTATTGAGAAATGCCGATGATTGGACACTTCCCAAACCACCTCCTAAGCCAACTCCAAAGAAAAGTGGTATTCTATTCCTCCGTCCAGAAGATATGCAACAAGCAAAGAAATCTATGAAAGAGAAAGGTATCAAATTTGAAGATGTTAAAAATCTACCGTCTATTGAAGAAATACATGGACTCGATATTCTGACACAGGTAGTAGAGGTAAATTCTCTTTATAGATTTGAAGAGGGTGATATTCCTTATAATAAATCTCTGAGTCAGTGGTTAGGTCAATTTGATAATTTTATTATTAAGCAAGAAAACTTTACTAAACAAGTGAGTGATCAATTGAAACGTAATACTATTATGATTGAACGCTTAAGTGATTTGATGTTTAGGATTGCCAATGATGTTAAAGGATTATGTAAGTATTCCTCTATGGTTCATACTCAGCTAGAACAAGTTTCTAAATCATAGAATGATTTGCATAGAGATATGAATAATAAACTTAATGATCATGCTATTAGAGGAATGACTAGAGGTGGTAGAAAGTCTCAGGAACCTATGTATCTTGACGGTCATCCTAAAAGAGTTGAACAAGATCCTCAGAGAATTAATGATAGTTCACCCATTTCACCTAAGAAGAAGAAGAAAAAGAATAGGGATAAAACCTTGCATGCTTCTAGTGAAACTGTTATAGAAAATCTTTTGAGAATCCTAATAATGTTTCTATTTCTAATGCTAAGACACAATCTAGTAATGAGCATATACCTAGTGACAATGATAATAATGATGCTAATGATGACCATGTTGATGCTCCACTAGATGATAATAAAGAATCTAATAATGAAATAGAAATAGAACCTGAAGTTGAACTTGATGACCCACCTCCAAAGAATAAAAGAGATTTTGTTGCTAGGAAACAAGGTAAATAAAGAGAACCATGGGTTCAAAAACCCATGCCTTTTCCTAGGAAAGCTTTGAAATCTAAAGATGAAGATCCTTTCAATCATTTTGTTGAAATGCTTAGACCTTTATTTTTGCAAGTACCTTCGACTGATGCTATGAAAATGCCTCCTTATGGTAAATATATGAAAGGTATTGTTACTAATAAAAGAAAAATACCCGAGGCCGAAATTTCTACTATGCTTGCAAAATATTCCTTCAAAGAAAAAATACCTCCAAAGTTAGGAGATCCAGGAATACCTACTATACCATGCTCTATTAAGAAAAATTATGTTAAAACTCCTTTGTGTGATTAAGGAGCTGGTGTTAGTGTTATGCCTTTTTCTTTATATAAAAGACTTGACTTGAGTAAGTTGACACCTATTAAAATTTCTTTGCAAATGGCTGACAAATCAACTGCTATACTTATCAGTATTTGTGCGGATGTTCCCGTTATTGTTGTTGGTAATGTTACTATCTTAACGGACTTTCTTATTCTTTTACATGCCTGAGAATGACAACATATCGGTTAACCTTGGAAGACCTTTTCTGAATACTGCAGGGGATGTTATTATTTGTAATAAAAGCAAGGTCGCTTTTCATGTTAATGGCAATGAGCATAACGTATATTTTCCGAACAAGATTAATAAACTAAAAAGTCACAATTCCATTAAAAATTTATGGCTATTACTATTGGAGGTTTTGAATTTCCTCTACCGGTCCCCGAAAACAAATATCAAACTCTTATAATTGGGACCATGCATATTCCAGTTCAGGTAATTTAGTACTATACCAAAATTCTTCGGTTTTATGCCTGGTGCCTGCAAGGCAAACAAGGTTATGTAGCACTTTCATGGAAATATCCCAATTAGTTATCATCCCAACGAAGAGCAGAGGATTGTATTTATATTGGTGCTTCTGTCACACACAAGGTGTCACAGTTCTTGTGTGAAGTAACTGCTTGAGCTTCTGCAAATATTGTTACTATCCTGGTGGACGAATAAACCAGAATGACAAGGGGAAAAGCTTATAGTAAAGATGGATCACCCTAAACTTATGAAACTCCTCCTCGTGGGATTATATTTCATTATATGGTCCTGTGTCGCCATTGCCACGGAGTGGTCATCTCCAGAATTAAGGTCCATGTGCCAAAACCAAGTACTAAGTTTCATGGATCAATTTTATCTCATATTGTCTTCGGTCCTCATAGATATCTCCACCTGTCACTTTAGAAGTCATAGATTCCCTAAACTATATGTGCTACCTATGTAGGTCTTGAGATCGTATTGCCTGGGCCCTTAAATTGGACAACACGCATAGGGTTCACCGTAGTATAACAACATACTAGACAAATCATACTCCTACAAATGCAAATGAGGACATAGATTAGGCACAAATGAATCTTACCACTCACTTACATATACCAAGCCTATGGGGGATTACTCATGCATCATAAGAGAGAAACCAATCACACCAGAGATTAAACCCATGAAAACCATATTGATATTACCGTGAAGATCCATAATAAGATGAAATGGATAATTCAAATAGTATTGATCTTCAGATGAGATTGGATAGAGTTACAATTGTTCTCATAACTTGGAATTAATCTTACAATAGTGAAGGATGAGATGATGATGGAGATGAAAGGACCAAAACTAAGAAGATCTCCAAAGGTTCTTTGGATCTCCTCTTCTTCTATTCTGGCTATGGCAGCGGCTAGGGTTCTCTTCTCCCCTGAGTCCCTTCACTAAAGTGTCTTGTATATATATGGTGGAGTTGTTGGCACCTCATACGACCGCTTGTGGTTGTATGGAAGGCCATCTTTTGCTCTGGTACACCTGGTGGCTTGGCTCTCCACATCGAAGTTGCTCCATTTGACTTGATTTATAGTAATTCTCCTTGGTTTCCTCCCATAAATGATATTTCCTGCCAAACAATGGAAAAACATATTTCTTTCTCTTTTGAAGGATTAGTGTTAGAAGTAATGAAGAAGTAACAGAGTTCCGGTGAAAACGAAATAAAAATCACTCGGAAAACATCACAAATTCTCGAGCCATCAACTCCCCCAAACTTAAAACTTGCTCATGCTGGAGCAAACGTGAAATCAAGGGAACGAAAAGGAGTTTGATTGAGTAGAAAAAAGTTTACTGGCTCGAGAGAACATGACATATCCATCCTCACTAGTCCTGTAATTTCATTCAAGAAAGTATTTGCATTCGAACAGCTGCACTCAAGCTCGTTCCCTATCCACGTATAGTTTTCTATCACTAGTTATAATTTCTCAAACCAAATTTTCATTGTCAACCAAGTGTTTAGGCAAGCGAAAACATTTCTTTCATTGGACAGGTGTTCTTATTAGGCTCTTCATAAAACAAATGCAATAGGGATTTTTAGTTGTGAAGAGAGCAAAGAATTCAAGCATTTCATTAACACCCACAAGTACCTACTAGTCATGGCTTTCAAACAATTCCCTCAATCATTATTCTTTGGAACTTCAATTCTCGACGACGGGTTATGCCAAAATTTACTATATGCAATTGGTTTGCCTTGTGGCTTAATTTTGTGATCTATGGATCAAGAAGGTTGTCTCTTTTGAGCTCAGCGACTAGTGCCCTTATTTACCACATACACACTTCCTTGGAGAAGGTCGATCATTTACCACTCAATCTCCAAGTCTGTGACGGTGTTGTAGTTACACGAATTATCTCAACATATAGCAATGGGACATGAAGCCAACCATGAGCTGGAGCTCCACGATTTTATTATCGCGAATAAATTTTGGCATGGCCTCAATCGCTTCAAATATTCATTCTTCCAAAGAAATCTTATCAATAGGTGTTACCAAGACAATCAAATTCAGTACTATGGAGTTGAAGTGTTTGAATGCTCATTCTCTTAAAAAATCTGAGCCCCTAAGTTTTTCTTAGAATTTCGTTTTAGAACAAATCATGCTTCACAACAAGGTTTCACTAGCAAAATTTGAAGTTGGGAGTTATGACTACATGATATTCAACTAATGAGGAGAACTAACTCAAGTGCAGCCAATCAAATGAAAATTCTTTATCAAATAGTATTGCGCGATAAGGGATTATGCATATATCATAACTTCTCACGCTGGCTCACTTCTTCCCTTAGTCAATTCTCCGCTTCATTTCCTTCATTTCTAGCTTGCTAGTGGTGAACAAATCTGGTGGCTTGAAGAAACAAAACACCGACAAAGAGAATTCCAACAAAGCAAAGCAAAGCTTGCTCTATGAATTTATTATGCAAACTGAAAATAAACATGCTAAATAAAATAAAAAGAAGAAAAATTAAGTAAAATATGCATGTATGGATAACTAGGGGATGAGCTCCCCCAAGCTTAGGCTCTTGGCCCACTCTCTAGTACATGTCCTCGTCATCGTCGCCCCTCTGAGCAGTATGAGGCCACTGCATCTGAGATGGGCCACTAGAGGACTGATCACCCGAGCCAGGGTGCGGCTGCCAGAAAGAAAAGAGGGACTGGATGTTCACACTAAGCAGGTTAATGTTCTTGTTAGTCTCATGGAGGTTTGCATGGATCCCTTCGACCTGCTGCTGCAGCTGCTGAAACTCTGTCCTGGGCACATAATCACTATGGTGCCTGTAGTGAACCCAGGGAGCATATTGGGGTGCATTACCCCATCATCCCAACCGTGAGCATGCCCCTCTGCGGTGGCATCCCACTCTGGTGCTGGCTCGGGATGGATATCATTACCGAACCCGGCTGCGTGTCTATGCTCATTGATTTCATCAATAGAGAGCACTCACATATCACACGTAGAACAATTAAAAGCTTGCGGCAAGGGCAAGCGCACATCAGTGGTCTACCCATTAGGCAGGGGGCACATGTAGCAATGCTCCCTTGCACTAGTCCAATGAAATCAATGTTAGTCATAACCCTACGGTTGAGCACCATAGCCCTGGAACGTGCGGGACATCATCCAAATTGAGACCAAAGTGCTCGGCAAGCCAAGTCACTAGGCCAATGCTCCCCTTCGGCTGCTTGTGCTACCTACCGAGGTGGATAATAAGAAAAGCTCCCAAGTTCAGCATGGGAGTTGAGTTGGGGCGAAGTGCTACATGGAGCACACACAAGTCATAACTCGACATGCCCCGAGGTTCTCCCAACTGAAAATAGTGTTGGCAAGGAAGATCATGAAGTAATGAATGGCGGGCTTCTGGATGTTTGGTATCTTCTTACCAGAGAAGTCATGCTCATCCTAGACGGAGATGAGGTCCCAAGTTGCTACGACATCGGCGGTGGGCACACCGCTGCTGTCGAGAACTCCATGGTTCTCGAACCCAAATACGTTGCACCACTGCTCGAGCGACATCAAACATGGCACCCCTCCAAGCATGAAAGAGCAGCTCGCTGACACCCTCAAATCATCAAGAGTGTGCTTGAATGTGGAGAGGAACTCGACGGTGATTCCACGGTACACCAGGTAATGGGAGTTACAGAAAACTCCCATCCCGGTGTTGTCCGCTAGCCATACGAAGTCATTGTGAAGCCCTTGGGACTCCAAGAACGCATCACACTTCCATCGCATGGATATCATCCCCCGAATGTTCACTCGTGCGAAGTCCTTATTCACAACTGTGCGGAGGCCGTCCCCCTCGTTCAAGATACGTTTGGAGCGCGAGCCCATGGCCTTTTTCACCGCGATGATCTCTGACCTCATCATTTCATACACAACACAAAAAAACAGAAAACATAAGTTTTACGTGGGGATCGAGTTCTAATACTACCTAAGATCGATCCTTACCAAATACTTTGAATCCTAACGTTCAAATCAAACAGAAAAACAAAATAATTGCATCTCATCTAGGGTATGAACAAGGATGAAATCACCGTGGAAACTTGCGAATGAACCATGGATCAGAGGAGAAATCACCGTGGAAACTTGCGAATGAACCATGGATCAGAGGAGAAACTTACCAAGGATGAAGATGCATGGATCAAACAAACAAAATGCGCGAAGAAACGGCGGTTTTAGAGGATTTTTGTTAGGGCTTGGGACAGAGATGTGAGAGATGGAGGCGCAAGTGGGAGGAGGAAGAAGATCCCCTTGCGCTGGTGGCTGCATATATGAGATTTCACGCCATACGACCGCCCATACGAGCGGGCTGATACGTCTCTAACGTATCTATAATTTTTTATTGTTCCATGCTATTATAGTATCAATCTTGGATGTTGTATATACACTTACAAGCAATTATATATCATTTTTTGGGACTAACCTATTAACTTAGTGCCCAGTGCCAGTTGCTGTTTTTTGCCTATTTTTGGTTTTTTAGAATATCAGTACCAAACGAAGTCCAAATGCCACGAAACATTTTGGAGATTTTTTCTGGACATAACAGACCCTAGAAGCTTCGGGAGGGGATGAGAAGATGGAGCAGTGGCCCACGAGGCACCAGGGTGCGTCCTGGTGGCTCGTGGGGCCCACGTGGGTTTGTCTGACCTAATTCCACCTCTATAAATTCTCTAAAATCGGGAAACCAATAGAGGAGTCCATGAAATACTTTTTTCGCCACCGCAGGTCTTTGTTCTCGAGATATCCCATCTGGAGGCCTTTTCCGACACTCTGCCGGAGGGGGAATCAATCACGGAGGGGCTCTACATCAACCTTGCTGCCCTTCCGATGATGTGTGAGTAGTTTACCACAGACCTACGGGTCCGTAGTTAGTAGCTAGATGGCTTCTTCTCTCTATTTGATCTTCAATACAATGTTCTCCTCGATGTTCTTGGAGTTCTATCCGATGTAATTACTTTTTGCGGTGTGTTTATTGGGATCCGATGAATTATGAGCTTATGATCAGATTATCCATGAATATTATTTGAGTTTTCTCTGAACTCTTTTATGCATGATTATTATAGCTTCGTATTTCTCTCCGATCTATTGATTTGGTTTGGCCAACTAGATTGATTTATCTTGCAACGGGAGAGGTCCTTTGTAATGGGTTCGATCTTGCGGTGCTCAATCCAAGTGATAGAAAGGGACATGACACATATTGTATCATTGCTATTAAGGATAAAAGGATGGGGTTTATTCATGCGTGAGTTTACTTTGTCTACATCATGTCATCTTGCTTAAGGTGTTACTCCATTCTTTATGAACTTAATACTCTAGATGCATGCTGGATAGCGGTCGATGTGTGGAGTAATAGTAGTAGATGCAGAATCGTTTCGGTCTACTTGTCTCGGACATGATGCCTATATACATGATCATTGCCTTGGATATTGTCATGATTATTTGCTTTTCTATCAATTGCCCAATAGTAATTTGTTTACCCACCGTATGCGATTTTCAAGAGAGAAGCCTCTAGTGAAAACTATGCCCCCCGGGTCTCCTTTTATCATAAATTAAAAATCCTAAAAAATACCTTGCTACAATTTTACTTTATTTATTTTATTTTGTATTTTTATTTGATCTATGTATCTATCACGATACAATTTAATCTTGCAATTAACCGCCAAGGGATTGACAACCCCTTGTTCGCGTTGAGTGCAAGGATTTGTTATTTTATGTGGAGGTGTTGTTAACGAGTTGTTGTGTGATTCTCCTACTGGACTGATAACCTTGGTATCCTAACTGAGGGAAATACTTATCTCTACTGTACTGCATCATCCTCTCCTCTTTGGGGAAATCCCAACGCAGCTCACAAGTAGCACGGGTCCGCCCGTATGGAACACTGCCTCACATTCAAATCATACGATCTAGGGTTTGCGCACCTGGGACGACCGCCAATACGAGTGCTAGCGCTCGTATGAAAGGCCGTCGATCTCTTGGGAGGTGAAAACCGTTCGAAGTAGAACTCCATACAAGTAGTCATCTGAGTGCAAGCGCTCTCTATTCAACTTAGCCGTCCTGGTCATGGATTCATACGACCGCCCGTGTGGGCACTTTCGGTCGCACGAAACGCCGTCTTCTGCCCTAGACTCCTTTGGTGATTTTTGACGAAGGTTCCATACGACCGTGCATACCAGCGCTTGCGATCATATGGAACACCATTGATCACGCTGGTCTTCTTTGACGTTTCCTACATATTTCCATGCGAGCGCTCAAACGACCGCGGCTGCTCGCATAATATGTTGTCTTTCTCCCTAATCTTCTTTTCTCCTAGATCTCCTCCTCCTATCTTATTTATTCGATCTTTCCCTTATGACACAAAGTCAAAAACAAACTTTGTCAAGAGTTCTTCATAGGATTATTTATGACAGCAAAATAACAAAGCAAAAATTTGACTAAATGATGGGTTGCCTCCCATTAAGCCCTGGTTTTTAGGTTGCTAAGCTCAACCTCATACCTTAGTAGTGTTTCAAGTCTCCGTCGGCTTGAGATTCTATTTACTTACCACACATACTCGCTTAGGTGGTGGTATATATTTCTCTTTCGCTCGTGGCTTCTTCGGAAAATAGCTCACTATTTCTTCGCCATAAATTCTGAAGGTTACTTTTCCTTCTGCACAATCCAACGCAGCGCCTGCCGTATTCAAAAATGTGCTACCAAGAATAATAGATAATTTTTCATTTTCAGGCATATGAAGACTAACAAAGTCAGTAGGTATAATATGCCCGTCTAATCTTAATAGCACATTCTCAGCCACTCCTATTGGTTTCTTTGTAGATTTATCATCTGCAAGGCTATACCTATAGGCACTCATTCTGCCAAGTTCAACTTGTGATAGAGAGCTAGAGGCATTACACTCACTCCTGCTCCGACATCACAAAGAACATTATTTATATCAAGATTACCAACTGAACAAGATAAGGTAGGTATACCTTGATCTCCTAGCTTCTTCAGTATTTTATCTTCAAAAGGATATTCTATTATTGTAGCCACCTATTCTTTTTAATTCAAACTCTTCCTATGGTTTATGATATCGCGCATGAACTTAGCAAAGGTAAGAATTTTCAGTATATCAGTTACATGCAGAGAGACTTTAAAATCAGCTATAGCTTGTACAAAAGAAGGATAGAGGGCATCATTTTAAGGTGGTCTTACAGCTTTACGGTAAGGAAGTGTCTTCTTAGTTTTACCTTTGTCCTTCTCCTTTTTTCTTTATTCCTTGATGCCTGGCTGCTTTCTCCTCTAGTTGGATAGGGTGGTCGGGTGTTCTTTTCCACCCTTGGTTCTTCAGTTCTTTCAACTTTTGGTGTTGCTTCTTCTTCGTTATTGTGACCATCTATCGTTTTGGCATCGGGATCAACTTCTTTATCTTCTTCTGCTTCATTATCCTGAGCATCTTGATGAACTCGTTCTTCCGGTTCTTCCTCTCCAAAGAGAAGTTCTCTGTTCTCTTGAGTTTGGCTCTAACTCTCTCTTCTTTGTTCTTGTTCCTTCTCTTACTACTCCGGGCCTTTTGGGTCCTGTGTTATTTTACCGCTATGAGTTTCAATTTCATTAGCAGAAACAAGGTTATCTTTATCTAATTGAGAAAGAATCAATATTGTGTTTCAGAAATTTGAGAGCATTGGGTTTCTGTCATGTGAGAATGTTTATCAAGACTTTTTACCGCATGACTCAACCCTTCTACCTCATCGGAAAGGTAGGCTATAACCTTTTCATTATGATGGATACATCTTCAAAAGTCTCTGTTGAAGTTGTTGATACGTCTCCATCGTATCTATAATTTTTTATTGTTTCATGCCAATATTCTACAACTTTCATATACTTTTGGCGACATTTTATATTATTTTTGGGACTAACATATTGATCCAGTGCCGAGTGCAACTTCCTGTTTGTTGCATTTTTTGGTTTCGTGGAATATCCATATCAAATGAAGTCCAAATGTGATAAAAAAAATTACGGAGATTTATTTTGGGATATATGTGATTTTTGGGAAGAAGAATCAACGCAAGACGGTGCCCGAGGGGCCCACAAGGCGGTAGGGTGCGCCCAGGGGGTAGGGCGCGCCGTGGTGCCTTGTGAGTCCCTCGTATGGCGGTTGCAGACCTTCTTTCGCCGCAAGAAAGATAATTTATGGATAAAAATCCCCTCAAAATTTTAGCCCAATCGGAGTTACGGATCTCCGGGAATTTAAGAAATGGTGAAGGGCCAGAAAACAGGAACGCGAAACAGAAGAGAACAAAGAGAGATCCAATCTCGGAGGGGCTCCTGCCCTTCGGGAGCCATGGAAGCCATGGACCAGAGGGGAAACTCTCCTCCCATCTAGGGGGAGGCCAAGGAAGAAGAATAAGGAGGGGGCTCTCCCCCCTCTCTCCGGGTGGCGCTGAAACGCCGCCGGGGCAATCATCATGATGGCAATCTACACCAGCAACTTCACCGCCGTCATCACCAACTCTCTCCCCGTCTATGTAGTGGTGCAACACCTCTTATCCCTGCTGTAATCTCTACCTAAACATGGTGCTTAATGATATATATTATTATCCTATGATGTTTGAGTAGATTTGTTTTGTCCTATGGGTTGATTGATGATCGTGATTGGTTTGAGTTGTATGTTTTCTTTTCTTGTTGTCCTATGGTGCCCTCCGTCTCGTGCAAGTGTGTGGGATTACCGCTGTAGGGTGTTGCAATACATTCATAATTCACTTATAGTGGGTCGGTAGAGTGACAGAAGCTTACACCTAAGTAAGGGGGTTGTTGCATATGGGAGTAAACAGGACTTGTTACTTAATGCTATGGTTGTGTTTTACCTTAATGATCTTTAGTAGTTGCGGATGCTTGCTAGTGTTCCAATCATAAGTGCATATGATCCAAGTACGGAAAGTATGTTAGCTCATGCCTCTCCCTCATATAAAATTGCAATAATCATTACCGGTCTAGTTATCAATTACCTAGGGACAAATCCTTCTCTTCTGTTACAAAAAGCTTTCTACTAAACAACTAACTTTTATTATCTCGCAAAGTTCTCCTAGTTTTATTCTTGAAAAGTAGTTCGAGCATCACACCTACAAAATAGTTTCATACTTGTTCTAGGTAAAGCGAACGTTAAGTGTGCATAGAGTTGTATCAGTGGTCGATAGAACTTGAAGAGAATATAAAGTCTACCTTTAGCTCCTCACTGGGTTCGACACTCTTGCTTATCGAGAAAGGCTACAATTGATCCCCTATACTTGTGGGTTATCAAGACCTTTTTCTGGCACTGTTGCCGGGGAACAATAGTGTGGGGTGAATATTCTCATGTGTGCTTGTTTGCTTTATCACTAAGTAGTTTTTATTTTCGGTTCTAAGTTGTTCCCTATCTTTAGTTATGGATATGGAACACGAAATACCAAAATAATTAGTTGTACTTGCTACTCATGGAGAAGGGGAACCTCCTAAAACCCTCGATGCTTGTTATGTGGAAAATATTAAATGCTACTTTGATAATCCTGAGAAAACCCCATTCAACTTGATCATGGGAGACACGTTGGATCAACATGAATACTTTAGGGATTATCGTTTGTCTCAAAAAGGGAAACACTTATGGGATCAAATTGATTATCTGCAATGGTATGCTTCGAATTTATGCTTGAGGTATGATTATACTTGTTGCTCTAGGATGAAGGCTCCACACCTTCCCTTTTCATGTGAATTTAATGATAATGAAACCTTGGCTTCTTATGCTAATGGAATATATGATTACTATGATGTGGAGCGAATAGAAGAATTTGTTGCTTTTAAGGGTGCTTATGAAATTGAATCTTTGTTTGAAAAGTATGAAGATTGTGATGATGCTATTTACAGATCTGAAAATTTTGCTATACTTAAATATTGCTATGAGAATTACGAATACAATGCCGATATTAATGAGTTTATTGATAAAGTCTCCACTGTGCAAGAAGAGATTAATATCTTGCAGGTACCTATGGAAGAAGAAATTGATGACACTGTGAGCTCATTAGATGAAAAATTTGAAGAGGAGAGCGAAGAACAAAAGGAGGAAGAGCGGATTAGCTACCCGAGCCCACCTTCTAATGAGAGTAACTCTTCAACTCATACATTGTTTAATTTCCCTTCGTGCTTACCGAATGATGAATGCGATGATAATTGCTGTGATCCCTTGGATTTGTTTGCAATATCCCTTTTTGATGAAATTGATGCTTGCTATGCTTGTGGCCACGATGCCAATATGAATGATGCTTATGGAGATGAACTTTCTATAGTTCCTTATGTTAAGAATGGAATTGTTTCTATTGCACCCAGACATGATAGTCCTATTATCTCTTTGAATTCTCCCAACTACACTATATCGAAAAAAATGCGCTTATTAAGGATTATATTGATGGGCTGCGTTTTACCATTACACATGATAATTTTGATGAATATGATATGATTGTGCTTTCTGCTCCTACTTGCAATTATTATGAGAGATCAACTACATCTCCACCTCTCTATGTTTCCAATACAATAAAATTGCAAGAAACTACTTATGCTATGTATCGGCCTTTATTATGTGTGCATGAATTGTTCTTTTATGACATGTCGATGCATATGAAGAGAGTTAGACTCCGTTGTTATGTGATATATGTTGATTTGTGCTCACTACTAAATTATAAATCATTGTTAATCAAAATTGGCCTTGATATACCTTGGAATCCGGTGGATCAATTACTTGAGCACTATATGCCTAGCTTAATGGCTTTAAAGAAAGTGCTGCCTGGGTGACAACCTAGAAGTTTTAGAGAGTCATTTTATTCTGTTGTGTGCTTTTAAAAATTTAAAAACAAAAAAATATAGAGGGGAACCTAAAAACTTTTTCAAAAGGAGAAGCGATTGGAAAACTATGCATTGGAGAAGTGAGGTTCGACCTTGAACACTTGTGTTCATGCTCATGGAAACAATGTAGAATTTTTCATGGAAGTTTCTCACAAAAATAATTATCCCCTCGTACAAATCCATTGTATTATAAAAATAATGTGCTAAGATTTACCTTTAGGATGTTTAAATTGCTTGTTTGGTGTGTGCTGCGAAAAAATAGAAACATAACATGGAAAAAATCTAATTTTTTTACACAGTACTGCTATACAAATTATTTATTTAGTCCTAATTTTTCATAATCATTTGAGTTACAGAAGTATGTGTACCATCTGCATCTTTGCAGACTATCATGTATTAACAGATTGTTGTTATACTTTCGTTATTTGCTTATGTTTGAAATCTTGTTGAGCCCCGTTGACATGGGAGCCATAGAATTGTGATAGAATATGGTGGATAATTTTTTATTATGATTATACAATAATGTTACAGCAGGATGTGATGGGATTTGCTGTTATATTGACTAACCCCTATAATAAAAAGTTCGGTTAAGTTTTGTGTGGATGAAGTGTTCGAAGATCGAGGAGGTATCGATATGAGGAGAATAAGGAGAGGCAAGAGTTCAAGCTTGGGGATTCCCAAGGCACCCTAAGTAATATTCAAGGCGACTCAAGCCTCTAAGCTTGGGGATGCCCTGGAAGGCATCCCATCTTTCTTCTTCGACAATTGTCGGTATGTTTTGGTTTTTGTTTTTTTACATGATATGCGTAAATTCTTGGAGCGTCGTGTGCTTTTTATTTTTATTTTAATAATTCACAATGCTGGTATGAGATAGTCCTTGGTTGATTTATAGAATGCTTCATGCACTTCACTTATATCTTTTGAGTATGGCTTTATAGAGTGCTTCATGTGCTTCACTTATATCAGTTGAAGTTTGGATGTCTGTTTCTCTGCATTTAGAAAACCGTTATTTGTAGAATGCTCTTTTGCTTCACTTATATTTATTAAAGTTTGGTGCTTTGTAGAATAATTAAATGCTCATGCTTCACTTATATCTATTTAGAGAGTCAACAGGAATTGGTCATTCACATGGTTAGTCATAAAATCCTACATAAAACTTGTAGATCATTGAATATGATATGTTTGATTCCTTGCAATAGTTTTGCGATATCAAGATGGTGATATGTGGGGGTACTAGTGAATGATTGTGGTTTAGTAAGAATATTGGTGTTAAGATTTGTGATTCCTGAAGCATGCACGTATAGTCTCTAGTTATGCGACGAAGTTATATCCTACTCACGCTAGTATCCGGTGTTAATCATTCGCAATGCATTATTATGACATTGTCGCTCTCTAGTTGGTCGCTTCTCAATCTATTTGCTAGCCTTCGCCTGTACTAAGCGGGAATGTTGCTTGTGCATCGAAACCCTTAAACCAAAGTTGTTCCAGATGAGTCCACCATATCTACCTATATGCGGTATTACTCTGTCGTTCCAAGTAAATTTTCATGTGCCACCTCTAATCATTCAAATAAGCATCGGTTTTGTGTGCCCGTACCGCTCATGGAGCGGCAGGGGGTGGTCAGTATCTTCCATGCTAAGCGGGTTATTCTCACGATGGGTGTTTATTCACTTGTCATTGCACGAGAGAGGCTGGTAATTGGGATGCCCAGTCCTATAATCAAAATGAAAATATATATAATGAAACAAACTCCCACGGAAAGTTCATTGTATGGAGGTCACCCGAGGATTCAGCTAGCCATGGCTTGTGTTTGAATGGTTGAGGGGGAGTAAACTTTACCTTCCCACTTGGGAACCGCTGATAATGTGTTTGGCATGGAAGATATTGAGAATCCTCAGTCATGATGTTGATAGGAAAAGTACACCTCTCAAAATGTATTCATCTCTGATTTAAGCTTCGAGCTCCCAAACCTCTGCAAATCCATGCTTCCCTCTGCAAAGGGCCTATCCATTTACTTTATGTTATTTTACTTTTATTGTTGAGTCATCACCTTCTCATTCAAGCACCAGTTGGAGAGCAGTATTGCAATTTTTATGCATTGAGAATAGTTAATGTTGTGTGCATCATGACTGGATCAATGATTGAGCATGACGGGCTAGGGATAGCGTTCTTTAGCATTTTTATTCTGAAAGGCATGATTTCTTGTTGGTATGCCCATGTATTGATGTCTTTATATCAAATTATAGACTATTGCCTTGAATCAGTTGTATCTTAATATTCATGCCATGATTAGATCATATGATCAAGATTATGCCAGGTAGCATTCCACATCAAAAATTATCCTTTTTATCATTTACCTACTCGAGGACAAGCATGAATTAAGCTTGGGGATGCTGATAGGTCTCCATCGTATCTGTAATTTTTGATTGTTTCATGCCAATATTCTACAACTTTCATATACTTTTGGCAACATTTTATATTATTTTTGGGACTAACATATTGATCCAGTGCCCAGTGCCACTTCATATTTGTTGCATGTTTTTTGTTTCACAGAATATCCATATCAAATGAAGCCCAAGCATGATAAAAAATTATGGAGATTTATTTTGGAATATATGTGATTTTTGGGAAGAAGAATCAATGCAAGACAGTGCCCGAGGGGGCCACAAGGCAGTAGAGCGTGCCCAGGGGGTAGGGCGCGCTGTGGTGCCTTGTGACTCCCTCGTAAGGTAGTTGCAGCCATTCTTTTGCCGCAAGAAAGATAATTTATGCATAAAAATCCCTCAAAATTTCAGCCGAGTCGAAGTTACGGATCTCCGAGAATTTAAGAAATGGTGAAGGCCCAGAAAACAAGAACGCAAAACAAAAGAGAACACACACACACACACACACACATAGATCCAATCTCGGAGGGTCTGCTGCTCTTCGGGAGCCATGGAAGCCATGGACCAGAGGGGAAACTCTCATCATGCAGAACCCCGATGACAAGCCAAGCAATTGCTTCATACTTTTAATGTTCTCAAGCTTTTTCAACTTTCACACAATACATGAGCGCGAGCCATGGATATAGCACTATAGGTGGAATAGAGTATGGTGGAGGTTGTGAGGAGAGGACAAAAAAGGAGAAAGTCTCACATCAACTAGGAAAATTAATGGGCTATGGAGATGTCCATCAATTGATATCGATGCAAGTGAGTAGGGATTACCATGCAATGGATGCACTAGAGCTATAAGTGTATGAAAGCTCAAAAAGAAACTAAGTGGGTGTGCATCCAACTTGCTTGCTCACGAAGACCTAGGGAAATTTGAGGAAGCCCATCTTTGGAATACACAAGCCAAGTTATATAATGAAAAATTCCCACTAGTATATGAATGTGATAAAATAGGAGTCTCTCTATCATGAAGATCATGGTGCTACTTTGAAGCACAAGTGTGGAAAAAGGATAGTAACATTGTCCCTTCTCTCTTTTCTCTCATTTTTTTGTTTGCGCTCTATGGCCTTTTTTTATTTTGGGCTCTTTGGCCTCTTTTTATTTATTTTTAAGTCCGGAGTCTCATCCCAACTTTTGAGGGAATCATAGCCTCCATCATCCTTTACTCACATGGGACAATGCTCTAATAATGATGATCATCACACTTTTATTTACTTACAACTCAAGAATTACAACTCGATACTAGAACAAAATATGACTCTATATGAATGCCTTCGGCGGTGTACCGGGATGTGTAAGGATCAAGAGTGACATGTATAAAAAATATGAACGGTGGCCAAGCTACAAATACTATGCCAACTACATGATCATGCAAAGCAATATGACAATGATGGTATGTGTCATAATAAACAGAACATTGGAAGTTGCATGGCAATATATCTCGAAATGGCTATGGAAATGCCATAACAGGAAGGTATGGTGGCTGTTTTGAGGAAGGGTATATGGTGGGTTTAATGCACTGGCAAAAGTTGCGCGGTACTAGAGAGGCTAGCAATGGTGGAAAGGTGAGAGTGCGTATAATCCATGGACTCAACATTAGTCATAAAGAACTCACATACTTATTGCAAAAATTTATTAGCCATCAAAGCAAAGTACTAATATGCATGCTCCTAGGGGGATAGATTGGTAGGAAAAGACCATCGCTCATCCCCGTCCGGACTCATAAGGAAGACAATCAAAAAAATAAATCATGCTCTGACTTCATCACATAACGGTTCACCATACGTGCATGCTTCGGGAATCACAAACTTTAACACAAGTATTTCTACCAATCCACAATTAATCACTACTATGACTCTCATATCACCATCTGTATATCTCAAAACAAATGCAAGGAATCAAACTTCTCATATTATTCAATGCTCTTATATGAAAGTTTTTATTATATCTCTCTTGGATGCCCATTATATTAGGAATAAATTCATATCCTAAGCAAATTACCATGCTGTTTTAAGAACCTAAAAATAATATAAGTGAAGCATGAGTGTTCATCAATTTCTATAAAATAAAACCACTGTCATGCTCTAAAAAGATATAAGTGAAGCACTAGAGCAACTACCTAGCTCAAAAGATATAAGTGAAGCACATAGAGTATTCTAATAAATTCATGATTAATGTGTGTCCCTATCAAAAGGTGTATACATCAAGGATGATTGTGTAAAACTAAAAAGCAAAGAATCATATCATACAAGACGCTCCAAGCAAAACACATATCATGTGGTGAATAAAAATATAGCCTCAATTAAATTTATCGATGGATTGAAGACAAAAGAGGGGATGCCATCCGGGGCATCCCCAAGCTTAGATGCTTGTTTGTCCTTGAATATTACCTTGGGGTGACTTGGGCATCCCCAATCTTAGGCTCTTGCCACTCCTTATTCCATTGTCCATCAAAACTTTACCCAAAACTTGAAAACTTGACAACACAAAACTCAACAGAAAACTCGTAAGATACGTTAGTATAATAAAATAAATCACCACTTTAGGTACTATTGTGAACTCATTCGAAATTTATATTGGTGTTATATCTACTGTATTCAAACTTGTCCATGGTTCATACCACCCGATACTACCCATAGATTCATCAAAATAAGCAAATAACACATAGAAAACAGAATCTGTCAAAAATAGATACGTCTGTCGTAATCAGAATATTAGTCATACTTATGTAACTCCAAAAAGTCTGAAACATTAGTACAACATAGGCAATTCATATATCAATCTTGTGTAAAAAAATTAGAACTTTTCCATGCTCTATTGAATTTTGAACAATTCTGTTACTGGACGCAAAAGTTTCTGTTTTTCAGCAAAACCAAATCAACGATATACCAAAGCATCCCAAAGGTCATGCTTGGCTCAAACACTAATTAAAACACTAAACCACAATTACTACAGAGGTAATAATTTTTATTTATTGGAAAACAGGAGCAAAAACAAAAAACACAAAATAAAAAATTGGTTGCCTCCCAACAAGCGCTATTGTTTAACGCCCCTAGCTAGGCATAACACATAGATCTAGGTATTATCATCTTTGGTATGCAATCCATAAGTGGACCTCATAATAGATTCATATGGAAACTTAATTTTGTTTCTTGGAAAGTGTTACATGCCCTTCCTTAACGGAAATTGAAATCTAATGTTTCCTTCTTTCATATCAATAATTGCACCAATCGTTCTAAGGAAAGGTCTACCAAGAATAATAGGACATGTAGGATTGCAATCTATATCAAGCACAATAAAATCTACGGGCACATAATTCCTATTTGCAACAATAAGAACATCATTAATCCTTCCCATATGTTTCTTAATAGTGGAATCCGCTAGATGCAAATTCAAAGAACAATCATCAAATTTATGTAAACCTAGCACATCACATAAAGTTTTTGGAATAGTGGAAACGCTAGCACCCAAATCACACAAAGCATTGCACTCATAATATTTAAGTTTAATTTTTATAGTAGGTTCCCACTCATCATATATCTTTCTAGGGATAGAAACTTCCAACTCAAGTTTTTCTTCAAAAGATTTCATCATAGCATCAACAATATGTTTAGTAAAAGCTTTATTTTGATTATAGGCATGAGGTGAATTAAGCATTGATTGCAACAAGGAAATACAATCTATTAAAGAGCAATTATAATAATTTAAGTCCTTGAAATTCAAAAGAGTGGGTTCATCACTACTTAAAGTTTTGACCTCGCCAATCCCACTTTTATCAATTTTTTCATTAAGATCTTCACCCTCCAAATTATTGGGATGCCTTCTAGCTAAAGTTGACTCATATCCAGACCCATCTTTATCAAGTTTTGTATTATAAAACAAAGATTCAATAGGAGTCACACCAATCACTTTAAGATCTTCATCATTATTATCACAAAAACTAGAAGAACATGCTTTTTCTAGCCAATCTCTCTTAGCACGCATCCTAGCGGTTCTCTCTCTCTACTTTCATTAATAGAAATTTTAATAGCTTTTAGAGACTCATTAATAACAGTAGAACAAGATTCATTAGAAATTCTATCAACGCTCCTAGCCAAATCATCAATCTTAAGCAATTTTTCTTCTACCATAGCGTTAAAAATCTTTTGAGAATTAATAAATTGTTTAATATTATTCTCAAGATCATAGGGTATTTTATTATAATTTCCATAAGAATTATTGTAGGAATTACCATAATTATTGGAGGAATTACTAGGAAACGGCCTAGGGTTGAAATTACCTCTATACGCGTTATTACCAAAATTGTTCCTACCAACAAAATTCACATCCATAGATTCATTATTATTCTCAATCAAAGTAGACAAAGGCATATCATTAGGATCAATAGGAACACTCTTACTAGTAATCAATTTCATAAGTTCATCCATCTTTCCACTCAAATTATTAATTTCTTCAATCGCATGCACTTTTTTACAAGTAGAAGATCTTTTGGTATGCCATTGAGAGTAATTTGCCATAATATTATCTAGGAGTTTAGTAGCTTCTCCTAATCTGATTTCCATAAAAGTACCTCCCACGGCGGAATCTAAAAGATTTCTAGATGCAAAATTCAATCCGGCATAAAAAAATTGTATGATCATCCGTAAACTTAAACCATGAGTAGGGCAATTTCTTATCATCAATTTCATCCTTTCCCAAGATTGTGCAACATGTTCATGATCAAGTTGCTTAAAATTCATTATATAGTTCCTAAGGGAGATGATCTTAGCGGGAGGAAAATACTTGGAAATAAAAGCATCTTTACACTTGTTCCATGAATCAATACTATTTTTAGGCAAAGATGAAAACCAAGTTTTAGCACGATCTCGTAGTGAGAATGGAAATAGCTTCAATTTAACAATATCATTATCCACATCTTTTTTCTTTTGCATATCACACAACTCAACAAAAGTATTTAGATAGGATGCATCATCTTCATTAGGACTAGCAGAAAATTGATCTTTCATAACAAGATTCAACAAAGCGGCATTAATTTCATAAGATTCCGCACTAGTGGTGGGAGCAATCGGAGTACTAATAAAATCATTATTATTAGTGTTGGAAAAGTCACACAACTTGGTATTTTCTTGAGACATCATGACAAAGCAAGCAATATAGCACACAAGCAAACAAAAAGCAAACGAAAGAAGGGCGAATAAAAAGGCATATATTTTTGTGTTTTTCTGAAAACATTTTAGAAGTGGGGAAGAGGAAAACGAGAAGAAAATGGCAAATAATGTAAGTCCAAGAGATGAGAGTTTATGATGGGTACTTGGTAGGTTTGATGTAGAACCTCCCCGGCAACGGCACCAGAAATTCTTCCTGCTACTTCTTGAGCTTGCGTTGATTTTTCCCTTGAAGAGGAAAGTGTGATGCAGCAAAGTAGAGATAAGTATTTCCCTTAGTTAAGAACTAAAGTATCAATCCAGTAGGAGGCACAAACAAGTCTCCAATATATGCACCTGCACAAAATAACAAACACTTGCACACAATGTGAAAAAGAGGTTGTCAATCCCTTCACGGTCACGAACAAGAGTGAGATCTAATAGAGATAAGTATAAAAGATAAATAAAAGAGCAAACTAAAGTAAATATAAATAAATTGCAGCAAGGTATTTTTGGGTTTTTTGGTTTATAGATCTGAAAATATATGATGGAAAATAGACCCGGGGGCCATAGGTTTCACTAGAGGCTTCTCTCTTGAAGAAAACATACGATGGGTAAACAAATTACTATTGAGCAATTGATAGAAAAGCGCATAATTATGAAGACATCTAAGGCAATGATCGTGAATATATGCATCACGTCCGTGACAAGTAGACCGACTCATTCCTGCATCTACTACTATTACTCCACACATCGACCGCTATCCAGCATGCATCTAGTGAATTAAGTTAACAAGAATGGAGTACTGCCTTAAGCAAGATGACATGATGTAGAGGGATAAACTCAAGCAATATGACATAAACCCCATCTTTGTATCCTTAATGGCAACAATACAACACGTGCCTCGCTACCCCTTCTGTCACTGGGTGAGGACACCGCAAGATTGAACCCATCACAAAGCACCTCTCCCATTGCAAGAAAAACCAATCTAGTTGGCCAAACCAAATCGATAGATCGGAGAGAAATACAAAGCTTTCTCAATCATGCATAAAAGAGTTCAGAGAAGATTCAAATAATATTCATAGATAATCTGATCATAAATCCACAATTCATCGGATCTCAACAAACGCACCGCAAAAGATGATTACATCGAATAGATCTCCAAGAACATCGAGGAGAACATTGTATTGAAGATCAAAGAGAGAGAAGAAGCCATCTAGCTACTAGCTATGGACCCGTAGGTCTGTGGTAAACTACTAACACATCATCGGAAGGGCAGTAAGGTTGGTGTAGAGGTCCTCCGTGATCAAATCCCCCTCTTGCGGAGTGCTGAAAAAGGCCCCAAGATGGGATCTCACGGGAACAGAAGCTTGTAGCGGCGGAAAAGTATTTTTGGTGTGCCCTCTGGTATAGGGGGAATATTTGAGAATATACAGTGGTGGAATTAGGGTTGGAAGGTCTCCGAGGGGCCCACAAGCCCTGGGGGCACCCCCTGGGCGCGCCCCTACGGCTTGCGGCCTCCCTGTAGGGATTCTGGCCTCCGCTCCAAGTCTCATGGATTTCTTCTGGTCCAAGAAAAATCACCATAAAGTTTTATTCCGTTTGGACTCCGTTTGGTATTCCTTTTCTGTAAAAGTCAAAAACAAGAAAAAAACAGAAACTGGCACTGAGCACTAGGTTAATAAGTTAGTCCCAAAAATAATATAAATAGCATATTAATGCATATAAAACATCCAAAACAGATAATATAATAGCATGGAACAATAAAAAATTATAGATCGTTGGAGACGTATCTGTCATCTCCACAATTAAGGTCCATGGACCGGAACCAAGCATTAAGTTTCATGGATCACCATTATCTCATAATGCACTACAAAAAAAAACACTTCCATGATGATATGTTTTGTCACAGTAGGTCACATTTTATGTCATATGTACATCCATGACGATTTTATGACAGAATCAAGATAGTCATACCTATGCGGTCGTAGAAGTGTTCCATGACAATACTGAAATTATCATCACGGAAGTGTCCACTTCCATGATGATAAATCACGCATAATGGAAGTGTTTTCGTCAAGGGTAACCGACACGTGGCATCCACCATAACGGATCATCGTTAAGCTATCGGGTTCCAGTTTGCATCTGATAACCCGTTAACAGCCCGGACCAATGGGGATTTTCCATGTGTAAAATTCTCATTCGCCGGAGGATCCATGTGTCGGCTCAGCATTGGGACAGATGTCATCCACTCATTGTACGGAAGGCGCCTATGATACGTCAACACGTGGCAAGGCCCAATAGTGGCCCATTTAGGTGGAAGAGGCTGGCCTAGTCAAAATTAGCAGGTCGGCCCATATAGGGCCTACTTGTGTCTGGTCCATTTAGGCCCATGACCCACACGAGATGTGTCAATTCGGCCCGTCAACGACCCGCTAACTATTTGACACCATTTTAGCCCATCGTCAGTTCATGCCCGTTAATAGCCCGCTATATATTTGGGCTCAATATCGGCCCGATGTAGTTTCGTCCTGTTAACAGCCCATTCAAGCACTATTGCAGGTTGGTACAAATGTGACAGTCCAATCGGAGACCCTTCGACAAAACTGTGTGTGATGCATTAATCACAAACGGTGATGTAATAAAACTGTCAAAAAAGATACAAAACGTTTGCAATGGCGGTGACATCAAATACGGTTCAGATTAGAGTTGCATGTGCGATGCGTGGCATACGGTTAATCCAGCAGAACCGTTTGCGATGAGGCAGAACAACAGAAACGGGCAGCCAGATGAGGGTGTGTGCGATATACGACATACAGTTCACTAGGATGAACTGTGTGCGATTAGGCAACACAATAGAAATGGTCAACTAGATCAAGGTATGTGCGATGGAGGGCATACAGTTCACTCGGATGGACTGTTTGCGATGAGCCAAGACAACAGAAACAGTTCGACTAAACAAGATGTGTGTGATACATGGCAAACAGGTCCGTAATCAGAAATGTGTGCGAAGACCAATAATAACACAGACGATTGCTGTTAATGACTGGGTGATTTGCTCTGTCTACAGAAGAATAACATATATATATATATAACTGAAATAAACATCCAATTACATAAGTGACTATACAGATCATTGGCACACACCTTAATAAACAATTTCATGCATTCTAAACTAGGAGAAATGATCGTCTAGTCATTTACTTCTTGTGACGCTCCCGCCACTGCTCTGTGGGTCGATCCCTCGTCTGGGATAGGAAGAAGACACTTCCTCATGTCAACGATCCGCCTGTACATCTCGTAGCTTGTGTACGTGTCCTTGGCCGCGTACTTGACGTGTTGTTCATCCAGTCTTTGATACCAGACATTGTGTCAGGCGTTCTTGTCCTTCTTGCTCTCATTCTTCATCTTCATGTAGTAGGGGTTGATGATGGCCGAGGCGAGGTCAACCAGGGAGTTCTGTTTGTTGTTGTCACTGCCCCAGACCTTGTAGTGGTCCTGGATGTTAACAAGATTCTGGCATTTCAAGCCCGAAACCTTGAGTTCTTTTAGATCATTGGTCGTGTCCACCGTAGCGAAACTATAGTCGGAACTGTTGATAAACCTGGAGAAATGCTCGCATGGCCATGCGGCCAGGTGGTAGTGGTAGACGAGGACGTCATGTCGCATGCACAACTAGGCGACAACATCCTTCTGATCATGCCCAGCATGACCGATGGTGTACTCGAGGTCGAAGCCGACCACTTGGTACTTGTCCTCAGCAAGCAACTGCTCCATAGTTTGGATGGAGCTCTCCACTGAGACCGGCTCATTCGTGTACACCACTGAGAGGGCCTTCCCCTTACGTGGGTGTCCACTATGTGATGCATGGTGAACTGCCCGCCGTTGTCATTGTCGGCCGGTGGGAGTGCCATTGGAGCCACGGGGAGCGCCATTGGAACCGTTGGATGTCCTCTCTGTATCTGTCGTCACGGGTGTGCTTATTGTGTCGTGTGGCGCGAGAGATGAAGGTAATTGGCCGTAGGAATAAGTGGGGGCCGGGCGGCCTGGATTCTCGTGGCGTCCGCATGGCAGTTTTTGCAGCGGGTAACTGCATCGTGGTGCTGTGCCCGGCGCAACCGCATGCATAATGGCAGCACGAACGTACGTGATCGTGCACCGGCCCCAAACACTGGCAGCACGCGTGGAGGGACAAGGGCAGAGCGCCCGGAGGGACGTGAGAGAACAGCGTGCGTGGCGGGACACGAGTAGAGCGCGCCGCGGCCGCCTCAACAGCGAGCAACCACATGCATAGAGCAGTTGAACACACAGGGAATGGTCGTCTACAAGCCGGCCGGCAGTTGCGACGCTGCGTAGAGAGCGGCCGTGTGGTACTACCTCCGTCTTCGTCTATTAGTCCCCTTTATATTATGTGCCATATTTTGACCTTAAATTTAACCAACAAAATGTTGATGCATGTTATAAAAATTATATAATTGAAAACTATGTTCAAATACAAATCCAACGATATAATCTTTGGCAACATGCATTCGTATTTTATTAGTTAAATCTCTAGTCAAAATTTGGCACAAAAATACATAAACGACTTATAAACCAGGACGGGGGTAGTAGGTAATTAAATCGCAAATATTTTTTTATTAACCATATGTGTACGTGTCCTTTCGTCCTCCTCTCGCACGTCTAGTCACCCCGCTGCCGCAGACAGCTTACAGCACAAGCTTGCGCAGCGCGCGGGGGCATTCTTTTGGCCAAACGGTGACTTGAAGTGGCACCAATGAATCATTGTGAGACCATTCCCACGCAACCTCGCAGGTTCCCGCACAAGCTTCCCGCCCGACTCAGTGAAATCCCCCAAAATCCCAGTGCTTTCCAGCCTGCTATATAAACCCTCACGGCCGGCGAGTCCTGCGTCACATTTTCCCCTCCCTCCCTGTAGCTTATCTCGTCTGCTTCTCCCACAATCGCCAATGGCATCGGTCCATCATCATGGCTCAGCAACTCCGCTGTCATCAGAGGACACCTCCAGCTAGGGAGGCTACACCGCGGCGGTGGTGCAGTCCCCGACGTAGTGTAGTGTGCATCGCGTCCCTATTAGGTTTTCGCGGAACACCCACCACACGCTCCGCCGCCGCTGCCCATCGGCAGCCGTTGCCAGCTGCCGTGGCCTCCACACCACCGTCGAAAGCCAGGGCCATCGACCGCTCTACCGCCGCGGCCCGAAGGTGGGAGGTGGCCGTCGTGGCCGCCACCCCACTGGCGGCCACCATGGCCATCACCCGCTCCGCCACCGCGGCCCGAAGGCAGGAGGTGGTGGTCATGGCCACCACCCCATCGTCGGCTGCCGTGGCCGCCCGCCCACTGTCGGGGCACGACACCTATGGGATCCCGAGAGACCCCTTTATGATTCGGCGGGGGGAGAGGTACACGCAAAGAGCAGAACCGGTGATCAACGCGTGAGGTTTTTACCCAGGTTCGGGCCGCTGATCAGCGTAAAACCCTACTCCTGCTTTGTGTTCTTATTGATGTTCTTGAGCCCAGCCTTCAGGAGCGCTCGCAATGAACAGTACGTTCAAAGAGCAGCTACGCATGCAGAATGGGCCAGAAGTTCTCCTCCTCCGTAGCAGTTGCCTTGGGCCTCCTTTTATATGCTCAAAGGGGTCTCCACAGTGGCAAAATGTACATACATTGAGGTGTAAAGTAGCTACAGGGTATCATACCTAACCCCTGACGGATTAGGACAGGCGCATTTAATGCACCGTGAGGTGTCCGTTTAGGTGTCCTCACTTTCTTGGGGATGGAAAAAGGGGCCATCCCATCAGCACCGCTTAAGCTCTCCTCCACTGGCGCGCCGCCACGCATCCATGGAAGGAGCCAGAATGTCAGACTCGTCACTGTGCCGAAGCGGTGGCACAGTGGCAGAACCTCGCCAGGCGCCGAAACTTGCTGGGCGCCAAGCCTTGCCGGGCGCCGAGCCTTGCCGGGCGCCAAGCCTTGCCGGGCGCCGATCCTTGCCGGGCTCCTCAGGCCACCCCGGCAAGGATCTTGCCGGGGAGGCTGGCCTTCGATTTCCAGCTTTGCTTATTTGCTGATTCTCAGATCTCTGACTTGATGATTTCCTTGATGACTTAAATCGACCTCGAGCTGATCCCGGCAAGCCTTGCCGCGAGGACGGCTACAACTGCCCGTGCACAAGTAAAGGGGTACTAGTGACCCAATACTTAGTACACCGACTGGAGCCCCCGGGCCTGGGCCATACACGAGTGCGAGGCGTTGTTGGGCTAGGCCCAAACAGTGCACGGGCACGCGTGGCAGGGAATTAACTGCTCGCAAAGATCTTGTTTTACTGTGCCTCCCACTACGCGTACGGAGCGCGCGATGTGGGAAGTGTGCCAAAAAGGCTGCAAACTGTTTCGCGCCCACAGAGGCGCATTCATATTGGGGGATAAACAAGGTGGCCCCGCTCCTTCCCCATAAAAAGGAGAAGTCGTGGAGGCGCAAACCCATTCACCCCCCTCTTCTTCCCAATCTGGCTATCGCCATCGCCTTCCTCTGCTCGAGCTCATAGCGAAACCTTCCTTCTCTTCTGCTCGCCGTTCCCGCGCTCGTTCCGTCCTCCGGCTTCCATCTCCACAGCCGCCATGCCGCCCAAGACCAGCAAGGGCAAGGGCACGGACAAGGAGGCGAAAGCCGAAGTTCCGGAAAGCGAGCTGGTGAAGATGCGGAAGAGGCTCGTCGTCTTCCCTCCGATGCTTGACGCCGAAACCTTGAAGGGACGATACCAACGCATGTGGGCGAAGGGAACACAAGACCACCCCGCCACACGCGTCATCCCAGGTGCCAATTCCAAAGGCGGATCGGACAGATACCCCTTCTTCACTGCGTACTTTTATTGCGGGCTCTGTCCACCTTTTTCCAATTTCTTCAATGACATCATGTACACATACGGCTTCCGCCTTCTTGACTTTACGCCGAATGCCGTATTTTGCATGTCGATCTTTGCCCATCTTTGTGAAAATTTTGCCGGCGTGATCCCCAATTCTGCTCTTTTCTGCCACTATTTCTATACTCGAATCCAAAAAGGAGAGGCTCTCTCTGGGTCTATTGCTTGGATTCCAAGGGCGTGGAACAAAAAGATATACCCAGATGGAGTTTACCGCGAAAAGTGGGACGAGTGGCGGGCCGAATGGTGCTGGATCCAGGAAGCAGATCCTCATCCTTTTTGCCATCCCCGGCGACAGAAGGTGGTCCGCGGCAAGGATTGGGGCGATCTCGCCGCAGAAGACGAGAAGCTCACAATCGCCACTACCAGAATCCTCCGCTTGAAGGCTGCCGGGCTGACAATGGAGATGATCAGCTTCGACTTCCTCCGCCGCCGCATCGCCCCTCTGCAGAATAGGGGAAGGCCAGCCTGGGAGTATAAGAACGCAGCGGATGTCATGAGGCTGCGCCCCGGGCTGAACAACAACTTGACTGTTATGCAGCTTGGCGCTCTCCGCCAGAAGTTATTCCAGCGCGAAGACAAGCACCGGCTGCCGGCAAGGATCGTCCCTTTGTGCAACAACTCTGCGCTGGAGTCGATCATTGCTTTCTTGCCGATGTTCAATGCCCACGGCCTTGACCCGACCTGGGTCGAGCCAAGTGAGGAAGCGAATCTGACGGAAAAGCCTGTTCGCCAAGAGCCAGATCTTATTCGCGCCACCACGGATCAAGAGGTAGCATACATCGCTACCAGAGTGGAGGAAGCGAATCTTGCCGCGGAGGCCGGCAGCGTTGGCTTCACAGAGTGGGAAGCCAGCGAGGCAGAGGTGGTAGTGGAGGCGAAGCCTGCCGGGGAGGACGAGGTTGCCGGGGAGGAGAGCGGCGCAGACGCTGAAATCTCATCCGGCGAGGACTCAGTCGAAGAAGAAGAGACGCGAGAAGAGCCCCCTCCCCCGAATAAGAAGGCGAAGCGTGTTCTCCAGAAGGCTGCGTCTGACATCCCGGCAAGCCAGCCCTCTTCGAGTGGCGAAGCCCCCGGCAAGAAAGTGGCCGGCAAGACCGGACCGCGGCAGGGGGCCCGTCAACAGCCTGCACGGCGTGCGAGGCCCGCACCAGCGGCCATTGCTGGGGCGGCAGGAGGGTCTCGCACCACCGCACCGGAAGCTGCCCTGGCGCCTGCCGCAGCCAAGCGGCCTAGGACTCCTCCTCCGCATCCTCACCCAGACACCGCAACGGAGGTCGAATTCGAGATCTCCGGCTTTAGTCCAGAGCGAGAGGAAGAAGAGTAAGTACTTTGCCACAGCTTTGACCTTCCAATCTTGCATCAATCTTTACTGACTTGCTTGTATCGCTTCTGCGGTGACACAGAAACCTTGCTGGAGAGGATGACGAAGAGGTCAAGGACTTCTACGGGCGACGAGCCCCCGGCAGGCTCCACTAGCGTGCCAGAGACCGTCATCGTGAGCCCGGAGCCTAGTCCCCAACGCAGCCCCCAGCGTAAGTTCATTGTCCCTTTTTCTGTTGGCTAGTGCCGAGGCTTTCATTCTTGTCGCTGATATCTTCGGGTTCGCAGGAGAAGAACGGCAACAAGGAGAAGATTGCCCCATTGTGCCTCCTTCATCGACCGCTCCGCCCACAAGCACATCTCCGGCAAGAGATCCTGCCGACGAGCCCGTCCAGATTGAGGAGGAGCCGACAAGCACGGACCTCGGCAACCCACCCCCGACAACCGGAGTTGCCGGGAGAGGTGAAGCGACCTCTCGACAGCCCGACGCAGGTACTCGATCGCCTCAAAGTGCTAGTTATTCTTTTCCCCTTACTTCTTTATCTTTGATCACTTCAAAATCTAAAAACTCGATCTTATTCTGACCTTCTCCTTCTCCCTTCAGAGTTCTCTAAGATGGAACATATGGACGTCGACGCCGTCATCGAGGGGACCGCCAGGGATGCTACTGCCGAAGCAGACAGGATCACTGCCAGCGAGGCCACCAAGGATGATGTTGCCGGGGCCGGTGATGCTCTTGATTGGGAGGCTGCCAAGATGGCACGAACGGAAATCGCGGAAGAACCTGCTAAATAGGGCGACAGGGAGGCTGGGGACCATACTGACGGCATCCCTGCCGCAGGAGCGCCAGGCGCTGCATCGGCCACGGAGCCCCCTGCCACTGGTGAGGCGGCCACTTAAGACCAGCCATCAACATCTGACGAGCCCTCATCCAGCAAGTATCTCAAAGTTGGCGAAAACCTATTCATCAACTTGCCAGGGACGGCAAGCACCGAGGCACCAGCCGAAGGAGAAATTTTTGAGGAAATTATTGCCGCTGCCGGGCTCGAAGTTGTTGACGATCCCAGTGCTAGCAGTGGCAAGTCTGAAGAGGATCGTCTCCTTCAGGCCATGGGCGAAAACTTCCGCAAACTCCAGGCTCTCCATCGTGCCCGAAAAGAGAAGGCGGACTCCAGAATGGCAGTTGTCGAGGCAGCCGAAGCGGATTTTCAAAGGCGCGTCGCACAAATGCAAATCTGGCATGCCGAGGCCCTTCAAGAGCTGGTTGCCGGTCGAGACCAAGTGAGCCAGCAATGGAATGAGGTCCTCCTGAAGCAATCAGACATGGAGAAAGCCCATGATGAAGCTGTTCAAAGGATCGCTACCGAAGATGCTCTCCTGACGGGGCACCGCGTTGCTCTTGACGCTTTCGAAGAAGATCTCACCGCACGTGAGCAGGTGCTCGCCGCCAAGCTTCGTAGCAAGGATGAAGACATTGAAAATCTTGTCGCGCGGCGGACCCAGGAGCTGGAGCAGAAACACAAGGAGGCGCTCGAAGCTCTAACTGCAAGTCACGTCGGCAAGCTCAAGGAGGCTGTCGATGCTGCCGAAGTTGCAGAGGCCGCCAAGAATGAGCTGAGCGACAAAGTGAAGAGGCTGGAGACGGATCTCGACGAGCATGGCAAGGAGCTCTCGACGCTCAAGGGGGACAGGGAAAAAACCCTCCACTCCTTGGCGGAGATGCAAGTCGCCCTGTCCGGCAAGACCAAACAGCTCTCCTCTCCGGCTGATGATATTGCGGTTCTGGAGCTGAAGCTGACCACGTTGCAAAAATCCCTCGAGGCCGGCAGGGCCCGTGAGAAGGCTCTACTCAGGGATCTCCAAGGAGAGAGGAACCTGCTCAAAAGCGCTGCCGCTGCCCAGGCTGATTACGAAAAGGGAGTGGAGATCTGGACTGGCCGTCTCATCGCCACCGCGGAGAAGCTTACCGCAGAACTGTCAACCATGGGCTTGTCGAACTTCAGATATTCTTCCCAGGAAAGAATATCCCCAAGCGCCAGGTTGACGATGTTCTTTGAAAACATCATCAACGCGTTGAGGGCGCTCCAGTCCAGCCGGGCGACCCAACTGGCGAACGAGACTCGCTGGCTTTGCCGGGCCGTCCTTCGCAAGGTGCTCCTCAAGGTGGTGCATAGCAATCCCGGCATCGATCTCTCCAGCGCACTCGGCCACCTGCCAAAGGATGCAAATGTTGAGGCGCTTGAGAAGTGCATCGCGCCGATCCTTGAGAAGGTGGACTCCATCAAAAGGATCGAAGGCCAGCGCAGGGATTGAGTGCTTCCCTTTTATTCTTGCCGCCACCATCTCATGTAAAAGACAGTTAAGTCTCGAGTTAGGACTGCGGCAACTCATGGATGTAATATAATTTAACTATGTTTAGGCTCATGCTAGCTATTTTCCTTGTCTGATTCCTTTATGTATGGAGTTCATCCTACGCCTACTGAAAAACTTGCCGGCGCGCAACCTGCCGCGAGTGCTGGGTGTGGGACTTCAGCAGCCTGCTGGAGGCGCAGCGGCCGGCAAGACTCCTTGGCGCTCTCAGTGCAGCCACTTAAATCGTTGAGCGGACTCGAAAAAAAATAAGGGCGCGACTGATTACAACAAGGGTTCCTTCGCGTGCAGATTTTCCATACAAGGGTCGGAATCGTCCAAGGAACTAACTTGGCAATAAAAAGAAAAACTTGCTCTGAATTTTTAGGACTTAGCTTTCTGTCTTTGTCCTTCCTCCGGTAAGCATACGATTCCGAACGTCACCAACTGGTATTCATGTCTCCCTTCCTCCCCCGGCAAATGTGCGCGCGAGGAATCCTTCTGTCTTTAAGAAAAAGAAAGAAGAGAAAATAAAGAGATGAAACCTTGGCGGTTCGTTAGAACTTACACGGATCAGGTGTTATACAATATCTTAGACAAACATGCATATATGAATGTGAACATGAGAATCAATAAGGAAATGTACAACACTTAAATTTATTCATCTGTGCTCAGGGTCTGCGCCTGGCTTTGTACAAAGGATCACATGCCTTGCCGGCAAGACTTGTACAAAAAGGTGGTTGCCGGGAGCCCCCGGCAACCGCGCCTTATAGATAGAACTTGCGAAGATGTTCGATATTCCAGGAATTACTCACTGGAACGCCATCCTCGGTCTCCAGGCGGACAGCGCCAGGCCTGGTGACTCGTACTACCCGATAAGGGCCTTCCCACTTTGGCGTCAACTTGTTTGAATTATTGGCGGACTAAATCCGTTGAAGAACAAGGTCGCCTTCCTCAAGGCTTCGGGCATGAACCTTGAGGCTATGATAGCGGCGCAAAGCTTGCTGGTAGCGTGCAGCTCGCACAGCAGCCTGAAGACGATTCTCCTCAAGGAGCACAGCGTCATCTTGCCGCAGTTGCTCTTGCTCGAGCTCATCATAAGCGAGCACTCGAGGAGATCCGTATATGAGTTCCGTGGGGAGAACTGCTTCCGCTCCATACACTAGAGCGAAGGGCGTCTGGCCGTTGGCTCGATTTGGTGTCGTTCTGATTGACCAAAGAACCGCCGGCAACTCATCAATCCAGTGTCTTCCGCACTTTTTCAGCCTATCAAAAGTTCTGGTCCTGAGACCGCGCAGCACTTCAGCATTGGCCCTCTCCGCTTGGCCGTTGCTTCTCGGGTGAGCAACAGAGGCAAAACAAATCTTGCCGCCAAGGTCTTGGACGTACTGCATGAAGGTGCGACTTGTGAACTACGTGCCGTTGTCGGTGATGATCCTGTTAGGCACACCGAAACGGCAAACAACTCCTTTGAAGAACTTGACAGCCGACTGCGCTGTCACCTTCCTCACTGCTTCCACCTCCGGCCACTTTGTGAACTTGTCGATAGCAACGTACAAGTACTCAAAGCCCCCGGCAGCACGGGGGAAAGGGCCCAGTATGTCGGGCCCCCAGACCGAAAATGGCCAGGAGAGAGGGATTGTTTGAAGAGCTTGAGCTGGCTGATGTAATTTCTTCGAATGAAACTGGCACGCTTCACACCTGGTTACTAGTGCAGTCGCATCCTGGAGGGCGGTGGGCCAAAAGAAACCTTGCCGGAATGCTTTCCCGGCAAGCGCTCTTGACCCTATGTGGGAGCCACACATGCCCCCATGTATCTCTGCCAACAGCTCTAGTCCATCCTCCCGAGGAATGCACTTCAATTTCACACCATTTGGTCTCTTTCTGTACAGGACGTCATCGATGAACTTGTACATAACAGACCGACGGGCTACTCTCTCCGCTTCTTCTTGTTCCTCAGGGAGTTCACCTGTCTGAAGGAAATGGACAATGTGCCGCGCCCATGCTGGAGCCTGAGGCTCGACGGCTAGGACTAAAGGCATCTCCTCCGCCGGGGGGACGTTTGTCTCAACAGCAAGGGCCTGAGGCCCTGCCGGAGCCTGTTGTTCCCCAGCAGGCGTGTCGATCCCGGCAACTTCCTTGCCGGCGGCTCCAGGGAGCTCTGCCGGGAAGTACTGGCCAGAGTTCAACTTTCTTCTCTTTTCTTGCCGCGTCGATGGCGCTACGTACTTGAGGTGCTCTCCGGTGGGTGCGACAAGCAGCACACCAGCACCGGCGCCTTGCAGCAAAAAAGCCCCGTCAAAGTACATAACCCATTGCTGATCGGTTTCCTTGCCGGGGAGACTTGTTTCTTGAACTTCTTCGTCTGGCGTCGGGGTCCATTTTGCAATGAACTCCGCCAAGGCCCTGCTCTGAATCATCGAAGTACTTTCAAACTTAAGACCAAAGCTGGACAGCTCCAACGCCCACTCCACGATCCTGCCGGTTGCCTCCGGATTTTGCAAAATCCGTTGCAACGGAAAGCGAGTGACGATGATGATCTCATGTGCTTGAAAATAATGGCGCAGCTTTCTTGAGGCCATAAGGAGGCCGAAAAGCAACTTCTGCACACCAGAATATCTTGATCTAGCCCCTTGTAAGAGGGAGCTAACAAAATAAACTGGGCGTTGCACCACCTTTTTCTTCTGCACGGGCTCTTCTGTTTGCGCAGATCCTGTCTTGCCGGGATCATCCCTCGCCGGGGAAGATCTTGCCGTGTCTCTTGGCGGTCCTGCCACTGATGTTGCCTCCTCATCAGCTTCCCTCTGCGCCACCAGCGCAGCACTAACCACTTGATTTGTTGCCGCCAGATACAGCAGCAACGGCTCTTGTGGTTTAGGTGCGACTAGCGTCGGCGGAGAAGAAAGGTATTTCTTCAAATCTAGCAGCGCCGCCTCCGCTTCCGGAGTCCATTTCATTGGACCTGCCTTCTTCAAAATTTTGAAGAAGGGCAGGGCGCGCTCAGCAGATTTCGAAATAAACCTGCTTAGAGCAGCAACACAGCCGGCAAGACGACGCACATCCTTGACGCGTCTCGGCGCTTCAATTTGCTCAATGGCTTTGATCTTGTCGGGGTTCGCTTCGATTCCCCGGCAAGATACAAAGAATCCGAGGAGCTTGCCGGAAGGAACACCGAACACGCACTTCTCAGGATTGAGCTTCAAGTTGATCTTGCGCAAGTTTGCAAAGGTTTCTTCTAAGTCTTGAATGAGCGTTGCTTTATCCTTAGTTTTGACCACTATATCATCCATATACGCCTCCATATTTCTATGGAGTTGTGGCTCAAAACCAATCTAGATCGCTCTGGCAAATGTTGAACCAGCACTTTTCAACCCGAAGGCATTCGTATAAAACAATACGTACCACATGGGTTGATAAAGGCGGTCTTCTCTTCATCTTCCTTTGCCATAAAAATCTAATGATACCCTGAATAGGCATCAAGGAAGGACAGGAGATCACAACCAGCGGTGGCATCCACAATCTGGTCGATGCGCGGCAAGGGAAAAGGATCTTTTGGACAAGCTTTATTGATATCTGTGTAGTCGATACAAAGCCTCCATTTCCCGTTCGCTTTCCGCACTACAACCGGATTGGCCAGCCAGGTTGGATGAAGCACTCCTTTGACCAGTCCTGCCGCCTCCAGCTTCTTAATTTCTTCGGCAATGAATTCTTGCCGCTCCAAGGCCTGCTTCCTCACCCTTTGCTTGACGGGCCGCGCATGGGGACAGACAGCAAGGTGGTGCTCAATTACTTTCCTGGGAACACTGGGGATGTCAGACGGTTGCCATGCAAACACGTCGACATTCGCCCGCAGGAAAGCAACGAGCGCGCTTTCCTATTTGTCATCTAGGGTGGAACTTATGGTGAAAGTTCCCCCCGTTCCGTCCTCCCTGGCAGGCACCTTCTTAGTTTCCGGCGGGGCAGCCTTGGACTTCTTGTTCTTGCCGGTGGAACTCTCTGGTACGTCCTCGACGGAAGCGCAGCACTCTGAGGAGGCGCGCTTGCCGGAGTTCGCGCCAAGGTTCCTGCCGGTCTTCTTCTTCCCTCCGGGAGTTCCAGCGGCAGGAGCAGATGCCTTGATGGCAGGTGCTGCAACTGCTTCCCGGTAAAGTTGGTCGGCACAGATGAGCGCATCCTTCTTGTCGGAATGGATAGTGATGATGCTCAACGGCCCAGGCATCTTCAAGACGTTGTATGCGTAGTGTGATGCCGCCATGAACTTAGCCAGCGCTGGCCGACCAAGGATCCCATTGTATGACATGGGGATCTTGGTGACATCAAACACCACCTTTTCGGTCCTGAAGTTAAGCTCGCTGCCAAATGTTACCGGCAGCGTGATCTTGCCCTTAGGCTGGGTTCTTCCCGGGTTGACCCCTTGAAACGTACCCGTTTCCTCGAGGTCTTCGTCGGGAATCTGAAGCTTTGTGAGCACGTCTGGTGATATTAAGTTTAGGCCGGCCCCGCCGTCAACTAACATCTTCGTCACCTTGAGGTTGCGAATTGTCGGGGAAACCAACAATGGCAAACACCCGACGCAGTTGTGCGATCAGGGTGATCCTCGGTGTCAAAGATGATAGGCGTGCTGGACCACTTCAGAGGCCTACAAGCATCGGGGGATGGCTCTGCCGCATTAACCTCCCGCACCCACTGTTTAAGTTGGCGGTGGGAAGAATGCAGCGAGGCACCCCCATCAATGCACATAGCCTCCGTAGCCTTCTGGAATTCCTGTTCACTGGATTTGTCATCTTCTTCATCATCATCTCTTTCTTTATCTCGGCCCCGAGTGGGCCGATCCTTCTGCTGTTTGGCCTTGCCGCGGCGACCCCCTCGGCCACCGCGTTTCTTGCCGGACCCCTCAGCACCATCTTGGGCCTTCTCCTTGTCTCGCCTCTCGTATTCGGCCTTCTGCTTCTCGGCAAGCTGCTCAACTTGCCGGCAGTCCTGGAGATCGTGGCCCTTAGTGCGATGGATCTTGCAATATTGCTTGCCGGAGTTCTCCGACTTGTCGGCAGCCGCCAAGGCCTGACAGGAAGGGCACCCGGCAAGATCCTTGCCTGGGGCGCTAACCTTGGCCTTCTTGGTGGCGCCAGGGTTGCCGGATTCCTCGACGGCAAGCAAGGCCTTGGCTCCGCGCTTCCTATTCTGCCGCCGGCCTTTCCTTGACGGAGCCGCGGCATCTTCTTCTTCTGAGTCGCCTGTCGCACCAACAGCTTCACCGGGGAGTTTTCTCCCCTCTTCAGCTCGAGCACACTTGTCGGCCAAAGTGTAAAGCTCGGCAATACTCCTGACTTTGTTCATTGCCAGCTCTTCCCGCATCCTGTGGTTACGCACGTTCTGATGGAACGCGCTAATGACAGCGGCAGGATGAACATCAGGAATATTGTATTGCACCCGGCTGAATCTCTGCATAAACTTGCGCAGGGACTCGCCCTCCTTCTGAGGGATGATGTGCAAATCACTTTCTTGACCAGGAGCTTGGTGGCCTCCAACAAAGGCGCCAACAAACTGATGGCACAGATCTGACCAGCAAGAAATAGAATCCTCCGGCAGATGCATCAACCACGACCTGACGTTGGGTTTGAGCACCAACGGGAAGTAGTTGGCGAGTATCTTGTCATCTCGGCCCCCGGCAGCTTGCACCGCAATGGTGTAGATGCTCAGGAACTCCGAGGGATGGGTCTTGCCGTCATATTTCTCCGGGACCTCTGGCTTGAAGGTTCCGAGATTGGGCCACTGGACTTGCCACAGCTCACGGGTAAACGCTGGAGGTCCCACCTCGTAAGGCAGGTCTCCTACGTTCCCTGGCGCGGGCTCGTCGACAACTGGCCCCGCGCGCTTATCAGACTGATAGCGCGCTTCCCGTCGCCGCTCGATGGTTGTTCGAGCGTCCTCCTTGCCTCGTTCCTGGAGAACCAGACGCTGATCAGGGCGCATCCGCGGATCGGACGACGCCGTGGAAACTTCTTCATGGCGGTCGACCTGCTGAGTCGTCGGCCGCCGCTGATGTCGCGGAGGGGAGTGCACTGTAGTTGCACCACCTCCGGTTTTCTCTCCACCGGCTCGCATCGGATCGATGGGCTTCCACTAAGAGGGCCCTTCCTCTTGTGGTCCATCCTTATTAGCGAAGCCGATAAGGCTCTGGATAGTAGCTCGCCACTCCTCCATCTTCTCAGGGGCGGGAGGAAAATCGAGGAGCAGCTGCGCATGTGCCAAGGCTTCCGCTGGCGTAGGTGGCGGCGACAGGTGCGAAGTACGTGAGGTGCTCTGACTCCTAACCAAGTTATAAGGAGCACCGCCACGGTCACGCGACCGCGCGCCACCCTCGCCGGCAGCTCGGTGTGCATGCTGGTCCCGCGCATCTTGGGATCTATGCGCAGAAACCTTTTCGTAGGGACGCCCCGAACCACCAGCGCCATGATGTCGCTCGTCTCGCACAACCTGGGCAGGTTGCGAGGCTCGCGGCGGCGCGGGAGCTCCAGCAGGCGCTCTTTGATCCCTAGAGTTTGTTGTGCCACCCGTAGGCAACACAACGCCATCTCTAGATCCAGCGGCGCGCAAGTTACCACTGCCACTGCGAACGATACTGCTCGCTTGGCTTGGATCACCAGAACGCCGCGGGGGTTCCAGTCCTCTTCCTTCTGCACCCACACCATCGCCTGTCTGCGAAGGCGCGGGCAAAACGGACCCGGACGGTTGTGCTGTCGCGATGTTCTTCTTCTTGGGCGGCATGATGAAGGAACTAGGGCATCGACCACGAGATCAGGTTCACGCAACCTTCAATCCCCCTACGTAGGCGCGCCAAAGGTGTCGGGGCACGACACCTATGGGATCCCAAGAGACCCCTTTATGATTCGGCGGGGGGAGAGGTACACGCAAAGAGCAGAACCGGTGATCGACGCGTGAGGTTTTTACCCAGGTTCGGGCTGCTGATCAGCGCAAAACCCTACTCCTGTTTTGTGTACTTATTGATGTTCTTGAGCCCAGCCTTCAGGAGCGCTCGCAATGAACAGTACGTTCAAAGAGCAGCTACGCATGCAGAATGGGCCAAAAGTTCTCCTCCTCCGTAGCAGTTGCCTTGGGCCTCCTTTTATATGCTCAAAGGGGTCTCCACAGTGGCAAAATGTACATACATTAAGGTGTAAAGTAGCTACAGGGTATCATACCTAACCCCTGACGGATTAGGACAGGCGCATTTAATGCACCGTGAGGTGTCCGTTTAGGTGTCCTCACTTTCTTGGGGATGGAAAAAGGGGCCATCCCATCAGCACCGCTTAAGCTCTCCTCCACTGGCGCGCCGCCACGCATCCATGGAAGGAGCCAGAATGTCAGACTCGTCACTGTGCCGAAGCGGTGGCACAGTGGCAGAACCTCGCCAGGCGCCGAAACTTGCTGGGCTCCAAGCCTTGCCGGGCGCCGAGCCTTGCCGGGCGCCAAGCCTTGCCGGGCGCCGATCCTTGCCGGGCTCCTCAGGCCACCCCGGCAAGGATCTTGCCGGGGAGGCTGGCCTTCGATTTCCAGCTTTGCTTATTTGCTGATTCTCAGATCTCTGACTTGATGATTTCCTTGATGACTTAAATCGAACTCGAGCTGATCCCGGCAAGCCTTGCCGCGAGGACGGCTACAACTGCCCGTGCACAAGTAAAGGGGTACTAGTGATCCAATACTTAGTACACCGACACCCACCATCGACTGCCGGGGTCATCACCCGCTCCGCCATCACCAACCGAAGGTGGGAGGCGGAGGCCCGCACGTGCGTTAGCGACCTTGTGCGCTACATCGAGTTCCTGCGGGAGGAGGAGGAGCATCTCGTCGAGCACGCAAGGAGCCTTACCGCCGCCGTGGCCGCAACACATGCCACCGTAGAGGCGAGGAATCAGGAGATCTACAAGGAGAACCACCGCTTTGAGAGGGGTCATCTAGTGCTGCAGAGGGCGTTCGAGGTGAGCGTCGCTGAAGGTACAGCAGCGGCAGGCACCGTATTGCAGTTGTCCAGCTCGTCGGTAGGCTCCTCCTTCTCTGCCTCTTACTAAGCGCTCTCGATAGAGGAGAGGCTGCCGGAAGTAGTACAAAGCCCCTCCGTAGTAGTAGTATTTAAGAGCTATTTTTTCAGTTCATCTGACTATAGATGTGGTGGAACTGTACAACGTACTTAAAATTAGCTAGTATATATAGTTGAACTAGCTATTTTAGTATGTGGTTGGCAACAATTCGGGAAAAGTTTGGTCGGTTCAGCTATCGAGTTGAACTGTTTGTATAAAAGAATGACTGCATAATCTATGAATGAAATCTATGCTTAATTACTGAATTTTAGTTGCAAAAATTAGATAGTGCTAGTTATTTTTAGCTGCATATTTTGTCAAATGGCAGTGTTACAATCTTGACAAATGGCAATGTTACTAGATCAACAAATGTCAATCTTTCCAGTTTGACAAATGGCAATATACCCAATATGACAGATGCAAATCTTACCAAATTGTCTGTACATGCTTGCACATGGGTCATCCAAAACAACCATTTGCATTGAAGGGATGTACAAATCCTGCTCGGCACATTTTCTCTTGGCTTAGCGCCGAAGTCTGGCTTTGCATACCGTATTCAATCTGAACCGTTTGCGTTGAAGAGATGCACAAATCCTGCACTGCGAATTTTCCCTTGGCTTATTGGGGAAGACCATAGCTCTCACTTTGCATACAGGTGTTCTATCTAAAACGTTTGCGATCAAGAGCTGCACAAATCCTGCTTGGCACATTTTCCCTTGGTTTCCTAGGGAAGCTGTCGGTTTGCATACGGGTGTTCTATCTAAAATGTTTGCGATGAGTGTTTTATATTTAAAAACCATTTATGTTGTTTTTAAAGAAAATCATTTGATAAGTCTGACATTCAGAGAGAAGAACGCAAGTTCGTTCAAACCATATCTTTCATTCAGTCACACTGCGAATTTATATTCATATGATCGAGATACACTGAAACAGTATTAAACCCCCCCCCCCCCCAAAAAAAACTAATTCCGGCGGCGGCGGAAGCGGCGTGCCACACCGGCGTTGTCGTTGTCGTCCTCCGGGATGCCGTTGTTGAAGTCTTCAAGGCAGCACATAATGTTCTTCACTTGGAAATCAAACATCATGTCGTCACGCGATCGACGGGCGGGGCGCGGGAGGACGACAAATCGCGGCGCTGTGAGGTAGTGGTCGATGGCGGCGTCCCATGCCGCTGAGGGGGAGCGGGCACTGGTGCGGCGGGTGCAGGCAAACGCACGGGGACCGGCGCCATGGTGGGTGCATGGGCATGCACGAGCACGGGCACGGGCGCTGGCGCTGCCATGTACACAAGCTCACCGGGTCGGCAGAGACCTCGCTAACGCCAGCGGCTTCCAACTCTATGATAGTGCTCGGTGACCAGCGTGTCAATGCTACGGGGATGGTCGCTGGCGCGGGCGCGGGGATGGGAGCTGGGATGGGCGCGGGTGCATCAACCGCTGCGGCCAGCTCGTTCAGGGCCATGTCCATGAGGCCCCATTCCTCCTTATTTTCTATCTCCTCCGGCTCAAAGTCGACTTCACCAAACTGGAAAACGAGTGGCAGATGATCCTTCTACGCCATGGTGTTGGTGGAGGTCTGCGGGAGGGAGGGAAATGGGAGGCGAACAGTGAGGCCGCCCGTATTAAACAGCAGCTCTGGCGCCATTAATGGAGAGGATGCGAGCAAGGCAGGTGGCCATGGAAGTCAAAGAGCTCGCTTCCCAGTGAGTCTGTGCAGCGTACAACTCGCATGCTTCCCGATGAGCCTTTGCATTGGAGGACAGCTTGCACGCCTCTCGATCAGCCTGCACACTGGACTTCGCTCGCACGCCTCCCGTTCAGTCAAGCAGTTGTCCACACGGCACCTCCTATACCCATTAAAAGAGAGACACGTGGCATCACGTGAATGGTTAACAGAACACACATGATTTAAATTATACAAACGTTTGAGATGTTAAAGTGGTAGCTATTTGTTTCAAAATGCTTTTGCTGGCTGTTATTCGAGTGCGCCTTCTCTCAAAATGGACACGAAAAATACCACAACATGTCGGGTGCCATTCCATGATAGCATGCCAAGTTTCATGAATTTCATACGAGTTTTGGATTTATGAGAATTTAAAAACAAAGTATCTCAATGTTTTGCCAGCAATCAACAGTGCCCTGGTGTTTGAAATTCATTCCCATTTCTTGCATGGGACCTAAGCATGCACCCAATGACACACTTTTGATATGTCAACCCATTTTTCTGCACTTGAGCTTGTGCATGTAGTTCAAATTTCAATTATGCAGATAAAATGCCTAGAAAACCCAGTTAATGTATAAAAATGTCCAAGCGAACCCCGAAAAATCCCAAAAATTGACACAACACTCCTGTTGTTCTATGTTGACACTAGAAAAATTTTGAAAGCAAGAAGACGCAACGGATATCGTTTCATCCCCAAAGGTGGCATGTTCCCTACTGAAACCATCCGGCTTGTTGTGAGAAGCTCTGGTTTGCGAGAAGCTTATACCCAAACCTGCCCCAAATGGGACAAATTTTTTACCACAACATGTTGATTCCGCTTAATGATAGCATGTCAAGTTTCATGAACTACAGACGAGTTTTGGATTTACTAGAATTTAAAAACCATGTATCTCAATGTTTGCGGCCGAGCGATGGTGGCAAGGTATTTGAAATTCATTCCCATTTTTGCATGGGACCTAAGCATGCAACCAAGGACATATATTTGATTTTTCAACCAATTTACATGCACTGGAGCTTGTGCCTACAGTTCAAATTTGAATTATGCACATAAATGCATAGAAAACTCAGTTAATGTATAAAAATGTCCAAATGAACCCCGAAAATTTCCTAAATTTAACACAACACTCCTGTTGTTCTATGTTGACACTAGAAAAAAATTGAAATCAAGAAGAGGCAACGGATATCGTTTCGTCCAGAAAGGTGAAACATTCCCTACCGTAACCATGAGGCTTGTTGTGTGAAGCTCTGGTTTGTGAGAAGCTTATACCCCAACCTGCCCCAAATGGGACAATATTTTTACGACGGCATGTTGATGCCATTCCATGCTAGCATGTCAAGTTTCATAAATTTCAGACGTGTTTTCGATTTTCTAGAATTTTAAAACCATGTATCTCAATGTTAGCCGCCAAGCGACGGTGGCAAGGTGTTTGACATTCATTCTCATTTCTTGCATGGGACTTAAGCATGCAACCAAGGACACACATTTCAATTTTGAACCCATTTATATGCACTGGAGCATGTGCATGTAGTTCAAAATTGAATTATGCACATAAATGCATAGAAAACTCACTCAATGTATAAAAATGTCCAACCGAACCCCGAAAAATCCCAAAAATTGACACAACACTCCTGTTGTTCTATGTTGACACGAGAAAATTTTTGAAAGTAAGAAGATGCAACGGATATCGTTTCGTCCCCCAAGGTGGCACATTCCCTACTGAAACCATCAGGCTTCTTGTGATAAGCTCTGGTTTGCGAGAAGCTTATACCCAAACCTGCCCCAAATGGGACAATATTTTTACCAAGGCATGTCGATGCCGTTCCATGATATCATGTCAAGTTTCATGAATTTCAGATGAGTTTTTGATTTACTAGAATTTTAAAACCATGTATCTCAATGTTAGCGGCCGAGCGACAGTGTCAAGGTGTTTGACATTCATTCTCATTTCTTGCATGTGACCTAAGCTTGCAACCAAGGACACACATTTGATTTTTCAACCCATTTTTATGCACTGGAGCATGTGCATGTAGTTCAATTTTGAATTATGCACATAAATGCCTAGAAAACTCAGTTAACGTATAAAAATGTCCAAACGATCCCCAAAAAACTCCAAAATTTAACACGACACTCCTGTTGTTCTATGTTGACACCAGAAAAAAATTTGAAAGAAAGAAGAGGCGACGAATATCATTTTGTCCACAAAGGTGACAAGTTTCCCTAATAGAACCATGAGGCTTCTTGTGAGAAACTCTGGTTTGTGAGGAGCTTATACCATAACCTGCCCCAAATGGGACAATGTTTTTTACCCCAGCATGTTGATGCCATTCCATGATAGCATGCCAAAGTTCATGAATTTCAGACGGGTTTTGGATTTACTAGAATTACAAAAGCAAGTACCTCAACGTTTGCCGGAGAGCCACGGTGCCGTGGTGTTCAAAATTCATCCCCGTTTCTTGCATGGGACATAAGCATAAACCCATGGACACATATATGATTTTACAACCCATTTTGGTGCACCGGAGCATGTGCATGAATTTTAATTTTGAATTGTGCACCTAAAATGGCTAGAAAACCAAGTTAATGTATAAAAATGTCCAAGCAAACCCTGAATAATTCCAATTTTTTTACGACACACCTATAGTTGCATGTTCACTGCAGATAAAAGTTCTAGCAATTCAAACACCCTCCTTTGCTGATGTGACCCCATTATGTAATTCAAATCAAGATGAAAAATCAAGTAGATCGCACACAGTTTATTATAACCAACCGTGTGTGATGTAGTACAAAATATCTTGGAGCATCGTCGGAGTATAGTACGCCTATGGCTTACGCGAGAAGGTGCATCGGCTACAGTCCATAGCCGGCGTGTCAAGCACACTAGCTCACTCCCCAAATATCATTTCACTGTTCAATCATCGCCGGTGAAAGATGGGGACGTGGACCCGCATCGTGAGGGCAACTTCGGCGGCCCACTCCAGTGAGAGCATGCCCGCAATCTGCGATCGGGCGTCCAAGGCAGCCCAAACGGCAGTTGTTGCTTCTCAGGTGGCAGCAGCAACATCTGCCTCGGGGATAGCAACTGGCGAGAGCGGCACAACAGCTGTCCGTTCCACAGCGGCGGCCTTATCCCTAATGGAGGCCGCCGACGACCATGTCGAGGCCGCCCACACCCAGCTCATGGCAGTCACCGCACAAATCGAACAAAGCTTCTCCGACAATGGTCGGCAACCCACGGCTGAAGAGTTGGCAATCACCGAGAGCGTTCAAGCAGCCGTCCGTTCCTCCGCGGCACACCTATCCACAACGGAGCCCGTCCAATCACATATCACGGCAGCCCACGCCCAGCTCATGGTGGCCTTTTCGAAAGAGATGGTGGATGCGGGTGGCGAGATGCTTGCCGAGTATGGTGCGATGGATGCCATGGAGCCCCTTCCCTAGGAGATCGTCGGGCGCAAGCTGGACATGGAGGAGGTGGCGGAGATTGACGAGCACCAGCCGTAGTAGTACTCTTTGTTTTGTTTAATTAAGAGCACCGGTCTTTAATTTGTTAGAGTAATGTTTAGGTCAGCTAGCTCTGTTTAATTGCTGAACTTGCCCAATTAAGAAGTGTGGGTGTGCTGTAGTCTCCTTTGTGTACCCAAATTATGCAATGACGTGGATGACCACTATAACCAGGGAAATTCAAACCAAAATTTTTGACGTTCAAACTCATCACACACGGGTTAAGCTATATGAATTGTTTGTTATGTTCACATATTGTACACAGTGCTGAATAAGGGACCGTGTCTGATGACACTTTGTGCACCAGTTTTTTCGCTGCACTGATCCAAAATTTTCGGCTTCCGTGGAAATATCTACCTCCCCGCCCCCTCCTCCTTACCAAAAGCCACATTTCCCCTGTTTCTGCCTTCCTTTCCAAGTTGAAACCTTCACTCCTTTCTTGCAGCGCCACCTCCTCACTGGCGACCCTCCTTCACGTTGCTCGGCCTCATCGATCCAGGTAGGTAATCCACACCCGACCCCCATCCTCCTCCTCCTTCCACATCCCACATGCCCCGACCGCCGGCGCAACACCTTAGACCCAAATCACCAACCCCTTCCCCAAATAAGCGCCACCCTAAGCCATGGTGCACGCAGTATAGCCAGGAGCTCAAGGAGCATTTGGCAGCGGAGAAGCAAATCGCAGTCGCACGCGCGGATGAGGTCGCGATGGCTGCCATTCGTGCCGACCCCCAGATCTTGGAGGAGCACCTCGCTGTCGAGGCCACTGTCGACGCCTCACGCATCGATGCCGCGCCGCGGTTGGCTGCTTTAAATGATAGTTCGTGGCATTTCCTCGAGGCCATCGTCGGTGCCTTCGACGAAGACTATGAGGTGTTTTCTCAGCATGCCCGTGCTTACCTCAACTCGAGAGGCAGAAGGTTGGTGCCCGGAGTGGCTCAGGCAACTCACCACTGCAACAAGGGCACCCACATTGTGGAGGCCTCGCCCTCTTCCATGTCCAAGGAGCCAATCATCATCGATATCTCAGACGATGAGGAGTAGCTTGTCTTATTAGCTCACTATAAGGACCTATGTTCAGTTTGCTAGCTACGCCGGTTAAGCATGCTCGATTTACCCGTTGCATGTGCTGCTCCTGCCTTTCCTGAACAAATTCTAGTGAATTGTCCTATCTACTTTTACCATGCAATTTGTTGCTCTAGTGTATATGTTCTACATGTCGTGCAATGTGGTGCTCACTTATTAATTGTTTGGTTAATTAGTTGTCGTCTTCAGTTAACTGTTCGGTTCAATTCTACAAATGTGATGTTCAATTCTTCAGTGTGTAATTTTGTATTGTCTTCCATGTGAGAAATAAATCGAGTTTATCTTTACAAAATACATGAGAAACAAATACAATTGCTATATTTCCAAGTTGTAAAGCATTCTTGGTTTGGTTAACTGTCTGATCTTCTAGTATGTTATACATTGTGCAATGTGGTGCTCAGTTAACGTTTGGTTCATTTGTTGTGGTGTTTAGTTAACTGTTTGGCTCAATTCTGCAATGCGATGTTCAATTGTTGTGGGTGCATTCTGTTATTGTATACCATGTGAGAAATAAATCAAATTTGGCTGTACTAAATACATGAGAAACAAATACAATTGCTATATTTCCATGTTGATAAGCATGTTTGGTTTGGTTAACTGTCTGATCTTCTATTAGGAGTATGTTATATTGTGCAATGTGGTGCTCAGTTAATGTTTGGTTCATTTGTTGTGGTGTTTGTCGGTGTCAAAACCGGCGGATCTCGGGTAGGGGGTCCCGAACTGTGCGTCTAAGGTCGATGGTAACAGGAGACGGGGGACACGATGTTTACCCAGGTTTGGGCCCTCTCTATGGAGGTAATACCCTACGTCCTGCTTGATTGATCTTGATGAATATGAGTATTACAAGAGTTGATCTTCCACGAGATCGTAATGGCTAAAACCCTAAAATCTAACCTATCTGATTATGACTGCCTCTACGGACTAAACCCTCCGGTTTATATAGACACCGGAGGGGACTAGGGTTGTACAAAGTCGGTTACAGAGAAAGGAATCTTCATATCCGAACGCCAAGCTTGCCGTCCACGCCAAGGAGAGTCCCATCCGGACACGGGAGAGAGTCTTCTGTCTTGTATCTTCATGGCCCATCAGTCCGGCCCACCTTACGTAGCCTGGACGCCCGAGGACCCCTTAATCTAGGACTCCCTCAGTAGCCCCTGAACCAGGCTTCAATGACGACATGTCCGGTGCGCAGATTGTCTTCGGCATTGCAAGGCTGGTTCCTCCTCCGAATACTCCAAAATAGACTTCGAGCACAGAAAGCGTGTCCGGCTCTGCAAAACAAGTACCAAACACAACCGCAGAGAGTATAATATTTCATGAGTCCAATCCGCTGACAACTTTTTGTAACGCGCCACCACGTTCCTGCACGGTCATTATTTCGAACCGTTCTTTAGCATCCCGCTCCACGCTTTAAGATGCGGTTTCCAGTGGCACGTCTTGTCACAGCAGAGATCGTGTCCCTTCATTATGGGATTCTCATCAATACGGGCGTGGGTAATCCAACCGTGTCGTTTGCACGGCCCTTGGGAATAGGCGAGTTTTAAGGCGAGTGGGAAGGCGCTTGATATTCACTGCATTTATAAGGAGATAAGGATTCACCCCTTTCACCCACGCCTTCTCTTTCTCTGCCTCTCCATTCCTGAGCTCCAGCGCCCAAGTTCTCATCTTTTCCGCCTCAAAGAAGCACTCCGACCATGTCCGGATCCGGAGCGCAAGGCAAGTGGATGGCCTCCTCCGTCAAGGAGAAGGACATCACGAAGCTCCGGGAGGCGGGGTATTTGGCCAAGGAAATCGCCTACCGGCTTCCGGCCAAGGGACAGATCATCCCCACCCCCAAGCCGCATGAGAGGGTGGTGTTCATCCCCACTTCGTCCGCGGGTTAGGGTTTCCTCTCCACCCTTTCATCCGCGGACTCATGTTCTACTATGGGCTAGATTTCCATGATCTAGCCCCAAATTCTTTCCTCAACATCTCGACATTTATTGTCGTGTGCGAGGCCTTCCTCCGCATCCCACCCCACTTCGGACTGTGGCTCAAGATTTTCAATGTGAAGCCGAAGGTGGTGGATGGCCAACACGCAGAGTGCGGATGCGCCATGGCGAGCAAGATGCCCAACATCACATGCCCCAAAGGTACCTTTGTGGAGACCGTCAAAGGGTGGCAGCAACTGTGGTTCTATATCACAGAGCCCCGCGACGCCAATTGGGCTGCGGCTCCTGAATTCAAGTCCGGAGCTCCAATGCGGCTCACCTCCTGGCTAGATAAGGGCCTGAATTGGGCATCGTCGGACGAGCTGACAGCGCTGTAGGCGCGTATCCAGAGTATGGTGGACAAGAACATCAAGCTTGTCAATGTGATCCAGGTGATGCTAGTTCGCCGGATCCTTCCATGCCAAAGCCGGACTTGCCATTTGTGGGAGTTCGATCCGGCCGAGCACCAGACCTTGCAACAGTTCTTCGGAACTATGCACGAAGACATCTGGAAGGTCCTTTTTAAGGCCAATGAGAAATGGCCGGAGACGACCGAGGACCGTGGGCACGTCCTGGCCCATCCCGCTAGTCCGGTAAGTCTTTCGCGCTTCAAGGTGAATCCTTTACTTGCTTACTTAGGGAAAATGCCTAAGCCTCCCTATTTATTTTTTCAGGGCTGGACGAAAAAGGCAGAGCGGATTAAGTGTCCGGCTCCGCTGCCCGAGGAACCAGCCATCCCGCTTCTGACGAAGATGCTGGTCCCGGCGCCCTACCAGGCGCCGGAGAAGAAGGCCAAGAAAAAGGCCAAGGAGACCAGAAGTGGCCTCCGTCGCAAGGGAACTTCGGATGCGATGTCCGAAGACGCCGAGACTCACTCCACCACCGCAGAAGACGACGAGGAGGAGGAGGAAAGCAACTCTCCCCTTGAGGGGGGAAGGAAGAAAAGGGCGGCCCCCATAAATCTGGAGGCAGATGCGTCCAAGAAGGGGAAGGTCTCCCTCGCGGATAACTCCACGTGGGACGTCGACAACAGCCCAGAGCGGTGCCCCCGAGATAACCCCCTGGCCGAGTCGTGAGTACTCAAAGCCCCTGACGCATTCATATATCTAGCCTCTTTTCTCCACAGTTTTAACATGTTGAATCATGTACTTGCAGTCCGGCTTGTTCCGACCTCGAGCGATCCTCATCTTCGGGGAATTCGCTAGACCCGAAGGTGATGGACAGCGGGTCCCTTCCGGTGGCCTCCTCTCCCAAGGCCATGGATGACACCGAGGCGTTGTCCTGAAGGATCCCAGGCCAGGGAGAGACGCAGGAGGCCATCAGCGCGGCGCCAGACGATGAAACCTCGGCCGCCGGACACATGGGGGAGCAAATCCCCATGGAGACTAGCAATGGGGGCCAGGTCCAATTCGGCCCCCAGCCGAATACGGTCCCGAAGACCTATACGCCTCCGGAATCCGGCAAGCAACCTCCTTCGAAAGAAGGGGGTGTGCCTATTTCGCCGGTGACCTCTGTCCAACCAGAGGCACCGGACACCCTACTGGAAGCGCTACGAAGTGCTTCCATTGTAGAGGGACACCGTGCCCTCATGGGTACGGCGATTGAGAAGATTCAGTCCGCGAAGAGCGGACTGACCGAAGCCTGCACAAGCCTTCTAACAGGTTTTGAGGTATGAAACGCAATTATGTAAAAAGAATGTCACAGTATAGACAGTAGCCCCTGAGACACTGTCCGGTGGTCGAAAAGAAAAGCCGGACAGAGGATCAAACAATTTTCGCAGGAGACTAACCATATATGTCTATGTGAAAAAACAGGCATCGCTGCTGGCTGCGACCTCCCATGCTGCCGAAGTCTTCGGACTGAAGCAGAGTCTGGAGCGGGGCGAGGAAGAACTCGGCCGTGTGAAAAAGCAGCTGGAGGACAAGCAAGGTATGCCATGACCTTCTGTATATCAGAAAGGATAGATGATTTGTATTGACCATAGTGCCATGATATTTGTAGGAGCGGCGACCGAGGTGGAGGCCCTTAAAAAGGCGCTGGCCGAGGCCCAGAAGAGAGCGGTGGAGGAACAATCCGTCCGCGAAAAGCACGAGGCCAAGGTCGGTGAGGTCTAACAAGAGCTCCAGGACGCTGTAAAGAAATGCGAGTCCTTGGAGCGCAAGATTATGGATCAAGAGTCCGAGCTTGCTAAGGCCCACCAAAGCACGCAAGAGGCCCGGGTTGAAGCCCAGGGCGCCCTCCAGGAAATCCAAGAGGCCAGGAAAATCACGGCGGGTAAGGCCTTTATAATGCACAACAAATTTGTGAAGAAAAGGTACCTCTTACTGACCCAGATTTGGAGTTCTCCAGGAGCGTTTGCGGATCTGCCGCACAGCATTGCTGATGCTGCGGATTTCTTCCGAGCCGAAGAGGGGAGCTCAACGAAGAAGCTGTTCTGGTCGCAATACCTTGCGCCAGAGCATCCGGTGCCCTTCAGCGATTAGCTGAAACAGCTGACCGAACTGCATAGGGCCGCCAAATTGGCCATGAAGGATTTGATAATCCGTCTATGGCCTGTCGAAGCCATACCCAACAGCTACTTCGGGCTCGTGAAGCGACTGGTTGCTACCTGCCCTCGGCTTGATGCCATCAAGCGGTCGGTCTGCATTGAAGGTGCGCGGATGGCCTTCGCCCGTGTCAAGATACAGTGGGCGAAGATGAACGCCGTCAAGCTCACGACCGAGGGACCGCCCGCGGGCAAGGAGCATCGCACGCCCGAGCGATATTTTGACGATGTCCTGGAGGGATCCCACATTGTAGCGGAGCAGTGTGCAAAAGACATTATCTTTGGATGAATATATTCATGTTTTCCTGTCCTGTATAATGGAACAAAAACTGAGATGTAATATAATATTAGTTGTTTATATCATGATTTTTCCTCCTGTGCGGCCGTTTTATTAAATCTGAGAGTTGGCCAGTCGTCGGCTTCAGCCCCCACGTAGGTAGTACGGGGGTGTTGGGGATAGAATCTAAACACTCTTGATCCAAAGTTTGGTCCTTGAAGGAGGTGTTTAGCGCAACGAACCAGGCAATCGGACTATGTGGCTTTATCACCCTCACTTAGCCATAGGAGTTTTATAATAGAAATTTAGGCGCAGCCCCTAGTATTCGTGAGTCCGAACTAGGGTGCTGTAAACACCTGATCCGGTAGAGACCGATTCATCGCATAATGCGGAAAAAATCGCAAAAGATTTGTAACCTCCGAAGAGCTGACCGGCTCACGCCGCATCATGACAATCAGTTTTCGGCTTTCTCTACTAAGGTGCTCATCTGGATAAACTAGGGCACAATCGCAGTAGTTCTCCCTTTACTACCCTAGCCGATATAGCGGAACATAAGGTAGTAAACACAGGAGCCGGGCAACCCAACTATTGACCAAAGACATGATTCGGAGCCAATGCATATAATGCTAAATTCGGGGTGCCGAACTATACTGTAAAAAGTGTTCGGACTTTGTTGCCATAATATGGGGCACAATAAGGCCCCTGGCGAATTTAAGCCGTACCAAAGTGTACGGGTGCAATTGATAAGATTATCAAGAAAAAATGAAGTAGTAAGCTAGTGCCACAGAAGTTGGGCCGCGAACTGTTTCCATTATAATTTTATTGATACGTCAAAGCGTATAAGTAGTGCGATAAGCAACAGGGCTATTTAACATGCCATGACCAAGGGATTGCTGCGTGCAGGTCCTGAGAACAGGTAGAGTGATCGTCAAAAAGACCTCCTAGAGATTCCTGTATACCTCAATGCTTCTTTCTATCCTTGGTGTATCTATCCTTCGAAAGGACCGATGATCAGGCCGTCTTGAGGGGCCTTTGGAAAAGAAACCTAAAAAGGATGAAAAAAAAAGTGAAAGTATGTGTGTCCAGGGGAGGTCGAGCCGTATTATGGACCACAATCTAGTTATGCCTCCGCCTATGCCCATGGTATTTTAAGTGCGTAGTTATGTACGTGTGGTACGTATGCCGCCATTTGGCCGGGACAAAGACGGAGGCCGGATTGCTAGTCTGACTCCTGACGAGCCGGACTGTTATACTGCGGAGTAGTCTGGATCCGGTTGACGATGTCCGGGAGCTTGGTCGCTGAATTAAGATTCTGCTTGGCAAGGCCGCTCTGTACTTCCGCTGTCAAGGCCACGGTGTGCTCCTCGGTACGGAGGGAGCGCTCTGTATTTCTGTTAACTATTATGACGCCGCGTGGTCCCAGCATCTTGAGCTAGAGATAAGCATAGTGTGGCACCGCATTGAATCGAGCAAATGCGGTTCGTCCGAGCAGTGCGTGATAGCCGCTGCGGAAGGGGACAATATCGAAGATCAACTCTTCGCTTCTGAAGTTGTCCGAGGATCCGAAGACAAGCTCTAGTGTGATTGAGCCTGTACAGCGGGCCTCTACACCTGGTATGACTCCTTTAAAGGTAGTTTTTGTGGGTTTGATCCTTGAGGGATCGATGCCCATTTTGTGCACTGTATCCTGATAGAGCAGGTTCAGGCTGCTGCCGCTGTCCATGAGGACGCATGTGAGATGAAATCCATCAACAATTGGATCGAGGACCAGTGCGACTGAACCTCCATGACGGATACTGGTCGAATGGTCCCTGCGATCGAAGGTGATCGGGCAGGACGACCATGGGTTGAACTTTGGGGCGACTGGCTCTATCGCGTAGATGTCCCTGAGCACTCGTTTGCGCTCCCTTTTGGGGATATGAGTGGCGTATATCATGTTCACCATTTTAACCTGAGGAGGGAACTTCTTGTGTCCTCCTGTGTTCGGCGGACGAGACTCCTCATCGTTGTCCTTGCTTTGCGCCCCCTTCTCCTTGTTTTCGGCATTTAACTTGCCATCCTGTTTAAAAACCCAACAGTCTCTGTTGGTATGATTGGCTGGTTTATCAGGGGTGCCATGGATCTGACATGGACGATCGAGTATGCGGTCCAAGCTGGATGAGCCCGGATTGTTTCTTTTGTATGGCTTCTTCCGCTGGCCGGACTTGGAGCCGCTAAAACCGGCGTTGACCGCCGTGTCATCGGCAGTGCCACCATTACTTCGGCGCTTGTGCCTGTTGCGTCGGGGCTTGTCATTGCTATTCATGGCTTCAGAGGTACCGGCATCGCTTGCAGTGTTATTGCTATGGGCTAGCCAACTATCCTTGCTCGCAAAAAAGAATGTCATGAGTGCCGTGAGGGCTGCCATCGACTTCGGCTTTTCTTGGCCGAGGTGACGAGCGAGCCATTCGTTGCGAATGCTATGCTTAAAGGCTGCTAGGGCTTCGGCATCCGGGCCGTTGACGATCTGGTTCTTTTTAGTTAGGAACCTAGTCCAGAATTTCCTGGAAGACTCTCCAGGCTGTTGAACTATGTGACTTAAGTCATCGGCATCCGGAGGTCGTACATATGTGCCTTGGAAGTTGTCGCGGAAGGCGTCTTCCAAGTCCTCCCAGCTGCCAATAGAGTTTTCAGGCAGACTGTTTAACCAGTGCCGAGCTGGCCCCTTGAGTTTTAGTGGGAGGTATTTGATGGCGTGAAGGTCATCGCCGCGGGCCATATGAATATGGAGAAGAAAATCCTCAATCCATACCTCGGGATCTATTGTTCCATCATATGATTCGATATTTACGGGTTTAAACCATTCTAGGAATTCGAGCTCCATTACTTCATCAGTGAAGCAGAGGGGATGTGCGGCGCCTCTATATCGGGCCAAGTCGTGATGTAGTGCGGATGTAGTTCGTCTGCGGTTTTCGGCCCAAACGTGGTTATGCTCATTATGTCTGGCTTGATAGCCATCGTCGCGCACCAGGGCATGCCCCCGCGATCCGTAGATCGATCTGGGCTGGCCTACTCTGTTCTCCAGGTCTTGCCGGAGGTCATATGTGTATTCCCAAGCTGTGGTATCTTTGCCTTTACGGTGAGGTAGTATGGGTAGGTGTTCGGCTTGGGTTGCCGCTTTGTCCCGGCCACGTGGTGGTCGGTCAGCCGCATTACGTGTTGATGGCATGGGCTCAAGTGCCTCGTCGTCGAATTGGGGTAGCAGTTTACGCTTCGGGTAACATTTAATGGGGCGCTCGAGTCCATATTCCTCGGCTGCCAGGACATCAGTCCATCTGTCGTTGAGTAGACCTTGATCAGCTTGAATCTGCTGCTGTTTCTTTTTTAGGCTCCACGCAGTGGCTATTAGCCGGCACTTAAAGCGCTCCTGCTCGACGGGTTCCTCAGGCACGATAAAGTCTTCATCGCCGAGGCTCACCTCATCCTCGGAGAGTGGAAGATAGTTGCTGTCCTCCGAGTCTTCGTTTATGGCCTGTTCGTCAGGGCTGACTTGCCCATCTTCCCTATCGTCCTGTTCGGAAGTCGGCTTGACGGGATCTTCTTTGTCTTCGGCATCGTCCGGAGTATTGTTTTCTCTCGTGCCGGTATTGCTGTCTTTTCCACGGTGTGATTTAGAGAGGTGCCGCTGACGACAGCGCTTTGGCTATGTCTCAGGAGGTTTATCCTCGACTAGATCTTTCTCGTTATCGCCGTTATTCTCTTTGGGAGTATCCACCATGTACACGTCATACGAGGAGGTGGCTGTCCAGCGCCCAGTAAACAGCGGGTTTTGGGCCTGCTCCTCTCCAGCATCGTCGTCCATACCGTCGATGTCTTCAGAGTCGTAATCGAGCATGTCGGTTAAGTCTTCGACAGTGGCAATGAAGTGGGCGGTGGGTGGGAAGCGAAATTCTCCGTCATCAGCCTCCAGTCCAAACAGGATATAATTCGGCTGTGAGTCCCCCGCTTAGGAGAGGGTTTTTAATGAGTTTAGCACATCACCCAAAGGTGAGTGCCGGAAGATGTCCGCGGAGCTGAACTCGACGATCGGCGCCCGATCGAGCTCGATGGGCGCGGACGCACGCGGTTCGGAACCTGTGGCCGGAGACGAATCCGAGGTTCCGGGGACACAGATACCATTTGAAGTTGGGTCTGTGTGCGGCTCCTACGCCGCTGAGTCTGCGGCTTCCATGGCGGGGTTTAGCTTCCCGTCCTCGGATGGCGCAATCTGCTCCGGATCTAGGGCCAGAGCAGTTACAGGCGCTATCTCTCAGGTATGGTCCGATGACAGATTTAGGTCATGTTCATCGCGGTGGCAGGGAGCGGCTGCCATGGGCTCGAATCCGTCGAAGATCAAGTTTCCGCAGATATCAGCAACATAGTTCGAGCTTCCAAACCTGACCTGATGGCCAGGGGCGTAGCTGTCGAAATGCTCTAGAAGGCCAAGCGAGTTAGCCCGCAGTATGAAGCCGCCGAATACGAAGATCTGGCCAGGGAGAAAGACCTCCCTTAAGGCAGCATCGTTGTGGATGATTGATGGAGCCATCGAGTCTTCTAGAGACGACACAGAAGAAATCTCAATGAAAGCACCAATGTCGGTGTCAAAACCGGCGGATCTCGGGTAGGGGGTCCCGAACTATGCGTCTAAGGTCGATGGTAACAGGAGACGGGGGACACGATGTTTACCCAGGTTTGGGCCCTCTCTATGGAGGTAATACCCTACATCCTGCTTGATTGATCTTGATGAATATGAGTATTACAAGAGTTGATCTACCACGAGATCGTAATGGCTAAAACCCTAGAAGTCTAGCCTGTCTGATTATGATTGCCTCTACAGACTAAACCCTCCGGTTTATATAGACAACAGAGGGGACTAGGGTTGTACAAAGTCGGTTACAGAGAAAGGAACCTTCATATCCGAACGCCAAGCTTGCCGTCCACGCCAAGGAGAGTCCCATCCGGACACGGGAGAGAGTCTTCTGTCTTGTATCTTCATGGCCCATTAGTCTGGCCCACCTTACGTAGCCTGGACGCCCGAGGACCCCTTAGTCCAGGACTCCCTCAGTGTTGAGTTAACTGCTTGGTTCAATTCTGCAATGCGATGTCCAATTGTCATGGGTAGAATTTTGTATTGTTGTGTATGTGAGGAATAAATCGAATTTGGCTGCACTTAATACATGAGAAAGATATACAATTGCTATATTTCCTAGTTCTTAATCATGATTGGTTTGGATAAATGGGTTTTCCATGTGACTTGAATTAATCTGATGAATCTGCAATGTGCTTATTTTTTATCAACATAGTTTACTGATAGCATGCGAACCCTCACTTAACCTGATCACTAACTACCTTATATGTGTTGCAGGGAAACAATGGGAAGCACTGAGGTTTACAATCGAGGTTTGCACATGCATGGTCCTTTGTCTAATAGCACATTATTGTGCAATTGCAGGAACCATTCTAATATTTAGGTTTTTAACAATTTGGTCTTGCACATGTAGGTCCTGCTGTCAGAGGTTTTGACCCACTATTCGACCCTTTTTGCATATGGGGAAATGAGTTGTCCATGAATATCAGTCAAGTCAAGAAACTCAGAAAGATTGTTAGGATAAAGAAATTAGCGACAAAAAACAACAAGATCTTTGTCTGCACAATGAAGAAGACATCAGTTCACTACAGGATGGTACTAACTATTATACCTTGCCTTTTTTATTCCTTTGCCCCATTTCCAATATAGAGAAGATATTTATGCACATCCTTGTTTTCAGGCTTTTCCAAAGCAGTTCACTGATGATTACCTCTCAAACCACCTGTGTGGTCAGGAGGCGAGGAAGGTATTCATACAACACCCACGGTTCAATATTGAAGTGTTCCTGAAGAAGACGAAGGATGGACGGTCAATCATCCACAGGCACTGGCCTAAAGTTGCAATGACCTTCAACATCAATGAAGGCTCAATATTCGCCTTACGCTTCAGCAGTTTTCCAGATGAAATTCATCTGTCTATGTACCATCTATGATGCTAATTTCAAAAGGTTATAGATGTTGCATGCGAAACTTGGTGCTCATGCAGTTGTGTAATGGGGTAGCTGAGTGCTGAAGCTATATGATGTTGTACTCTGATGTATTTCAATTATGAAATCCTGCTTCCTTAATATGAAAATGGAATATATTGTGTGCTTAATATGAAATGCCAATTAGATTAATAAATGGATTATTAATAATAGGACAATTAGCCTGCTAATGGCCAATTAGCCTGCTAATTGGGTTTTTCTATTGCAAACGGTTATTGAGAAAACACCGTGGGCGATGACCTCAGGCAACGCACACAGTTTCTAGGAATAAACCATGTTGGATCAATGGACAATCACACACGACATCCTCTTGAAAACTGTTTGCCTTAGGCCACCTTGCACAAACGTTTACCACATAAATAGTGTGTGTGATGGACAACCTTTGCCACATAGTTTCTTCTACGCACTGTGTGTGATGCATTAAATAATGCAAATGATAAAATTGTTAATATCGTGTGAAATGGCAATGCTATCACAAACGATTTAATGGGGAAAATTGTGTGTGATGTACCTGTGAACGGAAATGTTTTCCTTGGAGTTACTGTGTGGGATGTATATACGAACGGAAACGTACTTCCTGGATTAACTGTGTGGGATGTTGTCGGTGTCAAAACCGGCAGATCTCGGGTAGGGGGTCCCGAACTGTGCGTCTAAGGTCGATGGTAACAGGAGACGGGGGACACGATGTTTACCCAGGTTCAGGCCCTCTCTATGGAGGTAATACCCTACGTCCTGCTTGATTGATCTTGATGAATATGAGTATTACAAGAGTTGATCTACCACGAGATCGTAATGGCTAAAACCCTAGAAGTCTAGCCTGTCTGATTATGATTGCCTCTACGGACTAAACCCTCCGGTTTATATAGACACCGGAGGGGACTAGGGTTGTACAAAGTTGGTTACAGAGAAAGGAATCTTCATATTCAAACGCCAAGCTTGCCGTCCACGCCAAGGAGAGTCCCATCCGGACACGGGAGAGAGTCTTCTGTCTTGTATCTTCATGGCCCATCAGTCCGGCCCACCCTACGTCGCCTGGACGCCCAAGGACCCCTTAATCCAGGACTCCCTCGGTAGCCCCTGGACCAGGCTTCAATGACGACATGTCCGGCGCGCAGATTCTCTTCGGCATTGCAAGGCGGGTTCCTCCTCCGAATACTCCAAAACAGACTTCGAGCACAGAAAGCGTGTCCGGCTCTGCAAAACAAGTACCACACAAAACCGCAGAGAGTATAATATTTCACGAGTCCAATCCACTGACAACTTTTTGTAACGCAACACCATGTTCCTGCACGGTCATTATTTTGAACTGTTCTTTAGCCTCCCGCTCCACGCTTTAAGATGCGGTTTCCAGTGGCATGTCTTGTCATAGCAGAGATCATGTCCCTTCATTATGGGATTCTCGTCAATACGGGCGTGGGTAATCCAACCGTGCCGTTTGCACGGCCCTTGGGAATAGGCGAGTTTTAAGGCGAGTGGGAAGGCGCTTGATATTCACTGCCTTTATAAGGAGATAAGGATTCACCCCTTTCACCCACGCCTTCTCTTTCTCTGCCTCTCCATTCCTGAGCTCCAGTGCCCAAGTTCTCATCTTTTCCGCCTCAAAGAAGCACTCCGACCATGTCCGGATCTGGAGCGCAAGGCAAGTGGATGGCCTCCTCCGTCAAGGAGAAGGACATCACGAACCTCCGGAAGGCGGGGTATTTGGCCAAGGAAATCGCCTACCGGCTTCCGGCCAAGGGACAGATCATCCCCACCCCCAAGCCTCATGAGAGGGTGGTGTTCATCCCCCACTTCGTCCGCGGGTTAGGGTTTCCTCTCCACCCTTTCGTCCGCGGACTCATGTTCTACTACGGGCTAGATTTCCATGATCTAGCCCCAAATTCTTTCCTCAACATCTCAGCATTTATTGTCGTGTGCGAGGCCTTCCTCCGCATCCCACCCCACTTCGGACTGTGGCTCAAGATTTTCAATGTGAAGCCGAAGGTGGTGGATGGCCAACACGCAGAGTGCGGAGGCGCCATGGTGAGCAAGATGCCCAACGTCACATGGCCCAAAGGTACCTTTGTGGAGATCGTCAAAGGGTGGCAGCAACTGTGGTTCTATATCACAGAGCCCCGCGACGCCACCTGGGCCGCGGCTCCTGAATTCAAGTCCGGAGCCCCAATGCGGCTCACCTCCTGGCTAGAGAAGGGCCTGAATTGGGCATCGTCGGACGATCTGACAGCGCTGCAGGCGCGTATCCAGAGTATGGTGGACAAGAACATCTGCCAAAGCCGGACTTGCCATTTGTGGGAGTTCGATCCGGACGAGCACCAGACCTTGCAACAGTTCTTCGGAACTACGCACGAAGACATCTGGAAGGTGCTTTTTAAGGCCAATGAGAAATGGCCGGAGACGACCGAAGACCGTGGGCATGACCTGGCCCATCCCGCTAGTCCGGTAAGTCTTTCGCGCTTCAAGGTGTATCCTTTACTTGCTTACTGAGGGAAAATGCCTAAGCCTCCCTATTTATTTTTTCAGGGCTGGACGAAGAAGGCAGAGCGGATTAAGTGTCCAGCACTGCTGCCCGAGGAACCAGCCATCCCGCTTCTGACGAAGATGCTGGTCCCGGCGCCCTACCCGGCGCCGGAGAAGAAGGCCAAGAAAAAGGCCAAGGAGACCAGAAGTGGCCTCCGTCGCAAGGGAACTTCGGACGCGATGTCCGAAGACGCCAAGACTCACTCCACCGCAGCAGAGGACGACGAGGAGGAGGAGGAAAGCAACTCTCCCCTTGAGGGGGGAAGGAAGAAAAGGGCGGCCCCCATAAATCTAGAGGCAGAGGCGTCCGAGAAGGGGAAGGTCTCCCTCGCGGATAACTCTGTTTGGGACGTCGACAGCAGCCCAGAGCGGCGCCCCCAAGATAAGCCCCTAGCCAAGTCGTGAGTACTCAAAGACCCTGACGCATTCATATATCTAGCCTCTTTTCTCCATAGTTTTAACATGTTGAATCATGTACTTGCAGTCCGGCTTGTTCCGACCTCGAGCGATCCTCATCTTCGGGGAATTCGCTGGACCCGAAGGTGATGGACAGCGGGTCCCTTCCGGTGGCCTCCTCTCCCAAGGCCATGGATGACACCGAGGCGTTGTCCCGAAGGATCCCAGGCTAGGGAGAGATGCAGGAGGCCATCAGCGCGGCGTCAGAGGGTGAAACCTCGGCCGCCGGACACATGGGGGAGCAAATCCCCAGGGAGACTGGCAATGGGGGCCAGGTCCAATTCGGCCCCCAGCCGAATACGGTCCCGGAGACCTATACGGCTCCGGAATCCGGCAAGCAACCTCCTTCGAAAGAAGGGGTGTGCCTATTTCTCCGGTGACCTCTGCCAACCAGAGGCACCGGACACCCTACTGGAAGCGCTGCGAAGTGCTTCCATTGTAGAGGAACACCGTGCCCTCATGGGTACGGTGATTGAGAAGATTCAGTCCGCGAAGAGCGGACTGACCGAAGCCTGCACAAGCCTTCTAACAGGTTTTGAGGTATGAAACACAATTATGTAAAAAGAATGTCACAGTATAGACAGTAGCCCCTGAGACACTATCCGGTGGTCGAAAAGAAAAGCCGGACAGAGGATCAAACAATTTTCGCATGAGACTAACCATATATGTCTATGTGAAAAAACAGGCGTCGCTGCTGGCTGCGACCTCCCATGCTGCCGAAGTCTCCGGACTGAAGCAGAGTCTGGAGCGGGCCGAAGAAGAACTCGGCCATGTGAAAAAGCAGCTGGAGGACAAGCAAGGTATGCCATGACCTTCTGTATATCAGAAAGGATAGATGATTTGTATTGACCATAGTGCCATGATATTTGTAGGAGCGGCGACTGAGGTGGAAGCCCTTAAAAAGGCGGTGGCCGAGGCCTAGAAGAGAGCGGCAGAGGAACAATCCGTCTGCGAAAAGCACGAGGCTAGGGTCGGTGAGGTCCAACAAGAGCTCCAAGACGCTGTAAAGAAATGCGAGTCCTTGGAGCGCAAGATTACGGATCAAGAGTCCGAGCTTGCTAAGGCCCACCAAAGCACGCAAGAGGCCCGGGTTGAAGCCCAGGGCACCCTCCAGGAAATCCAAGAGGCCAGTAATATCATGGCGGGTAAGGCCTTTATAATGCAAAGCAAATTTGTGAAGAAAAGGTACCTCTTACTGACCCGGATTTGGAGTTCTCCAGGAGCGTTTGCGGATCTGCCACGCAGCATTGCTGATGCTGCAGATTTCTTCCGAGCCGAAGAGGGGAGGTCAACGGAGAAGCTGTTCTGGTCGTAATACCTTGCGCCAGAGCATCCGGTGCCCTTCAGCGATTAGCTGAAACAGCTGACCGAATTGCATAGGGCGGCCGAATTGGCCATGAAGTATTTGATAATCCGTCTATGGCCTGCTGAAGCCATACCCAACAGCTACTTCGGGCTCGTGAAGCGACTGGTCGCTGCCTGCCCTCGGCTTGATGCCATCAAGCGGTCGGTCTGCATTGAAGGTGCGCGGATGGCCTTCGCCCGTGTCAAGATACAGTGGGCGAAGATGAACGCCGTCAAGCTCGCGACCGAGGGACCGCCCGCGGGCAAGGAGCACCGCACGCCCGAGCAATATTTTGACGATGTCCTGGAGGGTCCCGCATTGTAGCGGAGCAGTGTGCAAAAGACATTATCTTTGGATGAATATATTCATGTTATCCTGTCCTGTATAATGGAACAAAAACTGATATGTAATATAATATTAGTTGTTTATATCAAGATTTTTCCTCCTGTGCGGCCGTTTTATTAAATCTGAGAGTTGGCCAGTCGTCGGCTTCAGCCCCCACGTAGGTAGTACGTAGGTGTTCAGGATAGAATCTAAACACTCTTGATCCAAAGTTTGGTCCTTAAAGGAGGTGTTTAGCGCAACGAACCAGGCAATCGGACTATGTGGCTTTATCACCCTCACTTAGCCATAGGAGTTTTATAATAGAAATTTAGGCGCAGCCCCTAGTATTCGTGAGTCCGAACTAGGGTGCTGTAAACACCTGATCGGGTAGAGACCGATTCATCGCATAATGCGGAAAAAATTGCAAAAGATTTGTAACCTCTGAAGAGCTTACCGGCTCACGCCGCATCATGACAGTCAGTTTTTGGCTTTCTCTACTAAGGTGCTCATCTGGATAAACCAGGGCACAATCGCAGTAGTTCTCCCTTTACTACCCTAGCCGATATAGCGGAACGTAAGGTAGTAAACACAGGAGCCGGGCAACCCAACTATTGACCAAAGACATGATTCGGAGCCAATGCATATAATGCTAAATTCGGGGTGCCGAACTATACTGTAAAAAGTGTTCGGACTTTGTTGCCATAATATGGGGCGCAATAAAGCCGCTGGCAAATTTAAGCCGTACCAAAGTGTACGGGTGCAATTGATAAGATTATCAAGAAAAAATGAAGTAGTAAGCTAGTGCCGCAGAAGTTGGGCCGCGAACTGTTTCCATTATAATTTTATTGATACGTCAAAGTGTATAAGTAGTGCGATAAGCAACAGGGCTATTTAACATGCCATGACCAAGGGAGAGCTGCGTGCGGGTCCTGAGAACAGGTAGAGTGATCGTCAAAAAGACCTCCTAGAGATTCCTATATACCTCAATGCTTCTTGCTGTCCTTGGTATATCTATCCTTCAAAAGGACCGATGATTAGGCCATCTTGAGGCGCCTGTGGAAAAGAAACCTGAAAAGGATGAAAAAAAAGTGAAAGTATGTGTGTCCAGGGGAGGTCGAGCCGTATTATGGACCACAATCTAGTTATGACTCCGCCTATGCCCATGGTATTTTATGTGCGTAGTTATGTATGCGTGGTACGTATGCCGCCATTTGGCCGGGACGGAGACGGAGGCCGGATTGCTAGTCTGACTCCTGACGAGCCGGACTGTTATACTGCCGAGTAGTCCGGATCCGCTTGACGTTGTCCGGGAGCTTGGCCGCTGAATTAAGATTCTGCTTGCCAAGGCCGCTCTATACTTCCGCTGCCAAGGCCGCGGTGTGCTCCTCGGTACGGAGAGAGCGCTCTGTGTTTCTGTTAACTGTTATGACGCCGCGTGGTCCCGGCATCTTGAGCTTGAGATAAGCATAGTTTGGCACCGCATTGAATCGAGCAAATGCGGTTCGTCCGAGCAGTGCGTGATAGCCGCTGCGGAAGGGGACGATATCGAAGATCAACTCTTCGCTTCTGAAGTTGTCCGGGGATCCGAAGACAACCTCCAGTGTGATTGAGCCCATATAGTGGGCCTCTACACCTGGTATGACTCCTTTAAAGGTAGTTTTTGTGGGTTTGATCCTTGAGGGATCGATGCCCATTTTGCGCACTGTATCCTGATAGAGCAGGTTCAAGCTGCTGCCGCCGTCCATGAGGACGCGTGTGAGATGAAATCCATCAACAATTGGATCGAGGGCCAGTGCGGCTGAACCGCCATGACGGATACTGGTCGGATGGTCCCTGCGATCGAAGGTGATCAGGCAGGACGACCATGGGTTGAACTTTGGGGCGACTGGCTCTATCGCGTAGATGTCCCTGAGCGCTCGGTTGCGCTCCCTTTTGGGGATATCAGTGGCGTATATCATGTTCACCGTTTTAACCTGGGGAGGGAACTTCTTCTGTCCTCCTGTGTTCGGCGGACGGGACTCCTCGTCGTCGTCCTTGCTTTGCGACCCCTTCTCCTTGTTTTCGGCATTTAACTTGTCGGCCTGTTTAAAAACCCAACAGTCTCTGTTGGTATGATTGGCTGGTTTATCAGGGGTGCCGTGGATCTGACATGGACGATCGAGTATGCGGTCCAAGCTGGATGAGCCCGGATTGTTTCTTTTGTATGGCTTCTTCCGCTGGCCGGACTTGGAGCCGCTGAAACCGGCGTTCACCGCCGTGTCATCGGCAGTGCCACCATTGCTTCGGCGGTTGTGCCTGTTGCGTCGGGGCTTGTCATTGCTATTCTTGGCTTCAGAGGTACCGGCATCGCTTGTAGTGTTATTGCTATGGGCTAGCCAACTATCCTCGCCCGCACAAAAGCGGGTCATGAGTGCCGTGAGGGCTTCCATCGACTTCGGCTTTTCTTGGTCGAGGTGACGAGCGAGCCATTCGTCGCGGATGCTATGCTTAAAGGCCGCTAGGGCTTCGGCATCCGGGCAGTCGATGATCTGGTTCTTTTTAGTTAGGAACCTAGTCCAGAATTTCCTAGCCGACTCTCCAGGCTGTTGAACTATGTGACTTAAGTCATCGGCATCCGGAGGTCGTACATATGTGCCTTGGAAGTTGTCGCGGAAGGCGTCTTCCAAGTCCTCCCAGCTGCCAATAGAGTTTTTAGGCAGACTTTTTAACCAGTGCCGAGCTAGCCACTTGAGTTTTAGTGGGAGGTATTCGATGGCGTGAAGGTCATCGCCGCGGGCCATATGAATATGGAGAAGAAAATCCTCAGTCCATACCACGGGATCTGTTGTTCCATCTTATGATTTGATATTTACGGGTTTAAACCCTTCTGGGAATTCGTGCTCCATTACTTCATCAGTGAAGCAGAGGGGATGTGCGGCGCCTCTATATCGGGCCAAGACGCGATGTAGTGCGGATGTAGTCCGTCTACGGTTTTCGGCCTGAACGTGGTTATGCTTGTTACGTCTGGCTTGATAGCCGTCGTCGCGCGCCAGGGAATGCTTCCGCGATCCGTAGATCGATCTGGGCTGGCCTACTCTGTTCTCCAGGTCTTGCCGCAGGTCATATGTGTATTCCCGAGCTATGGTATCTTTGTCTTTACGGTGAGGTAGTATGGGCAGGTGTTTGGCTTGGGTTGTCGCTTTGTCCCGGCCACGTGGTGGTCGGTCAGCCGCATTACGTGTTGATGGCATGGGCTCAAGTGCCTCCTCGTCGAATTGGGGTAGCAGTTTACGCTTCGGGTAACTTTTAATGGGGCGCTCGAGTCCGTATTCCTCGGCTGCCAGGACATCAGTCCATCTGTCGTTGAGTAGATCTTGATCAGCTTGAAGCTGCTGCTGTTTCTTTTTTAGGCTCCTCGCAGTGGCTATTAGCCGGCGCTTAAAGCGCTCCTGCTCGACGGGTTCCTCAGGCACGATAAAGTCTTCGTCGCCGAGGCTCACCTCATCCTCGGAGAGTGGAAGATAGTTGCTGTCCTCCGAGTCTTTGTTTACGGCCTGTTCGTCAGGGCTGACTTGCCCATCTTCCCCTGTTCGGAAGTCGGCTCGACAGGATCTTCTTTGTCTTCGGCATCGTCCGGAGTATTGTTTTCTCTCGTGCCGGTATTGCTGTCTTTTCCACGGCGTGATTTAGAGCGGTGCCGCTAACGACGGCGCTTTGGCTGTGTCTCAGGAGGTTTATCCTCGATTGGATCTTTCTCATTATCGCCGTTATTCTCTTTGGGAGTATCCACCATGTACACGTCATATGAGGGGGTGGCTGTCCAGCGCCCAGGAAACGGCGGGTTTTGGGCCTGCTCCTCTCCGGCATCGTCGTCCATACCGTCGATGTCTTTGGTGTCATAATCGAGCATGTCGGTTAAGTCTTCGACAGTGGCAATGAAGTGGGCGGTGGGTGGGAAGCGAAATTCTCCGTCATCAGCCTCCAGTCCAAACCGGATATAATTCGGCTGTGAGTCCCCCGCTAAGGAGAGGGTTTTTAATGAGTTTAGCACATCACCCAAAGGTGAGTGCCAGAAGATGTCCGCGGAGCTGAACTCGACGATCGGCGCCCGATCGAGCTCGATGGGGACGGACGCACGCGGTACGGAACCTATGGCCGAAGATGAATCCGAGGTTCCGGTGACAGAGATCCCGTTCGAAGTTGGGTCTGTGTGCGGCTCCTACGCCGCTGAGTCTGCGGCTTCCGTGGGGGGGTTGAGCTTCCCGTCCTCGGATGGCGCAATCTGCTCCGGATCTAGGGCCAGAGCAGTTACAGGCGCTATCTCCCGGGTATGGTCCAATGACAGATTTAGGTCATGTTCATCGCGGTGGCAGGGAGCGGCTGCCATGGGCTCGAATCCGTCGAAGATCAAGTCTCCGCAGATATCAGCAACGTAGTTCAAGCTTCCAAACCTGAACTGATGGCCAGGGGCGTAGCTGTCGATCTGCTCTAGATGGCCAAGCGAGTTGGCCCGCAGTATGAAGCCGCCGAATACGAAGATCTGGCCGGGGAGAAAGACCTCCCTTAAGGCAGCATCGTTGTGGATGATTGATGGAGCCATCGAGTCTTCTAGTGACGACACAGCGGAACTCTCAATGAAAGCACCAATGTCGGTGTCAAAACCGGCGGATCTCGGGTAGGGGGTCCCGAACTGTGCGTCTAAGGTCGATGGTAACAGGAGACGGGGACACGATGTTTACCCAGGTTCGGGCCCTCTCTATGGAGGTAATACCCTACGTCCTGCTTGATTGATCTTGATGAATATGAGTATTACAAGAGTTGATGTACCACGAGATCATAATGGCTAAAACCCTAGAAGTCTAGCCTGTCTGATTATGATTGCCTCTACGGACTAAACCCTCTGGTTTATATAGACACCGGAGGGGACTAGGGGGCTACGAAGCCGGTTACAGAGAAAGGAATCTTCATATCCGAACGCCAAGCTTGCTGTCCACGCCAAGGAGAGTCCCATCCGGACACGGGAGAGAGTCTTTTGTCTTGTATCTTCATGGCCCATCAGTCCGGCCCACCTTACGTAGCCTGGACGCCCGAGGACCCCTTAATCCAGGACTCCCTCAGATGTACATACTAACGAAAACGTATTCCTTGGATTGACTGTGTGGAATGTACATACGAATGGAAACGTTTAGCCGGGACTGACTGTGTGGGATGTACTTACGACCGGAAACGATTTGGCCTATATAATTGTATTTTTTTAGTACAACTGTATGTATAACAGATCGCTCGCCCGTCGCACACGACCTCATTTTCCTGAGCGTGTGAGCCAGGAGGGCCTATCCCCGACGGTTTCTGGGTCGTGTGGGAAGGACCCCCCTATCGCAGTCACTCACTAGGCGACAGTTCAAAACCCCGTCGCGGAAAGGGGTTAAAAACCGTTTTTATAGCACCTCGCTGTACCAGTGAAGGGATGGGCCAATTTTCAGGATGTACGTCCTTTGGCCTTTTAGCGTCCCATTATGTGTTGGGCCAATTTCCAGCCCGATGTGTCTTTCAGCCTGTTAACGGCCCATAAAGGAGTTGGGCCATTTGCAGTCCGACCTAAGTTTTGGCCTCTTAACGGCCAATGCTCTTCATGGTCCAATACCAGCCCGGTTTCTCTTTCGGCCTGCTAAAGGCCCACAACACAGTTGGGACATATACAGTCCGACCTGACTTTTGGCCTCTTAGCGGCCCATGCTCTTCATGGTCCAATACCAGCCCATTGTCTCTTTCAGCCTGCTAAAGGCCCACAATACAGTTGGGCCATATACAGCCTGACCTTATTATTGACATGTTAATGGCTCATGAAATCAAATGGGCTCGCTTATTGCCTGCTTCGATTTCGGCCTTTTAACGACCTGAGAGGTAACTACGCCAATCATTAACTATTGGCTCATTTCAATTGTAGCGGCCCAATAGAGCTTTTGGCCTGGTTATGGCCCATCAACTTATTGGGCCGCTAAAGTTCGAACATGTCTTTAGGCCCAATTAGACAAAGTCGAATTCGGCCCAGCTATAATTTGAGCCCATTACGATGAGCATTTATGTATAGGACCAAAACCGATTAATCAAAGGCCCAAGAGAATTTTGGCCCTTGCGAGTCCATTAGGGGGGCCCTTTAAGGGCAGTGGGACACTATCCTTCACAAAGGGCCCACAACGGTTCGTGGTAGCTATTAATTTCATTGCTTTTTTGGCTTCCTAGTGACCAGTTAGCTGGAATGCGAGGCGCGCTAAGCAAATGTACGGCATACAAGGAAAAATGTAGCACATCCAGCATATATTACAGGAAATTACTTCCATTGGGCAATCAAAGATTGACGCCAGTGCAAATAAATGAACAGAACTTAACGATCTACAACCTCACAATCTGCAACCTCAGCGCGGATAACGCCCATAAGCATGTGAGCAAGTTCTTCCTTCTTTGCTACACTGTCTCTGAAAACATTGATCAATTCTTGTTACGCAAGAATGTGCACCTATGATTCCTCCACGATTTCCATCATTGCTTCACCCAATAATTGGTTCACAAACATACATTTTTCCATTGGATTCGAGACAGAGGAAACTGAACAGATTCAGATGGCGATTTTGGCTGGCTTGTATTATTGATAGTGGAGAGTGTCTCGACCATTGCATCATAACATAAATTAGGAGGGGAACCAAATATATTAATCAAGAGTTATTGTCGTATTGCCTGCCCTATATTTATTGGAAAGAAACAATGGGGTTGCCTTGCTGTTTTCAGAGTTTGTCTTATTATCTTCAGTAGCCTGCAACAAATTAACACACTAGCATTGCTATCATTGGCCAGGTCAGATAATAGGAAAGCAACATTGATACAATGAATGTTTGGGCAACCAGATCACACCAGCCTACACAAAAATAACACAATGTGGCACAACAATCATCACCCAGGTAAGGTAATAGGAAAGCAACATTGACACAATGTATGATTGGGCAACCAGACCACAGCAATAGAATTTTGTAATGTGCAAGATATGAGATAGTACACTCATGCAGCTCAGTATGCAAAACTACCAGGCAGTTTTCCTTACAAAAATCAACATTGTCACCTTTAACTATACATTTTGCTACAAGTAAATTTAGATCAGATAAATGTTGGATTCATGCCGATTAAAAAAATACATGCTGATGTAAAAATATAGTGATATACAACAGGTACTTACATCAGCATTGGAGCATAGAGAATTCCCGCAAGATACTTTCCTCGAACACGATCCCAGTTTAGAAAGTCTTCTATCCTTTAAGCTTTTTTTTTCTAAAAGAGAGATGGGTAAGAAAAATGTAGAAAATATGATCTAAATGCTATAAAATTTCATGATGCGAGGATACGCACACACGCTTCTTAGACTGGAGTTGACATATTTTTGCTGGACTGGAGCGGGCTAGTTCTCTGGCCACTGGAATCTGCTCATTGTCCTCATCATTATCAAGAGGAGTTGGGTTTCTCTGTGCTGGAGCAGTATCTATGAACACTGAAGTTGGTTTACTATCTCCTGGCGTTTGGATCTTTTGCAAAGACCTTGTTTGTAGCCCTTCAAATTCTAACATGGTCGTCTTCCCCTCGTATGCCTTATATAGAAGAATGGGGCTTCAATTATAAAACATGCTACGACAGAGAGATGGAATAGGTACTGAAGAATAGAAAGGCATGACATATTGGCATGTATTCCCTCCATCCGGAAATAAATGGATGTGTCTAGGCGTATTTCAGTTCTAGATACATCCATTTTTATCCATTTCTGCAACATGTAATTCGGACGGAGGGAGTATGATGTAAGAGCTAGGGATACGACAGGACAACAGAGTAAAAAAATCACTAGTTGAATGTAAAATTGTATGATAGCGGAATAGGTACAGAAAAACACGAAGGCAATATATGCGTGTATGATTGGGAAACTAAGATGGCATTGCAACAGACCAGTAGAATAGCACTTCAATGTAAAAAAACATGGTATGGTAGACGGATGGAGTACATACTGATGAATAACAATGCATAAGATATTCAGAAGCATGTTGTCCAAACTAAGCAGATGGCATTGCGATAGAGTAGAATGATAGTACTTGAATTTGAAGACATGTTATCATGAATGGGATAGGTACCGAAAAACAGGAAGGCATGACATATTTACATGCATGATCAACAGGCTAAGCACATGGCATTGCAACAGAGTAGATGCACTCCAGGACATTATATGCATGATGTACCCATATCACGGGCCAAGTTAGAGCAGGGACCTTGGGGGTGAATAGGATTCATCATCTTTCTCCAAGTCTTTTGAAGAACTGCTTTTAACTGTTCCATCATATTGGGTATCATTGACGTCAAGTTTGTTGGCCGTTACATTGCTCCACGAGGTTCTCATGGATATATCAGTGTGTGCAATTATATCTGACATGCATGGAAGACAACTAGTAGTTATATTATGTAATGAGTGCCTGTAGGAGACAGCATAAATAGTAGGACTGGACTTAACTAGCAGCAACAGCTCTCAAAAACTAAAGGGAGAACACAGATGAAAGCTACAGAATGTGTATTGTTTGTACTCGAGATTAACTAGATGGCACACAAAAGTATTAAAGAACAACAACATAGGTAATACTAGAAGTGGTATAATCACCAGCCTGTGGGATAGCATTTGCTGATGGATCATAACTATAGAACAGTGTTAACTCCTGAACAAGTCTCTTATCTGAACTATGGAACAGTGTTAACTCCTGAAGAAGACTCTTAAGAGATCAGCATGAATATACAGTGACATGTGATAATCTATTTTCCATGCTTAGTTGAATAAAGAAGCCATAAATGTTGCACACAAGTAAGATGAGGGTACAACCTATCTGGCCGCCATCCATAGGAGTGAGCATCATCTGCTGATTTGTCGATGGCCTTGCGGTTGTTGTGGCTGTCCATGTCGGGCACGCACATTCGAGGCAGGGAACTGTTGAATGGGGACTATAGCTCCCTTCTGGTGTATGCTTCCCTTGTTGGAGCAGCTGCAGTGAGAAGGAAGACGATGTGGTTGAAGATGCAGAAAACACATAATGTTTAGAACGACACATATCTCTGATCTGAAGAAATACTCTAAGAGATCAACACTAAGGTATGAGACTGGTCACATGTCTGTTGACTGAAAACTAAATTGGGTTCACACGATTTTTTTTTTGGTTCTATCTGATCTACGCCGGATGGCTGGATGGCCGTCTTGTGCCTCTCGGCTGACACTATTCAGAATCTTCCCCGAAGAGCCAGCGACCACCGGCAGAGCAGCCTGCCTCCACCATCCGTGGCTGCGAGAGCTCCGACTAAAACCTCGCCCCCCGCCCCACCACACTATCGTGGTTGTGCCGCCCCCGGCCAAACCACAAAGACTCGCCGTCATCCAGATCCGGCGGCGGCAGTACCTTCAACCCGAGCAACTCTAAGATTGCCACCTAAGCGCTGCTTCCACGGCGAACTTGCGCCCCCACACCCCTACGGTAGACATGGAGGCACTGCTGCCCCAGCCAACCAGCATCCTAGGAGCTCCACCGCCTCGAGGGGTGCTGCTTCCCATTGGGAATCGACTAGCCCAGAATAAAAATTCAGGCAACTAACGCCTAAATAAAGTGATTTAAGATGAGTGTACGACCTATCTTGTGGCCCGGTGAAGTAGGCAGCTCCAGCTGCCGAGTCGGTGAGGCCAGCGCGGTTGCGGTGTCTCCTAGCGGCAGGAAAGCAGATATGTCACGACGGTTAACGGCTACGGGGAAGCTGTGCCGGGGCCCTGGACGCGTCCGAAGTTGGAGCCGCTCCGACGCCACGCACAACAGCGCGGGTGAACCGGCTCTGGTATGGTTCACGCGGTCATCGTCGAGGCAGCTCCGGCAACACGAAGTAAGAGGCACACGGCCCAGTGCACGACGGCAAACGGACAGTGGCTCTAGCATTGGGGACGAGGGCGGCGGTGAATTTGGTGCGGTGGGGGCGCCATGGAGGAGGGAAGGGCTGAGGTTTCACGGCTGGGGAGAAGGTGATTTGGTGCCCATGTTGTATGAATGAGGAATCGGGAGGGGGAACCATGTCTTATGAACGCATTTGTCTGAAATGTGGGGGAAGTTACAGTTCTACCCCTGCCTTTTGGCTTCTGTGCTTGGGTCTATGTCTTGAGGGTCGGGCATAGTAGGGTATCTTTGCTTCTCCCAAATAGTGGGCGCCAGCGATTTCGGGCGAGGAGGGCATGTTTTGAAATAGTGGGCGCAAGCGATTTCGGTCGTGGAGAGGGTGTTTTGCCGCTCATGGTTTATGAATTATTCGTCACCTGTCATTTCGGCCGAGGATAGGGCGCGCTTGGATGAAGTTAGAAACCTACCCTCGATGTACGACGGGCCAATTGATGTGTGTCCCACATAGGCCGATAATTTTGCGTCTACCATTTATTTGCTTGGGAGAATTCCACCGAGCAGAGGGTGTTTAGAGATTCGTTCAAATTTGGGAGAACGAGCATCCACGTCTACCTTACCAAGTCGATTCGAATCAAATTTTGAAATATTAGCTTGCCACTTCTTTTTCAGATGGGGAGATGATGCTCGGGACTAATGTGTTTTTACATGCTCGTTGCTACCGATTTAGTATTTGACAAATAGTTAAACCACTCAAAAACGGGAATCAAACCCAAAATGAAATATCTCGATTTAATGAAATAGTTCGTTCGCCCGGTCAAAATTGTGGACTGATGTCTACTACACAACTTGTTCTTGTAGACTTATGTTGGGCCTCCAAGCGCAGAGTTTTGTAGGACATTAGCAATTTTCCCTCAAGTGGATGACCTAAGATTTATCAATCTGTGGGAGGTGTAGGATGAAGATGGACTCTCTCAAACAACCCTGCAACCAAATAATAAAAAGTCTCTTGTGTCCCCAACACACCCAATACAATGGCAAATTGTATAGGTGCACTAGTTCGGCGAAGAGATGGTGATAAAAGTGTAATATGGATGGTAGAATTATATTTTTGTAATCTGAAAATAAAAAACAGCAAGGTAACAATTGGTAAAATGGATCACAAATGGTATTGCAATGCTTGAAAACCAGGCCTAGGGTCCGTACTTTCGCTAGTGCAACCTCTCAACAATGCTAATATAATTGGATCATATAACCATCCCACAAAGTGCGATGAAGAATCACTCCAAAGTTCCTATCTAGCGGAGAACATAAGAATAAATTGTTTCTAGGGTACAAAACCACCTCAAAGCTATTCTTTCCGATCGATCTATACAAGAGTTCATACTAAAATAACACCAAAGCAAATTCAGATTTGTAATGCTCAATCCAACACAAAGAACCTCAACGAGTGCCCGAAGATTTCTATCGGAGAAACAAAGACAAGAACGTGCATCAACCCCTATGCATAGATTACCCCAATGTCACCTCGGGAATCCGCGAGTTGAGTGCCAAAACATATATCAAGTGAATCAATATAATACCCCATTGTCACCACGGGTATTCGTATGCAAGACATATATCAAGTGCTCTCAAATCCATAAAAGTATTCAATCCGATAAAACGAAATCTCAAAGGGAAAACTCAATTCATCACAACAAGATAGAGAGGGAGAAAAACCATATGATCCAACTACATTAACAAAGCTCCTGATACATCAAAATTGTGCCATCAAGAACACGAGAGAGAGAGAGAGAGATTAAACACATAGCTACTGGTACAAACCCTCAGCCCCGAGGGTGGACTACTCCCTCCTCATCATGGTGGTCACCGGGATGATGAAGATGGCCACCGGTGATGATCTCCCCCTCTGGCAGGGTGCCGGAACGGGGTCTAGATTGGATCTCGTGGATACAAAGGCCTTGCGGCGGCGGAACTTCTGATATAGGGTCTCCGCGAGGGTTTTTGGAATATTTGGCAATTTATAGGGCAAAGAGGCGGTGCGGGAGGTCACCGAGGTGGGCACAACCCACCGGGGCACGCCTGGGGGCCCAGGTGCGCCCTGGTGGGTTGTGCCCCCCTCGAGGCACCCCCCAGGTGCTGCTCTGGCCCATTGGATGTCTTCTGGTCCATAAAAAATCCACAAAAAGTTTCGCTTCGTTTAGACTCCGTTTGGTATTGATTTTCTGCGATGTAAAAAACAAGCAAAAACCAGCAACTGGCACTGGGCACTATGTCAATAAGTTAGTCCCAAAAAAATGGTATAAAGTTGCTATAAAATGATTGTAAAACATCCAAGAATGATAATATAGCAGCATGAATACTTCATAAATTATAGATACGTTGGAGACGTATCATGGACTAAATCCAAAATTGAACACCTCAATTGAGTAGCATGTTGTATTATAGTACTCCATGAACATGTTGATAGTCAAACTAATGAACTTGTTTGATACGCATATCTCTGTTCATGTGTGGATTGCACACACCATGTTCTCCAATTCAAAGATTTGAATGCAGGTTTATACCGAAACATGGTTTATATCAGTCTTTCATGCATAAATGCGATTGAGGGAGTCCTGGATTAAGGGGTCATCAGGCCGTCGGCCCACTACATGCAGGCTGGACTGTTGGGCTACTGTGGGGCCAAGCTAGAGCGCGGATTCGTGACCGGACAAGAGATCTTCGGAGTCGTGGTGTGCCCCCCAAATCAAGTTTTAGCATGATCTTTCCTTCATTGTAACCGATCGCATGTAACCCTAACTCTACAGGTGACTATATAAACCAAGGGGTTTTAGTCTTTAGGGCTAGAGAAACATCCATCAACCCATCAACCTAGGGTTTAGCTCGCCTGATCTCGTAGTAGATCGACTCTGTAACCATATCATACACATCAAATACAATCAAGCAGGACGTAGGGTTTTACCTCTTCGAGAGGGCCCGAACCTGGGTAAACACCGTGTTCTTCGTCCCTTGTTCCCCATTGATCCTAGATCCACAGCTTGGGACCACCTACCCGAGATCCGTCGGTTTTGACACCGATATTGGTGCTTTCATTGAGAGTTCCGCTGTTGGGTCGCCGAAGGATCAATGGCTCACCTGATCATCGGAGAGGGCGTCAGCTCTGGGGACCTCTTTGTCCCCGGCCAACTCTTCGCGTTCGGCAGCATCGTTCTGCACGCCAACCCAAATGGTCATCTAGACCAAATCAACAATTTTGCCCCTGAGCACCGGATTAGATTCGACAACTTGGAGTATGTTGCGGACGCCCGAGGCGATCTGGTCTTTGCCGGATTCGCAGCCTCTCCCGGTACCCCTATGGGCCTCGCTGTGCCCACTCCAGATCTTTCCCCCGATCTGATCTACGAATCGACCTCGATCCTTCAGCTGGCCTCGAGCTCGGACGGCTCCACCCTGACCGGATGCCAGGAATCCCCTTAGACCACGCCAATAAAGCCCGCCGAAGACCCAGCTTCGGGCCTCAATGCGAAAGCGGTGTTTGGATGCCAAGAGTCACTCTCGGCTGAACCCTCTCCTCATGACATGCCTCCGGCCTTGAGCCCCAGCGATGGGTCGACGTTCAGAAGCCAGGAATCATCCCTGGCCAAACTCCCCCTCGTCAACTCGGCTTCGAGCCCCAATATGGAAACAGCGTCCGATGACTAGGTCTTGCCCTTGGTCTCTTACGACTGTCCGACCCCGGGCCTCGAGGTCAACTCGGCCCTTGAAGACCAGGATCCAGCCTGGGCCCAGATCATTCCTTGCCTTGCCATGTCGGAGACCGACACTCGGCTGCCACCGCGTACCAGTCCGGCGACCCTCGCCTTATTAAACGAGGTGCTGGACCGAATCCAGATGATGGCTATTCGGGAGGATCCACCCTCGGCTTGCGTTCAACAGCCCCTTGAGGCAGATTTCAGGGAATTTTACGTCCCACCCACCACCCAGTTAGTGGCCACAGTCGAAGACTTAACCGACATGTTGGACTACACCTCGGAAAATATCGAATACATGGACGAGGATAGTGGAGCCACGGCTAACGCCGATGCTGCCCCCCCCCCCCCCCGTCATCGGCCGATGGACGGCCACGTCCGCCTACGACGTCTACATGGTGGACACCCCGAAAGAAGATGACGACACTCCCGGGAAGGATAACGGCAGGCCCAGCGATGAGCTGCCGAAATGCCGCAGATAGTGTCGCCGCTCCAAAGCGCATCGAGGCCATGCGAGCAACACGAACACCGGAGAAAATGCCACCCTGGACAATGCGGACAACCTCGGCGATCCCGGCGCCGACGAACAGCCACAAAATGACCACGAGGAGCATGAAGACCCGCTCGATCTCGAATACCTCGATGACTCCGAAGACAGCAACTACCTCCCCCCTTCCGAAGAGGAGGTCAGCTTGGGCGATGAGGATTTCATCATCCCCGAAGACCCGCTGGATCAAGAGCAGTTTAAAAGGCAGCTAATTGCCACCACACGAAGCCTAAAAAAACAGCGGCAAAAAAAAATCCGAACAGGTTACCCTTAATGAGAGATGGACTAAAGTCCTAGATGCCGAAGAGGAGTACGGCCACAAGTGACAGACCAAAAGCTACCCGAAGCGAAGGCTACTACAGCAATTCGATGACAAGGCCATAGAGCCAGCGCCTACAAGGCACACTCAGGCAGACTAGCCGGACCGCCCCCCTCGAGGATGGGACCGGACAACTGACAAAACCAAACAACCTCCCACTCACCCTCGCCGTCAAGGCAAGGAGCCAGTACGGCCAGGTTATGAGTACGACCTACGCCGTGACCTGGACGCTCGGGCAGGTCTGACGAGGTCCATCTATGGACCTAAAAGAGATCCTCCTGTTAGACGGGACGGATACAAATCCTGGCTAGACCAAAATGATAGAGCTCGGGAGCTGCAATGAGCCTTGATGACAGATGATCTCCAGCGCGACGTAGCCCGAATCAGGGGCGCCGCTCATCCTCTTTGCTTCACAGATAGAGTGATGCATCACCAATTCCTAGAAGGTTTCAAACCTATAAATATTGAGCCCTATGACGGGACAACGGATCCGGCACTATGGATCGAAGATTTTCTGTTGCATATTCACATGGCACGAGGGGACGACCTCCATGCCATCAAGTACCTACCATTAAAGCTCAAGGGTCCGGCTTGACACTCGCTAAATAGCCTCCCCAAATACTCCGTAGGAGGTTGGGAGGGGCTCGAGGACGCCTTCCGGGCTAACTTTCAGGGAACTTATGTCCGGCCCCCGGACGCCGACGACCTGAGCCACGTAATCCAGCAGCCCGGCGAGTCAGCCCGGCAATTTTGGAACCGGTTTTTGACCAAGAAGAACCAGATCGTTGACTGTCCGGATGCCGAAGCCATAGCCACCTTTAAGCACAGTATTCGGGATGAATGGATAGCACTCCAGCTCGGCCAGGACAAGCCAAGAACGATGTCAGCACTCACCTCCCTGATGACCTGCTTCTACACTGGAGAGGATAGTTGGCTGGCTCATAGAAGCACCAACCCCGATACCCCCAGCACCTCGGAAGTTCGGGACGGGAACGGGAAGCCACGAAGGAACAAGAACAAACACCGCCATAATGACGGCGAAGCGGACGAAACGGCAGTCAATGCCGGATTCCGTAATCGGAAGTCCGGGTCACGGAAAAAGCCTTCTAAAGGCAACCAGGATGGCCCAACCAAGTTGGACGCAATCCTGGACAGGCCCTGCCAGATTCATGGCACCGCCGAAAAACCCGCCAACCACACCAACCATAATTGTTGGGTGCTAAAACAGGTCGGTAAGCTCACAGCCAAAGACTTCGGCAAAAGCCCACGAAGCAAGGACGATGAGGAGCCCCGCAAGTCGAAAAGTGGAGGCCAAAAACCCTTCCCTTCTGAGGTCAAGACAGTGAACATGATCTACGCCACCCATATACCAAGGAAGGAGAGGAAGCGCGTGCTGCAGGATGTGTACGCCGTCGTGCCTGTAGCGCCGAAGTTCAACCTGTGGTCGGCTTGCTCAATCACGTTTGACCGCAGGGATCATCCGACCAGTATCCGTCATGGAGGATCGGCTGCCCAGGTACTTGACCCCATTGTCAATGGGTACCACCTCACAAGAGTCCTAATGGACGGAGGCAGTAGCCTCAATCTAATTTATGCAGACACAGTGAGGAAAATGGGGATCGATCCGTCAAGGATCAAACCCAGCAACACCACCTTCAAGGGGGTTATTCCGGGCGTAGAGGCCCGCTGCTCAGGCACGGTAACTCTGGAAGTGGTATTCGGCTCACCGGACAACTGCCAAAGCGAAGACTTGATCTTTGATATCAGCCCATTCTGCAGTGGCTACCGGTGTTCGCCAAATTCAACACCGTCCCGCATTACGCATACCTCAAGCTGAATATGCCGGGTCCCGCGGGCGTCATATCGATCAACGGCAACACGAAGCGCTCGCTCCGGACCAAGGAACACACTGCGGCCCTGGCAGCCGAAGACCAAGCCATCGCCAAAGGGCCGAAGTATCAGCCCGCCGTAAAGGCCAAAGATACAATTAAACAGGCTCGGTCCCGATCCTCGTCATGGGAACCCGCCTGCGTATGCCGCTAATAGGGATACGCTCCCCACGGCATGCCCGCCTTCATGGCGCTCCACGTGCCTCGTCAGCACAACTTCATGCTTAAGATACCATGGGTGGCCATGGGGGCTCATATTAAACACACAACACCATGTGTTCGGCTCAACCGAACTATGGCACTACCACGTCCTCGGACGACAACGGGTAGGACACCGGACTCGCTCAGCATCTAGCTATAACGGCAAGGCTACATCTTCATGTCCCTATTGAGGGAACCCCTCACCAGCACACGGTGTTCCGCATGGACGTCCAATTCACTCCCCTCCACCTCGCAGAAGAAAAGGCGCAGATGTGCAGCAGGGCACAGTTGAGGCTTCGACCCACGCATCAAGGCCCTGTGTAAACCTTTTTTTGTAAAATTTTCTTTTCTTACTTATCATAAACGCCTCAGCAGTTCGAATTGTACAGATAGACGTCCAGAGCTTATGGAAAATAAAAACATCTCTTACGATGTTCGGGCAGCCACATTATCTAGCCCTCTTTCTTCTCTTTCTGTTTTTCCTGCTCTCCGAACAGCTGGGCATACACACATTGTGTAACAAATACAAGTCGGTTAATTGACCAAAGGCTTGATCTTCCAATCAGCCCTACGTATTAAGTCCGGCACCACTTCTCGTTGAGTGTTCGGCGTCTCGGATATTGCACTATATGCATTAGTTCCGAACTATGTCTTGGGTCAATAGTTGGGTTGCCCGGCTCCTGTGCCTGCAATCTTACGTTTCGCATGTTTGGCTAAGAAGGTAAAGGGAGAACTCCTGTGATTGTACTTCTGGCTCGTCCAGTTAAGCACCTCAGGGGAGAAAGCCGAGAACTGACCGTCATAGTAAGCGAGAACTGGTCAGCGATCTAATGACAAGTGTTAAACTAAGAAATCGTTGGCGATTTATCCGTGTCATACACAGGGTTCGTCCTAGCACAAACCATGTGATTACAAAGGCATGCTTCTGCTCCCACGTACATCACAAAAACGGGGGGGGGGGGGGGGGGGGCTAGTCATTAGCTCCCGCCGTCAAGATCCTATGGCTAAGTGAAAGCAATAAAGCCGAATAGTCCGATTGCCTAGTCCCTCTCACGCACTACCGCCTTCGGGTACCGAGACGTCGGCTAAGGGTAATAGCACGGAGATGAGAAACCCCATGTACCATTCACTTGGGGGCTAAAGCCAACAACTAGTAACTTTCAGAATAATAAACGGTCGCACAGGAGTCAAAATAAAAACACCATAGTATATAAACGGGACGCATCATAAAGCAAAAGGTCTAGTTGACTACTTAATACAATCACTCAAAGATTACATCCTTAGAACACTGGCCCTCTATCGCCCGAGCACCATCCATAACTTGCGAAAAGTACTGTTCGGGGCGGCGATGCTCTTTCCCAAACGGCGGAGGGCCAGTGGCCATATCCATTAGCTTGATCTTGGGCCAATGTACCATGGTATTCACAAAGGCCAGCCTAGCTCCCTCAAGGCATGCAGAGCACTTCACAACACTAATCCGGGGCGATGCATCACGCAGCTTCTACACTAGACCAAAGTAGCTGCTCAGAATCGGCTCCGAGGGCCACAGCCGGACACAAAGATCCTTCATGGCCGGCCCGGCCATCTGATGCAGCTCCATTAGTTGCTTCATCTAGTTGCTGAGGAGGGGAGGATGCTCGGGCGCTTGGAACTGCGCCTAGAAGAGTTGCTGACCGGAGTTCTCCTCCTGCTTGGCGTAGTGCTCCACCACATCCGCCACACTCCTGGGAAGCTTGGTGAAAACACCTGCGGAGCGCCCGACCAGCGTCAGCAAGGTGAACCTGTTGCCGTCAAAAACACTCTGCAGTAAGTATGGCTTACCATCCGTGATCTGCCTCACTTGGCGGAGTTCTTCGCGGGCACCCCGCACTTTCGTCCTCGTCTCCTGGAGCTTTTTCTCCACCTTGGACATCTCAGAGGACTGCTCTTTCCGCTTCTGCTCAAGGGCCTCACATTTCGTGATGGCATCCTTGAGCTCCACCTGCACTTTGGCCACTCGAGCCTCGTGCTTCTCACTGGCGGTCTTCACCGTCTCAAGTTCAGCCACCGCCTTTTCGGCAGCCGCTTTCTTTTCGGCCGCCTCGGCCTCGGCCTTCTTCAGCGCCGCCTTTAGGCCCTCAACCTTCACAGCAGCAGCTGCAGTCACCAAACACCATTGGCTCAGCATAGAATCCGGACCGTAAGTGTCCGGCGGTGTTAACTTTGCATCTCGATAGAAGCTTACCTTGTGCCTCATCAAGCCGTTTGTTGATGAGGTCAAGCTCTTCATCGGAGCGTTTAAGCTTCCGATCCATCTCCTCCAGGGCAGCGGCATTAGCAATCGCGGCCAAGGATGATGCCTGCGATATCAAATCACTCATGATATTTTAATTACAGGCCTAAGGATACTTGACCCTCTGTAACGTTTTTTGCAATCCTTACAGAGTCTCGGAAGCTGTTATATATACGACGTGCTCAAACTTTGGCTAAACAAGTTAAAACCATTTTGCGGGGAAAGAACATTACTTGAATCATCTCGAAGCCTCTCAATAGGCCCTGAACAACATCGTTCAGTCTGGTGTGGACGGACCAAACACCCCGCAGAACCACACCCATAAGGGCGCGGTGCCCGTCAACGATAACGGAGTTGTTCACCAACTCCTCCATCACGTTTGGCCAGCCCGCCATCGCCTAGTTGTTGCTTTTTGGCCCAGGCGGCGGTACCTCAACCCCTTCCCCGTCGGAAGGCGGGACCGACACCTGTAAGGGCCTTGGGGGCTCAGATGCGGCCGACAGGGTGGGTCCGGATGGCCCGGACTCCCCTCCCGTATTGGCTAGGAAAGACGCACCCTCCTGGTCTTCGGTGACCGAGGCATCAGCTTCGGCCATGACTGTGTCGCCCCCCTCCCCCGAGTGCAGACGGGGAGGGGTCCTTCGGGACAACACCTCCGTGGCCTCTTCGGGGGACCAGGGGAGGTGCAAAGCGCGATGCCGATCTGCTATCCGCCAAGTCGGTAGGCAAAGAAGTCTCCTCCGAGGTTGGCTCGGTAGGGAGGCCGCGCGGTGGGATGTGATATCACAAAATCCGTTTCCGTCAGCAAAGGACTAGTAAAAATGAAAATGAAACAAGGAATGCTGAAGTTCATACCTTGTGGCGGGGGGCTTGACCCTGCGGTCCTTCTCTGGGACCTCTTCAGATGACAAGGGCTCCTCATCGGAGTCCGAGCTGAAGGGCAGGACCACCTTGGGCCTGCACTGCCCCTTCGGGGCCCGAAGAGGTTGAACCTCCTCGACGTCTTTGGACGCCGCCCTCTTCTTGGAGTGGGAGGAGGCACTTCCGTCCTCGTCTTCGTCCTCCTCCCCATCTTGGGCGGACAAGGCCGTCGCGTCTCCGGCCTTGGTGTCCGGACGGTCTCTCAAGCGAAGGCCTCCCCGGGCCTCCGGCAGATCCTTCTTCTTCTTCCCTTTCTTCTCTGGCACCTTGTAAGGCGCCACGACCAACATCTCCCCTAGTTGAGCTGACTGAGGCTCTTCGGGCAGCGGGGCCGGGCTGCTGATCTTTTCGGCCTTCTTGAGCCAGCCTATTAAGGCAAAAAAATGGGACTTAGACCGAACTCTGGACAATATGAGCACCCGAATACATGTTGGGCAAAGGATTAATTACCTTCCTCGGAGGATTTGCGGTGTCGATGCCGATGTCTTCTTTCTCGGCCGGCCACTCCTTCTGGGGCTTGAATAGCAGACTCCACACCTTGCCGTAGGTGGTGCCGAAGAGGTGCTGCATGGTGGCTGGGCCTTCGGGCTTGTGAGTCCACATCGGACTCGCCCTCTGCTAGCAAGGGAGGAGGCGGCGACGAAGCATTATCTGAACTATGTTGGTCAGTTTGGCTCCGGTCTCCATCACATTGGAAACACGCTTCCGCAGTTTTTTCACCTCATCGGTGGATCCCCAATTAAGACCTTTCTTGGTCCAAGAGGTCAATCTCACAGGGGGTCCGGATCTAAACTCGGGGGCTGTCGTCCAGGCCGCATCCCGTGGTTCTGTAATATAGAACCATTCCTTTTTCCACACTTTGACAGTGTCGATGAATGTGCCCTCCGACCTTTGGACTTGGGTGAGCTTGCTGATCATCGCTCCGCCGTAGTCCGCCTGGGCACCGCCGACCACCTTCGGCTTGATATTGAACACCTTCAGCCATAGGCCGAAGTGTAGCTGGACCTGCAGAAGGGCCTCACAAACGATGATGAAGGTAGAGATGTGGAGGAGGGAATTGGGGGCTAGATCATGAAAATCTAGCCCGTAGAAAAACATCAATCCTCGCATGAAGGGGTGCAACAGGAATCCCAACCCCCGGATAAAGTGGGGGAGGAAGACCACCCTCTCGCCTGGCTTGGGCGTGGGAATCACCTGGCCGTTTGATACGTCTCTATCGTATCTACTTTTCCAAACTCTTTTGCCCTTGTTTTGGACTCTAATTTGCATGATTTGAATGGAACTAACCCGGACTGACGCTGTTTTCAGCAGAATTGCCATGGTGTTATTTTTGTGCAGAAATAAAAGTTCTCGGACTGACCTAAAAATTTACGGAGAATATTTTTGGAATATATAAAAAATACTGGCACAGGAATTATCCAGAGGGGGTCCACCCAGAGGCCACAAGCCTGAGGGGCGCCCCCCCGGGGCGCGCCTAGAGGGCTTGTGGGCCCCCTGGACCTCCTCCGACCTCAACTCCAACTATATATAACCCTATTCGGGGAGAAAAAAATCAGAGAGAAGGATTCATCATGTTTTACGACACGGAGCCGCCGCCACCTCCTGTTCTTCATCGGGAGTGCAGATCTGGAGTCTATTCGGGGCTCCGGAGAGGGGAATTCATCGCCATCATCATCACCAATCTTCCTCCATAACCAATTTCATGATGCTCACCGCCGGGAGTGAGCAATTCCATTGTAGGCTTGCTGGACAGTGATGGGTTGGATGAGATTTATCATGTAATCGAGTTAGTTTTGTTAGGGTTTGATCCCTAGTATCCACTATGTTCTGAGATTGATGTTGCTATGACTTTGCTATGCTTAAGGCTTGTCACTAGGGCCCGAGTGCCATGATTTCAGATCTGAACCTATTATGTTTTCATGAATATATTTGTGTTCTTGATCCTATCTTGCAAGTTGTAGACACATATTACGTGTTATGATCCGCATACCCCAAGGTGACAATAATTGGGATTCTTTCCAGTGATTACCATAGCTTGAGGAGTTCATGTTTTCACTAAGTGCTAATGCTTTGTTCCGGTTCTCTCTTAAAAGGAGGCCTTAATATACCTTAGTTTCTATTAGGACCCCGCTGCCATGGGAGGGTAGGACAAAAGATGCCATGCAAGTTCTTTTCCATAAGCACGTATGACTATATACGGAATACATGCCTACATTAGATTGATGAATTGGAGATAGTTCTGTGTCACTCTAGGTTATAACTATTGCATGATGAATGCCATCCGACATAATTATCCATCACTGATCCGATTCCTATGAGCTCTTCACATATTGATCTTTGCTAAGTTACTTTGCCGTTACTACTGTTACAGTCACTACAAAACTGCTACTGTTACTTTTGTCACCGTTACTGTTACTTCCATACTACTTTACTACTAAAAACTTTGCTATAGATATTAAGTCTTTCAGGTGTGGTTGAATTGACAACTCAGCTACTAATACTCGTGAATATTCTTTGGCTCCCCTTGTGTCGAATTAATAAATTTGGGTTGAATACTCTACCCTCGAAAACTGTTGCGATCCCCTATACTTGTGGGTTATCAAGACATTTTTCTAGCGCCGTTGCCGGGGAGCATAGCTCTATTATCTGAGTCACTTGGGATTTATATCTATTGATCACTATGAGGAATCTGAAAGATAACAAAACCAAGATTTTTCCCTCTATTACGAGGGGAGGTAAGGAACTGCCATCTAGCTCTGCACTTGATTCACCTTCTGTTTTGAGTAAGCTTGCGACACCACCACTTGCTATTCATTATGATATGTTGCAAGTAATTGATAATGCTACTTCTGCTATGCATGATGCTTATGATCATACTACTACTTTGCTTGATAATATTGTACCACTGGGTGATTTTCTTGATGAACAAATTGCTAGAGTTAATGTTGATACTGATGATATTTCTGAAACTGATGAAATTATTGAAACTGAACACTTTGAAACACTTGCTAGACCTAGCTCTCCTAGATATGAATTGCCTGTTATACCTGAGGGTTATATTATGGATGGAGAGGTAGCTAGGGACTTTCTTGCTTGTAAGGATAGAGATGATCCTGAGAAATTACTATCCAAGTGGAAAGAAAAATCTTTGAATGCGCTAGAATGCAATATGATCCTAAGTTTGCTACTTCACCTATCTTTGTTATTGATAAGGAATATGAATTCTCTGTCGATCCTGAGTTAATTACTTTGGTTGAATCTGATCCTTTCCATGGTTATGAATCTGGAACTGTTGTTGCACACCTTACCAAATTGAATAATATAGCCACCGTATTTGCTCATGAGGAAAGAATTCGCTATTACTATATTCTTAAGTTGTTTCCTTTCTCATTAAAGGGTGATGCTAAACTATGGTTTAATTCTCTTGCTCCTGGTTGTGTGCGTAGTCCCCAGGATATGATATATTACTTCTCTAAAAAATATTTTCCTGCTCATAAGAAACAAGCTGCTTTACAGGAAATATTTAACTTTGTGCAAATTGAAGAAGAGAGTCTCCCACAAGCTTGGGGGAGGCTTCTCCAATTACTTAATGCTTTGCCTGATCATCCTCTCAAGAAAAATGAAATACTTGATATCTTTTATAATGGACTAACCGATGCTTCTAGGGACCACCTAGATAGTTGTGCTGGTTGTGTTTTCTGGGAACGAACTATTGAACAAGTTGAAGTATTATTGAACAACATATTGAGTAATGATAATGATTGGACTCTTCTTGAACCACCTCCTAAGCCAACTCCAAAGAAAAGAGGTATTCTATTTCTCAGCCCTGAAGATATGCAAGAGGCAAAGAAATCTATGAAACAAAAAGGTATTAAAGCTGAAGATGTTAAGAATTTACCACCTATTGAAGAAATAACATGGTCTTAATACTCCGACATAGGTAGTAGAGGTAAATTCTCTCTATAGATTTGATGAAGGTGATATTCCTTATAATAAGTCTGCTAGTCAATGCTTGGATGAATTTGATAACTTTATTGTTAAACAAGAAAACTTCAATGCATATGTTAGTAGACAATTGAAACGTAATGCTTATATGCTTGACCGCTTGGGTGACTACATGTCTAGAACTGTTAATGATCTCAAAATTATTAGTACACATGCTTCCATGGTAAAAACTCAAGTAGAACAAGTTCTCAAGGCACAAAATGATTTGCTTAATGAGATGAATAATAAGGTGAATGATAATGCTGTTAGAGTTATGACTAGAGGTGGTAAAATGACTCAGGAACCTTTGTATCCCGAGGGCCATCCTAAGAGAATTGAACAAGATTCTCAGAGAATTATTACTGATGCGCCTAGTCGTTCAAAGAGGAAAAGGAGAACTGATAGGACTTTGCATGCTTCTAATGAACATGTGGTAGACACACCTGAGAATACAAATGATATTTATATTTCTGATGCTGAGACACAATCTAGTGATGAACATGAACCTAGTGATAATGTTAATGATGATGTTCATGTTGATGCTCAACCTACCAATGATAATGATGTGGAGATAGAACCTGTTGTTGATCTTGATAACCCACAACCTAAGAATAAAAGATATGATAAGAGTGACTTTGTTGCTAGGAAACATGGTAAAGAAAGAGAACCACGGGTTCAGAAACCCATGCCCTTTCCACCTAAACCATCCAATAAAAAGGATGATGAGGATTTTGAGCGCTTTGTTGAAATGCTTAGACCTGTCTTTTTGCGTATGCGTTTGACTGATATTCTAAAAATGTCTCCTTATGCTAAGTAAAGATATTGTTACAGACAAAAGAAAGATACCGGAAGCTAGAATTTCCACCATGCTTGCTAATTACACATTTAAAGGTGGGATACCAAAGAAACTAGGAGATCCAGGAATACCAACTATACCATGCTCCATTGAAAGAAATTATGTTATAACTGCTTTATGTGATCTTGGAGTCGGTGTGAGTGTTATGCCTTTCTCTTTGTATCATAGAATTGATTTGAATAAGTTGACACAAACTGAAATCTCTGTGCAAATGGCTGATAAATCAACTGCTATACCCATCGGTATTTGTGAGGATTTGCGTGTCGTAGTTGCAAATGTTACTATTTTAACGGACTTTGTTATTCTTGATATACCCGAGGACGATAGTATGTCGATCATCCTTGGTAGACCCTTCTTGAATACTGCAGGGGCTGTCATTGATTGCAACAAGGCCAATGTCACTTTTCATGTTAATGGTAATGATCATACGGTGCACTTTCCGAAGAAACAACTTCAAGTGAATAGTATCAATTGTATAGGAAAAATTTCAACAATTACTATTGGAGGTTTTGAGTTTCCTCTCCCTACTATCAAAAAAGAAATATGATTTTCTTATTGTTTGGGACATGCATATCCCCGTTGAGGTAACCTAGTGTTATTCAAAGATTCTCCGATTTCATGTCACTCGGAAGAAGTTTGTTAATAAGACTTGATCAACCTTGTTAATGGATTCCTTTTGATGGGCATGAGATGGATGAATTTAGTAAACAAAACTCTCTGTACCATCTTTTTACTTTCTGTTATTCAGAATAGATAAAGTAAAAACACTGTTATTTCTCTGTTTTCTGAATTTTCTGTGCAATAAAAAATGACCAAAAAATAAAAGTTCTCCAAATGCCCTGAAAAATTAGTATGATTTTTTCCACAATATTTAAGAATTTTTGGCACTGAAAACACATCAGGGGGGTGCGCCAGTGGGCCACAAGCCCACAGGGTGCGCCCACCCCCTGGGCGTGCCTACAGGGCTTGTGGGCCCCCCTCTCTTATGCCAGCACCCATCCACTTCGTCTTCCTCCAGAAAAAATCCCACCATTGCTCAAACCCGTGTTGTAGCTCATTTTGCTGCCATTTTCGATCTCCTTGCTCAAAGCTCCATTCGCAAAACTGTTTTGGGGGATTGTTCTTTGGTATGTGACTCCTCCAATGGTCCAATTATTTTTTGTTCTAATGCTTTATATATTGCAAATTTTTGCTGCTATGGTGACCCTGTTCTTGAGCTTGCATGTCAAATTTTATGGTCCAAAGTAGTTTTGTTGCATGATATAGCCTCTAGACACTTGTGGGAGTAGTTGCTATCAGTTTCGTTGAGTTTTGTTCACTTTTATTTTGAGTCACTAAAAATTTCAGAAACTTTTCAGAGGAAGAAAAATGTTTAAGAAAATATACCAAGGCGGTTCCTCGAGGAAGCAAGCCCCAAGGCTCACGATACGTGAGCCAGACCTTGAACCACAGAAGGAAGCTCTAGTACGACCTTGCGAATGGCCGTTGGATCAGTTCATGGTTCATGCAGGTTTTAAGGAGGAATTTGATGTATACGTACAAAACGTTGGCCTTGAGGACTTCATGTTAGATAAGTGCCGACAGTACTATCACCTCACTGATTCGTTTGTGTGGAGATTTGAGTTTACATCTAAGCGCAATACACATTCTGTTTTATTCGATGTCTATGATAAATCATTTTGAATGGACCTTGAAGATTTTAATGAAATATGCAAAATCCCGCAATGGGGCAGTCATAGTGAACCTCGTAAAACTGATTATATTGATTTCCTTGCTAGCATCACTATGGGAGAAACTAGAAATATCACACGAGCTACCATAGGGAGCATTCACTTTCCTGCTATACATTATTTTGCTCTCTTTATAGGTGGATGCATCAATGGTAAACATGATCATAGCCACCTCTGTGCATCAGATCTTAGTGTCCTCAAGTGTGCGGTAATGGGTGATAAACGATATAACAAGGAGGCTATTTTTGGAGGTATCTATGCCTCCCGCCTTGCTAAACATTTTGAGATACCCATTAGGCATGATGATGAGGAGGAGATGCTGCTACCCACTAAATATTTAAACTATAAGAGTATGGTAGCACAAGATTTTATTAAGAAGGACAACGACAAATGACTCCTCTACAACTTAGTATTTAGTCAGGGTACTTGTCAGACTATTGCTCTGCCTGCTTCTTCTTTGTTCAATATTCGTTCAGGCAGGTACACTATTATGCCCGAGGACATCTACAGATTTTGGGGTCTTTCACAACCCCTAGCACTTGAGCCAGCACCAGTTCCTGATCCATATCAGGAGCCTATTTTTCAGTGGGAGCCACAGGAGTTCGCCAACCAGTGGAACCCTCAGGACCCTCCGGAGTATCGAGGAGAGGGTTATTTTGAGTCGTGGCCCTAGACCAACTTAGGACAAAAGCCTAAGCTTGGGGGAGTACGTATCTCTCACCGACATTACATCCATGTTCACACACTCATTTCAGTTGTCGGTGTTCATACTTTTTCATTGTATTATCCATGTTAGTTTATTTTTCTTGCTTTCTTCTTGTGTGTTTGAAAAACTTGGAGAAAATCCAAAAAAATAGTTCTCGCTTCTTTTTAGTTTTTCTTTCTAGTTTAATTTAGTTGTAGTATTAAAAGAAAACCCAAGAAGATTTCTTGTTCTTCTTTTGCTTGTTGAGAGCTTTTCTGTGTAAATAGTTTTCTCGTTTTTGTTTTACTTTCTTCAGAAAAACAAAAACTCCAAAAATATTTCAGTGTGTTTCTTTGAAATTGTTTTCCTTTTCTTTGGGTCGTAAGAAGAAGAGCACGATGAAAATGTTGAGTGGCTCTCATATGCATTATTGTTGATCTAACAAAGAGCCCATATTACCTTGTCTTCTCCTTTGAATAAATGTTTGCAGATTCCAGCTTAGTCCAATGCACGTGCACTATTATTATTATTCGCACCGTTCGGTCGTGCAAGTGAAAGGCAATAATGATGATATATGATGAAATGATTGAGATGGAGAAAAGCTGGTATGAACTTGACCTATTTTTTTTTGTAAATATGATTAGCTCATCGTTCTTGATTCAGCCCATTATGAATGAAACATGTTTGCAATGACAATTAGAGATTATAGTTACTCATGCCATGCTGAATTAGCTAGGAGTGTATAATGGTTTGTCTTGTGTGCGAACATGCAATTTAAAATGGTTATGATGTATTATGATAGGATGGTATCCTCCTTTGAATGATTCAAGTGGCTTGACTTGGCACTTGTTCACGCATGTAATTGAATCAAAATCAACATAGCCTCCATGATATTTATGTTCATGGTGATTTATATCCAACTCATATTTGCACTCAATGTTGGTTAATCTCAATGCATGTTTATGACCGCTGTCGCTCTCTAGTTGGTCGCTCCTCAATCTTTTGCTAGCCCTCACTTGTACTAAGCGGGAATACTGCTTGTGCATCCACTTCCTTAAACCCAAAGTTGTTCCATTTGAGTCCACCATACCTACATATATGCGGTATTTACCTGCCGTTCCAAGTAAATTTGCATGTGCCAAACTCTAAACCTTCAAATAATAATCTGTTTTGTATGCCCGAATTGCTCATGTAGTGACTGGGGGCTATCAGTATCTTCCATGCTAGGTGGGTTATTCTCATGATGAGTGTGGATTCACTTGTCATTCATGAGAAAGTGGCTGGTAATCGGGATGCCCAGTTCCATGCTCGAAATCAAATCAAAATATAGTCATAAAACTAAACTCCCCCAGGACTGTTATTGGTATGGACGGTACCCGTGGATTCGGCTAGCCGTGCAGTGTGATTATTGGTGGAGGGGGAGTAAAAACTTTACCATTCTGTTTGGGAACCGCCTATAATGTATCTAGCATGGAAGATAACGAGTTGTCTTGGTTGTTATGTTGACAATGAAAACATACCACTCAAAATTATATTCATCTCTGTTTTAAAAGCTCCGAGCTCTGGCACCCCTGCAAATCCCTGCTTCCCTCTACGAAGGGCCTATCTATTTATTTTTATTGTTGAGTCATCATCCTCTTATAAAAAGCACCAGCTGGAGAGCACCACTGTCATTTGTATGCTTTGTTATTAATTGATATTGAGTATGAGTGTGACTGGATCTCTTTTGCCATGAATTACAATATCTAGTCAGTCCTTAATCTTCAGGAGTGCTCTGCATTTATGTTTTGCGGTCTCAGAAAGGGCTAGCGAGATACCATTTTGCCATATTATATCATGATTGTTTTGAAAAAAGTGTTGTCATCCGAGATATGTTATTATCACTCGCTAGTTGATTATGCCATTGATATCAGTAAATGTGAGACCTAAATGTTATTGTGAATATGGTTAGTTCATAATCTTTGCTGAAACCCTGAATGCTGGCTATACATATTTGCAACAACAAGATCAAACAAAGTTTGTAAAAGTTTTTCTTTGTCACTTTCAGTTTGTCAACTGAAATGCTTGAGGACAAGCAATGGGTTAAGCTTAGGGGAGTTGATACTTCTCCATCGTATGTACTTTTCCAAACTCTTTTGCCCTTGTTTTGGACTCTAATTTGCATGATTTGAATGGAACTAACCCGGACTGACGCTGTTTTCAGCAGAATTGCCATGGTGTTATTTTTGTGCAGAAATAAAAGTTCTTGGATTGACCTGAAAATTTACGGAGAATATTTTTGGAATATATAAAAACTACTGGCGTAAGATTTATCCAGAGGGGGTCCACCCAGAGGCCACAAGCCTAGCGGGCGCCCCCCTGGGGCGCACCTAGAGGGCATGTGGGCCCCCTGGACCTCCTTCGACCTCAACTCCAACTCTATATAACCCTATTTGGGGAGAAAAAAATAAGAGAGAAGGATTCATCGTGTTTTACGATACGGAGCCACCGCCACCTCCCGTTCTTCATCGGGAGGGCAGATCTGGAGTCCGTTCGGCGCTCCGGAGAAGGGGATTCGTCTCCATCATCATCACCAACCTTCCTCCATCACCAATTTCATGATGCTCACCGCCGGGAGTGAGTAATTCCATTGTAGGCTTGCTGGACGGTGATGGGTTGGATGAGATTTATCATGTAATCAAGTTAGTTTTGTTAGGGTTTGATCCCTAGTATCCACTATGTTCTGAGATTGATGTTGCTATGATTTTGCTATGCTTAATGCTTGTCACTAGGGTCCGAGTGCCATGATTTCAGATCTGAACCTATTATGTTTTCATGAATATATTTGTGTTCTTGATCCTATCTTGCAAGTTGTAGATACCTACTACGTGTTATGATCCGCATACCCCAAGGTGACAATAATTGGGATTCTTTCCGGTGATTACCGTAGTTTGAGGAGTTCATGTATTCACTAAGTGCTAATGCTTTGTTCTGGTTCTCTATTAAAAGAAGGCCTTAATATCCCTTAGTTTCCATTAGGACCCCGCTGCCACGGGGGGGTAGGACAAAAGATGGCATGCAAGTTCTTTTCCATAAGCACGTATGACTATATACGGAATACATGCCTACATTATATTGATGATTTGGAGCTAGTTCTGTGTCACCCTAGGTTATAACTATTGCATGATGAATGCCATCCGACATAATTATCCATCACTGATCCGATGCCTACGAGCTCTTCACATATTGATCTTTTCTAAGTTACTTTGCCGTTGCTACTGTTACAATCACTACAAAACTGCTACTGTTACTTTTGTCAGCGTTACCGTTACTTCCATACTACTTTGCTACTAAAATTTTGCTGCAGATATTAAGTCTTTCGGGTGTGGTTGAATTGACAATGCAGCTGCTAATACTCATGAATATTCTTTGGCTCCCCTTGTGTCGAATCAATAAATTTGGGGTGAATACTCTACCCTTGAAAACTGTTGCGATCCCCTATACTTGTGGGTTATCACCCTTCTCGGGGGCCCGGTGAGCGACGTCGGCCGACAGGTAGCCGGCTCGCTTTAGCTCCTCCATGTCATTGTTGGTGTGGATGTTGGCGTCCCACTTTCCATTAGCTCCGGATTTGGCCATGGCCATAGCTTGGAGGAGGCGGAGAAGGGAGTCGCTGCGAAAGAGCAAGGCAGGGTACTGGAGCTCTGGAGATTGGAAAGGCAAGAGCGGGAGGTGGAAGAAGGCGTAAGTCGATAACTGTAGATGTTCCCCTCTTTTATAGACTGCGGAGAAGCCAAGGGTTCCCCTTTTCATGTCGCGGGCCTCTCCAGTTCCCGATATGCTCATGACATTATGCGCGGGTGGGGAATCGGAATCATTGATCATATCCCCTAAAAAAATGGGGCACAATCTATGCCTTGATGAGACGTGCCAATGGAGGAGCGGCCTCAAGCCGTGCATCGAGAACCTCTAGACATTCGGCATTATGACCAGACATGACCCTTCGATAAAAGTTGTTAGACATGGGCACTATTCACACTTGAGCACTTTGGCCTTCGAGACTAAATAATGTAAATGCTCCGGATTCCGGACACCACTCGACTCCGAGCACGCACAGGACAAGATGAAGAACTCGCCTCGCAAGCCGAAGACCGTGAAATGTGCGGATTTCGTACACAAGCCTTGGCCTTGGAGGCTAGTTCGGGGGCTACTGAGGGAGTCCTGGATTAAGGGGTCCTCGGGCCGTCGGCCCACTACATGCGGGCCTGACTGTTGTGCTACTGTGGGGCCAAGCTAGAGCGCGGATCCGTGACCGGACAGGAGATCTTCGGAGTCGTGGTGTGCCCCCCAAGTCAAGGTTTAGCATGATCTTTCCTTCGTTGTAACCAATCGCATGTAATCCTAACCCTATTGGTGCCTATATAAACCAAGGGGTTTTAGTCTTTAGGGCTAGAGCAACATCCATCACCCCATCAACCTAGGGTTTAGCTCTCCTGATCTCGTGGTAGATCGACTCTGTAACCGTATCATACACATCAAATACAATCAAGCAGGACATAGGGTTTTACCTCTTCGAGAGGGCCCGAACCTGGGTAAACACCGTGTTCTTCGTCCCTTGTTCCCCATTGATCCTAGATCCATGGCTCGGGACCCCCTACCCGAGATCCGCCAGTTATGACACCGAGAGCGACCTCTTCCCTTTCCCGGACTCCCGTTCTCTCTCTATCCAACAATCTTGGTTTCGAACGCGAGCATACAAACACAATCCTTGTCGGCCCCTCTCCGTCTCTCTCTCTCTAGTTCACGTGCACACTCCATGTATAGGTCTCTCTCGCACACAATGTACGACTCTCTAGTCTAAGCTAAATATGTAGGGTGCACTCATCGTACGCGCACGAATTCCATATCTCGTCGTCCGTAACTCTGTCACGCACCACTCCGCCGTCTCGGGGCTCTTCCCTCTCTCTCTCTCTCTCTCTATAGCTCTCTATCTCCCTAGGTCACACAAACACATGCATATCTCACTCGCACTGGATAGACCCATCTAAAACTCTCTCACTCTCTCCCTCATTCTTTCTCCATCTCTCTCACACACACACACACAATCTCCCGCCTAGCTAAGTATGCCTATCTCTCACTCCATTGTAGGCACACGCAGCCCCCTAGATATATGACTATTTCTCACTCTCCATCACAAACATGCGCATTGGCTCTTTCCCTCACTCAGTCTATCTCGATTTCTCTTGGGGCATCTTTCTAGCGCGCACACACACCTCATCTCTCGATCTCCCACCCATATAGTCCCATCACGATCTCGAGGGGGCCTCTCTATCACAAACACACCCTCTCTCCCCCATGCCTCCATCTTCGTCTCCATACATCCCTCTCGACCTCTGTCCCTTGTTGGCCAAACCTCCCTTGGACAGGTGTTATAGGGGTCTCTCTCACCATTGCAAACAATTACACACTAGCTATCTTGGTGTATCTCCTCACCTCAATTTCTATCTCGGAGATGCATGCATGATATTTGTGCATAAGACACGCACACTTTCTCTCTATTTTATTGTGTGTTGTCCCTTTCTCTTCCACACACACTCTCTTCTGTGCACACTCACTCTTTCTCCTTCACACACACTTGATCTCTCTCATCTTTGGTACTCTCTTTGGTCCATAGCATATAGATTTTTCAAAAAGTCAAACCTCACAAAGTTTGACCAGGTATGTGGAGAAAAACATTTCCATCTAGAACGCAAACACATATCATTAGATTCATCAGAAGATGTAGTTTCATATGATGTATCTTTGGTATTGTAGATATAATAATCTTCCCTGTAAACTTGGTCAAAGTTTCTAAAGTTTGACTTTTAAAAAGTTTATATGCACTACATTATCAAACGGAGGGAGTATCTCTTTCTATCTCTCAACTCTCTCATGCACCACTCAGCCGTATCAGGGCTCCTCTATCTCTCTCAAACTTTATATCTCCCTAGGTCACACATACACATATCTCGCTCACACTACATAGACCCATCTAACACTCCCCCTCTCGTTCTCTCTCTATCTGACACGCACCCCCCCTACGTACCATAATCTCTCACTCCATCATAGGCACATGTACTCCCCCTAGGTATGACTGTCTCTCACTATCCATCACGAACACACGTATTGTCTCCTACCATCGCTAGGTCTATCACGATCCCTCTTGGGGTATCTTCTATCGCGCACACACCTTGCCACACTCGATGTCCCACCCATGTAGTCCCATCACGGTCTCGAGGGGATCTCTCTATCACAAACACACACACTCTCCCTCCCCATGCCTGCAATTTCTCTATATGTCTCTCTCGACCCCTCTCTCTTGTTTGCCAGACTTTCTCTCTCTGTTGCAAACAACCACACAATATATCCTCACCTTGCTTCTGGCCTCGAAGATGCATGCATGATATGTTTGCAGAGGACACACACACTTTTTCTCTACTTTATCGTGTGTTGTCCATGTCTCTTTCACACACACACACACACATACACTCTTTCTCTTTCACTCACTCTCTCTCTCTCTCTCTCTCTAGTTAGGTACTCTCTCAGGTCCATAACTTATGGATGTTTTGAAAAGTCAAAACCTCACAAAAGTTTGACCAGGTATATGTGGAGAAAAACATTTACATCCTGAACGATCAATAGATTCATCACAAGATGTACTTAGTTCACATAATATATCTTTGGTACTGTAGATATAAGTAATTTCTTTATAAACTTGGTCAAAGTTTCAAAAGTTTGACTTTTCAAAAAATTATAGGCACTACATTATCGAATGGAGGGAGGAGTATCTCTTTCTCTCTGTCTACTATCTCTCACGGGCCTTCCCTCTCACTCGATCTCTCTTTACCGAGGGATTATACGGTCAGCCAGCATAGCTCTGTATATTGTCTAGTTGGCCAGTCAACCAGTCTACATGGTGCCTTGTCAGCTCGTGTTCTCTATTTGGGTGTGCTGGCCCATTTGGCAGTGGGTGAAAATGAATAAACTAGAGGCCCATCTGACACGGGGTGAAATAAAAAAATTTGAATCCACTCGCGGTAGCACCCCGCAGTGCACACTTCTTCCACGTTACTACACACACTACGACAACGCACACACTACACCACTGCGCGGCATGCACGAAAGGATGCACTCGCGCACACCCAGCACACAATATGCACTAGCACATGTGTACATCGACGGCGTCGCCAGCTGAGAAGGACGATGAGGCAGCCAACAAGCGGAGGCGACTCAAGCCAAAACCGCATCCGGCGAGCCTGGACTTCATCAGCAGCCTCCCCGATGACATGCTGCTCGTCATCATCGCCCTTCTCCCCACCAAATCTGTCGTGCGGACCACCCAGCTCTCCCGGCTGTGGCGCCCCCTTTGGCGTTGCATCCCCCTTAACCTCACCGTCGATAGCTGCCTCTACAACGGGGATTGAAAACGCATGGCCGCAATCTCCAAGATACTTGCATCGCACCCTGGGCCAGCCAGACGCCTTGACATCCACATGTTCAGTACCAACTGCAAGGTCCAAGCCAAGTTCAACGAGTGGTTCTTATCCCCCGCCCTAGATCAGCTCGAGGAGCTTAGGTTTGAAGCTGGATCATGTCGCTCTCTACCGCCGTCCGCGCTCCGCCTCACGCCAACGCTGCACCGCGCCAGGTTCAGCTCCTGCTATTTTCCCCAGGTTAATGCCACGCCCGCCCTTCTTCTCCCTCAACTCAAGCAGCTCGACCTCTTCGACATTGGCATCTTGAAGAAGGCTATGGAGCACCTGCTCCGCGGTTGTATTGTGCTCAAGTACCTTCATCTTCGGCAGATCCACGGGTTCATTAGCCTCCACATCACCTCGACGAATCTCCGATGGATTTATGTGTCTTGCTGGCCCCACAACAAGACATTAATTGGGAAGAGATCACTTGAGCTGTTCCATGTTACTGTCATTGAGAATGTGCCTTTCCTTGAGAGATTGCTTGTATCTGATCTAGAAGGTCCAACAAAAATCTGGGTCATTGATGCGCTGAAATTGACAGCGTTGGTCTACTCGTCTGCCAAATTCTCTGAGCTCGTTATTAGATCCATAATCGTTCAGGTACAACACTCATCTTCTTCTCCGTCTTCTAGAAATTCACATTTTTTAATTGCTTCTTGATGTATTTACGACTGTCATCCAGAAAATGATTCCCACAAGCTTGACCCAGTCTGTGCGCACAGTGAAGATCGTGGCAATAAAATCTATCGGCCCCAATCTGGATCAAGTTGTTCGATTCCTTAGATGCTTTCCATGCATGGAGAAGCTACTCATCGAGGTGAAACTTATTTCCTATTAGTAAATGATAATCACAACGGAGCTCAATTTTTTCGTAATTTTCCCAAATTACTTTGACAAGTGTAGTGTTCAAAACTGCATCTACGCACTGCACCGAAAGAAATGTTTTAGTATTTTTTTCTCACGTGATCACCTGCATCGTTTTTTTCTTGTACTAGTAGCCTAGGCTAGTCATAGTGGCAAGTAACTTAGACTAGTAACTCTATGGTTAGCCTAAGAGCAAGTACTACCTCTGTCCTGGTTTAATCTTCGTATTTTGTAGTATCAAATTTTGACCATAGATTTAACTGACAAAATGTTAATGCATGCCACTGAAAATTATATCGTTGGATTCGTATTTGAACATAATTTCAAATAGTATAATTTTTGGTGACATGCATTGGCATTTTCTTATGTAAATCTATGGTCAAAAATTTAGACTAAATACGAGGTAGTAAAAAAGTGGGCTATAATGGCCCTCCACTATGTAGGCCAAAACACGTGCCAAATTCACTTTTGATGCATTTGGCATCGATGCCCTCCATTGCTCACCTGGTGCCCCAATCTGGATCACCTACTTTGCTCCGGTGCCAAATTAACTCACGCAATGAAAAAACACTTGCATCAGAGAGGGAGAGGACTGAGGCAATAAAAAACACTTGTTTGGGAGAGGGAGAGGCTGGTGTAGTTAGTTTGATTGATTTGTTTATACATGTGGGTTTGTGTGCACAGCGGTGCCAACTCTCTCACATTGCTAGAGCGGTGCCAAAATCTTTTGATTTGACATCAATGCGTATTATGTGGCATAGTTTTGAGAAGTATGGCATCGGCCACATAGTGGAAGGCAACAGATGCCCGAGCTCTTCACGTGCTCCTAGGTAAATGAGAGGAAAGAGAAAGAGAGAGAGTGAAAAATTATCACTAGCCTTAGAGCCAGCCCTATAGCCAACCCTATCGTATGAGCGAATGATATTGGTAGCTCTTGATGACACGGCAATCTTATACAACCAATTGCTCTAATATGTTCTCTTCTTTTGCAGATAAAAAAAGACCCGAGAGTGAAAAATGTGCTGCAATATAACAATCTCATTGAATGCCTTGATCTCCATATGACAGAAATTGATTTGATCGACTACCGAGGCTCCACATCTGAGATTAAATTGGCTAGGTTATTTGTTCTGGAGGCAAGTGTGCTCAAGGTAATGAGGTTTGGCATTCTCTGGCAAAACGATGAATGGCGTGCTAATCACCGCAAGCGTCTAAGCCTAAATGACAAAGGCCCCGCAGAAGTTGAATTTGTTTTTGAAACATCTAGTCGCAAGAGACTGAAAAATTTATCTGCCCATTAGTGACTTGTCATGGCAGCGGATTTTAGTTTGTACGATAATGCTGCATGCACCTAAAGTAACGAAATTTATTACGTAAACTTCCTAATAATTCCCTCTTCGTAGGTGCAGCATTACTCCTAGCATTTGTAATATTAGTTTGAAACTTGTAATGTTACGACTATCCAGCACAAGGCACTGTGTTACGATAAATGTTCGCGTGCATAGGTGCGGCAACAATATACCCATTACTCCAGTACAATCTATATTATTACTTGTGGCAACGCACTGGAAATTATGCCGAACACGGCTAGTTGTAAGTAGGCTAGCTCTATAGCCATGATGATAGTGACTGCACACAGTGAGGCTGACTTTGGTATGCCGAACACGCTGCCTACACTCAGGTGTCGTCTCCGACGTAGGGTCTTGTCACTTCACTGTGCGGAGTAGCATGTAATAATTTGACCAACAGGTAGTACAGTACTACTACATTGGTAGAACTACTAGTACTAGCACCACGTCTGGATTTAGTAGTGCTACCACCTCCGTCTGGATTTAGTAGTACTACCACCTCCGTCTGTATTTACTATTTGACTAGCAATATCTAGTAATGCATATCACAAAAAATATACTACTCCCTCTGTAAATATATACATGGAGTATTGTTTTATTCTGTTTTGAATGTAGTTTCCGATGATATTATACACTCTCCCTTCCGGTAGATGGCTCAAATCTGAAATCTCATCAATCAGACTACTATTGTACTCCCTCCGTGCTGGTGCATTAGTCACGTTACGAAAACCAAATAATCCCAAAACTTTTAGGCGTGGTGCATTAACTACCCACCTCGTTCCCTATTTTTTGCCACAAAAAAAGAAACCAGCCAATAGGAGACGTGGGGTGTGTATGTATTCAGTGACTTTAGACTACTTAGCACAACATGTAGTGCTCAATTCTCTGCATGCAATGACATTAATTACCAAATAAACATCAAGTTCTCTCGTTTTTCCCCAACTTGGTCTCAGTGAGATGACTATAGTGCACCAGTACGAAGGGAGTAAGGGCTGAGGAGTAGATGGCCAACACACACGTGAATGCAACGCAGTCTACACTTCTCATATAAAGGCTCCCCACCAGTCCAATCCATCTATGAAATCCTATGCACCTACACACCCTGCAAGAGTGATCACTCCAATCGCAAGATTAGTTGACCAGAAGATAGACTCATGGAGGCGATGAGCGCGAGCATGAGCCGGCTGTGCCAGATGCTCCACGACGTCGGCCTGCGGCTCGGCACCGAGGAATGTCTCCAGGTCGTGCTTGAGGCCGCCAGGGTGAGAGGCCTCTTCGACCACAGATTCGTCTCCTTGTTCGACGAGGCCCTCGTCGGCTTCCTCGACAAGTTCACCATCGTCAAGAAGCTCGCGGACGACCTTGACGTACGCCTCCAGCCCATGCGCCCAGGATCTGCGATGTCCGCCACCCTCAACGGCCTCTATGGTGACAACCTCTTCGACGCACTGGTGGCCCTACAACTGCCCGTCGTCGTGCCAGAGAATGTCCACCTCGAGGTCGTGCTCGCCGCGCAGCGCCCGGCTCAGCAAGACACCATCGACATAATCACCCACGTCTACGAGCAAATCGTCCACAAGGACTACTGCGTGCCAGAGGAGGAGGATAGGACGCTGGCCTTCTTGGACCGTAGGGCAACCTTGGACGGCATTTTTCAGAAGCACGTTGAGCTCGCCGCCAACACTGCTACTACTCACCCGTTGGTTGGTGACCCGGCGCACTAGGGCGAGAGGATGTCGTTGATCGATCCATATGCATCTTTTTTTGTGCCAATTCCATGTATACTGTAATTTTCTTACCTTTTGCATCAACTTCATAACTTACGTACGTACCATCCATGAACCGTGCCACAACCAAACTTCTTCTTATATATTACTCCCTTCGTCCTAACAAAATAAGTGTCTTGAGCTTAGTATAAGTTTGTACTAGAGGTAGTACAAAGTTGAGACACTTATTTTGGGATGGAGGGAGTAATATTGATGTGTAATGGGATTGTTTAGGTCCCATGCAAGAAAAGGGAATGGATTTTAAACTACTGGGCATGGTGGTTCAATTTGCGAAGGCGCACACATAAACAACCAAAACAAAGTCATTTTGGAACAAAGAACTGCCATGTTACAATCGGAAACAGAAGTAGTATTGAAACCATGGGCGTTCTACTAACCATTTAAGTGTAGCCACGTGTCCCTCTATTAATTGGCTACTAGGAGGCACCGTGCGGGTGGTACTACCTCCGTCCTGGTTTATTGTTCCCCTTAGTGATTTGTGCCAAATTTTGACTATGAATTCATTTTACAAAATGTTAACGCATGTCACAAAAAATAGTATCATTGGAAACTATGTTCAAATATGAATCCAACCATATAAATGTTTATAACATGCATTAAAATTTGTCAATTAAATCTATGGTCAAAATTTGACACAAAATACGAAAGGACCAACAAATCAGGACGGAGTCTTCAAGTAGACCTGAGGCGTGCGAGTAGACCGCTGCGTATGATCACCCTAGACGGTTGTTCCAGCCCGCCCCTCAATGCACAGTGGCTAGGCATATCACTTACATGTGTGACCGCATGTACGGAAAGCGATGATGGCCGAAATTAGCAAAACTCCCCCGCTTATCACGCGGGAAAAGCCCAGCGCTAGCATTTTGAGTCGTTATTTCTATTTTTTGAGGGAAGATAATTATTTCTATCTATCGGTCACGCTAGGAGCAGAACCAAGTGTTACAACTTACTAGTACTAGTACAAGTTCAAAAGGAAAAGCCTGTCGTGTTCACGTCGCACCCCCACATGGTTGGTCCGGCACGTTGATCAAGGGGGGAATGCGTGTTGTCTCGCATCTTCACTTACAAGCGGGACCGTAGTTGAGGAAACCGACTATCGGCAAACCCCCACCTGCCTGCCGCGTGATGGCTGAGTTAGAGAAATGAGGAGGGAGAAGAGATAGCTATAGCACGGACTCCAAGAAATATGGTGTCAGATGGGAGTCGTGCTGGTGGCGTGTGCTGTACTCCTGGATGTGAATGCTTGTTCTGGCCCATGCCACCCTACTATATATCGAGGATTCGAGGTGCTGGTTACGTAGAGAGAACACATTAACATATGGCCCACCTCACACTGTGGCCAAATTTCCTGGAGTCTGTGCAAGGCTAAAAAGTGTTCTTTGTGAGGGTGGATGGCTGGTCTCAAGTTTAAAACTTGTTGTATTACGTATACGTAGACGTAGAGATAGTGCAGTAGTTTTGAAAGTTTGAATCCAAACATCAGAATGCAAGTTCTACCATTGATTGGACTCATCCGACGACCTAGGATGATGGGATTCACAGCTACAGTAAAAACACCCGCCCGCCGCATAAGCATGTGAAGCTAATAACTAGTTGTACTATTGTTGATTGGGCTCATCCGATAACCTGTTGCAATGCACGTACATACAATTATGTATTCGGGATTTTTTTTGCCTCGTCACAACACCCACTCCGAGAAGCGACTCGAAAGCTATTCATAAATTTAGTAAGTTTATCACAGGCATATCATTTAGTATTACATACAATAGGTAATCAACGCACAACGACAATGAGGATACATTATAAATACTAAAGTTTTTCTCACACAACAAATAACAAAGCGATGAAATAAACTTCAGGTCAACCAATCCTTGGCGTTGGAAACACTTTCTTTGAACCATAAGTGATTCTCTGGGCAGGGCCAGCTATTGTCAATATTGAGGCCAATGCAAGACTCTTCATCCAGGCTGAAGCGGCCTATATCAGGACACATATTGTGATAGCCAGGGTAGGGAACCATAGCAATGTCTGAGGTATAGATACAATTGATTCTCATAAATGGTAGTAACATTGTGCCAACAGCAGCTGTATCGCTTTTCACCATCAGTGGATAGTTTAGTCCAAGGAAGAGTGAGTTTTCTCCAAGACTATCAATACTGAACCAGGCAGAAGGTGATGGCGCTAGCACACTAGTATCCATCCCGAATACCCTGCAACAGATGTTGGAATAGGTCCGGAGAGTGCGACCATGGGAGACAACACCTGCTTCCTTAGTAACATCAGCAGTGCCCTGTATACAGACAAGAAGTGGTGATCCATCGGAATAAGTTGCTAGGCGCCACTGAGTATGTAGGTCCCGCTCATCTTCATGCTCGTGATCATCACCATCGTCATCTCCCCCTTGGTTATAAAATTTTCCATGTATCGGTGGGGGAATGTTGACAGGACCTTGGAAACATAGAAGGTTAATTAGTACGGGGATACTAACTCACATGCATGGTGAATAAAACAATTATAATTACAGTCGAAGCCAACCATACTGAAACAATAAGGATCCCATGTGAAAACAGTGCCAGAAGTGGTGGAAGCAAACACAAGACCCTCGTATTGAATTGCATCATAGTACACATCCGTGTACAGAAACTGATTTTTGAGCAATATCCATCGAGTCGAAGGACTAAGGACGGCAACAAGCTTGTCGAAGATAGCGACAACACAAGCATTCCTATAATCCCAAGAGCGACTGGGAACTCAACAAATTGCTATCTTTTGTAGAAGATAGTCACCATGATCGTATTTGAACATACGTAGATCATCGGTGTGCTCAACCTCAGGGCAGTCTGAGATTTTTGGAAGTGGAACCTGGTGACGAGTGTACTCATTCACAAGTTCCACTCGCAGTTGTACCCAATATAAACAATCCAATTTCCATTTGCGCCTACCCAAGCCTTACCCTTAAGCAATGGCATCTTAACATCACACATATCATTATCAAGCGGCATCAACTTGCCTAAGGTGAGGCTTCCGTCGTCCCCGCGCCAGCGAGCAGGGTCATGGCGAAGAAGATAGGGGAGATCAAACTACTCCTGAACCCTTGGGTTCTTTGTAATGATGTTCTTTGTTGAGTCGAGAATAGTCTTGAATGAACCTGCCATGCTAGCCGTGGTGATGATGTCGCACCGATCAATGAGTTCCTCCACCACATCATCTTTCAGATCGGGGCAAGAATAACGGGGTCGTTTCCTGTCTGTTCCCTCCATCGAGAAGATGAACAATGGCAGAAGGAAGAGTCAAGGCAAATGGAGGGAGGAAGAGTGTGCAACAACAGTTCAAAATCGAGAGGGAAAGGCGAAGAGGCGGTGGACGGTTGCCATGGTACAGGAAGAGGCCAGTGGGGAGCGGACGGTCGCCACGGTATAGAAAGAGGCGCCCCGGCCTACATAGATGTCCGTTCAGAAACTATACAAAAGGACTCGCCGTCGTCTCACTGACATGTTGGAACGGGACCACATGTCAACAAAACATGGTGTGTCATTTCTCGTGCAAAATTCGACCTGGCCGCGTTGGCCTGAGGTGCCGCAATATTTCTTGACTTTATTTTTTTAATGAAGTGTCGGTCAGTTTTGAAGCACAACTAATTGGTACTATATGCAGAGAAAATATAAACTACTCTACCACTACTCTACCTCTAGTACTTACTAGTACTAGTAAAGTACTCTATATAGGCTGGAGCTTCAGCGCTTGCTTGCTATGGGCTGCCAACTTGTCTCTCACACTATCACCCTCTCTCCAGATCCAAAAAAGATGGCAGTGACCCCTCTCTCTCCCTCCTCACCGGTGGTCACAGATCCCCCAGGATCCCGTCCGCCGGGGAAGAAAAGGACGTGCAGCGTTGACGCACTCGTCGTTGGCGAGTGAGGTCTCACACTGACGACAAGGCCGTCCTATTAGACCTAGCACCGGCGAGGGATGGCCTCTGTCCTGAAGCTCGATGCCGTAGTGTGTGCAGAGGATGACGACCATGAGCGAAGCCACTTCCCGCCGACCCTCTGGTATGCTACCTTTCGGTTCTATATCCGGCATATCTCGTAGTAGGGGTCCTAAGCTAGGCATCTTGGAGCGATGGTAACACGGACACAAGATTTTACCCAGGTTCGGGCTCTCTTGAAGAGATAATACCCTACGTCCTGCTTTTGATTGTATTCATATGGGTGTAGTATAGAGTACATGTATCTACCACAAGATTGTTCTAATGAATATGAGTTGATCTATTGACTAGCCTGGCCTCGATTTATATAATGTACCAGAGGCCTGGGGCTTAGAAGAGTCCTCGTCTTGGGCACCAAGTCTTTTGGAATATCCCTTGTATGCGGCATGGGCTGCCTGAACTGGCCTAATAGTGAACCGCCATGAGGGTCCTCGGCCCGATCCACCTAGTCGGGAGACGACGTGGTGAGTCCCCCCTAGTCCAGGACACCGTCAGTAGCCCCCTGAACCGGTCTTCAAGTTCGGGACGCTCCTCGATTTTTCCGAACTGTTCTTCATCTTTGGTCGTCGGTCTTGAAAACTGGTTCAACAAATCTTCTCATCTTCGATCTTGAGGATTTCTGAAGTGGATCCGAAGAGTTTACACATCGGGTATCCGAGGAGCCCCTTTAAGTTATCGGCCTTTATCAATGCCTTGTTATTTTTATGCCACACCTCGGGTTTGAAGTGTTTCCCATGCGGCGGTGTCCTCTCACATCCGAGCTCCAACGCCGGACTGTATCCAAGCTCCAATGCTGGACTGCATCCGAGGTGTCTTTTTGCAGCCGAGCTCCAAGGCCGGACTGCGTCCATGCTCCAACGCCAGACTGTATCCGAGCTCCAATGTCGGACCATATCCGAGCTCCAACGCCGGACCGTATCCGAGCTCCAACACCGAACCGAATCCGAGGTGTCATAGATCACCTTGGTTCGAAAAAGTTTGAAGGAGCACAGCCGAGCTTAATGCCGGGTAAGCCCCAGACGGTACCTATTGTTGTTCGAAAACACGTTTGCCCTTAGCTCGGTCAAGCCGAACACTAAGCACTTTGAATTTTCTGCATTGAATAGGCAATGTAGTAGCCCCCGAGCCACTGGTCGGGTGGCAACACTAGATCAGGGGATCGATGTGCCCCTTTAATATTTGTAAATGATAAGCGTGAAGCCCAGTAGCCCCTGAGCCTTAATGTGGGCACGGGTAGCCGAATTAAGGATCGATATCCGTTTGACAAAAAATTAAATTCCGGTTGCTCGACTGTCTCAACAAGACTGTGTCCTAGACTTTTTAATAGATGACTTGAAGTAAATGAACTTTTTCCAGTATGTGTACTGATTCTATGCACCAAAGTACTTTACATCATTAATGCTCAGATCCGCATTGTACAAACTTTGTTGACCGACCATCGGCTTCAACCTCCTCGGCCAGTAGCTGAGGAGTGTTTTCCTACTTTATAAAGCCATTATAAGGGCAAAGATTTATGGAAAACAAGGCAATCTGGCCATACGGTTTTATAAACAAAGGTATGCAGAGAGATATGTTATATTACTATTAACGTAAGAAACATCTTCCAAAGAAAATAGTCCCGCTATCGGTTCCTTTCTTTGGGTTGTCATGCTGACCATGATCATGAAACCTCACCTCTGCTCAATGTGGGAGGAAAATATTTAGGATTTAGTTTGGGGAAAGTTCCCGAACTCTGTGGTCTTAATGAACCGAAATTTTCACTTCCGTCGTTGCCGACTAATTATATTCTTAAGATAGCTAGCTTTCGGCTTCACCCAGTTTGAGGTACTAACCCGGATGACCCGGTAGTAACAATCACAGAGGTGCTCCCTTTACCCCCTAGCCGAACAATCGGGAATGTAGGGTGTAAACACAGGAGCCAGGCAACCCAGCTTGGCCAAAATCTTAAGTCAAATTGATGCATATTTATGGCTTTATAATGATAATTACAGAAGGCAGCGCTCGTATATTGTATACAAATGCTAAGGATATATGTTTATTTTGACTCCGTTGCGACCGTTTATAATCTGAAAGTGGTCCATCGTCGGCTTCTACCCCTTTGTAGATGCTACACAGGGTGTTTCTGTACTAAAGACAACCCTTAGCCGACGTCTCGGTGCCCGGAGGCGGTTGTGTTAGCGGAAACGAGGCAATCAGATGTGTAGACTTTATAACTTTCACTTAGTCATAGGAGCTTAAAGTTGGGAGGCCAGCTACTAGCCCCCGGTTAGTGTTCGGCGTCAGCAGAGGTCAAGCCGTTAACACTTCGGCCAATGTTATGAAAGGCCCATCATTTAACACGGGGTGATCTCCATCGATCTATAGTTTAACACAGTCATCGGATCGCTGACCAGTTTACGCTTGTTGTGACAGTCAGTTTTTGGCTTTCTCCACAGAGGCACTTGACCAATCGAACCGGAAGCACAATCGTAGTGGTTCTCCCTTTACCCTTAGCCGAACAATCGGGAACGTAAGGGTAAGCATGGGAGCCGGGCAACCCAACTATTGACCAAAGACACAATTCGAAACCGCTGCATGTAAAGCAATATCCGAGAACATTTTGCCAAGGAACCTATGGAGTACCTTGGCTTTTGGTGGGTTCAGCTTTAGTCGCAGCCCCGCGTTGCCGAAGCTTTGAAGGTGTCCAGCGTTGCACTGCTCGGGAACTAGTCCTGATGTCACGTGTGTTTCGCCAACGCCGAGGTGTAGGTCGGCAGGAAAGATGCCGAGCTACGGGTCGGAAAAGATCTACCGAGTTGAATTATTACGCAGGGCACCATAGTCATGAGGACGTCTCACCTCCTGAAAGAAAAATAGACACATAGCTTAAAAGTGCCATAAGCTCGAAAAAGCCAAAAAACTTATGTAAAAAACTTGACGTCCGAACTATATCAAGTTTTTTGGTGCCAAACCGAACATATATCTTAAAATTAGTTTGTGCTTCCGTCGTGCTTTAACATAACACATCCGATCTCTAGACTTCAAATGGGTCAGCCTTCGGCTTCAACCTCCTATCCCGAAGGTGGAGTGCTTCTCAGGCGAGTTTAGCGAACTAAACCCGAGCGGCTTTAGAGCGAAACCAGGCTATTCGGCTATTGACCACACACTCGAGTCGAGAAAGGAGCGGTAGAAAAAGACTTTGCAACGACTAAGAAGAAAACATTTATTATAAAATGGCTCATACAAATTTAAGAGCCCCAGTTAACTTTGGCAAAAGGAGTGTTTTTTAACAAACACCCTTTTTATTTAACAAAAATATAATGCTTGGTCCAACCGAATAGAAATTAAAACTTCAAAAAAGTTGAGCATGAAAGCGACTTAGCTGGTTAATGTGCTCGGTGTTAATGACGGTACGAGCTTGTGGTGAGAGGAGGACGCCCATCGAACTTTGACAAATATGACATGGTGCGTAGTCCTCGGCTTGACCGAGGTCCCAGCCCCAAGACCCGTCCCGAGGTGACCGAGCGAGGAGCTCGGCATTCTGAAGTGGTGACACAGCACGGCCACTGTGGGGAGGTGAAGCCGAAACAGGGTGGCATGCCGAGGTGATGACACACTTCGGTTGTCGGAGGCGGGATGACCACGTCGGCACACCGAGGTTACCCGTGACACAATCGAAACCGATTACCTGCGCACATAAAATAGTGCAAGCAAGAAACAATAATAATTGAAAGAAAAAAATTGCATGATCAATAATATGCGAAGCGAATGATCTGGTGAGCATGGCATGTGCGCCGAGATCGACTCGATGGCGTGACGGTGTTGTGGCGCGGTAATGTCCACACAAGCCGGCCGACCTAGATGACGGCAAGAGGCTGGCCATACCGACGCCACGTACAAGTGTGGAAAAAATATCTCTACAAAAATAATGCAGTGCAAAACAACAGAAAATATTCTGTGTCTAATAATTTTATTACATGCTAAATAAATAGTTAGGAAAAATAGAACCTGGAATTATTCTGCACGTAGCGGATCGAAGAGGAATTTTTTTTTCAAGGTCTCAGGTGACCTAGTACTAAACCAGATCAGCTTCCACGAGAAGTTGCAGCAGCAGATGATGAAGAGTCAACAAAAATCAAAGATTAGGTTTGACCTTTACGTGAATTAGCAAAGTAAAGCTAAGGCACACGATGTATAGATTAAATCTCGAAGATCGTGCTGCACTTAGACTAGTAATATCAATTAACAAAATGATTAACTTCCCCGACGCTTCACGTGGAATAGATTCTTCTTTACGGGGAGCAGTACTAGTAGTAGGACATCGGCCAAAGGACTTGCCCTCGGACTTCGGCCGGCGGAGGAGAAAAGTGGCGGCGGACCATCTTGGATTTGACTAGTTGGACTAGTATTCGGCTGATGCTCCTATACGCTACGCGGCCAACCAGCGAGGAACGGTAGCGCGCGTGGCTCATGGACACGGCCGCCTTAAACTTTTGATCTGCGAAGAATTAGTGCAAACCAGCAGCAGGGTTCCGAATAAATTATTTATTGAAGCTTTTGATTGTATTCATATGGGTGTAGTATAGAGTACATGTATCTACCACGAGATTGTTCTAATGAATATGAGTTGATCTATTAACTAGCCTAGCCTCGGTTTATATAATGTACCAGAGGCCTAGGGCTTAGAAGAGTCCTCGTATTGGGCACCAAGTGTTTTGGAATATCCCTTGTATGCAGCATGGGCTGCTTGAACTGGCCCAATAGTGAACCACCATGAGGGTCCTCGGTCTGATCCACCTGGTCGGGAGATGACATGGTGAGTACCCCCTAGTCCAAGACACCGTCACTACCTCTTTTTGAACCATACCCTTTTTCTATTTGTCCATCTGCCACGTCGCTGCATGTGGATCTTTTTCCACTCCTCCATCTCCCCAATTTATTATCCTCTGCTCTGCTGGTCATGCAAACAAAAACCTTAATTTGCACTATTAAAGGAAACCCTACTTCATGCAGACTAATCCATGTCTGGGTTGAATAAGGAAAGAAAGGGAGAAAGTACTGTTAAAGAGACTAGGTATCAAACCTGCATCTTGGTTGAAAAGGGAAAATCAGTAGCTAAGGAACGAGACTCTTGTCTCTTGGTTGAAACAGGGTAGAAAGGCATGACAACACAATAGAGAATGAGCAGGTCGATTAGTTTGTTGTCCTCACATAGGAAAAAGCTGGCCAAAGAGAACAAAAATGGGACGTAATCCACATATGCTGCCTAGATATTTGTTGCTCTGGGCAACCATCCTTCCCTCACCATTCTATTCATCCATGGAGGTACATCGTACTGGTGCGCCCACTGTCCGAATGGGCCTCACCATGCTCTTATTGCCACTTTTTTGCTGTTAGGGGCTGTTTGGTTCTAGGCCTTGCATTGCCACACTTTGCCTCACATTTTGCCAACCTTGCCTAAGATTAGTTCATCAAAATGAGTGTCATAAATTGGCATGCCTAAGGGAATCTTGCCACATTTTGTGTGTGTATGCCATGTGGGGCCCTAGTGTGGCTTGCCTAGGGCGTGGCTTGAACTAAACACTCATCTAAGTTGGTTAAACTTGCTTAACCTTAGGTGTGGCAACCTTTGGCAAAGTTAGTCACAAACCAAACAGCCCCTTAGTATAACGCCACCGATAAAATCAAGCAATGCCACTGCTAAAGTGATGCCACATTTAACTAATGCTGCAGTCAGTCTAATGCACCTGATAAATTTAAGCAATGCCGCCATTTAATGTCACTGTATTATTTCAGGGTAGCTGTTGATTGTGGATGTATTAAAGATTTTTGAGCTAAGGCATTCTAATGTTGTTGCACAGCCAGTATACCAATGATGAAACTTGTTACTACCTTCAGATTTTTGCACTATTAATGCTTATAGATTACATACCCCACTTCATGATGTTATGATAAGTCAAAAAAATTTGTACAGTGTCACCAAAATGCCAAGGCGGTGATGGCATTTTATTTCAGTTAAACTGCACATAAAATTATGAACAGAAGAGGAAAGGTCAGGAGTGGGCACCCCCTCCTCCTACTATTTTCTTTATTCGTTTGATCAAGTTTTTATGTTTGATCGATTATCATGTTGGGGATAGCAATTTTTCAGGTCCCCTCGAGTTCGAAATGATATTTACCTTGAAGGTACATGGTTTGCAAATTTTTTATACTGTCATTAGTTAATAATGCTAGTTACCTTTAGACTTTTGTATTTGGTCTAATGCTGTTGCATAGCCAGTATACCAATGCTGAAACTTGTTACCTTTAGATTTTGTATAGTTAATGCTTATAGAAATCTTCCAGTGCTAGCTAATGGAAATATGTTCAGTAAAACCATTGTACTGTACCCCTTACTAAAAAACTACTCTACTATTGCACTAGCCACTGGATTAGTGCATATTTGTACTATTCGAATGGTGTTGCATTAGCGTATAGACATATATAAGTTGTGGCAAGCTTTCCCAGATATGTGCTAAAAAAACTACTACCTGCTTTTCTAAATACTAGACGTTTGGGTACTTTAAATTGAACTGTGAAAATGTCTTATATTAAGGAATAGAGGGTGTTTAATTCATTCAAATTATGCCGGCAAAGCTAGTCACACATTTGTTAAAATTAATGTTCATTATGTTATCAGAGGAGGTCTGCATGTTTGTCTCTATTGCCTGTCGATTACATACCTGACATCATGATGTCATGGTAAGTCATTTTTTTGTACAGTGTCACTGAATTGTCAAGGCAGTATGGCATTTTATTTTAGTTGAACTGCACAAAAAATGCTTAAAAGAAGAGGAAAGGTCAGGAATGGTTTGATCTTTCAGAAAAATACTATGTATGCCTTCCTGACATCGGCCGCTGTTGCCTTATTTATTCCTTCAAACAGGGGGTTAGAAACAGTCTTGCTACCTTTTCCCATTAAGAAATTGGAATGCTTATATTTGTGAGTCTATGCTTCAACTAGTGCCACTTTTATAGTAATCACACTTTCAATATCTGTGCAAATAGGGATGCTCGATTTTAGTGGAACTACACAAAATGTCCAAATGGTTCAACATTATGAGCATTTTTCTTCCAAATAGTTATATCGAATTGGTGGCACTATGAGTTGTTCATTACCAAGGTACATGGTTTGCTACTATCTTGCTATTGTTTTTGTACTGTCATTAGATAGTAATATTAGTGGTTTGCATGTAAATTTATTGCCAGGGTGGACCTACATTGGTAGTGCAGGACATGATTTAATGATTGGATGCTCAATTTCGGTTGTATCGATTTCACCTCTTCCATCACTTCAAACATGGATATCCTTGGTCTGATGAAGAATAGGCGCTATATTTCTTCTCTGTACCAGCAAATCAAGTCAGTACCAAATTGTCCAGTGCAAAACATGATAGCATCAAATTGTCCAGTGCAAAACATGACAGATGTAAGAGGAAACGACTAGCAGAGACGTGTTTAAACCAAAAATACAAGGTGGGGTATATGTTAACTAGCTTCTTAATATTTGTGCAAATAGATGTCTGCCCATTGCTATTTGGCAAACAAACAAAGTGACCTCAATTTTTTTGGAACTGCACAAGAGAATAGTATAGTTACTGCATGCAGTGCCATATGAAAATAGACACAGAAAGATTGGATAGTCACTTCATGGACTGGACAAAAGTAGTACTGTACTATTTATTGGCCAACACTAGGTGATTCATTGCTTTGGTCTGATTATCCAATGGGCATCATTTTTCCTAAGTGATAACCCACAAGTATAGGGGATCGCAACAGTTTTTGAGGGTAGAGTATTCAACCCAAATTTATTGATTCGACACAAGGGGAGCCAAAGAATATTTGCAAGTATTAGCAAATGAGTTGTCAATTCAACCACACCAGAAAGACTTAATATCTATAGCAAAGTAGTATGGAAGTAACATTAACAGTGGCAAAAGTAACAGTAGCAGTTTTGTAGTAATTGTAACAGTAGCAACGGCAAAGTAACTTAGCAAAGATCAATATGTGAAAAGCTCGTAGGCATCGGATCAGTGATGGATAATTATGTCGGATGGCATTCATCATGCAACAGTTATAACCTAGGATGACACAAAACTAGCTCCAATTCATCAATATAATGTAGGCATGTATTCCGAATATAGTCATACGTGCTTATGGAAAAGAACTTGCATGACATCTGTTGTCCTACCCTCCCGTGGCAACGGGGTCGTAATGGAAACTAAGGGATATTAAGGCCTCCTTTTAATAGAGAACCGGACCAAAGCATTAGCACTTAGTGAATACATGAACTCCTCAAACTACGGTAATCACCGGAAAGAATCCCAATTATTGTCACCTTGGGGTATGCGGATCATAACTCGTAATAGGTGTCTACAATTTGCAAGATAGGATCAAGAACACAAATATATTCATGAAAACATAATAGGTTCAAATCTGAAATCATGGCACTCGGGCCCTAGTGACAAGCATTAAGCATAGCAAAGTCATAGCAACATCAATCTAGGAACATAGTGGATACTAGGGATCAAACCCTAACAAAACTAACTCGATTACATGATAAATCTCATCCAACCCATCACCGTCCAGCAAGCCTACGATGGAATTACTCACGCACGACGGTGAGCATCATGAAATTGGTAATGGGGGAAGGTTGGTGATGATGATGGCGACAAATCCCCCTCTCCGGAGCCACGAACGGACTCCAGATCAGCCCTCCCGATGAAGAACAGGAGGTGACGGCGGCTCCGTATCGTAAAATGCGATGAATCCTTCTCTCTGATTTTTTTTCTCTGTGAATAGGTACTTATAGAGTTGGAATTAGGGTTGGAGGAGCTCCAGCGGGCCCACAAGCCTGCAGGGCATGCACCAGGGGGTGGGCGTGCCCCCAGGGCTTGTGGCCTCTGGGTGGCCCCCCTCTGATTGATTCTTGCGCCAATATTTTTTATATATTCCAAAAATATTCTCCGTAAATTTTCAGGTCAAACTGAGATCTTTTATTTTTGCACAAAAATAACAACATGGCAATTCTGCTGAAAACAACGTCAGTCCGGGTTAGTTCCATTCAAATCATGCAAATTAGAGTCCAAAACAAGGGCAAAAGAGTTTGGAAAAGTAGATACGATGGAGACGTATCCACTCCCCAAAGCTTAACCCATTGCTTGTCCTCAAGCAATTCAGTTGACAAACTGAAAGTGACAAAGAAAAACTTTTACAAACTCTGTTTGACCTTGTTGTTGCAAATATGTATAGCCAGCATTCAGGGTTTCAGCAAAGATTATGAACTAACCATATTCACAATAACATTTAGGTCTCACATTTACTCATATCAATGGCATAATCAACTAGCGAGCAATAATAATAAATCTCGGATGACAACACTTTTTCAAAACAATCATGATATGATATGACAAAATGGTATCTCGCTAGCCCTTTCTGAGACCGCAAAACATAAAAGCAGAGCACCCCTGAAGATCAAGGACTGACTTGACATTATAATTCATGGCAAAAGAGATCCAGTCACACTCATACTCAATATCAATTAATAACAAAGCATACAAATGACAGTGGTGCTCTCTAACTGGTGCTTTTTATAAGAGGATGATGACTCAGCAATAAAAGTAAATAGATAGGCCCTTCGCAGAGGGAAGCAGGGATTTGCAGAGGTGCCAGAGCTCGAGCTTTTAAAACAGAGATGAATATAATTTTGAGCGGTATGCTTTCATTGTCAACATAACAACCAAGAGATCTCGGTATCTTCCATGCTAGATACATTATAGGCGGTTCCCAAATAGAATGGTATAGTTTTTACTCCCCCGCCACCAACAATCACACTCCACAGCTAGCCGAATCCACGGGTACCGTCCATATCAACAACAGTCCTGGGGGAGTTTTGTTTGATATTTATATTTTGATTTGATTTCGAGCATGGAACTGGGCATCCTGATTACCAGCCACTTTCTCGTAAATGACAAGTGAATAAACACACATCGTACGAATAACCCACCTAGCATGGAAGATACTGACAGCCCCCAGTCACTACATGAGCAATTCGGGCATACAAAACATATTATTATTTAAAGGTTTAGAGTTTGGCACATGCAAATTTACTTGGAACGGCAGGTAGATAGCGCATATAGGTAGGTATGGTGGACTCATATGGAACAACTTTGGGTTTAAGGAAGTGGATGCACAAGCAGTACTCCCGCTTAGTACAAGTGAAGGCTAGCAAAAGATTGAGGAGCGACCAACTAGAGAGCGACAACAGTCATAAACATGCATTGAGATTAACCAACATTGAGTGCAAGCATGAGTAGGATATAAATCACCATGAACATAAATATCATGGAGGCTATGTTGTTTTTGTTACAACTACATGTGTGAACATGTGCCAAGTCAAGCCACTCGAATCATTCAAAGGAGGATACCATCCTATCATACTACATCATAACCATTTTAATTTTCATGTTGTCACACAAGACAAATCATTATACACTCCTAGCTAATTAAGCATGGCATGAGTAACTATAATCTCTAATTGTCATTGCAAACATGTTTCATTCATAATGGGCTGAATCAACGATGAGCTAATCATATTTACAAAAACAAAATAGGTCGAGTTCGTACCAGCTTTTCTCCATCTCAATCATTTCATCATATATCATCATTATTGCCTTTCACTTGCACAACCGAATGGTGTGAATAATAATAAGAGTGCATGTGCATTGGACTAAGCTGGAATCTGCAAACATTTATTCAAAGGAGAAGACAAGGTAATATGGGCTCTTTGTTAGATCAACAATAATGCTGATGAGAGCCACTCAAGATTTTCATCGTGGTCTTCTCTTTACGACCCAAAGAAAAGAAAAGAATTTCAAAGAAACACACTGAAATAATTTTGGAGTTTTTATTTTTCTGAAGAAAGTAAAACAAGGACGAGAAAAACTATTTACATGGGAAAGCTCCCAACAAGCAAAACAAGAACAAGAAATCTTTTTGGGTTTTCTTTTAATACTACTACTAAATTAAACTAGAAAAAAATCTAAAAAGAAGCGAGAACTAATTTTTTTGGATTTTCTCAAAGTTTTTCAAACACACAAGAAGAAAGTGAGAAAAAGAAATAAACTAGCATGGATAATACAATGAAAAAGTATGAACACCGACAACTAGAATGAGTGTGTGAACAAGAATGTAATGTCGGTGAGAAATACGTACTCCCCCAAGCTTAGGCTTTTGGCCTAAGTTGGTCTAGGGCCACGGCTCGAAATAACCCTCTCCTCGATACTCGTTTGCCTCCTCTCTGGTTATGAAGTATCTTTGTTTTACCTGAAAGTTAAAGAAGGCAGGAGCAGGAAGCATAATATAGAAGATGCGCTCCCTGTCAAAGATTAGTTAGTAAAGGAGGGCATGTTCGCTCCTCTCAAGAAACTGATAACAAACCATAGCATCATTATCAAGGTAAGCGGGTGGTAACTCAACATCATTTTCTCTTATGGGTACCCCGAGATAATTAGCTAAACGGGTGGCATAAATCCCTCCAAAGAAATCTCCATCTTTAGCATTATTATGTAATCGCCTTGCAACCATGGCCTCAAAATTAAATCATTTATCACCCAGTACCGCACACTTGAGGACACTAAGATTTGATGCAGAAAGGTGGTGTCAGTGCAACAAACCCTGGGTCTGTTGCCCAGACTATGCATAGGCCCGAGACCAAGATTGCAACATCCAAGACAAGGCCAAGATGAAGAGATAGGCTCTTTGAGGAATCAAAGGGCAGGTTGAGAAGACCAAGTCAAGCCAAGGAGCAAGACACCGCTAAGGGAAAACCTCCCTTGCCGGGAAGGAGAGCCTGGCGAGGTCAAGGTTGCTCCGGAAGCAAGCCTCAAGACCGCCCCGGCAGGCTTGCCAGGTCCTACGAAGGCAAAACACCCCGCCAAGGCTTCACCGCCCCACCTCACAGCAACGCAAGTCATCGATCGGTGTGGTGTCAAGCCCCAAAATGACTAAGTAGCTACCTTTTGCCACATGGCAGCCATTTCCTACAGGAATCGCCTCCAAATGACACCCGTCCAGCGACGTGTCATGCACACAGGAGAGAAGGTGGCCAAACAGCCCGGCAAGGCGTGCCGGGCAGGCCATGATGTGACGCTAAGCGGCGCATTTAATGCATTCTGCTCTGTCTATAGAGTAGATATGATAGCACTGTTTGCTATCTAATCAGTGCACAATGACTAATTTGCCACTGTGGTGACCCCTTGATCTATAAAAGGAGGCACATGGCAACCATAGAAAGGATTCGGAACCTTGTACCCTCGTACGCGCGTAGCTGCTCTCGCCCCGAGGTAACCTTGTCGGGCAAGAGCGCTGCATTTCCACCACCATCCACCATCAATCCGCCAAAGCAAGAGTAGGGTTTTATGCCTCGCGGCGGCCCAAACCTGGGTAAAACTGCCCGAGTGATCTCTATCGCGCTGCGCTGCGCTCCTCCGCTCTTTGTGTTGCCGAACCAAAAGGGACTCGTGGCCCCATAGGTGGCCTTGGTTTCCCACAACATCTTTGGCGCACCAGGTAGGGGGCTACGCTTGCGCGAACCCGAGAAGTGTACGTAGCGCGTCATCTTCACCGCCATCTTCTTCATCAATTGCTCCATCGTCCATGGCGCCCAAGAAGAAGCCCGGTGCCACAGCTCATCCATCCTCCTCAAAGGCCCTTCCGCACGCGACCGCCGACGCCGCGGGGGCTACGGGGACGCCTGGAGATGTGGACGCTTCGGGGGACATGGTCGGCGCAGGCGGCGTCGTTACCACCTCCCCTGCGGCCGAAGTAGGAGAAGGAGGGACCGGAGAAGGACAGCACCAACTACATCCCAGCGACCACGCCCCACGAGGTACGGGAGGAGACATCATCCCATCTGCACCTCCCCGTCCTTCCGAGGGGCATAGCCGCAGCGGGGGTACTCACTCTGGGGGGAATCGCAACTCCCCGACCGCTCCCGCCATGGGTGTGGCCGCAGAGCATGCGCCACCCCCGGAATGAACCGACCCAACCGCTGCGCTAAACGGAGCCGCTGGACCTCTAGCGCCTCCACCTCGTCACCATGCAATCCAGGCGGCTGGCATAAGACGAAGAGAGCACGGCGCGACCGCTACCGGCACCGTCAGGAGCCGGGCGACGTTACGGTCTTCATCGACATCCATGCCAAGCACCGCTTCGGAGGCCATGGTGCGGGCTCAGCTACTGTTGAAATTTCTGCCGGCAGCCGATCAGATGGATGAGTGGAGATCCACCATTCAGAGTCTGATTAGCTTCGCCAAGGCGGGAGGATCGCAGCGGGCTGGCCTTCCACGGCCTCCCCAGGCAGCGACCACGGCCCACGCTGCTGGCCGTGTGGATGGGGTCACTCCTACGGTGCAGTCCCCTCCACGGCAGCCGCGCAACCAAGAACCCAATGACGTCTCGATGGCTTCGTCTGACCCTCGAGCGTGTCAAGGCCAACGGCGAGTCCTGGAGGACAGGCAGAGGGAAGGTGCACGTGTCACCATCGAGCGACTCCGTGACGCCCACCGCTAGTCTGACAGGCGCGATGCCCCGACGTCGACGAGCCCGCACTCGCTGAAGGCGGGTACCTGCCTTTCGAAGCTGGGTGCCCTGCCTCCACCCGCGAACTGCGGCAAGTCCGTTGGCCGTCCACTCGCACGTTCAAGCCGGAGATACCAGAGAAGTATGATGGGAGACTGAACCCGGTAGAGTTCTTGAGCATCTACATCATCACTGTTCAAGCTGCCGGGGGAAGAGATGAGAAGGTATTCGCCAACTACCCTTTGGCACTCAAGCCAAATGTGAGGTCTTGGCTGATGCACCTGCCAGAGAACTCCATTTTGACCTGGGCTGACCTGAGCCATGAGTTCGTTGGCGCCTTCACGGGCGGCCATCAAGAACCAGGGCGGCCCAGTGACTTGCAGCTTCTCCCGCAGAAGGAAGGCGAGAGCCTGCGGAAATACATGCAGAGATTTAGCCGAGTCCACAGGAATATTCCAAACATCCACCCGGCAGCTATGATAGCTGCGTTCCAGTCCAACGTGCACAATTGTCCGATACGTTCCAAGATGAACGTTTGATTGCCCAAGACTGTGAAGGAGCTTTACACTCTGGTGGATAAGTGTGCTCGAATAGAGGAGGGGAGGAAGCTCCCCGGAGAAGAGGATGGCGTCGACATTGATTCAGAGGATGATGATGAGGCCACCAGTCAAAAGAAGAAGAACAAGAAGCGCAACAAAAGGCGCAAGGATAAAGCAGTGATGACCGTTGAGGAATCGGGCACGCCTAGTACCGGCAAGAAAGCCAAGGCTGAGATACCTAGCAAGGAAGTGGCCACGTGCACTGATTGCTGGGAAGCCGCGGCTGCCGAGAAGGCTGGGAAAGGTGATGGCCCGTACTGCAAGATCCATCGGACCAAGGGCCAGGATCTCCAGGAGTGTTATCAGGTTGAGCAGCTTGTCAAGAAGCAGAGGGCTGAATATGAGAAGTGAGATAAAGAGAAAGGTCAGAATGGCGCTGGCGGAAAGGGCCGGGGTGGCGGAGCAAGCCGCCCCGGCAAGGCTCCTCAGAATCAAGGGAAACCCGCCAGAGGCCATGAGAAGGAGGATTGTAGCGATGAGAGTGATGGAGGAGATGAAGAGGAAACCAGCGAGCAGGAATTCCAGAAAGCCACTAACGCCCTGTGCATTGACGGGGGTGCATCTTTGCACTCCTCTCGCCGCAACTTAAACGGTGGGCACGTGAAGTCAATGCCGTGGAGCCAGTGGCAGGCTCTCGAAGGCCGCTCAAGTGGTCCCGCACGCCCATCATCTTCGACGAAGAGGACCACCCTGACCGCACCACCTTGGTAGGGTGCTTGCCGTTGTTGGTATCACCAACAATCTGCAACCTCAAAGTCACAAAGATGTTGGTCGATGGTGGGGCCGGGTTGAATCTGATTTCTTCAAAGGTCATCAGCAAACTCCAGATAGCAGAAGAAGAGCTCAAGGTTACTAGTATGTTTCAAGGAATCAACCCCGGGAGGAGTCGTTTTAAGGGGAAAATCACGTTGCCAGTGACATTTGGGGGAGCGTTGAATTACCGGAATGAGAAGATCGTGTTTGATGTGGTTGACCTCCCCGTGCTATACAATGGAACCCTTGGTCGCCCAGCTCTGGCCAAGTTCATGGCGGCATCCCACTATGCCTACAACACCTTGAAGATGCCAGGGCCGGTGGGCGTCATTTCCATTCCATCAGACGAGAAGGACGCAATTATTTGCTTGGACAAGATGTACCGGGAAGCAGTCGCGGCAGAGGCCACTGAAGCTGTAATCCCCACCAAGGAAAGTAATGGAAAGAAGAAGGCTAACACGGACGCCGGCAAGGAATCCGGGAAGCGTACCTCTTCGGGGTATGCTGCGCCTGTTGATGACTCGTCGGAGAGTTCCATTAGCAAGAGATCCAAGGCTTCTGCACCCGTTGTGAAAAAGGACTCGGTAGTGCTGGCTGGCGCTGATGGTACTTTCACTATCAGCGCCACCCTCGATGACAAATAGGAAAGCGCGCTCATTGCCTTGCTGCGGGCGAATATCGATGTGTTTACCTGGCAACCATCTAACATCTCCGGTGTTCCCAGGGAGGTAATCGAGCACCACCTTGCTGTCTGCCCACATGCCTGGCCCGTTAAGCAGAAGGTCCGAAAGCAAGCTTTGGAGCGGTAACAGTTTATTGCCGAAGAGATCAAGAAACTTGAGGCAGCTGGTCTGGTTAGAGGAGTGTTGCATCCAACGTGGTTAGCAAATCCTGTGGTGGTACGCAAAGCTAATGGGAAGTGGAGGCTGTGCATAGATTTTACGGATCTGAACAAGGCATGCCCGAAGGACCCATTTCCCTTGCCGCGCATCGACCAGATTGTGGATTCCACCTCCGGGTGTGACCTGCTTTCCTTCCTGGATGCCTACTCTGGATATCATCAGATCTTCATGTCCAAGGAAGACAAAGAGAAGACCGCGTTCATCACCCCATGTGGCACATACCGCTTCATGTGGATGCCTTTCGGGTTGAAGAGCGCCAGTTCCACTTTCACAAGAGCAGTCCAGATTGGTTTTCATTCACAGTTGCACAGAAACGTTGAGGCTTATATGGATGATATTGTGGTCAAGACCAAGGACAGATCAACCCTCATTTAGGATTTAGAAGAGACGTTTGCTAATCTGCGCAAGATCAACTTGAAGCTAAACCCGGAGAAGTGTGTGTTTGGCGTTCCTTCCGGCAAGCTACTTGGCTTCTTTGTGTCCCAATGGGGGATAGAGGCCAACCCCGACAAGATCAAGGCCATCGAGCAAATTCAAGCACCCAAGACAGTCAAGGACGTGAGGCGTTTGACTGGGTGTGTTGCCGCGCTTAGCAGATTCATTTCCAAGTCTGCCGAGTGTGCCTTGCCGTTCTTCAAGATTTTGAAAAAGACAGGACCCATGGAGTGGACCCCAGAGGCAGACGCTGCACTACAAGATTTGAAGGCCTACCTTTCCTCTGTGCCCACTTTGGTCACTCCAAAACCTCAAGAGCCATTGCTGCTATACTTGGCGACTACTAATCAAGTGGTTAGTGCTGCACTAGTGGCGCAGAGGGAAGTGGATGGAGCACCAGACATAGCTGGTGTCCCTTCCGGGGAGGAAAGTGAGCACACCCCGGCAAGGTCAGATGCAGATCAAGATGGAGAAGAGCAAAGCAGCGGAAGCAGTTCTCTGGTCACGGCAAAGAAGAGAGTGGTGCAGCGCCTAGTATACTTCGTCAGCTCCCTGTTGCAGGGGGCTAGATCCAGGAACTCTGGCATGCAAAAATTGATTTTTGGCCTTGTCATGGCCTCAAGGAAACTGCACCACTACTTCCAAGCCCATGAGATCACAGTTGTCACCCATTTCTCTTTGCAACGGATACTCCGAAATCCTGAGGCTACCGGCAGGATAGTGGAGTGGGCTTTGGAGTTATCCAACTTTGGTTTGATGTTTGAGAGCACATCAACCATTCAGAGCAGAGCGTTGGCAGAGTTTATTGCAGAATGGACGCGAACTCCTGACGAAGAGGTATTGGAGACAGTTATTCCCGGCAAGGAAGCGCCCCAAGAATGGATCATGTATTTCGATGGTGCCTTCTCCCTACAAGGTGCAGGGTCTGGCGTGGTTCTCGTTGCTCCCACTGGAGAGCACCTGAAGTACATCGTCTGGATGCATTTTCCCCAGGACGAGGCTACCAACAATACAGCAGAGTATGAAGGGCACCTTGCCGGGCTCAGAGTTGCAACGGAACTAGGGATCAAGAAGTTGATCATCCGTGGAGACTCACAACTTGTGGTGAGACAAGTCAACAAGGATTACCAAACTCCATTGATGGATGCATACGTTGAGGAAGTGAGAAAGTTGGAGGAGCGCTTTGACGAATTGCAAACAGAGCACGTACCCCATGCGGAAAACAACATTGCTGATCATCTATCAAAGTGCGCTGCGCAAAAGCTCCCTGTGGAACCAGGAACTTTTGTTCTCCATCTGACTCAGCCCTCCGTATCCCCGGCAACAATGGCCAGAAAGAGGAGGAAACTGGACTCCAGCAAGCCTCTCCCGGTAGAACCTTTCGAGGATCCCGGCAGAAAGCTTGTCGGGTGCAACCCCCCTTCGGTCGTTGTGTTGCATCCTCCCGCCAGGCCACCGGTCCCCGCGGTCGAGGATTGCACTCTCACGAATGAGGAGGTGCCATTAGTCCTCGTTGCCGAGCCACAGGCTCCACCTTGGGCACGGCACATAGTTCATTTCCTCCAAACTGGAGAACTTCCCGAAGAGCAAGAAGAAGCTGAAAGAGTAGCCCGGAGGGCTAGTCTGTACCAGTTCGTTGATGACACACTGTACAGAAGGAGGCCCAACGGTGTGAAATTGAAGTGCATTTGCCGGGAAGGAGGAAAGGAACTGTTGGCGGAGATACACAAGGGTATGTGTGGCTCCCACATTGGATCAAGGGCGTTGGTTGGGAAAGCTTTCCGGCAAGGATTCTACTGGCCCACAGCCCTCCAAGATGCGGTCAAGCTTGTCACCAAGTGTGAAGCCAGCCAGTTCCATTCCAAGAATATCCACCTGCCTGCCCAAGCTCTTCAGACAATCCCTTTATCATGGCCGTTTTAGGTCTGGGGGCTCGATATCCTCGGCCCTTTCCCCCGTGCTGCCAGGGGCTTTTAATTCTTGTTCGTTGCAATCGACAAGTTTACAAAGTGGCCAGAAGTAGAGCCCATGAGAAAGGTGACTGCTCAGTCAGCTATCAAGTTCTTGATAGGATTGGTGTGCCGCTTCGGAGTTCCTGCCCGGATCATCACTGACAACGACACCCAGTTCACGAGTCGCGCCATCATGCAATACGTTCATGCCCTCGGGAGCAAAATCTCGTTCGCCTCTGTGGCCCATCCAAGGAGCAACGGGCAAGCAGAGAGGGTGAACGCTGAAGTGTTGCGAGGACTCAAGATGAGAACATTTGATAGGCTGTAGAAGTGTGGCAGGCGGTGGATCGATGAGCTGCCAGTGGTTCTTTGATCCCTCAGAACGACACCAAATCGAGCTACCGGGCAGACTCCCTTCTCCCTAGTCTATGGGGCAGAAGCAGTTGTCCCCACGGAACTCATTTACGGGTCACCTCGAGTGCTTGCCTACGATGAAGTAGCGCAAGATCAGCACCGGCGTGACGACGATGTCCTACTCGGGGAGAACCATCTCCGGGCTGCTACGCGTGCCGCACGCTATCAGCAAGCCCTGCGTTGCTATCACAGCCACAGGGTTCATGCCCGGTGTTTTGAGGAAGGCGACCTTGTCCTTAGGCGCGTTCAGTCCGCCAAGGGTGCAAACAAGTTGACACCAAAGTGGGAAGGCCCTTACCGGGTAGTACGAGTCACCAGACCTGGCGCAGTCCGTCTGGAGACCGGAGATGGCATTCAGTTGCAAAACTCATGGAACATTGAGCATCTTCGCAAGTTCTACCCGTAAGGCGCGGCTGTCGGGCCCTGCTCGGCAGCCACCCTTTTCTACAGGCCTTGCCTCTGTTGCATGTAACCCCTTGTACAAAGCCAGGCGCAAACCCTGAGTAATAGAGAAATAAATGAAGCGCTGGGGGCCCCCGACAAATTGCATGCATGCATAAGCATATCATGAGCATTGCATGTTCATGTAGATAAGGTCCCATTAGGCATCATTTTCATCTGCATCAAACTGCAGGCTCCTACCGTGGATTTGGTCCCAAAAAAGGAGAAGAGAAGACAAGCCTACATTGTGATCCCCGGCAAGCCCAAATAGATAAGTTCTCTCTCTTATCCATACGCGTTCTGCAAGTAAAAACTTGTGCATAGGAAAACCTCGCCGCTTTCAAAACTTAGGTGCTCATGTCCCTTGACTCGAACGTTACTTCGGTCGGGGAGGTTGTAGTGGCCTTTGGCGAGAAAGTTGGCGGGGGGCTGGTCCCTCTTCATGATTTGTGCCCGGCAGGCCTAGCCCCGCGGCAGCAACTTTAGGGTACCGACAGGATAGCCTACCGGAGGAAAACTTGTTTACTTGAGCGTATAGAGGCATTCTCCCTCTGCATGGACATGTTACATGCACAAGTGCCTGACAAGGTTTATCTTTTTCATTAATATGCTGATCAACAAGTACAGACCTTACAGAACACAAATATGGATAAAGGGATTACATAATTTGAACTAAACTTTGGCAAATGCCTACATATTTTAGATTGTAAAAAGATAAGTGCCCCATGATGCCCTTTCTTGCCCCTCCCCTTCTAGGCACTGTGGCAGGAGGTGTAGAGGGCAAAAGGAGCGCCTGGGTAGAAGCCCAGCCTGACCCCGTCGGGTCCTCTGACGAGGAGCCTGGCGAGAGCGGGACGGCACGGGCAAAGGCGATGGTGAAGAGATCGGCGGAGACGACCCGCCAACCGCCACCACCAAGGCCAGTAGGACGTGGCAGGGCGAACGAAGATGCAGCCCCCGAGGAAGCCTGTCGGGGTCTAGATGGATGGATGCTGGAGGAGCCAGGAGCACCACCCCCACCCCTGCATCCAACTCCCCAGCAATTCAGCTTGCCGGGGAGGAGATGCATGTGCAGATGATGGTATCGCCGCCTGACGATGACGGTGCGGCTGGTGCTCAGCTGGAGTCTGAGTCATCGCCCTCCCGGCCGACGCCATCGTCATTGCCGTCACTGTCCTCCTTGTCGCTATCGCTCGGGGAGGAGCTTTCTTCGTCTGTCGAGCTCTTCGCGCAGCACCCTAAACGAGCACCCGAACTCACGAAAACCTTGACGGAAAGGAAATCGGCCTCCATTAACTTAAAATGGAGAACGTGCCCTTCCGACAAGCTATGGGCGCGGGCAAAGGTCTTCCAGCCATGGCGGAAGTACATGACATGAGGGGTGGGGAAATCCACATCCACCCGTATGCTGCCATTCCCGCAGCCCCTCATGTGTAGTCTCAACGCACGCGGCTGTTCGAGCTCCATCACCCTTGCGGCCACGCGGAGGCTTATACAGCCTAATGACGAACTCCAGAGGTTGGTCTCCAATGTGGCCTTCCATCAGGGGAGGGGCGGCCGGCGGGGGCGCAATCAGAGCGCCACCCCGTCCCCCTCAACCACGTGCGCCATGACAGCCTCGGCCTCGTCCTCTCCCACCTCCCCTCATCGCAGGCTCCATCCCCGCATCTTCAGGGGGAGAAGGGAGACGCTATCGAGCAAAAGTTCTCATCGCCACTTGGGGAGGACCGGACCCCTGACCTCTCACCATGACAGACATGGACAACTACAGAAATGGAGAAGGAAGGATGTGTGGAGGAACATCTCGCACCACACCCCCTTTTTATAGGCGGGCGTGGCATGGGGCTAGGTTCTCTTCGTGGAGGTGGCCACCCCGCTCGGCCAGTCTAGCTCCTCCTCGCCATTAACGGCTCGAAGAATCAAGGCCGACCCCCTGCGCCAATCCATGACCCCTGGCTTTCTGCCATGTCACTCATTCCTGCACCCTCTGCATCTGCCACCAACCTCCCGTAATGCATGCAATACATGTGGCAGAAGCACTTGGAGCGGGGAGGGATAGTGGGGTGGCAGTTACCGCCCCATGAGCAAGGGACGTGGGTAACTCCATGGATCATGGCCCATTATCTCCATCACTACGGTCGGCATTACACGATGCGCAGAAGAACTGGAAACTGACCTGGGCTCAGAATAATGAAGAAGCAAAGAAGATCTCAAGGGACAAGCAGCTATTTCCCCCTCTCCTGTGCACAAGTTAGGGCCCACCCAGACGATGCTCGGCAGCTCGTTCGGGCCCGGCCCGGTGGCTCCTATCGGTGCAACAAACCCTGGGTCTGTTGCCCAGACTGTGCACAGGCCCGAGACCAAGATTGCAACATCCAAGACAGGGCCAAGATGAAGAGATAGGCTCTTTGAGGAATCAAAGGGCAGGTTGAGAAGACCAAGTCAAGCCAAGGAGCAAGACACCGCTAAGGGAAAACCTCCCTTGCCTGGCAGGAGAGCCTGGCGAGGTCAAGGTTTCCCCGAAAGCAAGCCTCAAGACCGCCCCGGCAGGCCTGCCGGGTCCTACGAATGCAAAACACCCCACCAAGGCTTCACCGCCCCACCTCACAGCAACGCAAGTCATCGATCGGTGCGGTGTCAAGCCCCAAAATGACTAAGTGGCTGCCTTTTGCCACATGGCAGCCATTTCCTATAGGAATCGCCTCCAAATGGCACCCGTCCAACGACGTGTCATGCAAGCAGGAGAGAAGGTGGCCAAACAGCCCGGCAAGGCGTGCCGGGCAGGCCATGTTGTGACACTAAGCGGCGCATTTAATGTGTTTTGCTTTGTCTGCAGAGTAAATATGATAGCACTGTTTGCTATCTAATCAGTGCACAATGACTGATTTGCCACTGTGGTGACCCCTTGATCTATAAAAGGAGGCCCATGGCAACCATAGAAAGGATTCAGACCCTTGTACACTCGTACACGCGTAGCTGCTCTTGCCCCAAGGCAACCCTGCCGGGCAAGAGCGCGGCGTTTCCACCACCATCCACCATCAATCCACCAAAGCAGGAGTAGGGTTTTACGCCTCGCGGCGGCCCAAGGTGAAACTGCCCGAGTGATCTCTGCCGCGCTGCGCTGCGCTCCTCCGCTCTTTGTGCAACGTGCTCAGTCCCCCTGCCGAACCAAAAGGGGCTTGTGGCCCCATAGGTGGCCGTGTTTTCCCATGACAGATGGCTATGATCATGTTTACCATTAATGCATCTACCTATAAAGAGTGCAAAATAATGTATAGCAGGAAAGTGAATTCTCCCTATAGTAGCTTGTGTTACATTTCTAGTTTCTCCCCGGGTGATGCTAGCAAGGAACTCACAACAATCAATTTTACGAGGCTCACTATGAATGCTCCATTGTGGAATTTTGCATGCATCATTAAAATCTTCAAGGTCCATGATAAATGATTTATCATAAAGATCAAATAAAACAGAATGAGTATTGCGCTGGGATGTAAACATAAATCTTCGCACAAATGAATCAGTGAGGTGATAGTACTGCCGACACTTATCTGACACGAAGTCTTCAAGGCCAGCATTTTGTACGTATGCGTCAAATTCCTCCTTAAAACCAGCATGAACCATGAAATGATCCGACGGCCATTCACAAGGCTGCACTAGAGCTTCCCTCGGTGGTTCAAGGTCTGGCTCACGTATTGCAAGTCTTGGGGCCTTCTTCGTCGAGGAAACCCCTTGGTATATCCTCCTAAACATTTTTCTTCCTCTAAAAAATTTCTGAAATTTTTAGTGACTCAAAATGAAAGTGAACAAAACTCAACAAAATTGATAGCAACTACTCCCACAAGAGTCTAGAGGCTATATCATGCATCAAAACTACTTTGGACCATATAAATTTGACATGCAAGCTCAAGAACAAGGTCACCATAGTAGCAAAATTTTGCAATATATAAAGCACTAGAACAAAAACTAATTGGACCATTGGAGGAGTCACATACCAAAGAACAATCCCCCAAAATAGTTTTGCGAATGGAGCTTTGAGCAACAAGATCAAAAATGGCAGCAAGTTGAGCTAGAACACTGGTTTGAGCAATGGTGGGATTTTTTTATGGAGGACGACGAAGTGGATGGGTGCTGGAATAAGTGAGGGGGACCCATGTGGGACCCACAAGCCACCTAGGTGCGCCCAGGGGGTGGGCGTGCCCTGTGGGCTTGTGGCCCACTGGTGCTGCCCCTTGGTGTGTTTTCAGTGCCAGAAATTCTTAAATATTCCATAAAAAATCATACTAAATTTTCAGGGCATTTGGAGAACTTTTATTTTTGGGACATTTTTTTATTGCACGGATAATTCAGAAAATAGACAAATAATAATATTTTTGATTTATTTATTCTAAACAACAGAAAGTAAAAAAGGGGGTACAGAAAGTTGTGTTTACTAAATTCATCCATCTCATGCCCATCAAAAGGAATCCATTAACAAGGTTGATCAAGTCTTATTAACAAACTTCTTCCGAATGACATGAAACCGAAGAATCTTCGTATAACACTAGGTTACCTCAACGGGGATATGCATGTCCCCAACAATAAGAATATCATATTTCTTTTTGACAGTAGGAATAGGGAATTCAAAACCTCCAATAGCAATAGCTGAAAATTTTCCAATAGAATTGATGCTATTAACTTGAGGTTGTTTCTTCGAAAAGTGTACCGTATGCTCATTACCATTAATAAGAAAAGTGACATTGCCCTTATTGCAATCAATAACAGCCCCTGTAGTAATCAAAAAGGGTCTAATAAGGATGATCGACATACTGTCGTCCTCAGGTATATCAAGAATAACAAAGTCCGTTAAAATAGTAACATTTGCAACTACGACAGGCACATCCTCACAAATACCGATGGGTATAGCAGTTGATTTATCGGCCATTTGCAAAGAGATTTCAGTTGGTGTCAACTTATTCAAATCAAGTCTACAATATAAAGAGAAAGGCATAACACTAACACTGGCTCCCAAATCACATAAAGCAGTTTTAACATAGTTTCTTTTAATGGAGCACGGTATAGTTGGTATTCCTGGATCTCCTAGCTTCTTCGGTATTCCACCCTTAAAAGTGTAATTAGCAAGCATAGTGGAAATTTCAGCTTCTAGTATCTTTCTTTTGTTTGTAACAATATCTTTCATATACTTTGCATAAGGAGACATTTTCAGAATATCAGTCAAACGCATATGCAAAAAGACACGTCTAAGCATTTCAACAAAGCGCTCAAAATCCTCATCATCCTTTTTCTTGGATGGTTTAGGAAGAAAGGGCATGGGTTTCTGAACCCATGGCTCTCTTTCTTTACCATCTTTCCTAGCAATGAGGTCTCTCTTATCATACTTTTTATTCTTAGGTTGTGGGTTATCAAGATCAACAGCAGGTTCAATCTCCACATCATTATCATTACTAGGTTGAGCAATAACATGAACATCATCATTAACATTATCACTAGGTTCATGGTCATCACCAGATTGTGTCTCAACATCAAAAATAGAAATATCATTTGGATTCTCAGGTGTGTCTGCAACAGGTTCACTAGAAGCATGCAAAGTCCTATCAGTTTTCTTTTTCCTCTTTGAAGGACTAGGTGCATCAGTATTATTTGTCTGAGAATCTTGTTCAATTATCTTAGGAAGGCCCTCAGGATACAAAGGTTCCTGAGTCATTTTACCTCCTCTAGTCATAAATCTAACAGCATTATCATTCACCTTATTATTCATCTCATTAAGCAAATCATTTTGTGGCTTGAGAACTTGTTCTACTTGAGTTTTTACTATGGAAGCATGTTTACTAATAATCTTGAGATCATTGACACTTCTACACATGTAGTCACCCAAGCAGTCAAGCATATAAGCATTACGTTTCAATTGTCTACTAACATATGCATTGAAATTTTCTTGTTTAACAATAAAGTTATCAAATTCATCCAAGCATTGACTAGCAGACTTATTATAAGGAATATCACCTTCATCAAATCTATAGTGAGAATTTACCTCTACTACCTGTGTCGGAGTATTAAGACCATGTATTTCTTCAATAGGTGGTAAATTCTTAACATCTTCAACTTTAATACCTTTTTCTTTCATAGAATTCTTTGCCTCTTGCGTATCATCAAGACTGAGAAATAGAATACCTCTTTTCTTCGGAGTTGGCTTAGGAGGTGGTTCGGGAAGAGTCCAATCATTATCATTACTCAATATATTATTCAATAGCACTTTAGCTTGTTCAACAGTTCGTTCCCTGAAAACACAACCAGCACAACTATCTAGGTGGTCCCTAGAAGCATCGGTTAGTCCATTATAAAAGATATCAATTATTTCATTTTTCTTGAGAGGATGATCAGGCAAAGCATTAAGTATCTGGAGAAGCCTCCCCCAAGCTTGTGGGAGACCCTCTTCTTCAATTTGCACAAAGTTAAATATTTCCTGTAAAGCAGCTTGTTTCTTATGAGCAGGAAAATATTTTTCAGAGAAGTAATATATCATATCCTGGGGACTACGCACACAACCAGGAGCGAGAGAATTAAACCATATCTTAGCATCACCCTTTAACGAGAAAGGAAACAACTTCAGAATATAGTAATAATGAATTTTTTCCTCATGAACAAATAGGGTGGCTATATCATTCAATTTAGTAAGATGTGCCACAACAGTTTCAGATTCATAACCATGGAAAGGATCAGATTCAACCAAAGTAATTAACTCAGGATCGACAAAGAATTCATAATCCTTGTCGGTAACAAAGATGGGTGAAGTAGCAAACTTAGGATCATATTGCATTCTATCATTCAAAGATTTTTCTTTCCACTTGCATAATAATTTCTTAAGATCATCTCTATCCTTACAAGCAAGAAAGTCCCTAGCTACCTCTCCATCCATAACATAGCTACCTCTCCATCCATAACATAATCCTCAGGTATATCAGGCAATTCATATCTAGGAGAGCTAGGTCTAGCAGGTGTTTCAAAGTGTTCAGTTTCAATAATTTCATCAGTTTCAGAAATATCATCAGTTTTAGCATTAACTCTAGTAATTTGTTCATCAAGAAATTCACCCAGTGGCACAGTATTATCAAGCAAAGCAGTAGTACCATCATAAGCATCATGCATAGCAGAAGTAGCATCATCAATTACTTGCGACATATCAGAATGAATAGCAGGTGTAGGTGTCGCAAGCTTACTCAAAACAGAAGGTGAATCAAGTGTAGAGTTAGATGGCAGTTCCTTACCTCCCCTCGTAGTAGAGGGAAAAATCTTGGTTTTGTTATCTTTCAGATTCCTCATAGTGATCAACAAATATAAATCCCAAGTGACTCAGAGAATAGAGCTATGCTCCCCGGCAACAGTGCCAGAAAAAGGTCTTGATAACCCACAAGTATAGGGGATCACAACATTTTTCGAGGGTAGAGTATTCAACCCAAATTTATTGATCCGACACAAGGGAAGCCAAAGAATATTCACGAGTATTACCAGCTGAGTTGTCAATTCAACCACACCTGAAAGACCTAATATTTGCAGCAACATTTTTAGTAGCAAAGTAGTATGGAAGTAATGGTAACAGTGGCAAAAGTAATAGTAGCAGTTTTGTAGTGATTGTAACAGTAGCAACGGCAAAGTAACTTAGCAAAGATCAATATGTGAAAAGCTCATAGGCATCGGATCAGTGATGGATAATTATGTCGGATGGCATTCATCATGCAACCGTTATAACCTAGGGTGACACAGAGCTAGCTCCAATTCATCAATATAATGTAGGCATGTATTCCGAATATAGTCATACGTGCTTATGGAAAAGAACGTGCATGACATGTTTTGTCCTACCCTCCCGTGGCAGCGGGGTCCTAATGGAAACTAAGGGATATTAAGGACTCCTTTTAATAGAGAACTGGACCAAAGCATTAGCACTTAGTGAATACATGAACTCCTCAAACTACGGTAATCACTGGAAAGAATCCCAATTATTGTCACCTTGGGTATGCGGATCATAACTCGTAATAGGTGTCTACAACTTGCAAGATAGGATGAAGAACACAAATATATTCATGAAAACATAATAGGCTCAGATCTGAAATCATGGCACTCGGGTCCTAGTGACAAGCATTAAGCATAGCAAAGTCATAGCAACATCAATCTCAGAACATAGGGGATACTAGGGATCAAACCCTAACAAAACTAACTCAATTACATGATAAATCTCATCCAACCCATCACCGTCGAGCAAGCCTACGATGGAATTACTCACGCATGGTAGTGAGAATCATGAAATTGGTGATGGAGGAAGGTTGGTGATGATGATGGTGACGAATCCCCCTCTCCGGAGCCCCGAACGGACTCCAGATCAGCCCTCCCGTTGAAGAACAAGTGGTGGCGGCAGATCCGTATCGTAAAACATGATGAATACTTCTCTCTGATTTTTTTTCTCCGTGAATAGGTACTTATAGAGTTGGAATTAGGGTCGGAGGAGCTCCAGGGGCCCACAAGCCTGCAGGGCGCGCCCCAGGGATTGTGGCCTCTGGGTGGCCCCCCACTGGTTGATTCTTGCGCCAATATTTTTATATATTCCAAAAATATTCTCTGTAAATTTTCAGGTCAATCCGAGAAATTTTATTTCTGCACAAAAATATCACCATGGCAATTCTGCTGAAAACAGCATCAGTCCGAGTTAGTTCCATTCAAATTATGCAAATTAGAATCCAAAACAAGGGCAAAAGAGTTTGGAAAAGTAGATACGATGGAGACGTATCACTAAGTTAAAGTTTTATTCCGTAAATAGTCTTGCCATGTGATCGACAGATGACCAATTCATATTTCAGTGGATGTTCCTCCATCATGTGTGGCTCATTCTCATGGTTCTATCTGTTGGTGAAACCACTTACGTTTGCAATAGGAAATGTAGACTTCACAAACAAATTTGTCTTTCACTCTGCTGAATGTTGGCCTAGAGAAGCATCCATGTTAGTAGCAAGAACATATGTTTTTTCTTGATCTTTGCTTTAGGAGCTACATATTGTATATGATCTGTGAATCATTGAGATGCATTAACATGTTGATCTTATGTATGGGAATCGTACTAGTTGGTTGTGAATTTGGGCTACTAATGTGAACATATTACAATGCCAGGCCTGTGAGTCTCGTGTGAACATTTCGAACAGATCGGCTCTTACTACTGTGCACAGCATGATCCTTATTTCTGTGTGCTGATTGTTTACAAGTTACTAGCAGCTCCTTATTTCTCTTTGCTCAGTGTTTATAAGTTACTGATCGATCACTAGCTAGCCTACTAATGCGCTCCTGGAAGTTTTAGTTGCGACGCAAGATCCAAAGGTGGCAGTTTTTTTAATAAAAATGGCTACCTCTAAAGAAACTGACATGCTGTTTTGAAGAAAATGCCATGCAAATCTGAAAAAACTGCCAGCAAAAATGTTCGCAAATGCCTTATCTCCCAGCGAACGTTCATCAGCTATTGCGATCCAACACGTACACTATCCGACCGACTCGATCCTACACGAATAACCAACAGATCATGCACGTACCTCATCTGGACGAATCGAGTGCACTCGTTTGACAGTCATGCCGATGTGCGACCCAGCACGGACGGGACGCACCACTGACAGGATGGGACGGGATGGCATAGTCATAATTTCAGTTTTTCTAGTTTTCCACGGCAAGCTAGCGTGCTAAGCCATGCCTGCTTATGCATTGAATTTTGATGACCATGATGATCATCGTGTTTCCCGCGACACGCTGGTTCACCTACCTTCCGCCTATAATTACTGGTTCCCGTCACCCAACTCGCCCTATCCTCACAAGTCCCCACCAGCCCGAGGTCACTCGCCACTTGCCCTCACTCTCGCCACGTCCATCATGCCCCCGCCCGTCCTCAATAGGTGACGCCGGAGGCGCTCACCACCGGAACTAGTGTTCGGTTTTTCACCGAAAGGCAGACGGAGGGAGGAGGCATTCTATCGGTCTTTATATGGCAATGCGGTGTATGAGGACTTGTTGGAGAGCGACCGCCTGGCGGAGGAGGAGCGTATCGCCGATTTGTGCCGCCAGCGGGGCCGCTCTGAGTCACGAGCAGAGCGCCCACAACTGGGATCGACTACGTGGAAGCCGGCGCCCGGCAAATAGCCCTAGAGGTTGTCGGGTACACACACGTTCGCGACACTGAATTTTACTACCAGCTCGTCAAGTTGGTTTCCCGCTTAATAGCTAAAGCTTTGGTGGACCACGCCGGCATGGAAAGGGCCAAGGCGCGCGAGCAATGCGCCCTATCGCACCTCTGGCAAGTCCGAGGCAAGGAGGAGGACGTCGGTACCGGCGTTTAGCGTGTACCGCAGATGGCGGCCGACATCGTCTAGTTAGCTAAGAGTAATTTAGTACTTGTACACTAGAGTATTAGTGGGAGTAGATAGTTAAGTTGGCTATGATGGTTGTGAACGTGGAAGTTCAGTACTCTATCTCTGGATCAGACCTGTTTTGAACTTTCTGTGTGAACATGTGGAATGGGTTGTATTCATCCGCCACAGATTTAGAGGTTGACTTGTGGGCCTACTAGGTTGACGCGTATACAATCAGGAGATGATTGTACATGGAGAGGATGACAGCAGGGACCCACCAGGGTCATGGCAGTACGCAAGCAAGTGCCTCCTTATTTCAAGCCAAAAAAATGTTCCTCCTAATGGATTCCTGACATCTGGGTCCCATGCCATTGTCAACGTACTCAATAAACGAGAGAATTGCACAACGGGCGGCTGACACCAGGGACCCAGTAGCTCGCCCAATTGTTTTTGTTTTTGCGATGGAGCAGGGTATCAACTGGGTTGTGCGGGGCACTATTGCCAGTCTAGCAGCCTTTTATTTTATGTTTACCACAAGACCAGCACAATTGTTTTTTTCTTTCTGAAAATGGCTAGCCCAGTTTTTTGTTTTTTTGCAGAATACCCAACCGAGGCCTACTTGCTTTTGTCAGCCCTGCAGGGCTGCAAGGGATGCATTCGACTTGCCCAGAAAATGGGCTATCAGTAATGAAAAATGGGCTGTACATTTTTAAGACACAACAAACCGGCAATTAGTTTCAAATTTCTTTTTTTGCATTTCGACATTTTAAATTTCATTGATTTTTATGTGGGGAAAATTATTTGGATTTTAAATTGATATAAATTTATTTTTCAAATTAGTTTGAATATGACTCGAATTTTTGGGATTAAAAACAGTTCGGACCGCACCGAAATATGCAAAATTTCCTTGAGTTTTTAACCGTGGCCACAATATGGGCTGTAATGCTAACAAAAAGAATATGGGCTCCAAAAAATCCTTAAGAATTAGCAAATGAGCTGTAAATTTTTAGAAATAATGGCAGATGGGTTGTATGCTGTTTTTCGCAGATTTGAGGCTGGTTTGTGGGCCTACTAGATTGACGCATACGCTTCCTAAAAAAAGGTTGACGTGTACGCAAGGCTGTGTCAACTTAGTTAATACACGAGAGTAGTGAATGTTGGATGTTGTCAGGGCCGGTTTTCCAGGACATAAAATCCCAGCAAATGACCCTCGTGTCATCACCAGCCCCAGGATTACTATTGCTAGTGGACACCTCCTTGATACAGAATTCCAAGCATTTACAAGAATTTGAGTACAAAACCATGAAGGTCCATTGAGTATAACAATGATCTCTAGTGGTGGATGACGGGAGTGACTCGTGGATCTCCAACGTTGATGGGACTCCATTCCCACAGGAACAGCAGACCTGGCTAACTTCTATCTCGCGTGGCTGCTATGTTTGATTCCTAGGTTGCGGGGGTGTCTTCGTAGTGCTCCTCTCCAAGTCGTCATCTGGCCAAGACAATAGCCAGGGACAAGACTGTGAGTACATTTGAATGTACTCGCAAACATCATGAACAAAAGATATACCGAATGCATATGTTCATGGTGGATTAAAATTATATGCATATGCTGACTGAAACTAAAGCATGTCATGATATTTATTAATACGATGTAGATGAATAAATAAATTATATTAGTAATAAAGCAAGAAAATAAAATGGAACATCGGGCGTTGGACCGCCCGATGGATTCCAAAAAGAAAATGCCAAACGGGTGTCTAAAAGCGACGCCTCGAGAGGTCTTGAAAAGAAAGGAGTATCCAGGTGGACTAGCCATCCCAAGTGATACTCAGAAAAGAAAGTAAAACTGAGTATCTCAGGTAGTCTAGCTATCCCAAGAGATACTCAAGGTTGCACATAAGAGGAAAAGGTTAGTCCACAATAATAATCATGCCAACGATAATATTCATAATAGCACCAGTGGTGACAATAATTAACCTGCAAAATGAACCATGATCAATTTAATTATTTCCTTCGGAGACTGACACTTAGACCAACACTTGACCAACCCAGACTATAGTCCTTAACCGCGGACACGGCTATTCGAATAGGTCTTATACTCTGCAGAGGTTGTGCTCTTTACCCACAAGTAAAGGATTTCTTTAGTCAACCCCAAGGCGTTGACTAATTCCGATTACTGTCTTTGGGATGAAAACACACCTGACCCGCACATACCAGCTTTAATCCATCAAGCCAGGGATCACCCAAAACAATGATAAAGTAAAACTATAAGTGGGAAGGCCTCACACAACGGCCTCCAATAGCATGAACATTCAGCTTCGGTCCCAGACCGGCCATTCATGCCCCCGGACCAAGTGACATGACTACTGGGGCCAATAGTATCATTCCATATGGCCTCTCTGTATGGTGTGTGGAGGAAAGGGGTTATCAACTTACTGAACCATACCCTACCTATGGCAGGGACATGTGGTCGCACAAATCATGTATGGGGGTTACCGGAACAAGACTCGATCTACAATCAACTCAGGAGGTTTATATTTTCCTGCAATGATTAGCACGATATATTTCCTTCGTAGTACTCAAAAGGGTCACCATCTGGTATGTCTCAACATACCCTTACCGATCACTCTCGTCACAACGAGATTTCAGTCTCACGGTCACTTTTCTCATGACTGATTCTTCTTGCAGATTAGTTTGGACCAACATAGCCATATGTCGCATGTGAAAATACCCATACTCACTTATACTTCATGTTTAAATGAAGATAAATTACCATCAAGGGGATCATGCATGTATGACTAGTGATATGCAAATTCTATATGAATTCAACATATTCATAATTCTGTTATACTTGCAAATAAACAATTATGCATTCACCGTATCAAGTGTTCAAGATTGTCGGTGCAACAAACCCTGCGTCTGTTGCCTAGACCGTGCACAGGCCCAGGATCAAGATTGCAACACCCAAGACAAGGCCAAGATGAAGACATAGGCTCTTTGAGGAATCAAAGGGCAGGTTTAGGAGACCAAGTGAAGCCAAGAAGCAAGACACCGCTAAGGGAAACCCTCCCTTGCCGGGCAGGAGAGCCTGGCAAGGTCAAGGTTGCCCCGGAAGCAAGCCTCAAGACCGCCCCGGCAGGCCTGCCGGGACATGCGTAGGCAAAAACACCCCGCCAAGGATTCACCGCCCCACCTCACAGTGACGCAAGTCATCAATCGATGCGGTGTCAAGCCCCAAGATGACTAAGTGGTCGCCTTTTGCCACATGGCAGCCATTTCTTACAGGAATCACCTCCAGATGGCACCCGTCCTGCGACGTCTCATGCAGACAGGAGAGAAGGTGGCCAAACAGCCCGGTAAGGCGTGCCGGGCAGGCCATGATGTGACACTGAGCGGGGCATTTAATGCATAATGCTCTGTCTGCAGGGTAGATATGATAGCACTGTTTGCTATCTAATCAATACACAATGACTGATTTGCCACTCTGGTGACCCCTTAGTCTATAAAAGGAGGCCCATGGCAACCATAGAAAGGATTTGGACCCCTGTACACTCATACGCGCGTAGCTGCTCTCACCCTGAGGCAAGCCTGCCGGACAAGAGCGCTGCATTTCCACCACCATCACCATCAATCAACCAAAGTAGGAGTAGGGTTTTACGCCTCGCGGCGGCCCGAACCTGGGTAAAACTGCCTGTGTGATCTCTGCCGTGCTACGCTGCGCTCCTCCGCTCTTTGTGCAACGTGCTTAGTCCCCTTGCCGAACCAAAAAGGGGCCCTTGGTCCCATAGGTGGCCGTGGTTTCCCACGACATCTTTGGCACGCCAGGTAGGGGGCTGCACTTGCGTGAACCCGAGAAGTGTACGAAGCGCGTCATCTTCACCACCATCTTCTTCATTAACGGCTCCATCGTCCATGGCGCCCAAGAAGAAGCCCGACGCCGCAGCTCATCCATCCACCTCGAAGGCCCTGCCACACATGCCCGCCGAGGCCGTGGGGGCTACGGGGACGCCTGGAAGTGCGGACACTACGGGGGACGTGGTAGGCGCAGGCGGCGTCGTTACTGCCTCCCCTGCGGCCGAAGTAGGAGCAGGAGGCACCAGAGAAGGACAGCACCAACTACATTCCAGCGGCCATGCCCCACAAGGTATGGGAGGAAAGATCATTCCATCTGCACCTCCCCGTCCAGCCGAGGGGCACAGCCACAGCGGGGGTACTCGCACTGGGGGGAATCGCAACTCCCCGACCGCTCCCGCCGCAGGAGCGGCAGTAGAACATGCGCCACCACCGAAACGAGCCGACCCAGCCACTACGCCAAACAGAGCCGCTGGCCCTCAAGCGCCTCCACCTCGTCCACACGCCATCCAGGCGACTGGCTCACGATGACGAGAGCACGGCGCGACCGCTACCGGCACCATCAGGAGCCGGGCGATGTTACGGTCTTCATCGACATCCATGCCAAGCACCGCTTCGGAGGCCATGGCGCGGGCTCAGCTACTGTTGAAATTTCCGCCGGCAGCTGATCAGATGGATGAGTGGAGAGCCACCATTCAGAGTCTGATTGGCTTCGCCAAGGCGGGAGGATCGCAGCGGGCTGGCCCGCCATGCCCTCCCCAGACAGCGGCAACGGCCCACGCTGCTAGCTGTGCGGATGGGGCCACTCCTATGATGCAGTCCCCTCCACGGCAGCCAGCGCAAGGCCCGCGCGACCAAGAACATGACGACATATCGATGGCATCGTCCGACCCTCGAGCGTGTCAAGGCTCGCGGTGAGTCCTGGAGGACAGGCACAGGGAAGGCGCGCATGTCAACACCGAGCGACATCACGACGCCCACAGCCAGTCCGATAGGCGCGGTGGCCACGACGTCGATGAGCCCACACTCGCTGACAGCGGGTACCTGCCTTTCGAGGCTGGGTGCCCTGCCTTCACCCGTGAGCTGCGGCAAGTTCGTTGGCCGTCCACTCGCACGTTCAAGCCAGAGATACCAGAGAAGTATGACGGAAGGCTGAACCCGGCAGAGTTCTTGAACATCTACACCATCGCTGTTCAAGCTGCCGGGGGAAGAGATGAGAAGGTATTCGCCAACTACTTCCCTTTGGCACTCAAGCCAAATGTGAGGTCTTGGCTGATGCACCTGCCGGAGAACTCCATTTCGACCTGGGCTGACCTGTGCCATGAGTTCGTTGGCGCCTTCACGGGCGGCCATCAAGAACCAGGGCGGCCCAGCGACTTGCAACTTCTTCCGCAGAAAGAAGGCGAGAGCCTGCGGAAATACATGCAGAGATTCAGCAGAGTCCACAAGAATATCCCAGACATCCACCCGGCAGCTGTGATAGCTGTGTTCCAATCCAACATGCACAATCGTCGGATACGTTCCAAGATGAACGTTCGATTGCCCAAGACTGTGAAGGAGCTTTACACTCTGGTGGTTAAGTGTGCTCGAATAGAGGAGGGGAGGAAGCTCCCCGGAGAAGAGGATGGCGTCGACATCGATTCAGAGGATGGTGACGAGGCCACCAATCAAAAGAAGAAGAACAAGAAGTGCAACAAAAGGCGCAAGGATAAGGCAGTGATGACCATTGAGGGATCAGGCCTTCCTAGTACTGGCAAGAAAGCCAAGGCTGAGATACCCGGCAAGGAGGTTGCCACGTGCACTGACTGCCGGGAAGCCGTGGCTGCCGAGAAGGCTGGGAAAGGCGATGGCCCGTATTGCAAGATCCATTGGACCAAGGGCCATGATCTCCAGGAGTGTCATCAGGTTGAGCAGCTTGTCAAGAAGCAGAGGGCTGAATATGAGAAGCGAGATAAAGAGAAAGGTCAGAATGGCGCTGCCGGAAAGGGCCGGGGTGGCGGAGCAAGCTGCCCCGGCAAGGCTCCTCAGAATCAAGGAAAACCCGCCAGAGGCCATGAGAAGGAGGATTGCAACGATGAGAGTGATGGAGGAGATGAAGAGGAAACCAGCGAGCAGGAATTCTAGAATGCTACTAACGCCCTGTGCATTGACGGGGGTGCATCTTTGCACTCCTCTCACCGCCAACTTCAACAGTGGGCGTGTGAACTCAATGTCGTGGAGCCAGCGGTAGACTCTCGAAGGCAGCTCAAGTGGTCCCGCATGCCCATCATCTTCGACGAAGAGGAGCACCCTGACCCCACCACTGCGGTAGGGTGCTGGCCGTTGTTGGTATCACCAACAATCCGCAACCTCAAAGTCATAAAGATGCTGGTTGACGGCAGGGCCGGGTTGAATCTGATTTTTTCAAAGGTCATCAGCAAACTCCAGATAGCAGAAGAAGAGCTCAAAGTTACTGGTACGTTTCAAGGGATCAACCCCGACAGGAGTCGTCCTAAGGGGAAAATCACGTTACCGGTGACATTTGGGGGGGAGTTGAACTACCGGACTGAGAAGATCGTGTTTGATGTGGTTGACCTCCCCCCGCCATAAAATGGAATCCTTGGTCGCCCAGCTTTGGCCAAGTTCATGGCGGCATCCCACTATGCCTACAACACCTTGAAGATGCCAAGGCCGGTGGGCGTCATTTCCATTCCATCAGACGAGAAGGACGCAATTATTTGCGTGGACAAGATGTACCGGGATGCAGTCGCGGCAGAGGCCACTGAAGCTGCAATCCCCTCCAAGGAAAGTAATGGAAAGAAGAAGGCTAACAGGGACGCCGGCAAGGAATTCGTGAAGCATACCTCCTCGGGGTATGCTGCGCCTGTTGATGACTCGCCGGAGAGTTCCAATAGCAAGAGATCCAAGGCCTCTACACCCACTGTGAAACAAGTCCCGGCAGGGCTGGCTGGCGCTGGTGGTACTTTCACTATCAGCGCCACCCTCGATGACAAATAGGAAGGCGCGGTCGTTGCCTTCCTGCGGGCGAATGTTGATGTGTTTGCCTGGCAACCATCTGACATCCCCGGTGTTCCCAGGGAGGTAATCGAGCACCACCTTGCTGTCTGCCCACATGCCCGACCCGTCAACCAGAAGGTCCGGAAGCAAGCTTTGGAGCGGCAGTAGTTTATTGCCGAGGAGATCAAGAAACTTGAGGCAGCTGGTCTGGTTAGAGGTGTGTTGCATCCAACATGGTTAGCAAATCCAGTGGTGGTACGCAAGGCCAATGGGAAGTGGAGGTTGTGCATAGATTCTACGGATGTGAACAAGGCCTGCCTAAAGGACCCATTTCCCTTGTCACACATCGACCAGATTGTGGATTCCTCCTTCGAGTGCGACCTGCTTTCCTTCCTGGATGCCTACTCTGGGTATCATCATATCTTCATGTCCAAGGAAGACGAAGAGAAGACCGCATTCATCACCCCATGTGGCACATACTGCTTCGTGCGGATGCCTTCCGGGTTAAAGAGCGCCGGGTCTACTTTTGCAAGAGCAGTCCAGATTGGTTTTGAGTCACAGTTGCACAGGAACATTGAGGCCTACATGGATAATATTGTGGTCAAGACAAAGGACAGATCAACCCTCATCCAGGATTTGGAAGAGACGTTTGCTAATCTGCGCAAGATCAACTTAAAGCTAAATCCGAAGAAGTGTGTGTTTGGCATTCCTTTCGGAAAGCTACTTGGCTTCTTTGTGTCCCACCGAGGGATAGAGGCCAACCCCGACAAGATCAAGGCTATCGAGCAGATTCAAGCACCCAAGACAGTCAAGGACGTGAGGCGTTTGACTGGAGGTGTTGCCGCGCTTAGCAAGTTCATTTCCAAGTCCGCCGAGCATGCCTTGCCGTTCTTCAAGGTTTTGAAAAAGGCAGGGCCCATGGAGTGGATCCCGGAGGCAGACACCGCACTACAAGATTTGAAGGCCTACCATTCCTTTGTTCCCACATTGGTTGCTCCAAAACCTCAAGAGTCATTGCTACTATACTTGGCGGCAACTAATCAGGTGGTTAGCACAGCACTGGTGGTGCAGAGGGAAGTGGATGAAGCAGCAAACGCAGCTGGTGTCCCTTCCGAGGAGGAAAGCGAACACACCCCGGCAAGGTCAGATGCAGATCAAGGTAGTGAAGAGCAGAGCAGCGGAAGCGGTTCTCTGGTCATGGCAAAGAAGAAAGTGGTGCAACACCCAGTATACTTCGTCAGCTCCCTATTGTAGGGGGCTAGATCCAGGTACTCTGGCATGCAAAAATTGATCTTTGGCCTTGTCATGGCCTCAAGGAAACTGCGCCACTACTTCCAAGCCCATGAGATCATAGTTGTCACCCATTTCCCTTTGCAACGGATACTCCAAAACTCTGAGGCTACCGGCAGGATAGTGGAGTGGGCTATGGAGTTATCCATCTTTGGTTTGAAGTTTGAGAGCACATCAACCATTCAAAGCAGAGCATTGGCAGAGTTTATTGCAGAATGGACGCCAACTCCTGACGAAGAGGTATTGAAGACAGTTATTCCCGGCAAGGAAGCACCCCAAGAATGGATCATGTATTTCGATGGTGCCTTCTCCCTACAAGGTGCAGGGGCTGTCGTGCTTCTCGTTGCTCCCACCGGAGCGCACCTGAAGTACGTCGTCCAGATGCATTTTCCCCGGGAGAAAGCTACCAACAATACAGCAGAGTATGAAGGGCTCCTTGCCTGGCTCAGAATTGCAACAGAACTGGGGATCAAGAAGCTGATCATCCGCGGAGATTCACAACTTGTGGTGAGACAAGTCAACAAGGATTACCAAAGTCCATTGATGGAGGCATACGTTGAGGAAGTGAGAAAGTTGGAGGAGTGCTTTGACGGATTGCAAACAGAGCACGTACCCCGTGCGGAAAACAGCATCGCTGATCATCTGTCAAAGTGCGTTGTGCAGAAGCTCCCTATGGAACCAGGAACTTTTGTTCTCCATCTGACTCAGCCCTCCGTATCCCCAGCAACAATGTCCAGAAAGAGGAGGAAACTGGACTCCAGCAAGCCTCTCCCGGTAGAACCTTTCGAGGATCCCAGCAGAAAGCTTGTCGGGCACAACTCCCCTTCGATCGCTGAGCTGCATCCTCCCGCCAGGCCACCGGTCCCCGCGATCAAGGATTGCACTCTCACAAATGAGGAGGTGCCGTTAGTCCTCGTTGCCGAGCCACAGGCTCCGCCTTGGGCACGGCACATAGTCTATTTCCTCCAAACTGGAGAACTTCCCGAAGAGCAAGAAGAAGCTAAAAGAGTAGCCCAGAGGGCCAGTATGTATCAGTTCGTTGATGACACAATGTACAGAAGGAGGCCCAACGGTGTGAAATTGAAGTGCATTTGCCGGGAAGGAGGAAAGGAACTGTTGGCGAAGATACACAATGGTATGTGCAGCTTCCACATGGGATCAAGGGCGCTGGTTGGGAAAGCTTTGCGGCAAGGATTCTACTCGCCCACAGCCCTCCAAGATGCGGTCGAGCTTGTCACCAAGTGTGAAGCCTGCCAGTTCCATTCCAAGAACATCCACCTGCCTGCCCAAGCTCTTCAGACAATCCCTTTGTCATGGCCGTTTTTGGTCTGGGGGCCCAATATCCTCGGCCCTTTCCCCCGTGTTGCTGGGGGCTTTGAATTCTTGTTCGTGGTAATCGACAAGTTTACAAAGTGGCCGGAAATAGAGCCTATGAGAAAGGTGACTGCTCAGTCAGCTATCAAGTTCTTGAAAGGATTGGTGTGCTGCTTCGGAGTTCCTGCCCGGATCATCACTGACAACGGCACCCAGTTCACGAGTCGCGCCTTCATGCAATACGTTCATGCCCTCGGAAGCAAAATCTCGTTCGCCTGTGTGGCCCATCCAAGGAGCAACGGGCAAGCTGAGAGGGCGAACGCTGAAGTGTTGCGAGGACTCAAGATGGTAACTTTCGATAGGCTGCAGAAGTGCGGCAGGCGGTGGATCGATGAGCTGCCGGTGGTTCTTTGGTCCCCCACAATGACACCAAATCGAGCTACCGGGCAGACTCCCTTATCCCTAGTCTATGGGGCAGAAGCAGTTATCCCCACGGAACACATTTACGGGTCACCTCGAGTGGTTGCCTACGATGAAGTAGTGCAAGATCAGCACCGGCGTGACGATGATGTGCTACTCGAGGAGAACCGTCTCCGGGCTGCTACACGTGCCGCACACTATCAGCAAGCCCTACATCGCTATCACAGCCGCAGGGTTCGTGCCTATTGTTTTGAAGAAGGCGACCTTGTCCTCAGGCGCGTTCAGTCCGCCAAGGGTGCAAACAAGTTGACGCCGAAGTGGGAAGGCCCTTACCGGGTAGTACGAGTCACCATACTTGGTGCAGTCCATCTGGAGACCGGAGATGGCATTCAGTTGCAAAATTCATGGAACATTGAGCATCTTCGCAAGTTCTACCCATAAGGCGCGGCTGTCGGGCCCTGCCCGGCAGTCACCCTTTTGTACAGGCCTTGCCTCTGTTGCATGTAACCCCTTGTACAAAGCCAGGAATAGACCCTGAGCAACAGAGAAATAAATGAAGCGCTGGGGGGGCCCCTGACAAATTGCATGCATGCATAAGCATATCATGAGCATTGCATGTTCATGTAGGTAAGATCGCATGAGGCATCATTTTCATCTGCATCATACTGCGGGCAAAAGGGGTCCCGAAAAAGGAGAAGAGAAGACAAGCCTACATCGCAATCCCCGGCAAGCCCAAACAGATAAGTTCTCTCTCTTATCCATACGCATTCTGTAAGTAAAGCTTGTGCATAGGAAAACCTCGCCGCTTTCAAGACTTAGGTGCTCCCGTCCCTTGACTCGAACGTTGCTTTGGTCAGGGAGGTTGTTGTGGCCTTTGGCGAGAAAGTTGGTGGGGGGCTGGTCCCTCTTCATGATTTGTGCCCGGCAGGCCCAGCCCTGCGGCAGCAACTTGAGGGTACCGGCAGAATAGCCTATCGGGAAAAAACTTGTTTACTTGAGCGTAAAGAGGCATTCTTCCTCTGCATGGACAGGTTACATGCACAAGTGCCCGGCAAGATTTATCTTTTTCATTAATATGCTGATCAACAAGTACAGACCTTACAGAACACAAACATGGATAAAAGAGATTACATAATTTGAACTAAAGTTTGGCAAGTGCCTACATATTTTAGATTAAAAAAAGATAAGTGCCCCATAATCCCTTTCTTGTCCACCTCCTCCTAGGTACTATGGTGGAAGAGAAGGAGGGAAAAAGGGGTGCCTGAGCAAGATGACCCACTCGACCCCGTCAGGACCTGTCGGGCGTAGCCTAACAAGATCGAGAGTGGCCAGGCTGTGACGGAGGGAGACGCTGTCGAGCAGAAGTTCTCGTCGCCACTTGGGGAGGACCAGACCCCCGACCTCTCACCATGACAGACATGGGCAACTGCAGAAATGAAGATGAGAGGAGGTGTGGAGGAACTTCTCACACCACGCCCCCTTCTTATAGGCGGGCGTGGCAGGGGGCTGGATTTTCTTCGTGGAGGTGGTCGCCCCGCTCGGCCAGTCCGGCTCCTCCTCGCTATCAACGGCTCAAAGAATCAAGGCCGACCCCCTGCGCCAATCCACGACCCCTAGCTTTTAGCCATGGCACTCATTCCCCACCCTCCGCATCCGCCACCAACCTTGCGCAATGCATGCAATATATGTGGTAGAAGCACCTGGAGCGGGGGAGGATAGTGGGGTGGCAGTTACCGCCCCGTGCACAAGGGACGTGGGTAACTCCACGCATCGTGGCCCATTTTCTCCATTACTGCAGTTGGCATTACGCGATGGGCGGAAGAACCAGAAACTGATCCAAGCTCAGATTAATGAAGAAGCAAAGAAGATCTCGAGGGGCAAGCAGCTATTTCCCCCTCGCCTGTGCACAAGTTAGGACCTACCCCGACGACGCCCGGCAGCGCGTTCGGGCCAGGCCCGGGGGCTCTTGTCATTGCAACAAACCCTGGGTCTGTTGCCCAGACCGTGCACAGGCCCAAGATCAAGATTGCAACACCCTAGACAAGGCCAAGATGAAGACATAGGCTCTTTGAGGAATCAAAGGGCAGGTTGAGGAGACCAAGTCAAGCCAAGAAGCAAGACACCACTAAGGGAAAACCTCCCTTGCCGGGCAGGAGAGCCTGGCGAGGTCAAGGTTGCCCCGGAAGCAAGCCTCAAGACCGCCCCGGCAAGCCTGCCGGGACATGCGAAGGCAAAAAACACCCCGCCAAGGCTTCACCGCCCCACCTCAGAGCGACGCAAGTCATCAATCGGTGCGGTGTCAAGCCCCAAGATGACTAAGTGGCTGCCTTTTGCCACATGGCAGCCATTTCCTACAGGAATCACCTCCAGATGACACCCGTCCTGCGACGTGTCATGCAAACAGGAGAGAAGGTGGCCAAACAGCCCGGCAAGGCATGCCAGGAAGGCCATGATGTGACACTGAGCGGCGCAATTAATGCGTATTGCTCTGTCTGCAGAGTAGATATGATAGCACTGTTCGCTATCTAATCAATACACAATGACTGATTTGCCACTGTGGTGACCCTTTAATCTATAAAAGGAGGCCCATGGCAACCATAGAAAGGATTCGGACCCCTATACACTCATACGCGCATAGCTGCTCTCGCCCCGAGGCAACCCTGCCGGGCAAGAGTGCTGCGTTTCCACCACCATCCACCATCAATCCACCAAAGTAGGAGTAGGGTTTTACGCCTCGCGACAGCCCAAACCTGGGTAAAACTGCCCGTGTGATCTCTGTCGTGCTACGCTGCGCTCCTCCGCTCTTTGTGCAACGTGCTCAGTCCCCCTACCGAACCAAAAAGGGGCCCTTGGTCCCATAGGTGGCCGTGGTTTCCTACGACAAATATGCTTGCCTTGGGTATCCAGTAGTGTTGGTTCAATCCACAAACTTTCAAAAAATATCTTCCCTCCATTTTTCCTATTTTCAAAATATTGCAAATATCACATAATTTTAAAAAAGTACAAAAAAGTTGTTTTGAATTTTTTTAAATAAATACTAAAATAAACTAGATGAAATTTTAGGAATGACAGAAAAAGAATCAAGTCATTTGGAGTTATTGTTTAAAAACTAGAGGCAGTCAAAGTTTAGTCAAATTTCTGTTTTTGAATTAAACAGAAAAAGGAAAACGGTTCGGACAAAATACGCTATCTAGAGAGGGAAACGTAATCTTATGAGTACATCTTCACTTAACCACGCGGGCGTGGCTATAGGTCGTTGATAGTGGGCCCGCCTGGCCCACAGGTCAGGTTTGATCGGTCTCCGTCGACCACCGCGCGGGAACAGGGGAGGACGCGGCTGTCAGCGACGATTGCCGGAGAATGGTGCTTCCCCCCGGGGAAATGAGCACGGGAACGCGCTCAGGGGCTCGCGGTGATCCCGTGGAGGTGCACCATGATTGCCGTGGTGGCCGGAGTCGCCGACGACGAGCTCTTCGGGCGGACGATGGCTTCGGGAGAAAAGTGGTTTCGCCTACGGTGGCTCTCCGATTAAATTAACAAGCGTGGAGTGTTTGCGATGAGTTGGTGAAGGTTCTAGTGCAAGAAATTTGGTTCGGGAGGGTGTGTTTGGCTTGGAATCTGAAAGTGCAACTAATCGTCGGGTGGTTTTGGTAATTCATAACAACATATAGCTCATTGAACTAATATCCATTCAAGTTGAATATTTCAGGAAGTTCAATGATTGGCATGTCAAGGACTAGAGATGTGGACCCCTCAAAATGCTAAGGACATATATTGGCAAAAGCTCAAGACTCTTCATTTATATTTTAGTGAACCAAGATCACATTGAGTCCATAGGAAAGCCAATACTATTAAAAGGGGATGAGGTGTTGCTTAATGGTCTACTTGCTCAAAGTGCTTAGTGATATTGCTCCAAAACCCTCAGCCACTTTCTCATTTCCACATATGTCCAAAACTCAAACTCAAACTCGGCCCCACCTATTTGATCTATCCGGCGCCACCGAGTTCAGTTAACATAGCCACTGCCAGAAACTCTAGACGATTCGGTCACACCGATACGGATCTCGGTCTCACCAAGATGGCCCTACAAACTCTCTGTTTCCCTTTGTAACATTTCGGTCTCACCGAAATGAGCGATCGGTCCCATCGAGTTTGCTTGACCAACTATCTGTTTGCTCTTTGCTGAAATCGGTCTCACCGAGTTCATGCAATCGGCTTCACCGAGATGAGGTTTTGCCCTAGCCCTAGCACATCGGTCCCACCGAGTTGTTCCAGTCAGTCCCACCAAGATTCCTAACGTTCACATTTTGAACTGAATCGGTCTCACCGAGTTCTTCTATTCGGTCTGACCGAGTTTGGTCAAATGTGTGTAACGGTTGGATTTTGTGTGGAGGCTATATTTACCCCTCCACCCCCTTCTCCATTCAAGATAGAGCCATCAGAACGAGCCTACACTTCCACTACTCATTTGCTGAGAGAGAACCACCTACTTATGTGTTGAGACCAAGATATTCCAATCCTACCACAAGAATCTTGATCTCTAGCCTTCCCCAAGTTGCTTTCCACTCAAATCATCTTTCCACCATAGCCAAATCTGTGAGAGAGAGTTGAGTGTTGGGGAGACTATCATTTGAAGCACAAGAGCAAGGAGTACATCATCAACACACCATTTATTACCTTTTGGAGAGTGGTGTCTCCTAGATTGGTCAGGTGTCGCTTGGGAGCCTCCGACAAGATTGTGGAGTTGAACCAAGAAGTTTGTAAGGGCAAGGAGATCGCCTACTTCGTGAAGGTCTACCCGAGTGAGGCAAGTCCTTCGTGGGCGATGGCCATGGTGGGATAGACAAGGTTGCTTCTTCATGGATCCTTCATGGGTGGAGCCCTCCGTGGACTCGCGCAACCATTAACCTTCATGGGTTGAAGTCTCCATCAACGTGGACGTACGATAGCACCACCTATCGGAACCACGCCAAAAATCTCTGTGTCTACATTGCGTTTGCCTTCTCCAAACCCTTCCCTTTACCTTCATATGCAATGTTTTACTTTCCGCTGCTATACGCTTAGAATTGCATGTGTAGGTTGATTGCTTGACTTGTACTAGTTGCTAAAATCTGTCAACACTTAAAATTGGGAAAACGCTAGATTTTTATTTGGCCAAGTAGTGTAATCACCCCCCCCCTCTAGACCTACTTTCAATCCTACAGAATCATCCACGAGGTGGTGGCGGCCGAAGCTGCCAGAGGTGAGGAGGATGACCACCTCCGGTCATTCTGATGCTTAAGGGAGCTCAGGGAGGGAGACGGAGAGGTGTTTATGCTGTTAGCAAGCTCGGAGTGGCCTATTTATAGGAGGGGGAGTCGGTTCCGCGAGCTACATACTTCAGACATGACGACCGTCACCATTCATGGCGGTTGAGGTAGTTGTCGAGGCCGGTGATGGACTATGGGAGTTTGGTGTGGACGGTGGCCGTCCACATTTACTCTGGGGTGCGTTGGCTAGCTTGGGTGGCTCCAGGTGGCTTGGGCAGGGCCGTCCACGAGTAGATCACAGCAATGGCCATTGATGGCAGGCCACGGACGATGGCAAGGTTGGTGGTGGCCGGCGGAGTTGGGTGAAGGCGTTGGAGGCCCGTAGTAATGGAGGGGTGCGCTGGTTGGCGCAGGAGGCTTGGGCAGTGGCGTGTCCGCTACGACAGCGGCATGTGGTCGGCATTGGATGGTGGTGGCCAGTGCTAGCGGACGAGGGGGTGTCGATGAGGTGTTGGTGGTGCGGGTGGCTTGTGGGGGAGGTGGGGCAAACCAGAGGAGGCAGCAGAGGGGTGGCAGGGCTCGGGTCCCGCTGGCTGCAATGCGGGTGCTCTGGCCGCGCCCAGCGCACGCACGTAGAGTGCTCGACAGAATACGAGAGCGTGCTACGAGGGTTTGCTGGTAGTGAAAATTGACAGGGTGACGTTGCTGGGTATGATAAAGTTGATGGACATATTCATTTGGCCAAAGAAGATAGTTGGCCATGAAAGCTTGAGTGGTTGCAAAAATTCTGTCATGCTTACAACCTGTTCGACAGAATGCCATGGCCACCTAGGGATCTCTTCTGAAGGTGAAAATTGGCAGGATGATGTCTCTTTGGATGTTTTTGATGAAGGTTGAGTTGGTTTGGCGAAAAGAAAAACTTTCTAGTGCAATTTTTGTTGAAATGCACTTCTGGACCCAAACTTGGAGGCATAATTTGGTGGACATCCAAGATGCAAATGGGTCTAATCTTCTGGACTTAAGGGTTTAGTTGGAAGTACTATGAGATGTGGAAAAAGTTTCAGAATTATATGAGCAAGAAAAATTATGGCTATAGTTATAACTTAAGGATGGGACAGAATTGAAAAGAGGGTGTTATGCTTAAAATTTGCAGAAGACCAAGGTGGGTTTTTGCATAAAAGTGATCTAGAGGCATCAAAGGATCTCTCAAAATTTTGTGGGATTTTTAAAAGAATTATTTGAAATAATTTTAGTGCAACAGAAGCATTTCAGAGATTGAAAATGCTATTAAAATAATTATTTTGGGCAAGTTTTATTATAAAATATTTCCTACTTAATTTTAAAGGTTAAATAAGATGATTTAAAGAAAACTTTCTGAACCCATAATATTTTCAAAAAGTTTCTATATGGAGGGAAGGATTTGTTTTTTAAAACTAAGAACAGAAAAGGTCCTGAAAATAATAAATGACCTAATATAATTAAAATGTTATTTTCTATCAAAATTTTACTTAATAAAAATATGGTTAAAATCTTGGGGTGTTACAGATGTCCATCCAACGGCCGTCGTGCTTCTTCAATGTCTGGTCTTCCTGCTCTAGCCGCCCAAACCAGCACCAGCGGGACAGCCTGCTCCCATGGCCGGTTGTGCTGCCGCGCAGGCCTCACCGGCCCACCCTACTCCCACCGCTGGCCAGCCATCCCTCTACCCACCCGCACCTCTTGTTATTTTCCAGCGACGCCAGCCTCACCCTGCAGCTGAACCAGTCACAGCCCTCGTACTCCCCTCAGCGTGGGCATCCACTGCTGTGGCTTCGCCGGCTCAGGGTCGTTCCCTTCCTGGGCGTCGCCGTCGTCCACCGTGTTGATGCTTTTGGCACGGCGTGGTCAATGTGGTCAACAAACGGCAACCATCGGAAGAGGGATGTAAGTGGAGAGGCTCACAGTAGGGACCTGCATGGTCCATGGCCGCAGGCAAGCAAGTGCCTCCTTATTACGCGAACTAAAATGATTGCTCCTCCTGACACCTGGGACCCACCAGCTACATCTTTGCAGGCAAGGAAGTGCCTTCTTATTACCCAGCAAAAAAAAGTTTCCTCCACCAGAAAGCTGAGACCCAGCAGCTACATCTTCGCACACAAGGAAGTGCCTCTTTATTACCCGCAAGAAAAATGATACCTCCCGCTGCTAGCTAGGTCCCACCAGGTAAGGTGGCTGACTTGTGGGCCTACTAAGTTGAATCGTATGCAAGGCTTTGTCAACTTAGTCAACAAATGATTCTAGCAGTAGTGACCGTCGGATGTTAATCAAACGGTCATGCTGCTTCTTCAACCTCGAATCTTCTTGCTCCAGCCGCCCAAACCAGCGCCGGCCGTACCACCTGCTCCTGCCTCCGGTGGCCGGCTGTGCTGCCGTGTAGGCCTCACCGCCCCACACTACTCCCACCGCTGCCAGGCCTTCCCTCTACTCACTGATAACCCACAAGTATAGGGAATCGCAACAGTTTTCAAGGGTAGAGTATTCAACCCAAATTTATTGATTCGGCACAAGGGGAGCCAAAGAATATTCACGAGTATTAGCAATTGAGTTGTCAATTCAACCACACCTGAAAGACGTACTTAATATCTGCAGCAAAGTATTTAGTAGCAAAGTAGTATGATAGTAATGGTAACAGTGGTAATAGTAGAAGTAGCCGTTTTGTAGTGATTGTCACAGCAGCAGCAAGGAAAGTAACTTAGCAAAGATCAATATGTGAAAAGCTCGTAGGCATTGGATCAGCGATGGATAATTGTGTTGGATAATATTCATCATGTAGCAGTCATAACCTAGGGCGACACAGAACTAGCTCCAATTCATCAATGTAATGTAGGCATGTATTCCGTATATAGTCATACATGCTTATGGGAAAGAACTTGCATGGCATCTTTTGTCCTACCCTCCCATGGCAGCGGGGTCCATAAGGAAACTAAGGGATATTAAGGTCTTCTTTTAATAGAGAACCAGAACAAAGCATTAGCACTTAGTGAATACATGAACTCCTCAAACTATGATAATCACCGGAAAGAATCCCAATTATTGTCACCTTGGCGTATGCGGATCATAACACGTAATAGGTGTCTACAACTTGCAAGATAAGATCAAGAAATCAAATATATTCATGAAAACACAATAGGTTCAGATCTGAAAGCATGGCACTCGGGCCCTAGTGACAAGCTTAAGCATAGCAAAGTCATAGCAACTGTTGGGGAACGTTGCATGGGAAACAAAAAATTTCCTACGCTCACCAAGATCAATCTAGGAGATGACCATCTACGAGAGGAGAGATTGGATCTACATACCCTTGTAGATCGCTAAGCGGAAGCGTTAAGAAACGCGATTGATGTAGTCGAACGTCTTCGCGATCCAATCACAATCCGTCACGCGAATTCTGATCTAGCGCCGAATGGACGGCACCTCCGCGTTCAACACACGTACAGCTTGATGACGCCTTCACCTCCTCGATCCAGCGAGCAATGGTGAAGTAGTAGCTCGAATCCTCCGGCAGCACAACGGCGTGGTGGCGGTGGTGCTGGAGATATCTCGGCGAAGCTTCGCTAAGCACTGCGGAGAAGAATAGGGGAGCAAGGGAGAGGAGAGGCAGCGTCGTGGCGTGGAGATGTGCTCAAGGGGGTCAGCTACCCACTCTCTACCTCTCTATATATAGGGGAAGGGAGGAGGGGATGGCGCCCCTAGGGTTTCCCCTAGGGGGGCGGCGGCCAGGGCAGATGGGATCTCCCCTAGGGTTACTTGCCCCCCATGCCGGGTGGAGAGAAACCCTAGAGGGGGGCACCCCACCTCTCCTGGTCATGTGGGAAAGAGTGAGGGGGGCGCACAGCTCCTTAGTGGGCTGGTTTTCCCCCTCCCCTTGGCGCATGGGGCCCCCCAACACTTGTCGGGGGCCCCCGAAACCCCTTTCGGTCATGCTGGTCATCCGGTACCCCCGGAACACTTCCGGACTCCAATACCCTTCGTCCAGTATATCAATCTTCACCTATGGACCATTCCAGAGTTCCTCGTCATGTCCGAGATCTCATCCGGGACTCCGAATAACCTTCGGTAACCACCATAATGACTCAACTATACTTATATCATCACCAAACGTTAAGTGTGGAGACCCTGCGAGTTCGAGAACTATGCAGACATGACCGAGACACCTCTACGGTCAATAACCAATAGCGGGACCTGGATGCCCATATTGGTTCCTACATATTCTACAAAGATCTTATCGGTCGAACCTCGATGTCAAGGATTCAACTAATCCCGTATGCAGTTCCCTTTGTCTATCGGTATGTTACTTGCCCGAGATTTGATCATCGGTATCTCCATACCTAGTTCAATATCGTTACCGGCATGTCTCTTTACTCATTCCGTAATACAAGATCCCGTGGCTAAATCATTAGTCACATTGCTTGCAAGCTTCTTGTGATGTTGTATTACCGAGTGGGCCCTGAGATGCCTCTCCGTCATACGGAGTGACAAATCCCAGTCTTGATCCATGCCAACTCAACAGACACCCTCGGAGATACCTGTAGAGCACCTTTATAGTCACCCAGTTATGTTGCGACGTTTGGTACACACAAGGTACTCCTCCGGTGTCAGTGAGTTGCATGATCTCATGGTCATAGGAACATATACTTGACATGCAGAAAACAATAGCAATAAACTTCACACGATCATATGCTACGTTTATAGTTTGGGTCTTGTCCATCACATCATCCTCCTAATGGTGTGATCCCATTATCAAATGACAACTCATGTCCATGGCTAGGAAACCATAGCCATCTTTGATCAACGAGCTAGTCCGGTAGAGGCTTACTAGGGACATGTTGTTGTCTATGTATCCACACTTGTATTTGAGTTTCCGATCATTACAATTCTAGCATGGATAATAAACGATTATCATGAACATGGAAATATGATAATAACTAATTTATTATTGCCTCTAGGGCATATTTCCAACAGTCTCCCACTTGCACTAGAGTCAATAATCTAGTTCACATCACCATGTGATTAACACTCATAGTTCACATCGCCATGTGACTAACACCCAAAGAGTTTACTAGAGTCAATAATCTAGTTCACATCACCATGTGATTAACACTCAATGTGTTTTGGGGTTTGATCATGTTATGCTTGTGCGAGAGGTTTGAGTCAACGGGACTGCAACATTCAGATCCGCGTGTATTTCGCAATTTTTTATGTCATACTATAGATGCTGCTACCATGCTCCACTTGGAGCTACTCCAAATGGCTGCTCCACTATACGTATCCGGTTTGCTACTCAGAGTCATCCGGATTGGTGTTTAAAGCTTGCATCGACGTAACCCTTTATGCCGAACTCTTTATCACCTCCATAACCGAGAAACTCTACTCAGAGTCATCCGGATTGGTGTTAAAGCTTGCATCGATGTAACCCTTTATGTCGAACTCTTTACCACCTCCATAACTGAGAAACATTTCCTTATTCCTCGAAGGATAATTTTGACCGCTGTCCAGTGATCCACTCCTAGATCACTCTTGTACCCCCTTGCCAGACACGTGGCAAGGCACACATCAGGTGCGGTACATAGCATGGCATATCGTATAGAGTCTATGGCTAAGGCATAGGGGACGACCTTCATCCTTTCTCTTTCTTCTGCCGTGGTCGAGCTTTAAGTCTTACTCAACTTCACACCTTACCACTCAGGCAAGAACCCCTTCTTGGACTGATCCATTTTGAACTTCTTCAAAATCATGTCAAGGTATGTGCTCTGTGAAAGTCTTATCAAGCGTCTTGATCTATCTCTATAGATCTTGATGCCCAATATGTAAGCAGCTTTACCTAGGTCTTCCTTTGAAAACTCCTTTCAAACAACCTTTTATGCTTTCTAGAATTTCAACATCATTCCCGATCAACAATATGTCATCCACATATGCTTATCAGAAATGTTGTAGTGCTCCCACTCACTTTCTTGAAAATACAAGTTTCTTGCAAACTTTGTATAAACCCAAAAGCTTTGATCACCTCATCAAAGCGTATATTCCAACTCCGAGATGCTTGCTCCAGTCCATAGAAGGATCGCTGGAGCTTGCATACCTTTTAGCATCCTTAGGATCGACAAAAACCTTCTGGTTGTATCACATACAACCTTTCCTCACGGAAACCGTCAAGGAAACTTTGTTTTGACATCCATCTGCCAGATTTCATAATTGAAAATGCAGCAACTGCTAACATAATTCCAACAGACTTTTAGCATTGCTATGAGTGATAAAGTCTCATCATAGTCAACTCCTTGAACTTGTCAGAAACTTCTTTGCAACAAGTCGAGCTTCATAAATGGTGACATTACCATCAGCGTCTGTCTTCTTCTTAAAGATCCATTTATTCTCAATGGCTTGCCGATCATCGGGCAAGTCCACCAAAGTCCATACTTTGTTCTTATACATGGATCCTATCTCGGATTTCATGGCTCCTAGCCATTTGTTGGAATTTGGACCCACCATCGCTTCTCCATAGCTCGTAGGTTCACCATTGTCCAACAACATGACCTTTAAGACAGGGTTACCATACCACTCAGGAGCAGTACGTATCCTTGTCGACCTACGAGGTTCGATAGTAACTTGATCCGAAGCTTCATGATCACTATCATTAGCTTCCTCTTCAACTGATGTAGGTGCCACAGAAACATCTTTCTGCGCTGCACTACTCACTGGTTGAAGTAAAGGTTAAACAACCTCATCAAGTTCTATCTTCCTCCTGCTCAATTCTTTCGAGAGAAACTCTTTCTCGAGAAAGGACCCGTTCTTAGCGACAAACACTTTGCCTTCGGATCTGAGATAGAAGGTATACCCAATTGTCTCCTTTGGGTATCCTATGAAGACGCATTTGTCCGCTTTAGGTTCGAGCTTTTTCGGCTAAAGCCTTTTGACATAAGCATTGCAACCCCAAGCCTTAAGGAACGACAACTTAGGTTTCTTGCCAAACCACAGTTCATACGGTGTCGTCTCTATGGACTTAGATGGTGCCCTATTTAAAGTGAATGTAGTTGTCTCTAATGCATAACCCCAAAACGATAGTGATAGATCGGCAAGAGACATCATAGAACGCACCATATCCAATAAGGTATGATTACGATGTTCGGACACACCATTACGCTATGGTGTTCCAGGCGGGGTCAGTTGTGAAACAATTCCACATTGTCTTAAGTGATTGTCAAACTCATAACTCAAATACTCTCCCCTTCGATCAGATCGTAGGAATTTGATCTTCTTGTTATGATGATTCTCAACTTCACTCTGAAATTGCTTGAACTTTTCAGACATTTCAGACTTATGCTTCATCAAGTAAATATATCCATATCTACTCAAATCATCAGTGAAGGTGAGAAAGTAACGATATCCACCGCGTGCGTCAACACTCATCTGGCCACACACATCAGTATGTATGACTTCCAACAAGTCAATTGCCCGTTCCATTGTTCCAGAAAACGGGGTTTTAGTCATCTTGCCCATGAGGCATGGTTCGCATGTGTCAAGTGATTCAAAATCAAGTGACTCGAAAAGTCCATCAGCATGGAGTTTCTTCATGCGCTTTACAGCAATATGACCTAAGCGCAGCGCCACAAGAAAGTGGTATTATCATTATCAACTCTACATCTTTTGGCCTCAATGTTATGAACATGTGTATCACTACGATAGGGATTCAATAAACCATTCACATTGGGTGCATGACCATAGAAGGTATTATTCATGTAAACAGAATAACCATTATTCTTTGATTTAAATGATATACCGTATTGCAATAAACATGATCTAATCATGTTCATGCTCAACGCAGACACCAAATAACATTTATCTAGGTTCAACACTAATCCCGAAGGTAGAGGGAGCTTGCGATGGTGATCACATCAACCTTGGAAACACTTACAACACACATCGTCACCTCGCCCTTAGCTAGTCTCCGTTTATTCCGTAGCTTTTGTTTCGAGTTACCAATATTAGCAACTGAACCAGTATCTAATACCCAGGTGCTACTAGGAGTACTAGTAAGGTACACATCAATAACACGTATATCAAATATACTATTGTTGAAGTTGCCAGCCTTCTTATCTATTGGGGTAGTTCCGCTATCAGTGACCATTCCCCTTACAATAGAAGCACTTAGTCTCAGGTTTGGGTTCAACCTTGAGTTTCTTCACTGGAGCGGCAACTGGCTTGCCATTCATGAAGTTTCCCTTCTTGCCCTTGCCCTTCTTCAAACTAGTGGTCTTGTTAACCATCAACACTTGATGCTCCTTCTTGATTTCTACCTTCGCGGCCTTAAGCACCGCAAACAGCTCCGGGATCATCTCCATCCCTTGCATGTTATAGTTCATCATGAAGCTCCAGTAGCTTGGTGATAGTGACTGGAGAACTCTGTCAATCACTATCTTATCTAGAAGATTAACTCACACTTGATTCTAGCGATTATAGCACCCAAACATTCTAAGCACATGCTAACTAGCTGAGCTATTCTCCTCCATCTTGTAGGCAAAGAACTTGTCAGAGGTGTTATACCTCACAACACGAGCATGAGCCTGAAATACCAATTTCAACTCTTGGAACATCTCATATGTTCCATGGTGTTCAAAACGCCTTTGGAGCACCGATTCTAAGCCATAAAGCATGGCGCACTAAACTATCAAGTAGTCATCAAAATGTGTCTGCCAGATGTTCACAACATCCACAGACGACGCTAGAGGGGTTCGCACACCGAGCGGTGCATCAAGGACATAAGCCTTCTATGCAGTAGTGAGGTCAATCGTCAGACTATGGCCGTAGTCCGCATAATTTCTTACAATATCTTTCAACTTAGTCTTTCTCTAGGAACGTATTAAAACAGGGAGCTATAGCGCGAGCTATTGATCTACAACATAATTTGCAAAGACAATTTAGACTATGTTCATGATAATGAGTTCAACTAATCATATTACCTAAGAACTCCCACTCAAATTGACATCCCTCTAGTCGTTCGAGTGTAACACGATCCAAATTCACCAACCCAAGTCCGATCATCACGTGAGATGAGGTTGTTTCAATGGTGAACATCTCCATGTTGATCATATCTACTATATGACTCGTGTTCGACCTTTCGGCCTCTTGTGTTCCGAGGCCATGTCTGTACATGCTAGGCTCGTCAAGTTTAACCCAAGTGTTCTGCATGTGCAAAACTGGCTTGCACCCATTGTATGTGAACGTAGAGTCTATCACACCCGATCATCACGTGGTGCTTCGAAATGATGAACTTTCGCAACAGTGCACACTTTGGGAGAACACAATTTTATTTTGTAGTGAGGGATCACCTTATAATGCTACCGTCGTCCTAATCAAAATAAGATGCATAAAAGGATTAACATCACATGCAAATCATAAGTGACATGATATGGCCATCAACTTGTGCTTTTGATCTCCATCTCCAAAGCACCGGCATGATCTCCATCGTCACTGGCATGACACCATGATCTCCATCATCGTGTCGCCATCGGGGTTGTCACGCCAACCATGCTTCTACTACTATTGCTACCGTTTAGCGATAAGGTAAAGCATTACATAGCGCTTAATGATTGACACACAGGTCATACAATAATTAAAGACAACCCTATGGTTCCTGCCGGTTGCCGTATGCATCGACATGCAAGTCGATATAAACTATTACAAACATGATCATATCGTACAACAAATATATTTCATCATGTATTTGGCCATATCATATCACAACATACCCTGCAAAAACAAGTTAGATGTCCTCTAATTGTTGTTGCATGTTTTACGTGGCTGCTATGGGTATCTAGCAAGAACGATTCTTACCTACGCTAAGCCACAACGGTGATCTGCAAGTTGCTATTTAACTTTCTACAAGGACCGCCTTTGTCGAATCCGATTCAACTAAGGTGGGAGAGACAGACACCTGACAGCCTTCTTTATGCAAAAAAGTCACATGTCTGTTGATGGAACCGGTCTCATGTACATGGACATGTAAAGTTGGTCCGGGCCGCTTCATCCCACAATACCACTGAATCAAGAAAAGACCAAGGAAGGAAGCAATCTGAATATCAACGCCCACAAACTCCTTGGTGTTCTACTCGTGATGTCATCTACGCATAGACCTAGCTCTGATACCACTGTTGGGGAATGTTGCATGGGAAACAAAAAAATTCCTACGCTCACCAAGATCAATCTAGGAGATGACCATCTACGAGAGGAGAGATTCGATCTACATACCCTTGTAGATCGCTAAGCAGAAGCGTTAAGAAACGCGGTTGATGTAGTCGAACGTCTTCGCGATCCAATCACGATCCGTCCCGCGAACTCCGATCTAGCGTCGGATGGACGGCACCTCCGCGTTCAACACACGTACGGCTTGATGATGCCTTCACCTCCTCGATCTAGCGAGCGATGGTGAAGTAGTAGCTCGAGTCCTCCGGCAGCACGACGGCGTGGTGGCGGTGGTGCTGGAGAAATCTCGGCGGAGCATCACTAAGCACTACGGAGAAGAAGAGGGATGCGAGGGAGAGGAGAGGCAGCGCCGTGGCGCGGAGATGTGCTCAAGGGGGTCGGTTGCCCTCTCTCTACCTCTCTATATATAGGGGAAGGGAGGAGGGGGTGGCGCCCCTAGGGTTTCCCCTAGGGGGGTGGAGGCCAGGGCAAATGGGATCTCCCCTAGGGTGACTTGCCCCCCAAGCCGGGTGGAGGGAAACCCTAGAGGAGGGCGCCCCACCTCTCCTGGTCCTGTGGGAAAGGGTGAGGGGGGCGCATAGCCCCTTAGTGGGCTGGTTTGCCCCCTCCCCTTGGCCCATGGGGCCCCCAACACTTGCCGGAGCCCCCCGAAACCCCTTTCGGTCATGCTGGTCATCACCCGGTACCACCGGAACACTTCCGGACTCCAATACCCTTCGTCCAATATATCAATCTTCACCTCCGGACCATTCCGGAGTTCCTCGTCACATCTGGGACCTCATCCGGGACTCCAAACAACCTTCGGTAACCGCCATAATGACTCAACTTTACTTATATCGTCACCAAACGTTAAGTGTGTAGACCCTGCGGGTTCGAGAACTATGCAGACATGACCGAGACACCTCTACGGTCAATAACCAATAGCGGGACCTGGATGCCCATATTGGTTCCTACATATTCTACAAAGATCTTATCGGTCGAACCTCGATGTCAAGGATTCAGCTAATCACGTATGAAGTTCCCTTTGTCTATCGGTATGTTACTTGCCCGAGATTCGATAGTCGGTATCTCCATACCTTGTTCAATCTCGTTACCGGCAAGTCTCTTTACTCGTTCCGTAATACAAGATACCATGGCTAACTCATTAGTCACATTGCTTGCAAGCTTCTTGTGATGTTGTATTACCGAGTGGGCCCTGAGATACCTCTCCGTCATACGGAGTGACAAATCCCAGTCTTGATCCATGCCAAATCTACAGGCACCCTCGGAAATACCTGTAGAGCACCTTTATAGTCACCCAGTGACGTTGTGATGTTTGGTACACACAAGGTACTCCTCTGGTCTCAGTGAGTTGTAAGATCTCATGGTCATAGGAACATATACTTGACATGCAGAAAACAATAGCAATAAACTTGACACGATCATATGCTACGTTTATAGTTTGGGTCTTGTCCATCACATCATTCTCCTAATGATGTGATCCTGTTATCAAATGACAACTCATGTCCATGGCTAGGAAACCATAGCCATCTTTGATCAACGAGCTAGTTCGGTAGAGGCTTACTAGGGACATGTTGTTGTCTATGTATCCACACATGTATTTGAGTTTCCGATCAATACAATTCTAGCATGGATAATAAACGATTATCATGAACAGGGAAATATGATAATAACTAATTTATTATTGCCTCTAGGGCATATTTCCAACAGCAACATCAATCTCAGAACATAGTGGATACTAGGGATCAAACCCTAGCAAAACTAACTCGATTACATGATAAATCTCATCCAACCCATCACCGTCCAGCAAACCTACGAAGGAATTACTCATTCCCGGCGGTGAGCATCATGAAATTGGTGATGGAGGAAGGTTGATGATGATGATGGCGGTGGATTCCACCCTCCGAAGCCCCGAACAGACTCCAGATCAGCCCTCCCGATGAAGAACAGGAGGTGGCGGCGGCTCCGTATCGTAAAACGCGATGAATCCTTCTGTCTGATTTTTTCTCCGTGAATAGGAATATATGGAGTTGGAGTTAGGGTTGTAGACAGGCGGACCACAAGCCTGTACGGCGCGCCTTGGGGGGGTAGGCGCGCCCTCAGGGCTTCTGGCCCCTGGGTGTCCCCCCTCTGGTATCGTTTTCCGCCAGTATTTTTTATATATTCTAGAAATATTCTCTGTAAATTTTCAGGTCAATCCGAGAACTTTAATTTTTGCACAAAAATAACACCATGGTAGTTCTACTGAAAACAGCGTCAGTCCGGGTTAGTTCCATTCAAAACATGCAAATTAGAGTCCAAAACAAGGGAAAGAGAGTTTAGAAAACTAGATACAATGGAGACGTATCAACTCCCCCAAGCTTAACCCATTGCTTGTCCTCAAGCAATTCAGTTGACAAACTGAAAGTGACAAAGAATTTTTTTTACAAACTCTGCTTGATCTTGTTGTTGCAAATATGTCTAGCCAATATCTAGGTTTTCAGCAACGATTATGAACTAACTATAGTCACAATAACACTTAGTTCTCACATTTACTCATATCAATGACATAATCAACTAGCGAGCAATAATAAGATATCTCGGACGACAACACTTTTTCAAAACAATCATGATACAATATGATATAATGGTGTCTCGCTAGCCCTTTCTGAGATCGCAAAACATAAATGCAGAGCACCCCTGAAGATCAAGGACTGACTGGACATTGTAATTCATGGCAAAAGAGATCCAGTCTTACTCAATATTGAATAAAAACAAGGCATATAAATGACAATGGTGCTCTCCAGCTGGTGCTTTAATTAGAGCATGATGACTCAACAATAAAAGTAAATAGATAGGCCCTTCGCAGAGGGAAGCATGGATTTGCAAATGTGCCAGAGTTCGAAGCTTTTAAAACAGAGAAGAATATAATTTTGAGCGGTATGCTTTCATTGTCAACATAACAACCAAGAGATCTCACTATCTTCCATGCTAGACACATTATAGGCAGTTCCCAAACACAATGGTAAAGTTTTTACTCCCCCTCCACCAACAAGCAAACTCCACGGCTAGCCGAATCCACAGGTACCGTCCATACAAACAACAGTCCTGGGGGAGTTTTATTTCATTATTATATTTTGATTTTGATTTTGATCATGGAACTGGGCATCCCAATTACCAGCCACTTTCTCGTGAATGACAAGTGAATAAACACTCATCGTGAGAATAACCCACCTAGCATGGAAGATACTGACAGCCCCCAGTCGCTACATGAGCGATTTGGGCATACAAAACAGATTATTATTTGAAGGTTTAGAGTTTGGCACATGCAAATTTACTTGGAACGGCCGGTAAATACCGCATATAAGTAGGTATGGTGGACTCATATGGAAGAACTTTGGGTTTAAGGAAGTGGATGCACAAGCAGTATTCCCGCTTAGTACAAGTGAAGGCTAGCAAAAGAATTGAGGAGCGACCAACTAGAGAGCGACAATGGTCATAAACATGCATTGAGATTAATCAACATTGAATGCAAGCATGAGTAGGATATAAATCACCATGAACATAAATATCGTGGAGGCTATGTTGTTTTTGATTTCAGCTACATGCGTGAACATGTGCCAAGTGAAGCCACTTGATTCATTAAAAGGAGGATACCATCCTATCATACTACATCATAACCATTTTAAATGCATGTTGACACACAAGACAAACCATTATCCACTCCTAGCTAATTAAGCATGGCATGAGTAACTATAATCTCTAGTTGTCATTGCAAACATGTGTCATTCATAATAGGCTGAATCAAGAATGATGAGCTAATCATATTTACAAAAACAAAATAGGTCGAGTTCATACCAGCTTTTCTTCATCTCAATCATTTCATCAAATATCGCCATTATTGCCTTTCACTTGCATGACCGAACAGTGTGAATAATAATAAGAGTGCACGTGCATTGGACTAAGCTGGAATCTCCAAACATTTATTCAAAGGAGAAGACAAGGTAATATGGGCTCTTTATTAGATCAACAAAAATGCATATGAGAGCCACTCAACATTTTCATCATGCTCTTCTCCTTACGACCCAAAGAAAAAGAAAAGAATTTCAAAGAAACACACTAAAATATTTTTTGGAGTTTTTGTTTTTCTGAGGAAAGTAAAACGAAAACGAGAAAAACTAATTATACGGGAAAGCTCCCAACAAGTAAAAGAAGAACAAGAGATCTTTTTGGGTTTTCTTTTAATACTACGACTAAATTGAACTGGAAAGAAAAACTAAAAAGGAGCGAGAAATATTTTTGGATTTTATCAAAGTTTTTCAAACACACAAGAAGAAAGCAAGAAAAATAAACTAACATGGATAATACAATGAAAAAGGATGAACACCGACAACTGGAATGAATGTGTGATGCATGAATGTAATGTCGGTGAGAGATACGTACTCCCCCAAGCTTAGGCTTTTGGACTAAGTTGGTCTAAGGCCACGGCTCGAAGTAACCCTCTCCTGGATACTACGGAGGGTCCTGAGGGTTCCACTGGTTGGCGAGCTCCTATGGCTCCCACTGATAAACAGGCTCCTGATATGGCTCAGGTGCCGATGTTGGCTCAGGCACTGGGGGTTGTGTTAAGCTCCAGTACGCATAAATATCATTGGGCATAATAATGTACCTGCCTGAATGAATATTGAACAAAGAAGGTGCAGGCAAGATAATAATCTCACACGTACTCTGACTGAATACCAAGTTGTACTGGAGTCGCTTTTGCTTATCATTGTTAATAAAATCGTGTGCTACCATGCTAGCATAATCTAATTTTTAGTGGGTAGCAACATCTCCTCCTTCTCATCATGCCTAATAGGTATCTCAAAATATTTAGCAAGGCGGGAGACATAGACACCTCCAAAAATACTACCCTTCGAACGGTTTGTGTGTAACCAACGAGCAACTATAGAGCCCAAACTAGAGGTTCTATCAGCATATAAAGCATGGCACAAAATAGCAAGGTCAGGTGAACTGAGAGTAACACTCTCCCCTCGACCAGTCAGACATCTCCCGGCAAATAATGCATAGTAACGTAAAATGGGAAAATGTAAACTAGCTACTCTAACTTCTGACACCCCTCTCTCTTCCCCCACAGCAGTGTCAGTGATGAAATCTGCCATGTCTCTAGGACGTGGCTCACTGATGCTGCCCTCATAGGGTATTTTGCAAACATTGTAAAAATCATATAATGTCATTTCCTTAGGCTCATCATACCAGTGAAATTCTACCATGGGAGGTTCCTTCCTAGAATGAAAGCGAAAATTTTGCATGAAGGTATTAGTGAGTAAGAGGTATTGGTCACACTTATCTTGGAGTAAGGGAATGATGCCGGCCTTGTCCGCCAAATATTAGAAATCCTCATAAATTCCCGCCTCCTTCAAGAATATGTCACTTGGCCACTCGCACGGCCGAACTTCCGCCGTACGTGGAAGATTATACTTGGGCTTTTTCACTGGGGTTTCCTCCGAACCTCGACTAGATGAGCCCCTTAACCACCTCCTCTTGGTTCTTTTTTTCTCTGAAAATTTCTAAAAATTTTAGTGACTCAAAAAAAAAGTGAACCAAACTCAACAAAACTAATAGCAACTACTCCCACAAGTGTCTAGAGGCTATATCATGCAACAAAACTACTTTTGACCATATAAATTTGACATGCAAGCTCAAAAACAAGGTCACCACAGCAGCAAAAAAAATACAATATATAAAGCACTAGAACAAAAACTAATTGGACCATTGGAGGAGTCACATACCGATGAACAATCCCCTAAAACAGTTTCAAAAATGATGTTCCGAGCAAGGAGATCGAAAATGGCAGCAAGATGAGCAAGAACACGGGTTTGAGCAATGGTATGATTTTTTTGGAGGAAGACGAAGTGGATGGTGGCTGGATTAAGTGAGGGGGCCAACGTGGGCCCCACAAGCCTCCTAGGCGTGCCTAGGTGGGTGGGCGCGCCCTGTGAGCTTGTGGCTCACGGGTGCGCCTCCCTGGGGTGTGTTCAGTGCCAAAAATTCTTAAATATTGCATAAAAAATCATACTAAATTTCCAGGGCATTTGGAGAACTTTTATTTTTTGGTCAATTTTTATTGCATGGAAAATTCAGAAAACAGTAAAATAATAACATTTCTACTTTATTAATTCTAAATAACAGAAAGTAAAAAGTGGGTACAAAGAGTTGTGTTTACTAAATTCATCCATCTCATGCCCGTCAAAAGGAATCCGTTAACAAGGTTGATCAAGTCTTATTAATAAACTTCTTCCGAACGGGGATATGCATGTCCCCAATAATAAGAATATCATATTTCTTTTTGACAGTAGGAATAGGGAATTCAAAATCTCCAATAGTAATTGTTGAAAATTTTCCAATAGAATTGATACTATTCACTTGAGGTTGTTTCTTCGAAAAGTGTATCATATGCTCATTACCGTTAACATGAAAAGTGACATTGCCTTTATTGCAATCAATAATAGCCCCTGCAGTATTCAAAAAGGGTCTACCAAGGATAATCGACATACTGTCGTCCTCGGGTATATCAAGAATAACAAAGTCCGCTAGGATAGTAACATTTGCAACTACGATTGGCACATCCTCACACATAACGATGGGTATAGCAGTCGATTTATCAGCCATTTGTAAAGAAATTTCAGTGGGTGTCAACTTATTCAAGTCAAGTCTACGATATAAAGAGAGGCATAACACTAACACCGGCTCCTAGATCACATAAAGCAGTTTTAACATAGTTTCTTTTAATGGAGCATGGTATAGTTGGTATTCCTGGATCTCCCATTTTCTTTGGTATTCCACCTTTAAATGTGTAATTAGCAAGCATGGTGGAAATTTCAGCTTCGGGTATCTTTCTTTTATTAGTAACAATATCTTTCATATACTTAGCATAAGGAGACATTTTCAGAATATCAGTCAAACGCAATCGCAAAAAGACAGGTCTAAGCATTTTAACAAAGCGCTCAAATTCTTCATCATCTTTATTCTTTGAAGCATTAGGAGGAAAGGGCATGGGTTTCTGAACCCATGGCTCTCTTTCTTTACCATGTTTTCTAGCAATGAAGTCTCTCTTATCATATCTTTTATTCTTAGGTTGTGGGTTATCAAGATCAACAGCAGGTTATATCTCCACATCATTATCATTACTAGGTTGAGCATCAACATTAACATCATCATTATCATTATTACTAGGTTCATGTTCATCTATAGATTGTGTCTCAGCATCAGAAATAGAAATATCATTTGGATTCTCAGGTGTGTCTATAATAGGTTCACTAGAAGCATGCAAAGTCCTATCGGCATTCTTTTTAATTTTTAGAAGGACTAGGTGCATCAGTATTAATTCTCTGAGAATCTTGCTCAATTCTCTTAGGATGGCCCTCAGGATACAAAGGTTCCTGGGTCATTTTACCACCTCTAGCCACAACTCTAACAACATGATCATTATTTTATTATGAAAAAAGACCATTTTACTACCCTGAACAAAGTTGGTGGTTCACATTACCCCCTGATCTATTTTTCGGTTCCCTTACCCCCCCTAAACAATCCTATGCCGGACAAAAAAAACTTGGGTGGTTTTCCTGGACTTGCAGCTAATGTGGTGCTGGTCAATGGTGGTTTTGACCTGCGGGTGGGGCCCACTTGTCAGTTTTTAAAAAAAAATCTAAGAAATATAAAAGAAGTACTGTACTTGGGCCTTACCTCTTGTAAATTTTGGCCCAGCCCAATCCAGCGAGGGGCAGGGTCGTCTTCAACCGCCGGCGCTGCTTGTTGAAAGCACGCTACCAGGGGTAGCCATTTGCATCTACGCGGCCAACATCCACTCCTCGTCAGCAAACCTTGTCTAGAGGGCCTCCTTGCCCTAGAAAGCTCAAATGCCGACTCAATCGATGGATGACGCCCAAAATCGATTGAATCAAGCTCATCTTCCTCACTTTCGACCATCAGTCATCGCCGTCGATCTGTTGCCTCTCGAGTCTCCCCGACCTTTGTGACCTTGCTGTGAGCTCCATGCGGTGCCGCCGATCTTCCAGACACGTCGTTGATGAGCGCCTCTTCATCCAACCCCCTCTTCACGATGCCTCACGCGACCGCTGGCGAGGTCCATGCCCTAGCCATGGGCCATCCCCAGCCCATTCTATCGCTTTGGCATGCTCACTGTGAGCGCCTAATGCCGGTGCACCCCTCTCCCCTCTTCCATGTGCCTTGTAGTGCCCTGTCACCTAGCCTCAAACGGCTCCGCCGCTGGCCTCGGCCATGCCTGAGGGTCTGACCGTCCCCGCTCGCACTACCACCTCCATTCTACGCGGAGCGATCCCAGGAGTGCGCAGGATGAATCCACCGGCCATTTGGTCACCGGGATAGAGCTCCCACACCCTCTACTGTGACGTATGCTCGTCGGCGGCCTTAACACCGGTGGTTAGATTAGGATTACTGTTAGTTTATGTTAGTCTTGGGTCACTGACCACAACCCCCATCTAATTAACTCTTGTGTTTAACCATCAAGCCAATGACGTGTGGCCCCCCTGGCCGGTTTGACTAGTCAGTGCTGACTGGGCTGACTTTTTTAACAGGTGGGCCCCTCTCTCACTGGTCAAATACCGCTTTGACCTTGGGGAAAACCATCCAAGGTCTGATTTTGTCCGGTATGAGATTGTTTAGGGGGTGAAAGGAGCAGAAAAAAAGATCAGGGGGTTATGTGAACCACCAACTTTGTTCAGGGTAGTAAAATAAACCTTTTTCTTTTATTATTCATCTCATTAAGCAAATCATTTTGTGCCTTGTGAACTTGTTCTACTTCAGTTTTTACCATGGAAGCATGTTTACTAACAACATTGAGATCATTAACAGTTCTAAACATATAGTCACTCAAGTGTTCAATCATATAAGCATTTTGTTTCAATTGTCTACTAACATATGCATTGAAGTTTTCTTGTTTAACAATAACGTTATCAAATTCATCCAAGCATTGATTAGCAGATTTAGTATAAGGAATGTCACCTTCATCAAATCTATAGAGAGAATTTACCTCTACTACCTGTGTCGGGGTATTAAGACCATGTATTTCTTTGATAGGTGGTAAATTTTTAACATCTTCAGCTTTAATACCTTTTTCTTTCATAGATTTCTTTGCCTCTTGCATATCTTCAGGACTGAGAAATAGAATACTTCTCTTCTTCGGAATTGGCTTAGGAGATGGCTCAGGAAGAGTCCAATCATTATCTTTGCTCAATATATTATTCAATAGTGCTTCAGCTTGTTCAACTGTTCATTTCCTGAAAACAAAACTAGCACAACTATCTAGGTGGTCCCTGGAAGCATTGGTTAGTCCATTATAAAAGATATCAAGTAGTTCATTTTTCTTAAGAGGATGATCAGGCAAAGCATTAAGTAATTGGAGAAGCCTCCCCCAAGCTTGTGGGAGACTCTCGTCTTCAATTTGCACAAAGTTAAATATTTCCTATAGAGCAGCTTGTTTCTTATGAGCAGGAAAATATTTTTCAGAGAAGTAATATATCATATCCTGGGGACTGCGCATGTAACACCCTGGTTTTCGCTCCCTGTTTTTTTTCCTTCGCGGGATTTGACTCCCGTCTTTTTTTCTTGGTGTTGTCGGATTTCTCTAGCTCTTGGGTATATGAAGATGGTCATTTAACCTTGCCTTCCCTATCCAACCAGAGATTCTCTTCAGACCAACCTTGCCACCCTAGATATATTCTCAGGCTTTGCCACCGAAACCCTACCTTCCAAGTTGCCGGAAGGGAAATCCTAATCCTTTCAGTTACAAAGGAACCCCAATTTCCTTTGATCTGTTGACTCCCAAACTTTTCCCAGTGATCATACTATATCTATAAACCCTGGATATGTGAAAATATTGCCAAGTCATTTGCAATATTTTTCATTTATAATTAATTCCTTTTTCTGCCAGTTAAGGGAATTAAATCCAGGAAAATATCGATCCATCTCCAAAGTTGATGAAAACTTGTGGAGATATTCTTTGTGATCATATTGAGCTCCCATAAAAATATTGGCCATAATTAAATAGGGGAAATTGCATTTTCCTATGTAATGCCAATATTGCATTTTGGGCCCTTTCTAGTGGAACTACCATTTTGGTAGCCAGAAAAAATCCCAAATAAATTGTGGAGCTTATCCTATATATATATTCACCATTTCCATCAAGAACCCAAGTTCCACCCATTAAATTTTGAGCACAACACCAATTTTCAAATTCTGTCCAGTTGGGCAAATAGCAAAGGAAGTGCTTGAACCCTTGATCTATTTGAGCTGAAATTTTTCATGGTGGTTATCATTGATAAATCACTCATGGAAACCAAAAATCAGCTCAATCCATCTATCCATTTGTCCATAGCATTTTTCTCAAGTTTCTGTCCATTTGGAAGTGCTGTGAAAGAAGTACCACTTTGGAATTTCCAAATGAGCTGAAATTTTACCAGCAACTTCATACTTCCAAATCATCACTCTCCACAAAAATTCAACTCATTTCATCAAACCATTTGAGCACAGCTTCAAAATCTATTTTCTGGACCAGATTTGGCATTACAAAGGAAGTGTGTGCAAATCTTGTCCAAATGCTTTCAAATTTTACCAGCATCTAGTCCTTCCTACCACATTTCCCTATGACATCTTATCCAGCTCATTGCCACATCCATCTGACCAAAACTTCCTGCCCAAGTTTCTATCTAGAGCCTGTTCTGTATCCCCTCGACCTCTCCAGACTCATCCGGGTCCATCTAGTGATCTACCTCACCCATTTGAGCAGTGAAACACCTGTTGGACAAGGTGAGATGGCCAGTCGGGCACCAGTGCGCGTTTTGGCATGGTGACCACGCTGTGGCCGTGCAAGAACGGCACTCTGTGCTCTGACCTCGTCGTATAGCTCGCTCTGTCCGGCCCTGGCTCGACCGGCCATGTCCAACAGCTCCACACCATCCACGTACCCCTCTCCCGACCCTTCTCCACTCCTCTCCCTTCCTCTCCATGCCACGGCAAACCTCGTCAGAGTTCTATACCGCCTGTGACCCTCGAGATGTCACCTCCCTCTTTGGCTGCTTCCTCCCCGAGCCGTCCCCTCCCTCTGGCCAAGTCAGGTCGGCAGCCCTTCCTCGCGCGCCACCTTGCCGGAGCTCCAGCGCGGGGATAAGACCGCCACGGCGGCCATCCTTATCCTCCCTCGCCGGCTGGGCTATAAATAGCCACTGCCCGAGCCCCTCTCAAGCACCAAACCACCCGCAGCGCTCTCCTCTTCCCCCCAGCTACCTCCCTGACCCCTCACTACCTCGCCGGAGTTCCCACTGCCGCCATATCGCCGCCATGACCGCCGCGGTCTCCGCTCAAAATTGGAGCGAGCCGAAGCTTCTCTCCCCATCACACCTGCGTTGGAGTCCTCCCTCGACCCTCGCGAGCCACCCTGTCGCCTCGCCGCATCTCTGGAGTGCCCCTGATGCGCACCCATTGCCGGCCGCCGCGTCCTCCCTGCGGCCACCGCGAGCTGCCCTTGCTCCGCTCCTCCCCGACGCCTGTTCTCCCTCTGGATGGATGTGGTAGCTCGTCCCAAGTCCGCCGGCGGTCCCAGCTCCGCCGGGGACGGTCGGAGTTGGCCGGACCCGTTGCCGAGCTCCGCCACAGCCACCTGCCGCCGCGGTCACCTCAGTCGATCCCCGCCGCTCCGGTTGCTTTCCCTAGCCGCGGCACCTCACGGCGAGCTCGCCGGTACCCGTGCCCTCGCCGGAGCCGGCCGCGCCTCTGCCTCGCCTCCCCTGTTTGCTGTCGGGAGGAGGAAGACAAGGAGCGAGGGAAGAGAGAGAGAAGGTTGCGGGGCCCGCCGTCAGCCTCTGGCCGTTGACCCCGCCCCGCCACATCATTTAAGTGAGCGGTGGGCGCAGGTGGGCCGGCCTAGCAACCGTCGCAACCCGCGGCCTAGCCAGCTCCCACAGTTTCGGCCTGTGCAGCCCAAATGCACAGTGCGTTTTAATCTTTTCCAGAAAAAAAACTACAAAGGACCTAGAAGTAAATACTTTTATTACAGACAGGTCCTTCTGCAGTCAACACCTCATATCTTTTTGCTCACAACTCCAATCGAGGTGAATCCAACGCCCACTTCTTCATCTCGTCGAGCCCGTTCCGATGGTATCATTTTCATAATGTTTACACATTCTAAAAATGACCATTTTGCCCTTGCCTTCTATCAGCCCTCCAAGAGAGAATCCTTTCCGGCGATCCTTTCCGCGGACTCTCCACACTTCTTCCCGGAGTATTGCTTGGACCCCAGGCAAGCCGACCATCTGATATATGCCCTAAAGCATTGCTCTGTGATATTTCTTGCATGTTTAAATTAATATGCTTGTGCTTGTGTGTGTAGTAGTAAGCTGTATGTGACTCGTATGAACCCTTGCTTGCACTTTATTCGGTGACGGCACCACGCCTGTGTTCTGAGCTGTTTTCGGCCGTCCGGGGTGGATGCCGACTTTTATTTCTCTTGTCAGCAACTGTCCGTGTTCTGAGCTGCTTTTCGGACGTCTCGGGCAGCTATTGAATTTCTTTCCTAGCAGTGACCCTATGCTCTGAGCTGTTTCTCGGCCGTCTTAGGGAGCTGCTACATTCTTCTTATCAACACCGTCTCATGCTCTGAGCTGCTTTCCAGCCGTCTTGAGCCGGGGTTGAGTTATTCCGGTAATGTCCCAGATCTGAGTTGTAAAGACCGTTCTAGTGGCTACTGGTTTCTTTGCCGGTTTTGTGCAAGGGTTCCGATGGTCGTCACTTACAGCTAGAACTTGTAAACTGATAACTTGCCATTTAAAAATTGTTTCACTAAAGACTCATTGTGATGTTATATGGAGATAGGTTGTTATGTTTCCACAGTTGTTATCTCACACATAGTTACCACCATGTTAAGTTATTGTGATGAACCACTAAGCTTGCTAAATGAACTTAGTCGGTTGATCTTGAGTCACCTGTCCGGGCTTATTCATGCAACCACACTTGCCGGTATGGGACGGCCTTGACTTGGTCTGGCTCCGTGCTCTTTCACGGGTACCACCAGAATGGGAAGGTTATGCGTGTGCGCTACCCTGGCCCGGTAGGCGGCGATAACCTTGTGAGCTCAGTCATTTGTTTGCGCACGGTCCCCGTTTGGGACAGTTTAGTTTGTCTACGACGGTGGCAGGTGTCACGAGGTGACACAGGGGCCACCCAGGGCTTGACTCTGGGTGAGAATGATTGTCGGTGGTACGGTGGAGGAGTCACGGGTTAGGTAGGTTTCGTTGGAGCAACGCTGGTCCACCCGAATGGGATCACGAGGTCAGGTGCTCCATGGTGTGGGTAAAGTGCGCAACCTCTATAGAGTGTAAAATCTATTCGAATAGCCACGTCCACGGTATTGGACAGCCCGTCCAGACCTCACTAGGTGGTCAACCGTAGTAATGATAATAATGATGGAAGAGCTCATTTTGTGTAGACATTAGATGATGTCAGGAATGTTATATGTTAGCCATGGGATGGCTATAAGAGGAGTGGTCAGATGACCACATGATTTGGGTTGGATTTGGATCAGATTCAGACTGGATCACGAGGATGTTCGGAGTATGGATTATTTACTTGATATGGTTTACTTTACTGTATTTTACCTTAGTAGTTACCTTGCTGGATGAACCTGTTATGACATGATAATTAGTTTTGCTAGATAGATATGTTATGCCAAGATAATTAATATTGCTCTAATAACAAATGCATGCTTGAATGCCATGGATTGCTTTGCTTGGTGTATATGTTAGTTTGGTTTGCTTGCGAGTACATTCAAAAGTACTCAGTGGCCTTCAATGTGGCCAGGTTCACATAAGGATTCGTCGTCCGTCGACGAGGAGCCCGAGCGTTCGCGGGCTAGGAGCGTAACCCAGTCAGATCCCTGTGGATTGGAGCCGCACAAGGACCATGCTGCCTTAGATAGAGCTTTTCCGCTGCCATCGCCCTTGTAATATATCATGTAAGATTTATATATCCATTAATAGAAATGCCGGTGTTCATGATACTTGTTGTAAAGGCGCATGCCAGAGTGATTTTCCTGGGCTGGTATGCGTGGCGACCGTCTGGCTACACTGGTAATCAGGCGGGGCGCCACAACAGGATGGTATCAGAACAGCCAGGCTGACTATAGTTTACCCTAGCTAGACTTCATTGTCTTGTGTTCAGTAGAAAGCCCTGATGGATTTTCAGCCATCTTTGCCAAACAGGCACGGCTACTATTGACCATAAGGCAACCCCCCATGGGTTTTGGCTCCATCAGACCCCAACTCTCTTGGCCTTTGCCTCCGGTGTGAAATACTCGCACCTGGCAACTACCCGTGAGCCCCGAACCCCCTAGGTAAACCAGATATCCTTACCCTACTTGCTAACCATGGCATTTCTCTCCTTAACTCTAGTTTCCTTTGGGAAATGCTTATAAATTCTGTCTCTCCCCAATAGCCCTAGAATCGCACGACCATAGCCATCATGCATCGAGTTGATGTTCCCTAAGGAAGTAGTAGGAGCTTGACACCAATTGCTACCAAGAGCATTGTGTGGTTTCGCTCCTAAATCCTTAGAGGTGCATCGAGTGCACTATATTAGTTATACTAGTGAATCCTCGGCCACAGGTGTAAGGTCCGCAAAATTTGAGCTTTATTTGCTTTTTGGTTTTCGCGGTTTTTGGTTCTTTTATCGGTTTCATTTCTTCGCTCCGACTGGATCCATCCGCAAGTGCCGTCAAGAAGACCAGCACATGACTTGGATAATGCCCAATAATCCCAATTTAGCAAGAGTCAAGCCAATTCAAATGTCTGATATTCAGAACAGCAACACCGGATCTGTCAGAAATGAAGAATGGGTCAGAAGCAGAATCTATGTGTGCGATAGACAAGACCAGAATATACCTGAGAGAGTTTGCCTCAGAACAGATCACACCTGAGGAACAGTCAGATAAGCTACCAAGAATGAACACCAGTAAGGACAAAATTATTCCGTCCACGGTACAAGGACTATTTCAGTTAGTAAGGTGAACCGGGTCTTTTCTCAATGGACCCAAGAATCGTTTATTCCCCATTGAAGACATGTTTCAAGAATGTGAAAGTGCCAAGAACAACAACAAAACTCCGGTCCATTGATACAAATGGCAAGGTAAACCTTGAAGTTCACCGGCACATATACAAATTTCCGGGCACTGTGAACAAGGTTTGCGAGAAATATGGATGCGTTCATGGTTGCCCAGAACCAATGAGAACTTCACATGCTGGAAAGCTCAGCTGAACCGAATGGAATGATCCACCAACTGCTTATTATCAACACCTGGTTTGAATGTAAAGGGTATTCCAAATTTTTTATCAACATGAAGCCTGCATCATTCTTGCAACCTTTACAGCAATAATGATCACACCAGTAGAGGACAAGCTGTGTGCATGACAACAAGATATCTTCAGTCAAGCTATGGCCTATATCAAGTTTTGGCTCTGCTATGGGTAAACCCCGGATACTTCGGAAGGAAGCCAGAATCGGTCATAGCTCCGATTGCATACACAGTGAAAGGCTTCTGGCATAAGGAACCCAGCCTTCCTTCACAAGCTACCAGACGGCCAATCTTCCTCGGTACGCCACTTGATGAGGAAAATCTTCTGGGGTACGACACTCTCATCTCCTACAGCATGCTACCACGGAAAACTTCTGGCATGAGGCACCTGACCTTCTGTCGCAAGCCACATGAAGGTAAATTTCTGAGGTACGATTCCCAGCCTTCTGCAGCACGCTACTTTGGCAGAAGCTTCAAGCATAAGGAATTCAGCCTTTTTCAACACACCCCGTGCCCACGACAATCCTGTCAGAAGCATGAACTAGCCCAGGCACCCGTCTGCCTTAGAATTTAGTGGTTATGAAAGGATTTATCCTACCCCTGCATATGTTGTGAGCATGCAGTCCAGTGGATCAGTTCATGCGAGCCACTCGTACACAGGAATGACTGTGTTCAGAGAAACATCGGCCCCATGTTGAAAAGAAGAATATGAGCACGGCAGTCCCTACGAGATATGCAAGAGTAAGTTATGAGAACAAGCCCGACAAGCCGGGAAAACAAACAATGAGCCATGTTGGCAGGTCATCACAAGTCCATCAAAGGAATCCTCAAGAATCAAGAAGTTGTGGACAAACAACCTCCGTGACGGTCAGCAAGATACAGTTCACAGACAAGGTATTATTACCAATCCTTGTCAGACTCTTGCATATACAGCCACAACAATGTAGCCAGCACATCATACTCATCCTAAATACGGGCCATCAGCCAAGATAAGAGGCTATACTCCGAAAGATACACCGAATAATAGCGATACTATGCTCATCTCAGTGGTCATAGCAAAGCCTACAGAGGCTATATATATATATATATATATATAGCATATATATATATATGCTATATATATATATATATATAAACACTATTCTGATCACAACCTGAACTTCCCGAGTAACGCGCCTGAACTTCCCTGTGTACGAACCCGAACTTTTGGCCATCTTCGCAACCGTGGCTTCCCCCGCGACATGGAGGCATTAAGTGAGCATCTTCCATCGCCACCACCTGTCAGAAAACCCCTCTCCCCCTGTCGCTCGCTCTCTCCCCCCTCTCCGTCGCTCCGCTGCCTTCCTCGCCTCCAACTCCCCCCGATTTTCTCCGCCCCTGTCCCCTGCCCTCGTGCTAGAGTAACCGGCGCACGCCCCCGCTCCTATTTCTCCCCCACGCCCCGCTCTCCCTCGCCCAGATGCTCTCTTCTGCTCTGAAGCGAGGGCGGCAACTGCCTGCGCGGTTGCAAGGTGCGCGTGGCGTCGTGGGGAGTGGAAGAACCGGCGAGGATTCGTGCGTGCGGGGGTCGTCTGGAGAGGTACAAGTGCTGCCCCGCCCTAATGCTTGCTTCTAGTTTCGCCAGATCTGTCGAGTCCGCCTCCTGTGTGCCCTCGCGTCCGCGTCCTACCCCCTTCTTCTGATGGTTTGGTGGGAGATTAGGTAGGGTTCTTGTTCATGTGGTGGGTGGATTCCATTCCCCCGTAGTCCTATAGTACTATGAGATGCTTGTGTGTGCTATTTCTCCGTTCAGAGTTGAGTGGATTTCATTTCCCCTTTGGTGATTTCAGCATTCAGATGCATGTAAGAGAGGGTGTGGTGTGATGGTTGATGGTGAATCTGATGTATCTAATTGTTTTAGTATTGTTGATTTCGAAGTCTAGATTGTGTCTGTCACATGCTAGTTAGTTTATGGATTCTTTTTTTCTTTGTGCTTGCCTATATGTGCTACTGTTCATGTTTTCATACTTGTTGATATGTTCTAGTTGTTTCATCCTAGGGTTTCATTTAGTTGTTTTTTGTATTTGTTGTATGATTTTCTACCTGCTAACTATATGCAATCTATCCCCTGTTTTTAGTAGGTTGTTCTAGGGTTTGGAGTCTCATTCATCAAGGGGGTTGTGTTGTCATGGCTTCCAAACCTTCTCTAGGTATCTTAATGTAGTTGGATCTTGTATTTTAAATAGTAGTATTCTTATATATGTCTGCCCATATCTTCACTTAGTTTTCTTGTTGGACTGCCATTCTTATTAGTGTGAACTTCTAAGAAAGGTTATGTGTATGCTTTTTACCCTTAGTTTGAGTTAGTAGAGTGTTGCTTACTTTTTAGTTGATGATTTGCAGGTGAAACTATGTCACCAAGTGTTGTTGGACTTCCCAAATGATTCATATTTATAGTGTATATCTTTGTTTTTTTTTGTAATCATGTTCATGGTATTGATATTTAGTTTGCCTGTGAAATAGTATTTGTGGTCATGCTACATCTTTTTTGTGTGGTACTTGCTTGGGTCACATAGTTGAACTTCTGGTTTTAATTATTGTTTGTTTATAATGAAATTTGGTTGAACTTCTGTTATGCACATTTTGTTTTACTGCTTTGTTATATATTGTTGAACTTCTGGGTGTTGGACATTGTTGTAAAAGTAGAAGTGCCTTTGGTGTAGGATTGCGGATTAGAACTCAGCTGCCTTTTTACTTGCATTTTTTGTAGTTGGTGATGAGTTGAATAGTTCTAAAAAAATGCCTGCGATCAAGATGGAGCTTCAGAAGTTAATACTGATGCTCCAATATCTGATGCAGCTAAATCACCCATAATCCCTTTGAGTGTGATTGCTGAGGTTGCTTCGAGCCTTGAGAATATTTCAAGGCTCGAGGATCTTGCTTCTACAGCTCTTGCTTCACCTAGTATGTGAAACCCCTTTTTCTTTTCATTTTAAATTCTTGAGCCATGTTTTTTTAGCTTGTTCATGTCGGTTGTTTTTGTTTTTGTTCCTGACTTTTTTTTATTTTTTGCTTTGATTTTTTGTGTTCTTTGCAGATGTGTCCACAGTGGAGGAAGCTGTGAACACCATCAACGATGTTTTATCTGAGTTGGGTTTATCAGAAACCCCTGCTGCTGCTGAGGAGGGGGCTCCGTCAGTCAAAGGTTGTGATTCTATTCTGGATCCTTTGTGCTCTCTTCATATGTCAGAGACACAGTCGCAGTCTGTTGATGGCACTGAACCTATCACGCAACCTGAGAATGTGCCTCTTCAGCTTCTCCTAGAGGACCAACGTAAGAGGAAGAAGCAAGAAGATTTTGACAAGAAGAGGGCGGCCTGCCTTGAGAAAGGTTCTGCTGTTCATGGATCTGTTCATGCGGCTGAGCTCACGGTTGAGGAAGACGTGCCGTGTGGCAGTGATGGCACGGTTGTCCCTTTTAAGAAGAAAATCAAGAAGACTGCTGCGAGGAAGCTAGTAGTTGGTGAAGTTACTCCTCGGAGGAGCCCACGTGTTTCAAGGCCTGCAGAAGTTGCTGAAGAGGAAGGGCTAGGCCTTGGTGGTACGCCACGCCGTAGTCCTCGTGTGCTTGCCACTGCAGCGCCTACACCTTCTTTGCTTGGTGCTGGTGCATCTGGTAAGGGGAAGAAATGCGGCGTCAAGCACAAGGTTGCACCTGCAAAGGTCAACATGGGTGTGAAGAAGCGTTCTCGTGTTAATCCAGAGGACAAGGATGATGCTGATTTCAATGCTGATGACGAGGACGATGACGATGATGATGCTGCTGCTAATCAGGTATGAATGTCTCATGTTTACCGGTTTTTAGAGCATTTGTCGCTATTGCTGTAGTTTTTGTGTTTTTAGCACTGCCTTGGCGTACATAGCTGACCTTCTGCTCCATATAGACCAATAAATTATCCGATCTGCTTTGCTTTTATGGTATTACTGCCTTTGAGTACATAGTTGGACTTCTGGATATATACATGAAGAAATTAGGTTAACTTGTTGGTATACATGTTGTATTACTGCCTTGTTGTACATGGTTGAACTTCTGCTTTGTAAATTTCCAACATTGTTGAAAGCATCTTTACTTCTGGTCATGCATGGTTGTACTGCCTGTGTAGACATAGTTGGACTTCTGAAATGTACTGCGTATGTAGGCATTAGTGGAATTTTGGTGAAGCTTGTGTAACTCATTGTTCGGCCTTTTTTCCTTGTCATTGCATTTTTTTTAAGTATCAGCTTGTGAAGCGGCCTGAGAGGAGGAAGAGAGGAGGCAAAGCGCCCGAAGAAGGTGGCCAAGGAGGAGGTGAGGCGAAACGTTTTAACAAGACGGTTCGTTGCTCACTAGGAGAGGTCAAGACGTGTGCGAAAATGCTACAAACTAGGCACAAGACGAGGGTTATCAAGGCTGGTTTTGGTTGTGTGTTTGACTTGAAGGTTGATTCCAACATTTCTCGTCCTTTGATGGGCAACATCTACACGAGGATTGGCCCTAAAACGATGATCCTGGACATGGGTGAGGCGAACAAGGTTCTGCGTATTACAAGTGATGCTATTCACCATCTGTTTGGATTCCCTCAAGGTAATCGTACCCCTCCTAGGCCCTCGAATGATGGGTTCGATGATGCTGTTATGAGGTTGAAGGGCAAGCTTGGGTACGCTAGGAGTGACGACATCAAGACAAAGGATCTGCGAAATATCCTCGCGGAACTTGTGAAGGATGAGACGAAGGATGATCTTGCTCTGCAGGTGTTTTACCTGATTGTTTTCATGAAGGTGGTTATCCCTGGAACGTCTACACGAGTGTCCAGGGAGGCACCAATGGCTGAGAATCTTGTGTTTGAGGATATGGCAGATATGGACTACTGCCAGTTGGTTGTTGACGATATTCGGAGTGCTGTTGTTAGGTATCAGCAAGGTACTAGCAGAGGAAAAGCTGTCACAGGCTGTGCCATCGCGCCGCTTCTTATGTATCTGGACTGCCTTATCATTGGCAAGACGCCTAATATTGACTTGAGGACCCCTCGCATCAATTTCATGGATCAGGTCAAGCTTCTTGAGCTTGCTGCGGCTGACTTGGTCAAGAAGGGTGATGATGACCCAGCCAACTGGGTGTTTGGGAGACTGCCTGTGAGTGTTTCTATGCATCATTCTTTCCTGAGTAGTTTAACTTGAACTTCTGGTACTGCTTTCTATATTTTTGTTCCCATGTTCCTTCGTTTGTTTTCTGACGCATTGACTTTTGTTTTTGTATGCAGTGGAAGACACATGCTGAGGTTGTGTTCTTTAGGGTTATTGAACGTCCTGTTCTAACTATGCCTCGTGCCGCCGGCCTAGGGAGTGGAACTTCCCCAAGATTTGAATTCTCCCGGGATGTTAATACTGGTGCCCCCCTGTAGATCCAGGAGGTTCTTCTTCCCGTGTGAGTGCTGCAGGTGGCGTGTCTTCCGAGAATTTGTTTGAAGCTACCAATGTTTCGCTGGTTAGGATTGACGGTCTTCTTGAAACCGTTTGTGGGGAGTTGGCCCGTGTTCCATCAACTGTTGATCGTCTTAGTCGCGTTGATGGGATTCTTCCTCCCGGACACGGTTTTGATGCTGATTCTTCGAAGGAGGTCTTGTCAGTGGAAGCTAGATTTCTTGAAGAGCTTCGTCAGAGCACTTCCCACCTCCGTGCTAGCTTTGGGCTGTTCAAGGAAATGGAGGATGCTCATTGCAAGCCTTTTGAAGATGAGGCAAGTGTTGTTGTGAGAGAGATTCAGAGGTAGGATTCTGTTTGTTTGGGTCGTGAAGGAGGCCACGTGGAGCATACCAAAGAGGTTTGTTTATGTTGGCTTTTGATATTTCTTTGCACTAATGTTCATTGTTAGCTTTCAGTTATTACTGTTTTGTAGTCATAGGCAACCGTTATTGATTTCATGTGTCGTAAACTGTTTCTTTTTAGTACTATTGTTTCCTAGGTGACGTTCTCTATTTATAGAACCTGAACTTCAAGTGCTACAGCACCTGAACTTCCATGACTTCGATGACTGGCCCTTTTTGTTCCCTTTTGTATCTTAGAGTAGTTTGATATCTGACCTGCTATGTTTACTGTATTTGGACTTCCATTATGTGTCGGTTGTGATAGCTGACCTTCTCTGATTATGCAATGTGAACTTCTGCTGATTAGGTATTTGTTTTCTACATGATTTTTTTTTTGTAGGCTGTTGATGATGGTGCTAGGGTTGAGGAGGATGTTTTACCTGCGCATGAAGCTGCTCCTCTCCACGTTCTTTTGCCGCATAATGATGATGTTAGTGTTCCTCCAGAGAAGGTTGCAGACAAGTCCGTCTCAGGCACCGGCTGCTCCGACGGGGTGGACCTGGCTGAACCTCAGTCGTCCATTGGCGCTGAGGTTTCTGATGCTGAGGAGGGCAAGACAACTGGAGACATCATTTTGGAGAAAGATCCTATTGAGTCTGCTGTTGAGACTGGTGGTAGTGCTGCTGCAAGCCCGGAGAAGTCTCCTGCAGCAGAGCCATCAGTTGCTGTTGATGATGTTCAAACACAACCAACTGTTTTTGTTGTTTCAGATTCTCCAGCTGCCCCAGCTGCTGCTTCTGTCCTTCCCGACGACGCTGCAATGTCTACTGGAGATGACGATGATGAGACTGAAAGCGATAGCTATGGAGAGGAGGTTGATCATTCCAGTGCTGCCACTGGTCCAGGCAAGGATCCATGAAGAGAGGAGCATGCTTCTCTCTTCTTTCCCCACCCCCCTCCCTTTTGTTGTTTGGTTCAGTCCATGATATCCCCTGTGAACTGCCTGTGTGGTCTAAGTTGAACTTCTGGGTTTGTGCTTTGTCGTGTGGGTTGTAAATAAAGTTAAGTGAACCTGTTTTCTATGTGGGGTGAAGGTTTGTAATGCATGGGTTGTGATGTTTGTGATCCTGTGGTTTTATCTTTTCTGGTGTAGTAGCTGAGATGTGCTTGTGTTTGAATGTTGTGCTTGAATGTTGCTCTTAATTGAAACTGTCGTGAATCTATGTGCTTGAGTGTTGCTCTTAATTTCTATTTCTTTTGGTGAGCAGATAGTGACCTTGCTGTTGTCCGAAAGAAGGTTGATGACTTTTATTACAGTGTAACTAGGCTTAAGAATAATCATTCCAAGAGGTGAGTGCAGCTGGTTTCATACCTGAACTTCTTTACTATATGTACCTGAACTTCTTATTTTACTTCTCTGGTGCTGAGCTTCTGGCCTTTTTGTACTGCACTGCCTGTTGTGATATAGCTGAATTTATGTGCTTGTATGTGTTATGAACCTCCTGAGTTCCTGATGCTGAACTTGTTTTTCTTTCTATTGCTGGCTTTTAGATCAATGATTATGTTCCAAAACAAGGAGTGTGAAGCTTCTGTTCAAGAAGTCGCAATATCTTTTGGTCCTCGCGGAATGCTTACATCCAATGTGGCTGAGTGTGCACTCTACTGTCTACGTGCGAAGTACCAGGGATCGGATAAACTCATCCTGCCGTATTGGGTTTGTGTAAGTCAACCATATAGTGATTTCTTTTCCGTTTTGTTCCTTACCATTTTAGTTAAAACTTGTTTGTCTCATTTATGTATTTTTCATATGTTGGTGTTGTCTGCATTATTTTAGGACAAGATTTTCAGAGGTCAATTTGATTCCCGTGTGAGGAAGTACTTCTTAGCGAGTGGTCCAGATAGCATGGATGCGCATGATTCGGTATGCAATATCTTGTTCTTTGCCTCTGTATTAGTTTTGCACTGAGATCCACTGTGTTAATATTGTTTCATTTTTCTTTGTACCATTTCATATTAATTCTCAGTTTTTAATGATTCGTGTGTTTATGTTGCTTCAGGTTGTTTTCCCCACTTTTGACCCGCCTGAGATTCCTGCTTCCATGGGTGGTGTTGGTCATTGGGTTTCGATATTTCTTGACGTGAAGAATTCAAGGTTCCAGCTTCTCGACTCCTATTATGGACCAGAAGATGAATGTGCGGTACGCCTATTTCGACGGATGACCGATAACATCAAGAAGCTTTGGAGCGATGCCAGCAATGATAGGGAGACACCCTTCAGTCCTCTTACCATCGACCATTTCCCTCTGGATTGGATTGATGTGCCCCAGCAGCAAAACAAGTATGAGTTCCACTTTTTCTCTTTATCGCTTATGTTTATCTGTAGTTGTACTTAAGCTGCGACGTGTTTTATTCGTTGGCTTTCTTTTTCTGTGTCTAACACTGTTCTTTTGCTGCGTTTGATGGCAGTATCGACTACGGATTCTTCATGCTTACGAATGTTAATTCGTATCATGATGGGGTTCTTGCAAATTATTCCCATGAAAATATCGCGGATATCAGGAAGACGTGGCTGTACTCAATCGCTTCTTCTAACCTGTTTGAGACAGACTTCCAAGCTTTGTTTGGCTACTACACATGTAAGTATTGGAACTTGGACTTCTTACCTGCACTGCATGTTTTATTCTACCTGAACTTCATATTTTTCTCTAAACTTGGACTTCTGCTTGAGATCTGGCTGGGCTGCTGGTTTCAGAAGGAGAGGAGCATTTTCTTGTACATGAACTTCATTTCTATCTTTTTTATTTTTGCTTGTGTGATTTGTTTCAGTAATTTCTTTCCTTCCATTGCTTACTTGGACATGAGCATTTCTTTCTGCTTGAACTTCAGAGATGATGCCTTTCTATGGTTTTGTTAGCTGTAGTTGAATGTTTTCCAGTTCATCGGTTTTATCTTGAACTGTGCCTTTGGTTGTGCCTGAACTTCATTTAGTTTTTTAATGCAACTAATTTTTTTAGGTCATCTTGAGTAGTAACCATGTCATCTTTATTAGTTGGACTGCACATTGTGCTGTTCCTGAACTTCAGTTATATTTAATGGTGATGTTTTCTCTTCCTTTTCTTTTGACAGTGGATCCGTTGGACTTGACCGATTACCACTACTCATTCCTCGGGTCACAGGAATACCAGCCTAGGGAGGAATCGATGAGTACAGCTCCGATAGAAGATGATAGACCTCGATCCCTTATTCCTTCCAAGTTGGGGAAGCAGGCTGGTGGTATTCGTGGTACTCCAAAAACCCCTTGCTCCTGGAAGGTTGGTGCAGTCGAAGCAGCCGAAGCAGAAGTGATTTCGTCCGAGGATGATTTTGAGAAGATTGCTTACCCGAAGAATGTTAAATGCGCTGCTGGTACTATTGCTGGTAGAGGTGGGAAGAATGCTGTCATCACTAGGAGGAAACCGGCAGTTGAGTCTGGCAACATAACTTCCTCCAAGAGAGCATCAAGATTGCCTTTGAAGTGGAGTTCTCCTGTCGCTCCCCTAAAAAAATACAGTTACCCTCATCTATCCGAGGCCCGGAAGTTGAAACAGTATGTGCTTAGTAAAGACGGTCTGGAGAAGTATTCTGAGTGAGTTTTCTTCTTCTTAATTTTGTTGCTGCCAGAGATGCTACTCTGTGTCTGAACTTCTGTTGTTGTAGTATGTGGACTTCTGTTCATTTCTCCCTTGCCTTGGAGATATAGTGTCTGAACTTCTGTTGTTATATTGTCTGAACTTCTGTTGTTATAGTACCTGAACTTCTGTTTTATGTCTCCTTGCCTTTGAGTTATAGTATCTGAACTTCTGTTTTGTTGTTGTATCTGAACTTCTAATATATTTTTACCATCCTTTTGTATTCTGCAGGACAAGCTACTACATGTTTAGCATCCCTGGCAATGTGATTGACCTCACAGGACGTGTCCTTTATACTCTTTTCGGTGAAGGGCAGCAGATGGAAGGAGACATAATGGATTATCTCCTAAATTTGTGGAAAGATAATCCGGAGACCTCTGAGATATTCTCTAGTGCTGACAGGGTTGTACTCTGTCCCTACTTCATATAGGTTTTATTTCTTTGCACCCCTATCTCCCTTTTTCTGCCTTACTTTTGATGTAGTGGCGTTTGGGAGGTGTTTTAATTGTGTTTTTGTGAATGCAAAGTACTGCCTGGATTATGATTTCTTCTCTCCAACAGTTCCAAAGTTCGATGTAAAAAATTCTGTTAATATCCTCCCAATGTTTGTTCGCAAGGAAGAAGACCTTCTTAATGCAAAGCTGGTTAGGTTTTCATAACTCTTGCTTTTTTTAATTTCATGTGCATCCTTTTGCTGAGTTTGTCAAGAAGTTTTTGTTCATGCCGGTTCTTCAATATATATGCTTTGTAGTTTGTGTTCACCGGTCCTTTCATTCTTGGCAGGTTTTTTTGATACTATTCAAGCCAATTGGCACAATGGTGCACTACAGTGTGTATGTGGTGAATAGACATCGTGGAAGCATTGACATCCTTGATTCACTTCCTTACGCTAATATGGAAACGTCGCGAACGAGTTTCCACGAAGGCTGTCAAAATATCCTGAGTGTTTCTTAGCCTGTACCTCCTTTCATATTCTCTTGTTTGACACGAAGTTTATTATGCCTTGTGTTGACAAAATATGTTGTTGTCTCTGTTTTGGTAATACTGCTTGAACTGACTATTATTTGGAAATTGAACTTCTGCTATTTGTTTAGCTGGATCTTATGCAAGTGTGGCTTTTTATGTACCTGAACTTAACTATTTTGGTTAACATGTTTTTGACTTCATCTTATTTTGTTATTTCTGGCAGATCAAGAGATTTGTTGGGTTGCTCGAGGAGGTGTACGGCAAGGCTGCGTACAAAGCGAGCAAGCAGCCTAACTGGGTGACTATTGCAAAGAGGCCGACTTTTATCGATGTTCCAAAGCAGAAGAATAATGATTGTGGTTTCTTTGCCGTGAAGTTCTGCTCTTCATATGATGGCGATGAGATTGTTGAAGATTTTGGTGATGTGGAAGTATGTTTTGTCCTTGTTCTTGTCTCATCATTCCTTTCACTTTTCTTGTGTGTTTTTGCTGAGACGCTCCTGCTGTGGTTTTAGTTATCCATTACTAAACCATTGTTTCATTTTCTTTGTTTGCAGGCTGCTGCAGATGACTGGAAGGCTGAGTTCATGCACACTCTGATGTTTAGCGAGAAGAATGAAGTCGTGCGTGCAGAGCTCCCTAAAGAGATCCAGTCCTTTGGCCCGTGAATTCGAAGCATTAGTTTCATTGTAGATTTGATCTCGTACGGATTTTTAGGTTTGATAATGATTGGAACAATTCTGTAAAGATTTGGTTGTAAGAATGTTTTAGTGATTTGTGTATGTATAGCTGCAGCACTATTACTTATGATATTTGTGGACAAATGTATTTGGTGTGAAGAATGATTTGGCTTGTGAATTTCAATGTACTACATCGTTTTCAGATTCCATGTGTTGCATGTTTTTGCCCCAACAGATGTACCTCAACTTCTCCCTCGGTTATGGTTGAACTGCTTGTTTTTTTTTTGTTGTTTTTTTTTGGGCCCCAACATATGATCGTAGAGTTGAGCTTATGCTTTGAGAATGTGGCTGGGCTGCTGGTTTCAGATGGATAGGATATTCTGTGTTGTGTAATGTATTGGTATTTTTCAACCCAACCAATATGTATCCTTTTGCATAGAATCTATATTTGTTTTTTTGTGTTTTTTCAAGTGCGAATGTATTTCAGCTGTAACTTTGCGCAAAAATATTCTTGACGTTTCTTTATCTTTCGTCGGCATTGTACATGAACTTCTACACGTATCCAAGCAGAACTTCACATTTGAACGCGTTGTCTTAGGCTTGCTAACCTTAGTTCATACGGCGAAACTTTATTTTTAAAGCATATTTTTTTCCTACATCGATTTTATATACCAGAACTTCTTCTGTAAGCTGACCTGAACTTCAAAACTGTATGTTTAATTGCTGGTTGCTCTTTTATGGAATACAACACCAGCACCTCCTGCCATAATATACCAGAACTTCCACTGTAACCTTACTTGAACTTCATAGTGTATGTTTTTCATTTTTGTTCTTGCTTTGCACTTTGCGTGGAATACATCACCAGCACAGCACTTCCTCTCATAATATACCAGGACTTCTGCAGTAATATTACTTGAACTTCACATTGTATATTTTTTTCATTTTATTACTGCTTGCTCTTTCATGCAATACATCACAAGCACCTCCTCTCATACTATACCAGTCCTTCTGCAGTAAGCTTACTTGAACTTCTATTGCATAATTTCTGTGAAACTTCAACAATGGAAGTTCAAGTAAGCTTCTCCTAAAATACTGTTTCAAAAGTGGAATAACATTATGCACATTGACATGACATAAGCTTGCGTTTGTTTAATTGACCTAGTCTAACTGTTCATGAGCCTTGCGCTCCTCCTAGGCTTTGGTGGTAGTGGTTTTTGCTTGACATGTACCTCTTCCTCTTCATCGTCCTCTTCCTCTTCCTCTTCATCGTCCTCTTCCTCTTCCTCTTCGTCTTCCTCTTCTTCAATGGTGTCTTCATCTTCGTCTTCCTCTTCATCTTCCACCACTTTCTTGTTGCTGGCTCTAGGCTTTGCTTTCTATTTCTTCTATGGATTTTTGCTTGTCTTTCCAGCATCTGCGCGCTTCGGGCATGTTCTTGCATTATGTGGTTCATACTCCTTGCATATGCTACAAAGTCTGCTGCTTGCTTTCTGTGGGTGTGGCCCCTTCTTTTGTTCTATAACTTTGGGCTGCTGTTTTTGAACTTTGGGTTGCTTGACCTCCTCGGCATCGTTTCTTTCTAAGAGTGTTGGACAGGTGACCTTGTTGTGTCCTGCAACCTTTTTGCACACACTGCATTGCCTGTGTCCAAGTGGCACTCCATTCTCATCGAGCACGACGACTCTTCCTGCAGGTGGTGCCTTTATTTGAGCTCTCTTGTCACTTTTCTTTGCTGCAGAAATTTTCTTCCTACCCTTTGTTTCATAATACAGCGGCAGTTTCATCGTCTCTTGCTGTCACTGCTCCATTGATTGGCCATCACCCTGCTTGCATTGGTTGGCTTCAGCGGCGGCGTTGAGCATTTCAGCTACATAATAATGAAGGTCATCTTCAATTTCAGCGTCCTCTTCAGCCATCCTTTCGTCAGCATCTGCTTGATTTGCTGAATGTATTGCATCAACCTCTTCCACGAGCCTCTTGAGAACATAGTAGGCTCTGTCATATTGCTGGTCACATCTCATCGCTTTCTTGTTAACCATCAAATTTAGCTGCGGCAAGATGTCTTGCTTCGATAGTCTTGAGCTGCCATCCGATGCGGTTGTGTTGTAGTCCCTTGTATCAAAGGTTGGTTGTGATTTTGCAGTCTTTGTGTACCGTTTGAGGATATACTTGTTTGGAAATTTGTCAGGCTTCAGGTAGTCGAGTATGTTCATGATGTGAAGGCAGAAGAGGCCTGCATTTTGTGATGAATGCAGAATACATAGTTTGTGAGGCAGCAATGAGTTTCATAAATTTTGATATCATACTACTAGTTTAGCTATTTAATGAGTTTGTTTTTTCGCTCACCTGTGTGTGTCCAGAGCTTGCATTCACACTCGTATATTTCATTCTCTGGCTCGGCTACAACCTGGAATTCATGCTTTGACCAGGAAAATCTTTCTTCATCATCATGGCCAGGCTTGTTGTGGTAGTACACAAGGTACTTAGTGGGCTCTGCTGTACGCTTTGCGCGAAATAGCGTGGCTTTTCTCATCCTAGTCCTCATCTCTGTGTACACCGCTCTCGTGTACTTGATAGACATGTCTTCCTCATAGCCGTAAGTTGTTTTTGTCACTGGATTGGTCTGCACATGTCAAAAAATAAGATATTAGTCGAAGCGGAGTCATGGGTTTCATTTTTTTAAATTCAAAGTGCACATGTTGAAGGTAAATAGAACATGATGGGGGTGTTTTTTTTTGTCATCATACCATGCTGGTCATTGTTTGCTCGTTCTCCTTCTGCATCCGAGTTTGTATGCAAGCATTGACCCGCCTAGCAAACTTGTGTAGGTTCTGGGTCCCCTTGACAAACCCTTTCTTGAGCACGTGGTTCATGCTCTAGCTTCGTTGTGTGGAAGTCATTCTAGCACAGAAAATGTTCTTGTAATATGCTGAAATCCACATCTTCCTATCACTCCAGAGCTGCATCATCATCTGGTCGTTCTCCAGGTTGTACTTCTGCACGAGTTCAGCCCAGGCATCTTCAAACTCCGTTGGCATCAGCGGCCAGTTTAATATAGCTGTGAACTCCTCTTTGAATTTTTTATACTTTTTGTACAACAACGCGAGGTATTCCCTGTACTTCTTCAGGATGTGCCAACGGCATAGCTTGTGGATGGTGTTTGGGAATGATTGTGCTATAGCTTTCGCCATCGACGGGCACTGGTCTGCATGAATTAAAAAAAAATAAAAATTGATTCTTTTTTGCACTGATGGTGAACTTATGTTGCACAAGTACTTGAACTTCACTTCTAGCAGTATGGCTATCTAAGAATGTCACATGTATTTTTTCTTACAGCAGTGTTGCTGAACTTCTGTGGTACCAGTGCTTGAACTTCACAGTTAGTAGTAGGACTAACTAGTAGTGTCACACTCAAAATTTTTCTTAAAGCAGTGTTGTTGAACTTCTGTGGCAGCAGTGCCTGAACTTCACATAAATAACTATATTTTTCTGAACATGTTACATATATTTTTCTTATAGATTTGTCCTTGAACTTATAGATTCATGTATTTGAACTTCACATTCATAACTAATTTTTTTCTAAACATGTGACAGATAATTTTGCTTTCTGGTACTGCTAGTTGGACTTCTGTGCTAACAGTGGTTGAACTGCATTCTTTACATTATTTTTAGATAAAACCAATGTACCCAATACAGACCCATAGACTGAAAAGATGATGAAACTTGAAGAGGTTTTTTTTTAACTCACCTATTAGAATGCAAGTTGGGTGCTTGTTGTTCATGCACCGTACAAATGTATCGAACAGCCACTTGAATGACTTTGCATCTTCGTCTCTTATCAGGGCAACAGCAAATATCGTTGACTGCAAGTGATGGTTTGTTACAACAAACACTCCCAGAGGCATATGAAATATGTTGGTCTTGTAAGTTGTGTCGAATGTTACGCAATCGCCAAAGTCTTGATAGGCTCCTCGGCAGCTTGCATTGGACCAGAAAATGTTTTTAATTGACTTGTCCTTGTCCACTTGGATGTCATAGAAAAACTCATCATTGATTGCCTTCATGTCTTTGAAGAATGAAACAAGTTTCAATACATCATCCAAATCATCTTTCCTTGCATTCATGGCTTTCCTGCAAATTACATGCTAACATGCATTTGTTATTTTTGCTAGCAAAGGGTTGTGACCTAGGATGCTATTTTACATTGCAGTATGTGGATGTTTGAATACTTACTGGTTTAGTAGGTCTCGTCCGGTCATGCTTAGGAAGTAGCTTCCATCTTCATTTTCAGATAGCATGGACATGATTGTTTTGTGCTTGACATCATGGTACTGCAGGAGCTTTACGTACTCCAAAATAGTGGGGTCATAATTCTTGTGGGAGTGCAAAAATACCTGCATGTCATCAGTTTGCATGAGTTTGTGATTATGATTGTACTCAATGTCCACTGCCACGCATGTGTTATCCTCCTGCACCTTCACCCTCATTCTTGCATTGCAGCCTGTCCTCAGCGATGTTTTGTTTCGCTTCCTGTTAGCCTCTGAAACAGAAGATGTGTGTATCCCTTGGAAGGCGCAAACAAAATACTTGTGGTTGTCATTTCCCCCCGTCTTCCTGATTCCAAACCCAGCGTGTCTGGCGTATCTGTTATAAAATTCCCTTGCTTTCTCTACATCTTGGAATCACATCTTTAGTCTTGGTATTAGATAATCCGGTAGATCCGGCGTCTGCAGAAAAAGAAAAAATAATCCAAATGGCACGTTAAAATGCAGTTTATGAACTTGTTATCCTGGAGGGAGCAGAAAATTTGCAGATAATACAAGATGCGTATATAAATATTTTTTGTTTCACTTACGTGCGTGTATGATCGCAACTCCACCGGAGTCTGCTGCTGTCCCTCTAGGATGGGGCACGGCGGAGTAATCATAGCAGGATGCAGCAGTGGATCACGAGGAGGAAGGAGGGCTGAAGATGGCCTCTCTCTTGTTTGCGTCCTTTTTGCTTGAGGTGGTTGTGGAGGTATTGCGATCCTGGTCTTGGTTTGCTCTTTTGTTTTGTGAAGAAATCCATCTACCTTATGTCCCGTACAATTCTGACTTGTAGCAGCAGCAGCAGGATCCAACGGTGGTAGTGTGCAGAGCACTCTCCTCCGTGTGTGTGTTCCTGTTGGATTTGTCCTGGGATCCGGTTTAGTTGCTTCGCTTTGGCATTGATGAGGCACACTAGGATAACCTCCAGAGTTACACGCAGGACTTGAGCTAACCCCCTCCTCCATCGGCGTGCTTGGGAGTCTACTGGTGGATACAAAGAATACGCGGGGGATTTCCGGCGTCACCCAATTAGGTGGAGGCGCAAGGTTGTGCGGATAGGGCTGTGACCCAGCATCTTGGAAGTCTCCATGTGTTTCGGGTGTCATCCATTTTTGGTCTGGAGCAGGTTGGTAATGCTGTTGGTCCGTTTGAGGTGTGACCCATTGAGGGGGTGGTGCAACGCGTACAGGCTTTGGATTGTGTACTTGCTGCTGGGAACTTCTAAGCTTCTTCATGCGTCTCTCGTCTTGCTGACATAAAAGAAAAAAATGTCTATTAGCACACAAGTTACATCTGCCTATACCTTTGTAACTGAACTTAGCATTATTGACAGCCTGAACTTCTCATATAAAAGTGGTGTTCATGTACATATTTTCCCCCCTATGACAGGCATCACACTATGCACTGAGCTGAGCATCTGCCAATACTTTTGTACCTGAACTGAGCACCCTTCACAGAATGAACCTCACATCCTGTTAATTCTACACTATTTGATTACTTATATGTACCTGAACTGAGCACTCTCCACAACCTGAACTTCTTGTTTTGCAAAGGGGAAATACTGTCTACAGTTAAAAAACCTGAACCTTCATGAGTTTGAATGGTTGAACTACTAGTGCATACCAACCTGACCTTCATGTGAGATCACATGCATGTTCTATTTTCCTTTTATTTTTTTGCACAGAACCAGATACATACCAACCTGAACTCTAACACACTTACTAGTTGAACCTTACATGGCTTTTTTCACATGTGAATGTGAATGCAGGCAGATTTTCTAGTGTTTGTAGCCTGGACTGATGCTCACACACCACCTGAACTTCACATGGCTGTAAGCAGGCAGATTTTAAAAAAGCTTTTTGTAGCCTGGACTGATGCTCACACACCACCTGAACTTCACATGGCTGTAAGAAAATAACAAACAGAAGGAAGAAGTTCAACCATACCCTGGCTAGAAGGTCGGCCAACCTTTTCCCAGCAGCTGATAGGCCACCTTGAGAGCAATTCGTCGGGGAGGTAGGAGAGGAACTCCATGGCAATCCATGTCTTGCAGAGGGCGCGAAGTTCATCTGCACGAAGCAAGAAGGTCAGGCAAGGCAAGATTGAAGAAGAAGGCAACAAGAGGGAGGAAGTTCATCTACCGTTGCTGGATTTGAAGGCGCCGCCGATGCCGCCTCCGCCGCGGAGTTGCTCCGTTGGTCGCGCCGTTCGCCGTAGCTTGCATTGGGGCCGTCGTCTGCTCTCCCAAGGCGTCGGGCGGTGAGGATGGAAGGAGGATGAGGCTTCCGGAAGTCCATGGCGGCTTCGCCGCATCCAGGCGACGCGGGCTCCCTCGCGCCGGCGTCTGCCGTCGCTCGCTCGCCCGCGCCGGTGGACGGCCAGGAGGTGGCGACGGAGGGGTGGCGCCGGATCCGGTCGACCAGGAGCTGGAGACGGAGGGGAGGCGCCGGATCCGGTCGGCCAGGAGCTGGAGACGGGGGGGAGGCGCCGGATCCGGCGAAAATCGGCGGCGAACCACGGGGGGAGGTCGGGGATCGAGGGGAGGAGCGGCGAGGAGGGGGGTTGGTCGGCTCGGGATCGGGATCGGGGGATCAGGTGGATCCTGTCGGGGTGGCCTCTGGATCCTGTGGGTCAGGCCGGCAGTTCAGAAGTTCGGGAGGGGTTCTGTCGGGCCCTTATAGGGGCTGCTGTGATCCAAATAACTATTCTAATCCTGGGATTAGAATAGTGTTGTCCTATATATATATATATATATATATATATATATATATATATATATATATACGACAGAGCCATCTCAACCAGCGAAGGAGTTTGAAACAAGACATTCAGATAGAATGCCTCAAAGTGCGTCAGCATCAACAACTCGTAGACATCATGATGTCATTGGAATAAGAGATTACTGTCTATGATTATTTTGTGATCATGCCCAACACTTCAGTTGGGGATACAGCAGCAATAGCTCGATCATGAGGATGACCTAAGGACAAAGTCAGAATGCCTAAGACAGAAGGAAATGTCAGTACGGAACCCGTAGCCAGACTGAGCATTCTGACCCAGCAAAAAGAAAGCCACTCCCACTCACTCAAGGCCATACGAGCAAGTGAGCCTGGTACCAGGAAAGGATGTCTTGCCCTGACTATCATAGTACGGAGTATCGCAATAAACCCAAAGCATACACTTCGAGGTTATGGAAACCAAGCTGTCTGTTGGAACTACCCGCTACCCCACCACTACCAGGACAAAAGGAACACCTAACAGGAAAGAGAAGGATTCAAGGAAGTTGTGTGCAAAGACAACACATGGTCCATCAGAAGAGGCAGTTGAAAGGGCAGTGAACCAACAGAGACGAGATCACTGATGGATCCAAGACGCACACAGGTAAGCCCCCTTCCCCGAGAGGTAAGCCCGGAAATCTCGAGGACGAGATTTTCTTAAGGGGGGTAGGTTTGTAACACCCTCGTTTTCGCTCCCTGTTTTTTTCCTTTGCGGGATTTGACTCCCGTCTTTTTTTCTCGGTGTTATCGGATTTCTCTAGCTCTTGGGTATAGGAAGATGGTCATTTAACCTTGCCTTCCCTATCCAACCAGAGATTCTCTTCAGACCAACCTTTCCACCCAAGATATATTCTCATGCTTTGCCACCGAAACCGTACCTTCCGAGTTGCCGGATGGGAAACCCTAATCCTTTCAGTTACAAAGGAACCCCAATTTCCTTTGATCTGTTGACTCCCAAACTTTTCCCAGTGATCATACTATATCTATAAACCCTGGATATGTGAAAATATTGCCAAGTCATTTGCAATATTTTTCATTTATAATTAATTCCTTTTTCTGCCAGTTAAGGGAATTAAATCCAGGAAAATATTGATCCATCTCCAAAGTTGATGAAAACTTGTGGAGATATTCTTTGTGATCATATTGAGCTCCCATAAAAATATTGGCCATAATTAAATAGGGGAAATTGCATTTTCCTATTTAATGCCAATATTACATTTTGGGCCCTTTCTAAAGGAACTACCATTTTGGTAGCCAGAAAAAATCCCAAATAAATTGTGGAGCTTCTCCTATATATATATATATTCACCATTTCCATCAAGAACCCAAGTTTCACCCATTAAATTTTGAGCACAACACCAATTTGCAAATTCTGTCCAGTTGGGCAAATTGCAAAGGAAGTGCTTGAACCCTTGATCTATTTGAGCTGAAATTTTTCATGGTGGTTATCATTGATAAATCACTCATGGAAACCAAAAATCAGCTCAATCCATCTAGCCATTTGTCCACAGCATTTTCCTCAATTTTCTGCCCATTTGGAAGTGCTGTGAAAGAAGTACCACTTTGAAATTTCCAAATGAGCTGAAATTTTACCAGCATCTTCATACTTCCAAATCATCACTCTCCACAAAAATTCAACTCATTTCATCAAACCATTTGAGCACAGCTTCAAAATCTATTTTCTGGACCAGATTTGGCATTACAAAGGAAGTGTGTGCAAATCTTGTCCAAATGCTTTCAAATTTTACCAGCATCTAGTCCTTCCTTCCACATTTCCCTGTGACAACTTATCCAGCTCATTGCCACATCCATCTGACCAAAACTTCCTGCCCAAGTTTCTGTCCAGAACCTGTTCTGGATCCCCTCGACCTCTCCAGACCCCTCTTGGTCCATCTAGTGATATACCTCACCCATTTGAGTAGTGAAACACCTGTTGGACAAGGTGAAATGGCCAGTCGGGCACCAGTGCGCATTTTGGCATGGTGACCACGCGGCGGCCGCGCAAGAACGGCGCTCTGTGCTATGACCTCGTCGTATAGCTCACTCTGTCCGGCCCTAGCTCAACCGGCCACGTCCAATAGCTCCGCACCATCCACGTACCCCTCTCCCGACCGTTCTCCACTCCTCTCCCTTCCTCTCCACGCCACGGCAAACCTTGCCAGAGTTCTGTACCGCCTGTCACCCTCGAGATGTCACCTCCCTCTTTGGCTCCTTCCTCCCCGAGCCGTCCCCTCCCTCTGGCGAAGTCAGGCCGGCAGCCCTTCCTCGCGCGCCACCTTGCCGGAGCTCCAGCGCGGGGATAAGACCGCCACGGCGGCCATCCTTATCCTCCCTCGCCGGCTAGGCTATAAATAGCCACTGCCCGAGCCCCTCTCAAGCACCACACCACCCGCAGCGGTCTCCTCTTCCCCCCAGCTACCTCCCTGACCCCTCACTACCTCGCCGGAGTTCCCACTGCCACCATATCGCCGCCATGACTGCCGCAGTCTCCGCTCAAAATTGGAGCGAGCCGAAGCTTCTCTCCCCATCCCACCTGCGTTGGAGTCCTCCCTCCACCCTCACGAGCCACCCTGTCGCCTCGCCGCATCTCTGGAGTGCCCCTGACGCGCGCCCATTGCCGACCGCCGCCTCCTCCCTGTGGCCACCATGAGCCGCCCTTGCTCCGATCCTCCCCGACGCCTGTTCTCCCTCTGGATGGATGTGGCAACTCGTCCCGAGTCCGCCGGCGGTCCCAGCTCCGCCAAGGACGGTCGGAGTTGGCCGGACCCGTCGCCAAGCTCCGCCACTGCCACCTGCCGCCGCGGTCGCCTCAGTCGATCCCCGCCGCTCCGGTTGCTTTCCCTGGCCGCGGCACCTCACGGCGAGCTCGCCGGTACCCGCGCCCTCGCCAGAGCTGGCCAGAGCCAGTCGGGCCATCGCCGGCCGCGCCTCTGCCTCGCCTCCCCTGTTTGCTATCGGGAGGAGAAAGACAGGGAGCGAGGGAAGAGAGAGAGAAGGTTGCGGGGCCCGCCGTCAGCCTCTGGCCGTTGACCCCGCCCCGCCACATCATTTAAGTGAGCGGTGGGCGCTGGTGGGCCGGCCCAGCAACCGTCACAACCTGCGGCCTAGCCAGCTCCCACAGTTTCGGCCTGTGCAGCCCAAATGCACAGTGCGTTTTAATCTTTTCCAAAAAGAAAAAATTGCGGAGGACCCAGAAGTAAATACTTTTATTATAGATAGGTCCTTCTGCAGTCAACACCTCATATCTTTTTGCTCACAACTCCAATCGAGGTGAATCCAACGCCCACTTCTTCATCTCGTCGAGCCCGTTCCGATGGTATCATTTTCATAATGCTTACACATTCTGAAAATGACCATTTTTCCCTTGCCTTCTATCAGCCCTTCGAGAGAGAATCCTTTCCGGTGATCCTTTCCACGGACTCTCCACACTTCTTCCCGGAGTATTTCTTCGACCCCAGGCAAGCCGACCATCTGATATAGGCCCTAAAGCATTGCTCTGTGATATTTCTTGCATGTTTAAATTAATATGCTTGTGCTTGTCTGTGTAGTAGTAAGCTGTATGTGACTCTGATGAACCCTTGCTTGCACTTTCTTCGGTGACGGCACCACGCCTGTGTTCTGAGCTATTTTTGGCCGTCCGGGGTGGATGCCAAACTTTATTTCTCTTGTCAGCAACTGTCTGTGTTCTGAGCTGCTTTTCGGCCATCTCGGGCAGCTGTTGAATTTCTTTCCGTAGCAGTGACCCTATGCTCTGAGCTGTTTCTCGGCCGTCTTAGGGAGCTGCTACATTCTTCTTATCAACACCATCTCATGCTTTGAGCTGCTTTCCAGCCGTCTTGAGCCGGGGTTGAGTTATTCCGGTAATGTCCCAGATCTGAGTTGTAAAGACCGTTCTGGTGGCTACTGGTTTCTTTGCCGGTTTTGTGCAAGGGTTCCGATGGTCGTCACTTACAGCTAGAACTTGTAAACTGATAACTTGCCATTTAAAAATTGTTTCACTAATGACTCATTGTGATGTTATATGGAGATAGGTTGTTATGTTTCCACAGTTGTTATCTCACACATAGTTACCACCATGTTAAGTTATTGTGATGAACCACTAAGCTTGCTAAATGAACTTAGTCGGTTGATCTTGAGTCACCTGTCCGGGCTTATTCGTGCAACCACATTTGCCGGTATGGGACGGCCTTGACTTGGTCTGGCTCCATACTCTTTCACCGTTACCACCAGACAGGGAAGGTTATGCGTGCGTGCTACCCTGGCCCGGTAGGCGGCGATAACCTTGTGAGCCCAGTCGTTTGTTTGCGCGCGGTCCCCGTTTGGGACAGTTTAGTTTGGCCACGACGGTGGCAGGTGTCACGAGGTGACACAGGGGCAACCCAGGGCTTGACTCTGGGGGAGAATGATTGCCGGTGGTACGGTGGAGGAGTCACGGGTTAGGCAGGTTTCGTTGGAGCAACGCTGGTCCACCCGAATGGGATCACGAGGTCAGGTGCTCAATGGTGTGGGTAAAGTGCGCAACCTCTGCAGAGTGTAAAATCTATTCGAATAGTCGCGTCCACGGTATTGGACAACCCGTCCAGACCTCACTAGGTGGTCAACCATAGTAATGATAATAATGATGGAAGAGCTCGTTTTGTGTAGACATCACATGATGTCAGGAATGTGATATGTTAGCCATGGGATGGCTATAAGAGGAGTGGTCGGATGACCACATGATTTGGGTTGGATTTGGATCAGATTCAGACTGGATCACGAGGATGTTCGGAGTATGGATTATTTACTTGATATGGTTTACTTTACTGTATTTTACCTTAGTAGTTACCTTGCTGGATGAACCTGTTATGACATGATAATTAATTTTGCTAGATAGATATGTTATGCCATGATAATTAATATTGCTCTAATAACAAATGCATGCTTGAATGCCATGGATTGCTTTGCTTGGTGTATATGTTAGTTTGGTTTGCTTGCATGTACATTCAAAAGTACTCAGCGGCCTTCAATGTGGCCAGGTTCACATAAGGATCCGTCGTCCATCGACGAGGAGCCCGAGCGTTCGCGGGCTAGGAGCGTAACCCAGTCAGATCCCTGTGGATTGGAGCCGCACCAGGACCATGCTGCCTTAGATAGAGCTTTTCCGCTGCCATCACCCTTGTAATATATCATGTAAGATTTATATATCCATTAATAGAAATGCCGGTGTTCATGATACTTGTTGTAAAGGTGCATGCCAGAGTGATTTTCCTGGGCTGGTATGCGTGGCGACCGTCTGGCTACAGTGGTAATCAGGCGGGGCGCCACAGCGCACACAACCAGGAGCAAGAGAATTATACCATGTTTTAGCATCACCCTGTAACGAGAAAGGAAACAACTTAAGAATATAGTAATATCAATTTTTTTCCTCATGAGAAAATAGGGTGGCTATATCATTTAATTTAGTAAGACGTGCCACAACAATTTCAGATTCATAACCATGGAAAGGATCGGATTCAACCAAAGTAATAACTCAGGATCGACAGAGAATTCATAATCCTTATCAGTAACAAACATAGGTGAAGTAGCAAACTTAGGATCATATTAGATTCTAGCATTCAAAGATTTTTCTTTCAACTTGACTAGTAATTTCTTAAGATCCTCTCCATCTTTACAAGCAAGAAAGTCCCTAGCTGCCACTCCATCCATAACATAACCCTCAGGTATAACAGGTAATTCATATCTAGGAGTGCTGGGTCTAATGGGTGTTTCAAAGTTTTCAGTTGCAATAATTTCATCAGTTTGAGAAATATCATCAGTTTCAACATTCTCAATATCTTTAGCTCTAGCAAGTTGTTCATCAAGAAATTCACCAAGTGGCACAGTCTTATCAAGCATAGTACTAATATCATCATAAGCATCATTCATAGCAGAAGTTGCATCATCAATTCCTTGTGACATATCAGAATTAATAGCAGGTGGTGGTGTCGCAAGCTTACTCAAAACAGAAGGTGAATCAAGCGCAGAGCTAGATGGCAGTTCCTTACCTCCCCTCAACCTAGAGGGAATTATCTTGGTTCTGGTATCTTTCAGATTCCTCATAGTGATCAACAGATATAAATCCCAAGTGACTCAGCAAATAGAGCTATGCTCCCCGGCAACGACGCCAGAAAAAGGTCTTGATAACCCATAAGTATAGGGGATCGCAACAGTTTTCGAGGGTAGAGTATTCAACCCAAATTTATTGATTCGACACAAGGGGAGCCAAAGAATATTCATGAGTATTAGCACTTGAGTTGTCAATTCAACCACACCTGAGAGACTTAATATATGGAGCAAAGTATTTAGTATCAAAGTAGTATGATAGTAACGGTAACAGTGGTAATAGTAGCAGTAGTAGTTTTGTAGTGATTGTAACAGCAGCAACAACAAAAGTAACTTAGCAAAGATCAATATGTGAAAAGCTCGTAGGCATTGGATCAGTGATGGATAATTGTGTTGGATAATATTCATCATGTAGCAGTCATAACCTAGGGCGACATAGAACTAGCTCCAATTCATCAATGTAATGTAGGCATGTATTCCGTATATAGTCATACGTGCTTATGGAAAAGAACTTGCATGACATCTTTTGTCCTACCCTCCCGTGGCAGTGGGGTCCATAAGGAAACTAAGGGATATTAAGGCATAGTTTTAATAGAGAACTGGAACAAAGCATTAGCACTTAGTGAATACATGAACTCCTCAAACTACGGTAATCATCGGAAAGAATCCCAATTATTGTCACCTTGGGGTATGCAGATCATAACATGTAATAGGTGTCTACAACTTGCAAGATAGGATCAAGAACTCAAACATATTCATGAAAATATAATAGGTTCAGATCTGAAATCATGGCACTCGGGCCCTAGTGACAAGCATTAAGCATAGCAAAGTCGTAACAACATCAATCTCAGAACATAGTCGATACTAGGGATCAAACCCTAACAAAACTAACTCGATTACATGAACATCTCATCCAACCCATCATCGTCCAGCAAGCCTACGAAGGAATTACTCACTCCCGGCGGTGAGCATCATGAAATTGGCGATGGAGGAAGGTTGATGATGATGATGGCGACAGATTCCACCCTCCGGTGCCCTGAACGGACTCCAGATCAGCCCTCCCGATGAAGAACAGGAGGTGGCGGCGGCTCCGTATCGTAAAATGCGATGAATCCTTCTCTTTGATTTTTTTTCTCTGCGAATAGGAATAGATGGAGTTGGAGTTAGGGTTGTAGATGGTCCAGGGGGCCCACAAGCCTGTAGGGCACGCCATGGGGGGTAGGCGTGCCCTCAGGGCTTGTGGCCCCTGGGTGGCCCCCTCTGCTATCTTTTTCTGCCAGTATTTTTTATATATTCCAGAAATATTCTTCGAAAATTTCAGGTCAATCCGAGAACTTTGATTTCTGCACAAAAATAACACCATGGCAATTCTGCTGAAAAGAACATCAGTCCGGGTTAGTTCCATTCAAATCATGGAAATTAGAGTCCAAAACAAGGGCAAAAGAGTTTGGAAAACTAGATACGTTGGAAACGTATCACTCACCCACACCCCCTGTTATTCTCCGGCGACGGCAGCCTTACACGGCAGTCGAACCAGTGAACCCTCGCACTCCCCTCCGTGTGGGCATACACCTGCCTCATCTTCCTTGGCTCCGCATCGTTCCCTTCCTAGGCCTCGCCGTCGTCCATCGCCCTGATGCTCTGGGCGCGGCGTGGTCAACGGGTTCAATGAACGATAGTCATCGGAAGAGGACTTTAGTCGGTGAGGCTAACAGCTAGACCCACCAGCTACATCTTCGAACACAAAGAAGTGCGTCCATATTACGCGACAAAAATGATTCCTCCCCCTGACAGCTGGGACCCAGCAGCTATATCTTCGCACGCAAGGAAGTGCTTCCTTATCCTCCCTGACAGCTGGGACCCCACCCCCCCCCCGGTCGAAGCGTACATAGCGTTGTCTGTCTGGTCGCGAACATGTACGTACATACTGGTCATCGGTCCCTCTGCAATGATGAACCGTGGCTGAGCAAGCAGCGGCACGTGTAGTAGTAGAGCCCTCGATGTAGCAGTTCAGGCAGTCCATTCTAACCCGTGTACATGTACGTACAGTCACATGCCAAAAAATACGGCCACGTACATACATACGGGCGGGGTCTTGAACGCCTGCTCGCGCATACATATGGCCAGGGCTTGTGTACATGGAGAGCCAACGGACGGCAGCAAAGGCGTCCTATTCATCGGAAGCCAACCGGCTGGGTCGGAACGGAGAAACAGCGTCGTGTTCATCGGGATGCAACGGAATGCGTCATGTTCATCGGTAGCCAACCGGCTTGGACGAAACAGCCGAAACGGGGACTGGCGTACCGCAGAATGGAGGAAACGGCCTTTTGTTCGACCGCCTACGGTCGAAATGGGATCATGTTCATCGTGAGGGCTCTGGCGTACCGCAAAACGGAGGAAACATACTTCTGTTTGACAGCCTACGGTCGAAACGGGGTCCTGTTGATCGGGAGGGGTGTGGCGTACCGCAAAACAGAGAAAACGGACTTCTGTTGGAGTGCCTACGGTCAAAACGGGGTCATGTTCATCGGGAGGGGTGTGGCATACCGCAAAACGGGACTCCACGGGCAACTGTTCATCCACCATCAACTCCCTCTCGCTCCAGCCTCCACGGGGGTACTGTTCATCCACCGTCGTCCTTCAGGCTCCACCGGGTACTGTTCATAGAGCTTCCACGGGGTCCTGTTCATCCACCGCCAACCAGATGGGGTGTGGCGTCCTCCTCGGGGTCCTATTCATCCAGCGGCAACGGCCTACTACAACGGGGTCCTGTTCATCCAACCCCCACGAGGAGCTATTCATCCACAGCCAACCAACCGGGTCGACTCACCACGTCTGGACTCGTTCTATGTACCGCGCGCATGGTAGCAATGGTCACTGTTCATCGAGAGGCAACCCAACACCAGCTGGCTATGTCTTGCACGGGGGCTCGATCGGCTTCAGTAAGCAGTAGCAGCGATCGATCGCTCAGGTTCAGTTAGCAGCAACAGCAGCGAAGGAATCGCTTGGGTTCAGTCAGCAGCGAATGAATCGCTCAGGTTCAGTTAACAGCAGGGATCGATCGCCCAGGTTTAGTAACGTAGCTAGTGCAATCGCTCGGGTTCAGTTAGAGCCAATGCCTCGCACACATGCTCGTATGAGAGAGAAACGCGCAAACCACAGTGCATCGCTCGGCCCCGACCACCCACCGTACTGGGAACTCCCCGATATTTTCCTCGCCCTCACTTCTACCATGATTTTCTCTGTCATGGACGGCCCAAAGAATGTCATGCAAGTGCGTCTCTCGGCCCGCCCAAGACGAAAAGCCCATTTTCTTTCATGATTTTTTGTCATAGAAGTAGGAGCCCACCACATCTATGATGATACGTGTTTTTGTCACAATTATCGCCATAGAAGTGTCATAAGCATAACAGAATAATATTTCGTTCAGGCCATAATGTCACGGATGTGTCTTTTTTTGTAGTGTTGTATTCGGTCCTCATAGATATCACCACCTGTCACGTAAAAGGTCACTGATTCCCTAAATAATATGTGTTACCTGTGTAGGTCTTGAGATCGTATTACCTGGCCCCTTAAATTGGACAACACGCATAGGGTTCACCACAGTATAACAACATACTAGACATATCATAGTACTATAAATACAAATGATGACATACTTTTCGATATAGGGAACATATTAGTACCAAGATGGTACCAAATACACCCGGCCTCTACAACAACATAATGTCGAGAGCAAGTCTAGACATCAAGGATGCACACAGCCAAAAAGAGAGAAAAACGAAAAAGAAAAAAGAAAAACAAAGGCCCCGCTGAAGGGCCGGAGACTAGCAGCAGCAAGAGCAACACGAGTGGCGACACCTAGACTGTATCGCCACCCGTCGTTGCCTAACACTGTAGTAAAATTTTGATCTTCAGACTCACAGATGTCGAGTCTGATCTTCAGACTCACAGACGTCGAGTGCACAGTATGATGTGAACATCGCCACACAAGCAAACCTCATGCACACAACAAGCAGTGCAACGTCTTCTACCCATCCGCTGCCAACACTATTGTTGCCGGCTCTCGACTCAACACAAGCATGCAAGATGGTGTCTCCAGAGCTTAACCAATCTTCTTTAAGCACAACCTCCTTGATCCTGACGAGCTGACGTGCCGAAACTTAGCCGAACTGATCGACATCTATGACGCGCCCCCTTGACTACACGCGGAGATAGCCTGATGCCAAGCCGAAGGGGTAGCCACAGAGGACCATTGATCACCTCCACCAATGAGAAACCCCACAACCGAGCCAATGAGGCCAGTGGCATGGTGGCCGCCTGCCGGTAGAAGCGAATCCGGCTGCAGCGCACACCTTGGAAGGGAACAACCTCGCCGGTAGCCAGGGATTTGTAGATCCGCTTGGGCCTACTTGTAGCAAGGATCACGACTCCACTTGGACGTCTTCTGCATTGCCAAAAGCTACCAGATCGGCTTGCACGCCAGCAAAGGCATGAGAGGTTGCAAGATGTCGGCAGATCCGGCCACCAATCTCATCGACGTGCATGTCCTTGGCCCAGGTGTGTGCTTGAGCCGTTGTGGCAGCAGCATCATTGATAGGTCGGAATGCCAAGAGATCCTGAACTAGCTGACTATGCCACACCAAAGACAATAGCCAATGACCAGATCAGAGGCAGCGAGCAGATCGAATTGGTCATGGCAGTGTGGAGGAAAAAACCACCGGGGTTGAAGAGAAAAACGGGTGCAGAAGCCCCGCCGCCGCCGTCCGCCGTCGGACAGCCTCCTCCGACGGTGGTGGGGTGAACAGAGTGGCGAGGAAGAGCCTCTAAGGCAGCGGCAGGCGGCCTCCAGAGTCGCACGCAGTGACCCGGGAGGCAAGTTGCGGGATCAGAACCTAACAATATCAAAAAATGAATCTTACCACTCACCTACATCTCCCACACCTATTGGGGATTACTCATGCATCATAAGAGAGAAACCAACCACACTAGAGATTAAACCCATGAAAACCATATCAATATTACCTTGAAGATCCATAATAAGATGAAATGGATAATTCAAATTGACTTGATCTCTAGATGAGATTGGATAGAGTTACAATTGTTCTCACAACTTGGAATTCCTCTTACAATAGTGAAGGATGAGATTATGATGGAGATGAAAGGGACCAAAACTAAGAAGATCTCTAAAGGTTCTTCGGATCTCCTCTTCTTTTGTTCTGGCTGTGGTGGTGGCGGCTAGGGTTCTCTTCCCCCATGTGTCACTTCACGAAAGTGTCTTGTATAGACGTGGTGGAGTTGTTGGCACCTCATATGACCGCTCATACGAGCGCTTGCGGTTGTATGGAAGGTCGTCTTTTGCTCTGGTGGAGCTGGTCGCTTGGCTCTCCACATGGAAGTTGCTCCATTTGCCTTGATTTATAGTAATTCTCCTTGGTTTCCTTTCATATATGATATTTCCTACCAAACAATGGAAAAATGGATTTTTCTTCTCTTTGGAAGGATTACGTTAGAAATAATTGAGAATTAATAGAGTTCCAGTGAAAACCAAATAAGAATCAATTGAAAACATGACAAATTCTCAAGCCATCAATGCCAATCGGAAATAGTTCGTTAATAAGACCTGATCAACCTTGTTAATGAATTCTTTAGAGAAGCATAGAGACGATGAATTTTGTAAGCACAACTTTCTGTAACTTTAGTTTATTATCTGTTATATTTAGTTTTGAATAAATTTTAATGAATTAGAATGCCATGATTATCATGTTTTCGAAATTATCCATGCAATAAAAATGTCCAAAAAATAAAAGTTCTCGGAATGTACTTAAAATTTAGTATGATTTTTTATGGAATATTTAAGAATTTTTGGCTCTGAACACAACCTGGGGGGTGCACCAGAAGTGAGCCACAAGCTTAGGTGTGCGCCTGCCCCTAGGCGCGCCATGCGAGCTTGTGGGACCCACAGGGCCTCACTCACTTGGTGCACTTGCCCACTGCTTCTTCTTCCTCTAGAGAAAAATCATGCTTCCCTATCTCCCGTGTTCTTGTTCATTTTCGTGAGATTTTCGATCTCCTTGCTCAGAGCTACGTTTGCAAAACTATTCATAGGAATTGCTCCTTGGTATGTGACTCCTCCGATGTTCCAATTAGTTTTTGTTCTAGTGGTTTATATTTTGCATATTTTGCTACTGTTGGTGACCATGAATATGAGCTTGCATGTTGAATTTACTTGGTTTTAAGTAGTTTTGATGCATGATATAGCCTCTAGGAACTTGTGAGAGTGGTTGCGATTGATTTTGTTAAGTTTTGTTCACCTCTTATTTTTGGCCTAAAAATTTCAGAATTTTTTACAGAAAGGAAAATGATTAAGAGGTTCTTAAGGGGCTCTTCAAGCCAGGGTTCCGCAGAAACCTCGGAGGAGAAACCCAAGTACAACTTTCCTCACGAAACTGAGATACGACTGTGGAATGGTTGTGTGACACATTCATGGGAGAAGCGAGTTTCCAACATGATTTCTATCAATTGGTGGAGAACGCTGGATTAACTCCCTTCCTCGAAAATAAGTGTGATCAGTATATACTCCTGACTAATAGTTTTGTGCAAAATTTTAGATTTGTGTCTAGAAGGGATGTGCCTACTGTATCATTTCATCTTTATGATAAAACATTCGAGATATCTCTTGCTCAGTTATGTCATACATGCACAATTGCTAATGAGGGCAATGTGATAGAACCACACACTAGTGATTTTGAGGAATTCGTGCATGAGGTAACTGTGGGAGAGAGTAGAGAGGTCTCCAAGGCTAGAGTTGCTAGTTTACATTTTCCAGTTATGCGCTACTTTGCTTTATTTGCCGGGAAATGTTTGACTGGTAGATGGGAGAGTGGAACACTTAGTTCACCTAATCTTGCTATTTTGTGTAGTGCACTTTTTGGTGATATGACCTTTAGTTTGGGATTTATCGTTGCATGTCGTTTACACACTAACTGAACTAAGGGTGTTAATTGTCCTGGTATTTATGCTACTCGTCTTGCTAAACATTTTGAGGTCGACATCAAATATAGCGAGGATAGTATTTTACCTAGGAGATATTTAAACTGTGAGAGCATGACGGAGCACGATTTTATTAATATGGGTGACCCTCGTTCCCAGTATAACTTGGTGTTCCGCCACGGCACCCATGAGATTATTACCTTGCCTGCACCTGCTTTGTTTGATCTCTCCAACGGTAGGTGCACTATCATGCTAGAGGATATTATTGCGTATTGGAACCAGATGGCAGCACCAGCACCGGTCCACCAGTGGGAGCCTCAGCAGCCTAAGTATTTTCGTAGACTGCATGGATTCTTTCAGTGGCCATAGACCAAGTTAGGCCAAAAGCCTAAGCTTGGGGGAGTATGTATTCCCACTAACATTACATTCATGTTATCACATATTCATTCCACTTGTCAGTGTTCAATGTTTCCTTTGTTTATTCCTATTTGCTTTTGTTCATTTCTTTTGTGTGTTTGAAAAACTTCAAAAATCCAAAAAAAATTGTTTCTCGCTTCTTTTTGAGTTTTCTTATAGTTTAGTTAGTCGATAGTAGTAAAAGAAAACCCAAAAAGATTTCTCGCTTCTTCTTTTGTTTGTTGGGAGTTCTTCGGTGTAAATTTCTCGTTTTTATTTTTCTTCTTTCGTTTGCTTTCTTTAGAAAACTAAAAACTCCAAAAATATTTTAGTGTGCTTTGCTGAAATTCTTTTCTTTTCCCGAGTCATCATAATTAAGGAGAAGACTTCGTAAGAATTTTCAAGTGGCTCATATATGCTTTATTGTTGATCTAATGAAGGGCCAATATTTCCTTGTCTTCTCCTTTGTATAAAGTGTTTGCCGATTTCAGCTTTGTCCCCGGCACTCTTGCACTATTATAATTTTCACATCATTTGGTTGTGCAAGTGAAAGGCAATAATGGCGATAATTGATAGTGACTATGGCGAAGAAAAGCTGGTATGAACTCTTCTTGTTTTTGTTTTTGTAAATATGATTAACTCAGTAGTCCTGATTCATCATATTATGAGTAAACATGTTTGTGATGACAATAGAGATTATAGTTTCTCATGACATGCTTAAGTAGCTAGGAGTGGATAATATGTTATCTTGTGTGTCAACATGCATTAAAATGATCATGACATAGTATGTTATGATGGTATCCTCCTTTGGAGAATTCAAGTGGCTTGACTTGGCACATGTTCACACATGTGATTAACTCAAACCCAAGAATTCCTCAATGATATTTATGTTCAGAGTGTTTATATCCTACTCATGCTCGTGTTCAATGTTAATTATTTAAAATGCATGATTATGACCGTTGTCGCTCTCTAGTTGGTCACTTCTCAATCTATTTACTAGCCATAAAGACGGCATAGGCTATCTTCTGATAGTGCGGATATCATATTTTACATGGGGTAAGGACCTCGGAGACGTAGTAGACAAGTCGTTGGACCTGGAACTTGTGACCCTCCATGTCCAGTTCGACCACGAGAACTGCACTGACCACCTGGTTGGTGGCCGAGATGTATAATGACATCGGCTCGCAGGCCCCAGGCACCACCAATATGGGGTTTGTAGTGAGGAGGGCTTTAATTTCCTCCAGAGCAGCCCCCGCCTCACTGGTCCATTTGAAGCTTTTGCTTTGTTTCAGCAATCTGTAAAGGGGTAGTGCTTTTTACCCGAGCCGTGAAATAAATTGACTTAATTAGAGCAGCCACACAGCCTGCCAGTTTCTGGACGTGTTTAAGCTTGGTTGGCACTTCTAGCCGAGCCAAGGCTCATTTTGGCCGGATTGGCCTCTATTCCTCGGTTAGAGACAATGAAGCCAAGTAGTTTGCCTACAGGTACTCCAAAAACTCACTTCTCTAGGTTGAGCTTAAATTTATACGCTTAGAGATTAGTGAATGTTTCTTGGAGGTCATCGACCAGCTGGCCGACGTGTTTGGTTTTAACAACCACATCGTCGATGTAAGCTTCCACAGTCTTTCCAATTTGTTTTTTCAGGCATGTTTGAATCATGCGTTGGTATGTTGCGCCGGCATTTTTTAGTCCGGAGGGCATTGTGTTAAATAGAATGGCCCGTAAGGAGTAATTAAGGTTGTTGCTGCCTGATCGGATTCCTTCTTTTGATCTGATGATATCCTGAATAACCATCTAGGAAGCACAAAGAGTCGTGCCTTGTTGTGGCGTCCACAATCTGGTCAATGCGTGGTAGGGGGAAAGGGTCCTTGGGGCAAGCTTTATTAAGGTCTTTAAAATTGACACAAAGGCGCCATGACTTGTCCTTTTTAGGTACCATGACTAGATTGGCAAGCTAGTCCGGGTGCTTAATGTCCCTGATAAATTCAACTTCAAGCAGTTTAGTCAATTCTTCTCCCATAGCTATGCTTGGGTTCTGAGAACCGCCGAAGCGCCTGTATAATAGGTTTGAGCCCTTGATGACATTAGGTTGTGCTCGGCGAGCTTACGTGGGATTCTTGGCATATCTGATGGCTGCCACGCGAATATATCCCAATTTTCTCTTAAGGAAATAGCGTAAGGTTTCATCGATTGCTGGTTCCAGCTGTGCTCCTATGGGTGCTATTTTGTCTGGGTCTGTAGGGTGCACTTGAAATTTGATGATCTCATCATCTGGTTTAAACAAGGTTGACTTGGATCTAGGGACGAAAATGGAGTGGAAACTTTCCGTTTTTCCGGAGGAAAATGGAAACGGAGAGGAAATATGAAAACGAAAGCGAAAATTTGCAAAACAGAAGTGGAAGTGGAATTTTTTATGCGGAAACGGAAACCAAAACGGAACGGTGTTTTCAAGTGGAACAGGCGTGGAAATGGAACTTTCCATTTCCGTGAATATGGAATTTCCGTTTTTACTATAGACCTATGGCTGCTTTATAGTCCAACCACCAAACAACACACAATTATACAATGAGTAGAATGGATCATTTGAGCCCAACTTCTACTACCACACATGTACTCAGTTTGACCCTATACGCAATTGTCTAGTACTACTACGATACTACACTAAGTTGCTAACATAATGATATTATTTTGTAGCCATGTTAACAATTCATTAAATTTGTTTGTGTTTTGTGTGTATTTATCTATGATTCAAGGGGGTTTTAGGTTCCGGCCAATGCCCACTTCTGTTTCCGTGTCCGCTTTGTATTCGCTCCATGTTCGTTTCCGGTTGTATCTGTTTTCGTATTCATTTCCGGGGGTTCTGTATTCGTTTCCGCTTCTGCAAAAATATGTGAAAACAAATATGGTAGCACTCAGTTCCGTCTGTTTTCGCTCGGTTTTCATCCCTACTTGGATCATTTGTCGAGGACGATATCGTCCTTGTCGACCGCGGCCCAAAGTACTGTCAACTCCTCGACCATGAGGGCCTCAGATAGTGACTCGAGGGTGAGCAATGCCATTTTGTTTTCGGCTCTAAGTGCTTTGTCGGGGTTGCTTGAGATGGTGGTTACCCCGTTCGGGCCTGACATTTTAAGCTTCATATACCCATAATGTGGGATTGCCTGGAATTTTGAGAAAGCATCACACCCTAGAAGGGCATGATAGCCACTTTGAAAGGGTATGATAACCCACAAGTATAGGGGATCGCAACAGTTTTCGAGGGTAGAGTATTCAACCCAAATTTATTGATTCGACACAAGGGGAGCCAAAGAATATTCATGAGTATTAGCAGCTGAGTTGTCAATTCAACCACACCTGAAAGACTTAATATCTGCAGCAAAGTACTATGGAAGTAACGGTAACAGTGGCAAAAGTAACAGTAGCAGTTTTGTAGTGATTGTAACAGCAGTAGCAACGAAAGTAACTTAGCAAAGATCAATATGTGAAAAGCTCGTAGGCATCGGATCGACAATGATAATTACGTCGGATGATATTCATCATGTAGCAGTCATAACCTAGGGTGACATAGAACTAGCTCCAATTCATCATTATAATGTAGGCATGTATTCTGTATATAGTCATACGTGCTTATGGAAAAGAACTTGCATGACATCTTTTGTCCTACCCTCCCATGGCAGCGGGGTCCTAATGGAAACTAAGGGATATTAAGGCCTCCTTTTAATAGAGAACCGGACCAAAGCATTAGCACTTAGTGAATACATGAACTCCTCAAACTACGGTAATCACCGGAAAGAATCCCAATTATTGTCACCTTGGGGTATGCGGATCATAACTCGTAATAGGTGCCTACATCTTGCAAGATAGGATCAAGAACTCACATATATTCATGAAAACATAATAGGTTCAGATCTGAAATCATGGCACTCGGGCCCTAGTGACAAGCATTAAGCATAGCAAAGTCGTAGCAACATCAATCTCAGAACATAGTGGATACTAGGGATCAAACCTTAACAAAACTAACTCGATTACATGATAAATCTCATCCAACCCATCACCGTCCAGCAAGCCTATGATGGAATTACTCACTCTCGGCGGTGAGCATCATAAAATTGGTGATGGAGGAAGGTTGGTGATGATGATGGTGACGAATCCCCCTCTCCGGAGCCCCGAACGGACTCCAGATCTGCCCTCCCAATGAAGAATAGGAGGTGGCAGCGGCTCCGTATCGTAAAACGCGATGAATCCTTCTCTCTGATTTTTTTTCTCCCCGAATAGGGTTATATAGAGTTGGAGTTGAGGTCGGAGGAGGTCCAGGGGGGCCACAAACCTGCAGGGCGTGCCCCTAGGGCTTGTGGCCTCTGGGTGGCCCCCCTCTGGTAACTTCTTGCGCCAGTATTTTTTATATATTCCAAAAAAAATTCTGTAAATTTTCAGGTCAATCCGAGAACTTTGATTTCTGCACAAAAATAACACCCTGGCAATTCTGCTGAAAACAGCGTCAGTCCGGGTTAGTTCCATTCAAATCATGCAAATTAGAGTCCAAAACAAGGGCAAAAGAGTTTGAAAAAGTAGATACGATGGAGACGTATCAACTCCCCCAAGCTTAACCCATTTCTTGTCCTCAAGCAATTCAGTTGACAAACTGAAAGTGACAAAGAAAAACTTTTACAAACTCTGTTTGATCTTGTTGTTGTAAATATGTCTAGCTAGTGTTCAGGTTTTCAGCAAATATTATGAACTAACCATATTCACAATAACATTTAGATCTCACATTTACTCATATCAATGGCATAATCAACAAGCGAGTAATAATAATGAATCTCGGATGACAACATTTTTTTTCAAAACAATCATGATATAATATGACAAAATGGTATCTCGCTAGCCCTTTCTGAGGTAGCAAAACATAAATGCAGAGCACTCCTGAAGATCAAGGACTAACTAGACATTGTAATTCATGGCAAAAGAGATCCAGTCAAACTCATAATCAATATTAATTAATAACAAAGCATAAAAATGACAGTGGTGCTCTCCAGCTCGTACTTTTTATAAGAAGATGATGACTCAACAATAAAAGTAAATAGATAGGCCCTTCGAAGAGGGAAGCAGGGATCTACAGAGGTGCCAGAGCTCGGAGCTTTTAAAACAGAGATGAATATAATTTTGAGCAGCATGCTTTCATTGTCAACATAACAACCAAGAGATCTCACTATCTTCCATGCTAGATACATTATAGGCAGTTCCCAAACAGAATGGTAAAGTTTTTACTCCCCCTCCACCAATAATCACACTCCAGGGCTAGCCAAATCCACGGGTACCATTCATACCAACAACAGTCCTGGGGGAGTTTTGTTTTATGATTATATTTTAATTTGATTTCAAGCATGGAACTGGGCATCCCGATTACCATCCACTTTCTCGTGAATTACAAGTGAATAAACACTCATCGTGAGAATAACCCACCTAGCATGGAAGATATTGACAGCCCCCAGTCACTACATGAGCGATTCGGGCATACAAAACAGATTATTATTTGAAGGTTTAGAGTTTGGCACATGCAAATTTACTTGAAACGGTAGGCAAATACCGCATATAGGAAGGTATGGTGGACTCATATGGAACAACTTTGGGTTTAAGGAAGTGGATGCACAAGCAGTATTCCTGCTTAGTACAAGTGAGGGCTAGCAAAAGATTGAGGAGCGACCAACTAGAGAGCGACAACGGCCATAAACATGCATTGAGATTAATCAACATTGAGTGCAGGTATGAGTAGGATATAAATCACCCTGAACATACATATCATGGAGGCTATGTTGTTTTTTATTCAACTACATGCGTGAGCATGTGCCAAGTCAAGCCACTTAAATCATTCAAAGGAGGATACCATCCTATCATACTACATCATAACCATTTTAAATTGCATGTTGGCACACAAGACAAACCATTATCCACTCCTAGCTAATTAAGCATGGCATGAGTAACTATAATCTCTAATTGTCATTGCAAACATGTTTCATTCATAATGGGCTGAATCAGGAACGATGAGCTAATCATATTTACAAAAAACAAAATAGTTCAAGTTCGTACCAGCTTTTCTCCATCTCAATCATTTCGTCAAATATCGTCATTATTGCCTTTCACTTGCACGACCAAACGGTGTGGGTAATAATAAGAGTGCATGTGCATTTAGGGATGAAAATGGAGTGGAAACTTTCTGTTTTTCCGGAGGAAAAATGGAAACAGAGAGGAAATATGAAAACTAAAGTGAAAATTTGCAAAACAGAAGTGGAAGTGGAATTTTTTATGCGGAAACGGAAACAAAAACGGAACGGTGTTTTCCAATGGAACAGGCGTGGAAACGGAACTTTCCATTTCTGTGAATATGGAATTTCCGTTTTTACTATAGACCTATGGCTGCTTTGTAGTCCAACCACCAAACAACACACAATTATACACTGTGTAGAATGGATCATTTGAGCCCAACTTCTACTACCACACATGTACTCAGCTTGACCCTATACGCAATTGTCTAGTACTACTACGATACTACGCTAAGTTGCTAACATAATGATATTATTTTGTAGCCATGTTAACAATTCATTAAATTTGTTTGTGTTTTGTGTATATTTCTCTATGATTCAAGGGGTTTTTAGGTTCCGGTCAATGCCCACTTCTGTTTCCGTGTCCGCTTTGTATTCGCTCCGTGTCCGTTTCCGGTTGTATCTGTTTTCGTATTCATTTCCGAGGGTTCTGTATTCGTTTCTGCTTCTGCAAAAATATGTGAAAACAAATATGGTAGCACTCAGTTCCGTCTATTTCTGCTCCGTTTTCATCCCTACGTGCATTTGACTAAGCTGGAATCTACAAACATTTATTCAAAGGAGAAGGCAAGGTAATATGGGCTCTTTGTTAGATCAACAATAATGCATATGAGAGCCACTCAACATTTTCATCATGGTCTTCTCCTTACGACTGAAAGAAAAGGAAAAGAATTTCAAAGAAACACACTGAAATATTTTTGGAGTTTTTGTTTTTTTTGAAGAAAGTAAAACGAAAATGAGAAAAACTATTTACACGGGAAAGCTCCCAACAAGAAAAAGAAGAACGAGAAATCTTTTTGGGTTTTCTTTTAATACTACTACTAAATAAACTAGAAAGAAAAACTAAAAGAAACGAGAACTATTTTTTTGGATTTTCTCAAAGTTTTTCAAACACACAAGAAGAAAGCAAGAAAAACAAACTAACATGGATAATACAATGAAAAAGTATGAACACCGATAGCTGAAATGAGTGTGTGAACATGAATGTAATGTCGGTGAGAAATACGTACTCCCCCAAGCTTAGGCTTTTGACCTAAGTTTGTCTAGGACCACGGCTCGAAATAATCCTCTCCTCGATACTCCGGAGGGTCCTGGGGGTTCCACTGGTTGGCGAGCTCCTGTGGCTCCCACTGATAGATAGGTTCCTGATACGGATCAGGTGATAGTGCTGGCTCAGGGACTGGGGATCGCGTCCACTCCCAGTATGCATAAATGTCCTTAGGCATAATAAGGTACCTGCCTGAATGAATATCGAACAAAGAAGGTGCAGGAAAAATAATAATCTGACAAGTACCCTGACTAAATATTAGGTTATAGATGAGCCTCTTGTCATCGTCCTTGGCAATAAAATCATGTGCTACCATGCTAGCAAAGTTCAAATATTTAGTGGGTAGCAACATCTCCTCCTCATCATCATGCCTAATGGGTACACTGGTACAGCGAGGTGCTATACACACGGTTTTTAACCCCTTTCCGGGACGGCATTTGGAACCATCGCCAAGTGAGTGTGGGAGATAGGGGGGTCCTTCCCACACGACCCAGAAACCGTCGGAGATATGCCCTCCTGGCACACACGCTCGGCAAAATGAGGTCGTGTGCGACAGGCGAGCGATCAAATACGGTTATACATATAGTAGTGCTAAAAAAATACAATTATACAGGCGAAATCATTTCCGGTCGTAAGTACATCCCACACAGTCAGTCCCTGCTAAATGTTTCCGTTCGTATATACATCCCACACAGTTGCTCCAAGGAAAACGTTTCCGTTCGCAGCTACATCACACACAATTTTCCCCGTTAAATCATTTGTGATAGCGTTGCCATTGCACACGATATTAACAATTTTATCATTTGCGTTATTGAATGCATCACACACGGTGCGTAGAAGAAACTGTGTGGCAACGGCTGTCCATCGCACACAGTTTTTATGTGGTAAATGTTTGCGCAAGGTAGCCTAACGCAAACAGTTTTCAAGAGGATGTCGTGTGTGATTGTTCATTGATCCAACACGGTTTATTCCTAGAAACTGTGTGCATTGCCTGAGGTCATTGCCCACGGTGTTTTCTCAATAACCATTTGCAATAGAAAAACCCAATTAGCAGGCTAATTGCCCTATTATTAATAATCCATTTATTAATCTAATTGACATCATATTAAGCACATAATATATTTCATTTCCATATTAAGGAAGCAGGATTTCATAATTGAAATACATTAGAGTACAACATGATATAGCTTCAGCACTCAGCTACCCCATTACACAACTGCACCAGCACCAAGTTTCACATGCAACATCTAGAACCTTTCAAAATTAGCATCATAGACGGTACATAGACAGATGCATCTCATCTGGAAAACTGCTAAAGCGGAAGGCGAATATTGAGCCTTCATTCATGTTGAAGGTCTTGGCAACTTTAGGCTAGTGTCTATGGATGATTGACCGTCCATCCTTCATCCTCTTCAGGAACACTTCAATATTGAATCGTGGGTGTTGTATGAAAACCTTCCTCGCCTCCTGACCATAGAGGTGGTTTGAGAGGTAATCATCAGTGAACTGCTTGAAAACAAGGATGTGCATAAATATCTTCTCTATATTGGAAATGGGGCAAAGGAATAAAAAGGTAAGGTATAATAGTTAGTACCATCTTGTAGTGAACTGATGTCTTCTTCATTGTGTAGACAAAGATCTTGTTGTTTTTTGTCGCTAATTTCTTTATCCTAACAATCTTTCTGAGTTTCTTGACTTGATTGATATTCATGGACAACTCATTTCCCCATATGCAAAAAGGGTCGAACAGTGGGTCAAAACCTCTGACAGCAGGACCTACATGTGCAAGACCAAATTGTTAAAAACCTAAATATTAGAATGGTTCCTGCAACTGCACAATAATGTGCTATTAGACAACGGACCATGCATGTGCTAATCTCGATTGTAAACCTCAGTGCTTCCCATTGTTTCCCTGGAACACATATAAGGTAGTTAGTCATCAGGTTAAGTGAGGGTTCGCATGCTATCAGTAAAATATATTGATGAAAAATAAGCACATTGCAGATTCATCAGATTAATTCAAGCCACATGGAAAACCCATTTATCCAAACCAAGCATGATTAAGAACTAGGAAATATAGCATTTGTATATGTTTCTCATGTATTAAGTGCAGCCAAATTCGATTTATTCCTCACATGCACAACAATAAAAAATTCTACCCACGATAATTGGACATCGCATTGCAGAATTGAACCAAGCAGTTAACTAAACACCACAACAAATGAACCAAACATTAACTGAGCACCACATTGCACAATATAACATACTCCTAATAGAAGATCAGACAGTTAACCAAGCCAAGCATGCTTAACAACTTGGAAATATAGTAATTGTATTTGTTTCTCATGTATTTAGTACAGCCAAATTCAATTTATTCCTCACATGGTATACAATAACAGAATGCACCCACAACAATTGAACATCGCATTGCAGAATTGAACCAAACAGTTAACTAAACACCACAACAAATGAACCAAGCGTTAACTGAGCACCACATTGCACAACATAACATACTCCTAATAGAAGATCAGATAGTTAACCAAACCAAGCATGCTTAACAACTTGGAAATATAGCAATTGTATTTGTTTCTCATGTATTTAGTACAGCCAAATTCGATTTACTTCTCACATGGTATACAATAACAGAATGCACCTACAACTATTGAACATCGCATTGCAGAATTGAACCAAACAGTTAACTAAACACCACAACAAATGAACCAAACATTAACTGAGGACCACATTGCACAATGTATAACATACTAGAAGATCAGAAAGTTAACCAAACCAAGCATGCTTGACAACTTGGAAATATAGCAATTGTATTCGTTTCTCATGTATTTTGTAAAGATAAATTCGATTTATTTCTCACATGGAAGACAATACAAAATTGCAGCCTGAAGAATTGAACATCACATTTGCAGAATTGAACCAAAAAGTTAACTGAAGACGACAACTAATTAACCAAACAGTTAATAAGTGGGCACCACACTGCACGACATATAGAACATATACACTAGAGCAACAGATTGCATGGTAAAATTAGATAGCACAATTCACTAGAATTTGTTAAGGAAAGGCAGGAGCAGCACACGCAATGGGTAAACTGAGCATGCTTAACCAGCGTAGCTAGCAAATGGCAAGGTGCTCCACCAAGATCTGGGGGTCGGCACGAATGGCAGCCATCGCGACATCATCCGCGTGTGCGGCCGCGATTTGCTTCTCCGCTGCCTAATGCTCCTTGAGCTCCTGGCTATACTGCGTGCACCATGGCTTAGGGCGGCGTTTATTTGGTGGAGGGGTCGGTGATTTTGGTGGAAGGTGTCGCGCCGGCGGTCGGGGCATGTGGGATGTGGAAGGAGGAGAAGGATGGGGGTCGGGTGTGGATTACCTGCCTGGATAGACGTGGCCGAGCAGCGTGAAGGAGGGTCGCCGGCGAGGAGGTGGCGCTGCAAGCAAAGAGTGAAGGTTTCAACTTGGAAAGGAAGGCGGAAACAGGGGAAATGTGGCTTTTGGTAAGGGGGAGGGGGCGGGGAGGTAGATATTTCCGCGGAAGCCAAAAATTTTGAATCGGTCCAGTGAAAAAACTGGAGCGCAAAGTGTCATTAGACACGGTCCCTTATTCAGAACTATGTACGATATGTGAACATCACAAACGATTCAGATAGCTTAACCCGTGTGTGATGAGTTTGAACGTCAAAAATTTTGGTTCGAATTTCCCTGGTTACAGTGGTCATCCACGTCATTGCATAATTTGGGTACACAAAGGAGACTACAGCACACCCACACTTCTTAATCGAGCAAGTTCAGCAATTAAACAGAGCTAGCTGACCTAAACATTACTCTAACAAATTAAAGACCGACGCTCTTAATTAAACAAAACAAAGAGTACTACTACGGCTGGTGCTCGTCGATCTCCGCCGCCTCCTCCATGTCCATCTCGTGCCCGACGGTCTCCTGGGGAAGGGGCTCCATGGCATCCATCGCACCATACTCGGCAAGCATCTCACCATCTGCGTCCGACATCTCTTTGGAAAAGGCCGCCACGAGCTGGGCGTGGGCGGCCGCGATCTGGGCTTAGACGGGCTCCGTCGTGGCAAGGTATGCGGCGGAGGAACGGATGGCTGCTCGAACGCTCTCCGCGATTGCCAACTCTTCGGCCGTGGGTTGCTGACCGTTGTCAGAGAAGCTTCGTTCGATTTGTACGGTAACCACCACGAGCTGGGCATGGGCGGCCTCCATCAGGGCTAAGGCCGCCGCTGCAAAACGGACAGCTGCTGTGTCGCTCTCGCCGGTTGCTATCCCCGAGGCAGATGTTGCTGCCGCCACCTGAGAAGCAACAGCGGCCGTTTGGGCTGCCTTGGCCGCCCGGTCGCAGATTGCGGCCGCGCTCATGCACCTTGTTAGCACGCGCATGGCGGCTGCAGCCGCGCTCTCGCCGGAGTGGGCCGCCGAAGGTTCCCTCACGACGTGGGTCCACGTCTCTATCTTTCACCGGCGACGATTGAACAGTGAAATGATATTTGGGGAGCGAGCTAGTGTGCTTGACATGCCGGCTGTGGACTGTAGCCGGCGCACCTTCTCGCGTAAGCCATAGGCGTACTATACACCGACGGTGCTCCAGGATATTTTGTACTGCATCTCACATGGTTGGTGATAATAAACTGTGTGGGATCTACTTGATTTTTCATCTTGATTTGAATTACATAATGGGGTCACAGCGGCAATGGACAGTGTTTGAATTGCTAGAACTTTTATCTGCAGTGAACATGCAACTATATGTGTGTCTAAAAAAATTGGAATTATTCAGGGTTCGTTTGGACATTTTATACATTAAATTGGTTTTCTAGCCATTTCAGGTGAACAATTCAAAATTAAACTACATGCACATGCTCCAGTGCAGCAACATGGGTTGTAAAATCATATATGTGTCCATGGGTTTATGCTTATGTTCCATGCAAGAAATGGGGATGAATTTCGAACACCACGGCACTGTGGCTCTCCGGCAAACGTTGAGGTACTTTCTTTTGTAATTCTAGTAAATCCAAAATCTGTCTGAAATTCATGAACCTTGGCATGCTATCATGGAATGGCATCAACATATTGGGGTAAAAAATATTGTCCCATTTGGGGCAGGTTATGGTATAAGCTTCTCACAAACCAGAGCTTCTCACAAGAAGCCTCATGGTTCCGTTAGGGAAACGTGTCACCTTTGTGGACAAAATGATATTCGTCGCCTCTTCTTCCTTTCAATTTTTTCCTGGTGTCAACATAGAACAACAGCAGTGTCGTGTTAAATTTTGGATTTTTTCGGGGGTCGTTTGGACATTTTTATAAGTTAACTGAGTTTTCTAGGCATTTATGTGCTTAATTCAAAATTGAACTACATGCACATGCTCCAGTCCATAAAAATGGGTTGCAAAATCAAATGTTTGTCCTTGGTTGCAAGCATAGGTCACATGCAAGAAATGAGAATGAATGTCAAACACCTTGACACTGTCGCTCGGCCACTAACATTGAGATACATGGTTTTAAAATTCTAGTAAATCGAAAACTCGTCTGAACTTCATGAAACTTGACATAATATCATGGAACGGCATCGACATGCCGTGGTAAAAATATTGTCCCATTTGGGGCAGGTTTGGGTATAAGCTTCTCGCAAACCAGAGCTTCTCTCACAACAAGCCTGATGGTTTCTGTAGGGAATGTGCCACCTTGGGGGATGAAACAATATCTGTTGCCTCTTCTTACTTTCAAATTTTTTCTCATGTCAACATAGAATAACATGAGTGTTGTGTCAATTTTTGGGATTTTTTGGGGTTCGCTTGGACATTTTTATACATTAACTGAGTTTTCTATGCATTCATGTGCATAATTCAAATTTGAACTACATGCACATGCTCCAGTGCATATAAATGGGTTCAAAATTGGAATGTGTGTCCTTGGTTACATGCTTAAGTCCCATGCAAGAAATGAGAATGAATGTCAAACACCTTGCCACCGTCGCTCGGCCGCTAACATTGAGATACATGGTTTTTAAATTCTAGTAAATCGAAAACGCGTCTGAAATTTATGAAACTTGACATGCTAGCATGGAACGGCATCAACATGCACTAGTAAAAATATTGTCCTATTTGGGGTAGGTTGGGGTATATAAGCTTCTCACAAACCAGAGCTTCTCACAACAAGCCTCATGGTTACGGTAGGGAACGTTTCACCTTTCTGGACGAAACATTATCCGTTGCCTCTTCTTGATTTCAATTTTTTTTCTAGTGTCAACATTGAACAACATGAGTGTTGTGTTAATTCTAGGAATTTTTCGGGGCTCGTTTGGACATTTTTATACATTAACTGAGTTTTCTATGAATTTATGTGCATAATTCAAATTTGAACTACAGGCACATGCTCCAGTGCATGTAAATTGTTTGAAAATCAAATCTATGTCCTTGGCAGCATGCTTAGGTCCCATGCAATAGATGGGAATTAATGTCAAACACATTGCCACCCTCGCTCGGCCGCAAACATTGAGATACATGGTTTTTAAATTCTAGTAAATTCAAAACTCGTCTGAAGTTCATGAAACTTGGCATGCTATCATGGAGCAGCATCAACATGCCGTGGTAAAATTTTTGTCCCATTTGGGGCAGGTTTGGGTATAAGCTTCTCACAAACCAGAGCTTCTCACAACAAGCCTGATGGTTTCGGTAGGGAACGTGCCACCTTTGGGGACGAAACGATATCCGTTGCCTCTTCTTGCTTTCAGAATTTTGCTTTCAGAACGTCCCATAGGTTGCCTTGGTTTTAATGGCTATAGGAGGTGCCTTGGTTTTAATGGCTATAGGAGGTGCCGTGCGGATAGCTGCTTGACTGAATGGGAGGCGTGCGAGCACAGTCCGATGCGCAGGCTGACCGAGAGGCGTGCAACCTGTCCTCCAATGGGCAAGCTCACCAGGAAGCGTGCGAGCTGTACGCTGCGCAGGCTCACTGGGAAGCGAGCCCTTCGACTTCCATGGCCACCCGCCTTGCTCACATCCTCTCCATTAATGGCGCCCGAGCTGCTGTTTAATACGGGCGACCTTACTGTTCGCCTCCCATTCCCCTCCCTCCCGCAGACCTCCACCAACGCCATGGCGCAGAAGGATCATCTGCCACTAGTCTTCAAGTTTGGTAAAGTCGACTCCGAGCTAAAGGAGATAGAAAATAAGGAGGAATGGGGCCTCATGGACATGGCCCTGAACGAGCTGGCCACGGCGGTTGCTGCCCCGGCTCCCGTCGCAGCTCCCATCCCCGCGCCCGTGCCAGCGACCATCCCCATAGCATTGACGGGCTGGTCACCGAGCACTATCACAGAGCTAGAAGCCGTGGGCGTCAGCGAGGTCTCCGCGGACCCACGCGAGCTCGTGTACATGCCAGCGCCAGCGCCCATGCACGCCCCTCCACCCACCGCAGCGCCGGTCCCTGTGCGTTTGGCTACACCCGCCGCGCCTGTGCCCGTGCGCGCGCCCCCCTCAGCGGCATGGCACGCCGCCGTCAACCGCTACCTCTCAGCGCCGCCAGTTGCCGTCCTCCCGTGCCTTGCCCGTCGATCGCGCGACGACATGATGTTTGATTTCCAAGTGAAGAACATTCTGTGCTGCCTTGAAGACTTCAACAACGGTGTCCTAGAGGACGACAACGACAACGACAGCGTGGCACGCTGCCTCCGCCGCCGCCGGAAATAGTTTTTTTTGGGGTTTAATACTGTATCTCGATCATATGAATATAAATTCGCAGTGTGACTGAATGAAAGATATGATTTGAACAAACTTGCGTTTTTCTCTCTTAATGTACAGACTTATCGAACGATTTTCTTTTGAAAAAAAGTCAATGGTTTTTAAATATAAAACACTCATAGCAAACGTTTTAGTTAGAACACCCGTATGCAAACCGACAGCTTCCCCAGGAAGCCAAAGGAAAATGTGCCGAGCAGGATTTGTGCAGCTCTTGATCGCAAACGTTTTAGATAGTACACCCGTATGCAAAGTGAGAGCTATGGTCTTCCCCCTTAAGTCAAGGGAAAATTCGCAGCGCAGGATTTGTGCATCTCTTCAACGCAAATGGTTCAGATTGAATACGGTATGCAAAGCCAGACTTTGGCGCTAAGCCAAGAGAAAATGTGTCGAGCAGGACTTGTACATCCCTTCAACGCAAACGGTTGTTTTGGATGACCCGTGTGCAACCACGTACAAACAATTTGGTAAGATTTGCATCTGTTATATTGGGTATGTTGCCATTTGTCAAACTGGAAAGATTGACATTTGTTGATCTAGTAACATTGCCATTTGCCAACCTTGTAACACTGCGATTTGTCAAAATATGCAGCTAAAAATCACTAGTACTATCCAATTTTTGCAACTAAAATTCAGTAATTAAACATAGATTTCATTCATAGATTAAGCAGTCGTTCTTTATATAAACAGTTCAACTCGACAGCTGAACCGACCAAACTTTTCCCCAATTGTTGCCAACCACGTACTGAAATAGCTAGTTCAACTATATATACTAGCTAATTTTAAGTATGTTGTACAGTTCCACCACATCTATAGTCAGATGAACTGAACAAAATAGCCCCTAAATACTACTACTACGGAGGGGCTTTGTACTACTTCCGGCAGCCTCTCCTCTGCCGAGCGCGCTCAGTAAGAGGCAAAGGAGGAGGAGCCTATCGACGAGCTGGACAACTGCAATATGGTGCCTGCCGCTACTGCACCTTCAGCGACGCTCACCTCGAACGCCCTCTACCGCTCCAGACGACCCCTCTCGAAGCGGTGGTTCTCCTCGTAGATCTCCTGATTCCTCGCCTCTGAGGCGGCGTGTGCCGCGGCCACGGCGGTGGTAAGGCTCTTTGCGTGCTCGACGAGGCGCTCCTTGTCCTCCCGCAGGAACTTGGTGTAGCGCGCAAGGTCGCTGACGCACGTGCGGGCCTCCACCTTCGCCTCCCGCCTTCGAGCGGCGGTGGCGGAGCGGGTGATGACCCCGGTGGTGGACGGTGGGTTGGTGGCCACGGTGGTCGACGATGGGGTGGTGGCCACGACCACCACCTCCCGCCTTCGGGCCGCGGTGGCGGAGCAGGTGATGGCCACTGTGGACGGCAGTGGGGTGGTGGCCACGATTGCCACCTCCCGCATTCGGGCCGCGGCGGCGGGGCGGGTGATGGCCCTGGCTTTTGACGGTGGTGTGGCGGCAACGGCCGCCGGCAATAGCTGCCGATTGGCAGCGGCGGCGGAGCGTGTGGTGGGTGTTCCGCGCACACCCAACAGGGACGCCACGCGCACAACACTACGCCGGGGACTGCGCTGCCGCCGCGGTGTAGCCTCCTAGCTCGAGCTGTCCTCTGATGACGGTAGAGTGGCTGAGCGACGACGACGGACTGGTGCCATTGGTGATTATGGGAGAAGCAGACGAGATAAGCTACAGGGAGGGAGGGGAAAATGTGACACAGGACTCGCCAGCCGTGAGGGTTTATATAGCAGGCCGGTAAGCATTGGGATTTTGGGGGATTTCACCGAGTCGGGTGGGAAGCTTGCACGGGAACCTGTGAGGTTGCGCGGGAACGGGCTCACCGACAATTCATTGGCGCCACTTCAAGCCACCGTTTGGCCAAAAGAACGCCCCCGCGCGCTGCGCAAGCTTGCACTGTAAGCCGTCTGCGGTAGCGGGGTGACAAGACATGCGAGAGGAGGATGAAAGGCCACGTACGCATACGGTTAATAAAAAAACATTTGTGATTTTATTACCTACTATACCCCCGTCCTGGTTTATAAGTAGCATTTAACTAATAAAATACGAATGCATGTAGCCAAAGATTATATAGTTGGATTCGTATTTGAACATAGTTTCCAATTATCTAATTTTTATAACATGCATTAACATTTTGTTGGTTAAATTTAACGGCAAAGTATGGCACAGAATATAAAGGGGACTATAGACCAAGACGGAGGTAGTAGCACACGGCCGCTCTCTACGCAGCGACGCAACTGTCGGCCGGCTTGTAGGAGACCATTTCCTGCGTGTTCAACTACTCTATGCGTGTGGTTGCTTGCGGTTGAGGCGGCCGCAGTGCGCTCTGCTCGCGTTCCGCCACGCGCGCTCTACTCTCGCGTCCCTCCGGGTGCTCTGCCCTCATCCCTCCAGGCGTGCTGCCAGTGTTTGGGGCCGGCGCACGATCACACACGTTCATGTGCATGAGGTTGCGCCGGGCGCAGCGCGACGATGCAGTTACCCGCTACAAAAACTGCCATGCGGACACGCCGAGAATCCAAGCCGCCCGACCCCCATTTATTCCTGCGGCCATTTACCTTCATCTGTCGCGTCACACGACACAATAAGCACACCAACGACGACACATATAGAGAGGACATCCAGCGGTTCCAATGGCGCTCCCCGTGGCTCCAATGGCGCTCCCAGCGGCCGACGACGACAACGGCGGGCAGTTCACCACGCATCACGTAGTAGACACCCACATGAGGGGGGAGGCCCTCTCGGTGGTGTACACAAACGATCCGGTCTCGGTGGAGAGCTCCATCCAAACTATGGAGCAGTTCCTTGCCAAGGACAAGTACCAAGTGGTCGGCTTCGACCTCGAGTACACCATCGGTCATGCCAGGCATGATCAGAAGGTTGCCATCGCCCAGTTGTGCGTGCGACATGACGTCCTCATCTACCACTACCACCTGGCCACAAGGCCTTGCGAGCGTTTCTCCAGGTTTATCAACAGGTCCGATGACAGTTTTGCTACGGTGGACACCACCAACGATCTAAAAGCGCTCAAGGTTTCGGGCTTGAAATGTCGGAATCTTGTCAACATCCAGGACCACTACAAGGTCTGAGGCAGCGACAACAACAAACTGAACTCCCTGGTTGACCTCGCCTCGGCCATCATCGACCCCTACTACATAAAGATGAAGGATGAGAGCAAGAAGGACAAGAACGCCTTGCACAGTGCTTGGCATGAGAGACTGGATGAACAACACGTCAAGTACGCGGCCAAGGACGCGTACACAAGCTACGAGATGTACAGGCGGATCGTTGACATGAGAAAGTGTCTTCTTCCTGCCCCAGACGAGGGATCGAGCCACAGAGCAGTGGTGGGAGCGTCACAAGAAGTAGATGACTAGACGATCGTTTCTCCTACTTTAGAATGCATGCAATTGTTTATTGAGGTGTGTGCGAATGATCTATCTAGTCACTTATGTAATTGGATGTTTATTTCAGTTATATATATATACATGTTATTCTTCTGTAGACAGAGCAAATCACACGGCTTATTAGCAGCAATCGTCTGTGTTATTATTGGTCTTTGCACACATTTCTGATTACGGACCTGTTTGCCGCGTATCACACACATCTTGTTCAGTTGAACCATTTCCATTGTGTTGCCTAATCACACACAGTTCATCCTAGTGAACTGTATGCCGTATATCGCACACACCCTCATCTAGCTGCCCGTTTCTATTGTTCTGCATCATCGCAAACAGTTCTTCTGGATTAACTGTTTTCCACTCATCGCAAACACAAATCTAATATGAACCGTGTTTGATGTCGCTGCCATCGCAAACGTTTTGCATCTTTTTTGACGGTTTTATTACATCACCGTTTGTGATTGATGCATCGCACACAGTTTCGTCGAAGGGTCTCTGATTCGACTGTCGCGTTTGGACCATCCTGCAGTAGTGGTATCTCAAAATGTCTAGCAAGGAGGGAGGCATATATACCTCCAAAAACAGGACCTTTTGAGCGGTTTGTGTTTAACCGTCGAGCAACCATAGCGCCCAAACTAAAGGTTCTATCAGAATATAAAGCATGGCGCAAAATGGCAAGGTCAGGGGCACTGAGGCCTCCACTCTCCCCACGACCAATCAAACATCTCCCAGCAAATAATGAATAATAGCGTAAAACAGGGAAATGTAAGCTAGCCACTCTCGCTTCCGACACCCCTCTCTCTTCCCCCACAGTAGTTTTAGCAATAAAGTCCTCCACGTCTTTAGGACGTGGTTCACTGACGCTGCCCTCATAAGGTAATTTGCAAATATCGCAAAAATCATAAAGTGTCATTCGCTTAGGCACATCATACAAGTGAAATTCTACCATAGGAGGATCCTTCCTAGCATGAAAGTGAAAATTTTGCACAAAGGTATTAGTGAGCAGGAGGTATTGGTCGCACTTATCTTGGAGGAAGTCGATGATAGCGGCATTCTCCGCCAAGTAATAGAAATCATCATAAATTCCGGCCTCCCTCAAGAACACATCGCTTGCCCATTCACACGGCCGAACCTCCGCCGCACGCAGAAGGTTGTACTTGGGCTTCTTATCCTCATTTTCATTTTCATTTGAATTCCAGCTTGAAGAACCCCTTAACCATCTCTTCATGGTTTTTCTCTCCTCTGAAAATTTCTGAAATTTTTAGTGACTCAAAATAAAAGTGAACAAAACTCAACAAGATTGATAGCAACTACTCCCACAATTGTCTAGAGGCTATATCATGCAACAAAACTACTTTGGAACATATAAATTTGACATGCAAGCTCAAGAACAAGGTCACCACAGCAGCAAAAATTTGCAATATATAAAGCACTAGAACAAAAACTAATTGGACCATTGGAAGAGTCACATACCGAAGAACAATCCCCTGAAATAGTTTCGAAAATGAAGTTCCAAGCAAGGAGATCGAAAATGGCAGCAAAATTAGCAAGAACACGTGCTTGAGCAATGGTGGGATTTTTTCTGGAGGAAGAAGAAGTGGATGGGTGCTGGCATAAGTGAGGGGGACCCACGTGGGACCCATAAGCCCTGTAGGCGCGCCCAGGGGGTGGGCGCGCCCTGTGGGCTTGTGGCCCACTGGTACACCTCCCTGAGGTGTTTTCAGTGCCAAAAATTCTTAAATATTCTAGAAAAAATCATACTAAATTTTCAGGGCATTTGGGGAACTTTTATTTTCTGGTCATTTTTTTATTGCACGGATAATTCAGAAAATAGAGAAATAATAGTATTTTCGCTTTATTTATTCTAAATAACAAAAAGTAAAGAGTGGCTACAGAGAGTTGTGTTTACTAAATTCATCCATCTCATGCCCATCAAAAGGAATCCATTAACAAGGTTGATCAAGTCTCATTAACAAACTTCTTTCGAATGACATGAAACCAGAGAATCTTCGTATAACACTAGATTACCTCAATGGGGATATGTATGTCCCCAAGAATAAGAATATCATATTTCTTTTTGATAGTAGGGAGAGGGAACTCAAAACCACCAATAGTAATCATTGAAAATTTTCCAATATAGTTGATACTATTCACTTGAGGTTGTTTCTTCGGAAAGTATATCGTATGCTCATTACCATTAACATGAAAAGTGACATTGCCCTTGTTGCAATCAATAACAGCCCCTGCAGTATTCAAAAATGTTCTACCAAGGATGATCGACATACTGTCGTCCTCGGGTATATGAAGAATAACAAAGTCTGTTAAAATAGTAACATTTGCAACTACGACAGGCACATCCTCACAAATACCGATGGGTATAGCAGTTGATTTATTAGCCTTTTGCAAAGAGATTTCAGTGGGTGTCAACTTATTCAAATCAAGTCTACGATATAAAGAGAAAGGCATAACACTAACACCGGCTCCAAGATCACATAAAGCAGTTTTAACATAATTTCTTTTAATGGAGCATGGTATAGTTGGTATTCCTGGATCTCCTAGTTTCTTTGGTATTCCACCTTTAAATGTGTAATTAGCAAGCATGGTGGAAATTTCAGCTTCCGGTATCTTTCTTTTATTTGTAACAATATCTTTCATATACTTAGCATAAGGAGACATTTTCAGAATATCAGTCAAACGCATACATAGAAATACAGGTCTTAGCATTTCAACAAAGCGCTCAAAATCCTCATCATCCTTTTTCTTGGATGGTTTAGGAGGAAAGGGCATGGGTTTCTGAACCCATGGTTCTCTTTCTTTGCCATGTTTCCTAGCAATAAAGTCTCTTTTATCATATCTTTTATTCTTAGGTTGTGGGTTATCAAGATCAGCAGGAGGTTCTATCTCCACATCATTATAATTGCTAGGTTGTGCATCAGCATGAACATCATCATTATCATTATTGCTAGGTTCATGTTCATCACCAGATTGTGTCTCAGCATCAGAAACAGAAATATCATTTGGATTCTCAGATGTGTCTACAACAGGTTCACTAGAAGCATGCAAAGTCCTATCATCATTCTTTTTCCTTTTATTACTAGGAGGACTAGGTGCATCAGTATTAGTTCTCTGAGAGTCTTTTTCAATTCTCTTAGGATGGCCCTCAGGATACAAAGGTTCTTGGGTCATTTTACCACCTCTAGTCATAACTCTAACAGCATGATCATTGTTCTTACTATTCATTTCATTAAGCAAATCATTTTGTGCCTTGAGAACTTGTTCTACTTGAGTTTTTACCATGGAAGCATGTTTACTAATAACCTTAAGATCATTAATAGTTCTACATATATATTCACCCAAGCAGTCAAGCATATAAGCATTACGTTTCAATTGTCTACTAACATATGCATTGAAGTTTTCTTGTTCGACAATAAAGTTATCAAATTCATCCAAGCATTGACTAGCAAACTTATTATAAGTAATATCACCTTCATCAAATCTATAGAGAGGATTTACCTCTACTACCTATGTCGGGGTATTAAGACCATGTATTTCTTCAATAGGTGGTAAATTCTTAACATCTTCAGCTTTAATACCTTTTTCTTTCATAGATTTCTTTGCCTCTTGCATATCATCAGGACTGAGAAATAGAATACCTCTTTTCTTCGGAGTTGGCTTAGGAGGTGGTTCGGGAAGAGTCCAATCATTATTATTACCCAATATGTTATTCAATAATACTTCAGCTTGTTCAACAGTTCATTCCCTGAAAACACAACCAGCACAACTATCTAGGTGGTCCCTAGAAGCATCGGTTAGTCCATTATAAAAGATATCAGGTATTTCATTTTTCTTGAGAGGATGATCAGGCAAAGCATTAAGTAATTGGAGAAGCCTCCCCAAGCTTGTGGGAGACTCTCTTCTTCAATTTGCACAAAGTTAAATATTTCCTGTAAAGCAACTTGTTTCTTATGAGCAGGAAAATATTTTTCAGAGAAGTAATAGATCATATCCTGGGGACTACGCACACAACCAGGAGCAAGATAATTAAACCATATCTTAGCATCACCCTTTAACGAGAAAGGAAACAACTCAAGAATATAGTAATAGCGAATTTTTTCCTCATGAGCAAACAGGGTGGCTATATCATTTAATTTAGTAAGATGTGCCACAAGAGTTTCAGATTAATAACCATGGAAAGGATCAGATTCAACCAAAGTAATTAACTCAGGATCACCAAAGAATTCATAATCCTTATCAGTAACAAAGATAGGTGAAGTAGCAAACTTAGGATCATATTGCATTCTAGCATTTAAAGATTTTTCTTTCCACTTGCATAGTAATTTCTTAAGATCATCTCTATCCTTACAAGCAAGAAAGTCCCTAGCTACCTCTCCATCCATAACATAACCCTCAGGTATAACAGGAAATTCATATCTAGGAGAGCTAGGTCTATTTGGTGTTTCAAAGTGTTCAGTTTCAATAATTTCATCAGTTTTAGAAATATCATTAGTTTCAGCATTCTCAATATCTTTTGCTCTAGCAAGTTGTTCATCAAGAAATTCAACGAGTGGTACAGTATTATCAAGCAAAGCACTAGTATCATCATAAGCATCATGCATAGCAGAAGTAGCATCATCAATTACATGTGACATATCAGAATTAATAGTGGGTGTAGGTGTCGCAAGCTTACTCAAAACAGAAGGTGAATCAAGTGCAGAGCTAGATGGCAGTTCCTTACTTCCCCTCGTAGTAGAGGGAAAATCTTGGTTTTGGTATCTTTTAGATTCCTCATAGTGATCAACAGATATAAATCCCAAGTAACTCAGAGAATAGAGCTATGCTCCCCGGCAATGGCGCCAGAAAAAGGTCTTGATAACCCACAAGTATAGGGGATCGCAACAGTTTTCGAGGGTAGAGTATTCAACCCAAATTTATTGATTCGACGCAAGGGGAGCCAAAGAATATTCACGAGTATTAGCAGTTGAGTTTTCAATTCAACCACACCTGAAAGACTTAATATCTGCAGCAAAGTATTTAGTAGAAAAGTAGTATGGAAGTAACGGTAATAGTGGCAAAATTAACAGTAGCAGTTTTGCAGTGATTGTAACAATAGTAGCAACGAAAGTAACTTAGCAAAGTTCAATATGTGAAAAGCTCGTAGGCATCGGATCGGCAATGATAATTATGTCGGATGATATTCATCATGTAGCAGTCATAACCTAGGGTGACACAGAACTAGCTCCAATTCATCAATATAATGTAGGCATGTATTCCGTATATAGTCATACGTGCTTATGGAAAAGAACTTGCATGACATCTTTTGTCCTACCCTCCCGTGGCAGCGGGGTCCTAACGGAAACTAAGAGATATTAAGGCCTCCTTTTAATAGTGAACCGAACCAAAGCATTAGCACTTAGTGAATACATAAACTCCTCAAACTACGCTAATCACCAGAAAGAATCTTAATTATTGTCACCTTGGGGTATGCGGATCATAACTCGTAATAGGTGTCTACAACTTGCAAGATAGGATTAAGAACTCACATATATTCATGAAAACATAATAGGTTCAGATCTGAAATCATGGCACTTGGGCCCTAGTGACAAGCATTAAGCATAGCAAAGTCGTAGCAACATCAATGTCAGAACATAGTGGATACTAGGGATCAAACCCTAACAAAACTAACTCGATTACATGATAAATCTCATCCAACCCATCACCGTTCAACAAGCCTATGATACGTCTCCAACGTATCTATAATTTTTTATTGTTCCATGCTGTTATATTATCATTCTTGGATGTTTTACAATCATTTTATAGCAACTTTATACCATTTTTTGGGACTAACCTATTGACATAGTGCCCAGTGCCAGTTGATGTTCTTTGCTTGTTTTTTACTTCGCAGGAAATCAATACCAAATGGAGTCCAAACGCAGCGAAACTTTTTGGTGATTTTTTTTGGACCAGAAGACACCTGTTGGGCCAAAGAAGTACCAGAGGGGGGCTCCGAGGGGAGCACAACCCACCAGGGCGCGCCTGGGGTCCCAGGCGCACCCAGGTGGGTTGTGCCCACCTCGGCCACCTCCCGCACCGCCTCTTTGCTCTATAAATACCCCAATATTCCAGAAACCCTAGGGGAGTCGACGAAAATCAATTCCAGCCGCAGCAAGTTCAAGAAACCACAGATCCAATCTATACACCATCACGGAGGAGTTCATCATCCTCATTGGTGCCTCTCCGATGATGCGTGAGTAGTTCATTGTAGACCTACGGGTCCATAGGCAGTAGCTAGATGGCTTCCTCTCTCTCTTTTGATTCTCAATACAATGGTTTCTTGGAGATCTATTAGATGTAACTCTTTTTTGTGGTGTGTTTGTTGGGATCCGATGAACTTTGAGTTTATGATCAGATCTATGTTTTTATCCATGAAAGTTATTTGAGTCTTTTGATCTCTTATATGCATGATTACTTATAACCTCGTATTTCTTCTTCGAATCTTTGGTTTAGTTAGGCCAACTAGATCGATTTTTCTTGCCATGGGAAGAGGTGCTTTGTGATGGGTTCGATCTTACGGTGCTTGATCCCAGTGACAGAAGGGGAACCGACACGTATGTATCGTTGCTATTAAGGATAACAAGATGGGGTCTATTTCTACATAAATAGATCTTGTCTACATCATGTCATCATTCTTATTGCATTACTCCGTTTCTCCATGAACTTAATACACTAGATGCATGCTAGATAGCGGTCGATGTGTGGAGTAATAGTAGTAGATGCAAGCAGGAGTCGGTCTACTAATCTTGGACATGATGCCTATATAATGATCATTGCCTGGATATCGTCATAATTAGTTGAAGTTCTATCAATTGCCCAAAAGTAATTTGTTTACCCACCGTATGCTATTTTTCTCGAGAGAAGCCACTAGTGAAATCTACGGCCCCCGGGTCTATTTTGTCATCATATATTTTTAGATCTTTTTTGCTATTTGCCTTTTTATTTATTTGCCACTTTTATTTTCAGATCTATATTTCCAAAAACCCAAAAATACCTCACTGAATTTTATTTGCTTTTATTTGCATCTATCAATCTACTAAAATTTATCTCACGTCCGTTTCCCAATTTCTGCACCGTTACCCGAAAGGGATTGACAACCCCTTTAACACGACGGGTTGCAAGTATTTGTTCTTTGTGTGCAGGTGCTGTTTACGTATTGTTGCTTGGTTCTCCTACTGGTTCGATAACCTTGGTCTCATCAATGAGGGAAATACCTACCGTTGATGTGCTGCATCATCCCTTCCTCTTTGGGGAAATACCGACGTAGTTCAAGCCAACATCAAAAGGAATTTCTGGCACCGTTGCCGGGGAGACATCATCAACATCTACTAGGTTCCTAATCACAAATCTCATCTTCTTGCAATTTACATTATTTTCCATTTGCCTCTCATTTTCCTCTCCCCCACTTCACAAAAATTTACCGTTTTATTCGCCCTCTTTTCCGTTCGTCGTTTTCTCGTCAGATATGTTTTTGAGTGCAATCTTGTTGCGTAGTCACGATGACTCAAGAGAACACCAAGTTGTGTGATTTCTCCAATACCAACAACAATGATTTTATTAGCACTCCGATTGCTCCTCCCGCCACTAGTGCGGGGTCTTGTGATATTAATGCCGCTTTGTTGAATCTTGTTATGAAAGATCAATTTTCTGGTACTCCTAGTGAGGATGCCGCATCCCATCTTAACACATTCATGGAATTATGTTATATGCAAAAGAAAAAAGATGTGGACAATGATATTGTGAAGTTGAAATTATTCCCGTTTTCTTTGCGAGATCGTGCAAAAATTTAGTTTTCTTCTTTGCCTCGCAATAGTATCAATTCTTGGGATAAGTGCAAAGATGCTTTTATTACTAAGTATTTTCTGCCCGTGAAAATTATTTCCCTTAGGACTCAAATCATGAATTTTAAGCAACTTGAGCATGAACATGTTGCGCAATCTTGGGAAAGAATGAAATTAATGCTAAGAAATTGTCCTACACATGGTTTAAATCTTTGGATGATCATACAAATTTTTTATGCGGGATTGAATTTTGTTTCTAGAAATCTTTTAGATTCCGACGCGGCTGGTACTTTTATGGAAATTACTTTGGGTGAAGCTACTAAATTGCTAGACAATATTATGGCAAATTATTCACAATGGCATACCGAAAGAGCTCCTACTAGTAAAAAGGTTAATTCGGTAGAAGAAATTTCTTCTTTGAGTGAAAAAGTTGATGCTCTTATGAAATTGGTTGCTAATAAAAGTGCTCCTATTGATTTTAAAGATGTGCCTTTGTCTACTTTGATTGAGCAAAATAGTGATGCCGTAGATGTGAATTTTATCTCTCGAAACAATTTCAATAACAATGCTTATAGAGGTAATTTTAATCCTAGGCCTTTTCCTAGTAATTACTCTAATAATTATGGTAATTCCTATAGCAATCCTTCTTATAATAATAATAATAACACCTCTGATTTTGAGAATAATATTAAAGAATTTATCAATGCTCAAAAGAATTTTAATACTATGATGGAAGAAAAAATGAGTAAGATTGATGATTTGTCTAGAAGCGTTGATAGAATTTCTCCTGATGTAGAAAATCTCAAGATGAAATTTTGTGTGCCTAAGGTTGAAGAATCAATTAAAGCTTTATATGTTTCTATCGATGAAAGTAAGAAAAGAACCGCTATGCTTAGAGCTAGAAGAGAATTTTTAGAAAAAGCGTTTTCAGTGATTGCTTTCATAAAAATGATGAAGATCTTAAAGTGATTGGTGTTTCTTCTATTGATTCCTTGTTTAGTAAAATCAAAATTGATGAAAAAGGGACTGAAGAAGAGTCAACTTTAGCTAGAAGGCGTCCCGATAATTTGGAGGGTGAAAATCTTGTTGAGAAAATTGATAAAAGTGGGTTTGGAGAGGTCAAAACTTTAACTAGTGATGTGCCCACTCTTTTGGATTACAAAGACTTTAATTATGATAATTGCTCTTTGATTGATTGTATTTCTTTGTTGCAATCCATGATAAATTCACCCCATGCCTATGAACAAAATAAAGCTTTTACTAAACATATTGTTGATGCTATGATGAAAGCTTTGGAAGAAAAGTTGGAATTAGAGATTTCAATTCCTAGAAAATTATATGATGAATGGGAACCTACTATCAAAGTCAACATTAAAAATTATGAGTGTTTTGCTTTATATGATTTGGGTGCTAGTGTTTCTACAATTCCGAAATCTTTATGTGATGTGCTTGGTCTTACCGATTTTGAAGAATGTTCTTTAAATTTGCACTTGGTGGATTATACTATTAAAAAGCCTATGGGAAGAATTAATGATGTTCTTATTCTTGCAAATAGGAATTATGTGCCCATAGAATTTATTGTTCTTGATATTGATTGCAATCCGTCTTGTCCAATTATTCTTGGTAGACCGTTTTTGCGCACTATAGGCGCCGTGATTGATATGAAAGAAGGGAACATCAAATTCCAATTCCCTTTGAGAAAGGGTATGGAACACTTCCCTAGAACAAGAATTAAGCCACCATATGAATCAATCATGAGGGCATCTTATGAATCTAGAAACAAAGATGACAACACTTAGATCTTTGCATTATGCCTAGCTAAGGGCGTAAAACGATAGCGCTTGTTGGGAGGCAACCCAATGAATAAAATTTATTTTTTTCTTTTTCTTTCTGTTTTTGGGTGTTTGCACAATTATGATACTGTTATGATTGTGTTTTAATTAGTGTTTGTGCCAAGTAAAGCCTTTGGGATAGCTTTGGTGATAGTTGATTTGATCTTGTGGGAAAATAGAAACTTTTGCGTCTAGTAAAACAATTTTAAAAATTCACAAAAGTGACGAAAAATTCTGCAGTGTTTACACAAGATTAATATACATATTGTCTCTGTTGTCCTAATTTTTCAGAATTTTTGGAGTTACATAAGTATGAGAACAATTCGCATCTTTATAGACTATTTTGTTTTTGACAGATTTTGTTTTCTTTGCATTGTGTGCTTATTTTGATGAATCTATGGTTTTTATCAGGGGTATGAGCCATGGTAAAGTTAGAATACAGTAGATATAATGCAAGAACAAAATTTGAATGGGTTTTCTACAGTACTTAAAGTAAAGATTGGTTTTCTTATACTAACGGATCTCACAAAGGTTTTGTTAAGTTTTGTGTGATTGAAGTTTTCAAGTTTTGGGTGAGATTACGATGGATGAACGAATAAGGAGTAGCCCCATGGCACTCCAAGCCATTATCCAAAGAGAAGCAAGCAACTAAGCTTTGGGATGCCCGAGTGGCATCCCCTCTTTCTTCTAACGACCATCGGTATTTTACTTGGAGCTATATTTTTATTCGTCACATATCATGAGTTTTGCTTGGAGCATCTTGTATGATATGAGTCTTTGCTTGTTTTGCTTTTTATTTTTAGTCATGAATCCTTGCTGGACACACCTATTTGAGGGAGCCAAAATTATGCTATGACTTGTTAGAATTGCTCTTTATGCTTCACTTAAATCTTTATGAGCTATGTAATTGCTCTAGTGCTTCACTTATTTTTTTTAGCACGGCGTGCTTTAGTATTTTTCAAGAAATGCTCTCATGCTTCACTTAGATTTATTTGAGAGTTAGTAAAAAAAATTAGAAATTCTCTCTTGCTTCACTTAAATTATTTTGAGAGAAGAAATTTTTTATGCTCATGTTCTTCAATTAGATTTGTTTGAGCTATCAAAAGCAACACATTAAACTAGCCCCAAAGTGGTAGATATTCAAGAGGGATATAATAAAAACTTTCATGAAGATCATTGGACAAAATAAACTTGATTCCTTGTAATAGTTTTGCGATATGTTGATATAATATGTGAGTCATGTTGGTGAGTAATTATGCTTTAGTAAGAATATTGGTGTTAAGGTTTGTGATTCCCTATGCAAGCACGAAAGTCAATAGTTATGCAATGAAATTACATCCTACTTGTGGTGCATTATTCGGTGTTAATTATGCTTTAGTATGATCACTACTTGTGCATCCAAAATCCTTAAACTAGTTTTGCCATATGAGTCCACTATACCTACCTATATGCGGTATTTCCGTGCTGTTCCAAGCAAATTTGTATGTGCCATCTCTAATTTCAAAATAAATTTCTATTTTGTGTGCTCGTACCGCTCATGAAACGGTAGGGGGTGGTTGATATATTTCCATGCTAGATGTGTTATTCTCAAGATGAGTGTTTATTCACTTGTCATTGCACGAGAGTACGGCAAAGGTATTAGGGATGCCCAGTCCCGAAATGAAAAATGAATTTACTTTATGTTGCCAAATAATAAATTCCTTGGAAAGTGTTGGTATGGAGGGCACCCGTGGATATGGCTAGCCATGGAAAGTGAAAGTATGGTTGAAAAAGAAATAAATTTTATTTTCTTTTTGGGAACCACCTATGATATATCTAGCATGGAAAGTATTGGGAACTACTCGATCGTTTTCGTTGACAGGAAAAGCATGCCACCCAAAATGTTTTATCTCTACTTTTTTCGCTTTGAGCTTTGGCACCTCTACAAATCCCAACTTCCCTCTGCGAAGGGCCTTTCTTTTACTTTATGCAATTTTTATTTTGAGTCTCCATCTTCTCTTATAAAGCACCAACTAAGGGCACTATGACCGTACTTGAGCATTGGGTGTAGCTAATATGCGAGTGTGTTTCATGAATGGATCAATGATTGAGCATAATGGGCTAGGGATAACTTGCTTTAGTGTTGATATTTTGAAAGACATGGTTGCTTGTTGATATGCTTGAGTATTGAAATCTTCATGTCAAAACTAGACTATTGCTTTCAATCATATAAAAGTCCAAATGTCCATGCTACAAAGAAAAGAATATGTGATGAACATGTTAGGCAGCATTCCAAATCAAAAATTCTGTTTTTATCATTTACCTACTCGAGGACGAGCAGGAATTAAGGTTGGGGATGCTGATACGTCTCCAACGTATCTATAATTTTTTATTGTTCCATGCTGTTATATTATCATTCTTGGATGTTTTACAATCATTTTATAGCAACTTTATATCATTTTTTGGGACTAACCTATTGACATAGTGCCCAGTGCCAGTTGCTATTTTTTACTTCGCAGGAAATCAATACCAAACGGAGTCCAAACACAGCGAAACTTTTTGGTGATTTTTTCTGGACCAGAAGACACCTGTTGGGCCAAAGAAGTACCAGAGGGGGGCTCCGAGGGGAGCACAACCCAACAGGGTGCGCCTGGGGGCCCAGGCGCGCCCAGGTGGGTTGTGCCCACCTCGGCCACCTCCCGCACCGCCTCTTTGCTCTATAAATACCCCAATATTCCAGAAACCCTAGGGGAGTCGGCGAAAATCAATTCCAGCCGCCGCAAGTTCCAGAAACCACAGATCCAATCTAGACACCATCACGGAGGGGTTCATCATCCTCATTGGTGCCTCTCCGATGATGCGTGAGTAGTTCATTGTAGACCAACAGGTCCGTAGGCAGTAGCTAGATGGCTTCCTCTCTCTCTTTTGAATCTCAATACAATGGTCTCTTGAAGATCTATTTGATGTAACTCTTTTTTGCGGTGTGTTTGTTGGGATCCGATGAACTTTGAGTTTATGATCAGATCTATGTTTTTATCCATGAAAGTTATTTGTGTCTTTTGATCTCTTATATGCATGATTACTTATAGCCTCGTATTTCTTCTTCGAATCTTTGGTTTAGTTAGGCCAACTAGATCGATTTTTCTTGCCATGGGAAGAGGTGCTTTGTGATGGGTTCGATCTTACGGTGCTTGATCCCAGTGACAGAAGGGGAACCGACACATATGTATCGTTGCTATTAAGGATAACAAGATGGGGTCTATTTCTACATAAATAGATCTTGTCTACATCATGTCATCGTTCTTATTGCATTACTCCATTTCACCATGAACTTAATACACTAGATGCATGCTGGATAGCGGTCGATGTGTGGAGTAATAGTAGTAGATGCAGGCAGGAGTCGGTCTACTAATCTTGGACGTGATGCCTATATAATGATCATTGCCTGGATATCATCATAATTATTTGAAGTTCTATCAATTTCCCAACAGTAATTTGTTTACCCACCGTATGCTATTTTTCTCGAGAGAAGCCACTAGTGAAATCTACGGCCCCCGGGTCTATTTTCTCATCATATATTTTCAGATCTATTTTGCTATTTGCCTTTTTATTTATTTGCCACTTTTATTTTCAGATCTATATTTCCAAAAACCCAAAAATACCTCGCTGAATTTTATTTGCATCTATCAATCTACTACAATTTATCTCACGTCCGTTTGCCAATTTCCGGCACTATTGTAACACCCCCAGTGGTTAGCTACAGTAATCACCCTTTTGATTATGCCATGTCATCATGATTATCATTGCCTAATCATCATCTGCATCCATTTTGCATTCAGCTCCTAACTAAAAAAAATTCAAATTAAAATTAAAGTGGAAAATAAAAGTTGTCCAAACCTGAAAACTAAAATGTGCATCATGTTGCAAATATTCCCATAGCATTTATAAAAATGATTGCAACATTTATTGGAATTATAAAAGGAGTCAAACAACAAGAAACAGTAGGAAAATAGCACTATTTAATCCTTTTTCAATTAAATAAAATCCAAACAAAAAGATATGGACACCAAACCAATTTCTAGGAGTGACTAATGATGCATTGTGATTTATGGACCAGTTCTTATATTTTTCAAAAGTCCATAAGTGGCCTAACAATTAGCAAAACAGAAAAGAAATAGAAAAAAAATTAAAAAAAAGGAAAAACAAAACCCTCCCTCCCACTGGGCCGTGGCCCAGCTGGACCACCAAGCCGGCCCATCCCCCTCCTACTTACCCCCCCCCCCAGGGACCCTCAGAAACCCTAGCTCACCCCCCTCGCTCGCTCTTTCCCCCCTCTCTCTCTCCCCCGATCCAGATTTGGATCGGGCCGAGCCCCGCAGCGCTCGCCGCCTGCCGCCGCCCGGCGCCGCGCCCCATCGCCGCTCGCCGTCTCCGGTGCCACCTCGCCAGCACCGCCTTCTCGTCACCTCCTCCGACGGCCTACACCAAAAAACTACAAACATTCCTCTCCTCTGTGTTAGGCGCGTGCTGGATCGATCAATTGCAGCGGACTCACTAGATGCAGTTCTTGTAGGGAAGGGGCTTGTCGCGGAGTCGCGCGCGTCTGATTCGAAGGGAGGGATCATGCGGTGGATTGAAGTGGATTTGAGGGGAACCAAGGCTGGGGGGGGGTGAGGTCGCACCTATGATGTGCTGGAGCCAGGATGGCGGGAGCGTATTGGACTCTGTAACTGCGTTGGGGTGGATCGCTTGGCTCAGTGTTGGGTTGGAGAGGTACCGGACTAACTACAAGGTAGTGGGTCGAAGGAGTGGGGCACTACTTAGGACGCGTTGGGGAGGTAGATGGGTGGGACTGTAGGGGGCTGGTTGTAGACTGGGTGTCAGGCAGCTTAACAAAGGACGTTTGGGGCAGGATGGAGCTCTGGTGAGGAAGTGCGGGGTGAAAAGGGGAACAAGCCCCACGATGGATTTAAGGAGGTGGACTTTGTTACAGGACGAGTGGGGGCGACAAAGGTGAGCTGGAGGGAACTACGGGAGAGCGTCCGAGAGGTTATTGGCCTAGTGCGGGATTTGAGGAGCTGCGAATGAACAACTTAGGACGACGGGGAGGGAGATATCGCGTCAACAGGGCTTCAGGCGCCCACCCCTATCCCCTGCACCGCAATTTTCTCCTCCCGTCCTTCCCCCACCCCCTCTGACCGGCCCACGCCCGCACGCCGCGCTCGCCACGCCCGCCACGCGCCCGCGCCTCGACTCCACCACGTCGTCCGCCGCGCCGAGGCGCGCCCCCATGAGCACCTGACCATGCTAACGCTGCTGGCCCCTCCGCGCGCACTCGCGCACGCCGCGCGCTGCCCGCGCCTGCTAACCTCGCTCCCGCACCGCCGCACACACCCACCACGCGCCCGGGCACGCGCGTCCGCACCCTGGCCACGCCAGCCACGCCCGATTCGCCCCATGGCCGCGCGCCGCGCCTCGCCAAGCCCTCGAGCTGGCCGTCCGCCGCGCCTCGCTACGCCTCTGCTCGCGTTGCCGCTCGCCTGCACCCGCGCGGCCTCTCCACTTGCCGCGTCCGACGCCGGTGCCCCTGCGCAGCCGCCCCGTTAAGGCCCCTTTGGGCCACTGACCGCTGGGCCCCACCCCCCTGTGCCTATGACAGGTGGGCCCAGCCCCTGAACAATTTTTAAAAAAAAAATGAAAATAAAATGTAATTAATAATTAATTAATTAATTAATTAGTTAAGTTAATTAACTCTGGTTAAGTTAATCTAAATAATTAGTTAGTTAATTAAACAGTAATTAAATTAATTAAACCCTAATTAAACTAAACTGACACTGACAGGTGGGACCCACACGTCAGTTTGACCCAGTCAACGCCCTGTTGACTGCTGACGTCATGCTGATGTCAGCCTACACTATTCATGATAGTGTTGAATTTAAATAAATAATTAAATTCCAGAAAATCAATAAAACTTTGAAAATCATATAAAATAATCCGTAGCTCACATCGAAAAACTTTGTACATGAAAGTTGCTCAGAACAACGAGACGAATCCGAATACGCGGTCTGTTCGTCCGTCACACGTCTCTAACTACCTGAACATGGGACATTCCCCCTCCGGATCGCCTGTCCGAAAATGCAAACTTCGGGGAAACTTTCCCGGATGTTATTCCCCCTTCACCTATGTCGCGTAGCACTACGATAGGTCACCCCTAGCGACGTGTATTGTAATGTCGTGCTCTTGTTTGCTTTATATTTACTGTTTCTTCCCCCTCTTCTCTCTCGGTAGACCCCGACACCGACGTCGTCCCCGAGACCGACGCAGCTCAGGAGCCCGACGCCACCGTTGGTGACCTTGCCCTTGCCGCCGAGCAACCAGGCAAGCCCCCCCCTTTGATCATCCCGATATCGCCCATTCTAATTTCTCATGCTTGCATTAGAATTGCTGCTGCTACTGCTTTACCTATTCGGATGCATAGCCTGTATATTGTAACCTGCTATTGATAATTACCTGCATATCCTAAACTGTCTAGTACAGGCTGGGTAGAGACCTATCAGTGACCCCACTTATCCCGACTACCCCGCTGGATAATCCGAAGACCCGATCAGCGGGATTGAAGACCAGACCCCGGCACCGCACATCACCCCCTTAGTTGTAACGACACTACAGCGTTAATATCGAGTGTCGAGGGTGAAA